>OY728146.1:211738179-214238179 GCA_963277665.1 Viscum album | reverse complement strand
CCGTCACCTCATAATATTATCATTACCAAGTATTCCACATAGAAAATATATCAATAATGAACATAACTATCCCATGGTAAGGAATGGGTTTCATCTCATAAGAATACATTCATAATCTTTGGGATCCCAAAAGAAAGAGGGAATAACATACTTGATACAAGAACCATCAACCTTGAATGATAGATAAAGGTTGAGTTCATAAAAGAAGAGTTCTTTTATAAAACATTTGTTTTGACATAAAATTCATTATAAAACATTTATATATTATAAAAGGTAAGAAAATGATTAAAACTGATTTTTAAAAAGTGACTATACCAAATTGGAGTGAAAGAGGGAGAACCTGAAGAAAGAAAATTGGGTTCGAGATTTTCCCATCACATTGTATCTAAATGCTTCTTTCTCATTAATGTTCTATATAATAACATTATATTAATTAATTATAAATAAAGAACAATTTTTACATTAATATGGTTCATTATGTATTCATTAAGTGATTTTTTTGTGCCTTTGGTTGATTTATAGACTTTTATAAACATTGTTCGAGAATGTTTGTTTTTATGGTTTTCTTGAGTGGTTCACTTGTATTCTTAAATTGAAGTTCAGGTAGAACATGGGTAAACATCCATAAATGATATTACATGTTATTAATGATATTTAAGAATTTTAAATGATATTATAATGAATCATATTATATCCATGTAGATGAATCATTAGACAAAAGTTAAATGACGACTGTTTGGTTTAATTGGAACGAATTTTTGATCATAATGAACTTGTTTAATTTTATAACTAGTAATATGTCCATAAGTTTTTTCCAGAACATTGAATAAGACATAATACTTATAAAATATTTGGGTTCAACCATAAAAAAGGTTTCATTACCAGATTTGAAGGAATAAATGGAAGAAGAAAGCATGTTGTTCTTGAAGGTGATAAGTTAACACCTCACGAACAACGTTCTCTTTAATAAAATAATAGGAAGAGGGAAAGGGGGTTGGATGATATAATATCTCATTAGAATCATAAAATTACATAATATGTATAATAATGGAGTTACAATACCATTTAGATGAATATAGGTGGTGAGAGAATAAGAAAAGAACTTGAAATTGAAAGGGAATTAAAGGAGAAGAGGGAGAGAAATTACCTCTTGAATCCTCCACTTGAGATCCTCTTTAATGGACAATGCATGGTATTTTGATGAGACCAGAATCTCTTGGAAGTGGGAGAGGGGATAGGGAATATTTTTTTTTCTGATTTTAGAGAAGTCTTGGAGCTTGAGAGGTGTGAGGAAATGAGAGTGTGAAGGGTGGTTTTATAGTGGAGGGGAGAGGGGTTTTCTTAATATAAATTTCATTAGTTTATTATTTCTTCACAAGACAAGGAATAGTTTTTATTACATGACCAAGAATAGTAATTTTATCATGTGATCCTGAACCATGTGGGATTACATCAAGAGAACATCACACATGGCTCAATAATTAGTTATTTATCTTATTTTGTAAATTATGGTATTTTACTATTCATCAAAAATTCATGTATTTCAGAAAAATACCCAAAATTCACCCCAACCCTTTTTCAACATGTAGAATCCAAAAATGAAGTACATTTATCCAAAATAATTTTCCAAATCTTAATATTTTAATATATAATTAAAATAATAATTTACTTAAAAACATTTTTTTAAAGTTAAAATTGATTTTATAGTGCTTTCAAAAATTATATAGGGTCTTATAAAATTATCTAAAAACTATAATACACTGTTTCAATAATTTATGAACTCATTTTAGGAAAATAAATTTTCTTTTAAATTAATTAATTAATTATAATTAATTATTTATGACTTACAAAATACCAACACGTTCCCTATGGTCAAATTGTGACTTTATAAGATGTTTAAATTTTATTTAATTATTCATGGGTAAGGTTACTCTTATGTTTGTTGATTTACTATTCATAAGGTTCGAAATACTATTTATAAGGGTATGTTACTATTCATAAGGGTATGTTACTATTCACCTAAAATTACTTCTGTTTAATTAGAGTCCAAAAATCATCTTGAACACAACAGTGTATGTTAGATATTCAAAATTCAAAACACAGAAGTGAAAAAATTATTTTTAAAGGTCACTTATCACTTGGAAGTTCATTATGTTGTGTGTTCATGTGACTTTTTGTCATAATTATATAAAAGTAAATTCCATTGAAAATCTTTGGGTCATTACATTATTCACCCCTTATGAAATTTCACCCTCGAAATTTCATTTTACACAAATGGTTGAGGGTGCTTCTCCTTCATCGCCTCTTCTAGTTCCCAAGAGGCTTCCTCAATCTTATGGTTCCTCCACAAAACATTGACAATTTGGGTTTTCATGTTACGTAGAACCATATATCTCCGATCCAGAATAATTACTAGATACTCCTCATATGAGAGATCATCTTCCAACTGCACCATCACTGAGTTTAGTATATGTGAGGGATCAAGTGTGTACATCCTCAAGAGTGATACATGAAAAAAATTATGAACTCGAGCCATATTTGGTGGAAGTGCAAGCCGATCAGCCACGGCTCCTATGTAGTCAAGGATCTCAAAGGGGCCAATATACCTTGGGCTTAGCTTCCCTTTCTTTCCAAACTACATGACTCTCTTCCATGGTTATATTCTAAGGAAGACTTTATCTCCAACATCAAACACTAAGATCATTCGACAGTTTTCGGGGTATCTCTTTTACCAACTTTTAGCATCTTTGATGTGTTTCTGGATGACTTCAGCCTTCTCTTTCATCACTTGCACAATATCAGTTCCTAGTATCTTTCTTTCTCCAACTTCATCCCAACAGGTTAGAGTTCTACATCACTTTCCATACAGAGCTTCATATGGAGCCATCTGAATACTCATGTGGAAGCTATTGTTGTATTTGAATTGAACCAATGGGAGATGCTAATCCCAACCACCATTGAATTCAAGGGAGTAGGATCTTAGCATATCTTCAATCGTCTGAATAGTCCTTTCAGATTGGATATTAGTTTGGGGGAGATAGGTCATGCTTAAATTTAATTCAATACTCAAATCATGTTGATGGATCCTCCAGAATTTAGATGTGAAAATTGGATCACGATTAGAGACATTTGAGAGTGGAACACCCTGTAGTCTCACCAATTCCTTCACATATAACTTTGAAATTTGTTCAAGTGAGAGATCTTCCCGAATAGCAATAAAATTTTCAGTCTTGGTGAGTCGGTCAACCACAACCCATATCACATTATTTCCCTTTGACATTTTCGGGAGACCCGTGACAAATACCATAGTAGAATTTTCCAATTTCCACATGGGTATAGGAAATGGATGAATCATACCTTTGGACTGTTGTCGCTCAGCGTTAACTTGCTGACATAACAAGAACCTTGATATATATTCCACAATCTCCTTCTTCATGTTATCCCACTAGAAGTGTTCTTGGAGACCACGGTACATCTTTGTACTCCCATTATGGATAGATAATTTTGAGCGTTGTGCATTTTCCAATAGCTCCTTCTTTATCCCAGGTGATGAAGGCACACAAAGCCATGTTCCAAACTGAATCACACCATTATCATCGATATAGAACTCTTGTAGCTTTCCTTATTTTACTGAATTCACCCTATTTTTTATCTCCACATCATCCCTTTGTACTTCCTTAATCCTCTCATAGATGGATGGTTGTGCAATCATTTGGGAAAGGAAGGATGTATCCCTTGCCATTATGATTTCAATGTCCATCCTTTTCATATCTAAGAAGATAGGTCCTTTCTCAATCCGCAACATAGATTGTGTACCAGGTTATTTTCTGCATAGAGCATCACCTACCTTGTTCACCTTTCCAGGATGATAGTGAATAAATAAATCGTAATCCTTGATTAGCTCTAACCATCTCATTTGATGAATGTTGAGCTCCTTTTTTGTGAATATATAATTTAGGCTCTTATGGTCAGTGTATATTTCACACTTCTCACCATAAAGGTAGTGCCGCTAGATTTTCTAGGCAAAAATCCTGGATCCATCTCCAAATCATGCATCGGGTAGTTCTGCTCATGGATCTTCAACTGTCGTGAGGCATAGGCTATCACATTGTCATTTTGCATGAGTACACAACCCAAGCCTTTCTTTTATGCATCACTGTATATCACAAAACTTCCTCAACCATTCAGTAGTATGAGTACAACTACAGTGATCAACCTTCTCTTTATCTCTTTGAAACTTCCCTCACATTCTTCCTTCCAAACATACTTTACACTTTTCCTTGTTAACTTTGTTAGAGGGATTGACAATCATGAGAATTTTCTCACAAAATATCAGTAGTACCCAGCTAATCCAAGAAAACTATGGATTTCTATGACACTAGAGGGCCTGGTTCATTCCTCAATCACCTTAGTTTTTTAAGGATCCATATAAATCCCCTCACTTGTGATCACATGTCCCATGAACGAGACTTGTTATATCCAAAAGTCACACTAGCTGAACTCGGTGTACAACTTCTCCTTTCTCAATGTCACCAACACAATTCTTAGATGTTCTTCATATTTCTCCTTGCTCTTGGAGTAGATGAGAATATCATCAATAAAAACTACCACAAATTTCTCTTTGTAATGTATAATGACTCAAATCATCAAATCCATGAAGATTTCAGGGGAATTATTATGTCTGAAGGGCATCACCAAAAACTCAGAGTTCCCCTACCATGTTCAGAAGGTAGTCTTCTAAACATCTTCCTTCTTCACCTTTACCTGATGATATCCAAAACGAATATCCCCCATTGAGAAGTATTGAGCTCCTCTTAATTGGTCAAACAAGTCATCAATCCTTGGGAGAGGATACTTGTTCTTTGTGGTGATCTTGTTGAGTTCCCTATAATCGATACACAACCGCATTGTTACATCCTTCTTCTTCACAAACAGCACTGGTGCACCCCAAGGTGATGCACTAGTTCATATGAACCCTTTGTCCAGATGCTCTTTCACCTACTTCTGTAAATCCACCAGTTTGATAGGAGTCATCCTATAGGGACACTTCGAGATAGGAGTAGCTCTGGGCATGAGTTTAATTGAGAACACTACCTCATTATCTAGGGGAATTACAGGTAACTCTTTGAGAAATACGTCGTTGTGTTCCCTCGCGATGGGCATTTCCTTAAGGTTTTCACTTTCCTTTGACTCAACCATTTGTGTGAGGTATGCTTCTTTATAGGGGATCAACACCCACACCATTGAGGGATTTTTAAATGGAGATTCATGATCTTCCTTGCATTTTTATAAAAGCATGGGATGGTTCAGAATATGAAAATATATTTCTTTTTCCCAACATTTGATATGTGATCTATATAATCAGATCCAATGCATTCCCATTATAGAGTCAAATTACTCCAAATGAAGTCTTACAAGATTCACTGGAAGAATCTTCCCACATATTCCAATTGGAGTGGAGTCAAACACTTGGGTTGCAATGATTTCACCACTTGGAGTTTTTAATGATATATCTACTTCATGGTTTTGGGGCTTTGATTTTATAGTTCTAGAAAACATTCAAGATATAACGGAAGGCATAGAACCAGAATCAAATAAGACTTTTTCCATTATTGATTGAATAGGAAGTGTACCTTGTACGAATTCATTATCATGCTCCATTTCTGCAGTAGTGATGGCATAAGCCTTCCCTTGTTCCTTTGTCTTTGGTGGTTGCTGATGTTGATAACCCTTAAGAACTCGAGGTTTACTAAACTGAATTGCATAGTGACATAGATCCCTATAGTTGTAGCATTGAACCATGAGTGGTTCTCTCCTTTATTCTACCACATTATCCTTAATTTTTGTGTCTTTTCAACACTCTTGAGCATGGTTTCCTTCTTTCCCGCAGATGAAGCATTTCCCCGTCCCTTTCAGGTAGTTCCCAGGGTGCAACATTCCATATTTTTGGCATGTCGGTCATTGAGTTTTCCTCAAAACATTATCATTATATCCTCCAGCTAGAAACTCCATTTTTCATTTCATATCACCATAGCCATGGGACCATTCTCGAAACTCCATCTCTACTTTGAGATCACATCAAAAAACTTCTTCCTAACTCCCATAGCCTCAAATTTCAAGATCCTTTCCAAGGTGTGTTTTTAATGCACTGTAGAATCTATCAAATTTGATATCATTATTGAAAACAAAACCCATAGAGTACCTTAAAATACTTGTCAAATTATCTTCATAGGTTGTGACAGATTCTCCTACTTTTTTATTGAGCTCTATGAATTCTCTCTCAATCTTCATGTGAAGAGTTCTTGGGAAATACTTGTTATGAAACATTATCTTAAAGTCTTCAAATTCCATCTCTTCAATATACACCCTTGGATTGGTGTTTTTAATCAAATACCACCATTTATCGGCTTCTCCATCTAGATGATAAATGGCTAGGGTCAACTTCTGTGTCTCAGAAAAGTGAAGAAAAGAAAAGATCTTCTCCATGAAGTTGAACCACTGTTCTGTAGCTAGTGGATCCGAAGATCCATTAAACTTCGGTGGTCGTTTCCGCATAAAACATTCGATTTCCAGTTTCTCCCTTTTGGTGAAGGAGGATGTTCCCCAATATTATGGTTATTGTTCATAACCTGAGATAATTGGGTAAGAATATCCATGAATTTTTGTGCTCCACCTCCCAAATAATTGGGGATGTCATTCGGGCAATCGTTTCATTTTCCCTCACACGAGTTGTTGGCCTAATTTCTCCTGGTTCCACCATTTTCTAAAATATAAAAGTTTAGATCAAAAAATAAGTAAAAAATTAATGAATAACTAATTCATTTAAACAATTTATACCAAAAAAATAACATATGGTATCCCTATGTAAATATTCTTGTGTGTATATTTGTACTTAGTCTCATGCTAGAGGTTTTCTTTAGGGTTCACTAATCCTAATTCCCAAATTAACTAAACATTTCCTCTAAATACAAATATAACAACCATGCCTTTTCATACATTACTATTACATAATTTTAAAGGTAAACAACATAATAGTATTACACATAGAGGATCCAACAGTTTAGTGTCTTGGGGAAACTAGGACCATACATAGCAATTACAATGTCAAGCATCAACATTTATTTAATTTCTTCTTCTCTAGTTTCTCATTTGCACTTGACATATCCTTAGTACATGTATCCACCTGAGGATATACATAAAAATGGGTGAGATAAAATCCCAGTAATAGGATAGATAAGAACAATATAGCATGGGGTGAGCATAATCAAAACATGGGAAATAGATCATGAACATGAGAGGAAGCATAAATATAAGACTTGAAATGTGGCAATGCATAAAAAATTAAACATCATGTCTTAGTGGTTAACTACCACACATACTTGTGAACCAAGATTGAATATTTTTAACACATAATATCACATATAATCATAAGATTAATCACATTACTCAATTAATTGGATCACTGTATAATTTCGGGCTCACCCATCACATTCAAACATTCATATTGCGCTATATAATTTCGGGCGCACCTGTCACCTCATAATATTATATTTATCATGCATGCCATATAGAACATATATAAATAATGAAAATAACTAACCTATGTTAAGGAATGGGATTAATCTCATAATAATGAATTCAAAAGCTTTGGGTTCCCAAAAGAAAGTGGTAACAACATACTTGACACAAGAACCATCAACCATGAATGACAGGTGAAGGTTGAGTTATTAAATGAAGAGTTATTTTGGAAAACATTTGTTTTGACAAAAATGTCATTATAAAACATTTATATCCCAAAAAAGGTATGATAATTATTAACAAATGATTTTTAATAAGTGAATATACCAAATTGGAGTGAAAGAGGGAGAACCTGAAGAAAGAAAATTGGGTTCGTGATTTTCCCCTTACCATGTATCAGAATGCTTCTTTCTATTTAATGTCATGTATAATGACATTATATTCATTAATTAGAAATCCATAACCTTGCGTAAATTAATATGGTTCATTATAGTTTCAGTAAGTGATTTTATGTTCCTTTGGATGAGTTATATATTTTTAAAACATTGTTTGAGAATGTTTGTTTTTATGGTTTTCTTTAGTGGTTCACATGTATTCTTAAATTGAAGTTCAGGTATAACATGGGTAAACATCTAGATATTATATGAAATTTTATTAATTATATTATAGGAGTTTATATGATCTTATAATTAATCATATTATATCCATGGAGGTGAATCATTAGATAATAGTTAAATGATGATGGTTTGGGTTAATTTTAACTATTTTTTGATCATAGTGAACTTCTTTTATTATATCAATTGTAATATGGACATAAGTTATTTACAGAACATTAAATTGGACATAGTACATATAAAATATACTTTTTAAACGTTAAAAATGTTTTCATGACCATATCTGAAGGTAGAAATGGAAGAAGAAAGTGTGTCGTTCTTAAAGGTGATAAATTAACGACTCACGTACAATGTTCTCTTTAATAAAATAAAAGGAAGAGGGAAAGTGGGATGGATGATATAATATCCCATTAGCATAATAAAATTCCATTAAATGTATAATAATGGAGTTACAATACAATTTTCATGAAGATAGGTGGGGAGAGAATAAGAAAAGAACTATAAATTGAAAGGGAATTAAAGGAGAAGAGGGAGAGAAATTACCTCTTGAATCCTCTTCTTGATATCCTCCGTAAGGGCCTAAGCTTTGAATTTTGATGAGACCATAAGCTCTTGTAATTGGGAGAGGGGATAGGGAAGATTTTTGGGCAGAGTTTGGAGAATTCTTTGAAATTGAGATGTTTGAGGAAATGAGGGTGTGAAGGGTGGTTTTTATAGTGGAGGGGAGAGGGGTTTTCTTAATATATAATTCATTAGTTTATTATTTATCCACAAGAAATGTAATAGTGAGTGTTCCATGACCAAGAATTGTAATTTTATCATGTTATCCCGAACCAAGTGGGCTTACCTTAGCAAAAAAATACACATGACTCAATAATTAGCTTATTTAGTTTATTTTGTAAATTATAGTATTTCACTATTCATAAAAAATTGAAGTATTTAAAAAAATACCAAAAATTCACCACAACCATTTTTCGACCTTTAGAATCCAAAATTGAAGTCCATTTTTCAAACATAATTTTCTAAATATTATTAATTTAATATATAATAAAAATCATAATTTACTTAAAAACAGTTTTTAAAAGTTAAAACTGATTTTATAGTGCTTTCAAAAATTACGTAGGCTCTTATAAAATTATCTAAAAACTATAAGACATTGTTTCGATAATTTATGAAAATTTTTTAGGATAATTCATTATATTTTAAATTAAATAATTATTTATAATTATTTATTTATGACTTACAAAATACCAAAATGTTTCCTAAGGTAAAATTATCACTTTCTAGGATGTGGAAATTTTATTTAATTATTCATGGGTAAAGTTAATCTTATGTTGGATGATTTAATAATCATATGGGTCATATTACTATTCATAAGGGTATGTTACTATTCATAAGGGTATGTCACTATTCACCAAAAATTATTTTTGTTTCATTAGACTCCAAAAATCAACTTGAACACAACTATGTATATCAGATTTTAGAAATTCAAAACACAGAAGAAACAAAATTTTGTTTAAAGGTAAATTATCACTTAGTAGTTCATTATGTTGTGTTTTCATGTGATTTTATGACATAATTATAAGGAGGTAAATTCCATTTAAAAACATTGGGTCCTTATATCTACTCAGGTACCCAATTACAATGGCATTCTAAGTAGGATGTGAGATATAAATATCAATTGGATAGCACCACCAATTCCAAGCCCAATCTAGAGAGTGTAATATAAATAAATAGTGTTCATGTATAGAGAGATAATAATAGAACAGTATAAATTAACAATCAATCATCCAAGGGTAACCAAATAGCTATACCATCTTCAGCTAGATGCTGATATGTCGGTCTGACCAAGTGACTTCATATATATAACATAGATAGCTGTTCGTTGGGGTGGATCTGGACATACCACCACTATATGAATTCTAGGGGAGCTCTTAGAGTCTTCCCCAACCCTAGGTCCATGATCCCTTTTAATCTCTTAGCATATACAGAGATAATGTCATTGGGTAAATATACCTACCAAACATATTGAATAGAATGGATCAGGTTTATAATGCCTACCACCAACATTAAAATAATTGCATGAGATAAATATACCTATCTCCCATATTTAACGAAATGTATTAGAGCTATAATACATACCGCCAACATTAAAATAATGGATCATGGATATAATTCTTAATGCCTCATTTAAATAATGGATCGGGGATATAATTCCTAACACCCAGATTAAAATTACAATAATTTTTATAGTTTTAGTGAAATGCATAATGAAATTCCTCTTATGCATTTTATATGGTCATACCATATTTATAATATAAGAAATCACATTCACATTAATTCTTATGGAAACCCATCTAAAATCATTCCCAATTAAGAAACAAAATAATGGACTCCTGATTTTATAATTAAACCCCAAAATAGGGAAAGTTCATTCTTCAATTAGGGACCATTCAATTTAAGGCATTTCATTTTCAATATAATTAAACCATATAACACGTTTCCATTAAAACATTAACATAGAGGTCACTTATAATTCATCACATGTGGCATGTCCCTCTCACGAATTTCATTATGTGTAAGTCATTTCCCTTAAGATCATTTTACCTAATTTCCCTAAACATGGAAAAAAATTTAAGGCTTACGTTTGCTATAATAATCCATACTCACTATATTAACCCAGATCATATTATTACCAACCAAATCCATTTTCTTTCAACTTTAACCATTTATTACATTTTCTAGGGAAACATGCCTTTAGTTATGAGACATCCTACTCAAGGTATTCTTGCTAAATTTTCATAAACATAGAAAGTTGACTCAATGAATAGTCATTTTGATTAGGGAATGTCACCATCATACATTGTTCTTCCTAAACAAGGCCTCATAGGTTACTTCAAGGAAAGGCAACCCATCATGTGTGGGTCTTCCTATACATGTCAACTAATTCATGATGCCTTAAAATGTAAATTCATATACACATGCATGGATAAAAGTCTATTCATACATAATAATTCTAAAACAAAGAACATTGTGATAATCATCTAATAGACAACATTCTCCAGGGATTCAGTCAATATGAAAATAAGGGTTAAGAAGGAAACTAAAGGCAACATAAAACATACTTAAATTAAAGTTAAAGGATAGGGATCCAACCTCACAGTGGAACCAAGCCATCTAATTCATCTCTTGGAGCTTTATTACTAATAGATGCTACTCCCCCACTAAGCATATACACCTTCATACACATGTTATAAAACTTGACCTCTTTTCACACACATGTATGGCCATGAGCATGTGAAAGGGGGTCCTTAAAAATATTCTTATATGAATATACCAATCTCCACTCACCAACATGGGAATTCAAATACATAGGCAGGGATAAAATTCTATTCATACTGCATAAATCAGGAACTAAGAACAGTGTGATAATGATCTCACAGACGACATTCCCCGGGGATGCAGTCAGTATAAAAAGCATATTTAAGAAATAAACTTAAGGCAACATGAAACATACATAAATTAAACATAATGGATAAATATCCAACCTCATAGTTGAACCATTCCATCCAATTCATATCTTGAATATTTCTAACTAATATTTGCTACTCCCCCACTGAGCATATGCACCTTCACACACATGTAAGGAAACTTAACCCATTTTCACACACATGTATTGACGTGAGCACGTGAAAGGGGATCCTTAGACATATTCTTATACGCATATACCTATATTAACTCACCTACTCATTCATTTATATATATACATGGGAACACCTAGAACTATACATGTGTATTCACTTCCATTGATGATTGTACACATAATGAGGGAACCTACAAATATATATTTACATACCTATGCACATGTAGGTGAGTCGACCTTGACTTTATGACTCAAAATCACAATGCAACAACTAATGCACTAAAAGATAATTATAACTAACCTCAAAAAACATAATGGCCATAATTTAATAGGGGAAAAACCAAGAAATAACAGAAAACTCATACCTTGTATAATGACAACCAACTAAAACAAACCACACCAATTCTCCTTCAGCAGCGGTAGTTGGAACACACACCAAAGAACCCTAAGTGACAATTTTCACTAAACTAGAACAAGATAATGCTATGAAATTATATTACCCAAATACATAACATTTGGATAATTTTAACCAGGAAACTATTAGTCTGAAAAAAGAACTAAAATGGGAGGAGAAGGGAGGGATAATCTTACTGTGGAGATTCAGTGATAAAATGGAAGAAACTGACAACAAAATCGAATAATGGAGGAGGGAACTGAAGGGGGTGTCACCTATCGAAGGGGAATCCCTCCCCTGGGTGTATGTTGTAGGTTTGGAAAGAGAGGCATGGGGAGAGATAAATTTTATGTTTTAATTTATTTAAATTAAATTAAAAATGAATTTATATTTTAGAAACTATGTGTCATGCATGTTTAAGTTGCATGGATTGGAAATTGGGTGCTAATTGTGCATCCTCCTCTAGATATCTGGAGTACCCCACAGAGGCTAGGGGAATGGTTTTCTAACACATGCATAGAAAATGGGAAATGTTTTATCCCCCTTAAAATAAGGCTGCATTGTTTCATGTAGTGGACTGCATGGTTTGGTAGATCATCCTCCAACCATGTTCCCTCTGATGTCCTTCAAAACGTGATGTATTTTATGTCTAGAACTCATGGAACTTTTTGATCCACCCATAAAAACTATGCGGGATTGAACCGATTCCATATACATCACTTATGAGGTATCCAACTCTCATAATTAAATTCTAAATCTCAATTTTATAAATGACCCATTCAGTAATTGAGAAGGTCCAAAAACCTTATCTTTTTAGTCCTGTTCAAAACAATGAACGTTACAACCTTATAAACTTAGAACATCTCATCCCTACGAAGCCTCCAAGAACAACGTACACATCACCTAACCTACTAGGGTCATGAAGCTTCTCTCAAACAATTTCATTGCATTTTCAAGTGTCCAATTCACCTTGAATCATTTCATTGGTAAATGGAACTTGGACCACTAAGACTCAAGCCAATTCTCGTCATCAAAATGAAAAATTGAGATGACTTTTACCCAAGCTCGTCCACCTAGAGAAATGATCAGATAATCGTATCTTCAAGTATTTGGCCCTTGGTACTTACCACCTTAGGTTTTAACATTAAATGTCTAAAACCAAACCATGACTCAACCACCATTGGATTTTTCATGAAAATAAAACATCCAAGTGTTAGAATGATGATTCTCATTGGATTCACCAAATGATTAAAATGATTGATCTCCATCAACCTCAAAGCCCACACCAAGACTAGTGTTCATGAAATAATCATCTGACACCAACCACACTCATCTCTACCTAACAACATGCCTTAAAACAATTACACTCCAACCATCAACATTAAGAAAGAGAAGAAATGATTTTGGCCCCATGACCGACTAAAAAAGGAGACACCCAGCTTAGATGGCATTTTTTTTATAAGGAGAATTGTGATTCCTTCTCCCAAGGAATCCCACTTTTAGCACAAATTGGCTCATAAAATAATAATATCAACTTCCGAGGATGTCTCAATGTTCAAACCATAATTTAAACCTTGCATCCCATGTGAAACACCTAAAGGGAACCACCAAATAAGACAAACGACTTTAAATTATTAGCGTGATGTTTGTCTGAAAATATCTTAGTGCATCTAGGACAAAGGAAAGATAGAAGACATGCTTGTTGCATTGAAGAGTACACCAAGAGGATTTTAACAGATTCTAGTCAGTCATACCTGACTACTAGAAGGAAGAACATTCAATGAAAAAATGTTCGACTACTAGGAAGGGACTTTGCTTCACCTCCCAAAGAACTACCATCTTCCAAACAAAAATCCTTTACCACAGGAGGACTTTCCATGATCATTCAAGATTTATGAGAAATGATTATCTGATTCCCAAGGTGTTTATCAGGGGTTTCCTTCACACAAAAACATAAGAACGTTGGGTTTCCTAGAAAACACCATCATGTATTTAAAACATGAAAGTCACAAAGGCATTCAAGTATAAACTGACCATCTCCCAATGGTCCTCTTATAATGGGTTCATTCAACTTGGAGTGAAACATTTACCAGGTTCGACATGACACACCCATACATAGGAGTGTTCAAGATGATATGAAATAAGGTTAACTAGCCACTCAGAATCACGATAGTAAAAAAACAACAAAAACAAAAATGTGACACTCCTCCGAGCAACGATCATGATGTTAAATCAAATAATGGAAACAAAACCAATGAGACTGGAATTTCAAAACACCTGAGTCTTAGAAGCTCATCCTAAGTATTGGTATGAAACCTATCTTTAACTTTTGTGCCACTCTATGAAAGAGATAGTCTGAGAACGTACTCAACAACACGAGGCTTCAAAACATTGTGGAACTCAACTAGTTATTTACCATACCTAACACATAGTGGTACCACGTACCCAAACTCATACTACCCGAGGAACAATGAAGTGTTCAAATGACCAATGAAACAATTTACCACGCCCAAGGAATGTTTAACTAGTTCAAAATGAGCACTACCCATTTCTCAACCCCATATTAAGGCCATGAAATCATGACAAACCATCCAAACAATGTTGTCATATAAAAACTCCATGACCTAGAAGGGAAAACCGAACCTAAATAGTACCAAACGTTAGATAGCACATATGATTTAGAAATTCATTCACATTCTAAGGGATATACCTATCATGATATAGCCACTCATAAAGTACAAACATCAACCCGAATGCTGGATCATGTTAAAAAATGCTACATACTCAAAAACCTATCATCACACCATTGTAAAAAAGGGATACAACCTATGGAGAACGCTACCATTTCTATTAATATGCATCTTAAGGAAAAATAAACTACCCTTACTTGCGGGTATAAACAAGTAACACTGGTACATTTTCCATTTCCCAATCCATTTTTACAATTATTCACTTATAATTATTTAAACATATAAAATAATTAATTTCAATCATCAAGTACCATGTTTCAAAACAGAACATAAACTAATTGATTAAGACAATTCCCTAAGGGAGAAATATGAATGTTCCATCAAACTAACTCTTTAAAAATTTAACACCTTTTGAAATTCCATCATGATAGGAAATTAAGCTTCGAAATTCATTAATAACAATTACAAAAACCTATAAGGGTCCGATTAAGACAATTATCCTCAGGTAAAAATTGAACAACATGAACATAAATAAGAATTTTAGAAAAAATAATGTCATTACATTTAACATGGGTTTCCATTTCCCAATTCATGAAGAGCTGATACACTTCATGGATTCAGAATTAGATCCCTTTAATTGAAACCAAAATCAATTTTATATTATTGTATGATCAAAAATATTATAGGCCATCCTTATGGGTGGCCATATACCATCCTATAACATCCCATAAACTTTAATGTTTGGAAATTTTCTTCCATTTATTTAAAACCAATCCCATATCAAATTTAAAATTTTTTTGTAGCTTTTTCATTTTATCGATGGCTCAAGTAAATGAGATTCATTTTCCTAATTGTAAGGAGTCCATACATCTAACAATTTAAAAGTTTCTCTCATTGTAATCGCAACCATTTTATGTATATCAAACAACAAAAAGTATTATATCACCTAAATAAACACAGAAACGTTGCATATTGTTACTAAATCATGTCACACTAATTGGAAATCATGCTTAAGAATACCTACATAGGTACAAACTAAGCATGTTACTTTGATACTTAACATGGAATATAACAGCTTGCTACTAAAATAAAAGGCATGGAGTAGCATATATCATGCATGCTAACTAAATAAGATCATAGAATAGCACACCAATCAAGTAAACATAAATCCTACAAATGAAACTACATGGTATGGCACTATGCAAGGCATGTTAATTCCTATGTTCCTAAAAATGAAGAATGCAATGAAGCTCCCTTGCCTTATCAGGCCAAGGGTAAAATTTAATAAGGGTCAAAAATCATAAACAGCAGAAATACATCAACCACTCTAGGTAAAATCATATCAACTGTAATAGAAAATAACAAGAACAATAATCCCATCCCTATCCACTTTTTCATTTCCCATATGTGGGGAGGTCAGTCCCAAGAACGACTATTAACCAAGTACGAAAACATTCCAAATCTCTTTTTAACCAACAAAAATAGTTAGACCATGGAAATGAAACACAATCTGTTACCACTTTGTAACATCCTAGCCATCAGACCATAAAACTGGTAACCAGACCGATGGGTCACATGGGCTCAAGAGAAACTCCTCATACACCAGCGGATTTTGACTAAAAGTGATGGTCTCAGGAGGAGATAGTGGGGATACTACAGCCTCATATCCTAGTAAAAATATTTAGAAATAATAATAATAGATGAATTGGTAGATAAATAACAGACAGTAGTGAAAGATATAAAAAATCATTTTATAAATGAGGATAATGCCTATATATTCAATAAATGAATTCCAAGGTGATACATAATTTGAAAAAAGTAAATAAACATAATTCCTTTCAAAACATAACAATACATGACTAAAATAAGGAAAAGAACAAAAAAGTCTTAAGGAAAACCTCATGAGTATCTTGAGCTCTAACTCATTCCTTTTCTCCGTACTCAATTTACGAGCATACAACAACTAGTAAGGTCCAAGGTCTGTAGTCCTGCAAACAAGAGTGGTCTACTCAGGTAACCAAGTGAAATGGAATCTAGAGTGGGGTGTGAGATATAAATCTCAGTAGTCCAGCACCACTAGTGTCAATCCCTATCCAGATAGTATAATATAAATTAAACAGTGTGTAGGTATAGAGAGATAATAAAAAACTATATATATTACCAAATACCTATCAAGGTTCTCAGGGGTCACCTGACAGTTATACCAGCTTCAGATGGATGTCAGGATGTCAGTATAATCAAGTGAATTTAATATATATATATATATATATTTCAAATAGGTGTGAGTTAGGGTGGGTCGGGACATACCACCGCCATCTGGATTCTAAGGGAGATCTCAGGGAGTTCCTTAAACCCAGGTCAAAGAGCCCTTTTTATCTGTCAGCCTATATAGATATAATGGCACCATGTAAATATACCCATCAACCAAATGTAATAGAATTTATCCAGGCTATATTCCAACCGACCACATTTAATTAATTTTACGGGGTAAATATACCTATCACCCACATTTAATAGAATAGCTTGGAGGCATAATGCCTTTTAGCCACATTTACAGAATGGATCAGTGAAATAATTCCTACCATCCACATTCATGTAATGGATCTAGGCTATAATTCTAACAACCCACATTTAAATTATGATCATTTTCATAGTTGTAGTGAAATTCATAAGGTAGTACTTTTTATTCATTTCAAATGGCCATACCATATTCACAATATAAGAAATCACGTTCACATTATTTCTTAAGGATACCCATCATACATCATTCCCAATTATGAAACAAACTAATTGTGTCATGATTTAATAATTAAACATAAAAATATGGAATGGCCATGCCTCCCCATGGACCATTCCATTTAAGGAATTTTATTTTGAAGAGAATAATATCATCTCAAGTGTTTTTATTAATACATTAACATAGAGATCACATTCAATTCATCACATTAGTAATATCCCTCACTTTCATGTCATTAGGTTCAAGTAATTACCCTCAATATCATTTTACCCAATTCAGATAAACCTGGATGATTGGTTTAAAGATCAAGTTCTCTATAATATTCTATGGTAACAATATTAACCCAAAGCTTGGTCATACCACCCTAATATGTTTCTTTTCAAGATTAATCCTTTAATACATTTCAAAGGAAGAAATTCCTTTAGTTATGAGACATCCTTCTCAAGGTACTCATGCTCAATTTTCCTAAACATGGAAATTTGACTCAAAGCATAATCTTTTATATTAGCGAATGTCCCATCTTACTTTGGTCATCCTATACATGAAAATTCATTCATTTTTCCTCAACATTGATATTAATATAAGTAGGAGTGGATAAAATTCTTGTAATACTATATAAATTAGGAACTAAGAACAATGCGATAATAATCTGGCAGATATCATTCTCTAGAGATGAAATCAATATGATAAGAATAATTATACAGTCAACTAAAGACAACTTATAACATATGAAAATTAAAGGGAAATGATAGGGATCATAACTCAAAGTGGAACCAAGCCATTGAATTTGTCTCTTAGAGGTTTTTAATTAAACCTTTCTTCTCCCCCACTAAGAATATGCACCTTCCCACACATGCACATACACCTAACCTCTTTTTACACACCAGCATGGCCATGAGCATCTGCAAGGGGATCCTTGCATGTATTCTCATATACATATACTAGTATCTACTCTCTTATGCATGAATATATATATATATCCATGTGTACACCTAGCCCCATACATGTGTAATCGTATCCATGGATGATTATACACATAACAGGGGAACCCAGATACTCACTCATATATATATATATATATATATATATATACTTATCTATTCACACGCAGGTGAGTCACCCATGACTAGGTGACTTGAAATCACAAAGTAGCCACAAACATACTATACAATAATTACTATAGACCTTAAAACCCATAAATTCCATAATTTAACAGTTGAAACCCCCATAAAGAAGAGAAAACCTACACCTTAGACAATAGTGACCAATTTAAATGAGACAAACTACATCGTCCTCATCATTTGTTGTGAAAACATGCCCAAAAGGTCTCTCAGAGAGTATTCGAACCAACATAGAACAAGTGAAAGTTGGGAAATTGGATTACACAATGCCCTAGGGTTTGGAAACTTCTCACCATGAGATGATTAGGCCAAAGTAGTAAAAATGGGAGGTTAAGGGAGATAGAATCTTACCAATGAGATTTGGTGAGAAAATGGATGAAATGACAGACAAAATCGAAAGACGTAAGTGGGAGCTGGAGGGGGTGCCGCACGTCAATGGGGGATCCCTCCCCTAGGTGTGTGTCATGGTTCGGGAAAGATAAGGGTGAGGGAGTGATTTAGTTTAGGTTTTAATTTAATTTAAATGAATTAAAAATAAATTTAAATTTATTAACCGGTTGTTGTGCATATTTAAGCATCCCAGTTTGAGAAATCATGCACTAACTATGCATCCCATATAGTATATCCGAAGAACCCCACATAGGCTAGGTGAGAGGTTTGGAAAATTTTGTAAAATGCATCTCCCCATTTAAATAATGTTTCCTAATTTTCTATAGTGGTAATCATGGTTTGGAAGACCATGGACCAAATTTTCTCCCCCTAGTGTCCTTCATAACATGATGTATTTCAGGTCTGGCACTCCTGAATGTTCTTGAGACACCCGAGAAAAAATAATAGTATTCAAACAAGCCCAAAATCATAAATTTGGAGTAATCCATCTCTTGTAATTTAATTTAGAATCTTGGTTTTTAAAAATTACATGTTCAGTAATGGAAAAGGTTTAAAAAACCTCTTTTTTAGTCCAATTCAAAATGTGGATCATTATAGGTGAGTGTGTGTCTACGAGCATGAGGTAAATTTTCTACAATCATTCTCTCAGAGTATTGATGTTTTTCATGTGTATGTTGTTTCTCCATTTCACAATCATGTTTCACATTAGATTCCATAAAAGTAAAGGTAATTTGGGCATTAGATTGATGTGAAAGACCCTTCATAAATCCCATTAGTTCTGTTTATGATCTTGAGACCATACCCAATGCCGCCCTGGAGGTCTTTAACTCCCATGAAAATGGTGAAATGATTTGTTAAATGAATACATAGAGGGTTATAAGAATAAACTATTTGTACATGTGTTTCCATGTTATCATGTTATAGGGGGGTTTTTTTATCATGGGAAGATTAAATGGTTTATGGGATAGATAAGGTCATGTGTGTTAAATTATCAAAAGGGAATGTCCATTTTTTATAATATTTTGAAATAATATTTAATGGTTACAGTTGTGAATAAATTGTAAAATGGAATATATATGTAATATAGTTATTGGTTTCAAATTGAATGAAACATAGAAGTGATTATAAATCAATAGAATCACCCTTGTGGTTATTATGGATAAAATGGAAAATATTGAGGAAACATAAGGATATATAATGAAATGGTTCAATATTGGACATAGGATCCTCATTTTTGGGTTAGATTAAAATGATTTTATTGTCCATACATATGTAATGTATGATATGGGTGGCTAGACAGATTCTCTAAGAATCAATGGTTGGGACATGATATGGGTATTTGGACTGATGGTCCAATCTCCTAGGTATTAGACAATAGATGGCTACCTAGACTGATGCTCCAAGTAATGTTTCATTAACATAAATCTATTTAGGAATTTCATCATTAAATAAAATGTTAAACATTTATATTTTATGGTTAATATGACCATTGTGTGTTGAAATATGATTTATTGGCATTGGAATTGCAAAGAATCCAAGGTCTAATGTTGTTATTTGATAAACGATTGTTTATAAAACCATTTCCATTTAATACCTTGATAATTGTACTTTTATAATTCATCATAACCTATAAATAGATTAGATATTTCAATAGACACTATAGGGGGTTTCTTACATATTTGTACTCACCCCTTTCTTAGAAAATCCTTATTACCTGAGCAGATTTAATGGTTGTAGGAATGAAAAAATAAAAATCCCTTCGATATATGGATGAGTTGGTATTTTGGGATGAGTAAATGATGAGGTGACCATAGTGTTTTGAGATCTATCTTTTGGATTTTTATTTCATCCTTATTTTGGGGTTTCCTTTGACATATTACACTAGTATGACCTAACTTGTTCAATTTATTTAGATTTTGGGAATTTACCAATATTTTGTGGATTTATTGTATGATTCATGCTTATTGATCTTTATTTTTTATTTGGATTATTTTTATATCTTATATTTACATACTCTGTTACAGATGGTATATTCTCTCCATATTCTATATCAACCCCCTTTACTAATCAGCATCCTCTAGTGGATGGGGAGGCGCACCTGAGGTCAGGAAATAAATGAGCCGAGGGAAATAGTTTAGTTGAATTTGATCTAAGATTGTAAAATGACGACTTGAGAAAAGATCATGATGTTAAAATAAATTAATTCATACACATAAAAAATTTATCATTAAAAATTCTAAATGAAATAAAGTGTTAATAAATAAAGGATTCATAAGAAACAAAAATGATAATCCATGTCATCTCAATACTGATAAAATAAACCTTTAAAACTAATAGGATAAATAAATAAAACATGTTGGTATCCTGAAAAATTATATTTATAACATGTTTCCACAAATTTCAAAAAAACATGATTCTAGTTAAATTTATAGGATAAAACTCTCATATTAACTCCCTCCTTCATTCCATTAAAATAGAAACATTGGTCCATACATTAAAGAGCTTTGTTGGGATCACCTATCATATAAGTTATATGTAGATCACAAGTTCTTCATGTTTTATTGAAATTTCCCATAATAAAAAAATTTATAATATTATTCATCAATAAAATATTTATAATCATTCACTTCTCGAAATAACACCCTTAAAAACAACCTTCATTAGTTGGTCACCAATGGAAAATAAATGGGTTTAATGATAATCGCTTTTAAAAAAACATGATAATCAATTGAGATAAAAATAAGGATGGAATAATTACAATATATTAATAGTAGGTTATATGTAAAATCAATGGTTTTTTTATTAATTAATATTGATACAATTAAAATACCATTAAAAAAATTCTTGTGAAAAATACCCATTCCCCATTACAAGTTAATTTTAAAGTATTAAAATTTATAGAATATTTGGAAAAAACATTATTATGTAATATAACATTATATGCATCCAATTGAATATTCATAGAAAAATATTCATGGTGGAGACATAATTAATTTAATATATAAGTGCTAAAATATAAAAATCCTTTCACAAATTGTTAAAGAATGTCTAAATGTGTCCCACAACCAATGTCAAAAATATTATTTTCAAAATCATTTGTAAATGAAGTAAAATTAGAATTAAAATGACCAAAATAAGTAATTTATGTAAAAATAATAAAATTCATGAAATCATTATTGATAACATGGATTTATATGAGAAATATTATCGATCCGAAAGAGATTCAGGATTTTTGTCACTTACAATATAAATCATTATGATAATTTAACTAGTAAGAATGGAAATAGAAATTAAATCGATAAAAAACATTCCTACCCAAAAGAGAATAAAAGTGATTTAGTTTAAAAAAATAAAATAATATTATCCCACACAAATTATCTTTCAAGATATACAATCTAGAATAAATATAATATTATATCATAAAAATCATTATAAATTTGATACTTTTGAATCATTAGGCTTGAAATAAAATGAATTGAAATAAAAATTTAAATTCAAAAAATATATTTATATCCATGATATAACATATCAAGGATTATAATATACATCTCATAAAATTATATATGTTTATATTATAAAAAAATATCATGAAGAAGGAAAATTTTTGATGAATAACCCTTACAAAAGTTTTATTATTGAATTGATTATAAATTAATGGAGTGATTATGTTGTGAAAATGTAAATTAAAAAATGTTAACCTAGAAACTAAATAAAATAATTTTCATTTAACACAAAATTTGTTAATAATATAATCAATTATTAAGTTATGTTACCCAATTAAAGGAAATTAATTTTAGAAACCCCATACACAAATCATAACATTGAAAAGATAATTAATCATTGAAATTATTTTCATTAAAAAACTTGTATATACACATTAAACAAATGGAATTAAAATATAAAATAATCAAGGGTCATTACCAATATAATCATTTCATAACATATACAATGATGAAGTAATATAACCAAATGAATATAATTTATGTTA
The DNA here is from genome assembly GCA_963277665.1 of Viscum album. Lineage (NCBI taxonomy): Eukaryota > Viridiplantae > Streptophyta > Magnoliopsida > Santalales > Viscaceae > Viscum > Viscum album. The sequence goes on along the minus strand of OY728146.1, from coordinate 214,215,084 downwards.
CATAATCCATTACCTCGAGTCCATAACATTCATGTATGTCATTTAAATCATATATAATAAACTTTTATCAATTAGTTATTAATTAAATAACCTATAATCAGATTTATAATTTATTTTTAAAATATTAAATTCATTTATTTCAATAACATATGTAATTAAATAATTGTTTAAGTGCACATCTTTTGTTCTTAGAATGTTCTGTTAACAATTTCAAAACAAGTTTTCTATGATTAAAAATGTAAAAGATGTAATTATTTCATAATAACTTGAAAAATAATAATTAATTATTATTTTTAAACATTAATTATATTTTTTAATGAACTATGTAATATGGTTATGAAAAATGAACTATGTTTAACTCTTGGGGATGGAAGGTCATAAGTACGTATAAGTAATGTTACCATTTTTATACAAACAAGGGAAGATGTTATGTATAATTTTATCATTATATAATGATTATTATATAATAAATGTAATATTGTATATTTAAAGTTAATTCTATATAAAATTCATTATAGGTGGAGTGAAAATGAACCACATTGCTTCGTTTATGTGGTAATCCACACATACATGAGAATGATTATATCATTTTTTATTGGAAGGTATTGATATAAAATAAATGATATATTATCATAAATAAAGAATTATGTAATTAAAATTATATATATACATTCAATACACCATTATAAAATATCGTTAGAGGCGGTGATAGAAAAAAATTTACATTAGTTCATGAGGCTATTGTATGTCATTCACATGAAGAATAGTTATTTTTATCGGTAAATGATGAATCATATGGTATAATGATATTATAATATGTAAAATGATTATTTTAATATATCATAATATTTTTAATAGTCTCCATGTAGTTATAGGATGAAATAAAACTAAATTATTCGGTTAAAATCTATACTTCTTGAAATAAAATAAAGTATATACTATCATTATTATCATTAAAAAATTATTATTGAATAATTGTTATTATTAAAATTATTATTTTTATCATTTTTTTTAAGTTGTTTTTATTATTCTTATGTGTATCATTATTATTATTATTAAGGATGAAATAGGTGTGATTACTTTTTTTATCATGATATTAATAATATTATTATGTTTATTAAAACAATAACAACAATTGTTATTATTATTATTGTTATAACTTAATTATTAATATTATATGTCAATTTAATTATTTTTGCATCAGGGGTTAGGTTTTTTAGGGTGTGTATCACCCTTTATCTCTACCCTCTTTTACTATAGTGCATAGCGTACCCCCACACATTTCTCTCCCACTGAATTGCACAAACCGCCTGGTGTGCCTCCCTTCCTGCTCTGGCAACCAGGTGTGCTCTTCACTGCTCTCCACCTCCATCCAGAACCTGTCATAGTGCGAACCCCTCCCCTAACCCACATCACTCCCTCCTCACTGGGATGACCTTGCCAGCATGCCCCAGTTTCACCTCTGGTGTCCAACAACATCCCTTGTGTGCATCAGCTCTGGCTGGCTACAACACTCTGGAGGCCCTCGTCTCCAGCATGTGTGACTTGCCAGTGGTGACTTCTTCCAGCGACAGCCCCCCTCCTCTTGGGTAGTCTCCCTCCCTCCCTTGGTTGAGTTTTTTATCAAAATCTTATATATTAGATTTTAATTCCAAAATTAATTATCAGAGGTTGTTGTTTAGGGTTTTTTTGTTTCCTCACTTGTGCAGTTGAGGTGCGAACAGTGTTTCAAACCATTTTCGGGATGTTCTTCATCTATTGTGGTGAATTTAAACTTTTGCATGAATTTTCTTGTGTTATTATTCACTTCTATCATGTATTTCACTTTTTTATGATAATTAATTAGTTACATGAAATTTCTTGGATAATGTATTTTCTGTGAAATTGGTTGAAAATGAATTTTCCATATCTAATTTGGTATATTATGTGTGTGAATGGTTTTTCATTTTATTTCCAACATGTAGTTTAAAATTTTAAAACATTATTAAATTTAAAAACTGCTGAAAATCACAATTTGAATGTCTTTGTTTGAGGTTGGGCTTAAATTGGGGTGTTTTGTGAGAGTTTTGAAGTAAAATCCTTCTAGTGTTATTTAAATTTGTTTTATAAACTTTTAACTAGTTTATTAAATATTATATGTGGTTCGGATTATGTTTTGGAAATGTTTTTGAGGTGTTCTTGGTTTAAGAATGTATTTTTGACATGTAGAGTATTTTTATTAAGTTGTGTAATTTGTTATTTTAACTATGCAAGTTGTGTGCATTTTGATTTGGTGTGTTGTGAGTCCATGTTTAATTATAATGAGGGGTTTTGAATAGGTTTTGGGTTTCTAAAGTCTTGGATTTCTCTATGAAATTTTTTTTTGTAAATTTTAAAATGGTTTATTAAATAATTTAGGTGGTGAGAGTTGTGTTTTGAAAACATGTCGAGGTGGTTTCTGCACTATTTGTTCGTTTGAATAGTTTTTAGTCCATGTTTATGTGTTTTAGTTGTGCGGTTGTTGTAGAGTGTCAGCAAGGAAAACCCACGATGTTATAGTCATCGACTTGTATGTGTTTGTGGATCTGTGCGAGGTGTGACATGTCTTCATGTTTGGACAGTGAGCCGAGGTAGGTCCCTACTTCACTTGCTTTTATATTTAGAATTTATTAATTTCTAGTTATTTCACTAAATTTTAGATTAATTGTAAATAATAGTAATTAATTAATTTTTTAATAAATCTTCATTGTTAAGGATAGTGGGTTTCTATTATTTTGAATTACTAGAAAGCGTTTCCTTTTAAATGGGCATCATCAGTGTTGATAAAATTCCCGGTTGGCCTTTATATGTAGATTTTGTTTCTTTTAAAGAACTACTTGGGTTTCAAATGGGTTTTTGCATTCTAAAATGGATTTCTTAAATTAGGTTACAAATGGTTTTGAGATTAAAAGTGGTGTTCCTTTGATTCTTTGGAGATGAGTTGGTGTGTGTTAGTTTTTCTAAAAATAGGTTGGTGTTGAGTGGTTGGTTAAGGCCTATTTAGCACTTTAAAGAAATGAGATATTTTGAAAACTCTCTTAGAGGTGACTTAGGGGGGGGGTATTATTTTGTACCTCAATTAAGTGAGTCTCATGTGATGTTTGTGCATCATTACTGGATAATTGATTTACATTGTTTACTCACCCATTTCCTTTTTATTATACGTGTTGTCATGGGAACCTGGCATAATGAGTGAATCTTTTGCGAACAATTACTGCCCTAGTTTAGATTATGCACCGGCTAGTGTCCCATATCATAGAGGTGTTTTGTTATTATTGTTATGTGATTGTGCCCCTCGACCAGGCTAGGTAGCGTGATGGTCGGGTGTTAGGTCATTATGACGTCATTGAGAGTAAGCATGCCTTCAAGATGAGTCACATGTATGGTACATTCTGGATTGTTCAGGATCTCCTAGGTTCGTCCCATGTTTCTATATGTGCTTATTTGTATGTGGCAGATGATTGAGAGGTCTTGTTCGGTTGTTGGCCCTTGTGTTCCACTTCTTTTCCAATACTATTAGTGTGTTTTGTGTGTTGTGTGTGGTTTTCCATTTGACTAACATCTAAAATTTGGATTTCTAAATTTTTCACAAAAATGTTTTAAAATGAAATACTTTTTTTCCTTTCAAACATTAAACTTGTATTCAAATTAAAAAGGTAAATGGATTATTACTTGTTTTAGAGATGAAATTGTGTGTGTGGAAACCCATATTTTGTATAATTTTGTTCAAACTTGAAATTGGTAAATTCATTATTTAATGGTTTTCATTAGGAATAGTTGTTGTGCATGCCTACTGAGTTTTAATACTCACGCCTATAGTGTTTTCATGTATTTGGTTTCTATTGTATGATTGACTCAAGCTTGCTCGCTGTGGGCAAGAGTTGGTTGTGGATTGGTGAGAGACTCTTGGAGTCGCGAGGGATTTTGGTCGTGGTAGGGTTAGTTGGTAGATATTGGTTGTTACTTCTTTTCATGTTGTTTATTTACTTTGTGTTGTTCTATTTTCTTTCTGCTGCTTTATTTATTTTTATTGGGTGAAATTGTTCCCTATTGTCCTCTATTGATGCTTTGTTGGTTGTCGCCAGCCTAGGAGGATCAGGAATCCCACTCGGGGCATGTCAGAGACCGTCATAGGTGATCAGTTTAGGATCAACTCATGTTGGTTCATGACACTATTCTTTCTCCCCACATAATTCTTCAATGTGAGAAGGGAACTCGATGATAATTCCATAGTGGAAACATATAATATGAGTGGCCTCCCTTCCACTAGAGGCATCATGACTGGTGGGTGCATTATGTATTTTTTGATACTTTTGAATGATTTATTATAGTCATAATCCCATTGATATTTGATTCCCATATTCTACATCATGGTAATGGGGATGTTTTCTCCAGCAAGGTTGTCTATGAATCACTTAATATAGGTGAGTTATCCTCATATCCCCTAGGTTCCATTAGATTTATGGGGGTGAAATTTCTATGATAGAACTATTATTCTTTTGGTAAACTATGATGTCGTGGTGGAATACCACAAAGGCAATGAACATTCATGATGTTACTTCAAATGTTCCTTTTAGCAGACTCATCATCAGAATGTGTTGATGTAGCTAATTGAAGTCTGTTTAGTGATTTGTGAAGTTTTTACATCACTATTGAGATGTAACAACTTGGTCATCAACATAACATTAAACTATCTTTCTCAAGAAAGGATTATTGATATGATGGATGGCTTTTCGATATGCATTACTAGTTTTATTTAGTACAAAAGGCATGACCTGTAAGTAAAATATCCATTATGGTGCCCTTAAAATGGTAGATTCTTAATCTTTTGGATCCATATTCATATGATTATACCTCAAGTACATATCCATGAATGAAATGTTATAGAAGCTAATAGTTTCATTGATCAAGAGTTCTTTTATCCACAATGGAAATTCATATTTTTGAAAATGCTTACTAAAGTCTATAATATCAATACTACCCCTAATATATCCATTCATTCCCTGATAGAGATGAAGTTAACAACCTATATTGGGTATTTAGGTTCTTAGAAAAAATTTGACTTGATCAAATTTAAAATTCCACCTCTATATTGGTGGCATGAAAGGGTTTCATCCTCCACACTACCTTCATGAAGCCACGATGATCATTGTGTATTCCAAGATGGTGTGTACCCACATCTAGATCTAACCTGATCATTTCTATGTACTTCCATGCATACAAATATCAGTTCACCTTTTGTTATGCAATATAGATATCTTTATCTTCATGGGTCATGGTGGAACTCATCATAGTTGTATTCATGCCTTCTTATATGCCCATATTTATCTACATGAGCTATTTGATGGTGGTGGAGACACCTTTCTCTAATACAGGAGGTCAATTATTAAGTTCCTCCTAACCATCATCCATTTTTTGATTCTAATGATATATTTCCAAGCAAAGATGGAAGTCTAGGGATTCACAGTGGTGATACCCAAGCCATTGGGAGATGCGACATGTACTTCTTCACACAAAATTGGTTTCTTACCTACCTTATTTTAGAATTCTAATTGAGAAAATATGGATCCAAAATACTGAAAGGTGGAGTTTTCACAATGTATTATGATGGATATTCCATCGATGTGATACATGAGACACTGAGGTAATTTTGAAGGTACACACTTGTGGATATAGAGCTAGGGCCTCGCAAGTAGAACATTATGTGAAATTTCATGCTTGATAAGCATGAACTCAACATCAAATGTGAGTTCCCAAAACTGGGGTGTGAGTTTGATCTTCATGATGGTTATTTTTTTTCATGCATATCATTCCCTAGAATACTCATCCTTCTTAGAGATTGGTCTCTCTCACTATATCCCAAAGATCGGGGGGTTTGAAGTGGCATGTGATTGATCCAAGAACCATTATCAATCCAAGACCTTTAGATGTAGCCATTATTGAGTTTACCTGGGACATATAGGTGTCTGATGTTCCCTTGTAATGACTCCTCATTATCATTGTTAGTGAAGGATATGGGGACCTGGAATTCTCATGAAATAGTATTCACTTGATAGACATCAACTGTAGTGAATTTTATCTCAATGTCCTATGGAATCTGGAGGGCTTCAACAAGTTCTTCCTTGAGTTATTTTAAAATATGGGGTTTATTGAGGATTGTGATCTTTTTTGGGAAAATAGTAATATATTTTAGAACATCATACTTCTGTGACAATGTTTGGAACTTCTAGATATGAGGATACTATTGGGCTTGTGGTTTAGGAGCTGATGCATATGAGGTGGATGGGCCTAGTTCTTTTGCAGAGCTTGAGGAAGTATCTACTTCCAGTAGTGTTGGTCATTCCAACTTTCCCTATTTTTTGGGGTTGATTAGATTGAACCATAGATATCCATTCTTGTAAACCAATTCGGTAAGTAGAACTGTTTGAGGGATCTTGGCACCCTATCATCTCATTTTGGGTATGCTAGAGTGCTTTTCCATTATTCTTAGCTAAATATCTATCCTCCTTGGGGGAATGACTGGAATATTGGGTTTGACCACATCAGTATTGTCCCCTATATACATAACTTCTACACATAAGGCCTCATGTTCACTGTATATATGTCGTAAATTCATATTCAATGGAATAAACACCATAAGAAATTTGGTCTTCCATGTGAATCACATTGACATAACCAATAATGATATCTTTGTGTGATCAATATTACATTAGGTGGTATGGTTCCCAAGTTACAAATGTTTCAGGGAAGTAATCTCCATGGTTCAATGATGTCATTGGAGTAGGATATGATTCTTCCACTTCTATTAAAACTTTCTTCAAGTGATCATGACCACCATTGGGAGGTGCATTTGATGTTTACTATATAGGTGGGGGAGATATTTTGGGTCTCCATAGCTCTGACCTCAGAGTGGCATGAGCTTGATAAACTATTTTCATCGAGTTGTCAATTTTTTTTTGCACCCATGGTTGAAACAATCTTCCAACCATCCTCTTATTCTAACCAGATAACATTTATGAAAACCACATGCTTTGGAGACTTTCCTAATACCACCTATCCAAAATTGACCATGCCTAGAAGGAATTAATTGAAGATGAAACATTGTTTCATATTATGAACCATTATTATATTGTAAGGGACGTATTTGGGACGGTCGGTGAGGACGACCTAGTGAGGCTTCCTAGGTCATGGAAGCTCAATCGGGTTATTGTCCATAGCTACCAAGAAATGACTTTGGACTTGTTTATTTCACAAGGCGTATACTTTTTTAATTTTTTCATCAAATCCCAGGCAACCCTGGTTTTAATATTATTCTATTCAAGGGTAATTTTGTTGTTGTCAACACATGATAGGAGGTGTTGGGTATTTTGGAGCCTTCCTAGGTGTCTAGATGGGCACTACTACTAGATTGAGAGTGACATGTGTAGTTTATTGATTTTTCTAGACGATTACCCTATGTTATGGTAATTAATTGTGATTTAAATCAGGTTCACTGGATATCCTCTTCAATATGTTATTCCATTTTCAGTGAAATATTGAAACCCACTAGGATAATTCATGGGGATCATAGGTGTCTACAAATCACCCCAGATATTTTTAGCACTGAGTTCCCGTAGTTTCTCATATGATAAAGGGATTCTTAGTGAATAGTATAGGCCTTTCCATATTTCTATAAAGTCAGACACTATATCAATTACATGTTTCTTTCAGTTATTCATGTCAACATTTGTAATTTTATTTAGTGTGGAAGTAAATTGATAAAGGAACTAATGACAAAGGTCTCCTCATATAGCAATAGATCTTGCTGGAAAAATTTCCTGCCATACAATGGTAGACCCTATTAGAGTCTTTACAAAAAACCTCACCTTTGTCACCTCCTGTTGATCTTGAGTGCCCATCATCAGCCCCCATCAAGATGTGATGTGTGTGATATTTGGTTCAAAGTCAACAAATTCATCAAAAGAAATAAATATATTGATCATGAATGTTGGGTGGAGGTGGATTATCATACACCCATTCAAGAAATTTATTCCTTTCAGGACACACTGGTGCCCCTCGAACCTCCATGTCTTCTATTTGAGGAGACAGAGACTCGATGGCATTAATAAACTATAACATCACTACGATAGGACTGTCTCCTTTCCACAAGGAATGGTTGGGGGTCTATGAGTTTGCCCATCTTTCATCTCCTTTTTAATCTTGATTTGTTCTAAGACTAAATTATTACCCTTGTGAGGGAGATATTGTCACCACAATGGTGGGAAGTCATGATAATTTCTGACTTCCTCAATTATGTAGACTGGATGTATGGATCCGGATAGAATATAATTCATAGATGTTTCGCTTTCTATTGGATTGACCATATAAGGGATAATATTATCCTTTACCTAAAGATGATACCCAATGGGAATATTTCCCCTTTATAGCTCCTCATTGAGTTATCTGAGATCTTGTATCTCACTATCGTATAGTGAAATCAATTACATTGTGGAAGGAACCTAAAATATATCTATTGGAAATAGTGATTTATTAATTCCTTTACCTATTTATTTTGTAGTGTTCAACTATGGATGTGGAAACATAGTATTTGGAGGTTCCATTTTTTGGATCTATCTTTGGTTTCAGGTGCATGCAACATAATTTTGTGCATCTAAATCAACCAGCTCTTGTAGAATATTTTCCATGTTGTGTCCCTCTGGAGTCAGAAAATGATCAATTTATTTCTGGTTAATAGCAAAAAAATTAACAAATGCCTATTGTGTGATTGTGGTTGTTCCATTACATTAAATGCAGCAAGCAGAATATGCACTAATTTCATTATGGTTCTTATTTAAAACCCTTCCCACATTTGGTCATTTCAGCTTGAAACTCTCGAATGGTCTGATTATTTTTCCATACGCTATTCCCATATTGGTCTATGAGTAGTGACCTTAAGGGATTTTCTAGTCATTATTGTCAAATGGGACCTAACCAACATAGGTTTGTCTTGTAGTGGAGGGATCTGGTGGAATATTAACTATTGATTTTTTCCTTCCAACATTGAGATGTCTGATTCTCTCTTTGGTGATGTTGATGATGAAACATTCCCCATCACTATGGGGTGAGGGTAATTTTAAGAATCATTCATCATTGATTGGTCCTATTTTTTAGGATCCAATCAAATTAGTGGGGAATTTTTTCACTCACAATATAGACATGAAGAAATAAGAACCCCTAGCTGAGTGGGATAGCATTGATCTGGAACCACCATTAATGTATTCAAGGATATCTAATGGTATTATGAACCTAGGGATGATGACAGAGATATAAATTTCCCTAGTAATGTGGGATGGGGTTTCTTTGAAGTTTATACCAATGTATCCCAATTACTCTCAATAATTTATGATCCGAGAGGTGGAAGCAGTGGTAGATACTCCCATAGCCTGATGAACTAGATCTAATCCTATATGGTTGATATGGTAGCTACTGTTGCATCCCATTTTATTAGAGGCCATTGTTCTCAAATATTAAGCTATGTGTGATGACATAAGATGATGAGAACCATTCCTTTTGATAATCTTTTTGAGTGATCGAAAATTTAGTCTCCATGATTGAAATGCATTATTATCAGTTCAAGGGGCCTTTTTGGAGTCTTGTTCCCTCTACTATCTCTCTTTATTAATGTTTTTGGGGAAACTATGAAGTGGGATTATTATATTGTAGTGGATAACTAGCACAATCATTACCTTGTAACCAGATTTCATTGGAGGCTATAACATTACAAGATGTTGAATCTGAGTAGTTATATTATTTAAAGGGTTTGGAAAAGAGTAATGCACCCTAATTTTCCCATCCTTGAATATAGATGAAATATATGGATTCTAAGAACAACTTTTAAAGTGACATTATGGAACAACAAGAATCATGTTACAGGTTTGTGATGTGCTTTTCTGGTTTTGGATCACCATCCATGGAGGATGTTGTCGGGTCTAGCTCACAATAGAGTATATTGAATTTCAAATTATTTCACTCATATCCTAGATAAGGGAGATGTTGATCCTTTCTTCACTGATGAGTATCCCACATATTCTATCTTAGATAAGGCATACACTCTATTCAATTTCATCTGGGATATCCTAATCATAATTAGTGAGGGTGAAGAACATGATAGAGAGGTTGTTTCTTTCCAACTCTATCCATATTTCAATGCCCTCCTCCTCCGCATTAGACATAAATTGTAACAACCCAAATTTTAGAAATGAAAATTCTATTCTAATAATTATTTCATATTGTATAAACACATAGAGAACATAATAGATGTTTTATAAATGATGAATGAATTATATAATAAGTGTTTCTAGATGTTAATGGACTTATACTGATAAAATAGTAACTTGATCTTTGGAATAGTAACGTAACACTTATGAATAGTAAATGGGCCAATTGAATAGTAACCTCCCAAATTGAAGTATAAATAACATTTATCCATCTTATAAGTGAAGGTATGATATAATTATATCATTGTATATGTAAATAAATTTTAAAAAAGTATTAATTAATTGTTTATATTTTTATAAAGCATACATATTTAATTACAATTTGATGACTAATTTAAAATTTCAAATGAAAATTTATTTGCATACTATTTAATTATAAATTATTTTTTTGATATGTTATTATTATAATATTATTTTATGAGATATAATAAAATTTTCAATGGGTATGAAAAGTAGTTTTAATTTTAAAATTGGTATTTTCCTCGAAAATAATTTTTTTAAATTCAAATTAAATTCATCATACTTATTAAATTATCCTAAAAATGGACTTTTTTAGCTCTACATATTTAATACTTTTTAGGGTTAATTATTGGTATTTTTTTAAATTAGTTGAATTTTGTGAATAGTGGAATTCGGTAATTTACATTATGTGTAAATAAATTAACTTTTGAGGCATGCTTGAATCATGGATGATGTAAGAAAACATTTTTTAGAATTAAAATCCAAAAATTACTATATTTAGTTTCAAGAATCAGTACTATTTATTTTTTTGAGGTAAATAATAAAATATTTAATAAAATAATGAGAAAACACCCCCTCCTCCACTATAAACACCTCCCCTCACCACCTCTTCTCTTAAAACCTATGAAGCCTTGATCCTTGTCTATATTTTCCCCAATAATATTCCCAAATATATATCCCATGTTCAAGAGATTTTTGTATTAAAAAAATACCATAACTAATCCCTTATAGTGGTTCTCAAGAATAAATAATCACGAGGTAAAACCCTCTTCTGTTTTCATTCTGTTTCGTTTTCAAGTTCCTTTATTTTCATCTATTATCCTCACATACCCTTATCCAAGTGGTATGAATAATATTTTATTTTATATATAATGTAAATTTTTTCATGTTTATGGAATAATTATACATCAAATCTCTTTTCCTCTCTCTTATTCTTTAAGAATGAAAACATTGTATGTGAGGTGCGGATTTTCCACCTTCGTGGACGACATGAATGAATTTTTAAATTTCTTATAAAAATATGATCATAATAACATTTTAATGGTCATACCAGATTATAATATATGTATTATATCTAATTTAATATTCTGGAGTCATTATTACTCATGATATTAATTTATACAACAAAATGAGTTCATTCTGATCAAAAAATGATAAATCAATCTAAATGATTGTCATTAAAAATTCATATGATGAATCATCCTCAATTATGGAGAAAAAATTTATTTTAATATTCTATAAATTTATTAATAACACATTAGTTCCGTTCTAGGAAACTATCCTCATTCTACATGATTTTACATACACATATACAAGTAAACTGATCATGAAACCCAAGGAAACACGTCCTTCTGAGTGATTAAATTAAATTTCATAACCCATAAAAAAGGACATAAATTAATAAGAAAAAAATTAAATAAATTAAATAATTGTATAAATTTTTATCAAAATATTAATTAGTGAATATAGTTTGATTATTCAAGATATTAAGATCAAATGTAGAATAGTTTCAGACATAAGGAACGAGATTCTACCCGAATCACCATTTTTCTTTCATGTTAATCTTCAACTATTTTTAACCAAATTAAATTAACCTTTATTTTTTTACATATTATAAGTTATGTTTATATGTTCCAAACACATGTTTCAAGATCCTTTCATCATTTTTTTCATGGATATACAAGTTTTTAAAAGGTTCCTTACTCAATTATTCCTAATAAGAGAGTCTGATTTAATGGAAGACACTGAATTCTTACACATCTACAGGTTTCCTCTATAATTTATTTCAGTACACTATTATTTTTCTAATATCATAAATTTTATCATTAGAAAATTCCATGGTTCAATTATGGTTTTATATAAATAATAACTCCTTTTCCACTTTAAATAATGTTTCATGTTATCCCTTAAACCATACTAAAATGATATATTTATAAAGAATCTTAAACACACATTTCGCATAAGTTTTACATCACTTGTTATGATATATGCCTATAATTATTTATGTATAACCTTTTATGATTTAATTTGTTTCATTCATGGAGACATTTATAATGAACTTTTTTTCTATACTTTTTACATGGTTATGATACCCAATTCTTTACATGGGTAACCCTTATGTTTATGATTGATTATTTATGTATGAATCCTTATTTGGAAAGAATATTCAAGAGCATTCCATGATGGTCTCACCCATATATCACTCTAATTAATTGGGAAAAGTTTAGTCTCATGAGACGTTACGTACAACGATCTAGGGGATGGCCTTGACTCGTGCTCCTCTATGTGCAATGAGATTTGACTCATGCTCCTATATGTGCAATGAGCCTCAAATTGTACTGATGTCATGTTTTATATTGCTTCCACATTACTATGAATCTATTATTATTTGATACCATGCTATGATTCCTTATGTTTCAAACTTTTTATATCATTATATTATGCCTTCAAACCCATGATTTAAGCATTGTTTTAATTTTTATTCTCTTAGTTGGATTTTTATCTAATAACTTTTTTCATATTATCCTCAGGATATCCTATGTATATGTAAGGGATCAATGGATGCTAGGATCTCATAATTCATGTTAAATAATGAAATTTTTTATTCAGTCCCATGTTTTCATTTTTATGTACCTATTCTTAACAAACACTAGAATCTAAGATCCTAAGAATTTAATTTGATGTTTAATTATTCTTAAAATCATGTAATGATATGTGTAAAAGGATAGGGTCTCAATAGTTGGTATTAGTGGAAACGTTTTGTTAATTTTGGCCACTTGGAATATAGAATATTATTAATAACCATATGTATAAGACTCTGTATGAGATAACATCCCAATTTTTTGGTAATATATACTATGTATTTATCAAGAAAATACATTCATTTATGGATAGTACAAGTGGGCGTGGTTCTGGCATTGATATACCATGGAGTGAAAACCCTGCCAAGGTGCTCTAGTCCAGACTCAAGGTAACCTGTTACACCAAAATGGGCTTACTGCACTCCTGCTTTTACACACTTGGGGGTAATGATTTGGTAAATTCATAATCTCATTACAAAACATTATTAACGGAGCAATGAAAATTCACATACAAACATATGTATAGAAATTGGTCATGGATAACTTAGATTGAAACCTGGGTGATCACAAGTTTTGATGTACTTTTCTTTAATATTTTATACTTTTATTTTTAATGTTTATTTTTTATTCTTATTAGATATTTATTAAATCCCTCTAATTGAACATTCTTTTTCTTAGATAATGGAGTGAAATAGAAGAACATGTTCCAACAATCAATGTGATAAAGAATGTGATGATTTCCCTAATCAAATGCCAAATATAATGAAAATGGGTGCTCAAAAATATATGATAGTACATTCTCAACTAGATCAATCAATGAATAATAAAATGAATTATGTGGAATTACTTCTTTATGAATGAAAAGTGAAAGTTTCCATCAAATACTTCATTCAGAAAAGGGCTCCCATTTTTAGTGGATCTTCTAATTATATCTTTGCAGAATAGTTGTTTAAATCCATTGAAAATATATTATCTATCCTCCATCGCTCATAAGAAGAGAAATATGTGTTGGAAGTCTTTCATTTTGATAGGTAATCTGATCAGTTGTGTAAATTGATAAAAAATATTAAGTCTAAGAGGGATATTGATTCTATATATTGGGAGGAATTCATGAAAATGTTTTTCAATAAATATGTTTCTCGAACACTTCATATCAAGATCGAAATAGATTTCCTCGAACATAAGAATAACGAAGATGAGGATATTAGAGTTTATGACAAAAAAGTTACTATGATTTCAAGATATGACTCTAGGTTTGTCAATAACACTGACTGAAAAGTGGATTTCTTCTTTAGCGAACTAAAGTTGAGTATATGAAATCATTTGAGATTTGAGACATTGATAGTTATGAGGAGGTTGTATGTTGTTCCCTAAAGGTTAAATTGGATATCAGAGACTCTAAATGGTCTTCTTGATTGGGTGAAAATATGTGTAAAATGTTTTCTAATATGGGTTGATCAACTAATAAATCCCATGATGGGAAAAATACAAAACAACCCACAAATCAAAATTGGGGGAAGAAGAATATTGAGAACTATATAAAGAAAACTAGTAAAAGCTTCATATGTGGAAGGATGTGTAGAGTAAACAGTAAATCCACACAGGATAGTTCAACACAATCCACAAAAGAGAGTAAACAGTATATCCACACAGGATAGTTCAACACAATCCATAAAGGAGAGTAAATAGTAAATCCACATAGGATAGTTCAACACAGTCTACAAAGGAGAGTAAACAGCAACTCCACATAGGATAGTTCAACACAATCCACAAAGGATAGTAACACATGATTCAGCTCACACAGGTATACTTCGTCGAAAAAGTGAAAGGGATGGTCAGATATAGATACTGAATCATCTAAGCTGGGACCCACTAAGGATACAAGACCAGCTGTCTTCATTGATTCATCTATGCTGGGACCCACATAGGATACAAGACCAGCACTGAATCATCTAAGCTGGGACACACATAGGATACAAGACCAGCACAGCTGGGACCCACATAGGATACACAACCAGCACTCTTCATCGATTCATCTATGCTGGGACCCACATAGGATACAAGACCAGCACTGAATCATCTAAGTTGGGACCCACATATGATACAAGACCAGCACTCTTCATCATCGCAGTCCACTGAGGATCTCTGCATAGTCGTCGTCGCAGTCCACTGAGGATCTCTGCACAGTCGTTGTCGCCGAAGTCGCAGCCAGCACTAGGGTTCCCACACACAGTAAGCTCGTTCGGAGGGTCCGCTCCATGAGCCGAGAGGCTGATACATCAACTGACACAAAGTCCAGAGTTGATGTATCCCAAAGTTCTGTATCGTCAACAGGAACTCAATGTCGCAGACGGCGCGTCAATCGGACGCCTAGTCTGAGAGATATTGGCTTTTTCATCCCAGGGGCCCGGTTGGTTTTTAAGGCAAAACCAACCCGACCGTACTCCACCTGCATCCAAACATCGGGCAGAATGAGCCAAAAGATCCGTCTCACTTAGAGGAATCCACCAAAGTCGACAACACATCAATCGGACGTCCGGAGCTCAAGATATGAGCGTTTCCGCTCTGAGGGCCCGGTTGGTTTTGTGTACGAACCAACCCGACTGAACCCAAATTATTCTAAAACCTTGAGTGCGATATACCGAAATGACCGTCTCGATCCAAGGATCGCGTTTCCGCGGATGGTGTGTCGTTCGGAGGCCCATAGCTCAAGTTATGAGCGAAAGACTGAAAAAATCCGGAGACAGGGGGTCTGGGCCCGGGCCGACCCGGCCCGACCCACCCCCCCTGGGTCGGCCGAACCGGGTCGACCCGACACAGTTCGACCTGGCTGGACCCTGTCCCATCCGTCCAGGGCATGGCCCAGCCCTGCCGGCCGGCCCGGCTCGTCTCGGGCGAGCGGCCGACCGAGGGAGCCGCGGGGCGCTGCCCCCGCGGGATGAAGATATCGCGGCCCTCGAGGGGCCGCGCTGGAGTCAACGGATGTGGCAAAGGCCGCGTCCTGTGCCTGTGAGCCAGACCGGCGTGGTCGCGGGTCCGCTGGCCGCCGCCGCCGCGGCTGAAGCCGCGACGGCCTTGTCCGGCGGCGCGCCAGGGCGCCGACGACCCGCGCCGCCGGAGGTTTCCACGGGCCCCGGAGTTGCTCCGGTGGTCCGTTTTCCTTCCCTTCTGTGCCGGTGCTCCTCCCGGGTTCTGTTCTTTGCTGCGGAAACATGAAATCGCCATTGCGTCATGTTTTGTCGTCTCCCGCAAAATCCGCACAACAACGAAGAACTGCGAAGGGTTTTCGGGCCATGTTCGTTGGGCCCGCACCCTCCGCGTTAGGCGATAACAACCGGGAAGAATAATCAACATATCAAACGACAATTTTAATAAATTAAAATTGTTCTTATGAAGTTGGGTTCTTTATTTTTAAAGAAATGATCACGGAAATATAAAATATTCAATAAAACCCATACTTCGTCAAGTCGCCGCACACGCGTTCTTTGCGGATTTGATCGTCGCGGAAGGAGGGGATCATCACGCCGTCGCGGTATCCGGCGTTGCATCGACGAACTCCGAGGACCAAGAAAGAACAGATTTAATTATAAATAATTAAATCCATGTGTTGTTATAAGCCACAAAGGATGTTTAAAAGAAATCCGAAATCTCTTACCTCAAGAAGTTGGTGATCAGAGATTTTTTTTGTGGAGGAATGAACGTCGCGGGAGAGGAAACGTCAGCATCGCGGCACACGGTGTCGCGTCGTCAATTTCTGAGGGCTCGAAATTCTTCACAATCTTCACATTCTTCGCGAAGGAGGATGAAGAATTCTAGGTTTCTGTCAAATCCTCTCAACGAGTATTTTTCCAGAAGTCGTGCGTTGGCCTTATTTTATTATTATGCCAACGGATTTCAAACAGGTTAAGAAATGAATAAATTAATTCGTATAATTAATTCAATGAAGAAAACCTCCCAATTATTTGGTGTGTTAAGAATTTAAGAAAACATGTCAGTTGACTTTCATAATGACGGGTTTTCGCGGGTGTGTTACTTAGCGGAAAAGAAACGATGGGGCTCGTGCGGGCCCCACCTCACAAATATCCTACCAAGAGGGTAGGATATTTTTGGATAGCACCTTATCCACATAAACTCAGCTTAAGAAGCTTTGAGTGTCTTTTAAGTGGCTTAAGTGAAATAAAAATAAAATTGTCACACAACATTATTTTATTTCATAACATTAAACCCAAAAATTAAAAACCACAACCGAGCAAACGCAACTCCAGAAGAGGCATTTCTAAGCAAATACCAGAACTGTGATTTCATCGGTTCCCTCGGAATTTGATTCCGAGCACTGGTTCAAAAGTTAGAAAAACCCGCTCATCCGTTCACTGAATGTACCCGATCCAAACTTCGGAAAATTATTCCGGGCACACCAGGCCTCGGAATCAGGTGCCGTTAGAAACCGAGTTCTTGTAAAATTCCAAAGAAAATTTAGAAAAAAATTTCCATGAAATTTACAGGTCTTTACATTACTCCCACCACAGGGCATTACGTCCCCGTAAAGCTTCACCACAAACTTAGGGATACAAAGGCGGTACTGAGCACACATCTGAGCCTCCCGCTCCCAAGTGCTCTCCTGGAGATTCCTGAGCTGCCTTCTGAAGCGCACTAGAGGAATCGATCGTCCACGTTGGACCCACTCCTGTCGATCCTCGATCTCCACTGGGACCTCCGCAAAAGTCGTCCCATCATCAAAGACCAGCTCTCCATGGTCAAAGATTTGCGTCGGGTCGTGCACGTATCTGCTCTAATGAGATACGTGGAAAACGTCGTGCACCCGGTGCAACTGAGGTGGTAGAGCCAGGCGATAAGCCACCTCACCAATCCTGCTGAGGACCTGGAAGGGTCCGATGAAGCGTGGAGACAACTTACCTCCTCGGCCAAATCTCTATAATCCTCGTCGAGGTGAGACACGCAAGAAGACGTGGTCGCCATCCTCTAACTCTATTGGCCTCCACCTCCTATTAGCATAAGACTTCTTCCAGCTCTGAGCTGTCCTCATCCGCTCCTGGATGACCTGGACTTTCTCTGCCGTGTCCTGGACCATCTCCAGCCCCAAAAGTGCTGCTAAGATTTCTTCTTTGCCGATAAGAGAAATCTGGTCTAATCCCCTGGATGAACCACTTCCTTTTCCTAATACAGTCAATCCCGATATGGATGTTACTAATCCATACCAAGGATGATGTCGTAAGGCCTCGACGCTACTACCAAGAGATCCAACCGTTACTCTAGCCTCCAAGGGTTGAGTCACACTGTCGGTATCAGTATGTGGTAACTGGGTCTCCTCCAGTAGATGTCTCACAAGTGAGGGTCAAGTCAACAGTCTAAACTGGAACCTCTTAGTAACAACACAAAAGAGGACAGGAATGAAAACATCACAAAGGTAAGCGTCTTTTACTATTGCAGCTCATAATACAAAGACAGTACACAATAGAAACAAGGAACTAGAAGTACAAGGACATATCCACTAGTTTCGCTCCTCTCCATATGCTCCCAGATCTCCATGATCGAAGGCCTCAGCTGCCTGAAGCTGAGCTCTCGCATGTCCACCAACTCCCTGCGGTCGGGGTAGACCTCCTGGTGGTGGTGGTGGCAACACCTCGAAGTGTCGCCCACCATCTGTTACTCGGCCAGCTCCTCTACCTCGTCCGACTGCACCCTACGGACCACCGTGGCCAAACCTCTGTCTGGGAGGTCCCCCTACCACCTGCTGCTCATCTGTAAGACGATTCGGGCAGTCTCGAGCCATGTGACCTCGCCCGCTACATGCGTAGCAATGCTTTCCCCTTGTGTAGCTGTCTCTCCTTTGGGTGCCCCACACAACTGAATCTTCATCCTGAGACTGCCCATCTGATGGTATGGCCCGTTTGGACCTCTGCGTCACCTGTCTACTGCCAGCTGCAGAATACCCTGCTACGGGCCGTCCTGCGGAGGTCCCTGTCACTGGAGCCTGCTCTTCGAGAAAACTCTCCACTAGAAGGGCTCTCTCCAACACCTCTGCCTGTGTCGGAATGTTGAGGGAGATCATCGAAGCCCTGATCTCGTGCATCAGTCCCTGCTCGAAGGTCCAAGCCCGGAAGAACGGGTCCCGTACCATATCTGTGGAGTAGCGCGAGAGATCCGTAAATCTCGCTGAGTACTGGGCCACTGTCATACTGCCCTGCCATAGCTGTAACAGATCTTGGATGCACACCGCACAGAGGGTGGCTGGGACGAACTCTGAGCAGAAGAGGCTCTCGAAGTCCGTCTAGAGAAGAGATGTCTCGTCGTGCACCTGGAGCATCAAGCTCCACCATCTTCCTCCTTCCGCGTGCAGGAGGCTCGCTGCGAGGATCACCATGAGGTCTGCTGGTGTCCTCACTAATAGGAAAACTCATACGACCGCCTCCAGCCAGTCTTCGGCTGCCTGGGGGTCCGTCTCTCCACGAAGCCTGGGTGGTCGCTGGCGCTGGAACTCATGCAGAGCTCCAAGGAAACGCGCATCGTCAGCGGCTGGTGCTGGAAGTTTCGGTGGCTCGGCGGGTAAAGATACCGCCGGTGCCTCTGCTGACAAGGAGCCCTACACCGAGGTCCCGTCGCTCGGGGGGCTATCATCAAGCTCCACTCTCAGAACCCTAGCTGGCTGCCTTCGTGGGGCCATCTTGAAAAGAAATAGGTGCGCCACGGTCAGAACTGTATACCAGGTGAGCTGACACAAGTAATCACAAAGAAAACTTGAACATGCATGCAATCAATGTTTTCATGCATTAAGTTGGAAAATCAGAAGTCAGGGTCCTGGTGTACGGATACGACGGCCGCCGCACCAACACTGGACTCCCTGGACTAACAACCACACCCAATACGCTGAACACTATTGATTCACATAGAAGAAATATTAGAGTCTGCCGTAGAACCGAACTCCTTTGATACCAATTTGTCACGACCCGCCCTCGGGGCCCATTTCGTGACTACCCCAAGCCCGCCTTACATAGGCCATGGGCTGGTGACTAGCACCAAGGTGTAAATCCCGATAAACAGGGAAGGCATTGCCTATGTAAAGTAAACAAGAACCACAGAGTAAACAAGAGGAAAAGTAAACACTAAGTAAAAACTGTAACAAGCTGTGATGAATGTAAAAGGGGCCGGAAATACAAGCCCAATTGTAAAGTACAACTGAAGGGAAAAACAACAACTGAAATGAAAAGCCGCAGCGTCGAGCCATCCTATGGAAGTCCCACCTGAAGGGTGAGCACAGATATCCTCCACAGCTCCTCGGTCCAGCAGTCCGCACCGAGCACATCCCGCCCAGTGGTCCACCTCTAGGTACCGTCCTGCTCCGCAAGCCTCCACCCCGATCAATGTTGTCCGTCGTCTGCAACAAACACAATGAAGTGCGGGCATAGCCCGTGAAGGGTGAGTATAAGCTACTCAGTAGGGACCCCGAGACCCCCGAAGGTCTCCTGAAATCCACAAAGGATAACCATAAGGGAAAGATACAATCACGAAGTAACAGCCGACACTGCTTAGGTATATGCCCATACATATACTTAAGTCATCAATTCCCGTTCGGCTCCAACATCTGAGCCCAAGCACAACCCGGTCCAAACTGGAAGGCAAAGTAATCCACATAGGATAGTTCAACACAATCTACAAAGGAGAGTAAACAGTAAATCCATACAGGATAGTTCAACAAAATCCACAAAGGAGAGAAAATAGTAAATCCACACAGGATAGTTCAACACAATCCACAAATGGGAGTAAACAGTAAATCCACACAGGATAGTTCAAAACAATCCACAAAGGAGAGTAAACAGTAAATCCACATAGGATAGTTCAACACAATCCACAATGGAGAGTAAAAAGGAAATCCACATAGGATAGGTCAACACAATCCACAAAGGACAGTAAAGAGAAAATCCAAACAGGATAGTTCAACACAGTCCACAAAGGAGAGTAACATAGGATTCAGCTCACACAGGTATACTTCGTCGAAAAAGTGAAAGGGATGATCAGATATAGATACTGAATCATCTAAGCTGGGAGCCACTGAGGATACAAGACCAGCTGTCTTCATTGATTCATCTATGTTGGGACCCACATAGGATACAAGACCATCACTAAATCATCTAAGCTGGGACCCACATAGGATACAAGACCAGCACAGCTGGGACCCACATAGGATACAAGACCAGCACTCTTCATCGATTCATCTATGCTGGGACCCACATAGGATACAAGACCATCACTGAATCATCTAAGCTGTGACCCACATAGGATACAAGACCAGCACTCTTCATCATTGCAGTCCACTGAGGATCTCTTCACAGTTGTCGTCGCAGTCCACTGAGGATCTTTGCACAGTCGTCGTCGTCGAAGTCGCAGCCAGCACTAAGGTTCCCGCACACAGCAAGCTCATTCGGAGGGTCCGCTCCACGAGCCGAGAGGCTGATACATCAACTAACACAAAGTCTAGAGTTGATGTATCCCAAAGTTCTGTATCGTCAACAGGAACTCAACGTCGCAGACAGCACGTCAATCGAACGCCTGTTCTGAGAGATATTGGCTTTTTCGTCCTAGGGGCCCGGTTGGTTTTTAAGGAAAAACCAACCCGACCGTACTCCACCTGCGTCCAAACCTCGGGCAGAGTGAGCCAAAAGATCCGTCTCACTTATAGGAATCCAACAAAGTCGACGGCACGTCAATCGGACGTCCGGAGCTCAAGATATGAGCATTTCCGCTCCGAGGGCCCGGTTGGTTTCGTGTACGAACCAACCCGGCCGAACCCAAAGTATTCCGAAACCTTGAGTGCGATATACCGAAACGACCGTCTCGATCCAAGGATCGCGTTTCCTCTGAAGGCACATCGTTTGAAGGCCTGTAGCTCATGTTATGAGCGAAAGACCGAATAATCCGGGGACAGGGGGTCTCGGCCCGGGCCGACCCGGCCCGACCCCCCCTGGGTCGGCCGAACCGGGTCGACCCGACCCGGTCCGACCCGACTGGACCCGGTCCAATCCAGCCAGGGCGTGGCCCGGCCCGGCCGGCCGGCCCAGCTCGGCTCGGCCGAGCGGCCGACCGAGGGAGCTGCGGGGCGCTGTCCCCGCGGGATGAAGTTACCGCGGCCCTCGAGGGGCCGCGCTGGAGTCAACGGACGTGGCAAAGGCCGCGTCCCGTACGTGTGAGCCGGACCTGCACGGCCGTGGGTCCGCTGGCCACTGCCCCCGCAGCTTCATTCGTGGCGGCCTTGTCCGGTGGCGCGTCGGGGCGCTGCCGGTGACCCGCGCTGCCGGAGGCTTCCGCGGGCCACCAGAGTTGCTCCGGTGGTCAGTTTTTCTTCCCGTCTGCACCAGTGCTCCTCCCGGGTTCCGTTCTTCGCTACAGAATCATCAAATTGCCCTTGCATCACATTTTTTCATCACCCGCCAAATCCGCACAACAACGAAGAACTGCAGAGGGTTGTTGGGCCGTGTTCGTTCGGCCCGCACCCTCCGTGTTAGGTGATAGAAACCGGGAATAATAATCAACATATCAAACAACAATTATAATAAATTAAAATTGTTCTTATGAAGCCAGGTTCTTTATTTTTAAAGAAACAATCAAGAAAATATAAAACATTCAATTAAACCCTACCTCATCAAGTCGTCGCATGCGCGTTCTTCGCGGATTTGATCGTCGTGAAAGGAGGGGACCGTCGCGTCGTCACGGTATCCGGCGTTGCATCGACGAACTCCGAGGACCATGAAACAACAGATTTAATTATAAATAATTAAATCTGTGTGTTGT
Organism: Viscum album; assembly: GCA_963277665.1. Lineage (NCBI taxonomy): Eukaryota > Viridiplantae > Streptophyta > Magnoliopsida > Santalales > Viscaceae > Viscum > Viscum album. The sequence goes on along the minus strand of OY728146.1, from coordinate 214,192,184 downwards.
TATAAGCCACAAAGGATGTTTAAAAGAAACCCGAAATCTCTTACATCAAGTAGTTGGTGATTGGAGATTTTGCTGCGGAGGAAGGAACGTCGCAGAAGAACGTCGCGGGAGAGGAAACATCAGCGTCGCGGCACACGGTGTCGCGTCGTCGATTTCCGAGGGCTCAGCGTTCTTCGTGTTCTTCATGTTCTTCGCGTTCTTCTGGAAGGAGGATGAAGAATTCTTGGTTTCTGTCAAATCCTATCAATGATTATTTTTCCAGAAGTCGTGCGTTGGTCTTATTTTATTATTACGCCAACAGATTTCAAACAGGTTAAGAAATGAATAAATTAATTCGTAGAATTAATTCAATGAAGAAAACCGCCCAATTAATTGTTGGGTTAAGAATTTAAGAAAACGCGTCAGTTGACTTTCATAATGACGGGTTTTCGCGGGTGCATTACTTAGCGGAAAAGAAACGGTGGGGCTCGTGCGGGCCCCACCTCACAAATATCCTACCAAGAGGGTAAGATATTTTTGGATAGCACCTTATCCGCATCAACTTAGCTTAAGCAGCTTTAAGTGGCTTTTAAGTGGCTTAAGTGAAATAAAAATAAAATTGTCACACAACTTTATTTTATTTCATAACATTAAACCCAAAAATTAAAAACCACCACCGAGCAAACGCAACTTCGGAAGAGGTGTTTCTAAGCAAATACCGGTGCTGCGATTTCATCGGTGCCCTTGGAAAACCCCGCTCGTCCGTTCACTGAATGTACCCGAGCCAAACTTCGGAAAATGATTCCGGGAACACCGGGCCTCAGAATCAGTTTCCGTCAGAAACTGCATTCTTGTAAAATTCCAAAGAAAATTAAGAAAAAAATTTCCTTGAAATTTACAGGTCTTTACACTACACATGACCAAGAGTTGGCAGCTGTGATCTTTGTATTGAAAACATGGAAACATTATATTTATGGTGTGATGTGTGAGATATATAATGATCACAAGAGTCAAAAATATATATTCACACTGAAGGAGATTAATATTAACCATATAATATGGATAGAGATCATAAAGGATTTTGAATGCTCGATCCACTACCATCCTATTAAGGAAAATATGGAGGGAGATGCTCTAAGTAGAAATGATTATGCATATTAATAAATGATGATAATTTAGAAGGATACAATAATTTTAGACTTTAAATGATGAAGATATGATTAATTAAAATAGGAATATCATAAATAATTTCTCAAATTATTTCTCAACCATCCCTTCTGAGAAAATAAAGGATGACCAAAGAAATGATGTGTAAATTCAGAGAAGGCTGGAAGCTATAGGAAATGGGAAATTCTAAAAGTTCAAGATAGGTGAGGATGGATTCATAATATTTCTATCATGATTATGTATAAAATCAAATATATACATAAATAAAGATCTTTTAAATGATAAACATAGCTCATCTTTCTCTATTCACCTAGGGATCACCAAGATGTATCGAGAATTCTAGGAGAACTTTTGGTGGGACAATATATAAAAGAAGATCGCTAAATATACATCCAAGTGCCTGGTATATCAGTAGGTGGATTCTAAAAGTGAAAATGTCTAATGTGATGATGAAAATATTACCCATACCAACATTTAAATGTGAAAAAATCACTATGGACCTTGTCACTGGACATATAAAGTCATCTAGAGGAAACAATTCTATATGGGTTATTTTAGATCATCTTACAAAGACATATCACTTTATCGAAATTAGAGAGGACTTATCACTAGATCAATATTCATGGATTCATATCAGATAAGTGGTAAGGATTCATGGAGTAACATAATCAATTCTATCCAATCAATATTCAAGATTCACCTCTATGTTCTGGAAATGTCTCTAACTATCTCTAAGAACTGAGCTAAACATATGTACATCCTATCATTCTAAAGATCTTTTCCAATATGAACAGACTATTCAGACAATGGAATACCTATTGAGAGTGTGTTATATAGACATCATAGGAGGAATGGACAAACATCTTCCATTGGTCAAATTAACCTGTAACAATAGTTTTCACTCGAGCATCCAATTGGCTCTATATGAAGCCTTTTCTGGGAAAAGGTGTAGAATGCTGACATGTTGGAATGAAGTCAATGAACATAGGCTGGAAAAACCTGAAATGTTGGATGGGTCCTCGAATTTAATGGTCGTAGACATGGTATTCCTTCATATATCTCTATGGAAAAGGATCACGAGATTTGAGAAGAAAAGGAATATATGTCCCAGGTACATCATCACCTTTGATGTCCTTTATCATGTTAGGGTTTCATCTTATCAAATAGAACTTCTAAAAACTATTTCAAAAGTACATTAGGTATTCCACATATTTCACTTAATGAATTATATACTGGGTCCTTCACATTTACTAACTTCATAGGTGGTATAGTTAGGGAATGATCTTTCTTATGAGAAGAAACCACTGAAGATCAGGAATTGTAGAGATAATGTCCTAAAAAACATGACTACTAACCTAGTAAAAGTAAATAATTGGTACCCTATGTATGAAGTGGAAACCTGGGAACCATAGGATGTGATGAAAGAAAAGTACCTAAACATATTTTTACCTTAGTTGTAAAAGAAAATTTTGAGGGTGGAATTTCATAAGGGGGTAAGAATATAACAACCCAATGTTTTATCAATTGAATTTTCCTTATAATAATTATTTCATATGGTATAAATACATAGGGAAAAAAATACAAGCTTTATAAAAAATTAATTAATAAAATAAGAAGTTTTTCAAGAAGTTAAGGATCCTAAACAGATGAAATAATAACATGACCTTTGGAATAGTAACATGAACCTTATAAGTGGTAAATTATCGAATTAAATAGCAACCTCATCATTTTATGTATAAATATAATTTATCCTTCTTATATGTGACAATATTATATAATAATATTATAGTATAACAAAATAAATATTTTAAAAATTATTATTTAGTGGTGTTTATTAATATAAGTATTAAATATTTAATAATAATGCTATTTCTAATTTTATAATTTCAAATAATATTTATTTCCATAAAAGAATAAATACATAATTTTTTTGATTTCTAATGATTATAAGATAATTATTTTATACCTTAATTAATTTTTCAATGTTTTAGAAAAGTAGTTTTAATTTTAAAATTTTTATTTACCAAGTAAATAATGATTTTAATTAAGAACTACGTTTATCATATTTATAAAATTATTTACATAAATTTTAGTTCATTTTTTAATTCAACACATCAAAAAAATTACTGAATTATTGACTTTTTCCCAAAATATTTGAATTTTTGGTGATTTGTGAAATACAGTAATTTATAGTATATTTAAATAAATGGATTTTTGGGTTATTATTGAGTCACAAGAGATCTAAGTGACCTTTTTTCAAATTAAAATGCCCACATTACTATATTTACTCTCATAATTCAGAAATATTTCTTGTATTGGGAAATGTAATAAAATGTTGAATAAAATAATGATAAAAATCCCCTCCTCCACAACAAATACCACCCCTCACCACCTTTTATAATCACACCTCTCATGCCTTGAACCATGCCTATATTCTACCAAATAATCTTCTCAAACCTCTCTCCCATTTTAAGGATATTTTGGTCTTAACAAAATACAAAAACAAATCCCGCATGGAGGTTCTCAAGAAGAGGGAATCAATAGCTAAACCCCACTTTTGTATTCTTTCAATTTCATTTTCAAGTTCCTTTATTTTCTTCTCTTATCTTCACTTCCCCTTGTCCAAGTTTCATGAAAACTCTATTTTCTCATATATACTAGAATATTTTTCATGTTTATGGAATAATTATTCATCAAATCTCTTCTCCTCCCTCTTTTATTCTATAAATGAAAACATCATCCCTGAGGTGTCGATCTACCACATTTTTGGATGATGTGCTTTCATATTTCTATTTCACTTTAAAATATGGTCATTAAACCATTTATATGGTTTAAATAGATTATATCATATGTATTATATATTATTTAATGTTCTATAATCATTTATTACACATGATATTAATTTATAAATAAAAAATAGTTCATTGTGATCAAAAAATGCTAGACCAATCTAAATGATTATAATTATTTATTTATTTAATGAATCTTCATCAAATCTATAAAAAATGGTATTGTAATATTACATAAGTTCATTAATAATAGATAATATCATTTCAGGGAAACTATCCTCATTATACATGATTTTCAATACACATATACAAGTAGATCGCTCTAGAAATCCAAGGAAACTCATGCTTCCAAGCGATGAAATTGAATTTCATAAACCATAACAATTTATATAAAATAACTTGATGAAATTTTAAAAAATATAATAAATGTAAAAATGGTTTGGGACTTATTAATTAATGAATCTATTTTTATTATTCTAGACATTAAGATCATGTGCAGAATCATTTCAGACATAATGTCAGGGATTCTACACAAACCACCATTATTCCATTGTGTTACACATCCTCTCTTCTTACCCAAACGAAATTATCCTTTATTTTTTTAATATTTTTATTTATGATTAAATTTTCCAAAATCATGTTTTTGGATCCCTTCATCCTTCCTTTTTAGGGTTATGCATGTTTTTAAAAGGTTTTCAATTAAATTCTTTTTGATAAGCAAGCCTGATTTAAGGGATCTTCCTAAATTATTACCCATCTTAAAATGTTGTCCATAATATGTTTTAAGTAAATATTATTTTTCTAAAATCACTAATTTTTTCCTAAAAACTACCTTGGTTCAATTCTAGTTTTATATAAACAATTATCCCTTTTACACCTTAAAGAACCTTGAAAGTTTTCCCTTATACAATACTAAAATGATTTATTTATTATGATTCATAAAAAATGTTTTCAATTAATTTGACATAAAAAATAATTATCTATGCCTATATTTAGTTATTTATGTCCGTGTGTGATTTAATTCCTTTCTTTAATGGACACATTTTTGATACACTCATTTATTATTCTTTTGACATGTTTTTGATACCCAATTTTTTCCACAGTTAAACCTTATGTTTATATTTGATTACTTATGTATGATTATTAATGTGGCAAGTATAGTCATGAATATGTTATGATGGGTGTTCCTAGATATAACTCCAATTTATTGGTTAAATTTTAGTCTCATGAGATGTTATATGCAATCATATTGGTGGTAGCGTCGACTTGTGCTCCTCTAAGTGTAACAAGCTTTGACCCCTACTCCTCTATGTGCGACAAGCCTAGAAAAGTGATAAAGTCATGATTTATGTTGCTTCCAAAATACTATGAATCAATTATTATAGGATACCATGTTATGACCCCATATGTTCCATGCCTTTTTAAAAAATTATGCCATTCCTTTTAATTCATATACAAAGAATTTTGTTAATGTTGGTTTCCCTTACTGGGATTTTTAGCTCATCTCTGTGTAAATTTTATTCATATGTTGTCCTATGTGTATTTAAGGTCTCAAATTTTTCTAGGAGATCATAAATGATGTTAAATAATGAAATTTTTTTAGTCCCATATTTTTAGTTTTATGTACCAATTCTTCCAAGATAGTATACATTATGATCCTTAGCTTATAATTTGATGTTTATTTATAATTAAAATCATGTAATGATATCTGTAAAAGTATAGGGTATATATATAAATGCATCAATCTGGTCAACCCATATAATATGGCTCTAATGGTCACTAACTAGAAATATTGGATTGCTGTTAGAAGTTGATGTGGAACTATATACTATTGTCACCAATGTTTTGAGCATGTCTCTATAAAATTGTGTATGTGTTTAGGAAGCCTCTCTATATAGAGGTATTTGGGAATAGGGAGGGGTTCCTTGTCCATGGGAGATACCACCAAGGGGATGTTGAACATGTTTTATGTAAGGAGTATAGTCCATTCGATCCATCTCCACACTAACATGAGGAGGACTATCATAGTAATTAATGTCTTCATCTTCTACTTCAATTGAAGAGTTGTAGAACCGTTATGGTGTTAGGAATATGTCTCAGACAACCTCAAGGTCCCTAAAATTGAGTATATTAGAAATATAGTCAATATTAGTGTTGTAGTCGGAGCATGCTGACCTAGATTTTTGAATTTTACAGGAATAAGAGCCACATATATGACAGTTGTTAGAACATGATTATTATCATATGATGATGTGGTAGTATGAGCCTATGGCTGAGAATATACTAGAATATGTTGATGAGAAATCTCATTATTGAAATTAGATGATTCTATCTTGAGGAATGTTCCATTCTCACATGGTGTTCCACAGTGTGGATTGGAGTATGAGCCCAATCCTGAGTCTTTGGGAGACAACATTGGTCATTCTTGGTAGGAGTATAAGGCTTCTCTAAATCATGTGTTGATCGAACATGGCGAGCCCTTGTCAAAACATGTGTATGATCCTAGTCCGAATATTCGTTCCCTATCGAAATATGATGACGAGCCTCCAAAATGCAACAAGGGATATGGGCCTCTTCCTGTATTTCCTTGAAATGATGCTGGCATTGTCATTCATTAGAGTATATAGGAATATGAACTTGTCTTATGTGATCAGCTAGAATATGACAGGCAGATTAACAGATTGGAATATGAACATGTCATGTGGCCTGTTCAATTCTCACATGGATATCCCTAGCCAGAACGAGTATATTTTCCTAATATCAAGCCTTTTATGTATTCCATTGGACTTCATAAATAAGAATATAAGCTTGTCAAAAGACTTGTGCCCCTCTCATGTGGTGATCTTTGGCCAGAATGGGTAATGATCCCAATCTTGTACCTTTGGAATATGATGTTGGAATTATTCGAGACGAATGTGGCCCCATCTTGAGGTGAGTTCCACTCTTACCTAGTGATTCCCAATTGGAATGAGAGTATGATCCTGTATTGATTACTCTCCTTTTATCAGAACATGATGGCAATCTTCCAAGGTAGGATCAAGAATGTGCACGTTCCCCAGTATAGTTACTTATTCTTGATGTTTAAGGTGTTGAGTTTCCCTGGTTATACGGATAAAAATATGAATCTTTACCATTTTCTTAAATAGAGTCTAAATATTCTTGTATAGTTCAATATTTGATTCTAAAATATATTGTAATTTTTGAAATGTGTGTGTAGGGATATAATTCAGTACAATTTCCATCTCAATTATACATTTGAATATGTATTTCATTGAAGTTAGTATATGTGTCCACTTATTTTCTCCATGTTCCGTCAAAATATTATAATGTTTTTCAAGCATTGGGTAGTGATGTGAGCCTCCCCCATACTAGCTATAAGAATATTCCCACAAACTTATTGCAAGTTATTAGGGATATGAGCCTGCTTATTGCTTCTTTCCAGAATATGCTGGAAGGAATCATCAACATGAGTTGGGATATTAGCACTATCTAGGATATCCAATACCTTCCTCCATTCATGATCCTTCCTTTCTTCCCTTACAAGGGCATTATAGGTAGATTCATTATTGATGGTACTCATAGTAGTTTATTGTTGGGTACTAGTGGGATAATGTTAGTGACGACAGTTGATATGTTCCCTCATCAATGGAAACTTAACCAAAAGGGATATGTATTTGGATTCTTGACCCACCTTCATCAGAGACTAAAGGTAGTTTTTTCACACTATAGGGATAAGATCTTGAAGAGGATAGTTGTTCTGAAAAGGGATATTTGCTATGAAATGGCCTTTTGTAGGCAATTTAGACTCACTAGTTGTCATTCTTGGAGAATTTCACGGGTAACATCCACGGTCAGGATTGTTCCACATCAGTATTACTTCCATATCATCTTTTTTTCTACCAATATTTGGAACTATCGAGCAAGTGGGACCTTTTTTTCACCCATGGGGGGTCATATCTGCATATTATTTGTTAGAGAAAATCATAGATGATGAAGAAATTGTTTCGAATTGGGATATTTTCAATATATGTATTCATGTAGAAAATAAGGTACAAGGACACCAATTATTGAAATATCACAGAAATATTATGCTCAATAAGATATGAATGGTTAATAAAATTGACCTAATATTATTGATCTGACCATTCAAATCATTTGCGTTTTTCCAAATGAGGGTGGACTTATTTTATGATAAACCCATTTACGAAGAATAATTTATAAGATCTTGTTGATCATACTGCTTTTTTTGTATGGTATGAAAAAAATGTGGTCTTAGTGATTTATGTTATATCCTTAGTTCTTTTTGTGTACTGAGGGAAAAATGGATTGGCGGATTATAACCTAACACAGTATTATTAAGGGGATTCACATTGGGTTTACCATATTTTGTTTCATCAGTATTTTGAGGAATGGATGGATTCCACCCAATGATTTCATTGTCAGGGGGTGTTGAGAATAGTCAAAAACATTGATTTATCATTTTCACTCACATCAGAAACTTGCAATAATTCACCCATTCATATCTTTGTCATGTAATTTTATCCAAATGTTGGTCATCATTTGGATTTTCAATCCGAATGACTCTTAAGGAATCGTATTGGTCGAGTGGATGGGAGGTTGGTTTCACCACACAATTTTGAGGGGATGATTTCAATCTACATGACTCTTTTATAGATTTATGAAATGTTTGAGAATATCTTCCTTATCTTGATATGGGACCAGTTACCCGAAATAAATGATTATGGGTTAATTCTCTTTTGCGTGAAAACTATCGGGGCCACTTTGTTAATCCATTCATAAATATTAGAGGTTATCTATTGTTTTCCACTAATGGGTAACTGCTTATATGATAAATCCATATAAACAAGACCTTCAAAATGTGCTACCATAGAAGTAGGTGATTAAAATTCCAAGAAGGGGATTTACCTATTAAGAGGCTTCCTATGTATAGAAGTCATGTCAGTAATAAAAACCCACGTAGTTTTTTGAACCATTGTGGTTTAACATCATGTATAGATAACTTATAGGGGTTCTCAAGGACACCAGGTGTTCAAGCTTAAGACTAAGAGGGATATCTTATTTATCTCAATTATGTTGACAATTACAGTTGGCATAGTTCATTTTATTACTCAACATGAGGATGGATGAGGTAGACAGATCATCCCAAGGGAATGGATGTGCCCTAATTGGTGAAATTTCACTAACATAAGACATAAATATAAGTGGATGATTATTTTTACTTGGTACATAAGACGGCCTCCTACATATCCTGTTTATTTCAAGAATCAGAGTTCTCAATTTTCAATTTTGATGGGCTTCACACTGAGGATTCCCTTGTAACCTAGGAGAAAATATTGGAGATTACATGACCAATATATATCCCTAATCCCACTTGAGCAATGATCATTGTGAGAAACAAGGTATGGTAACTGATTAATTTCATTTCTTATATAGACGAGAAATATAAATTGGTATTTCTACAAATGATCAATACAAAGAACTAAGATTGAAGAGGTGGCCTATGTATCCTCAATATTGGAGGAATCAAAGTCCCCACAGTTCCCTTAATCAGGGTTTAGACATTATGGTTGTACTATTGATTTGGGATTACACACCAAGAACGAATAGTGTTATCAATTCATGGGATTCCCTCATGACCAGACCTATTTGTCTAGAGGATGATGAATGGACATGATAAATTGTTTAGTGGATATTTAAAAATCCAAATGGTTTCCTCCGTAAGTCATCACATAACCTCGCTGACATGTCTACAGTGTGTATCATGATCAAGTCGACATGTCATTGTATTATCACAAGAGACAATTGACAGACATGGAGGGTGGCGTGGGGTTCAGTACGACATTTCTTAGAGGTTTTCAAATTCCTTGTCTGAAATCCATATCGGTCATTGAGAGACATGGGAAATGTGTTTGGAGTGAGTCATGAGTCTAGGATGACCCAGCTAGAGGGTGTCATGAGAGCTGATTTGATATTCCCAGAAATGAATGAGAGGATTGGATGACATGAGTGTGTGTAATAATGTGAGTCAAGAGATGTATCTAAGGGATGTTGATAGAATTGGTAGATAATTCTAAGAGTTATTCCTTTGACGGAGTTTGAATTCTCACGGGGAGTGTGACGTTCTGTGACATGTTCAAAATATTTTGTGTGACAAATGTAGTAGGCTAAAGGGGCCTCATGAGATCTAGGTGAGAGGTCCCCATGGTGTTTTATGCCTATGATGGTCTATGTAAAGCACATGAGGTTCAACAGACATGTTTTTTTTAATTCTTCCTCCTTTAGTCTTTGTTCTGACCCTTATAGTGTAAATTCCTTATATTTATGCCCTATTAAATTTTGTTTGAGTCTCATGTGGTCCATAAGACATGAAGGATGTTCTTTACATAACATTTTAGAGGTTCTTCTCATTATCTAATGAATGATAATATTAATTTATTTATGCATCGTGCATGATCACTTTGACTATTTATTGATATATTACCTGGTAGAAGACTTTCCAGTTGTGAGACCAGCTACTCTGATAAATTTTTTCTAGTTCCTAGGTGTGCCGATGTACCAAGATGTGAAAATACAACCACTTTGTCTGAGGTCATGGAGTGGATTTAGAGTCCCCACTATACCAATTGTTATCTGACTTCCATGGATAATTGGTGCAGATATATGCTAGATTTGGTAAAGGGATTTAGTGACACGCATCTTCATTAATCTCTTTCATGGATCAATCCCAAGGGTATCACCTTATTTTTATCATTTATGTGTCCCCCCCTAAATGCATACTTTATTGGATTGTCTCTAATTAATGAGGACTAGTTTGATCACATGGGAAGTAAAAGAAATTATATATTATCATATTTCATATCAAAGGGCCTTCTTGAGATCAATGTTCTTGTTAAAAGACATTTGTGAGATGCTCAATGCTTTGACTAGGACATTTCATGAGGTAAGGGTGAATATTCCAGGGGTATCCATGAGATCAGGGTGGATTACCTTGGAGTCCCATGAGACCATACTATAGAATTTTTTAAATTTTGTATGTTCTGTACAATTGTTAGAGGGTTAAGACACTTCCCCCACCAATTCAAATTACAAGGGTTAAGGAGTTATGCAATATTACATGAGTAATATCAAAGGAAATTACTCCATTTTTTTATGATTCAACAAAAGACCAATAGGGTTCATATGGGAGTACATGATCATTTCATGTAAATATAAATGTGTTTGTCATTTTGGGATCTGAAGGGGAAGTTCAGGGTTATGTAGAAAAATATGATTCCTTTGGAGAGACAATGATGACAATAGAATGAAATATCATGAGATGTATTGGGCATGTCACTGGGCTGTCATGGTGTCTTGAAGGCCTCCATGAGTGTGTCACATGTATTTTATGAAGGTGAGTAGCTCCCTACTACACCTTTTTTATTTCCTTTGTTTTAATCTTCTTTGTTACAAGGGTCTCGATTATTCTATTAGATGTTGACAAAGATAATTATCCAACCCATCAACGATAATTCACATGAATCTCACAGCTGCTAGGGGCCTTCACCATTGGAAATATTTCCATAAATTTTAGAATTGTTTTTTTGTTTTTTTGTTAGGTTCATTATATTGATAATTTTTGCAGCTTAGGGGAGCATACCCAGTTTCTACCATGCATCCTCTATTTTTTATCAAGGTGGCTTTGTGTGAGTAGAAGGACTTTCCAAATAGGCAACACGGGACCTATTGTAGGCTGTCAAATTCATCGGGTTCCTTCACATGAGACTATAAAGTTTTGGCAGATATATATCTCTTGGAGCCTCACTCGATCTATGAGTTTTGGCCACCTTCTCCTTCCTTTTCTTTTGTGGGAAAATAATACTCATATTCATGTATTTCTTCATCTGTGAATTTTTTTTAGGATCATTTGGCCGCTGTAAATAATAAACCTTAGAATTTTCAATTTTTTATTAATATTATTTTTGATCTCTTTGATGTTCCAATCAGGTAATATATTATATATATAACTTCAACTGGAATGAAACCCAAATTTCATAATACAATCTGAAATATCCTTCCATGACTTCTTTATCCACCTCCCTGATTATTAGTAGCTAACGTCTATTTATAGAAGTCCAAATTTTTATTTATGGGGCCTATATCCAACATTTTTGTTTTTCATCAAGGTAAAATTATTTTTTTTCTAGTTTTTCCAATCCTCCCAATGATGGGAGTATAAAATATTGATGATTTTGGAATTTTATGGAAACCCATTGGCCACCTCTTTATACACATTATTTAATTGGCGAATATTTAATAAATTTTTAGATGGTTTCCTTTAACAATATGTTGTCATAGGAGTTAAATATGGAACTAAGATTTAAGCTAGTTGATTCATCCATGTGATGATTATTACATACATGCTATTAAAAAAATATTATTTATAATCCAATCTCACTTTTACCTTTTTATTACATCAAACATCTTATTTTCATGACTCTTATTAATTTATATAAAGAGAGATACAAGTTAAATTATAAGGATATATATTGAACCCTATACTCTAATTATCAATCAATTTATGTATAATGTCCTTAAATAAATATTGGTAACAAATTTGCATCCCCATATTTTTTTATGGGAAATAATATTAGTGATCATTCAACCCCAAATCATTGAGACATTGGATTTTTGGTAGTGTGAACAATATTTCTTAGAAACCCATTTTGAAATAACATTGAACTAGTAATTTTTATATGTAAAAAGCATTAAATGTAATATTTTAAAATTTTAGCAGTGTATTTCCTTATTTTAATGTTAACAAGAGAATTTATATTATATCCCATATGATTAACTAGATTATACATGGAAGGATTATCAGTTAGAGCTACCAATGGTTCTTGATTATGTGTGGTAATCGTGTTTCACAATTTTCCAAACTTATTTCCCCATAATTATAGTATTAAATGAGAATTGGTTTTAGGTTACTGATGAGTATATTCCTACCATTAAGCTACTATGATAAACACATAGAAAATTCCAATATATTTTAAGGGAATGATTGGTGTTTTCTACTCATAGCATTGGATCCATATATAGACCTCAAGTAGTTTTTGATGTGGTCACTATATGTTCTTGGAGAATGTTATTACTTTCCATATATAGAGGAAATAAATGACACACATATTTTTAGGTTTCTAATAATTTGTGAGGTCACGAATGGTCGTGTCATATTTGAGGTAATTTGGTAGATGAACTTCCATTAGATATAATTTTTACTAGTAATAGATCAAGTTAATAGAAAAATATACCACCCAAATTACAGAATTATAAATTTTATAAGAAGCATTCACAGTTTTCTATCTCTTTATATTATATAATACCTAGAATATTGCTCCATCAGTATGTTAAATTCTTAATATGTTGATTCATGCATCCCCCTTCAATGAATTCTAGAAAGGTGGGATTATCAATGTTTAGTAGAGGACTAGTCAAATATAACCAATTTGGGTATAGTTTTTTTAAAGACCCGTAAATTTCAAGGGAATTTTTTTTTTCTTAATTTTCATTGAAAATATACAAGAACACAGTTTCTAACGGCACGTGATTCCGAGGCCCGGTGTGCCCGGAATCATTTTCCGAAGTTTGGCTCGGGTACGTTCAGTGAACGAACGAGCGGGTTTTTCTAACTTTTGAACCGGTGCTCAGAATCGAATTTCGAGGGCATCGATGGAATCACAGTGCCAGTATTTGCTTAGAAACGCCTCTTCCAGAGCTGCGTTTGCTCAGGTGTGGTTTTTAATTTTTGGGGTTAAGTGAAGAAAATAAAATAAATTGGTGCGACAACTTTATTTTATTTCACTTAAAGCCACTTAAAGCCACTTAAAGCTACTTAAGCTGAGTTTAAGCAGATAGGGTGGAACCCAAAAATATCCTACCCTCTTGGTAGGATATTTGTGAGGTGGGGCCCGCACGAGCCCCACCGTTTCTTTTCCTCTAAGTAACACACCCACGAAAACTCCTCTTTAATGAAAGTCAACTGGTGCGTTTTCTAAAACTCTTAACACCCCTATTAATTGGATAGTTAAGACATTACCATTAATTCACCGAATTAATGGTTTGTTTCTTAACTTGTTTTCAAACTGTTGGCATAGTAATAAAATAAGTCCAACACAGGTTTTTTTTTCTTGGGTGCAGATTGTTGAGAGGATTTAGAGAAACTCTATCTTCATCATCCTTCGTGAAGAATGCGAAGAACGCGAAGAAAATGAAGAACACATCGTCGCCGACGAGGAACGCCGGCCTTCGACGAAAGGCGACGAAGAACGCCGATGATTCTCCTCCCGTGAAAAATCTTCGATCAACTACTCTAGGTAGGATATTAGGGATATTTTAAATTTCCATTGTGTATTTTATCCTCAACATGGATTTAATTCGTGAAATTAAATCTGTGTGTTTTCTTAAACCCTCAAAGGTCATCGACGGGACGCCGTGTACCACGACGACGCGATTCCCCTTCCGCGATGCGACGATCCTCTTCTTCCACGACGGTCAATCCCACAAAGGACTCATGTCCGATGACAACTATGAGGTAGGGGTATTATTTGAGAATACTATTTATTCCCATTGTTGTTTCCTACTAAATCAAAGAACCCAGATCAACTCATCATCAAGTTGATCCGAAATTGTTTTTATATGCGGGGAGGGAATTTTTATTTACGGGAGTTTTTTTGGGAACTAGGTTCAATTTTAATTTATTAAAATTGTGCCTTGTTATGTTTTCATGTGTTGTTTTTTATTCCCAATTGTTATCACCTAACGCGGAGGGTGCGGGCCAAACAAACACGGCCTGACAACCCTCCACAGTTTTTCGTTGATGCGTGGATTAACTGCGTTTACGAAATGGGATCGGAATGGAGATTGAAGGCCTTTGCAGCAATGTTCGGATCCCGGGAGAGCCGTAGGCGCAAACCGCAGGCAAAATGGACCACCGGAGCGCGTCCGGTGGTCCGCGGAAGTTCCCGCCGACACGCCATGCCGGCAAGGCGGCGCCGGCGGCCGGAGGCGGCGGCCGGCAGCGGCGAGCCCCCAGGAAGCGGCGGTGCCCAGCGTGCCGCCGGGAAGACCCGTCGCGGCTGAAGGCACGACGGTGAGCGCCGGTCCCGCGGCTGCGCGGGACCGCGGGAAAGGGACGCGGCCTTACGACGCGTCCGGTGACACGGAGCGACCCCCCGCGTGGGGCCGCGATTCCCTTTGGCACAGCCGCTCGGCCATCGCCGAGCCGTCCAGGCCGGGCCACGCCGGCCGGGCTGGGTCGCGCCCAGCTGGGTCGGTCCGGGCCCAGACCCCCCGTTTTCGGACCCTTTTCGGTCTTTTGCCCATATCTTGGGCTACGATCCTCTGATCGACGCACCATTAGCGTCGATGTGATCCTTGGATCGAGACGGTCGTTTCAGTGTATTACACTCACGGTTTCGGAGTACTTTGAGTTCAGCCGGGTTGGTTCGTACACGAAACCAACCGGGCCCTCGGAGCGGAAACGCTCATAACTTGAGCTCCGGACGTCCGATGGACATGCCGTCGACATTGTTGGATTCCTCTAAGTGAGACAGAACATTTGGCTTTCTCCGCTCGAGTTTTGGATGCCGTCGGAGTGTGGTCAGATTGGTTCGCTCACGAAACCAACCGGGCCCCTGGAACGAAAAAGCCAATAACTCCCAGACCGGGCGTCCGATTGACGCGCCGTCTGTTTTGTTGATTTACTCTAAGTGTGACCGATATTTTGGCTTACTCCGCCCGAGGTTTGGAAACAGGTTGAGTACGGTCGGGTTGGTTTTGCCATAAAACCAACTGGGCCCATGGGACGAAAAAGCCAATAACTCTCAGACTGGGCGTCCGATTGTCGTGTCGTCTGCGACGTTGAGTTCCTATTGACGATACAGAACTTTTGGATATATCATATCTGGACTATGTGTTAGTTGATGTATCAGACACTCTCCTCATGGAGCGGACCCTCCCGAACGATCTTGCTGTGTGTGGGAACCCTAGAGCTGGTTGCGTCTGCGACGACAATGAAGACAGTACAGGAATCCTCTGTGGGTTCGGTAGTGACCACTACGGTACTTTTGGGATACATCAACTCTGGACTATGTGTCAGTTGATGCATCGACTTCTTGGATCGTGGAGTGGACCCTCCCGGAACGAGCATGCTGTGTGCGGAAACCCTAGAGACGGTTGAGACTTGACGACTGCTGATCGAACGACTCGGTGTGTTACGGATAGCGCAGTGGGAAGCACTTGGTTGTAGAAGTAGACCCACGGCAGAGGAGCGCTTGGTTGTAGCGGCAGACCTGCAGTACTCAACAGAAGGAGTACCTCTGGAGGCTGTGAGGGGGAGAGCTTGGTTGTAGCGGCAGACCCACGACAGAGGATCACTTGGTTTTTGCAGCACGGGGGAGCGCTTGGTTGTAGCAGCAGACCCACGACAGAGGAGTGCTTGGTTGTAGCGGCAGACCCATGATAGAGGAGCGCTTGGTTGTTGCAGCACGGGGGGAGCGCTTGGTTGTAGCGGCAGACCCATGACGGAGGAGCGCTTGGTTATAGCGGCTGACCCGTGGTACTCAATAGAAGGAGTACATCTAGAGGCTATGAGGGGGAGTGCTGGGTTGTAGTGGAACACCCATAGTGGGAAGCACTTGGTTGTAGCAGTAGGCCCACAGTACTCGATGGGTGGAGTACTACATCAGTCCAAGGATAGAGGGCATCGCTTGGTTGTAGTGGCATAACCACTGTACTTGATGGAGAAGTAGTTTCCCAATAGCTATGGTTTCAACTTCATGATTGATCCTGTGTGGGTCATTACCTGGGTTAGTACCTACCGATCATTTGTGGGTCTGATGGCTTAGATGAATCAGTGGCTACATCTGATCATATCCATCATCTTATGAAGAAGTATTCCTGTGTGAGCTGAATCCTGTTTTTCTTTCCTATGTGGATTGTGTTGTGCTATCCTGTGTGGATTTACGTATTTCTTTCCTATGTGGATTTTGTTGTGCTATCCTGTGTGGATTTATGTTTGGATTTCCTATGTGGATTGTGATGTGTTATCCTGTGTGGATTTACATTTTGATTTCCTGTGTGGACTGGGTTGTACTTAGGCTCGGATGTTGGAGCTGAACTTGGAATTAATGACTTAGGTATATGTATGGGAATATACCTAAACATTGTCAGATGTTACTTCATGATTGTATCTTATCCTTTGTGGATTCTGGGAGTCCTTTGGGGTCTCTAGGTCCCTACTGAGTAGCTTATACTCACCCCTACATGGGCTATGCCCGCACTATGTTGTGTTGGTTGCAGACGACAGACAGCGATGATCGTGGTTGTGGCTTACGGAGTAGGACGGTACCTGGAGGTGGACCACTGGGCGGGACGTACTCAGAGCGGTCAGCTAGACCCGAGGAGTAGTGGAGGCTATCTGTACCCACCCTTCAGGTGGGATTTCCAGTGGACAGCTCGACGTTGCGGCTTTACTTTTCAGTTGCTGTTTTCCCTTCCCAGTTGTACTTTACTTTCAGTTTGGGTTTGTATACTGGCCCACTTACTTTTCCGTACTTATTGTTGTACCAGTTTTTACTTAGTGTTTACTTCTTTCTTCTTGCTATGTGGTGTTTGTGGTTTACTTTACAAAGGCAATGCCTTCCCTTTTTACTGGTATTTACGCCTTGGTGCTAGTCGCTAGCCCCTGGCCTATGGTAGGCGGTCTTGGGGTAGTCACAGCACGGGCCCCGTGGACGGGTCGTGACAAATTGGTATCAGAGGAGTTCGGTTCTACAGCAGAACCATGAGACTCTGATCTTTTCTATGTGAAGCAATAGTGTCATGTGTATTGGGTGTAGTTATCAGTCTAGGGAGTCCAGTATTGGTGCGGCGGCCGATGTATCCGAACACCAGGACCCTGACTTCTGATTTCCGACTTAATGCACGAAAACATTGATTATATGCGTGTTTCAAGTTTTTTTTGTGATTACTTTGTGTCAGCTCACCAGGTATACTGTTCTGACCGTGGCACACCTATTTCCTTTTCAGGATGGCCCCATGACAGCAGCCAGCTAGGGTTCCAAGAGTTGAGGGTGACGACAGCCCACCGAGCGACGAGGCCTCAGTGCAAGCCCCTTTGACAGCAGATGCACTGGCGGTACCTCTACCCACTGAGCCACCGATGCTTCCAGCCCCAGCCGCTGACGATGCACATCGCCTTAGTGCACTACATGAGTTCTAGCGCCAGTGACCACCCAGGTTCCATGGGGAGATGGACCCCTAGGCAGCTGAGGACTGGCTGGAGGTAGTTTTACGAGTTTTTCGGTTAGTGAGGACACCACCAGACCTTATGGTGGTCCTTGCAGCGAGCCTCCTGCATGCGGCAACAAGAAGATGGTGGAGCTTGATGCTCCAGGTGCGCGACAAGGCATCACTCTTTTGGACGAACTTTAAGAACCTTTTTCGCTCAGAGTTCGTCCCAGCCACCCTCCGTGCGGTGCGCATCCATGAGCTACTACAACTGCGACAAGGCAGCATGACAGTAGCCCAGTACGCGGTGAGGTTTACAGATCTCTTGCGCTATTCCACGGACATGGTATGGGACCCATTCTTCAGGGCCTGAACTTTCGAGCAGGGGCTCAGGAGAGAGATCAGAGCTTCAGTTGTTTCTCACAGCATTCCGACACAGACAGGGGTGTTGGAGCGAGCCCTCTTAGTGGAGAGTTTCCTTGATGGGTAGTCGCCAGCAGCAGGACCCACCACTGGCCGGCATGTGGCAGAGTCTTCTGCTGTGGGAAGTAGATAGATGATGCAGGGGTCCAAGAGGACTAGACCTACTGGTGGTCGACCGCGTGCCACAGGATCGTTTGTGAGAGGCACCCGGGGTGGACAACGACTTACCATGAGCAGACAGTGTTACTCATGTGGCAGGGTTGGTCACATGGCTCGTGACTGCCCGACCCGCATTTCCAAGGAGAAGTAGATGGTTGAGGGGCCACCCAGGCAGAGGCAGAGGGTCGACCGTGGCAGTTCGCAGGGGGCAGGCAGGCGAGGCAGAGGAGCTGGCTGTGCAGCTAGAGGTGGATGACGCTTCGAGGTGTTGCCACCACCACCACCAGTAGGTCCACGCCGACCGCAGGGAGCTGGTGGACATGGGAGAGATCAGCTTCAGGCAGCTGAGGCCTACGATCGTGGTGCTTCGGGATCAGATGGGCAAGATCAAGACTAGCTCCAGACCTGGAGACATTTGTTTATGCTTCTTCTAGCGTTGTTGATGTTTGTTTGTAGATGTTTTGGGTCTTTGTACATTGAGCTGCAGTAATAAAAGACACCTTTCTTTTGGTGTTTACCTTCCTGTCCTCTCTTTGTATTGTTACTTAGAGGTTCCGATTTAAAAACCGTTGACTTGGCCCTCACTTTGAGATACCTACTAGAGGAGACCCAGTGAACACACACTGATGCCGATAGTGTGACTCAACCCTTTGAGGTGAGAGTAACAGTTGGATATCTTGGTAGTAGGGTCGAGGCCTTACGACGTCATCCTTGGTATGGGATTGTATCATCCATGACAGGATTGACTGTATTAGGTGAAGAACATGGTTCATCCAGGGGATGAGACCGGATTTTTCTTCTCATCAAAGAAGAAATCTCAGCAGCTCTAGTAGGACCAAAAAGGTCCAAGTCATCCATGAGCGGATGAGGACAGCTCAGATCTGGCAAAAGTCTTCGGCTGATAGGAGGCAGAGACCACTAGAGTTCGAGGATGGCGACCACGTTTCCTTATGGGTCACACATCGACGTGAGTTATGGAGATTTGTCTGAGGCGACAAGTTGTCTCCATGCTTCATCGGACCATTCCAGGTCCTCAACAAGATTGGCGAGGTGGCTAACGCCTTGATCTACCACCTCAGTTGCACCGGGTGCACGACGTCTTCCACGTATCTCAGCTGAGGAGATTCGTGCACGACCCGACGCATATCTTTGACCATGGGGAGCTGGGCGTTGATGATGAGGAGACTTTTACAGAGGTCCCAATGGAGATCGAGGATCGACGGGAGCGGGTTCTATGTGGATAGTCGATTCCTCTTGTGCGCATCAGATGGCAGCATGGCAACCTCCAGGAGAGCACTTGGGAGCGGGAGGCTTAAATGCGTGCATAGTACCTGCTTTTGATTCCATATATTATGATGTGTCTTTACGGGGACGTAAAGTCCTATTGTGGGAGTGATTTAAAGATCTGTAAATTTCAAGGAAAATTTTTTTTCTTAATTTTCTTTGGAATTTTACAAGAACACAGTTTCTGACGACATGTGATTCCGAGGCCCGATGTGCCCGGAATCATTTTCCGAAGTTTGGCTCGGGTACGTTCAGTGAACGAATGGGATGGTTTTTCTATCTTTTGAACTGGTGCTCAGAATCAAATTCTGAGGGCACCAAGGGAATCGCAGCACCGGTATTTGCTTAGAAATGCCTATTTCGGAGTTGCATTTGCTCGGGTTTGGTTTTTAATTTTTGGGGTTAAGTGAAGAAAATAAAATAAAGTGGTGCGACAACTTTATTTTATTTCACTTAAATCCACTTAAATCCACTTAAATCCACTTAAAGCTACTTAAGCTGAGTTGAAGCAGATAGGGTGGAACCCAAAAATATCCTACCCTCTTGGTAGGATATTTGTGAGGTGGGGCCCGTACGAGCCCCACCGTTTCATTTCTTCTAAGTAACGCACCCGCGAAAACTCCTCTTTAATGAAAGTCAACTGGTGCATTTTCTAAAACTCTTAACTCCCCTATTAATTGGATAGTTAAGACGTTACCATTAATTCACCGAATTAATGGTTCGTTTCTTAACGTGTTTTCAAACTGTTGGTATAGTAATAAAATAAGACCAACACACGTTTTTTTTCATGGGTGCGGATTGTTGAGAGGATTTGGAGAAACACTATCTTCATCCTCCTTTGCGAAGAATGCGAAGAACGCGAAGAACGTTAAGAACGCATCATCGCAGACGAAGAACGTCGGCCTTCGACAAAAGTTGACGAAGAAGGCCGAAGATTCTCCACCCGCGACAAATCTTCGATCAACTGCTTGAGGTAGGAGATTTCAGATCTTTTAAATTTCCTTTGTGGAATTTATCGTCAACATGGATTTAATTCGTGAAATTAAATCTGTGTGTTTTCTTTAACCCTCGGACATCGTCGACGCGACGCTGTGTGCCACGACGACGCGACGCCCCTTCCGCGACGCGACGATCCTCTTCTTCTGCGACGGTCAATCCCGTGAAGGACTCACGTCTGATGACAACTATGAGGTAGGGGTTTTATTTGAGAATAATATTTATTCACATGGTTGTTTCCTACTAAAACAAAGTACCCGGATCAACTCATCATCAAGTTGATCCGCGTTTGTTTTTATATGAAGGACAGGAATTTTTATTTACGAGTGGTTTTTTTTGGAACTAGGTTCAATTTTAAGATATTAAAATTGTGCCTGGTTATGTATTCATGTGTTGATTATTATTCCCAATTGTTATCAACTAACGTGGACGGTGCAGGCCAAACAAACACGGCCCGACAACCCTTCGCAGTTATTCGTTGATGTGTGGATTAACGGAGTTTACGAAATGGGATCAGAATGGCGATTGGAGGCCTTCGCAACAAAGTTCGGATCCCGGGAGAGCCGTAGGCACATACCGTAGGCAAAACGGACCACCGGAGCGCGTCCGGTGGTCCGCGGAAGTTCCCGCCGGAGTGCCACGCCGGCACGGCGGCGCCGACGGCCGGAGGCGGCGGCCGGCCGCCAGGAAGCGGCGGCGCCAGGCGCGCCGCCGGAAAGACCCACCACGGCTGAAGCCGTGGCGGCGAGCATCGGTCCCGCGGCTGCGCAGGACCACGTGAAAGGGATGCGGCCTTGCGCCGCGTCCGGTGACACGGAGCGGCCCCCGCACGGGGCCGCGGCTCCCTTTGGCGCAGCCGCTCAGCCAGGGCCGAGCCGCTAGGCCGGGCCGGGCCGCCCAGGCCGGGCCGGGCCGGGTCGCGCCCAGACGGGTCGGACCCGGACCCGCGTCGGGTCGACCCGGTTCAGGACGACCCAGGGGGGTTGGGTCGGGTCGTTCAGGGCCCAGACCCACCATTTTCTGACCCTTTTCGGTCTTTTGCCCATATCTTGGGCTACGACCCTCCGATCGACGCACCGTTAGTGGGCATGTGATCCTTGGATCGAGTTGGTCGTTTTGGTTTATTACACTCAAGGTTTCGGAGTACTTTGAGTTCAGCCGGGTTGGTTCGTACACGAAACCAACTGGGCCCTTGGAGCGGAAATGCTCATAACTTGAGCTTCGGAGGTCCGATTGACATGTCGTCGACTTTGATGGATTCCTCTAAGTGAGACGGAACTTTTGGCTTAATCCGCTCGAGTTTTGGATGCCTTCAAAGTGTGTTCAGGTTGGTTCACTCACGAAACCAACCGGGCCCCTGGAACGAAAAGGCCAAAAACTCACAGATCGGGCGTCCGATTGACGCGCCGTCTGTCTCGTTGATTCCCTCTATGTGAGGCGGGTCTTTTGGATTACACCACCCGAGGTTTGGACACAGCTGGAGTACGGTCGGGTTGGTTTTGCCTTAAAAACCAACCGGGCCCCTGGGACGAAAAGGCCAATAACTCTCAGACCGGGCGTCTGATTGACGCGCCGTCTGCGACGTTGAGTTACTGTTGACGATACAGAACTTTTAGATATATCAACTCTGGACTATGTGTCAATTGATATATCAGCCACTCGGCTCATGGAGCGGACCCTCCCGAACAAGCTTGCTGTGTGTGGGAACCCTAGAGCTGGTTGCGTCTGCGACGACAATGAAGACAGTACGGGAATCCTCCGTGGGTTCGGTAGTGACCACTACGGTACTTTTGGGATACATCAACTCCGAACTATGTGTCAGTTGATGCAACAACCTATTGGCCCATGTAGTGGACCCTCCTCGAACGAGCATGCTGTGTGTGGAAACCCTAGAGTCGGTTGAGACTAGATGAATGCTGATCGAACGACTCGGTGTGTTACGGATAGCCCAGTGGGAAGCGCTTGGTTGTAGCAGCAGACCCACGGCGGAGGAGCGCTTGGTTGTAGTGGCAGACCCACGGTACTCAACAGAAGGATTACCTCTGGAGGCTATGAGGGGGAGTGCTTGGTTGTAGTGGCAGACCCACGACAGAGGAGCTTTGGTTGTAGAAACACGGGGGAGCGCTTCGTTGTAGCGGCAGACCCACAACGGAGGAGCGCTTGGTTGTAGCGGCTGACCCGTGGTACTCAACAGAAGGAGTACCTCTAGAGGCTATGAGGGGGAGCGCTTGGATGTAGCGGAAGACCCTTGGTGGAAAGTGCTTGGTTGTAGCAGCAGGCCCACAGTACTCGATGGGTGGAGTACTACAGCAGTCCAAGGATAGAGGGAAGCGCTTGGTTGTAGCAGCATAACCACTGTACTTGACGGAGAAGGAGTTTCCCAATAGCTATGATTCCAACTTCATGATCAATCCTGTGTGGGTCATTATGGGGGTTAGTACCTACCGATCCTTTATAGGTTCGACATCTTAGATGAATCAGTGGCTACATCTGATCATCTCTATCGTCTTATGAAGTAGTATTCCTGTGTGAGCTGAATCATTTTTTTCTTTCCTATGTGGATTGTGTTGTTCTATCATGTGTGGATTTACGTTTTTCTTTCCTATGTGGATTGTGATGTGCTATCCTGTGTGGATTTACGTTTTTCTTTCCTGTGTGGACTGGGTAGTACTTGGGCTCGGATGTTGGAGCTGAACTTGGAATTGATGACTTAGTTATATGTATGGGCATATACCTAAGCAATGTCGGATGTTACTTCATGATTGTATCTTATCCTTTGTGGATTATGGAAGACCTTCGGGGGTCTCAGGGTCCCCACTAAGTAGCTTATACTCACCCCTGCACTGGCTATGCCAGCACTACATTGTGTTGGTTGCAGACGACGAACAACACTGATCGTGGTTGAGGCTTACAGAGCAAGACGGTACCTAGAGGTGGACCATTGGGCGGGACATACTCGGAGCGGTCGGCTGGACCCGAGGAGCAGTGGAGGCTATCTGTACCCACCCTTCAGGTGGGATTTCCAGTGGACAGCTCGACGTTGCGGCTTTACTTTTCAGTTTCCGTTTTCCCTTTCCAGTTGTACTTTACTTTCAGTTCGGGTTTGTATACTGGCCCACTTACTTTTCCACACTTACTGTTGTACCAGTTGTTACTTACTATTTACTTCTTCCTTCTAGCTCTGTGGTGTTTGTGCTTTACTTTACAAAAGCAATGCCTTCCCTTTTTACCGGGATTTACGCCTTGGTGCTAGTTGCCCGCCCCTGGCCTATGGAAGGCGGGCTTGGGGTAGTCACGACACAAGCCCCGAGGATGGTTTGTGACAGTTTTATTTTATTATACACTATAACATGTCAATCCTTAGTATAATCCATAAAATTTTTAGAGACTTGAGGGCCTCTGATGGTACCACCAGTTGTGTTAATATCTATGAAGGTATTATTTACTAAGAATAGTATGGTTTAAATTCATACACCTATAGCTGATATAATCCCTGCATTGAAATATGTTGAATTTTATAGAATAGTGTCTATTATTTCCAAAATTTCATGAACTCTTGAAACCACATGGAACTTAAACCATCTAGGTATGTTGATTTAACCATGGTTTTACCATATTACTTGAATTTTACCTTATCTTTTATACAATATTCTCCCATTATATACGATAATCCATAGGATTCATGTAAATTTTATCTTCAGAATTTCATTTAATGGGTATGTTTCAAAATGAGTTATTTAATGTTGAGTTGTCTCATCTTTTATAATTTAGATTCATACATATAAATGGTACCTTAATTCATTTGGTTGGTGGGTGGGTAGTGGATGTATTCACACTCTTTTCATTTTAATTAGATATAGCTATCTGGGCATGTGACACTATGATTTTTAAAGGATCCCAAATATATTTATCTACCCTTCAATTTTGGGTAAATACACCCTTCTACTTCAATTCATTTTTGCCTACAATCTTAATGTATGTTTCTTCTCTATCCTGGTACTTCTAATTAAACTCATCCTCCATGATATCAATATGGTTTTCATACATGAAATTAAAGGATGTGAACCCCAATATGGGGACATGATCTATGTACACATGAGAGTAGTATTGACCCTCATTTTCATTAAAGTATCATTTGACTGATCAATCATAATAATACTAAACATTCCTTATGTTAGAAGATTTATTTTATTTATAGACAACATAGATTTTTAACCTCCCAGTTTATTTCTCCCCTTATAATGAAGCATCATGTTTCTTGTGGATTCTAATTATTTTTTATTCTACTATTAATTAAACTAAACATAATATTAAAATGGAGAGTGATAAATGAAATAAAAAATAAGTATATTGTGGGTGAATTTGGTAGAGGGGTTACCCTATCCTCTAAAACATTGACACTATCATAATAGGGGAAAACGTTCCCATATTCTTATGGGATAAGGTCTCTACTACATTTTGGTCATCATAAGTCTACCATTTTTATGTTCTATGAATCTAATCATGGAAACAAAGGTAAAAAAACCCAATCATTAAATACAAGTGTTACCCCAATGTTTTCATTACAACTATTTCTTCCTCCTTCCCATACTTTCAAGCTCATATCCTAGCATTATTTGGCTGCACCATTTATTTTTATCTGCTTTATATTATAGGTATCTACCAATAGTAGTATATTCTCTCTCCAAGATGTTTCTTGTCTAAAATTTGTCGCATGATTCAAAATTTTTTATTCCTAATTTGGAATGCAAATAATCCCTTTATCCAATTAATTACAAAATTCTTCACCGGAGAAGGAGTAGCATTTTTTAAGATCAAGAAAAAAGTATACCCCAATACTGGGGATAAATCATTTTTTGAAACATTTTTTATGCATGTTCCCTTATTATGTTTCCCTAGTTGGATAGAGGGTGGGATGAAATAGAGAGGTCAAAATTGGCCCAATCCATTGACACATGCATTTGATGAAACATATGGGACCATTTGGTGGGGTTTCATTAAAGTATCAATGATAACCTGTAATATATTCTTGTACTAACATCCAGATTCAAGGATCTAGTTTACTAAGATAGAGTATATAATGACCTAATAACACTAATCATAAAATAATTAAACATAGTGAAAATATTTGTATGAATATATAACATCACTATGAGGACCATCATAACAAACACCAATTCGAATTAATCTATAGAAAATTCACTTTAAATCCCTATAGAAATTTTGTTGTGTGGAAGACCACCGTAATTGGAAACACAGTGAAGAATTATATGGGTGGTCAATGATATTCTACCATGGAATTCCTTCATTGAGTGGGCTTATTTTTAAAGGGTAAGACATCCACAATGAGGACACTATAGTGGACCATCAAATTCAATTTCTTGTCCCTGGTCATGGGGATATCCTCTATGATTGTTGGTTTTTTCATTGATTCCATGGGGAGGATTTTAGTTGTTGATGTTTCTAGTGTTATTAGGATGACATCAATGATTATGGATATGGGGAGTATGTCTAATGTTATAGGACATGTAACTATATGTTATAACTCAAAAATGGTAATTGTATTCACTCATTTATGTGGGGTCCATTGGAGTATTCACAAAAGAAACATTGGAATAATCAGAGGAATATTTCTAATTGAGACCTTGAAACAACATTGATCATCCATCAAGATATTTCAATTATTATATGGGTTATTTGATTAATTGGGAGAGTTGATATAATATTAGACCTCAAATGTCGATAGCATTTGGTTTTCCTTCCTCCATGGCTTCCTCACCTAAAAAATGATGCAATTACTACTTAATCTGTTGAATTCTAAATGAATTATGATATGTTAGTGTTGTTGACCATAGATATTAGTGGGACCCCTATTTTCTTTCTCCTGAATGGAAATATATTCAAAGTGAACATTATCCTCCAAATATTTCTGATCAAGAACATTAGTGATATTTCATCATATAGATAGACTCTTGAAATGGTTCTTGTTATTGATCAAGGACACCAACCCATGCTAGAATGAAATTAATATGATAGCATGAATAGCCTCTTCTACTTGAGGATGATGTATGATGTTTTTATAATGTGAATGGAATAATTTTTTAGATATTCATTCACTAAGGAATCAAACACCTACTTTTGGTGGTGTAGGGTTATTGAAAAAATTTATAAGTGTTGTGGGTCCACATTATTCATCATTATGGAAAAATACATTCTGTTTTTCATCGACTAGGATGTTACTACCACCTAGATCTACTAAAATTTTTCATTAACATTTCTAAGGATCCAGATTCAATATAGTATTGTTTTAGAGAATTCTATTTGTGTATTATGGGAGGATATTTTAAGGGGGATAAAAAAGGGACTCACTAATACATCATCGCAAATAAGCGTACATAATTAATTAATATCTTTCAATAGAAAATTATTTACTATCAGGTTCACCATTTTTAATTCAAATTGATTTCACATCCACTATTATTTATTCATAGACTAGATTTAAAAATATAGAATGTTCTAGTATAGAATAATAATTCATAAATTATTATACATTGATACCTATAGAATATTTGATTAAATCGCCCCATGAAGGGTATAAATAAGTATTTTGTGATTATATTTTAAATTTATTATATATTTGTGAAATTATTTTCAATAATAATACTACATGCCTTTATAGTGAAATCAATAAACTAAAATCATGCTTTTATTTGGAACATGTGTGAGAGGTTTTCTATCTATTTATACAGTATGTTCTCCAAAATCTTTCGTATAGTTTTATTAACTATAAAATTGTTTAAATATATACATTAGAACATTATAGTCATTATTTATATCCAATGGAGTAGGAGAAGTTATTGAGTTAGGATTGAACTGATGAGAATGGATACATATATAACTGGATGAAGGTAATCATGACCCATGTTGTTTAGTTCCCAATAATGATACATGGTATAACATTTAAGTAAATGTCATTAGGACCATTTTTTTCAATTTATATTCATGTATTGATGAACAATGAATTTAATTGTAATAGAGTGCATAAGTGGTTAATTGTATTTATTTTAGTTTTGTGCAACCAGAACTATTTGGGTTCCTTTTAATGTCATGCCTCTTTCAAAAATGATGTCCCTTTTATAGATATTAATCCAAGACTACCATGTCTTTTATATTGAGTACATATGGTTTTTGTGACAACAATGTAGTATAATTTATTATAAAAATGATTACAAGGTGTAAATTCCATAAAATTCTTACATGAGGGACATATGGATGGGGGAATTTTTTGTTTTCACCTAAAAAATGAGTTATGTTATAGTAGTTTTGGGATTAATCCTAATAGAAGTACAATATAAAATCCAAATTTCAATGATTGGACTAAATAGGATTACTATATTCTTGAGGTCCATGTAATAATGTTTTACGTAGTCATGACGAGTCTCTTCAATAGGAATATGACTCACTAGTTTCCAAAGAAGTTGAATCCTTAAAATCAAGGGAATGTTGTATTTATTTTATCCATTGGATATAAATAGTTATGGTGAATAAAGATTGGATGATATCTTATAAGATAATATCATTTTATCATTTTTGGAATACCTGATTTAAAGATAGCATTTTTGGGGCCAAAAGTTTTGAAGTAGAGGAACAAGAGGGAAGGATCTGGGGCTACCCTGTGAATACCATTCATAGAGCCCCTATGTCACGCCCGCCATGGAGCAAGGAGGTGGGAAGCCCCATGAACGGATTTGACGTTTGAGAGCACACTACAGAGCAAAGAGGTGGGAAGCTCCGTGAACAAATTTAACGTTCGCAGGCCCGTCGCGGAGGAAGGAGGCGGGATGCTCTGTAACGGATTTGACGTTCGCAAGCTCACTGCGGAGCAAGTAGGAGGGAATCTCCACAAATGGATTTGACGGTCACGAGCCCGCCACAGAGCAATGAGGTGGGAAGCTCCGCGAACAGACTTAACGTTTGTGAGCCTACCGTGGATAAAGGAGGCAAGATCCTCCGCCAGTCGATTTGATATTTGCAACCCACCGTAGAGAAACCTCTATCTTCACACTGAACGATCCCTGCTTCACAGAACCTCTTTCCTATAAATACAAATCTCCCCTCAATCCCAAAGGATGGGTCATCCTTCTATTCACCTTCTGAGCTCTCAAATCACGAAGAACTTCTTTCTCTGCGAACAATGATCTTCTCAAGGTACTTATGCATTGTGAAGTTTCTCCCCCTTTAATTTAATTCAACCCATCTTCCGAGAGGGATACCTTCTGTGAATCACATGGGCCTTCACGAAGGAAGCGTATCATCATGGGGACTCAGGTCGCTGTGAAGCATTTATGCTTCGTAAAACAACCTCCATGCACACACGACCCATATGCTAAGGAAGTGTCATTGTGCTTCATGAACCACATCGCTTCACAACACCATACTTCGCGAGGCACCCTTGCTTCATGAGGCATTTCTTCGCAAATTCCTTTCCACTTCGTGAAGCTCCTCCTATATGAACTTGTGCCTTATGCCTATGCTAGGACACTTCACTTCGCAAAGTGTACCCCTTCATGATTCCCCTTCACTACATGGAGAACCAGAGCTCTACAAGGCTTCTACAAATGAACTCCATAGCCCTGAAACTCCTTTTCCCATGCAACCCTACAGGTTTACATGAAGTAACATCAAAATCCATTGGGTGGTGATTCATATTGGGTTGCTTCGCCTCATGATTATTCACATAGGCATGCCAAGGGATATTGATTTTTCACATAGACAGGCTAACGTGGACCCCCAATGGGATCACCTCTCGACACCCCCATCCAAATCATTTCCAATACCTTCCTTCCCCCATGGGAAAGAAGGTATCAGTTATGTATGTTCTAGGGGTGCGGAGAAAGCCCACCTCATCAGAGCTGCAGGACATTATACTACCAAGAACCATCGTCCACAACACATGATGCTAAACTGTGACATCTCCCTGTACCTTTCACGTAGGGAGCCCCATCTAGGACATTCTCTACACCCACTGTTCTCCACGAGATTGAGATCATTCCTCACATGGAATTAAATCCTCTTTTTCAGAGTGGAAAATGTCCACTGGAAAATGAAAACCACTATAGTGTAAGCCCCTAGATTTTTTTAATGAGGTATCATCCCTACACCTCTTCTCTTCTTGGGTGCCAAATCCCTCTCCTATTAGGCTTTGTCACCATATGGGACTCCATCCTAGAGTAAGTCCCAATATCCATCACCTCGAGCCTCCATTCTAGAGTAAGACCTTGTTTCCTCTTTGGGACACTAACCATGCGTAAGCCCCCATTCCATTATCCACAGACCCACCTTCTAGGACGTGATCGTCAGGTCTTTGTTGCCTCTTGTTTCTCACACCGACCATGGCTTACATGGTCTTAGAGTACGAATCGACCATGAAATACTCTCTGGGTAGCATAGAGTGTATTCCCCACACCCCACATGAACTACATGGTCTTTGATCTTTTCCACAGAAAGTTACATAGGAAGCATCCCTCAGGTTCAAGTGCACCGTGCATTGGTCGCTCTGACCCCCTTCACGTTGGTTCACCAAACCCAAACTGAACTACGTGGACTTTCATCCTTTCCATGTAAAGGTATGTAGGAAGCCTCCTTGAGGTTCAATCCCAATAACCATTCCCCCCCCCCTTTCACGTCAGACCATCTTCATCCTGCACGTTGTTAAACTGCATACCCCCCCTTTTTCATCCTGTAAGACATTAAACTACATTCACCAACCTGAACTATGAGGTCTTTGATCCTTGGCAAGGCTAGGTATGTAGGAATTTCCCTGAGGTTCAATCCCACCACCCATTGGTCCAAAACATCATCATGTCGGTTCACCCATCCCATCCTGAAATACGTGGTCTTTGATCTTTGCAATGGTAAGGTACGTAGGAAGCCTCCCTGGGGTTCAACCCCATATATTAGCAAGCCATTGTGACCCTGTCCAGTAGTAAGCCAATGTCAGCCCCATCCGGCGGTAAGTCATTATCAGCCACATACAGCCGTAAGCCGTTGTGACACCATCTTACAGCAAGTCGTTGTCAAACCCATCCAGCAGCAAGCCATTGTGACCCCATCCAGTAGCAAGCTGTTGTCAACCCCATCGAGCGGTAAGCTGTTGTGATCCCATCCAGTAGTAAGTCGTTGTCAACCCCATCCAGCGGTAAGCCATTGTGATCCAATCCAGGGGTAATCCATTGCGATCCCATCCAGCGGTAAGCCGTTGCGACCCCATCCAGCGGTAATCTGTTGTCAACCCCATCCAGCCGTAAGCCATTGTGACCCCATTTAGCTATAAGTCATTATGACCCCATCTAGTAGTAACCCATTGTGACCCCATGAAGCGATAATCCATTGTCATCCCCATCCATCGGTAATCCTTTGTGACCCCATCCAGCGGTAAGCCGTTGTGACCACATCCAGTTGTAAGCCATTGGGAACCCCATCCGATGTTAAGTCATAGTCAGGTGAACTATGAGGACTTTGATTCCCTGCCACGGGGCTATGTAGGAGGTCTCTTCAAGACTCAAGCCCAACATCACCATCGTCCTCGTGTCGACTCCATCTCATTCTCCACCCACTTCACTTAACCATCCATCATCAATTTTAGTTCTTACACAGGCCGCCACATCCCTGTGGGATCATGCCACCCCTCATTTGCTTTAACAACAATCATGTAGCTAACCATGTGTTAGCCCCAACATCTGCGTTCCCTTTAGGGGCTGCAATCACTTAATCCATTCAGGTCAGTGTTCCGATCAGTCTGATCCATCTTCACTAGACGTTAAAGCTACGACATACCCTATTTTAATCATAGGAATTTGAGGAAAACCTTATATACATGCCTATAGAATTAAATTCCCCGCATTCGACGTGGGATGCCTCAGGCTTCCGTGCCCTCAAGAAGCCCTATAGTTAGGTGAAGAAACCCAGACATGCTGATGTTTTAGCACCCAGACACGCCAGTGATGTCCAACATGATTACTCCCCTGACTGAAGGTTGCTTCCCTGACCAGACCCCTTCGAATGTCCTGACAGAAGTAGGGTAATTAATTGGTTTCCATGAAGATATGGCACTGGGGAGAGTTTCACAAACAACATCTTAATCTATAAGGGATACCCGAATTAGGTGACGAGTTCTGAGGAGTAATTCATATAAGGAATAACTAACATCCCATAATACTATTTCGATGAAGGAGAAAATGTCCCTGAATAAGGAACAGATGTCACCCGCCTTTGGAAGCAGGAATGATAGGCAAGAAAGAGAATCGTTGTCCTCGGGCAAAAAGATGTGTGCACCCCGATGAAAGCATCCAAAATAGAAATGGTGAACCCGACGTAAAATTATTCTCCTCAATATGGAGATTAGTAGTGTTCGATACATTAGTGTATTAGTGTGTCACTAGATGAAGCTATCTGGTGTCGGGTCCTGCCAAGGAAATAGCGGGCCTGGCATGAAACTCACCAGAAGATGGGGTAGTCAAAATGTTGGACATCCCGGTTTGCAACATTGTCAGTGTGGATCCATATTACCATCCAAGGGAGACAGAATGGTGTAGGGGAAATGGTCTTAGATTCCTTCTATTTTGTCCCTAATGGTTTTATCTCCCTTCTTTATAGAAACCAAGACATTGTAGAAACTCAATTACCGCCCACCCACCGACACCAGGGTAGGGGCAATGCCAACATGACAGTCTTGCATGACTCCACCACTTCTGTAACAATCTCCACGCCTACGAATGTCAGGCGACCATGCCCAATCTCTCCATCTGAATTCATCTAGCAAAGAGTGATCAACGACATCCTACGCTGGTACGAGGAGGAGGGGATTTACCCTGACCTTGGATATGGACCACTAGGATTTCGAGGCGTCTACGCCTTGCCACCACCGTCGCTGCCAAGGGCCATGCAGTGAGCCACTACTACCCACTCCAACGCACAACCATTTCGGGAGCCTTTCCCTAGATCACCTCGACAACTATGTACCATACAACGACAAAGTAGGGGATTTTTGGGCCCGCCCGGTTGGGACCCTGATTCATGGGCCCCCAAGGAGGACTCCCACTACGTTGTGCTAGCTCTTCTGTTCGATTCCACGAGTCGAGGAGCACGTGAGCCATGCACCTGCATGGTTGGCCCCAGTCCGGTTGAATCGACGCCAGCGTCGAACACAGGTTGAGGAGGATTCCCGCTAAGAGGTGTCATCCTGTAGTGTATGCTGGGCAGGGGAACTTGTATACTTGACACTGATCGAGGACCCAACTGCCCCACGGGTAGGCTGGGTTGACTCTCTCTGTTTCTGGTGCAGGTGATGGCCGCCGCAAGTATGGTGGCCCTTCCCATACCACCACCATAGAGAACGTGGGCCTTCACCACTTCTATGCTCGGTAAGGAGGACTACCTCATGCTACCATCAGTATGAAGGATGGACATCCTTGAAATGGTGACACCAACCATGAAATCCTCTCCCATGCTCATTACATCGGGTATGGAGCTATCCCACCTTCCAGAGACAACCAGTGTGGGGACATTTTTCATCTAGTCAATATCCAGTGTGGGGGCCTGTAATAACCCGAGATTTTATAAGATATATTCTTTTTAATTTATTTCATATCTTCTGTTTTACGATACACCAGGATTATCTTGTGCTATACACAACACTGTATTAGCTTGCAGTATACGCAACACTAATTCTAGATCGTGTTACACATAATTTCATGTTTTTTTGATAGTATTTATTCTACAAAATATGAGTATATATATATTCAATGTATTTTGTTATACATAGCAACAAAGGAGTCATGCACTACACGCAACCCTGACTTGTCTTGCATTACACGCAATCACGAACTTCCTCAATAGCGTGTGTTGTACGCAATACCGGGTTTTACTAAAAAATGATATATTATTATAATATTATTATGAACTAGCCGTTATGAATAGTACTAACTAATTTTTAAATTTTATAACATTATTATTCATCTTACATATTTTCTAGAACATGGTATGAGAACAAAAAAAAAATTTCGGGTAAAATAAGTATTTTTCAAAAAATGCAGTTTTGCCGCCTTTTGATGGTGCACCCACATTAAATCTAGTTTTTGACATGTTTATAAGTTCTATTTGACAAAATAAAATTCTTCTTTGGAATCAGGATATAAAAATTTAATTTGGATAAATTTTTCATATTATTCTGGTAACTTTCATATTTTAATGAACAGTAAAAACACGCTATATTATAACTAAAAACAACTTTTTCATCGTAATAATTTATAAGGTTAAATTATAATAT
Source organism: Viscum album (assembly GCA_963277665.1). NCBI lineage: Eukaryota > Viridiplantae > Streptophyta > Magnoliopsida > Santalales > Viscaceae > Viscum > Viscum album. Next base: position 214,157,774 of record OY728146.1, on the reverse strand, counting down.
TTAATGGTTTTAAAGTATAAATAGAATATATTTTTACCATTTAATATAATGTACATCATTATCATTGATTTTACTTTGAATTTGTAGGTTAAATCAATTCAATATTTTGCAATGTTTTAAACAAAAACCCATTTTCATTCGACAACGGGATTAGTTTTAATTTAATTTCTGAAAATTCTGTGTATTGAATTTGAAAACATGAATTCCATATTTGGATTCAGTGGGTACAAATTATGTTAATAGGTAACTTTTATTTTTTTAATATTGTGAATAGTAACTACAGTAATGTTTTATTTACTATAGTTAATGGTAAATCGGGTAATTAAGGGTAAAAATAAGATTATAAAATTACCCTAACACTTGGAAAAATCTTATTTGATGAATACATGTTGACCCATATCACCTAAGGGTTGGAATAGATTCATTTCATGGAATTTTGACCATGAAATAATATAATTATTATTAAAACCAAAGAAAGTGACAACATGTAACTTTCTTAACTCTTATAAGTATATTAATTTTAATTTAGTGATAAACTTCATAAAACATCAAACATGAATAGTCTACAGAAATATAATAAAATTATCTAAATCATACGATTTTATTTATAATTTTGAGGGATTAAATAATTATCTTTAATTGTGACACAATAGTGATGCAGAAATTGTTTATCTAGTGAAAAATCAAGAATATTGTTTTTCTTAAAATAATAGTGACCATAAAAGGGACAAAACCCTGACCAAACATTATTGGTCATGTAAAGTCAAACCATAAAAATCCAATGGCCGAATATTTGACCATTTGGAGCCTTATAAAAGCGATTATGACACTTATATTATGTTATTTTAAATGGTGCCAATGTTGTCACCTTCATAATTTAATAAATATAAAAATTTAAATATTGTGATTTTAGGATGATAAATTAGAGTAAAAGTATTATTGTGAAATTTAATATATTTATATGCATCATAGAATTTTATTTTTAATTTTTATTCAAAAAATAAGTATATTAAATAATTATACAAAAATGTTGTAGTAATTATTTTATTAATAGATATACCAAATATATGGTTTTAAAAATGTTAAAATAAATATTATTTGAATTATTTAATTTTATCAATAATTTTATAGAAAAATATGACATGTTATGAATCTATTAAATATTTTAGTTCGAATATATCCTCTGTGTAGATTTTATTTAAATTCAAATAAATGAATAGTGTCAAAATAGACACTATTGTTATTTTATAAAAATAACATATTATTAAATTGTTTAGAAATCACAAAAATATTTAAAAATTATAAATTTAAATTTATATAGTCTCCAATGTCATACAGTATCCAATTATGGAAAATTAACAACACATAAGTGATTATTTAAAACCATTTAAAATTTAGAATTTTATTACCACAAATAAAATTTAATAGATTAAATAAGGATAAATCAAGTTGATAATGTTTAAAATAAATTCCCTACATGTATAAATTTTATTTTTTAATGATATTAAAACCCTATCTCGTCTAATATTCGAATTGAGTCATTTTTGGAGGTTTTTATCAGGGGTTGAATTTATATTAAACTAATATTTTTTAGGATTCCAAAGGTGCCCCTCTCCTCCGTTATAAAAGGGCACCTCCTCCCTCTCCTCATTACACCACTTTGAGACTTCAAGATCAGCCAAACCCTGCCCATTTCACTTCACCACTTCCTTATAAACCTACTAGAGGTACTGGTCTTCTTCAAAAGACCAACTCTAGTGCCCTAAAGAGAAATTTTAAAGGAGGAACTTCGAGGAAGAGGTAATACCTTCTACCGTTTTCTTCAAGTTCCATTATTCTTATACTCCATATTATTTAGTTGTTTCATTATGAAGTAATAACATCAGTATCCCTAATATACTGAAATTTTATTATAAATATGATACAACCCTATTTCCCCTTCTATCCATCCTACGGAAAATAAAATCACCGCGCGTGCGTACGTACGGAATACCGTCTCCACGCCGTGGGTAATCTGTTTTTCACCAAAACCTTACATGGATCGGTATAATGGTGTAAAGAATAACTATATATGGTTATTATAACATCATACTGATTCGGATATATTATACCATCCACTCCAATTCTATAATTATGGGAACGATATCATTGCTCGTGCGTACGTACAGGCTACCGTCTCCACGACGCAATGAGATTAATTCTCCATGTTAACCATACATGAATGATAATACAGTTTATATAATGAATAATAATTAAATATATGAAATAATAATTCTACTTAATTTATTTATATATATATTTATGTCATTTATTTTGTTTCATTCAATTCAATAAGAAAACGAAAACAACGTTCATGTGTACATACGGCCTACCGTCTCCATGAATGGTGTATTTAATTCTTTTTATCGATCTATAATACATATGTATATGATTAATATAAATCATGTTTTTCATTCTAGAATTATGTAAATCAGGATATAAGTAATAATATCATTAACGACAAGTCGAAACACATACGATAAATGAAATTATTTTACCCAAAACGCTACTTTAACATGGAATTTAAAAAAAACGGGTAATATAAAGTCATAAGTGAAACATATATGATATTATAACAATGAATATGATTATGTAATATGTCAGTGACATTATTTATATCATTATATCGGAGGTTCGGATCCATACGAAGCATATCGGACCTAAGGTAAGGGATAATTTTGCAAATCTCATTTTTTTCTAAGATTGTTTGTTCGTAAGTATTTACTGGGGTTATTTCTATCATCCATGTACATGTTTTATAAAAGTGTTTTGACGTACGTTTAAAGTCCTTTTTACCAATTTTTGAATATTACAACATGGTATGTAAGGAATATTTCTTTTGTTTACGTTACGAGGTATTTTTTTGACTTTTCCAGCAAAAGTACGTGAAGAATGTTTTTTTAACTTATACGGCACGAATGGGTTTTTACGGTTTTATAAAGCCTTATTATCATGAAGATTACTCAAAAAGATTTCATGAATATTTTCAAAAAATATTTTTCTTTTAAAATTGCATGATGTTTTGTGAAAAGAAATTGATTTTGAAGAAGAAATGATATTTTCCTTAAGAATTCATTTCAAGTGTTTTATCAAAACCATTTTCCATATAAGATGACATTATTTAATATGTGTATGTTTAAAGTATAAAGCCTTTATGATTTACATGGATTCACTTTTATTATTATGAAATGATATCAATTTATTTTATATGGATTATGTGATGATGTGATGATGTTTATGAAACCCATTTTATTCGTTGGGTTATTATGAATGATGTATGTTTATTTTGTGGCACAATTAAGAATGATTTCATTATTAGATGTATGGGATCTATATCTCCATCCAAATAATTGGGTAAAGATTTATATCTCATGAGATAGAAATGTTTGGAATGGTAAGTTAATTCGGTTCAGTGTTTTAGGACTGAAACGAGGAGTGAACTCGATTCTGAAAGGGACTTCGTCCACTAAGATGGTCTTGGCAGCAATCCCTTGGCTACTATAGAAATCATAACATGTGTTGAATGGTTTCCACAATTACATGTTTTATTCCCATTATATTTTATCATGGTTGATGTTCCATTATGATATATTCCTTATGTACTTCCACGATTTATGTCTTTGCTCATGATTTTGATGTTTAAATTTCATGTTGAAGTTTTTGCTTTCAAATATTTATGGATTGTTTTATGTTCTCTATGTTTTCCCTTAATGAGCATTTGACCTCACCTGTTATATGTTTTCTCTTCCCCAGGATTTAAAGAAATGTTTTAGGTACGAAATCAAAGGGGAAAATCATTAATGGATATGTTGAAGATCTTTCACCACGATTAGAAGATAATATTCCGAGTTTCCAAAGACACTAAACTATTACAGTCCTTGTGTGTCTGTTTTTGTTATGTATTAAGTATTCTGCAAAAGTAATGTAATGTACATGTACGTCAAGTTTTGGGTCTCTACAGTTGGTATCAGAGAGAAGGTTTATTTAAACTTTGGAAACTAGGATGTGAAATATTTAGTGAGATCCTTAGAGATATTTCTAAGGTATGTCTAGGGATGTCCCTAAGGTTAAGTATAAGTATCAGTTATAGTCCCAGAATTATGGTAACGATCATAGGATTTAACCTAAGATGTTTGATTTTGAAGTTAATTCCCTTTGATTATGATTTTGGCCTCTCACACTATTCTTTTTGGGTTTTAGAAAATGAATGGAAACATGAAGATTCACAATAATGGAGGATTTGACGGACAATGGAATGATATTCTTCATGAGCAAACAAATGAAACGGGATTTGGAAGTGCAAACATCATTATTATGCCTAATCAGAAATCTCATAATACGATCAAAAATCTAAAATTTGGTAAGTGTCCGAACTTAGCTAATAAGAGAAAGATGGAGTTTCATGATGATGATAGAGGAATGAAATTTCAATTCCCCTCATGTAAATCATGTGGGAAGAGGTATTAGGGAGAATGTTTGAAAGGAACTGAAAGATGATTTGGGTGTGGAAAAGAAGTTGACAATGCTAGTAATTGCAAAGGAAAAGGTTTAGTTAACACCATGTACACGGATAATGGTATTTCTAAGACATCAACAATGGTTAAATGTTTTAAATATGGAATGTATGGGCATTATGAAAACCAATGCCCTACGGGAAAATCTCATGAAGAGAATCAGCATGGTCATATGAGTAGTATTTATGTGGATGATGATGAAGAGACTACTAATGAAATATGAGATGAAAGAAATGATGAAGCTCATTCAGTGGTTTAAGAAGTTAGTGGAATGATTGTATGTTTATAAAGAATAATGTATGGTACTATGGAATAAAGAATCATCTAAGGATTGTTACACTATTGTTTTTCCTAGAGTATTTGAAAGTATATGTTGAATGGTACCGGTAACCATGGAAGGTTATTCAGATATTTTTGGAAAGTAGATGATATGCACATAATGAAGGGATAACAAGATAATGAGATGTTTGATTGTATTCATGAGCTCATGACTGATAAAAGAACTAAGAGATATTATGGTTTGATTCTATAGATTTTTTGGGATTTTGGTTTGTGGAAAGAGTTACCTTTTGACAGTAATCATGTTTTCACTAAGGTTCAATGGTAATTTTTGTTTCAAGAGAATATATGACTAAGGTATTCATGTGTTTGGAATTCAACCAACAAGATATATCTTATGATATATGTGAGATAAATTCTTATATTCGCATTCTTGGTAGATAACCTTTCTAGTAATTGTTTTATTTATACTATGAGCTTGGACCAAAGTATTTTAGATAAGCCTAAAGATTGGAATGGATTATGTTGGACATAATTTATTATTGTTTAAGGATAGAACTTTTTTCTATATTATTGATGGGATGCTATAGTAATGTAGTTTTAGAAAAAGGACAACCTACATGATGGGCGACAGCTCATCACGTCGGACAAGACTGTGGGAATCGAACCCACAACCGAAGTGCGACTGGCCTTTATCTCCTACCACTGGTCTACAGGAAGTCCCTAGTTACTAGAAACTAGTTTTATTTTAGTAATTTGTATGATATATGAAATATAAGTTCATTTTTGGAATTGTATATGATTAAACTTACCATAGATGGACTTATGTATATTTGATAACTTTTGCTAACCTTTTGTTTGAAACAGACGGAATGACCCCTCATTTTATCACATGACCTGTTAACACTTCTCGAATAACAAATTCAACTTCATTTCTTTATGAGATGAAGTGGAAATTGTTCAAACCACGAACAACAGTGATATTGTACCAAAATCAAGCTAGTATTTGTTCTAATTCAAAATTTTAAACTTTAGGGAAATGATATTGAAAACCAAAAATGTTGTCCTAGTGCTCTTATATCCGATGAATCAGATGGTACCTTAGATCATCACAAATTTATGGCTTTGTGATTGTTGGCTTTTTTCATAGCCATGTACTCTACCACTCTCCATCAGAACATGATGGTTAGATTTCTCTTCCATATCCACATTTTCACTTATGTTCTCCTATGTGGAAACCTAGGGATTATTTTATTTGGGTAACCATTACATTTCATACTTTAGTTTTTATTGATAAGTTTTGGAACTCCTTTTTACGATGTGGGTTTCAATTAAATAATCATTCAAGTAGAAAACCATTTATAACCCCGATGAATTTTGAGAGCGAAATTAATTTTAAGGGGGGTAGAATTTAATAACCCGAGATTTTATAAGATATATTCTTTTTAATTTCATTCATATCTTCTGTTGTACAATACACAAAGATAATCTGGTGCTATATGCAACACCGTATTAGCTTGCAGTATAAGAAACACTAATCCTGGATTGTGTAACACACAATTTCATGTTCGTTTGATTGTATTTATTCTATGAAAAATTGAGTATATATATATATATTCAATGTATTTTGTTATACGCAGCAACAAAGGAGTCGTGCACTACACGCAACCCTAACTTGGCTTGCATTACATGCAATCATGACCTTCCTCGATAGCCTGTGTTGTACGCAATACCGGGTTTTACTAAACAACGATATATTATTATAATATTATTATGAACTAGACTTTATTAATATTATTAACTAAATTTTTAATTTTATAACATTATTATTCATCTTACATATTTTCTAGAACATGGTATGAGAACAAAATAAAATTTTCAGGTAAAATAAGTATTTTTCAAAAAATGCAGTTTCGCCGCCTTCTGATGGCGCACCAACTTTAAATCTAGTTTTTGACAGGTTTATATGTTCAATTTGAAAAAATAAAATTCTTCTTTGGAATCAGTATATAAAAATTTAATTTGGATAAATTTTTCATATTATTCTGATAACTTTCATATTTTAATGAATAGTAAAAACACGCTATATTTTAATTAAAAACAAATTTTTTCATCGTAATAATTTATATGGTTAAATTATAATATTTAATGGATTTAAGGTATAAATAGAATATATTTTTACCATTTAATATAATTTATGTCATTACCATTGATTTTACTTTGAATTTATAGGTTAAATCAATTAAATCTTTTGCAATGTTTTAAAGAAAAACCCATTTTCATTCGACAACAGGATTAATTTTAATTTAATTTCTGAAACTTCTGTGTATTGAATTTGAAAAAATGGATTCCATATTTGGATTCAGTGGGTCCAAATTTTGTTAATAGGTTACTTTTTTTGTGAATAGTAACTACGGTAATTTTTTATTTACTATAGTTAAAGGTAAATCGGGTATTTAAGGGTAACAATAATATTATAAAATTACCTTAAAACATGGAAAAATACTATTGGATGAATAAAAGTCGACCCATATCACCTAAGGGTCAGACTAGATTCATTTCATGGAATTTTGACCATGAAATAATATAATTATTATTAAAACCAAAGAAAGTGACAACTTGTCACTTTCTAAAATATTATAAGTATATTAATTTTAATTTAGTGATAAACATCATGAAACATCAAACATGAATAGTCTCGAGAAATATAATAAAATTATCTACATCATATTAATTTTCTTTATAAATTTAAGGGATTAAATAATTATCATTAATTGTGACACAATAGTGATGCAAAAATTGTTTATCTAGTAAAAAATCAAGAATATAGTTTTTATTAAACTAATAGTGACCACAAAAGGCACAAAACCCTGACCAAATATTATTGGACATGTGAATTTAAACCATAATCATCCAATGGTCGAATATTTGACCATTTTGAGCCTTATAAGAGTGATTATGACACTTATATTATTTTATTGTAAATGATGCCAAGGTTGTCACCTTCATAATTTAATAAATATAACAATTTAAATATTGTGATTTTAAGATGATAAATTCTACTAAAAGTATTATTGTGAAATTTAATAGATTTATCTGCATCATAGGATTTTATTTTTTATTTTTATGCGACAAATAAGTATATTAAATAATTATACAAAAATGATGTAGTAATTATTTTATTAAAAGATATACCAAATAAATGGTTCTAAAAATATTAAAATAAATATTATATGAACTATTTAATGTTATCACGAATTTTATAGACAAATTTGACATGTTATTAATCTATTAAATATTTTATTTCGAATATATCCTCTGTTTAGATTTTATTTAAATTCCAATAAATGAATAGTGTCAAAATTGACACTATTGTTATTTTATAAAAATAACATATTATTAAATTGTTTAAAAATCACAAAAATATTTAAAAATTATAAATTGAAATTTATATTGTCTCCAATGTCATAAAGCATCCAATTATGGAAAATTAACAACACATAAGTGATTATTTATACCCATTTAAAATTTAGAATTTTATTACCACAAATAAAATTTAATAGATTAAATAAGGATAAATCAAGTTGATAATGTTTAAAATAAATTCCCTACATGTAAATATTTTATTGGTTGATGATATTACAACCCTATCTCTTATAATCTTTGAATTGAGTCATTTTTGGAGGTTTTTATGAGGGGTTTGAATTTATATTAAACTAATATTTTTGAGGTTTCCAAAGGTGCCCCCCTCGTCCCTTATAAAAGGGCACCTCCTCCCTCTCCTCGTTACACCACTTTGATCCTTCAAGCACAGCCAACCCCTGCCCATTTTACTTAAACACTTCCTTATAAAACTACTAGAGGTACTTGTCTTCTCCAAAGACCAACTCTATTGCCCTAAAGTGAAAGATTAAAGGAGGCACTTCGAGAAAGAGGTAATACCTTCTACCATTTTATTCAAGTTCCATTCTTCTTCTACTCCATATTATTTAGTTGTTTTATTATGAAGTAATAACATCAGTATCCCTCATATACTTATATGTTATTATAAATATGAAACAACTCTATTTCACCTTCTATCCATCCTACGGAAAACAAAATCACTGTGCGTGCGTACGTACGGAATACTCTATCCACGCCGTGGTGTAATCTGTTTTTCCACCAACACCTTACATGGATGGGTATAATGGTGTAAAGAATAACTATATATGGTTATTATAAAATCATACGGATTCTGATATATTATACCATCCACTCCAATTCTATAATTAAGGGAATGATATCATCGCTCGTGCGTAAGTACAGACTACCGTCTCCATGACGCAATGAGATTTATTCTCCATGTTAACAATACATGAATTATAATAAAGTTTATATATTGAATAATAATGAAATATATGAAATAATAATGCTATGGATTTATGTATATAAATATATATATATATGTATGTCATCTATTTAGTTTCATTCAATTCAATAAGGAAACGAAAACAACGTTCATGCGTACGTACGGCCTACCATCTCCATGAATGGTGTATTTCATTCCTTTTATCGATCTATAATATATATGTATATGATGAATATAAATCATGTTTTACATTCTGGAATTATTTAAATCAGGATATAAGTAATAATATCAAGAACGAAAAGTCGAAACACATATGATAAATGAAATGATTTTACCCAAAACGCTACTTTAACATGGAATTTACAAATAAATGTGTAATATAAAATCATAAGTGAAACATATATGATATCATAACAATGAATATGAATATGTAATAAGTCAATGACAATATTTAAATCATTATACAAGAGTTTAGGATCCATACAAAAAATATCGGACCTAAGGTAAGGGATAATTTTTCAAATCTCATTTTTATCTAAGATTGCTTATTCGTTAGTATTTACTGGGGTTATTTCTATCATCCATGTCCATGTTTTATTAAAATGTTTTCATGTATTTTTAATTTCCTTTTTACCCATTTTTGACTTTTACTACATGGTATGTAAGGAATATTTCTTTTGTTTATGTTACGAGGTACTTTTTTGACTTTTCAGGCAGAAGTACGAGAAGAATGTTTTTTTAACTTATACGGAACGAATGGATTTTTACGGTTTTATAAAGCCTTATTTTCATGAAGAATACTCTAAAATATTTCATGACTATTTTCAACAAAATATTTTTCTTTTAAAATTGCATGATGTTTTGTGAAAAGAAATTGATTTTGAAGAAGAAATGATATTTTCTTCAAGAATTCATTTCAAGTGTTCTATCAAAACCATTTTCCATCTAAGATGACATTATTTCATATGTGTACGTTTCAAGTATAAAGTCTCTATGATTTACATAGATTAAATTTTCTTGTTATGAAATGATATCCATTTCTTTTATATGGATTATGTTATGATGGGATGATGTTTATGAAACCCATTTTATTCCTTGGGTTATTATGAATGATGTATGTTTATTTTGATGAACAAGTAAGAAGGATTTCATTATGAGATGGATGGGACTTATATCTCCATCCAAATCATTGGGTAAAGATTTATATCTCATGAGATAGACATGGTTGGAACGGTAAGTTAATTCGGTTCAGTGTTACAGGACTGAAACGAGGAGTGAACTCGATTCCGAAAGGGACTTTGTCCACTAAGATGGTCTTGGCAGCAATGCCATGGCTAATATGGAAATCATAACATGTGTTGAATGGTTTCAACAATTACATGTTTTATTCCCATTATATTTTATCATGTTTGATGTTCCATTATGATATATGCCTTACGTACTTCCACGTTTTATGTCTTTGCTCAATATTTTGATGTTAAAAAATCATGTTCAAGTTTTTGCTTTCAAATGTTTATGGATTGTTTTATATTCTCTATGTTTGCCCTTACTGAGCATTTGAGCTCACCCTTTATATGTTTTCTCTTCCCTAGGATTTAAAGAAATGTTTTAGGTAAGAAAACAAAGGGGAATATCATTAATGGAGATGATGAAGATCTTTCACCACGATTAAAAGATAATATTCCGAGTTTCCAAAGACTCTAAACTATTACGGTCCTTGTGTGTCTGTTTTTTGTTATGTATTAAGTATTCCGTAAAAGCAATGTAATTTCCATGTATGTCAAGCTTTGGGTATCTACATGGCCCTCTCTATATTCTAACAGCAGGCAATGAAGATCCTCCTCACCTCAGCAACAAGACGGGTGAAGGTCAGCCTTGCTTCACCAGCATCCCGCACAGAGGCCCTACTCGTGTTTGGCTTGACCAGTATGAGGACCTTCCTCACGCTGATGTCATCAGGGGAAACAAGAATGGGGGTCCCACTCGTGGTCCTATGGTCTCGAGCGGAGGTCATACCCACTCCAGTACTTCCCAATGAGGTCCCACCAATATCCCTTTCGATATCTTCCCCAGTGCTCCTCGCACCCTAACATACTTAGGCGGAAGTCCTCCCATCCCAACACCAGTACAGCCTAAGATCCTCCTCATGTCAGAAATCTTCCCTACCCTGAAGAACCAACACGAGGTAGGAGGGCAGGGTCATCACCATCATAAAAGGAACACTGATAAGATCAAATCTGAGATCAAACCGGTTTTCTTCTCATATTCTGAGGATGAATATGACCCATACATGGAAACCTTTCTCAGGTCGTCAGTGTCAATGGTCGGGGTAGGGACAAGGTGCATCAGACTAGTACTCCCATAATTTGAGGCCCATCTGATTCCCGCCTCCCTTTTCAGGTATATCTAGGAGGATAATAATTTGGAAACCCCCCAGGTTATGGCGATTAAATCTCCTCCATAATCTCCAAAAGCACTATCTACCTCAACTAGAGAGCACGAAGAGTTTTTCTAGGGACGAATAGTGGATAAACAATCGTGTGTTCCACCGCTAGAAGCCATATCCCCCTCACCATAAAATGTGGTCATCAGCCCGTCTTACCGCGACGTCGTGGCTAAGTCACCTCACTCTTCGGAGGATATCCTAAGATGTGGCAGTTTTTCTGCTCAGTCACCGTATTCTCCACTGGGCAGCCTACCATCCCAATAGTCTGGTTCAGTACTATTACCCATTCCCCAGCCACCTCCAGTTTTTGACTAGGGAAATTAAGGGTTAGACCCTGGATCTTAGCCAAGAAGCTTATGAAATATCCTGACAACGGACCACTTCCCTGAGTTGTTTTGGCTCATGGTGGCACCGGATTTATGCGCATAGGAATCCCTCACCCTAGAGGAAGTTGAGTGTTTCCATCAAACCCTCTGGCCTACAGAAATATACCTTCATCACCAGTGAGTGGCTTATCCGAATAGCCAAGCATATTTCAAGGAGATTGTTGAACAATGTCGTCTGGTTGATTTGGCCGCACTTCTTGTGGCTCAACGCCCTGAGTCACTAGGTCACCGTAGGGCCCTCCAACAATGATTCATTCAGAGCTTCAGGGTATTTCCCAAGATAATCAAAGAGGCGTCCCCCCATGTGCAGATCCGTGGCTGGGGGAAATATGATGACATCCACTTCAGTCCTATCCGACGGTAGTCCAACATGCCAGGTGATATCGAGTACATTCCCCAGGGTAGAGCGGCAGTCAACATGGACAACCTATTAGAAGAGGAGAATGAAATAGATCTCCTTTAAGAGGACCTCCCCTTGAAGGCATGCCACAACTATTGGATTTGTGGGGGAGGGTTACTTGCCAACAGAGAAGCATGCTGACTCAGGAGGTGTGGAAAAACTCATTTCCCATCTTGAATCTTTAGAGACGTGCCAGGTGGTGCTCCCTCCTGATGGCAAGCCATATCCAGCATGGGTGGATGATATGTCAGCACCTCCAGGTTTTGGTAATCCCACATTTCTCCCTTCAATGAGACAAGGGACCCGCAACAATATCTTTCCCACTTTACCTCAAGGTGTGGACCCATGTTGGGAACTTCGGCGCGGCAGGAGGCCACCAAGCTCCATGTTTTGTGCAGACATTGGTGGGGCATGTGTTTTTCTGGTACAACCAGCTCCCCATCGGACCAGTAACCAGATGGGAGGACCTCCATAGGTAGTTACTCTACTAGTTCAGCTCCACCACGTGGAAGAAGAGTATTATGGACCTCTTTAAGTTCAAGCAGAGGCCTGATGAGCGTGCCACCGACATTGTCGCCCAGTGGAAAGGACTCACTTATTCCCTTGACATGCTACTGACTTAGGAGAAATTGTTGACAATGTGCATAGGGAAAATCAATATGAAGATGGTCCCCTCTCTGATCACTCTGAACTATCATGGGGGATTTAGAGACTTCTCTAATAAGGCGCAGTTCCTAGAGGAAGGCCTACAACAGGCCAAGTAGGCACATCAGTTTCCCCCTGCGATCCTCGAGAAAAGGGCCTCCCTGATTGAGCCTTCTGTGGTGGCCCAGATAGAGGTCCCCAGGTGACTAGAGTTGTTACCAATGGAGCCACGTACACAGCCTCATAGAGGCCCCCAACCTCAGGTGTATCCACTGGCCCAATAGCGCCCACCTCAGAATCGGGAGGTGCCTCTGCGCAATGTACTGCCATGGCCTAGGTGAGGTAACCAAGGTCCACCTCCTCAACATGGTCCTCTAGCCCCTCTTCAGGGTCAATCCCCAAGGGCCCCCATTCGGGATAGGAGAAACCAAGCCTACTCATTCAACAAGGCATAGGTCCCTAGTTACTTCTGTAGTGACTTGGAGTAGGGTATTATACGTTTTTCTGAGTGTAGAATACCTGAAGAGGAAAAACTCACTAATTAACCTAATTACTACCCCTACCACTGGAACTTGGGGCACACTCTCAAGAATCGTTATGTGTTTAAATACTAGCTTCAGGACCAGGTAGATAACAACATAGTCCTTTTAGGCCCGGCTCCATGACAAGTGGCATGCGTCTTTGTATGTCCAGACAATAGTAGCGACAATGAGGGAGAGTGGAATCAGGTTTTTAGTCATGAATACCAGAATTATGATGACTGAATGGCTCGAAAAACAGTCATCTGGGACCATAGTGTCATCCGGGCATGCCTAAATCGGACAGATCCTTTAGAAGCTGCATCCACCACTTCGACATTGTCACCTTATCCTGACTCCTACCAGAAGTGAAAACACCAGTGACACAATTGAAAGAAAAATCCCCCGCTGATGCCACAGTTGTCCCATACTCTCGGTAACTTCATTCCCCCAGAGATGGAAATCACTCCTAGAATCTATCCAGTAGTGTATGACTCTTCGAGTGACGGTCAAGGGTGCACCTCAGTTTACATTGTAGATATAGTAAATCCCTACATGATTCCTCATGATGAGGGGCGTGATACGGATCCTCCCAATATCCCTAGTCGTCGCCAACATCGATGAATATGTGCTATATGGGTCTTCAGAGTACCGTGTTCCGCACTTCTAGACAGGCTGCACACGCTATAGAATCTAGGAAATAGGCTCAGCACAGAGCTCAACCAGTGCTTCCTTCTCATCTGGTGGCATCAGGCCCGCCTTCAACAACGTTCGTGTTGCAGGATCCGCCAGAGCCACCCCGACCATGTCATGACCATCCACGCGCTGCTACAGGATAGTCTCAGTCGTTTATACTTTATCTGTTAGCCACTCTACATGCCTCAACCAGTGGGCAACGTGATGTTCTGAGTACCAAACAGCCGCTGGTCCAGTCGGTAGGGCCAACAATACCTCCTATCGTAGAGCAACCTTCTGCACATAGAAGTTCACTTATGGCTTGTAAGTATGATTTTTTAAGAATATTTATAGAATTATAGCATGTATCTTCATCCTTGAGGCCCTTCTCCTGTCATTAGATATGCATGAAGCCCTTGTAGAGGCATTAAGAATCCCGCTCCAATTTGAGAGAGAATTAGCTACCGTAGAAGCTTTTCATGCTGAAGCAATCGAGAATGTTGAATTCCAGGCCATCAAATAATTCTCTGGATAAGATGAAGGCTCTCTCATACAGGGGCACATTCACCCAACATACATCACTTTCCAGTTCAATGGCGTGGAGGTTCGTCACTATCTTGTTGACACTAGCTCTGGGATCAACCTAATCCCGACTCGGACATTGAAGAAACTGGGACTGTCTGAAGATGATATGAGCCCCTCTGACATAAGAATCCAAGGTTATGACAGGATGGAATAGACACAAGTCAATAAGATCCTCTTGAAGATCCAGTTTTATGGCTTATATGCTAGCAATAAATTTATCGTAGTCTCCCAGGACACCGCCTACAATGCATTGATGGTAAGGCCATGGCTCCACCTACATGTGGTGGTTCCCCCACCATATCTCCAATGCCTCAAGTACTCCCTTAATGGTTGAGTCATCATGCTTCAAGATGATGTGTCTCCATTTGCCTCTTGTGAAGCCCATTACCTGGATCCTAGCTACTACAACGGCAAGGACAAGCAGATTTAGACTAATGAGGTCACGCATGTCGTGGCTACGACCGTCCCATAGACAGATCTGGATAACGCCTATGTCTTTCCAATTCACCGGTTGGAGGATATGACCTCAGACATGGGAAAATGCTTTGTTGTTTCTGGGAAAAGTGGGAAACACATTCCCAGGAAAATCAAATTCCTGAAGATCACCTCGTACTCTTATAAAAACTATGCTCATGTGATCCTAGAACCTCTTACCCCCATAATTCATCAGGATTTACGCCCCATGGAAACGAAAATATCTCATACTTTCTTGTTCTTCCAGGATATAATTAACCGGCCCAAGCAGACACACCACAATTGCTTCAACATCATCAAGCATGGCCCCTTGGGATGAAGACTAGATGGGATCGGATAAACATCCTTCATTGCTATGGTTGTGGCAGCACATGAGTCCTCTGATGTAGTGACCACTGCCGCTCAGGCCCGTACCAGCCTCCCGTCATGATCTGTCGACTCAGAAGAAGACCCCCCCCCCCCGCCGAGGATATCCACCCCAAAATGAAGAAGAGGATTTGGAGGATACTCCTCCCACCTTTGAAGAGGTCTCCTCTTCCACAGTCTACATGTTGGTACAGGTGAACCTCGGTAGAGAGGTAGACCCGAGACCCACATTGATTAGTGCTGCCATGCCCCTTGAGGAGTAGCAGAAGTACATAGAATTCCAGAAACAACACCATGATTTATTCACCTATAGTTATAATGAGATTTCAGGACTAGGTCCTCATGTATCCATCCACCGCCTCGGTCTCCCTGCAAATCATCGCGGGTTCAAGCATCCTCCCAGAAAGATACACCCCTCTCACGATGGCATGGTAGAGGCGAAAGTTGATAAGACCGTCAAAGACAATTTATTTAAGGAGGTCCATCACACCAATTTTCTAGCCAACATTGTGCTAGTATGGAAGAAGAATGGACATTTCAGAGCTTTCATCAACTTCTGAGATCTCAACCACCATTTTCTAAAGGTTGATTTTCCCCTTCCTATGATAGAGTTGTTGATTGATGCTACAAATGGATTCCAAGCCCATTCAGGGATGGGTACTCTGGGTATAGCCATATTCGAATGGCCACCGAGGATGATGAATTCATAGCCTTCATGGCGTCCTGAGATACTATCAGTTACGAAGTCATTCCCTTCGGTTTAAAGAATGTGGGTGCCACCTATCACTAGGCTATGCATCACATATTTAAGTCGATCCTCGTAATGTTAGTGGAATGCTATGTGGACGATCTAGTGGTAAAATCTCACCAGCCTCAAGACCATCTCAAAGACCTAGAGAAACTGTTTAGCTTCCTTCAGTCCCGTTAACTGAAGATGAATCCATTGAATTGTGCCTTCGGGGTCACCTCTAGAAAGTTTCTCGGCTTCTTCGTCAGTTACAGGGGTATTGAGGTCGACCCAGAGAAGATCAATGCCATTATTTAGATGACTCATCCAAGAAACCTTTAGGAGCTTCAAGGTTTCCAAGTCCACTTAGCTTACATATTCCGATTCATTAAGAATTTGGTTGGCAAGTGTAATCCCTTTTCTTGGCTCACGAAGAAAGGCACCTCCTATGAGTGGGACGAAGAGTGTTAGATTTCTTTTTAGGAGATCAAGCAATATCTGTTCCCACCTCCAGTCTTAATGACACCCATCTCTGGAAAGCCATTTGTTCTTTATGTGACCACCTTGTAACAATCACTCGGCACCCTTCTCACCCAGATGAACAATGAGGGGACATATAACCACCTTTACTACCTCATCCATATGCTCCTTGATACGGAGACTACATACTCCACCATCAAAAAGAGCTGTCATGCGTTGGTATTCACAGTACAAAAATTGTAACATTAATTGCAGCACCACGAGGTACAACTGGTGTCTCAAGTGGAACCAATAAAGTAAATCTTGAGTGGCCCCATGTTAATAGGTTTTCTAGCATAGTGGGCAGTGATTCTTCAACAGATCGATGTTACGTTTTCCCCTCAAAAGGCTAATAAAGGGGAAAGAATTGGTAGACTTTTTTACTTCCCATCTGACTCCTGCTAACCAGTCCATGGATATCTATTTCCCCAATAAGGTGTTCCTCTCAATTGACCAAGCCATGCCGTTATGGATGATGCACTATGATGGTGGTTCCTAAAGCCCCACCAGTAGGAGGCTTAATGACCCCAGGCTCAAAAGATTAAGCCTGGGTATCTTCTTCATTACCTCGGTGCAATCCATTCTGCCATACTCATTCCTACTGTCATAAGGCTGCATCAACAATGAGGTGGAGTAGCAGGCTCCCATAACTGGTCTCAAGCTGACCCTTGAGATTGATGTGCCCCTATATAAAAGTGTATTCCAAAGTAGTCATCATGTAGGTCAACAGTGACTATGTTGTTAGAAATCCATATCTTGTACCATTGTTGGGGTGCACTCTCTAGCTAATGGCCCAGTTCCCATCTTGGATGGAAGTTACTCATGTCCCTCGATCTCAGAACAGTCGAGCTGATGCCCTGGATGTCCTGGACGCATCACTCATAGACCATGAGTAGGATGATATAATTATCCCTATATCACATCATAGATTCATTTCTCCTATCACCCCATATGACGACAACAACCTGAAGGTGAGCCATCTTACCTCCAGAACCTCCACATCAGGGCCCACTAATGCAGTGGTTGATGTGATGCCTGTCTAGAGAGCCCCCTTTGTTGAGTACCTCGAGAATGGTAATCTCCCAATAGACCAGGTCAGGTGTAAGAAAATCCAACGCTGTGGATTGAAGTTCACCCTCCAGGATGGCCCTGGCTATGAGAAGATCCTCTTCAAGTGCAGATTTTATGGGGTTCTCATCTATTTCATTCAAGGAGTTGAGATTTCTCATGTCATGAAAGAGGTTCACATCGGTTCCAGTGGGGCTCATCAGACTGGCCAAAGCTATCTCACCAGATTCAAAGATTGGGGTTCTTCTAGCCCTACAGGATACGTGACGGCATCGAGTTTTCAAAGAGATGACATGCTTGCCAAATTCATGATAAAATTATGCATTGACCGCCAGATCCACTCCACTCCCCCAATTACTCTTGGATATTTGCGGTGTGGGGACTCGATGTCATGGGACCATATCCACCAGTGACAGCTCGCCGGTGCAGATTTATCCTAATAGCTACATATTTCATTTCTAAGTGGGTAGTGGTAGTTACACTCAAGGATATAAAGGCTCGTTCCATATTTTAATTTGTGAGATCCAATATAATCTACCGATTTGGATTCCCACATGCTGTCTCAACCAATAATGGAATGAACTTCCGAGCAGCTGAGCTAAAGAAATTGTACGCTATGATGTCTGTACTAACCATACCTCCACCTATCATGTGTAAGAAAATGGACAGATCGAGGTGTTCAACAAAACCCTCTCTAAAAATCTGTAGAAAATGGTTGGTCATAATAAGAAGATTTGGATGGACAAGCTCCCTAATGCCCTTTGGGCTTATCTAACAATGACTCCTAATTCCACCTAGGTGACCCCATATTCCCTGCTGTATGGAACAGAGGCCGTTCTTTCCATCGAGATTCAATTTCCCACACTGCGTATAGCAGTCTATGATCAGAAAGTGCTAGATAAAGTAGCTAAAATATATCTGGATGAGTTGGAAGCACTTGACGAGAATAGGCTCCGTGCCTTGAACAACTTATAAAGGCATCAGAACAAGATATCCAGAGCTTTCAACAAGAATGTTCACCTATGATCCTTCTTGAATAGCTACATGGTATTGGCCCTGAGGGTACCAATGATACATGGTAGGAAACCACCCATGTTGGAACCCAAATAGGAAGGACCTTGCATCATTCACAAGGTTTAATCTAATGGCGTGTACTTGTTGGTTACAATGGAATGTGAGCATATAAATCCTCCAACCAATGCCATGTTCTTCAAGAGATAATTTACTTGTGTTTTTGGGCCTCACATGACCATAAACTGTAGGGTCTTTCTTGACATTAAACTAGATGGTCCCGCACGACCCTAAACTATAGGACGGTCCTGCATGACCTTAAACTGCACGGTCCTACATGACCTTAAATTGTGCATCGTCCTACATGACGTTAAACAGCATCTTAATAACTACATATGTCTTGATTCCCATCCTCATGGGATATGTAGGAATTCTCAAACACCTCATCCTGAGTCCAGCCCTAGTTTCCTCTTTGACTATTCCCTCCAGAACATAGTTCTTTTGGGGGATCTCACATGGCATCATGTAGGCTTCTTAAGCCCCACCCATGTTAGGGTTATGATGGTTTCACCATGTTCCCTACATAATTATCATAATCCTCCCACATCCCTACCACATGACACTAAACTACATGGCCTTCTACGAACTATGTGTGGCATGATTCCCATCCTCATGGGATACGTAGGACCGCTCGAACATTTCATCCATAGGCCGAGCCCCAAAACATCGGGACCTTGCATTGGGACGAAACACATGGTGTGGCATACGACTTTTTCCTCATCTACATCAATTTCATCATAACCATTCCATGTATCTCTCTCCCCTGAAGATCTGTGTCTCTTATCCTGTCCAACTTCATTTGAAATTTCACGGGTGAATTCATGTTCAACACACCCAATCATTTGGGTTCACATTATCTTTTACACCCAAAGGGACCCCAAATGGCATGGATTCGTGGCCTAATTTCCCTCCTACCATAATGTGCCAACGTCCTCTAGGGTTTCATAAAAGAAATCAATATAAGTCCCGCTTTGCGATTATGGTCAGCGGTCGACACTCGTTTGTTGTTTCAATTTCTGGTCACACTATATTGATGTTGTGTTTCAAACCTGGTCAACAATTATCCTCTATCATTGTCCCCACCACCATATTTCCCAAAAATGGAGTGTAGTGGTTCATTCTAATCATCTGTCTCTCCAAATCTCAGTTTTCATTGAGTGGGAGTGTAATTACATCTATTAGACCCTTATGTGATGGGGAGAGCCTAATACTACTCCTTGTTTACAACACTGAGCATTGCTCACGTGGGCTTAAGAGTTATGATGTGGCGACACCCGCATGAGAGGCCATATGGCTGCAGTATGCTAGGGCACCCAACCCTGGGTACCTCGACCCTTTCGTCCCCCTATCCCGAGTTCTCATTTAGGATTGTGTGGTGTGGTGTGGAATCACGTCCTTATTCACGTCGGGCTGTTTTTCCACACTACAAATACCCCCTTTGAGGAATTCATCCTCTTACTTATCATCCATCATGTGAGTACAGGCCTATACATGTTTTTCAAGTCCCTTAATTTAGGCTTCCTTCACCATCCATATCCAAAAGGGCCCCCGAATGGCATGGATTTTCATCCCAAGGTCTCTCCTACCGTTATGAGCTAATGTCCTAATGGATTTCAAGTGACAAGTTGATAAAATTCCTGTGTTTTGAATATAGTAAATGGTCTACACTCAATTATTCTCTCCCTTTCTGGTCATACAAGGGTGGATACTATGTTGCGAAACTGGTCAACAGTTGTCCTTTATCAATGTTGCCGATTCTTTGTCTCCCTTAAGCATGATGATTCTCCCTCTCTATCCCACCCATATGACACTAAACTAGGCATATATGCTCTGAGCTCTAAGAACCTAAACGGTGATCACCTTCATCCTCACTACTAGATGTTAAACTACAATCATTCCATGAATTTTTTTTTCCGTGGTCCGACCTCAGTCCCCTTGTCCTATTCAGCCCCCTGGACCAAGTTCTCCCTTAGGGTTATATGGTGGGGTGCAGGATTATGTTCCCATTCACGTCGGGTTGCTTTCCATGCCATACACATACCCAGATGAGATAAATTACCCATACCTTCATCCTCACTGCAAGACCTTAAACTGCGAGTAGGACATGCCATTCTTTTTAGGGCCCGACCTTAGGCCCCTTGTCCTTTTCAGGCCCTGGACCCAAACTCTCACCTAGGGTTGTATAGTTTGATACAGGATTGTGTCCCCATTCACATCAGGTTACTCACTGTGCCATACATTCCCCTCATTGGGGTATGTTTACCTTATTTTTATCATCTTTTCCCCTAGAAATACGTGTGTCTTGATTCCAATCCTCATGGTATACATAGTACTGCCTGAACGTCTAGTCTTCAGGTCCAACCCCACCTCTTAGAAACCTCCTTATCATTTTGGCCCCATGGCCCGTGTTCATCCAGGAGAGGGGTATATAGTGTGGTGTGGACTCACGTCCTCATTCAAAATGGGTTCATAACAACCACGCCACATACCTATCTCTCTCTCTTGAGCGACCTTTTCACCCTTTCCCTGATTTTATATTTTTGTGTCGGTAACCCATATGTCGGGTCCCTCTACCCTCTTCGGTGATTCACCAATTAGCCCATGAGTACTCTGGTCTAGAACCTCGAGTGTCAGATTCTATGTGTACATACTTTCTCCCACTTTTTAGGCTTTTTTTTCTTCTTCATTTGGGCTTCCATTACCTTTCACACCAGAAGAGACCCCAAATGGCATGGGTTCTAGGCCTAAGGGCTCTCCTTCCATTATGGGCCAACGCCCTCGGGGGTGTCAGACAACAAATCGATACATGTTCCTTGTTGCGGATATGGTTTGAGGTCGAAGTTCATTTTTTGTTCCCATTTCAGGCCACACGATACAGATGTTATGTTTCAAACACGGTCAGTAGTTATCCCCCATCAGCACACCATCCCCTTCAATCCTTGGATGTTGGTTACATGATTGACATTATTTTCCACCCTAGCATGTCCAAATGGAATTTTGACACTCCTATCACTATCCCTCGGTGTCTATTTGCACGTTAGGAGGACAAAAGCCCATTTAAATGCATCATTAAGGGCTCCACACTAACTTCCCATTGGCATGCGTTCTAGGTATTGCAAAAACTTCTTCCTCCCTTGTTTCCCACACCGTGCTTGACTCACATGGGCTTATGGATTGGGTTAAGGTCTGTACTTACTTGGATGGATTCCGCTTCTCCATGGTCTAAGCTCTAAGACCTTAAAATAAGATATCATTTAGAACTACGTATGGATTACTTCCCATTCCCATGGGATACGTAGGAATACCCAGACATTGCATCTTTGGGTCCAGCACGAGTTCCACCAATTTACTTCTTCTATTTATTCTTCTAGGATCTGACTCTTATAGGACCGCATGGCGTGGATAATGTTATTCCCTCATTCACATCGGGTTTGAAATAGCCACACCGCGTATGCCCCTTTCTAGGAGTTATCCCCCTCTCCTTCCTGTCCCACATGACATTAAACTATATGCTGTCCAGCACGACGTTAAAAGGCACCTTCAAGAACAACGTGTGGCTTGATTCCCATCATCATGGGATAGGTAGGAACACATGTACATCTCGTCTTCGGGTCTAGATCAATTAGGGACTAGCCTCTCTTGTCCCATATCCTCTAAACTTTTCTGGCCCCTTGGCCTGAGGTTTCATATTCTGAATCACGCACAGTATGATGTGGACCTCATCCTCATTCACATCGGATATGCTTTATCACACCATGTATATTCTCTGTTGAACCTCATCTTTCATATATATGTCCAATACATGTGATTTTAATCTATGAAACCTAGTCCCACATGACTTTAAATGGTTGTATCTATATCACACGACATTAAAATACATGGTTGGTCCCATCACATGACCCTAAACTGTGACATTATCTTCTTGGCCACACGATGAAAAACGGCACTGCACCACGAAATCCTCACTCAATGGGGGAATCATGTTTGGTATCGGTCACACACCGTACCATTTTTCAACACCCCATACGGCTTGATTATTTTGGAGTTTCCTAGACAATCTATCCTAGGTACATAACTTCAAAGAATACACACATTCATCCAAATGGACAAACAAGATCTATCAAATACCACTTCTTTCGGTACAAGGCCCAGACTCAGACGACCTTATTATCTACAGAACCGGTATCCTACTATGCCATCCCAAAACTATGTATGGCTTGATTCCCATCATCATGGGATACATAGGAACTCCCAAGCACTTTGCATCGAGCCCAGCCTAACTTTCTTTTTCAGTCCCTCAACCTAAAACCTCCCCAAGGAACACATGGTGATATGGACTCCAAATACTCATTCACGTTATGTTCTATAATTACCTCACCATTTGTCTCCCACATTCCCTTGTCATTTCCCAATCTGTTTTGAGTTCAATGACCCTTAAATAAGATCTCTCTATGGGAACCACACATTGGGTTTAGCTAATTTGCCACCCCGCGCACATTCCAATAATTCAAGTCCCCCTTAATGGTCCACCCATAGGACCCTAAGTTAGAAGCGTGCACCCCAGAACCTACATCATTAGGAAGGGACTCGACTCCCTCTATCTAATACATCATATATTCGTATTTATATGTGTCTTAACAAAGAGCATGAGGTTTGGAATTTTCATGGGGGCATTCCCCTCTTTCCATGTCCAAGCTTTGTGATCTCGTTATTTAGACCCTTATCCTCTTCCATGTCTGAAGGGACCCCCTTTACGGACTATTTTCATGCCGCATTGGCTTACCTACTGACTTGGACCGATGTCCCTAATGACCTTGGATGACATTTGTGACAGGTCCCATGTTTCGAACATGGTTAGCGGTTGACCCACATTTGTTTGTCCCCATTCAAGGCTAACATAATTTGGATACTATGTTTCGAACATGGTCAACAATTCCAATCTATCATCATGCCACCATCATTTTGGTCTAGATCTCAAGAATCATGGTTCACATATTTCCACTTCCATATGTTCAAGTGGAATTCTGAAAAACATAGCCTTTCCCCTCCACGAACATAGGTGTGTTATATAGGTGGGTCAGCATCATTGGGACATTGTTCACATAGTGTCCCATCGCCCCAAACATGTGCCTTATTGTCTTAGGAAAGTCACATCACTACTCCTTGTTTCCCACATGTAGCATGAATCACGTGGGCTTATTAGTTCTAGTAGGATGTGTACTGGTGCAGCCATGCCACATATGACTTTTATTATCATGCATGACGTTAAACTATGCCCTCAAAACTACGTACGTCTTGATTCTCATCCCCATGGGGTACGTAGGAACGCTTGGTAACATTGCCTCAGGCCTATCCTAACTTTTAATTTTGGTCCCTTGACTTAAAAAACTTCCTCTTGAGATACATAGTGTGGCGTGGACTCCTTATGTACTCATTCACATTGGGTTTATAGCTACCACACCACATACTCCCTTCTTGGGATCTTCTAATTCACAGTTCTTCCTAGCACATGACATTAAACTACACGGGTTCAAATATATTTGATACATGATGTTAAACTGCAGTTCTACCTTGAATAAGATTGGGATTCCCAATGACATTATTGGGACGTGACAAATTCCTCACAAGATAGGTCCATTATAGAAGTATAAATGATCCATGATCAGACTGGTGCGCCCTCCTGATGTGTTTCCACCACAGTGACGTAATGTCAAGAGCATTGGGTTTTGTTTGAACAAACCATCACTCCACCTTTCACGCTTTGCGAGCCCGTTATTTGGACCCTCATCCTCTTCCATGTCTGAAGGGACCCCCTTAAAGGCCTGGTCTCATGCCACATTGGCTTACCTATCGACATGGGCCAACATCCCTGAGGACCCTAGATGAAATTTGAAAGAGGTCCTATGTTTCGAACACGGTCAGCGGTCGGCCCTCATTTGTCTGTCCCCATTAAAGGCTAACAAGATATGGATACTGTGTTTCAAACATGGTAATCATTTACCCACTATCATCATGCCCCCATCATTACTGTTCAGATCTGTAGCATCATGATTCACATATTTCCACTTCCTTGTGTTCAATTGGAATTCTAACATACTCATATTTTCCCCTCCATGCACCAAGGTGTGTTATATAGGTGGGTCAGCATCATTGGTACATCGTTCACTTAGTGTCCCATCATCCCAAACATGTGCCTTCCTGTTATAGGAACGTACCATTACTACACCCTGTTTCCCACATCAAGAACGACTCACGTGGGCTTAGTAGTTTTGGTAGGACCCTTACTAGTGCAGCCATGCCACATATTTCTTTCATTGTCCCACATGACATTAAATTGTGCCCTCATAACTACGTACATCTTGATTCTCATCCTCATGGGGTATGTAGGAACACCCGGTCACATTGCCTCAAGCCCATCCTAACATTCACTTTTGGTCCCTTGAAAAAAATAAATTCTTTCAAGGATATGTAGTGTGGTGCAGACTCTTTATGTCCTCATTCACGCCAGGTTTATAGCTACCTCACAAAATACTCCCTTCCTGAGATCTTCCCTTTAATATTTCGTCTTACCATATCATGTTAAACTACACATGTTCATATGTCCTTGATGCATGACATTAAATCGTTGTTATACCCTAAAAATATTTGGGATTCCCCACAACAACAATGGGACGTGATAGCTTCCTCACCAAAGAGGTCCTATCTAGAAGTAGGAATGATCCATGATCATACCGTTGCACCCACATGATGTCTTTCCACCACGGTGGAATAATTTCAATAGCATTAGGTTCTATTCCAACAAACCATCACTCCACCTTTCACGTATTATGTTCCCCTTATTCGGACTCTCATCCTCTTTCATGTCTAAAAAAGGACCCCTAACAGTATGGTTTCTTGGCCCATGGATCACCTGCTGTCCGGGGCTATCATTCGGAAATACCAATCGATGATATTCTGATTTAGTCCCAGTGTTTGAAACATGGTCAGCAGTCATCCCTCGTTTGTTATTCCCGTTATGGGCTAATGCAATACGGATTCTATGTTTCGAGCATGGTAGGCAGTTATCCTTTATTGTCACACCACCCCCACAGTGTTCCGAATCTAGGGTATCATGAATCACACTTTTAACTCCCTTATGTTCTGATTTATTTCCAACACCCCGACTCATGCAGTAGAGAAAATTTGGAAAATGAAAATTCGATTGTTCTGAGGTCTTCCTCCTCAAGTCGAGCCTCTCTGCTTTTCTCCTGATAATTCAGATCAGCTATTCAAAACTCAGGATATATGCAGCTTGGTTTTCACTCCCACATTTTAATGGAGTAATAAGGTGGTCATTCCTTGTTTCTCACATCGGGCCTGACCTCATGAGCTTAGGTAATGATCACTAGATTCTCCACAAAGGTCATAAGAATGTAATGAAACAACATAAATAATAGCACTCATGAAAAAAGTTGGCATAAAATATCCAAGCATGAAAGTGCGTTCAGTGGTTACATGCATTAAAACACCCTAGGATCGACCACTCCCATGGATGGGTTGACCCTGTCAAATGTGCCTAGTAGCTCTTCCCCCCTTTGGCTTATGGAGTCCAGGATTTTTTTTTCTACCTACTCATCTCCTTCTCTTCCCCACTAGCAATGGGGTGCAGCTCATCTGCC
The DNA here is from genome assembly GCA_963277665.1 of Viscum album. NCBI lineage: Eukaryota > Viridiplantae > Streptophyta > Magnoliopsida > Santalales > Viscaceae > Viscum > Viscum album. The sequence goes on along the minus strand of OY728146.1, from coordinate 214,131,056 downwards.
ATAATCCGAACCTACTCCAAAATGGTCTAGATTATGGAAATTTATTCAGAGGCTCTCTTCATTCCTCTTGAGACTCTTCTAGTAGGGCCTTAAATCACAATATTATCTCATATTGTTTGTTGAGGGAGATTGAGTGCTCGTCCTTCCAACTCTACAGCTGATAGACCTCATTTCCAGCCTCCTGGAGCTTCTTAATGTTCACGACATTCTTCCACTTCTATCCCACACCAAGGTCACGATCATACTCCCAAATATTCACCGCCATAAGATCTCATATGAGCATGTGGGGACATTGGGGATCCACTCCCCGAGCACACAATTCGTGCAATCATGAGTGAAGTCTATCCATCCCAACCATCCACAGTGCTTAAGGGGTTTCATCGATGAAGCACCTGATCAGCTTCCATGATCGGCGACAGACTATCTTGCTATACTCTTCATCAAATTTCGTCTCATCCCAGTCAGTGCGATTGACAGAATCATATGCGGGGAACACTCCTATGAACTCGTCAGCAGGGTCCTCATCTGGTTTATGATCGGGCATGGCAGGACTTATGTTGTCTCGTTGATCCCCATCGTCGGACCCCACTTCAATAATCTCATGTTCAACCCCATTGATATCCCCACCAGTGATCAGGAGAGCTGCAGATCAGTCAGTCTAGATATCCACCTCCATAATAACCTGCATTCCCCATGGAAAGGAGATACCAGGAGTACCAAATGACCTCACTAAGGCAACCCATTCCATCTGGAGAACTCTTCACACCAAAAGGGGGGGCATGAACGTCAGTTAACATGTTCAAGGGGTGACAGTCATGAATTTGGTACGAGAGTTATAGAGAGAGAATTCATAGTCTCGTTCTTTGGTTGATGACATCGGGGCCCCAAAAGGCGTGGCCCCCCGTATATTGTCAGAAGGTCTGAAAACTCTGGAGACACCTTGGGTATCCTAGCCCCGCCATACGTACTAATATCCATAGTAGTGGGTGTGGATCAAGAAGGCCCCACTTGTTCATCCATTGAGGCACGAGATCATTTTTGTGTACGAGGTCCTCCGGCATAGTTATTATGTTAGTAAGGAGTCAAAAATGACCCTGAAGCATACCTTAAGGATGGGGTTTGGGATCTTCCCTCTAGGGCCTTTGAGAAATCATCAATATCTGAGTCTTGATCACCAAATTATCCCTCCTCCAATGGGATCCCTCTACAATCCTCTTCCTCCCAGGAGGACTCGTCTGATTCTCACGGCAGAGGGAAGCGCTCTCTTAGTTCAGCGGCTGGCAACTGCGGAGGGACCATATGATCCATCATCACCTTGACACAGTCTGTCATTGGACATGGGGCACTCTGGGAATGCACAATGTCCTCCAACTCTTCCAGGTACTGCTCCGCCTTCGCCTGGGACACTAAAAAGCCGGCCCTGATAGGGCATAACCGTAGAAAATCCATCCCATTGCGGTTCAAATGTTTTTACATCTCAGACAGGTCGTTGAATTTCCAGTTGACTTCCCAGATGACCTAGGCCTCTATGAAGACAACATTTTCAGGCATGTCTATATGTCTTAACCGCTACCCCAGAGCCTGGGTGGATATCCTACGGAATCCTCTCAGTTTCCTCCTCTCTGGATAACCCTATTCTTCTGGGATCACTGGGTCCGCTAACGCTTCCAGATCCTCTATAACTTCCACCCCCTCAATCAGTTCGGGACTCACCGCCACTGTAACCCTTCCACCGTGAGGTTCCCATTCCACCTTTTGGCCCTAACCTTGAGGTTGGGAAGGCTCACCATCACCGAACTGAATGGTTGGATGCTTCAGGATCTCCCCTGTGTAGGCCACCTCCCATCTTTGGGCATATCCCTTTACCAACCCAAAAACAACAGTAAGTGGAGGAATCTAATTCGGAATCATCCCAACTTCCCATGTCAACATGAGACACATTTGTATCATCATAAATGGGGGTTCCTTGTGATGTCCCACTAGATAGACTTGTGGGGGAAGTCACTGTAGACACCGAAATTTCCTTGAAAATCAGTGTAGGGTGTACGACTCGCAGAGGGGCTCATAGTCCACCATTACCACCCGCACTCCACCTTGAAAAAAAAAGAGATAAGACCAGGGCTCTTCCGTTCTTTGGCTATCATTGTTAAAAGCACCCGTTGGAAATGGAAATGGGTGAAAGTTGAATTCTTCCACCTTCCACACCCAGTTCAGTACCAAAGGTGTGGTTAGATTGACTGGAAATCTTCCCACAACATTCAGGATTGTGGGAGGAAGTGTGAACCCTGAGGTGAGATGGGGTTTAGGTATTCATAAACCCCCTAACATGCACTGCTATCCACCCATACATGATGTGCAATGGCCCGCATATCCTCTGCGGCCTCTTCCCCTCACTAATGTGCCACAACATTTTGTATATCTTGGTGAGCATCGGGATCTCGAGGTTGAATCTCCCTCATGTCGCCAACATGAACCCCATGATAAATGTGCTTGGTCTCACGCCCACAATTGTATCCCTCACAAGTAGGATCCAACCACAGATGAGAGTCGTGTTGAATGATGTCGGCCTGACTATCGGTTGCTACTCAGTAATGATGTTAATCCCCATGATTTCCACTGGATATCCTCCAAGAGTCTCCATTACGAGTGCTCCTTATCCCATTGAGCCCCATTGGAGCATGTCTGAGGCCTCACCGAAAACTGTACCTCTTTTAAAAAATTCAGAAACTGCTTGAACCACCACTTGAAATGGACATCCTTCACTGTTTCCTTGTTCTCTTTGGGCACCAGCCTCATCAAATCCATATTCAGTGGAAGAATATGCTCTGGATCCTCCCCCACACCCGTAATGTGGAAGAATTAATCATACATTTCCCACAATATCAGGACTCCTATGATCTGGGGCACATCCCACAAGCTGATGCCAACCTCCCTATAGTGAAAGTGGAAGGTATTGGTACTCGATGGCCACCTGTTCATCAATTCCAGCATCATCTACTTCGGTTGGTTATGGAATTGGGAGGCCAAAGCCACCTCATACAGACCCATTCTTCTCAGCTCCACACCGAACTCCTCATGAGGCACCTACCCAGTAGGCCAAGGCCCAGTCATCTGTGAAGTTTCTTCCCTGGCATAGGTCCCACTCCTCAGACCATTCCTTCCTCGAGTTTCTCAAGGGTGCCTTCAAAATTGTCTAGTATACAGGGGGGAGGTCTCCCGCTATAGTGCCTTCCCATACACATTGTTTAGGTGGTTATACTGGAAGTCAACATTGACGGGTGTTAATTCTTCTTGGGCATGGCCATCAGTCACCCTGAACCATTGGTGCTGACACAACATACTCTTGAACCAGTAAGCTGGATCTTCCCTACTTGCTTTAGGAATGGATACATCATCCCTTAGCCCGAAGCCGTACAAATGCAACCTCTTTCATAGTGGATAGTTCCTCTGGCTCTCCAATAGAATCTACACCAACGAACCATGGTTAAAATGGCTTTATATTTACTCCCCTAGGCCTAATCTATTTTCCATATCCTCCCTTCGGGTAGCTTCCACAAGGACCCCCCCTGGGAGCCTCTCGTTGAGCCATTCAGTTTTGAGTTTGGGTGAATTTCGGGTCTCGATCATGAAGCTCGTTCACAGAGCGCGTTCGCGAAGACTGTTCGTGGAACCCTACCCTGGCCTTCCAACACCTAGATGCAAATCAATCCAATGCAAAGTCAAAGACTCACTATTCCCATGAAACAGATGACTCAATTCATAGAGAGAAATCATAGAGTATGCGGGAGCTTTGTGAATCGAGAGCGCTAAAATCCCAATACATGAAGGAAATGAAAAAGAGAGGTCATCTCCCATATTTATAGGTGACGACCTATGGTAATTCTTGAAGCATCTATACTACACCGAGATTCATGGTGCACTCAGCCTGCATGTCGCCTATCCACCTCATGATCCCTCTTTGTGAAAAAGCTTCGTGGATGACAAAGGGGTTTTGGAGATTGACCCTCAGACATTGACCCTTGAGTTTTCCTAAGCTCCAAGTCTGAGGGAGGGAATTTTTTGGTGCCAAAAGTTTGGAAGAATAGGAATAAGAGGGAAGGCTCCATGTCTGCCCCATAAAGACCTTTCATGGAGCCCCTATGCCACGCCTTCTGTGGAGCAAGGAGGCAGGATTCTCTGTGATTGGATTTGATGATCGTGAGCCCGCCGCGGAGCAAGGAGGTGGGAAACTTCGTGAATAGATTTGACTCTTTTGAGCTCTCCATAGATCAAGGGGGAGGGATGCTCCATGAATGGATTTGAAATTCACGAAACTATTGTGGAGCAAGGAGGCAGAAGATCTGCAAGCATATTTGATGTTCGTGAGCCTATTGTGGAGCAAGGAGGCAGAAGATCTGCAAGCATATTTGACGTTCGTGAGCCTACCGTGGAGCAAGGAGGTGGGGAGCTTCACGAACAGAGTTGACATTCACAAACCCGCCACAGAACAAGGAGGTGGGAAGCTCCATGAACAAATTTGAAGTCTGCAAGCCCGCCATTGATCATGGAGGCGGGATCCTCTTCCAGTCGATTGGATGTTTTCGACCCGTCGCGGTGCGATTTCAATCCTCGCGTCGAGCGAGCTCCAGTTTGTGGTGGCTCTTGCCTTTAAATACATGGATCCCCTCGAGACCAATTTATGGATCATTTGACCTATCACCTTCTGATCTCTCAAATCATGAAGCACTTCTTTCTCTATGAACCATGAGCTTCTCAATGATCTTTTTCATTGCGAAGTGCCTCCCCTTTTTTTAATCCAACCCCTCTTCAGAGAGCGATGCCTTTTGCAAAGACCACGAGCCTTCATGAAGGAAGGGGATCTCCATGGTGACTCAGGTCATTGGGAAGTGTTTATGATTCACGAAATACCCTACATACACATCCGACCCACATGCTAAGGCAGGGTCACTGTGCATCACAAAGAACATTTCGCGAGGCACCCTTGCTTCACGTGGCATTGCTTCATGAATTCCTTTCCACTTCATGATGCTCCTCTTATATGCACATGTTCCCTATGCCTAGGCTAGGACACTTCACTTCATGAAGCATACCCCTACATGAAACCCCTTCACTACATGGAGCACCATAAATCCACAAGGCTTCTAACTATAAAATCCTTAGACCTGAAACTCCTTTTCCCATGAAACCCTCCAGGTTTACCTGATGTAACTTCAAAATACCTTATGTTGTGCTTCACATTGCATTGCTTTACCTCATGCATCTTCTTATTGGCACACTAACAGATATTTCTTCTTCATATAGCCATGCTAACATGGAATCCCAATGGGATCACCTCTCGACACCCCCATCCACGATAGTGCTGATGCCTTCTTACCCTAAAGGGCGGGTGGGTATCAGTTATGTATTCCCTAGGGGTTTGGAGTAAGCCTACCTCCTCTGAGAAGCAGGACGTTAAACTTCCAAGAACCTTCTTCCTTAGCACATGATGTTAAACTATGACTTCTTCCCATTCCTTGCACGCAGGGCGCCCCATCACATACATTATCTACGCCCACTAGTCTCCACAGGAGTGAGATCATTCCTCACATGGAATGAAATCCTCTTTATCGGAGAGACATCTGTCCATTGGGGAAAAGGGAACCACCCTTGTGTAAGCCCCTAGCTTTACATGCAGGAGGAAGCATCCTTGCTCCTCCACTCTTCCTGGGTACCAAATCACTCTCTCATTGGGCATTGTCACCATATGGGCCTCCATCCTAGAGTAAGTACCGATCTCTATCACCTTAGGCCTACATCTTGGATTAAGTCCCTATTTCATTTTTGGGCCTCTAACCACGCATAAGCCCCCATTCCACTACCCACAGATTCACCTTTCACGACGTGATTTTCAGGTATTTTCTACCTCCTATTTCTCACACCGAGAATGACTCATTTGGTCTTAGAGTAAGAATCTACCATGAAATCCTCTCTAGGAAGCCTAGAGTGTAAGCCCCACAACCCACCTGAACTACAAGGTCTTTGATCTTTGTGAAGGCAAGGTACATAGGAAGCCTCCCTGAGGTTTAAGCCCACCATCCATTGGTCGCTCCGACCCCCTTTACGTCGGTTTACCAAACCCAACCTGAACTACGTGGACATTGATCCTTGACAAGGTAAGGTATGTAGGAAGCCTCCCTAAGGTTCAATCCCAACAACCATTCGTCCCAGACACCCTTCACATCGGACCATCTTTGTCCTGTAAGATTTTAAACAGCCTACCCTCCCATTTTTGTCCTTCAAGACATTAAAATGCATTCACCCACCTAAACTATGAGGTCTTTGATCCTTTCTAAGGCAAGGTACGTAGGAAGAATCACTTAGGTTCATTTTCACCACACATTTGTACTGACCATCTTCACGTCAGTTCTCCCATTCTATCCCGAACTATGTGGTCTTTGATACTTGCCAAGGTATGGTACGTAGGAAGCCTCCCTGAGGTTCAAACCCATCCAGAGATAATCCATTATGACCCCATCCATTGACAAGCTGTTGTCAACCCAATCTAGTGATAAGCCATTGTGACCCCATCCAGTGGTAAGCCGTTGTCAACCCAATTTACCAGGAAGCCGTTGTGAACCCATCCAGCAGAAAGCCATTGTCAACCCCATCCAGCGGAAAGCCGTTGTGACCATATCCAGCTGTAAGCTCTGGTCAACCCCATCCATAAGTAAGCCGTTGGGACCCCATCTAGCGGTAAGCCGTTGCGCCCCCATCCAGCAGTAATCCTTTGTCAACCCTGTCCAGTGGTAAGCCGTTGTGACCCCATCCAATGGTAAGCTGTTGTAACCCCATCCAGTGGTAAGCCGTTGTGACACCATCCAGCGGTAATCCATTGTCAACCCCATTCAATGGTAATCCATTTTCAGGTGAACTATGTGAACTGTGATTCCCTGCCACAAGGATATGTACGAGGTATTTTCGATACTCAAGCCCAATATCATCATCGTCCTCAAGTCAAATCCATCTCATTATCCACCAACTTCACTTAACCATACATCATTCATTTTGGTTCTTACCCAGGCTGCCACATCCTGGAGGGATCATTCCACCCCTCATTCACTTTAACAGCAATCAGGTAGCTAACCACGCAATAGCCCCAACATCGGTGTTCCCTCCCGGGGCTGCACTCACCTGATCTGCTCTAGTTAGTGTTCCGATTAGTCTGATCCATCTCTGTCAGATGTTAAATCTGTGAGATACCCTATGATAACCATATGAATCTGAGAAAATCCTCAAATACATGCCTATGGCATAAAATTCCCCACATCTGACATGGGATGCCTCGAGCATCTACTCCCTTGAAAAGTCCTATAATTAAGGGAAGAAACCCATACATTCCAGTGTTCCAATATCCATACATTCCAGTGATTTAAAACATGACTACTCCTCTGACCGAAGGATTCTTCCCTGACCGGACCCCTTGGAATTTCTAGAAAGAAGAAGCATAATTAACTAGTTTACATGAATATATGGCATGGGGAAGAGTATCATGTCCATTGTATTAATCTATAAGGGAGAACCAGATCAGGTGATGAGTTCTGAGGAGGAATCCACAAAAGGAAGAATCGACAACCCACTATCCTGTTTCGATCAAGGAGAAAACATTCTTGAACAAGGAACGAATGTCACCTACCTTTGGAAAGTGGGAATGCGGGGAAACAAACAACATCGCCATCCTCAAACAGATGGACGTGCGTGCCCCGGTGAAATCATTGGAAATAAGGGTTATTGTGTAAATGATGACCTCATGATATATATCAATAGGTAATGGATGAGGAGTAAGAATGTGAGTCTTTCTCTAGGTTTTATATGGGAAGAATAGTTTCTTTGTGGTATTTAAGGTAATTAATTTAGGTTGAGTATGAGATCTTGGTGAATCTGGTGACAAGGAGAATCTTAGATTGTCTAGGAAAATACTTCTTCAATGTGATAACTTGGTTATCATGATGAATAGACATTCAATGTTGGGAATTAACACAAATTAGATACTTTTGTAAATATGAGACCATGTATAACCTTGGAGAATTGGGTGTGTCTCTAATCATTTGATCAATGAAATATATCTAATTGAATTATAAGAATAATATATACTCTAGATGGGATACCAATATGATGTTTTGAGCATATTTTACCTTAGAGCGATGAGTTTTGTTCTGTTGAGGGATAACATGGGTGCTATGATGATATTCAATGGATACTCAAGAAAATATATAGATAATTCTCCGTCACCCACGACTTGATAAAAACCTTGGTGAAGTGGCCCCTAAGGATTTATTTTTCAATTTAGTCACAAAATACCATTCATTTTAATTTTTTAATCATATGTTTTTACATAAAAGTCATTATAATGGATGTTAGAATGTATTGGGCATGTAAATATATTTAATTATGTACTCAAACACTAATATAGATTACCCATTCTTGAAATGGGAATACTTAGGTCATTTTTATATATTATGGGAGATGGAATCCATGGTCATTATTGATAGTTATCAAAGGATTGCAGTTATTTTCAATAAAGTATGAGGACTTAAAGTTGTGGGTTACAAAGAATGTAAAGGAGAGGTTGTAAGTAGGGATTTTGATTCTGTTATTTCAAGCTAGGAATTGGACATGGTGCAGGAAATTTTGGAACACTGAGGGGTTATTTGTTACTAGGAATGTGATATGGTTCTTAGAAGTCAGTTACAATATTGTTCACTAGTGTGTTTCAAGCAAGACAATAATCTTTTATATGATGTTTTATTCAAACTCTATAGAGTAGGGTGTGTGGAAATGTATCCCATGAGCACCCATTCCATTGAAAATTATTTATCTATACCGTATTGTTTTGGAGTTTTCCCCTAATCAAATTTCATTTCCAAAATACACAGTTTAGTTTTCTTGAAACCATTATAGTAGTTATCATGAGTTAAATGAAGTTGGGTTTCCAAATCCTTGACATAAAATATAATATTTTTTTATTAATCAGGAATTAATGTGTCCAAATTAACTTAGTGGTTACATGTTATAATTACAAGCCTCATATTAGAGTTGTGTAATATATTTCTCTTATATATTCTCTCTAAGAGGTACTTATTCATTTAAATTTTTTTAAATTTATGATTTAAAATAATGATACTGAGTACATTAGCTGGTTATCTTATGAATGTTTACCAAAGGGTGAGAAATATTTACTTGAGATATTTGATCAAAAATTCTTGAGGCACACATCTATTTTTTATTACACCTCCTATGGATTCTTTCAACTTTTTTGGTTCATAAATATCATCTTTTTTTTCATTGGAAAGAATATCTCCCATATTTATTATTCTTAGTTTAATATCATGAAGACACCAAGTTTTGTCAATATAAGATTTGGATATAAAACTACTCGGATATAAAGATATGATACTAATTGTGATGTGATAAATGTGTTTATAATAGAAAAATTTTGCAGAAAAAATTTATTAGTTTCTATAGAATTATAAATGATTTTGAATAAATAAAAAGAATATTGAAAATTAAAGTTATGATTTTTAAAAATAACCAAGTGAATAATAACTACTAGAAATAATTGATTTCTAATTACAGTAAAACAAAAATTCAAACATTTTACCTGATATTGAAAAAATCATATGAAACCCAACAAATATAACAATAATAGATTCATTAACAATGTTTGAAATATGATTCATGTGATTTCCTACCTGGGATACACAAACTGGTACCCAAATCTAATTGTCACATGGATTCAATGTGTCTCCCTACATACAAAAGGCTACTGGCTAGTAGTGAGGGTCTAATATATAACATGGGTAGACTATACCCTCTCTATCAGAGAAGAAAAAAATTTAAAATAAGTAACCATTAATAAAATAATAATATAACAATAATAGAGTAGTATAACATGATTAAAAAAAGTCGTAGATGTGTCATATTGTATATATGTGAGTTTTCAATATTGAAAAACAAAATAATGACACACTAATGACTCCCCATGTAGGTCCCAACAGAACATTCGGTACCCACATCCATGCTCTCTCTCGATATATCTATCTAAAATATTCCTCTTCCCCTTATCCTATCCTAAAAGTATTTTTTGGGTACCAATCATGCATCCAGAGTAGGGTGTGAGTAAAAAATAGTAGGCCACCCCCAACATCATCTAAAATAATATCTCATCAATAACTGTGTATGTTGTTTTATAAAGAATAATGAAAAATAAATAATTTATATAGTTAACACATTTCATGATACTTTAATTAAATATAAAATTCCTTAGGTTCATGATGACACCCAAAACATCAATACTTTGTTCAACCTCTGTCTGATTTAGAACTATCCCTAAATGGATATCACATTTCCTTATATCATGGGTTTTCATTAATCAATTCATTACACTTTCAAATCATGACTTCTGGGAAAACAAGTCTTGTTGAAATATCAGGGGCCACGAAAATCCTATGTGGTACCCAATATGTATTTGGATTTGTATTTCCTTTCCCACACCTCATGGTTATTTTTTATCATTATTCAATTTCTCAAATAATTTTATTCATATTCATGCATCGGGGGCTAGATCATTAAGTACCCCATGGTTATTTGTTGTGTTAGTCATATTCCCACACGTTATTTACAAATCAACTGCATATATCACATAGATAACATTTTTAAGGATAATCATCATTAACCCTCTTATCAATTATCCACATATACCACATTTATCAATGTAAATCATCATTAACCTTATTTTCAATTTTTTACATCACAATGATCCATTTCAGTTTATCAAAATAATCATGGTTAATCAAATTAATCATATGGATTAATATTAACATTTCACCATAAATCAAATTATCTCATTTATTCATAACCCATTAACTAATTAGTGTTAGAAAAACCAACCCTTTAATTCCAATTTTTATCCAATTCCATAATCCCATTAGTTGACTAATTTCATGATCACAATATTCCACCAATTTCATAGTCATATTAATAAACCACTTCTATAATCCCATTAATTAATTAATTCAAAAATAATCAAAATTATCTAATGTGTAAATTAAAATTACACTAATTTACATAAATCCAATTTGTTTTCAAGACTATGATATTTTAAAATTAGACCTCCATTGTCAAGGTCATTAGAGGAAATTATCTAAAAAATACCCAAATTGAAATAAAATATTCAATATCAAAACTGCAAAGAAGATCTTTCTCTGAAACATATGATCAATATCAAATATATAATCATCCATCAATACCAATATTTAATCCACCATTAACATATGGAAAATTTTACCTCTTCTTCAGGAAAAAGGGAAAGGAGAGAGAAGAAATCAAGTAGGGAAGAAATTACTTAACTACAGAGACAGTTATTTCAAATTGATATTTTATTCATCATGAAATGGGTTCTAAGAGCCTTAAAATCCTTCTCGAAGATTCAAAAAACATGGTAATTTGTTTAGGATCATTTGGGGGTAAATATTTGTTAATGAAATGGGGTTTAAGAATTTTTAATAATATTTTCAGATAAATAAATCATGCACACTTGATTTCTTATTAAGGGGTTAATGGTTATCGTAACTATGCACAATAACTGTTTAGCTCTCTTTAGGGAAGAACTATTTCTCTTACGTGGGAATAGGTTTTGAAAAAATCATTCTAAAGCTATGGAAATAACACTATGTAATGGGATTACGGTTTTCTATGTGTATGTGTATGGTTTGGGAAAATTGTGTGCCGACCATACACTACCCCTTTATCCTATAAAAACATCAACAATTTTCCAAATTAACATGAAACAACACCTTAAAAACGAAAACATGATATACTAAAAACAAAGGTAAAATAGTTCAAAAAATGTGCATTATGCACCTCTATAAAGTTATAGATCTTGGAATCTTCCCACCTTATAACATTTCATAATCGAGCTATATTCCTATGTGTAAATAATATTCAAAAGAAAAAAATGGCTTTATTTTTCTTTCCTATCTGCTTCTATCTCCCATATTCATTAAAATACATGTCCTTGTTGAAAAAGATTCTAAAACTATGGGCATTGACATTCCATGCAACGCATTCTCACCGCGATCTATATCATGAATTAGATTTCCCTCAGAGGACACATTGGACATAAGCACATCCTCAATCACATGAGATGTGATGGGTTGATTCCACTAAAGTCATGAGACATGAAAAATATATTTCATAACACTATACCTCTATGTATATTCCAATAATTTCACCAATAGTCAGATTATATCCAAAATCTAAAATGTTCTAACAAATTGGGGCACCAAATTTCACTATCTCAAAAACCTATAGTGGACTAATCTAGGTGAAACTAGAAGGAAAGCACAATAACCCAATATAAACTCAAGGGGTCATCTACCTTGGTCATTATATTAATTTGGAATACTCTAAACCTTATCCAAATGTTTCTTAATAATCTATACCTTCTCTTATGTCTCTTATACGAGACTTAGTCCAAATAATTTAGACTCACTTGCCTCCATCCAACGAAGATGTGATCTTCATGGAATAACATAAAAAACCTCATACGGTGTCTTCTAGTTGTTTCCTAATAACAATTTTTATATGTGAACTAAAAAAGTACTAGGTGCCTCTCCCAAGACCCAACAATGTCTATAACCCACAACCATATGATATCCTCAAAAAAATTTATAGCAATTTCTGAATACCCAATCGTTTGTGGGAGGAAATCCATACTCAGAAATACATACATACCAATCACCTTCTATACTATCTTCCAAAAGAACAAATTAAAACCTGAGTTTCATTCTGAAACTATATTCTTTGTGACCCCATATAGATATAATATCTCCCAAATTTTCAAGCCTCCCAATGGATCCACTAAGAATGTCTCTCAAATAGGCCCCAAATGATGTAAATTCTTCAATTAGTCAACAAAAACTGACCTATAACCATTATTTCGTGGGGTCCTAGGGAGACCCACCATGAAGTCCTTGGTAACATCTCCCCATATACATTCTTAAAAGGAAAATGATTGTAGTAAACTATATGTTCATTGATTCGTAGCCTCACATATTGACCGATGTATAATTCTTTCTGGAACCCTGTAATTTCACTCTTCATGATTAGATAGATATACTACCGACATAGGTCACAATACATTTTCATGAAGCTTAGATCGACCTCCCACATCAAGGCATGAAATTCACACATCACATCCTCTTGAATACTCGTAGGAACAATAACATGATTTCTAACATAGATGATCCCATTATCATCTATAGTCCAATCTGAGTGAGACTCTCCACCTTCAATGATTTCCCTCAAGGCCATACACTATGAATCCTAAAATATTCTCTCTATGATCTGACTCAAAAGTGTGGGTTCCACTGATACTGAGATAAAAGTTCATCTTCTCTTGGCCCTCCTAAACAACAATATGCATCGTTTCTATAAAATCCATCATCTTCCACTAAGAACTAGACTACTGAACTTCAGGTGTCTATTTATTTATTCTTAAAGTGTCACCAATAATATTTCCCTTTATAGGTTTATATGCAAGATCAATATTTAATGAATATATATACTCAACCCATATCCACTACCAGTGATTCAAATATCACTTTAAAAAGATGTAATTTATGTTCTTGTGTTTAGTATACATAGTAAACTTTTCACCTAATATATAATTCCACCAACACATCAAGGAATAAATGGTTGTAGATGACTTGAGGTCGTGTATAGGATAGTTCCATTCATGTGAACTAAACATCAAAGGACCCATAATCTATAACTTAGTCACTATGCATCTGTACTACTCTATGTTCTATCCTAGATGCATCAAAATAAATAGTATACTCCTCACCCAACTCTAGCAGGATCAAAATTAGTGTAGGTTTCAAATAGTTCAACAATTCCTGGAAGGAATTCTCACATGAGAAATATCATTTATATGTAATCCATTTCTTATCCAAGACTGAAAGTGGTGTTGCTGTGTAGGAAAATTCATGGACAAACCTCTAATAATCACTATCTAAACCCAAGAACATATAGTTATCAAAAAAACATTATTGGTATTCTACTATGAAACATATGCCTTATCCTTCTCTGGGTCCACTGATACTGCTTCCTCAAAGATGATGTGCCCCAATTAATATACCTGGTCAATATATAACAGTCCCAAAGATAGCTCAGTGTATATCTGAGTCTAAAACAGTGTAATCAGGATGATTTCAAGATGTTGGGAATGCGCATCATGACTCTTGCAGTAAACCAAGATTTCATCCATAAAAACAACAAAAAAATTATAAATGTATGGGTGGAAGATTTAGTTCATCAAGGTCATAAACAATTTTAGAAAATTCATCATCCCTAACATCATCACGATAAACTCATAATGACTGTTACTGCTTCCAAAAGATGTTTATCATGTATAAAAAGTTTGAGATCCGATATGATGATACCCCAACTACAAGTTAATTTTGGAGAAAATATTAGATCCTTTCAATTGTTTAAATATATCTTCTATACAAGGAAGAATATATCGGGTCTCTAATGTCATCTATTTCAGATTCTAGTAATCAACACATAAGTGATTGTTTCAATCATTCATCATAGAAAACAAAACAATATAACCCCACAAAAACATACTCATATGGATAAATCCCTCATCCATCAATTTATCAAGTTTTATGTTGAGATCTTAAATCTCGTTTGGTGTTGTTTTGTAAGGTGGAGTGGAATCTGGCTCAGATCTAGGAATGATCTCAATGGTAAACTCCACATCACTCTCAGGTGGAAGCCCTGAGAAATCCATTGGAAACATGTCCTATAACTAGTTCAATAATTGTGGAAAACATCATGTCTCACTCCCCCCTCATCCATAAAAGGATTAAAACGTATGTTGTGATCTCAACTTGTTTTTGATGAATTGTTCCTTCATGGCCTACCATGATATCTAACTCTTGGGGATAAAAATAATTGTCACCATCAAGAAATGTAGGGGTTTCTCTATCAAGGTAAAAATATGTGTGGGGGTAGATACGATACCAACCATTTCATACCAAAAATAATTTCAAACATAGAACTAGAAAGGATGTGATGATCCCATAGAAAATGATACTCCCCAAAATTTGGAGAACACCCCATTTATAAAAAGATGTCTCTTGATCATAATTCGAACAGTATAAATATTATCATAACACCAATCACAAACATCACCGTTAGACTCATCCCATTCACATGTTTTGTAGATACAATATAATGAGGGGATATTATATAAAATAAGACACTATAAGTAATAAAATATTCATGAATAGTACCTCAAACTATTGATAGTCGAAGAATGTTATCCAAAGGTGCAGGCCTAACAATAGGAAACTGTGATGGCCCACTTCCCAATACTGTAGTATGAGTCCCATGAGCAGCACCACTCTGCTAATACAGAGTGTCTTTCCCGGATGTACCCCATCCATTTTTTTGACTATCATGGACCAAAGAACTCAACTTCAAGACATATATGGGTTTAAAGACCCACTTCCAGCACATTGGTTCTTCCTAGCTCCTCTTTCATTACCTATCTATAATGGTTTCTCATAAAACTTGTTGATATCACACCCTTCGACAATCTTGTTACTCGATCGGTGGTTAGGGAGCTATCTATGAATGTGTCCCAGCAACCCGCACTGGTGGGAGAGTACTCATGTAATCTCTTTTGTAACTTATCCTTCCACATGGCCACTTTTCTTTCCACTTCATTAGTTAAAAGATTTATAGCGATTATTCGTAAACTTAGATGAAGTACCTCCTTGTCATACAAGAGATAGCTCATCTCCTCCATTAGAGTATTCTTCCACATTCTCCTCAAATATGGGAGCTGGATTTACCACATTAGAAAACATATTTTCCATAATGATGTTAACCTGGGAATTTATCTCACATTAAATCACATCCTGAAAAAATTTCACCATAGTCGCCTCATCTACTTCCAATGATGGAACATAGAATTATAAATTAGTAAATTGAATAGTGTAGTAATTTACATGCATACTACCCACAGTTCAACCTCACAACTACCCTCTTCTACATGAGCATATCAAGGTAAAAGATCTCCGAGAACTTCTTCTAAAAGTCCTTCCACTCTATATTCTCCACTTTTCTATCTTGTGTCTTGATATCCCACTAATGCTTCGCTTGACCATGTAACATATAAGTATCAATTTTTACTGTCTTCTCCGCATGACTATCTATGTGGTCAAGGATCATCTATATATACTCATTCTAGAACTCTACTTCCTTAGGGATACCCTTTTTGATAAATATCAAAGGGTGTTATAATGGGAACTCCCATATCAATTCAGACCTATTCCACATAACCCACCATTGTTAAATTTCCATAAACTTCATAAGTTAAACTATGTACTCATGTAACTTGTATCCATATCCTTTACCTATCACTATTTGTGCCTCAAGTTCCATTTCTGGTGGGTCATTTCTACCCATATACTACTATAGTCTTATCAGCAAGAGTCATTGGGGATTGATTTATCTCAATTCAAAATCAATTACTAGGATACATAATACATAATTAATGCAAATATGTATAAGGGATTCACATAATTCTATAATAGGAAATCCTACATACACTGCCACAAGGTCAAATCCGAGTAACTATCACTACCCTCAACCATTATTCACTTGGGTCATAGATAATATATGGTAAAACATTTTAATATATCAATGTTTCCATTCGTCACCCATTTATTCATTTAATTTATCATATTTTTAATCCTGTAAAATTTTCACATTCATATTAGGAATGATTCTCAATAAAATTTCAAAATTAAATAAAATCACTTTTATTTAAACAACTCACCCAAAACCATAATTTTTGTGCATTCCAAAAATAGTGCATATCCCAATATACCATGAGTGCATAGAATGATGCATTAATAACAAACTCTCATGCCTTTCATGGCCACAAAGTGAAAATCCCATAAAACAATAATATCAAACAATTAGTGAATCAATCAAGGTGAAATAAAATCCAACTATAACAGAAAACATCAATAACAAAAATCAAACCCTAGGTACTTGGGGTTTCCTCCTTATATAGGATAGCTACTCCCACGAAAGAGCTCATAACCAAAGACTGAATCAACCTAGTATTCTGTCTACCATTCTAGAATAGTAAGATGAAATAAAACAAAAGTATCAATCTTTTGATTCTAATTTGTAATGTTCATACATAGGATGCACACACTGGTTCCCAAATTCAGCTGGTCACTTGACCTCATGATTTCCTCCCCATACTCTAGAGGATTCTAACCTAAAGATATGGTATAATATATAACATTGAGAGATTATACCCTATTTATAAAAGCATCAAAACCTTCAAAAATAAGTATTAAATAGGAAAATTATACCATAACTAATATAGAATAGTATCAAATGATAATCCAATGTAGTGGATATCTCATTATGTATATATGTCAAGTGTCAATATGATAAACCAAAATAAATACCCACTAGAAACTCCCCAAAAAGGTCCTAATATCATGTCTAGTCCTCTCATCCATGGCCTATATTGACCCATCAATCTGACATTGGGTTCTTTCCCAGATCCTTTCCTGCAATCATGAAGTATATTCTGGTACCGATCAAGCATCCCATGTAGTGTGTAAGTATAACTCACTTGACCACAACTAATGGTTTCTAAAACAATATTAATTCTATAATAGTTCATTCAGTTCTATAAATAATAAATTATATTAAATAAATTAAATAGTTATCACATTTATTTTTTCTTCATTTATCAATATAAGTCTATGGGTTCAGGATGACACCCAAACCATCAATACATGATTTGGCCCATGCGGATGTATGAATTGTTCCTAAAGGGATATCACATTTCATATCACCATGGGTTTACATTAATTAATTCATTCATCTTTCATGTCATGATCACATGGAGCCCTAATCTAATTCCAATATCATGGGACAAGAACATCATGCCTAGAACCCCGTGTATATTTTGAGTATTAATCCCTGCCCCATGCTTAATAGGTATTTTTGGCATCAGTCCCTATTCCGTACAATAATATTCACATGCATTTATTGGGGGACTAGATAATCAGTCTAACAAACCATGGGTATTTAGAAAATCCATCCATATACCTCACCACATTAATCAATCAATCACATGTATCACATTTATCAATGTGAATCACAATTATCACTCTTATCAATCATCCTTATATATCACATAAATCATGTTAATCAAGGTTATTTATCATTAAGACTCATATAAATTCCACAAATCCTCGTGCAATAATTCAATTCATCAAAAAAATCATGGTTCATCACATTAATCATGTAAAATTGTATGACAATTTCCTCATTAATCCATTTAGCACATTTATTCATAAATCATTATCCCATTAAGGATAGGCCAACCAAAAATTCATTACCATTTCCATCAAATTCCATAATCCTAATAATTAATAAATTTCATAATCTAAATAATTAACAAATTTCATAATCATAGTAATCAACCACCTCCGTAATCCAATTAATTTATTACCTAATAGAATTCCAAAATATACACAATTTCCACATGTGGAAATTTAAATTGTACAAAAATTAATACTTTAAATTTATTATCATGACTATGTGCCATGAAAATTAGACCACCTACCTAATTTTCATTGATGAACACTCACGAAACCAAAAATCCCCAAATTTAAGAGGAACATTAATGATCACAATGACATAGAAGATCTATGAACAATACCAATTATCAAGATTAAATAGGATAACATGCGTCCAAACCAAGATCCAAAACACTGATATACGGTAAAATCATCCCTCTTCATCATGAAATAGAGATATGAAAGAGATGAAATAAAAAAAGAAGAAATTATTAACCAACCAAGAGACAATCCTATGAATGGATCATTGATTAGTCAGGATAATAGTTCTAGGATACTTAGAATCCTTTTAGTAGATTAAAAAATTGCATGAATTCATTTAGGAATTGGTAGTGAAATATAGGTCTTAATACCAGGGGTTAAGAAAATTTTCAATAATTTATTTGGGGAAATAAAACATTTTTTCATGGTTTCTTATGTTGGGGTTCTTGGTTTTCCAAATCATTCTGCTATTCTTAGGGGTTTATGGATTCCCATATGTGTGTGAAAATTTTGAAAAATATAACAATAAAAACACCACTATCTAAAGGTGAAATTTTTTCTTGGGGTATGTGTAGTGTTTGGGGAAACTATGATCCAACCATGAAATGCACCTTTTTACTCCAAAAAGATTCTCAATTTTCAAAATTCAATCATAGAAGCCATGAACAAAAAAATAGCCAATATATTATCAAAAAGGATAAAAGAGTAAATGATAAATAGCACAAGCTATATTTAGAATGGTCAATATCTTACAATTATCATTTCCTATTAAATGTATACTCGCAAATATTAATTGAAAAAATAAGGAGAAAAAATTAATAGAATTTAAAATAATGAGCTTCATTTAAATTTGTAAATAATCACCATTTTAGCCTATAAAGATGATATTCAGCACCTTCCCTAACTTTAATAACGTAATTAAATCCATTCTAAGATACATCTATAAGGATAGAAACCAAAAATATATCTGAGGAACATATAATCTTTTTAATATACTACTAAAATTAAACGGTTCTATGATATAATAATAAAATATTCTATTCTCTTTAAAAATAACTGACATGATCTAGACTTCTCCTCTATTATCTTATACTTCTTCCATTATACTCATGGGATACGAAAACTCTACCCAATTTATCCCTTATTTATCTATTTGATCTTATAAAAATTATCAAAATAATCAAATTGATTTTGATGATAAAACAAAAAGAGATAAAAAATAATGTTCTAGAGGATGAATAACTATGAATAAAATAATCCATGCATTAGGCTTGTATCATATCAGTATTTTATTTATAAGTCATATAAATAATTAATTGGTCATCATTTTTTTCTAAAAACGCACTTCCCTAATGAAATGATCATAATATAAGAAGGTTAATAAATGATATAGAAGATCAGTCCCCTATCCCACATATATAAAAAACTGCAATGGGTGTAAAAATAGGATAGTAAAAAAATTATTAAAATAATCAGAAAATAGTCCTAACCAAACATATGTGAAGATAGCTAGTACAAAAGGTATCAATATATGAAGAAATCCTAACAAATGAAAGAGCAGTTCAAAATGGATAATCTAATGGTGTGAGACTAATTGTGATACCCTAACTCTAATAAGAAAAATTTGATTCTTAAACCTTAAACAGGAAAAGATATAGGGCATCTCACCACCCAAGATCATCTAGTTTAGCATATATGGAGTACCTTTTACATACATGATTCTCATATTACATTGGAAATTAAAAAAATATCATAAAAACACTCTTTTATTATTTAAAATAATTGAAATAACCCTTCTTCATATCACATGTAAATTAATAATATGAATAAATTGTTTTCTCAGATTCATAGTAATGGTAACAAATAATGAATGATATCATGAATAAATAAGGAATAATAAATAACAAATATGTAAGAGTGTATAATCAAAACAAATTCCATTCTATAAAAAACATTTTTTCAATGAACCTTCATTGCTAATATCCACATAGAAAACAAAATGATAATGGAAATAAAATTCATTCTAAAAGGAATGTATACATATTGAAATTAAATAACATTCTATTTAGGACTAATCAATGCTATCATGGATCTTATAATCATGGAATCACAAACAAGACATCTTACATACTATAATGACCTAAAAACATAATTCTTATTACATCAAGGCCTCACAACTTATGTGTTATCATTTTATGGGATATAATTAAATAAAAAATTATCATTCTTGTTTTATCTCATGAGGGATATTGATGCATCAGGTGGTTATATATAACTGAGACCCATCCACTACTTTCAAAACTTATGAATTCATCATATGATGAATGAGAAATAAAATTCATTTTCACAATGTCTTATAAATCAATTTTTATCAACATTGAATGAATAATATATAATTTTTTCCCAGTCAATGAAATAATCATTCCGAATAAATTTCAATCATGAGATACCATATATAGAAGCGGTATACTATTCATCAAACATTAAACTGGAAGAAATAAATCAATTTAAATACATGATAATTAGAATATGGACATGAAAGAGGAAAATAATGTGTAATTAAAAATTATTATTAATAAAGAACATGATCATAAGAAAGTGAGTGATCAAAAAAAGTTATAATCTTTTATAAGTAGTAGTTGATAGAATAAAATATGTTCATCATAAATGATGGTTTTATAGTAAAACTAATTATGATGAATATAAAAAATAATTAATGCATTAAAATTAAATTCATTGTAAATTGTTGTAGAATAGAGTTATAAATTACATTTCAAAATTCATTTAAATCCCCGAAGAACAGAAAAGTCTTTTATTTCAATATTAATTTATATAAAATTTTTAAAAATATCAATAACTATTATATAATAAAAAATAATCATAGAAATTTGTGATAAAATCCTCAACTAAAAATGAATCTATGATTGTGGGAAAATCCATTAGTGCATTGTATATTAAAACTAATTTTTTGTTCACAAAATTAGTAAAAGGTTTATTTTTCCAAAAAATCAAGAAGTTTATTTTTAATTCTTTTTAAAAAGTCAACATTTTATAAAATTACAGTTAAATTTTTTTAGAATAGTAAAAGTAGTTATATTTTTTTTTAAAAATATGGGCATGAAAGAAAAACAAGTGGAAGGAAAAGATTAAAATAAGATTTCTAAAAGTAAATCCATTCCATATACTTATTATTGAATGAATTTTAAATAAGGGAAGAAATTGAATTAAAACATCTAATCCATAAACATAATAAATGATAAACAATATGGCGTTTATGAGAATAGGATCATATAATTTTCCTAAGAGAAATATAAATATAAACAATATGAAAATAAAATTAGATGGTAACAAAAATCCCTTAGAGCATTGATAACATTTGAATCAAATAAACATAATGAGAAAAGATGAATAAAAAAATAAAACCCCATGAATAAATAGGTATTTGAGAAATAATGTTTTAATGGGGGTATTATATAGACTATGTAAAAGAAATTTGGTGCATAATGTAAAAGAGGACTCAATATATTGTAAATGAGATGACATTAACCTTAAATTGGGTCTCCACTAAGTGGTACATGTTTGAACCTCTAGTATAATGAATTAAAATATATAACTATACTAATTTTTTGGCTCATATTCCATGTGTTACCCTCTCCAAACTCATATCCCTACAATTTCTCCACTCCCATGATTCCTTTCTCCTACAAATCATCCCCCAAAACCCTACGCAGACTCCATTTTTTCTTCCCTATCACTCACGTTTTCCACTCTCGTGAAATCCCTTTCCCATTCATTCCACCACTTCCCTAAAACCCTACCCATTATCGATCCTCTCTTCTTCTTCTTAACCATCGGTCCTATTCCTCCCATGTCTCCGTCTCGTCATCTGACCGTATCATTTTTATAGCTACTTATCGCAGTCCCAGTATCCCGTATCCCATTTCCTGTATCCCGTCTTTTCTCCCTCCGCTCCGCCATTTCATTCATCATCTCCCTGTCCATATCACTATCTCCCTCCTCTCTATTCCCCCACCTCCCCCTATTATAATTCTACCTATTCATATAAATTATGGGACTATATTTCATTACATATATGTATTTCCCAACTATTACGTTAATGGTCCCATTAATGATGATACTAGTGAAGATTACCATTCTCACCCCACCTCCTTCGAGAATATTCCTTCCCCTACTCCTGGTTGGATGATTTGATCCACATGCCTCATCGAATTTAATCAAATGCTTCAATCTCTTCATATTTCTTTTAACTAATCCCTGATTCTAAATCTCTCATAATTACCTTTATTCACATATCATCTTACAGTCCTTTATCTTCATCCTTTCACTGAAAGGGGAAATTTAAGCATCTGAATTATATCGGTAGCCATAAGTCTTATCCCATGGTAGAATCTCAGTACAAAAATGCAACTAAATGTTTAGAGATCTTCTTGGAAAAGCTGGAGTCCTTCCACCAATCATTGGGGAAGAAGTTTTTCTATGTTAAGATGGAAATATGGATCTCATATTTGAGACTTGAAGTAACCCATTTGGTATCACCTCAATCATTTACTATTTTATATCATATCCAACATTTTTTTTCTCTCCTTCTTCGAAAAAATTTTATCTATCATCTACAATGATTTTCTTTGATGTAGACTTCCAATTTTTTTAGGAGTTCAAAATTCCACTCCCTCCATCGTTTGTGGGTTTTTAAGATCATTAATAAACCCTATAAAAATTGTGGTTACAATATTCTTGGTTGTGTTTATGTTTTTTTTGTTGGCCTTCCATCGCCCCCCATCGGCGGAGGTAAGGCTCTAGATCTGCATCACCTTTTTGTGGAGGTTTCATCTCGCAGTGGAATTAGGAAGGTATGAATTTCATGTGGTTGGGTTTATATAGAAGAATATGACTCATGGTTCTAGACGCTCAGACAGCTCACTATGAGTCATGGATTCTAAATCACATTTGGTTGGGTTTATTTGGATGATGATTATTCTATTTCCTCATATATTGATTTGATTTCTTCTATTTGGGTTTTAATTCACTTTGTTTTTCTTAAGTATGCAATTAGTTATGAATTAGTATGTGATTTTATGTTTTTTAGTGGTACATTTTCGCATAATCAATTTGTTGGTTTCTTCTATTTTTTATGAGAAGAAGTTTCTAGCCTCATGAAGCACAATAAAGAAGGTCTAGAAGGTCTCCACCACCAAGCACAAAGATATATTAGAACATATTTACTCATGTAGTAAATGATGGAAATCCCATTTCTATAGTCTCTAGCCCTTTCATGATATCAGTTTATTTCTCCCATGCCGTATGTTTTGCTCTCTGTTTCTTATCATCGCCACAGATTATTGTTTAGCAGGAGTTTATGTGCATGATTAAATGTAATTGGTGAGGATTCTAATCCTTATCCATTCGTGATCCAGAGTACATGGACCCTTATTATATGGTTATTTAATTTATCATTCATTCAAATCTCATACTTTACTATACATATCATATATTTAAATTAACCTTCTGTTAATTCAAATTTATCCTAAATTTCTAATCACTCGCAACAAAAACCTTATTCAACTTGATTTCCTATAGTTTCTAGGTTTGAATTTGTTGTGAAATTTTTTAGGGTGTTATGGGATAATGGAAAATGTTTCTAGAGAATCAAATATGGAATCAATGATCCTTTTATAAAACTGGAAACTATCGCATATTTGTATTTCAAAATTAACCATAAACAATATAATCTATAATAATTTATTTTTTAGTTTTCTGCTCTAATTTTAATTTTGGATATGTGTATTTATATCTTAATCCTGGAGTTTCCTATTAGTTCAATCTTGTCTAAGAGGACAAGAAACAAGTTCATATTGGATGTATGATCCAATATAATTTACGCCCTACTTATTAAGATCTCAAAAAAATATTTTCCTCTCCAACTATACATTAACATATCATTCTTTGTATCTCCCCAATTTTTATTTTAGGAACATAGTTATAGAACCATTTTTGGTCCTATATGATAGAAATGTTCTTATATTAATTATTTTTCATTCTGAATTTTATAGTTCATTAATTATACCATTAGATTTTAAGATGAGATTATTTAACATTGAGATATGAATTGGGAAACACCTCCAAAAGTTTTTTTATTAGTATTTATAACGTTGTTTGTAACACCCCAAGATTTCATAGTTCGTTATTTCTTCAAAGTAATTCAATAACTCGCACTACACGCAACACTGAGTTCAAGCGCACCACGACTTACCAAACTTGCCGTTCAAATGCGCTTATGAATAGTATTAACTGAATTTTAAAATTTATATAATCCTTATAATTTTAGAATCCATATTATGAGTTTCTTATACATAATGTAAGAACAAATACATTTTTTTCATATAAAAAAATTATTTTTAAAAAAATGCAATTTTACTGCCTTTTAATGGCGAACCCTTTTTAAATAAAATATTTGAAACTTTTATATATTTAATTTTACAAAATAAACAACTCATTTACAATCGGGACATAATAATTTAGTATCAATAAATTTTTGGTGTTTTTCTGATAACTTTCATATTAGGGTGAATAGTGAAAAATACCATATTTTAACTGAAAACAACATTTTTAATAAAAATAATTTATAGTGTTGAATTATAAGTTTTAATGGTTTGGAAGTATAATTAGATTATATTTTTACCATTTAATCCAATTATTGTCATTTTATGTAATTCCACTTTGAAATTGGACAAAAACAAGTGTCAATCTTTTGATAGTTATTATTTCTTAAAAATACGTTTCTTAGTTTTGACAACGGGTATTAATTTTAAATAAATTAATGAAACATATATGTTTTGAAATTGGATAAAAAGAATTCATTTTTGAATTCATAATATCAAAATTATCTTAGGGTGAATTTTTGGTATTTTTCTGAAAACATTCAATTTTTGATGAATAGTGAAAAACACTGAGTTATTGTTTAAAGTCAAATTTTTATTTAAATAATTATTTATTTTATTTAAATTTATTTTAGGTCAAAATACATACATAATACCTATATAAATTCAATTTAATTCATTGGAGTCAGTTTATAATAATTTTAGATATATAAAAATTTTATCGAACTTTTTACCGTCTTTTACCCATCTCCTAAGAGCATTTGCAAATTTAAATAAAACTTATTTTTACCGCTTCTGTGAGTTGAATTTCGAAAATCAGATAGACACGGTTAATATAAATGAGTAAAATTTGGTTGAATAAGATAAAAATTATTTTTGATGAATAGTAGCTTTTTACTTTTTTTTACCACGTTTAAAAGTAAATAGTGTAATTAAGGGTAAAAATGATATTATTATTAAACTAACACATGTTTCAATTCTATTGGATAAGTTTAATTTGACAAAAAACAACCTTATGAATAAAATATGACCCTTTAGGTTCACTTGGATTAGATTAAGACATTTATTATTATTTTATTTAAAGAAGAGTTAAAAGAGTTAAAATCAATTTTAATAACTAAAACATTTTTAATATAGGGTTAAAAATAAGATAAATTATAATATAAAGATTCATTAGAAAGATAAAAATATTTCCTACATAATGGTATTTTATTTATAATTTTTAGATATTAAATAACTGAATTTATTAATGACATAATGATGATGCCGTAATTACCTTATTAATAAAAGAATCAAATAAATGGTATTATAAATATCAAAGTAAATATAATTTCAATGTTTTTATGACATACACGATTTTTATAGGTGAATATAACATATTAGTAATGATTAAATGTAATTTTTTGAAGTAATCATGCTGTTATTATTTTATCAAAAAACAAATATCAAAGAGTGTCAAAATTGAAATAAAATAGTTTTAAAAAAAATATTATAGTATTAACTGATATAATAGTACTAAAAATATAAAGATTAGCCAAAAGACTTATATAATGATATATATTACATTAATGAACCAATTGGGGTTCTATTGGGATTTTATAGTAAGTTTATTAACCATATAATATAAAAATACAAAGAGACATGGTAAATGTCAAATTATTTAACTAAGAGTTAAATATAAATGTTTACGGTTAATATCATAACCTAAACCTGTCTAAAACCAATTGTTTGAGTTTTTTGTGACCCATCCCCACCTTAGA
This sequence comes from Viscum album, assembly GCA_963277665.1. Classification (NCBI taxonomy): domain Eukaryota; kingdom Viridiplantae; phylum Streptophyta; class Magnoliopsida; order Santalales; family Viscaceae; genus Viscum; species Viscum album. Next base: position 214,104,191 of record OY728146.1, on the reverse strand, counting down.
TTTCAAATAATTCATTTTTGAGCCCTTAGAAACCGAAAAGGAATTTATTATAAAATAATATGTCATGTTTTTCCTATGGTGCCCCTCACCCATCTTATAAAAGGGAACACCCCCTTCTCTAAAATTCACACCTCCAAAGCCATTTGGCTAAGCCAACCTCTTTCAAAATATCATCAAAATTATCCTACATTCATATTAGAGGACTTATTTTGGTCAGAAATCCATCCTATTAATCCATCATGATCAAATCAAAAGGATGAACCCGAAGAAGAGGTAATGATTTCACCACCCACTTTCATGTTCTCTTATTCTTCCACTTACTCTTTCTTTTTGGTTTCCATTACAAAATAATTACTCAAGTATCTTATATATACTGTGATGTTATTATAAATATTTCACAACTATATTCAATATTCTTTCCATCTTAGGAATAATAATGTCACCATGCGTGCGTACGTACGACTTATCATCTCCACGCCGTGGTGTAATTTGTTATTCAACACTATGTTATTTGGATGGAAATAATGATGAGTAATATGTATTTAAATAATTATAATAACATGATAATGTATCTATAAAATTAATATTCTATCCAATTCCACACCTTTAAGGAAATTATATTTTCACTCGTGCGTACGTATAGATTACCGTCTCCACGACGCGATGAGATCCATTTCCACGTTCACCATTCATCTGCGATTATAAAAATATATATTACTAATAAGTATGTAATATATGACATAATAATGCCACTGGATATATATATATATACATGTGTGTGTGTACTTATATATATCTAATTCACCTAGTTCCATTCAATACGATATGAAAACGGAAACAACGTTTATGCGTACGTACGGAATACCATCTCCATTAACATTGTTTTTAATTTCATATATATGTCTATTATACATATTTATATTCAAAATATATATGATATATAAATCATTTTTTATATTATGGATGTATTTAAATCTTGATCCATGCGATACAATCAAGAGTAACAAGTTAAAACACGTACGATAAAGAAAGCGATTATTACTCGAAATGTTAATTTAACATGAAAATTATTATTAAATGGGTAATATAAATTCATACATTACTCATGTATGATATCATACATATTAATATGGTTTTTATATAATTTAATAACATACTATTATCTTCATATAAGAGGTTAATCGTACCCTCGACTAACGGAAAGTGCAAGGGAAGGGTTAATTCTTTAATTTCATTATTTTATGAGATTGTTTATGTGTAAGTATTTACTGGGACATTTTTATCATCTATCACCATTTTTCATAAAAATTATTTAAATATGAATATTTTAAGGATTTGTGAAAGGTACTATTTATCAAGATCATAATTTTAAATGTTTTGAAGATTTATCTTTCTAAATCTTTTTAATTAATGTCCATGATTTCAAAATGATTTTAATGATTTATTTATATGGACATGAATGTTTTGAAATGATAATTCTTTTCAAAAGTTTAAAAGTGGTATGGGACACTTTAATTCAAAAATATATTTTAAATTACTTCCTTTATAAATGTGTACTTTTAAATGATTTTACAAAATGGATATTTCTCTCAAAAAGGTTTAGTCATCATTTTCAACTATGTCAGCATCCTTGACTGGATATTATTTTTGATTGAGGTTGTTTTATTATAATACAATATTCCATATTTTATTGAATGAGTTATGATATGTATGATTGTGGATGTTCTATTTTTATACCATTCATGGTTTATGGTTAATGTATTAACATTTTGTATGGTAGTTTAAATACCAATGTTTATGTTATGTTTCAAATTCTATATATGAGGATTTAAGTGGACTTAGTAAGTGACAGGTGGATCCTTCTATAGCTCCTCGATGCATCAAAAGGTCTCTTGAGACAAAAATGTATCTTGGCACAAGGCATTGAAAAAAATTTTATTTGTAGTCTCGGCACAAAGCGTTGACTATGTGGTAGTGATGTCCGACGTTAAGAATTCCCTCATTATGAAATTAGTTATTACATGGGATTATTCTACTAGAAGAATATCCATGTTCATGTTTATATGGTAATGTTTGATTTATTTTTTTCATATTATGTTCCAGTTTATGGTTAAAAAGGCTGTTGTTTGTATCACACATCTTGCCTTAAAATTTTATAACTTCCGCTAAATTATTTACCTTCAATGGGCATCTGAGATAACCCCTTTATTATGTTTTATTTTCCCAGGTTTCCAAGAAGTGTATTATGATTGATATGCATAGTTAAGCTAAAGGGAATAATGACATTCTCAAAGAACTATTTATTATGTGTTTTATGTTTCAAATTTTAATGTCAAGTTGATATATGAAATCTATTTTCCAAGACTGCTAAACTGATCGGTCCTTCGGGACACGATTTCTTGTAATCATTCCAATGTATTAAAATAATGCACCAGCTCTAGGTAACCAGTGTTGGGGCATTACAGTTGGTATCAGAGGAAGTTTAGAAATATCCTTGGAAACTAAATTTATATAAACATTTATTAGAGGAGATTACCCTGCAATAGATTTTGGGGAATAGTATATAAGAACTTACTAGAATTTTGGTAATGTAGAGACTTTGTGAGTATTCCAAAAAAATACATCCCTGTTTGGATACGAGCATGTATAGGTTGCTCTAGCATAGATGTACCTTGGGGTAAAACCTGAAAAACCCGCTTTGAGCTAGACTTCAATAGGAACTGGTGCTTGACAATGGGCCTTGCTGCACTCTTGGTTACGACACTCCCGGAGGATATGCTTAGGATAATTCTTGTTTTATATATAAACCACTATGAAGGGTTTATGAGTATATACCCTCTCAAAGAAATAATTTTTGTGATTATAGATTATATCCATAAACTGTTCAATTTATGTTAGGTATTTTACATGTTTGGAATTATGAATTGTGATTCATAAACAGACCTAGTGTATGACATTATATAGAAAAGATTCCCAATAGATGGAATGTGAACTCCAACAACACGTATGATCTAATGAGTATGAATGATCATATATTTGAAAATATTAAGACAAAATTTTTAAGGGAAATAGTCTCATATGTATTCTCAACATATGAATAAATAGTATCATTGTTAATAATATAAGAAACGAATTATATGAGTCCTATGGCTTTGAAGGGAAGAAATAGAAGAAAAGGATGGAAGAGAGAAAGACAGATAAAGGGAAGAGGGAAAAAAATAATTTTCCCATATGTGATAACTTTGGAAAGAATCACAATGGTAAATACATAAAGGTAATGGGAGTTTGTTATATGTTTGGAGAAAACGGACACCATGTACGTGATTGCAAGGGTAATTTTTTTTCAAATCTACAGAGCTTCATCTGCAAGGAGTTGGGACACTATGCGAATTAATGTCTCAATCATAAGAGTATACCTTAAATGATGCTATTGTATAATAATCAAGTTATGATACAACCTCATTATAGAGGAATGACTAGTATTATTATGTTGTTAATATAGAATTATTTCATTTGAGTGTTGTATCAACAATATACTGGTTATATGAATTATGGAGATAAATAAGGATTCTACTGCAGTACTATTTTAGTGAGGATTTGAGATTATATGGTTCTAAGGAAAGTGACTTAATAGTTAGATATTCTTTTTGGAAAATACATGGTTGAAGGAAACGTAATCATTAATATGTTCCTGATAATTAGGTAGTGATTTTTGAATAAGTGTTTGTTGATTTGGATAAATTATATGGGATATTCTTAACTTCATTGAAACTGATTAATGATTTGTATATTCCATCATTGTTGGAGTTTACAACATTTTTTGGATAGAAGGAGTATATCCAGTATTCTATAAGGAATAAGGGATCATGAATATAATCAATAAGGTTTTATGGTAATTTAGGATGTTGCGGTGTTTTAAAAGAATACAGGATGAACGTGTTCACATGTTATTACCTGGAAAAAGGATCTTCATTATGTTTAACTTCCTTATAAATTTTGGACTTAGAGTTTGGATATTAGTATTTTGGATAAGTCTAAAGGTTGTAATGGATTAAGTTTGAAATTGGATGTTATTGTTAAGGTTATTTTTGGATTGTTATAAAAAGGACAACCCGGGGGTTGGGCAACAACAAGTCACGTCCGGCAAGGTCGTGAGACATGAGCCCGTAAATGAAGAGACACAAAGGTGCATCACCTATGACTGGATTACGTGATATTCTTGATTGTATAATTTATTTATTTTTAAATAGTCTAACAAATGAATTATAAATTCATTATTTTTGGAACCTTATACGATTTGGATAAATATAACTTTTTTTATATCATTTGGAGTGAAAGATGAGTTTGTGGTAGAAATTAGTTGAAGGATGAAACTCTACTTGTCAAGTATATATATATATATATATATTTATATTTATAATTTTGTTCCTCTTATTAAGAGTAAATTTTATTTACCTAATTTTCGATGTGTGTTTTCCCACAAAGGTATTTTCTATTTTCAACCTTTTATTTTTGAAGAACAATTTAATATTGTGAGGATGCAATTCATTATATGAGGGAAGAATGTAACACCACAAGATTTCATAGTACGTTATTTTTTTCAAAGTAATTCAATAACTCGCACTACACACAACACTGAGTTCAAGCACACCACGACTTACCAACCTAGCCATTCAAAAGCGGGTATGAATAGTATTAACATAATTTTGATCTTTATATAATCATTCTAATTTTAGAATCCATATTATGAATTTCTTAGACATAATTTAAGAAAAATTACATTTTTTTCAAATAAAAAATAAGTATTTTTCAAAAAAAACCAATTTAACCACTTTTTAATGGAGAACTCTTTTTAAATCTAATATTTGATACTTTTATATATTCAATTTCAAAACATAAACATCTTATTTAGAATCGATACATAATAATTTAGTTTCAATAAAGTTTTGGTATTTTTCTGATAACTTTCATATTTGGGTGAATAGTGAAAAATACTATATTTTAACTAAAAACAAAATTTTTAATAAAAATAATTTATAGTGTTTAATAATAAGTTTTACTGGTTTGGAAGTATAAATAGATTATATTTATACCATTTAATCCAATTATGGTCATTGTATGTAATTTCACATTGAAATTGGTCATAAACTAGTGTTAATCTTTAGATAGTTATTATTTCTTAAAAATTTGCATCTTGGTTTTGACAACATAAATTATTTTTAAATTAATTAATTCAAATTATATGTTTTGAAATTGGTAAAATAGAATTAATTTTTGAATTTGGAATATCAAAATTAGCTTAGGGTGAATTTTTGGTATTTTTCTGAAAACATTCAATTTTTGATTAATAGTGAAAAACCCTTAGTTATTGTTTAAAACAGAATTTTTATTTAAATAATTATATTTTTTTTAAACTTTATTATAGGTCAAAATAGAAACATAATACCTATATAAATTCAATGTAATTCATTGCAGTCAGTTTATAATAATTTTAGATATATAAAAATTTTATCGAACTTTTTACCGTCTTTTACCCATCTCCTAGGAGTATTTGAAAATTTACAGAAAAAATAATTTTACCGCTTCTATGAGTATAATTTCAAAAATCTGAGAGAGACGGTTAATATCAAGGGGTAAAATGTGGTTTAATAAGACAAAAATAATTTTATGTGAATAATAACTTTTTACTTTTATTTACCACGGTTAAAAGTAAATAGGGTAATTAAGGGTAAAAATGAAATAATTATTAACCAAAAACATGTATTAATTCTGTTGGATAAGTGTAATTCAACCAAAAACAACCTTAGGAATAAAATATGACCCTTTAGTATCACTTGGATTAGATTATGACATTTATTATTTTTTTATTTATAGAAGACTTAAAAGACTTAAAATCAATGTTCAATAACTAAAACATTTATAATATAGGGTTATACATAAGATAAATTAGAATATAAATATTCATTAATAATCTAAAAATATTTTCTATATAATGGTAATTTATTTATATTTTTTAGATATTAAATATGTTAATTTATTAATGAAACAATGATGATGCAGTAATTTACTTATTAATAAAAGAATCAAATAAATGGTATTATAAGTATTAAAATAAATATAATTTTAAAGTTTTTATGACATCCAAGAATTTTCTAGGTTAATATTACATGTTTTTAATGATTAAATGATTTTTTTAAGTAATCAGGCTGTTATTATTTTATCCAAAAACAAATTCCAATGAGTGTCAAAATTGACATAAAATAGTTTTTAAATCAAATATTATATTATTGATTGATATAATAGTCTTAAAAATATAAGTATCATCCAAAGGACATATATGATAATATATATGACATTAATGAACCAATTGGGGTTAGACTGGTACTTTATAGTATGTTTATTAACTATATAATATAAAAATACAAAGAGACATGGCAAATGTCAAACCATTTAACTAAGAGTTAAATATAAATGTTAAGGTTATTATGGTAATATAAACCTATCTAAAACCTATTGGTTGAGTTTATTTCAACCCATCCCAACCTTATCTTTTAAATAATTCATTTTTTATCCATTAGAAACCAAAAATTAATTTATTATAAAATAATATTTTAAGTTTTCCCTAAGGTGCCCCTCACCCCTCTTATAAAAAGGCACTTCACCTTGTCTAAAATTGACACCTCAAAACCATTTTTCTTAGACAAAATCTGCCCAAATATCATCCCAACTATCCTAAATTCATCCTAGAGGCCTTTTTGTGTCAAAAAGCCAACCTAAGAAGCTCTTTTGATCAAATCAAAAGGAATAACCCGAAGAGGAGTAAATGATTTGACCACCCTCTTTCAAGTTCTCTTATTGTTCCACTTTCTCTTTCTTTGTTGTTTCCATTATAAAATAATAACTCTATTATCTTCTATATAAAGAGATGTTATTATAAATCTGGAACAACTATATTCATTATTCTATCCATCTTATCAATGATAATGTCACCATGCGTGTGTAGATATGGCTTACCGTCTCCACACTGTGCTGTAATTTGTTATTCAACACTATGTTATTTGGATGGATATAATAATGAGTAATATATATATAAATAATGATAATAACATTATAATTTCTCTGTAAAATTAATATACCATCCAATTCCACACCTTTAAGTAAATGATATTGTCGCTCGTGCGTACATACAGATTACCGTCTCCACGACTCGATGTGATTCATTTCACATTCACCATTCATCGACAATTATAAAAATATATATTACTAATAAGTATGTAATATATGAAATAATAATTCTACTGGATATATATATATATATATATATATATATATATATATATCTGTGTGTGTGTGTACTTACATATATCTTATTTACTTAGTTCCGTTCAATATGATATGAAATCGGAAAAAGCGTTTATGCGTACGTACGTACTACCATCTCCATAAACAGTGTTTTTCATTTAATATATATTTCTATTATACATATTTATATTCTAAATATATATGATCTATAAATCTTGTTTTATATTCTAGAAGTATATAAATCTTGATCTAAGTGATAAAATCATGAGTAACAAGTTAAAACACGTACAATAAAAAAAGTGATTATTACCCGAAATGTTAATTTAACATTGAAATTATTTTTAAATGGGTAGTATAAAGTCATAAATAAATCATGTATGATATCATAAATATTAATATGGTTCTGGTACAATTTAATAACTTACTACAATCTTCATACAAGAGGTTAAATGTACCCTCGACTAATGGATAGTGCAAGGTAAGGGTTAATTCCTCATTCTCATTATTATCCGAGATTGTTTATCTGTAAGTATTTACTAGTAATTTTTTATCATCTATCTCCATTTTTCATAAAAATAATTTCAAAATGAATATTTTAAGGATTTATAAAAGGTAATATTTAACAAGATCAGAATTTTAAGTGTTTTAAATATTTATCTTTCTAAATCTTTTTAATTAATGTCCATGTTTTCAAAATGATTTTTAGGATTTATTTATATAAACATTAATGTTTTGAAATGATAATTCTATTCAAAAGTTTCAAAGTGATATAGGACACTTTGATTAAAAAATACATTTTTAAATTAATTCCTTTATAAAATTTTGACTTTTAAATCATTTTACAAAAAGGGTGTTTCTCTCAAAAAGTTTTCATCATCATTTTCAACTATATCAGCATCCTTTACTGGAAATTATTTTTGATTGAGGTTGATTTATTATAATAAAATCTTCCATATTGTATTGAATGAGTTATGATATGTTCAAGTGTAGAATTTTTTTTTTTTACCATTCATAGTTTATAGTTAATGTATTGGGATTTCGTATGCTAGTTTTAATACGAATGTTTATGTTATGATTCAAATTTTTCATATGAGTAATGCAGTGGACATAATAAGTGATGGGTGGAGCACGCTATAGCTCTTCGATGCATCGGTAGGTCTAATGAGACAAACTAGTGTCTTGGCACAAGGCGTTGACAAAAATGTTATTTGTAGTCTTGGCACAAGGCATTGAATATGTGGTAATGATGTCTGGTGTTAGTCATTCCCAAATTATGAAATTATTTATTACATGTGATTATTAAACTAGTAGAATATCCATTTGCATTTTTATATGTTAATTTTTTATTTTATTTTTTCATATTATGTTCATGTTTATGTTTAAAAAGGCTGTTGTTTTTATCACACATTCGCTAAATTATTTACCCTTATTAAGCATCTGAGCTCACCCCTTTTATGTTTTATTTTACCAGGTTTCCAAGAAGTGTATTATAATTGATATGAAGGGTTAAGATAAAGGGAATAATGGCATTCTAAAATAACTATCTATGATGTGTTTTATGTTAGAAATTTTATTGTAAATATAATGTATGCAATCTATTTTCCAATACTCCTAAACTGATCGGTCCATTGGGACTTGATTCCCTGTAATCATGACAATGTATTAAAATAATGCACCGGCTCTAGGTAACCAGGTTTGGGGCGTTACATTATTTCAAAATGTTTTAAAATTATTTCTTTTGTAATTATAATATATGACTCGTTCTATGAAAGAAAAATTCAACGAAAGAACCCTATCATATGATTGGATATGTATAAATAAATTAATCAAGATAATTTATGCTACATTTTAAACCCATTTCATATTGGTGTCAATGATGATAATTTTTTACCCAATGAAATATTTAGTAAGCTTTGAGCCTTTCAACATATATATTTTATATATAATTATCTCATTCCATTGTTAATTACTATAGGTTGTGCCATGAATTCTGCATCAAAGGGAGGTACCATATAAATTATTGCTATAATAAATTTCTAAGAACACATTAGAAAATTCAAAATACATCAGGACCACATTCTATTAATGGAAATGGTTCTTACTATACGGTTTTGGGTGTATGTATTATTATTATATTTAGAAATTATCTCTTTTTTGAATAAAAACTATGATGAACATGGGTTAGATAAGGGCATGGGCAGTGTTTGACATTATTTAAAGAACTTGGCTATATTTTTTGTATGTATATATACACACTGAATATGTTGGTATCATAATTAAAAATAATTTAAATCAATTATATGTGTTTGATTTTAATATTATATTAAAAAATTTAAACTTTTTGGGGCATGTAAAATATTTAATATTCATGATTTAATCAAATATGCTCAATATATAGAAATGTAGGATATGAGGTTTCTATGGATATAATTTTCAATAAATATTCCAATCTCAAATTTTAGTGATAGATTAAAAGGTTTCATTTCATTTTCAAACAAATTGTCAATGTTTGTGAGAGGTGATCATTCTAAATTTTATGGTTCTTACTTCACAAGAACTAATATTATTTCATTGTTATTACATTCATTTTTTATAAATTTATTTCAATAATTTGACATTAATTTTTGAACTTTATTGAAGATTAGAGGACATTTACTGAGGGAAGACTTGAAGTATTCACTAATGAGTGAATGTAGTATTAGAAAAGGGTACCTTATTTAAATTTTCCAATGTATCATAATTAATCCTAGCTATTCCTATGCATCTATCTAGGTTGATGTAACTTATAAATTTGTTTTTGATGCACTGATGAAGGAATATATATAAATTATAGGTATATTTTATTGATAATTTCTTATAAAAACAAGAAAAAACTTTACAGTAGTCCTCCACAGGGTAATTCAATGAAAAATTTTCTTCTATTTATGTTCAATATTTGTTGTCAGTTGGCATGTTTTGTCAATTGTATGTATGTTGTGGTAACTATTAATATGTTGTGTTAACTAATAATATGGCGTGTTCACTACATATTGAAACCACTATATGTGTTTCTATTCACATACAATATATTTTATTCATTGTTACTATGTTCATGGTTACTATTTTTTTTCAACTGCATATGTGTTTCTATTGACTTAAGTATATTTAATCCACTCTATGTGTTTGAACTGTATATATGTTTCCAATCACTCTTAATAATTTTTATTCACTAATAATATATTGAATCCACTATATATCATTTTTCATATTCTGAAAACTTTTTTATGTGATTCATATGAAAAAATACACTAAAACCAACATTTTAGGATAAGTGCATGAATCTTACAATTTTGAATGACTTTTGGTGCATGATGGAGACTTTCATTAGAGATAAGGTTGTCTTAATCAAGCATTTAATGAATAGTCATGTATATATCACACATCACATCAGGTATACATTATTTATGTTCACTATTCCTATTATTTTTTATTCTATAATTCTTAGGTTGAGTATATGTATGTGTTTTAGTTTATTTCATCTATTTATATGATGAACCCCTAAAACCCATCAATGGTATTATAGATGTCTTCCCTATCGAATCAAAATGTTTTTTTTTCTGTTAGATGAAGAACACATTTAATTAATCTTTACTTTATATCCCCATTTTGACAATATTTTTTAGATAATTTAATTTAAAGAGCACCACATTTTGTTATGTTAAGAAGTTAACATAATGTGTAGTGGAATGAGAAAATTAATCTAAGAAGTCAACGTAATGTGTGTCACTTCTATTATAAAATAGATTACCATGTTTTAATGTACATATTCATATATTTTTTAGTATATTTTATGTACATAATCATTAAATACATTCATAATTTTAATGAATTTCTTAGATTGTTACATGCTCTTAAAACTATTCTTTTTTTATTCAATTATACTAAACTCCAGTTTCAACAAAACATTAGTATATTTATGTATTATAAGTAATGCATATTCAGTGGCCTTTCTTACAAATTAAAGTCAATAATATGGGATTTTAAAATTTTCATTTGCACTTTTTTTTCTACCGCTTATTTGGTAATCCATTCAAAGTTTCCTTCCCTTGAGAAAAATTTCAATATTATGTTTTGTCTTCTAACAGTATTTTTAATTATTTTTTCAGGTTCAACTGGTGAAAAAATATCGCAATTATGATGCACCTAAAATTTGATTCTCCTTTATGAATATATAGGTTTCATGTTTTATTCCCTACAATTTTTTTTTCAAATACAAAAACATTTTGTTTACAAAAGTTTAAAAATATTGTTTAAATTATGTTTTATTTTAGAAAAATATATATATTGGATTTAAAATTTATATTTTTGATAACCATTGTTTAAAATTCTATTGATTATACTTTTTTTAAATTTTTTGATCCATGTCTAACAAGGATTATTAGTACTCTAAATTTCTATATTTCATTCTCACAGATTTAGAGTTAGTTTTATAGGTTTTATTTGTAATAAAATTTACTTAATGTGGCATAATTGATTATTTACTTCGAGGATGTATTTTCTTGCATTTTTTAGTAACATATAACATTTAAGTTCTTCAACATTATTCACATGTGATTTTTTGTGTGTTATTATAATGAATTGTGTTCTTTAGAATACAAGATAATACTATAATAATTATTATATCTATTTATCTTCTATATATAACATTTTTATGAAATAATTTTTTTCTATCTTTATACTTTGTTTATAATTTGTCTATTTTGTGTAAATGAAGGTATTTATTGATGGTCGTTGAAGAAAATATAGAAGAGGAATCTTCATTGGTGATTAATTTGAAAAAACATGATTTGGAAAGAGTTAGACAAGAGGTTGACAAGAAATACATCTCAGTCTTGTGATTCCTCTTGATATATAAGGTTACTGAAAATAAGTGTATGTGCTTTCTTATTAATATTTAAGGTAGGATAATGTCAAGATGAATAGTATAACTATCATTTTTCTATTTTTATACTACAAATTACTGGAAAATCAAACTTCACTTCCCATTGATTTTACTGTACACCATATTAAATTTCACCACTTGATGCAATGTATTTTCATTTAATCTTAGAGTTCAATATATTCTTTTAAATACATATTAATTATAATCATTGAATGATTTATAGGTCTACCACATTGGAATTAAAAATTAAATTATGTAATTTGTGAAGTTTTTTATATGGTCATAATAAATTGAGGGAAAAATTAATGGTTTTGGGGGAAAAATTATGCAATTAGATAATTAAGTTTACTTCTGTAACCATCACCCTTTGAATATATTTTAATTACTATCTATTTTATTACTAAAAACTATTGAAATCATTCTACTGTATTAGTAAATCATCAAAACATAAATTCCATTAAATTAAAATGGGGTAATACTAGTTTACTAAATAAAGGATTAATAACCCTTTTCATCTATATTAAATTTTAATCACCTTTTATAAAAAATTTAAATTCATTAACTAAATAGTTCTTTCTTACATTAATAACTTAATTTTTTTGGGTCAATTTATAAAAAATTACTTTAGTATGTTGTCCATCGTCACAAGAGTTATGAAATACCTATATCAATTATAAAATTTTAAAAATTTAATGATTATTATTTTTATTCACTATATTCTATTTTATAATCATCCACTCATTATTGTAATAAAAAGAAAATTTTCATCACTTTGTGAAGGTGATAGTGCACACATACACCGGAGTGACATTATTGTTTTACAACATATGGAAGGATAAAACATTAGATGATATAAAATATTTAAATAATCATAATTATGTCATAACTATGATATATATTTAGTAATTTTACAATTATAACCATCCAGGTAATACAGTTATGAAAACCCAATTACACCACTACATAGAGATGGTAGGACGTGTATATGCAAAAAATATATTTTCGTTTTCAGTTGTATGGAAACGAGGTTAATAAGATTTTTTCATATATAATAATATCATTTTATTATATATAATGTGTTATAGTTATTATATAATATAGTTTATATAAAATTTCAAAGAGGTAGAAGGGGAAATAAAATTAAAACACTCAGTTTAGAGTTATACCTCTTCTTTGAAAAATAACATTTGGCTTACCCCATAATCATTATAGGACTGACTTTTGATGAAATCGAAGAATATAAATCATGGGAAAGAAGGATTGAAATAGATTTGGGTGAGGATTTTTAAAGATATGTTTCATATGAGGTGTGATGAATATGTAAAACGTTTTGGCTTTTATAACTGAATGAAAGGAAACACTTGGAATTAAGTAAATTATTCATATATAAGATATAAAATATTCATGTAATGTTTTCAAAAATGGACATGATTAATAAGTCAGTACATTATAAGGTTGAAATATGTTTAATAAATAAAATTTAATCATGTTTAGGTAAAATTTTAAGCCGTATATTTTGGTTTAACCCCATTGTTAAACATTTACAACCATTACAATGGTAACACATTTTTTTTCTTTTGTGTGTAATAAATTTATGTCCTAGGTGAAACGTGGTACAAATGACCCGTTGATGTAATTTTAACAAATTTAATATTTAAATCTACATAATTATATATTTTTTCTCTATTATTAAATCAATTAATAAAATACTATTTCTCAAAAATATCATCGATGTTATTTTTGGAAAAAAATTATTTAATTTGACATCAAAGAGATCATGATAGAAATGGAATTATTATATAAACATATTTACCATTAAATATTACATAACTTTCTATGAAATTCATGGAATACAAAATTTCAACCAAAACATATTAATATTATTAATTTAAAAAAACATGTAACTTATTTTTCTACTTCCTACTCAAAAACAATATTAATGTTGCATAATCATTTAAGGTAATTATATAATCACGGTAATTTAACATAAAATATTATCATAATTAATTATTCATCATTGCAATGAATATTTATAACAAATATTAACTTATTTTTATCCTAAATAAAATATATTAAGTATATTCAAATAAATAGAGTGACATTTCTTATTTATTCATTACATAAAATATTTTAAATGTCATTATCAAATGAAAAGGGAACCAAAATTCTTTATATCTGATGTTTTGATAGATATTATAAAATACCACACATTCACATATATAAAATAATATTTTGGGACTATTTTGTAACCTTAACCAATTTATTTTACCTTAATTAATATGTTTTATTATTTACCATGGTGATAAAAATTTTCTATGGAAATTATAAACTAGGACTAAAAATGACATTTAAATATTTATGAAAATTGAAAATATTAATTCTGAATATGGAATAAAATTTTCACAATTCTCTTAAAAATAAATAAATAATCAATTTTAATGTAAATGTTTATATCACAATGAAAAATAGTTTTTTGAATTTTGCGGTTATAAGCATACAAATGAACATATTCAAAAATGATAAATAAGATTCACTCCCATTTATTTATTTAGATTATTTTTAATAAATTGTATCTTCTGTTACATTAAAATAAAATAAAAAATGGTTTTATTAATTACATTATTTATATAAATTAAATTTCATTTATTAAAAAATTGGCATCATTTCACTATAACACAAAAGAAAATATTTTCATAAAAATATTAAATATTCATACAAAGGATATCATGAAATGATAATTTCAAAAATAATTTTCATTTTATTAAATAAATTTTTTATAATTGGAAGTAAATTATAATAATATTTTTCTACAAAAGGCAATAAAACTATTTTTCCTGAAAATTCACTTTTGAAGCATCAAATTAGTTTTTGGAAAACATAGTACTTATTTATTATGAATAATTCAATATATTTTAAAAATATTGAACCACTATCCATATTTTTAATAATTTTGTTATTACTATTCATACTCACTAACCTAATGTATTTTCTACCACAACCGTACTTAAATAATATTATTTTTCTATTTTCAAAGCTCAATGTTTTGTGTGCTACATGTAATTAAAGATAATTTCCTTTTCAAAAGGAATTTTAAAATAAATATTTGGTTTTTATATTCCACCAAATTATATAAATTCATATATCCAAAAATTATTAATTATTTTATAAATAAAATATGACATGGCAATGAAATCATATATAGATTTTTATCATGGACATTAATTTTAATGTTATATGATGGAAACATATAATGCATGTATCTAGATAAGACCAGTACTTGAAAATGAGTTTCTGAAAACATACCACGGTGGTTGAGTGTTAAATATCACATAACAATCTATATATTTATATGTGTTTTCAGAGATTAAGAAATTACTTTACCAATATGATATAAAATATGATAAAATTTATTTATATGGATTATAATGTTTTCATAAGAAGAATTTCATCCATTGATGTGCATCATCATGATTCTGATAAATTTTTCATTCCTGAAGAACTAAAATCTAGTTTTATCTTACTATAGGATGAAATGTTATGTCTATTTTCTAGAACATTAATTATTAGAATGTTTTTAAATAATATACAATATTAATAGACCATAAAAAATTAATCACTAAACAACCTGTATCACTTATGTAGTAACATATTCAAATATGTATATACCTATATAACATATTCCAAAAAAAATGTTGTCCTACTAAACTGCAAATAAAATGATGTAAATATCACCATGTATTAACTAGTGATTTCTCATAATATCCTTAATGCTGATCAATATATTTTTTTATTAATATCACAAAAAGTATAACAATATTATAAAAATAAAAGTCCAAGGTGATCGATATTATTTAACACATGTTTCCGCAATTTTAATTACATAAATTTTCCATATAAATAAATATTTTCATAATAATCCATGGATGTGTTTTATTAATACTCATAACAAAATTCTATTGATTTATACCAATACATTATAATCATATATTCTATAATATATCCAAAATTTCTTTTAATTCTAATCCTGAAGGGATACATCATTTATGATGGACATTATTTTATGGAATTTTCACATAGATAAATTTTGAGAAATTCCATCAATGGAGATAATGTTTATTATAATAGAAACATCTTAAAATAAACTTTAATACCTAATATATTTATCATATTCCATTTCCTATAAAATTCCCCATTATTATTCTAAATTTATTTCCATTTTATCCATAACTATTAAATTATTTTCAATATATATCTAGTAAAAAATTATTAAGTAAAACATTTATTCCTAGTGAATTGGTTTTCATAATGACTTATCACCATAAAATTACAACATGTAAAGTTAGTAGATTATTTATGTTCTCTATAACTATGACTGTGATAGTATTTTTATCCATAATTTATCTTTTCCTTTAATCTTTTACACATATGAATTCTACCACATTCCTAACACATGATATGCTGAATCTATTTCCTTCAATATCCATTTCCCCATAAACATTAAGAAAACCACATTTTTCTCTTATTATTAGAGATTTACATATGGTTTATATACATTCTCATCACATGGTATAATTAAAAAGGAATAATCATTTTATCAATAACTCTATGTTATATCTTTTATGTTTTATCTATAAAGGTAAGGATATAAATCATATCATGGGTCAGTTTCCCTAATATGACCATGATCTTCTTAGTTGCAACACTTGTTCTATAAGCATTCTCATTATGGTAATCCCTATATTGAACATGGTATTTTATTCCCTTCCATCCTATCGGTTCGATCCCTATGATTTAGAAAATTCATCAAAAAATATTGACCCTAGATTAAAAATACTAAAAATATTCACTAATACTCTAATGTTTTATCATAATACTCTTGTATGTTTTTTAATCTAAAATATAGTTCCTAGTTGTTCTAAAAAAGTTTCTATGATACCAATTATAACAACATAAATTCACTAACCTAGATATAGTTCTTACATATTACATTACTACAAGACACAAGGGATTGTACCAACTAAGATCAATAAATTTACAAGACTTGGAAGACCAGATATATATATGACTTCTATGTTACGATGAAAAAAAATAGAGTATGAAAAACACTCTAGCATCCTGGAAATTTTTCCCATGATTTATTCATCTAATCTTGGGGAAAGGAAAATAATGAAAGGTAGAAATTAGATTCTTAATAAGGGTGGAGTATAATGTAATCTATAAAAAATAAATAAGTCAATATAAATATGCTAGTGTGGATAATAAAAATATAATACTTTTAATTAGAAACTTCGTTTAATAAAAATACATGTCAAATATCCACAAATAAATCTCATGGGTAATGAGATACAAATTCCCAATAATGGAAATGCATAAATTTAGAGGTTCATGAACATTCTATCAAGGCCTTAACCATCTTATCATGAATCATAACATCAATTCCTCTCAATGAAGATTTATTACATTATATCATGACCAATAAACCATGAGGTGTTTTATTCCATGAAGACCTCTCAAATTAAAAATTATCATTTTATGGGATAGAATACACAAAGAAATTTACATTCTTATATTGTCTCGTTATATATATGAATCACTATTAGAGTAGTGTATTCGATGTCAAGGCTATAAAGTTGATTTCATATTAATTTATGTTAAAATATATTAGTGTAACATTTAACATTGGGTTTAAAATATTTTATTGCTAAAAATCATTTTAAAAAATACACCCTAAAACCTCCTTTTAATTTTCACTAAATCTCATTTTCTCTCAACATATAATGGAATCTACGATCTTCACTGATGATTTCTGGAATTTTAATTCAATTTTCATCATTTTTTAAAGATAATTTATCCTCAATATTCTATCAATTTTCTTTGTGTCATGATACACAATGGTATTTAGTCCATAAAAACCCTATTCTCGTCAACCAGCAACCATATAGCATGGTTTTTTGTTTGTATATTTTTCATATGTGCATTTAAAATTTTTTCTTCAACATTGTAGGGTTATATCTATTGAATCCAACATCTAGAGAGTAAATTGAAATTTAGGATAAATTATTAATTATAAACCCATGAATTTTTTTTTGTTATTTATAAAAACCTCAAGATAAATTATTTAATTATTAGATATAAATTTTATTCATTCAAAAAAAAATTTATATGCATTTTATTATCAAATATATTTTTTTATGATAAAATTTCATTGATGTTATAAATTTCTTATGAATATTAATTATTTTGCAATATAATTTTTTATAGAACAATTTTTATTTATAGTAGTTTATATATTTAGATATTCGGTAAAATATAATTTTTTTATCATTATAATTTTTTTGTTGTTGAAATAGTTTTTATTATATAATTTTTTTGGTTGATATATTGAATTGGGATAACTTTTTTTCAAAATTTGTCTTAATTTATAAATTTTTTTAGAAAAATTATTTCTTAAAATTTAGGAATTTTTAAATTATCTATATTTATATATTTTTAATCACTTATATATAAATATTTTGTTAAAATTTTTAGATAATTATTAATTTTTGTTTGATATGATCAAACGATTACAAATAAATATTGTTTTTCATAATATGTTTTTATATTTAGAATTTATATTTTTATAAATTTTTTACATGTTTATATGATTTAACATATTCTCCTCTTATATTGTTTTCTTAATTACTAAATAGATCATAATTCGGTAAATTTGTGAAGAATTATCCATGAATATGAAAATGGAGTTGTTTATTTCTTCGAATTTGCCAAATGAAATCATTATTATAAATATTTGATTTTCTATACTTGTGGAACGTGTTTTAATATAAGAAAGTTATGTTTGTAAAGAAGGAAATATTATCTCATTTTTAAAGGGTTTTTGCATATTTATTGATGTTGTATATTACACCCCATGATTTATGGGACGTATATTTTTAAATAAATTCAACTCAATCGATAGATTATGTTTCACACAACACCAAGCTCAAATGAGTTGTGATTAAATATTAACATGACCATTGAAATAATATTGTTACCCTTAGAAATAGTAATGTGACCCTCAAGAATAGTGATGTGACACTTAGGAATAGTAATGTGACCATTAGAATCATAACCACAACTGCGAAATTATAAATAAAATTTAGGTGTTTTTTGAATTAAAATTTGATATATTTATATCATGGAATAATTAAATGGAGGTTCAAAAAATCATAAAGTAAGAGTTTATTTACAATTAATATAATTACTAAAAATAAAATTTATTTACACAATACAGATTCATAAAATAATATTATTTGGTCTTATGATTATAGGATAATTTTATATGACCTTAATTAATTTTTCAATGTGTCACAAATTAAGTTATAATTTTAAAATCATTAATTTTTCCAAATAATTGATGATTTTATTTTTAAAAAATATTCATTTAAAAAAAAAATTATTTTAAAAAAATTATTTAGTTTTTGAACTAATCACATTGATATTATCAATGTTTGATTTTCTAGTAATTTTCTAAAATAAATCAATTTTCTAATTAATATTAATAATATAGTTTTCACTTAATTGGTGTTACTTAACTTAAAAAATTCGTGATTTATTAGTGATATAATCATTTATCGTATGCCAATTTTGAATATAATATATTTAATTTTAACAATTATTCATTAAAATACAATAAAATAAATTTCTAGACCTAGAAAGTAATTTAGAAAACCAAAAGTCAAAAGTGTTTCCTTAAAATATTAATTTTTCCTTCCTTCCACTTTCATTTTCAATTAATTAATTAATTATAATTATAAAGGTGTTTTAAATTCTTAAACACATTATTTTATATGAATATGTGATTTATATTTTCAAAAATTAAATATTACACGTCTCATCTTTGTAATAATATTTTATTTAATATTTTATTCTAAAATCCCCCTCCCCTCAAGAATAAATAGCCCATCTCACTTCCCTTGAAAAAACACTCATTCCACCCTTTCCAATGACAAATATCTACTAACGTACCCTGTATTTGTCATCTTAGATGACCAATAGACTTTTTGGAGCTATCCAACTCCATTCACCTAGGTATTTTTAGTGTCGTGTAAAGAAGCAACACTAAGAAAATAGTATGCATATTAACTCCTCTCTCCTTTCTTATTCTCTATCCTTTACAATTTCATTTCAAGCCCATATTCCCTAGAAATTAATTAGGTAATATTTTAACAATATATAAGTTATTTTCACCTAGTTAATGTATTATAAATATGAAACATATATTTTTTATACTCACTTTTCCTTCTCTTATGACAACATCTCATCAAATATTGGTTAACCACCTATAGTGACATTAAAAAAAACAATTATTATAAACATCTTTACAGATGGAAATTATTATCTAGGTATAACATATAAATATTAAATTACATGTCTTATATGATTCTATAATTAATAAAACTCATTTACTATTTACATCTCACAAATATTTAGAAATCAAGGGAAAACAAATTTTTTTAATGAATAACATGATATCAAAACACATCAATTTCATAAAAAAATTAATAAATATAAATTAAAAAATATAACTAAAAAATAGTTTTATAAATTAAAATAATTCACTTTATTATTATGTTAATAAATATAAGTTTTCTATTCATGAGGCTTAAAATCTAGGCAATTAAATTGGAAATAAGGTAAGCAACATCATCTCAATTCTAATATCATCGAGACTCAAATAGTATTATACACCAAATAATTATTTTTTGGTTTATCTACAACCTATTTTAGGTCATTTGACATTTTAAATTATATTCCAATTAAACATATATATTTTCATGTGTCATGGATAATATTATTTTCTAAGGTGTGTACCAATTTTACATTCGGTGTTTACTTTGAATGTTGAAATATTAATAAATATATATTTCAAACTCACAATGGATATTTGTTGAAAAATATTTTTCATGAGTTAAATATATTTAGGAATAATTTTTTGGATATGAAGTGATAGGTCGGTATTGATATAGCCCCTCAGTTCATTGACTGGTCTCATGTGATAAAATAGTTGGCAACAAACACTTCATGTTTGTTTCCAAAAATAATTAAAGGAGTACCTACCCAAAGGATTAAACCATATTAACTATAATATGGTTATTTATTTAGATACATGACCTCAAATAATTAATCATTTTGTTGATTTATCATTTTATTATCATTTTCTATAGTATTTCCAATATGAATAAATCTATTGATTCATTTCCCTTCTCATTTTTTTTGATGTTGTTCATTTTCTTAAGTTATTCACAATGCCATATTGATTATGTATAAATGATTATTATACACCTATTATTGATTCATGCTTAATCTATATGTAAACACTAATTGTTTTTTATCTCACCCTTTGATTTTTTCCTACCCCCAAGTTGTGAAGATGAGATCTTTCAATAACCGACAAGAAGAAATGTTTTTTATTTCGTTATATACTATGTTTAATTACCGATGTAATAATCAAACCAAGTATTTATCTATATTCTTAAAGACTACTAAAATCATCACTCCTTGTTCATTTCATATATTTTATATATTCCATTGTAATAAGAATACCATTTATGTAAGGATACTAAGGTCTGTGTGGTTACAATTGGTATCTGAGTAAGTTTAGTAGAATCCTTGGGAACTGGATTTCAAAAACATAGATTAGGGAACAAAACCCCAATATAGAGTTTGAGGATAATGATAAAATAACATCCTTTAATTTTTAATGGTAGATATTTTGTGGGTATTTCTAAAAATACATCCCTATCAGGATACTACAATTGGACGTGGTTCTAGCACTGATGTAACTATGGGTTGCGACACTGATGGGGTGTGTCGGACATGAATCAGTTGAAGCTGGTACAAAAAATTTTCCCTACTGCGAACCTAGTTTTTCACTCCATAAGGATATTCTTAGAATAATTCAATTTTTTTATACAAATCATTATGAGGGATTTTAATTAAATATGTTTCCAATAAAACCACGTTTATGATTATAATATTAGCTATGCATAAATTTTCATTTTATGTTAATTGTTTTTCTAATTTAAAATTATATATTTTGTTTCATTACTTAATTATTGTATTCCATTGTTTAGAAATGACGCCTGATTGGAAGGAAATGAATCAATACGCTCAGGCAATGTACGAATTACCACACAAAGTAATCCAACATAGTTATTATTGGAACTTATCAGATCATTACTATATTAGGATTGCATACTCAAATTTTTATCAATAATCATACTTCACATATATTGCATCATTTCATGTGATATAATAACGCAACGTTTAGTGGGGCAACAAACACAGTGTTATCTAATAAGTAATTCAAATCCCCTAAAAATATATTTCTGGAATTGGAATGATATTAAAATGAAAATGTTGTCGTAGAAGTATATTCTCTCAAGGGGGATTCTGAACAATTTTGGACATTGAACCAAAACAACAAGGAGGAATATTAAATAGAATATATTGAATGGAAAAATTTTAAATAAAAATTCCTTGATAATTACTTTCCTCCTGAGAAACTAACTGAGATGAATAAAAAAAATTTAACCTTTAAACAATTGGAATAAGAGAGTGTTGTGGAGTGTGAGGATACCTTCTCAATATCGTTCAGGTATGTTATATATTTCATACATGATTAAATAAATATTGATACTTTCATTGATGTCCGTAAACTATTTTTCCAAAGGGTATAAGCTTCTCAAACATTTTCAATAAGATGATTAAATACTATAAAGTTATAACAAAATAGAGTGGTAATTTTCTAGAACCTATTTGTTGAAGGTAAATCTAGAGATGAGGAGGTCTTATAATACACATGTAAATGGTAAACTGACAAGGATGAAGAAGAAGGGAATGAAGAAATTTCCATTATGTCAAAATTGAGGAACGAATCATCATGTTAAATGCTTTATAGGCGTGGTATTTTTTATAAGTGTAGAGATAAGGGTCATAGGGATAATTAATTTAAGGGAAAAATGATGTTAAATGATTCAACTACGATTAATTGGGGAATTACTCATACCAATTTCCTAGGAATATGGGGAATCTACCATAGAGAACATCAAGGGGAGATCGAAAAGCTTATAAAATCACTACTATAGAAGTATACGTACCCAATGATGTGATGGAAGGTACATTAATCCTATCTTCAAATATATCCAATGATTTATTAGATTACATATAATTTCATTAATTTATATATCTCTATTTTTCTAATAAAATTAGATTTTTTTATTTTGATATAATATGGGATTTATCAAGAAAAAACGTTAATGGAAATATCATTGCAACAAAAAATTTTCATTCAGTCATTTTTATGACACATAAACAAGATTTATTTGATGTAATTATCATCATAACAATGGTTGACTTTGATATAATCCTTAGTATGGGTTGTCTTTAAAAATATGATGAGAGAATTTATTTCAAGGGGAAGTAAATTTCGATTTTTCAGAGAGATATAGAATCCATTGTAATTAGAACAGAAACATCATCATATGATTCTTATCTAGAACCACCCATGTATCTCTAATGAATTATATTATTGGTGAGGAAGAAAACATAACATCTAGGGATGAGGAATGTAATCTATAAATTTATGATGTACCCATTGTGTTAGAATACATTGATTTATATCTTCAGTAATTATCTATAACCCCCTAGAGCATGAAGTTAAATTTACTATTATTCTAATCATTGATGGATGCCCAATATCAAAGATACTTTATAGAAATTGAAATGGTGGAATTATTAGAGATGAAAAAATTACTAGAGTATTTTAGTAATAAGAAATTTGGACACGTGCCTATCATGTGGTGTGGACAAAAAAATTATTTTCTATGTTAAAATATAGTATAGTGGTTAACATAGTTTTTATCTAGAGAGGAGTTCTCAACAATCAAGTTTTTCACTTTAAATTTAAGACAAAATTGGTTGTTGTTTTTGAATTTTTTTGGTTTAGAAAACCAAGAAATGGAACTAACAAAAGCAATAATGTAAAATATTTAAAAAAAATTGAAAAATAATGAAATTAAAAATCGTTATAATAATTGGGATATCAAGTTGGGGTTGGATTTCCAATTGTAATGTTATCATAGTTTGATTTTATCCATTTCTCTTCTATTAAGATGATTAAAGTGAGATTTCACAATCACTTCCTCGCATCATTGATCAATGTTGTTAGTGGGATTAGACCTTTACAATATCATATTTTAGTCTAATCTCCTCTATTTTGTGAAAGAGTTTTATCGAATACTCTCAATTAATTTAGGAAATTCTCGATCCGATGGTGGGTGATGTTTCTTTATTATGAACCACCAGAACTTCTTCCCTCCATCATGAACATCTTCTTTTTTTAGGACATGATGGATATTCTACAACAAATACACCCATATGAAAATGATATTAAACATTAATGGTTTGGGGTAAGAAAAATAGTGATTCCTCCTCTTTAATGGTTTCCACATTCACAACATCTTCTTCATTCTCTGGTGGTTTCTCAAGGTATGCGACATCAAAAGAATGGTCAAAGGGAAAATTAGAATGTAATTCTATTTGAAAAAAATTAAAACATGATGGATCAATATAAAACAACAACCTTTCAAATTATGCATCTTGTGTCTCTTTTTCCTCAAGCAAGTCCACTTGGATCTCATCATGAACACCTTATAATAAATGATCAAGATGTTTGGGGAACTGTAGGTGTTAATCTTCAGGTGTATATTCTTGTTTTTCCACATCCACCAAGGCAATAGATGATTTGGATGAATATTAAAATTTCATGAAAGGGGTGGTAATACTCAATTTAGATTAAAAATAATCATAATGAAAAGAGTTATGAAAATTATTATATACCTTTTGTGGATTGACTACAATTGCTTCATCAGTATGATTATCCTCTTGTAGTTGAATTTTCCAATATAGAGGTAGGTAGTCCGACTACTCCATCTTTTCTTCAAATTCCACCACTTTGGTGGTGTCTTCCTTCAATGGTTCTGGATCATCTACTTTGTAAGGAATATATGGATCAAGTAGTTCTTCACATTCATTCCAGAATCCATCTAGATCTTTTTGATCTCCCACATGTAGCTCAGTAGGTAATTCTTCCTTCTTTTCCTCCTCAGGTTTATTCATATATCTTGGGTTTTCCATCAATGAACAGACATATTCAAATGCAAGTTATACATTTTTCTATAATTTTTCTATTTCATTTCAATGTTCATGCATCTAAACTTTATCATAAATAGTCTCATCTATTTGTTTCAAATGTAGGTAGTTGTTCCTTGAATTAAACATATGATAATTCAACAACATCATGGAAAATTATTTTTTATGTTTTTTTAATTGAAAAATGTTAAATATTAGTAATAAAATTATGGAAATGCCTCCCTGATGATGGAACCAATTTTTGACACGTGCTTATTAGGGGGTATGGAAAAAACAATTATTTTCTAAGTTAAAATATATTATAATAGTTAACAAAGGTCGTCTCTAGAGAGGAGCGCTCAACAATCATGTTTTTTTACTTTAAATTTGACAATGAATTGGGGTTGTTTTTGATATTGTTGGTTTTGAAAACAAAGAAATGAGACAAAAGAAATAATTTATGTAAAAATATTATAAGAAATTGGTAATGAAATTGATTGAAAATAGTGAGATGGATTGAGTGATTAGTTTAGGGTTGGATTTCTAATTTCTATGTTATCATAGTTTTATTTTATCTATTTCTCTTCTCTTAAGATGATTAAAGTGAGATTTCACAATCACTTCCGCACATATTTGATCAATGGTTTTAGTGAGAGTAAACCTTAAAAATATCTTGTTTTGGTCTGATCTCCTTCTTTTTTGAAATATTTGTAGCGAATAATCTCAATTAATATAGGGAATTCCTGATCAGGTCTTGTTTATCCAAAAAAATCTTGAATATGCATTACAACTCTCACACATACTGACAATCGCCATGTACATCAACAATAAGGTCTGATCTATTCTATCGTATATAGACCAGAACCTAGTGAGGGAGATAATTTTCATTAAACAAATCAATAATAACAACGGAATATAAAATAAAATAAAATTTTACAAGATAATATAAACTGTTATTACAATTGAAACCAACTTGCAAAAGAGGGAGAGATTTCCATAACATTAAGACCATGAACATAAAAATTAAAAAAAATGGAAATCCTAACCTTCCCCAATCACTGATAATATTTACCCCACCATTTTATGGGTAATTTATAATAATAGGAAAGAATAAGGCATTACAATGCTAAAAATAAATAAAACAGGGGAAAAAATAACATGAACATTTCTTCCATAATCTGTACACTAGAATTTATGCTTCGGTTCACTAACTATATCCTTGATTTAGGCAGAGGTACCTACTTATTTGAGGTGAGTAATGGATTTTTCAATCTACACACGAAGTTTCATGTCATCTGGAGCCATTTGGAACGAGTTATGGTTGAATTAGTAGACCATACTTTTTCTATCCGCCAATCACTATTGCACCAACCATACATTGACCGGTTGAAGGGTGACCTATAAGAAATCCTTACTGCATGAAATTTGAGGTCAATCTTCCTCGTTGAGTTGGAATTCTATAACTACTGGATGCACCACATTTGGTGGTCGGTAGACGGATATATGGATCATTCAATAAATTAATGTCCACTATGCCAGACAAAATAATTGTTCACATTGACTGATTTTTTTTGGCCTCTTGGAGTTCGAATTGGTTTTGGTTCTTGAAGACTTATTTGTAGTCCCCAAATCATTTCATCCTAAAAAAAGTAATCATGTGAATTTGATGAAAATTTTAGGTTTTATGCTCAAAATACAGAGGAAAGATAAAACTGTTTAATGTCCAGAAATAACCACTTTTCACACTTAAGCACAAAACTCAACAAAAAACATAAAATGATGCAAATAAGATCAACTAATTAATTAGAAGTGATTAAATCAACTCAAAAAATATTTAGAAATTTGAAAATATGAGATCTTTCAGATTTATTCTCCCAATTGTTTAACCATGGGGATATGTTGTACTGCTTATGTAGAAGCAATATAGAACCTAGAGGTTTTGAATTGAATATAGATAAATCAATTATATCAAAATAATGAACTAGTACCCTCTTCCTCACATTGATGATTTATTTTATCAACTCTATATAGCTCAATATTTCCTGAATATTGGCCTTCTTTCTAGATATCTGCAATTTCACGTTATGAGGGAATGCATTCCTATGATAGAATTCCAATCCATGTATGGGCATTATGAGTTTACGGTAATGCCATTTGGACGGACTGATGCACCATATATTTTTAAGGGTCTAATGAATAGAGTGATGAAGGAATATCTTGGATATATTTTTGTGGTATTTATTTATGATATAATTATATATTCTTTAATCTATGAGGATCATGAGAACCACTTACATATTGGTCTGAAGGAACTTATGAAAAAAATATCTATAGGGGATATTTAAAATGTGTGAATTATAGATTCACATAATTTATTTTCTTTGACATATTTCTCCTAAGGATGGAATCTTGGTTGATTCTGTAAAGAAAAAGGAAATCCAATAATGGCCCACACCAAAGAACATAACTGAGGTACATAGTATTATTGGTTTAGAATGTTACTATTGGAGTATTGTTTAGAATTTTTCCTAATTGGATAACCAAATAACCAAGCTCACAACTAAAGGATTAATGATTGTATGGGATAAAAAAGGTACAGAATGTTTTAATGAATTGAAGTGAATATTTATCAATGGTAAAATATACGATATTTTCTCTTCCATCCTGAAATGATGGGGTTTTTATATAAAATAGTGCATCGAATAATGGATAGGGTTGTGTCAATGTGGAAGAAGAAAAATATATTTCTTATGAACCAAGGCAGATGAAGACTTGTGAAAAAAATTAACAAACTAATGATCTTGATTAAGTGTTTGTAATTAGTTATTGGATGATATGAAGTCATTGTCTCTATTGATAAAAACATGATATATATATATATCAAAATAGTTTTCAATAAATATTTACATATATAAAACTCAACTTGAGTCAATGGGGATGGATCTATTTATTAAAAGATTATGATTTCTCAATGAATTACCGCCCATGAGAAGAAAATAAAGTAAAAAATTCATTAAAAAGGAAATGTTGGGGAATTATTAACCAAATGAGGATTGATAAAGATCTTATCCTCATTGATTTAGTAAAGATGGAAATAGAAGCCATTAAGGAAATAGAAAAATCACACCTTTCCCAAAATATTTCTAAACCAACTTTTTTGGAGAAGATAAAAAGCTCTCAATATGATGATAAGAGTATTAAATTGAAATTTAAAGCCATTGAGGATAGAATATTGGAATAATTCATCTATAAGTATGGAATTATGAAATATGTAAAGAGGCTATGTGTTCCATCGATACCAAATCTAAAAAGGGAACTATTATATGATGCGTGCAGTTTAAATTTTTCTATACACCTTAGTAGTACCAAGATGTATAGATATTTTAAGGAATATTTTTTTGACAACATAAAGAAAAAAATTGATGAATGTGTGTCAATGTATATATTTTTTCAATATGTGAAGGCCAAAATACATCATCTTATGGGAGTCATGAAACCTATATCTATTCCTATGGGTAATTGGGGTGGCATTACGATGGACTTTTTCATAGTACTACCAATGAAAACTATAAGTAATGATTCAATATTGGTTAATTTTTATCGCCTTAAAAAATTAAAACATTTTCTTGCTACAACAGAATATTTACCTCTTGAGTGCCTAGAAATACTATATGTTAATGAAATTTTAATATTCTATGTTTCACATCTATGAATTGTGTTTGATTGAGATCATCGTTTTACACCAAAATTATAAAAGATCCTTTAAATGTATTTGGATACTAATCTACAGTTGAGTACTTATTATCACCCTGAAACTGACAATATGTCTGAAAGGACTATTCAGACATTATAATAAATGTTTATATTATTCTCACTTTTCATTAAAGTTATTTAGGATCATTATTTATCATTGTTGTAAGATTCCTATAATAATAGTTAATATTATAGTATTTAAATGGCACCATATGAAGCATTATATGGAAATAGATGTCATTCTCCAACCTTTTGGGATGAATTTGGTGAATGTAAAATAATAGTACATGAACATATTGAAGATAAAATGATAATGGTCAAGTTAATTCATGTCCATATTAAAGAACCATAATGTTAGGTAAAGAGTTAAGTGTACAAATAGATAGAGGATTTATAATTCCAAGTGGGATATCACAAGTTTCTAGGAGTATCTCAATGGTAGGCTGTTTTAAGGATTTGTGGGAAAATAAAACTGAGGCCTAGGTATATCAGACTATTTAAAATTATGGAATGAAATAAATGTTTCTTAATGATTAGAAATTCCACTAAGTCTCTCAAAATTTCATGATGTGTTTAACAGATCATTATTAAAAAAGTACATGCCAGACCCAACACATGTACTCACCTATGAATAAATTGAACACAAACCTGATCTGTCTTACTAAAAACAGAATATCTATATTATTTTCAATAGAAAAAATGTATTGAGAAATAGGATGACTCGATTGGTAAATACTCTTTATAGAAACCAATAAATTGACGAAGCTACACGGGAACATAAGGATGTTACGAAGAAGAACCACACTCGTCTATTTAAAAGACAATTTTCATGAAAAATTTCGATATAAAAATTCCTAAAGGAGGGATGAAAATAAAACCCCAATATTTGCATCATGAATCCAGTTAAATAAATTCAATTCATTTAATATATTATGTTTCACACAATATCGACGTTAGATGATTAGTGATTAAATATTAACATGAAAGTTGAAAAATTAATGTGACCCTTAGTAATAGTAATGTGACCATTAGGAATAGTATTGTTACCATTTGAGTAATTACATCACTTATGAAATTATAAATACAATTTAGGTATTTTATTAATGAAAATATTATGTATTTATATAATGGAATAATTAACTCTATATTTCAAATTTATAAATTATGTGTTGGTTTAAAATTAATATAATGATTTAAATAAAATTTATTTACCAAAAATGGATTGATAAATTAATATTTAGTTTTATTCTCATTATATGATAATTTTATACGACCTTAATTAATTTTTGGAAGGGCCACAAAATCTATTATAACTTTAAAATTGGTATTTTTTTTGAAAAAAATAATGATTTTAATTAAAAATTAATCTTCCAATTCTGAGATAATTATTTTTTTAAAATGGATTTCATTATTTAATTCACCACATTAAAACGATCCAGGTTTATGATTTTGGTAATTTTCTAAAATACTTCTTTTTTTCTAATGAATAGTAAAAATACAGTTTTCACTTAATTGGTGTAACTTAAATTACATAATTTATGAAGTATTAGTGAAATAACAAATTCTATAAATTCTTGATATAATATAATATATTTTATTTCTAAAATGTTTTATTAAAATACAATAAACTCAATTTCCAAACCTAAAAATAATTTTCTAAAACCAAAAGTCATTACTTTTACCTTAAAATATCAATTTTTATTTTATTCCAATTTTTTCAATATTTTAATGAATTAGAATTATAAATGTGTTATAAAGTATTTTACCCATGATTTTTATTAATATATCATTCATATTTTAAAATTTCACTATCAAAAGTCTTACCTTTGATATAATATTTTATTCTAAAAATCTCCAACTCCTCAATTATAAAAAACCACTCTCCCTTCCAATATAAAAAAACTCATTATAGTCATTTAAAAGTAAAATATCTACCCAAATAAACCATTTTAATCCTTTTATATGATCTATGGACACTCTGGATCCATCCCACTATAATCACCAAGGGATTTTTATAGTCGTGCAAGAGAAGCTACATCGAGAAAAGAGTATGATTCTATCAACTACTCCCTCTTTTTTTATTCTCTTTATTTTCCAAATTCCTTTAAAAAAATATTACCTATAGATTAATTAGGTAATAATTTAACATGATATTAATGATTTTTACCACTTAATGTATTATATATTTTACACATATTAATTTTGAACTCCCTTTTCCCGTAATTACGACAACGTCCAGTCCAATATTTGTTCTCCACATACGGAGACATATAAAAAATGATTCTTATGACCAAAATAATGGATCGACTGTATGGAAAATATATAATATATAATTATGTACATAATTTTTTTCTATTCTTCTAGAATTAATTAAAATAATCTATTTTTCACATTTAATAAAATATTACAATCGATGAGAAACAAGAGTTGTGAAATACACAATATAAAAAATCTTCAATTTCATCAACAGAAATTAATAAATATATTTTAAAAATTATAATTAGGAACTATTTCTTTTAATGAATATAATTAACTTCTGTATTAGTGTTTTAATAATCATATGTCTGTTATTCAGGAGTCATAAAGAGACGTAATTAATCATGGATTAATGTAAAAATCATCATATCAATTTCAATTTCATTGAGAGTCAAAAGGTATTGTTCAACTAACAATTATTATGGGGTTTATAGACTACCCATTTGAGGTTATTCTAAATTTTAAATTGTATTCCCCTTAAATATCTATATTTTCTTATTTCATGGATATGATTATTGTCTAATACATATACTATTATTATATTTGGTGTTTGTTTTTAAGGTTGACTGATTAATAAATTTCCATTTCCTACTCAATACAGATATATTGTTAAGTAATTTTTTTATAATCTAAATCTATATATGAGGAATTATTTATTCTAGAACTGAAAGACGGGGTACAATATAACCGTGTGAGGCATTGAAAAGTCTCATGAAAGAATATAGTTAGAAAAAAATCATTCATGTTTGTTTCAAAAAATAACTAGACGAGTGTATAACCATAGAATTAAACCATCTTCATAGTATGATGGTTCATGTTCCAGATGCATGAAATCCAATAATTAAGTGTTTTCTTCATTCAAATTTTTTATCCTTATCTATTGGATTTTCAATTTGAAAAAATATATGGATACATTTTCATTCTCAGTTTATGGATGTCTTATGTATTTCTTTAGTTATTCACCTTGATATATTGATTATGTTTAATTGATTGTGATTCACTTATTATTGATTCATTATTCTCCTATAAATAACTGCTACTGAGCATTTGATCTCACCCATTTATTGTTCTTCCATCCCTATGATGTGATGATGAGTTCTTTGAATAACTGACATGAATTAGGTTATATTTTTTTGTTATTAAATCTGTTTGATTACTAATATAATAAAGGAACCATGCATGTAACACTATTCTTCAATAAAACTAAAAAAATCAATCATTAATGATGTCATATCTTGTATCTATTCCATAATAATAAAACGACCATATACTATAGGATAATGGGGTTGTGGTTGTTACATTAGATATAACATGGTTAAATTACTGGATGTTCAATAGTTAATTATGATGAAAATATTCATCATAAAATAGATGATCATATTGATTAATTAATTCATGGTAGAAAAAATATAAAATATTGAATGGTTACATTGATATTATAATAAACCACTATTCTTAGGTTGCACTAAATTTATAGCATTATCAAAAGTACTAATATTAGTTATCTTTAATGTAAGAAATCGATGGAGTGATAAAACATTCTCAAAATTTCATGAATGTTTAAAATATCTACCTCTAGAATGCAACTGGATTCTAGATAACAATTATGACTCAAATAAAATATTATGCACAATGGGATTGAGTATGAAATGATATATTCTTTCCCCAATTATGTTGTGTTGTATAGGAAAAAATATGAATGTTATCAAAATTTCCCAAATGCGGGACATCATGATATAATGTGGATGGAAATTTGAATTATAATTTGTTATTAGGTTTTTGTATCAAAGCTCATACAAATGAAATTTTGTACCTTATCAATATTCCTCATTTAAAGTATCTATTTCCAAATTAAAAATATAAAAAGGTTAATATTTCATACAGATGACACATCTCTAATGGTAATCTAAATAACTCTTCCAATTGACCACAGTGGAATATATTTGATAATAAAATTCCATATTTGGGAAGTTAACATAGAAATATCAGAATGGGATGATGCACATATAGGTTGAATCTATATCAAAGTTATAATAGATAAAAATTATTAAGAGAAGTTTTATTAGTAGTTTAAAATATTTCCTCATAGATATGTATGGAAAAAATATGTTTTATGATGATCATAATGATTTCTTGAACCAAATAGAAATGAATTGATATTAGTGTGTATATTTCACCATTCACTGATGATTTATAACATATATGGGAGATCGGTGTTCCAGTTTCTGATGTATATAAGAAATAGTTTTTATTTGAGTTCTATATTAATGTTCAATATAAAGGAATTTACTTCATTTGGAAATTTATTTGTATATAGTGTTAAAGAACATAAATCATGTCTAATTTGAGAATAAGAGACTTCATATTATCAATTAAGGAATGTGAGAAAGACAGTTACATGGGACATCAAAGTTTTCTTTCAAATTGATCATCCCAATCATAGATTGAAAAATGAATTTAGATGTGTAAAATAATATAATATCCACACACAACCATTTTTAGTTGAATAATATTATATCATAGTGAATATATTGAATTAAAAATTAGAATGAAAGTATTTTCTTTTCATCAAAAAAATATCTGGAAGTAATATTCTATCTTACTAGAGCTACCTTATTGTATAATTTTTAGAAATAAAACCTAACATTTAAATTATTAGAGTTGATAAAAACATATTTAATATATTTATTAGAACATTTATACACATAAACATTAATAAAAAATATGGATCGAATACTATATTAGACTTGATATCCATAGGAATATGTTTGGAGTTAGCTTCCACTATAAAAGGGGACAAAACATATTCACCTCTTTGCATTCACACATTAGGAAAGAGTGGGAAGATAAATTATTTCAGTGTATGCATGGTATTAAAATAACCTTTTATATATTCATCATATGTGAATAATTTCAAATCATTGATGGACTATAAATTAATAAGTATGAAATATCATGATTTTAATGTATTGATGTAACAATTTCTATGAATCACAATATTTAAAATATTGCTAAAACCTATCTTAAATTAAAACTTCAATTTATGTTATTTTTCAAATATATTTGTAGAAACTCTGTTGATCCAAATGTATTATATGTGTTGATGTATGAAGTTTCTCTTATACATTATCAACATTAAATTTATATTCTACATATATTTTTTGAAATAATGGATCATCTGGAGATACATTTTTTTCATGAGATAATATTATGTAGGAATATTATTTTATGTATGATATATTCTTTTGAAATATATATGGAAAACATTAAGGGATATATTCAGTATCATCATCGACCATATGCCTCTATTGTTTAAAAATATTCATCAGAAGAGTTGATTGATTTCTATAATGGTTATTTTTATGAAGGTAATCATATTAGTCTCCATGTATCATGATGTTTTAAAGTTTATAGTGTTAATAGAGGGATTCATGGTTTAAATATAAATTCAATATTAGTGACCCTAACCCCAATATCTTGGAGCTGGTGAGTACTACCATTACATTAGAATAAGTTACAAGAAAAACCATCTTGATGGAATGAATAGTTTAGTAGTCCCGGTAAACTATATACATACATGAGACTTGCATTACATTTGAATACAAAAATTACTAAATAATTGTTTTTCAAGAATAAAATTATTCCCCATATAATATTCTAGTATATAATTTATAGTACACTTCATGGATTCCTAGGGAAAGGAAACAAATATGGGTGATCTCAAATTCTCAATAAGAGTTATGTACATTGGAAGATATCATGAATTAATAATCATAATCAACATGAAAATATAAATAACTGAGCACAAATTCAATTTAAATAACATGATATGGAATAATAAATATAGAAAGGTTAAAAAGTAATCACACATTCCATTGAAATAAAAGGATAATTAATAATCAATATGGATATGTAAATAATAAAAAACAGAAGCCATTAAATCAATAAACTGAGAATGAAATGCATCTAAAGATTACATCACTATCAAAATTTAATGGATAATAATAATATAAAATGTAATATAAGAAATTATCAATTATTGGACACTATTATATTTCAAATAATGCTAACACTATTATCAATACCTTTCACAACATGGTTTAATACTACAAGTAGAAACCTCGTTAATTATATCTTAAATTGTTTTTATCTGTAGTCCTACCGATGCATCAAGGGTACATATTTCACTGGTCCCACCAATCATAACAGTTCTAAATTATTCCTCAAATATTAAATAATCAATTTAATTAAAATAAATATGATTTATTGTTAAATATCCACATTGACTAAAGGATACGAGTTTATCAATATTTCTCAAGTTATTAAAATTACATTCAATGTAAACTCCATATGTGAAAAATCAATATAGATTTTTCAATAATAACTTACACAATAAAAGAATATATATATTTATTATAAATGGAATGTCTAATGAAAAATTATAATAAGAATTTGATTGATTCCAAAAAAAGTTATCTATCCTAACAGAAAGTGTGATTGTATAATAGCTTTTACCACATGGTAAATTTGAAGTCAAATCCCCATGGTGAAAGAATTCAAATTGAAACATAAGGTAACATGAAATAATAATTAATCATGTTATTAAATTTGAAACGGTTAGTGTACAAACCAAATAGGATTCAATTATTTCATAATAACAAATAATTCTCACAAGAATGAAAATTGAGATGCAATCCATTACATTACACTTCCTTTTTCTTGAACACTCTATAAACTCTTCTTTAATGGGTTTAATTATGTTAATAACTTATTAAATAAAAATATTAATATTTATAATATCATATATTATCCTCATATGACATATTATCATCCATTAATTTGTTCTCTTTCACTGTTTTCATTTTTTTGGGTGTTGATTTCATTGTTTACTAAGCATGACTAATGGTGAATGATCTTGTTCTATGGAATATATACATATATACATATATATATATATATTATGAAATAATAATCATGAATTAGTTTTAATATTACTTCTTTAATTATCATTATATATCATCATTTTTATTAGTGATGAAAAGAGATCCATATCGCTTCATGAAGGTTGTAGTCCACACACAGCTAAATGATGTTATCACCATTACGTATGTGAAAAAATAAAAGAGATATATATATATATATATATTATCTTTCAAGTATTAAAAATATTTTTTAATATCATAACTTTTTTCATGAATATCAAATATAATCATCAACTTTACCTTTATCTAATTTTATGTGAAGCATTAGTTGATGAAAAAACACATCGCTTCATGAGGCAGTAGTCCACCATATAAACAAGCAACATTATCGTATCTATTATGGAATGGATGGTAATATATGTATATATACATATATTTATTTATTTGTTTTAGTTACTTTAGAGGTATAATTTTATATACATATCTTATAGATAATTTATATCTATCATCATTCACACTAAAGAGAGTTGGTATAGGAAAAATGGATGACATCAGTTCATGAGGTGGTAGCCTATTTAACAAATGAATTACAATTATATAACAAATTTGATAGAATTTTGTGTGATTTTATGTTTTTCCCATAATATAACAATATCTATGTTTATGAAATATACTTACATCATTATATAACCATTGTTTAATAGGAATTGTTGGAGATAGAGAAGGAAATAAAATAAAGATGCTTGTTGAAGAACATTACATATTCTTCCGGTATCCTCTATAGGATTGCACTAATTAATTAAAAGGATGGATTTTTTTAGCAAAATAATGATTTTATGATTAGGATAGGGAATTTCTAACATGCGATGGAAAGGTATTTTCATATCCAACATGGTTTTTTAGTGTGAATAAGTGAGGGGAGTGAGTTCAATTTTACATTTGTTCATGAGTGGTATTCAAGTTAATACACAATGGTATTCACTATTTAGAGGTATTTTTTATATAATGTGTCTCCAAAATTGAATAATAATGTATGGAAGTGTTTATGATATTTATTGAAAACTCCACCAGACAAAACAAATTTCATTTTTATTATATTGTCCTTTATTATTTTTTGTTTACTCAATTTTACGCTCTTAGTTTTTAACATTGAAAATTGTATGTTTAAAATTACCTAGGTATTTTATCCATTTTGAATAGAATGAAAATGAAATTTATTAGATTAATCTAAACTAATGATTATGAATATTAAATAAAATATATTAAATAATAATTCTACTTGTGTGTAAAATTAATTAATACAAAAAATATGTTATACATAAAACATCATTTAACCGTAATCACAATAATGAATTTTAATTATTTTTAATAATAATAATTGTTAAAAAGTATGTTTACCATATTAAATAATATAAATTAATATGATTACATATATAAAATAATTTTTTTTAAAATTACATTCACAAAAATGTAAGAATTTAATTTAAAATTACTTTCGATGATGTGACTGGAAAACTGGTTTTTAGAGGGAAAATGTTTAAAAGTTAACAATGTTTGTATATCTAAAATCAATAAAAAAATTATTCCAATTAACTAAATTGTATTTATGGATATAAAATTTATCTAATTTTTTTTAAAACAAATTAATAATTTATTTTTTCATTATTAATAATTTACAATAAAGGGATTTTATTGATTAAAATTTAGTATTTTTCACTATTCATCAAAGAATAAAGATTCTTAAAAAACAACAAAAAATTTAATCATAAGATAATTTATATATTCCAATTAAAAAAATAAATTTTATTTTATGAAATAAAATTTTCAAAAATGGAAAAAATAATATTTAATTATGTTATCCAAGCCTGATTAAACCATCTTTTTGAAGGAAAAATGGATTTTTTTGAAAACATTTTTTTCTTTTATATATTTTAATTTTATTTATAATCGATATATAATTAATATATATTTATGTAAAATATATATTTTAATGATTTATTTAATCCTTTTCATCCCAAAAATTAAAACATCTAGGAAATTATTTTATATTAAATAATAACATTAATAATATATTGTCATTCAGTAAAACGTAGCCTTGCATGTAATAAAAGCTTATGAAGAAACGCATTATTTCACTTAATTTAGGATAAAGTTAGTGTTGTGTGTAATGAAATCTTTTTAACAGATTGAATTTATTTCAAATAATATATATCCTATGTATTTTTGTGTTATATTTTCTGTTACGCTTGGTGTTTTATGTCATACAAGTTATCGAATACAGTGTCCTTTGTTTAGCATTTTTGGGTGTCATATTCTCCCTACATCAAATAACGAGATTCCTTTTAATTTAAACTTTATCTTGATAAACAATGTTTTTATATTTCCAAATACCTTTGTTGAAAAAAACAACATCTTGAAAGTGTTAAAAAATATCCTCTTAATAAGACCGAAAGTCTTTTACAAAGGACATATGGAATAACATATCATGAGGATTCAATAAAGGAGAACATTACTAGTAAGTGAATATATAGACATGGAAGAAAATAATAAATATATATAGAGAAAAATAACAGTAATTTATAAAAATAAGGTGAATGACTAATGGAATGTTAAGGGTATCAAAATAGTATGTATGTGATAACATACAAGACCATATGATTCATAAAATATGATTGTAATAGGGTAACATTTTATATTTTAAAATATTTTTCCTAATGGTGATAAATTCTTTTACTTTATAATAATATAAAAAATATACTTAATTGATAAAATTTTATTTCATAAAAAAAACATTGACCTTTGTTTTTTCTTTATAAAATTTTTAATTCATCCCTTTCCCCCATGAAATGAATATCTAAAAATAATTTTTTTTTCTTGGAGAACTAAAATTAACATTAAATGGATACTAAGATCCACAAAAGAGTAAAAATTGTACCAGTATGTCTCTAAATATTTTCAAAAACAAATATGGTTAGGGTAAGTTATCATATATAATTAATTAATCTCTAAACCAAAAATTAATAATACTGGGTCATCATTAATATTTTTTTTCAATTCATTAAACTAATATCATTAACACGCTAACCTGGACACCACATAGTCTTGTTGTAGGCACGAATCCCTTATAATCCTTCAGTCATGCGTTCAAGCCCAACCGCCTAATCAAATGTGATGGGTTATCACATAATATACATGTTGTAATTTCACTAATGTTATATTTATATAATTCCTATAACATTTGAATGAATATGATGAAAATAATTAACATAAATTTAATCACTGAATAAAATTTTTACAATTTTTTTAAAAAGATTTTATTTTTTTAAATGTCTTATAATCTTCTTTTTCTGTTATTAAAATTTATTTAATGATTATATCAACACTAAATGTTACGAATACCCTTATATGTATGTTTATAAATTTTTAATGCATTATTCCTAAAATAATTTTTCCTATAACACATATACATTCCATAAGTTTCCCTAAAAACATCCTTAATCATGGTAGACTCTCATAGCATAGAACCTAAAATGTGTTTTTTCAAACTTTGAACATATGATCAATCTTAAACTCATGAAACTATGATGGTATCCATAACTCATATGATAATTAATACATGTATGATTATAACACACTACAATGAGGTTTCATGATTCCTATAACCAAAATATCATTTTTAAGAATACTTATAATATTTAATTTCTTCAATCCCAATACAGAAATATTTCTTTATTTTTATTTATTATTATATATTTTCTTATTATGGAGGTTAACCTAGGTCATACATTATCATCATCTATTTGAACCCTTCATAATATTTTGTAATGAAAAATTGAATTATCCTAAAAATATATATAGGGACTGGCAATCTTGGTGTATATTAATTCCCATTGTTGGGTATTAGGTAATGCTCAAGTGAAGCCCAACCTACCGTATTTTAAGTTCTTAACCTCAACAACCTCTAGGCTAGAACCACCTTCACTTGTAGTGTCCAGAAAGGTATATATTTCCGAGGAAGACCACATAATCTCTACCTTACCAAAAATTTTGGATTTTCTTCAATAATTTCCCTTAAAGTCATTATTAGGGATATATTCTTTAATATATGTTTTATTAATTCTAGTTTTGATGGATTATACTAAACATGATCTGATAGTAATTACAATGTCCCTAAACCAAACAGTGTGGACCTGGTTCCATCTACCATTATATTGGAATAATATATTATAAAACTCATCCAATAGAACCAAATGGTTCAATTGTCATGGTAAACTATATATATATATATATATGAGACCTTCAATACATTTGAATGTGAAAATAAAAACAATTATTTAGAAATAACATTTTTCTCTCTATAATGTCATTTCCAAAAAAGATAGTATACTTCATGGATTCTAAGGGAAAAGAAAGAAATAAGGGTGAGATGAAGTTCTCAGTAAGGGTTAAGTGTGGCTGACGGTATCAAAAATCAATAATCATAATAAAAGTATCAAGCTAAAAAACTAAGAACATAAGCCACTTATATAATTGGATAATGAATAATCAATATATAAAGCTAAATCACTACTAACACATTCCATTTAAATAAATGGATAATGCATAATCAATATGTCAATGTAAATACCTAAAAATACATTCCATATAATAATTAAATTGTGAATGAAATAAATCTAGAGATAATATCAATATTTAAATATCTTGGATAACAATAATTGAAAAATGAATACAAGAAACACTTTATTATTAGATTATATGAACTTAACCAACATGAAACCTCTATCATCAATACCTTTCACAAGATGGCATAAAACTACATGTAGAAACCATTTAAATTTTATGTTAACATGTTTCCCTCATGAGATATACTGATGCATTGAGGTTCTATATTATACTGATCCCTAACCATCACTATAGGTCCATATCATTCCTCATATATCAAATAATAAATTTAATTAAAATCAATATTCATTATCGTTAAACAACCATATTGAGTAAAGGATACATATTTATCAATATTTCCATGTCAGAGAAATAACATTCAAAGTAAAAAAACATATGAAAAAATGGTTTATAGTATACAAAATAATCAAATTGACCATATAATAATATTTATATTTAGTAATTTTGAAATTTGAAATGAAAATTTATCACAAGAAAATGATTTTATCCATAGAATGTTAATAATCACAAAAATGTGAGATTGTGTAATAAATTTTACCATGTATAAATATTTAATTTAAATACCATTTGCGAATTAATTTAAATTGAGACATATATATTCATGAATTATATATTAATCATTAATTTTCATGTAAATGGGGAATTATACACACAATATAAGTGTGAATTGGTTCATAATAACAAATAATTCTCATTGGATTGTAAATTGAGACAAAATCCCTTAACTTGCGCTTCCTTTTTATTGAAAACTTGTTAAAAACCCATATAATTTTTTTATATTTTTATTATCTTATGAAATAATAGTATTAACTTTTATAATATCATATATTGTGATTTTATAACATTTTATCACTAATTTGTTAATACTTTTTTATTATTTTCATTGATTAGGGTCTTAAGTGCCTTGTTTTTTCATGCTTGTCTCGCCATGAGTAATTCGGTTCTTCCCCATATTATATAGTTGTATCATATATATAATAATAATCATTTAATATTCATCATATAAATTAATTATACTTATATATCATTCATTTATTCGAAATGAAATTAGAGTCACATCACTTCATGAAGGCGATAATCTAAAGATGCGTGATGATGATATCACCTTTTCATTAATGAAAATTAAATAATGATATATATATATATATTATCTTTATATAACTATAAATATGTATTTAACATAATAATTATTTCATTTATATTAAATATAATCATTAACTTTATCATTATCACCTTTTATGTGAACATTTAGTGAAATATAAGTCACATCCCTACGTGAGGCGGTAATCTTCCATAAAAATGAGAGAATTTATCCTATCTCATATGTAATAGAAAGTATAAATATTTATTTGATATAGATTATATATAGGTATAATAATTTTTTAAATATAACATATATAATTTAAATCCATTAACAAACCCAATAATAAAAGGTGGTAATAGAAAAAAACAACTTCGATTCATGAGGTGATAGTCTTCCATACACACAATTGATGATTTCCTAAACCATTTGATGAATGTGTGTGTGGTTTTATATATTACCCTTGAAATAATAAACAATTTATAAGGAATATATTTATGTATTTTATATTAATGGTATTATTGGAATTTCAGGAGGTCGAGAAAGAATGAAAACAATGACGATTTTTGAAGACAATACCTCTTCTGTAGGTATCCTTTTTAGTTTTTAACTAAATATTTCATATAATGGATTTATGAAAAACAAAATGATTATAATATAAGTTTAGGGACTTTGGTAATTTATTTTGGAAGGTATTTTATATTAAAATGTTTTTTTAATGTGTGAATAAGTGATGGGAGTGAGTTCTCTTTTGTAGTTGAGGAGGAGTGGCTTTTTTTGTATATACTCATAAGTATTTACTATTGGGAAGTCCCCCTTAACAAATATCATCCCAAAATTAAATAAT
Source organism: Viscum album (assembly GCA_963277665.1). Taxonomy (NCBI): domain Eukaryota; kingdom Viridiplantae; phylum Streptophyta; class Magnoliopsida; order Santalales; family Viscaceae; genus Viscum; species Viscum album. The sequence continues at coordinate 214,061,256 of OY728146.1, read as the reverse complement.
ATTAGAGGGTTGGTTAGATTTGGTGGATAAAAACCTCTCAAACAAGAAAATCATAATAAATTTATATAATGTTTTTCCTTAGCCATTAGGTTTACACATTTTTAACCTTTTACTTTTTACCACGGTAACTAGTATCTTTTTATTTACCAAGGAAATTTATCTATTAAGGATATAATCAAAATAATATTTTTAATAAAATTCATACCTATGAATTGTTATTATTAAACACATTTTGTTAAATAAAAACACTAGGTGTGTTTATTATTAAATTAAACATAAACACAAGCTATTCACAATACATTGTTTTAACCTTAGTCACAGTTATTATTATTAACTATTTTCACTAAATATTATGGTCAAAAATTAATTTGGACTTATTATTTAATATAAATTATGATATTTTTAAATATTGAATCAATATTTCAAAATTCTATAAACATAATTTTCCTAATTTAACATAACAGTATTATTGGAGACGTGACGAGAAAGGGAGTTTTTAAAGTTTTAATGTTCAAATATTTACAATGTTTTTATATAAAAATATAATTATAAAATAATTTCAATGATGTAATTTAGATAAGTAGATATATAATTAATCTAATTTTACATTATAAAAATTAAAAATATTATTTAACATTTTAATTTATTTAAACGAAAAGGTAATGTTTTATTAAAATACAATATTTTTAACTATTCATCAAAAAATGAAACTTCTCATAAAAATACTAAAACTAACCACCGTAATATAATTATGATATTTTTATTTCTAAAAAAATTATAAATTTTTGAAATAAAATTTCATAAAGAGGTAGAAATTAATTTAAAATTATGTGTGTTGATCACGATTAAACTACCATTTGAAAAAAATATTGTTTCTAGAAAACATTTATTTTTTCATTTAATTGGTTTTTTTCTAATAAATATATAATTAATAAACATATTTAAACTACATATTTTTAGATCTTATTTAATCATTTTCATACCATCCATTTAAATGGATATCTGATAACTATCATATTAAATTATAATATTAATAATATATTATTATTCGAAAAACCACACACTTTCTTTTATCACAATATTTTGAACAATATATTTTTCCCATGTAATGAAATATGAACTCAATATTGTGTGTAATGAAATATATTTAATATATTGATTTTTTTTAAAAAATAAATATATTGTTATGTGTTTTTGTGTTATATTTATTTCTATAATTTGTGTTGGGTTTCATACACAATATCAAATACATTGTATTTATATTATAATTTTAGAGTCCAACATTAATCCCATATGATTAATTGATGTAGGAACATTTATATATTTTGAATAATATGGATGGGTTCCAACCATATATATCCTAAAATATTTCAGAATTAATATTATGAAATTTGAAAAGAAATGAAAAGTTGTTGATGATTGAGTAGAATAGACATTTTTTTGGTTAAAGAGGAAGTCAACAGAGATATATCTACATTAGAATCACTAAAATGTATAGTAAGGGGGTAGTAAAATTATGTGATTAAATAATCACATTTTGATATAAATGAGTACATAGTTTACACAAAAAAATCATTACTTCGGTAGTTATTTTCAAAATAGGGTGGTATTGGTTGTCGTTGATACACTCTATTTTTTGTGTTCGAAAGATAAATGACCAATTTCTATAGTGATGAGATATTTTGGGGTTCATTATGATAAATGGGAGAATAATTATACTGAATTATGAGGAATAGTATTTAATTGTAACTTTCTTGATAGTAACATTTTTGTGAAACACGATGGTTATGGATTTACACAGGTCAATTTTTAATGATTAAGTTATAATGAGGAACTATTTATCATGATGAATCATCCAAGAATTTTTTTTATATGCTTAATACATCAAATAATCAATGGTTCATCATTTTAAATTAGAAATGTATTCATTTGGGTGATGAGGATGATGATCATGTTATAATTTTTTTGTGTGTTTTCTTCATCTATTACATTAATTTTAGATAATAAAAATCATTATAATGTAGATAGATTCCATGTTTTATGAAATGATCATGATGAAGGGATATGGGAAAACATTAAATTAATATTTTAATTATTATGGAAAATATTTATATTTTATTCCAGAATACGTGTTTAGTATTTTCAAATGAGACTTCTAAAGGGTATTTGTTAACCATAATAACTTCAACCAATTAAAAAAATAAAAGGAAAGTTATCTCAGATAAAGACTAGAAGAACTACCCCTCCCCAGTGACTACATCATTATTTCAAGAGTCTACCTTCTCATAAACACTTGTCTAGTTGTCTCGTGTAGGGTTGAATGAGACTGGTACTAATGAAAAAAAGACATACCCTCTTATTCATAAAAATCCAGATGGCCAAGCTCTGGTGAAAACCTCCTATTATGACTGCTCATATGGAGATAATCATCCTATAGTATCAGGGTGGGTTCACATTTCAGAATCAAAATCCATCATAGAACATCACATCCTTGATGTCATAAACCTCTAGAATCTGATAAAGACAAAACCACCACAAGAATCATACAATCACTCCCTCTCACATCCCAAAGAACCACATTGACCACCACTATGATCCACCTCATAGAGAGTGGTGGAGTCTTTTAGGAAGAGAATAAGAATGATAAACCAATTCCCTTGACAGATCAAGCCTCCATGGACCCTAACGCCATAGACCACCACCTGAGTCCAAGGCGAAAAAATCACATAAGACAAAACCCAAACACAAATCATCCAACAACATCTTATCTCTAAACATTTTATAGAAAATTTCATAAGGAAACAAAAACTCTATGTCTATTTAGCCACAATGAACAACAATGGGATCCAACCTTACTACACCTACATGATTCAATCAACAGTCTTCTGAATAGGAACAACTCAACTAAAAAAAAGGGAATCCAAAAACAAATATAGAATACTGAATCTACCAACCTAAGTCTTGATACACATTATATATGTAACTTCCTAGATCAACAATGAAAAACAACATCCTCGGAGACTAGATCTTAACGCGATAGTCTACGTGAACCAAAAATCTGAAATTGAAAGAACCAACTATCACTGAAGCTATCACACCGATGCTAAGAAACACTCTAAGCTTTTGAATAAAAACATTATTTCTAGAAGACCTATTTCGAGAACATGACATTAAATTTATAGAGAATGGAGTCACACCAGATTTCAACCAATCCTACTAAAGCCCTTCCTGGTTGCGCTAAAATACCGACCCTAGTGACACCCAAATGAGATCTTGGAAGCGCCTACAACCTTGGACCCTCCATGCCAAATCAACCCTCACTTCCAAAAATCCCAAAATCCTAGCCATATTCCCTATGTGAGCAAACCATAGGGTGCTCCCATGAACATGGAGCTCTGAAGAGAAACCCTTTTATATTTTAATAATTTCATAAATTTACATGTTTAAAAACACATTTTTCATAAATTTTGGGATGTTTAATTATATATATATTGATTTTATAAATATATTATCTATTAAATTTTATATTCAATACTTATGGTTAAAAATTTTTCTATTTGAAAACATGATGTACATCGTTATGTTTTGTTAAATTTATATATATAAATGATTTTTTGTTACTGTGATTTTTAAATTTATAAATATTGATAATTTTTATCATTTGAGAATTAATGTTCATATTTAATAGATTAACTTACACATTTTTTGGTTACGAATCATGACATCGTTGTTTTTTAAAACTTAATCACATGTTATGATATTTTTTACAAACAATTTTATCTAATAATTGTTTTTTAAAATAAAATATTATAATAATATAATTGTAAATATAATTATATTTCATATTTCTATTTCAATGATAGACAAAAATGAAACAAATAATTTATCGAGGTATATGTATTTTTTCATATTATTATATATCCAGTAATATAATTATTTAATTCAAGAAATCATTCTATTATCTAAAAAATTACCAGACTAGTGATTTTACTCTTATATCGAAGTGTTCTATTTATTCTATAAATAATTATATTCCATGATTTGGTAGACATGGGATTAAATATTTACCAAATACATCACATGGATACAGAGATTAAAGAATAAATATTATCTTTGATTATTAAAATAACCCAAATATCCCAAATGAAACAAATTTTAACCATTATATCACCATACAGAGCTATTTCCATATTCGAAATTTATATGATAACATGGAGTTCATCGATAAAATGGTGAAAGAGAATCTGTGGGAGTCTATAATGGAAAAATAAGTCATTTGTTTTTTATCCAATTAGTTTAATATTATATACTATAAGTGTCTAATATTTAATATATTAAATTATAGATGAAACTCAATTGTCATGAAATGAAATAAATTAAGAAAATGTATATATATTTAGAGGTGGTAAAATAGAGTTATTTTAAAACAATATTAAAAAAGATTATGTTTTTTGGAAGTTACGGAATTAAAAACCATGATTCAGGTATAGATCTGTTTATGTTGACATAAGCAATAATTTTTTCACATCTAAAAAAAAGATGCATTTATAGTTTGATAATAATTTTATATATTTAAAATTTATTTTATATTATATGATTACATATTAGTTTATTTTTATGCAACATACATCCCAGATATCCCATCAATAGATCATGTAACATAATCTATACCAACATAATTTATCACATCGTTGGTATCATTTATTGTAGGAGAAAATTATTGAATAAAATTTTGATGCATTAATAGATAAATCAATTAATGTTGCAAAAGAGGTCTAGATAGGTCCTCCATAACCCCCAATCACCTTGAAATTTTGAAAAAATAGAGAAAGAAAAAATGAATAGTATCATATAGCATAATATAAGAAAGTAACATGTAGAATTGTAATAATTGATATCTCTTTTCCATAAATGGATATATTTGTTAACGTTAAAAAATAACATTGTTTCAGATGCTTTTACCCCGGGGTGCGCACGCATGGGAGGACGCACATCTTGTTGCCCCGCATTCCCGCTTTCCAAAGGTGGGCGACATCCGTTCCTTGTTCAGGGATTTCTACTCCTTGATCAAAACCTGGATGATGGGATGTCAGTTCTTCCTTCCATGGATTCCTCCTCAGAGATCATCACCTAGTCCGGGTCTCCCTCATAGATTTAATAAAGGTTCTTGAAACTTTTCCCCAGCGCCATATCTGAATGGACGCTAGTTAATTACACTGCTTCTGTCGAGATGCTCTAGGGGGTCTTGTCAGGGCAGCAACCTTCGGTGAGGAGAATGGACACGTTGGGGTGTCATGGGCATGTCTATCTCCTGTCCTTTATCACAGAGCTTCTTGAGGGCAAAGAAGCCCGAGGCATCCCACATTGAACATGGGGGTTGTGTACCATATTAGGTTTTCCTCAGGTTCCAATGTTTAACACGGGGTATGCCACGAGTTTAACATCTTGCGGAGACGGATCAGACTGATCAAAACACTGAGAGTGGATCAGATTGATGGACCCCTTAGGGGGAACACCGATGATGGGTCCAGCACATGGGTGGCATCCCGGATGCTGTGGAGAGGAATGAGGTGGCATGATCTCACCGGGATGTGGTGGACCAGGTAAGGATTAGGATGGGTGATGGAGTGACGGGCTTGAACATCATGGAGGCTTCCTACATATCTCCATAGTAGGGAATCAATGTCCGTGTAGTTCGGTGATATGGTGGGACACCTGAAGAGGTGACCCGTGAGAATGAATGCATGGATTGGATCCTGGAGGAAGTAAGATCTCCAGGATAGGGCATGAGCTTCCCAAGGCACGTGGGCTTGAGGGGGAGGTTAGGATGAGACGTGGGTGTGAGGCATGGGGCTTACACTCTGAGGATGAGGCCATTTGGGCTTACGCTCTGAGTGCGGATCAGCGTGGAATTTGCTTTCTGTGCGGCGCGGAACCCTGTCCTCGCCTATAAAAAGGGGAGATGGGTCCCAAGATCCGTACTCAGTCTTTTCCAAGGTCATGGGTGACCCGGGAGGACGATCTTCCCCGCTACAACATCACCAACAACGACCATCATTCTAGGGAAACCAAGCATATGGACGTATAAGTCCTGAACCCGAGGACCAGGACCACTACCAGGGATGAGCCTGTCACAGAGAATTCTTCGGCCCTCTACGCGAGCACGTTTCGTCAGAGCTTCAAGGATGACACGAAGGGCTGGCTAAAGGCTTCGGACCTACGGTCCGGGGGAAACTTCACCAGTGAGTGGGCCTGGGCATTCTGGGTTCCTGTAAGTCTCGCTTCACTACTGGTGCTTGCTATCAAAATATCCTAACCGATCAGGGTACGCCTTGCGCAGTGATCTCATAATTGGAGGCTCGTCAGGCTGCTGAGCCCGAGATGTCCGTGAGCGGACCAGTGGCCGACATACCACCTCGTCCAGAACATACTTCCTACACTGAGTTGGCCCCGACAATCGGTGAGAAGGGGGCAGTGGGAATCAGCAGAAATGTCCTTGAGGCGAGGCCGGAGGCTGACGGAGGAACCGTCGCTGCTGGGGTGAGAGAGGAAGGTCGCCCGGACATCGACGATCCTATTCCTCACGAAGACATCCCTGAGTAAGATCATGCTGCCGACCTGTTGGCTTCCTTTCCTACGTACCGACTCTCTGAACCTGAGGAGATGGACAACTCATACTCAGAGGAATCTGAGGAGAGACGGATGACACGATGCAAAGGGTGGAAGTGTATCCAGCGCTTTCTCAGACAGCCCCAGTCAGATTGGATGAGGTGGATGGGATCACTCTAGACATGGCTGCGCTTCCTGTGCGCCGGAGGGGTTGACGCTCAGTGCCTTCATCTGACGGTCTATGATTACATGGCCGAGAAGACACGCGAGAACAGTCGGTGCACCAACGTTGCCCTGTGTCAGGAAAGATCGGCGAACGCCCGATCGTTGCTGAGGGCGGAGCGGGAGGTCTGGTACCTCGAAGGGCAGGTGGCAGATAAGGAGGCGTTCAGTACAACATGCTCTGAGCTTGTGGAGAAACTGACGGCCCAGCTGGCTGATGCGTAGGAATAACTCATGGAGGCGAGTAACCAGATGAGCTACTTCAAACCGAGTGGGTACAGGCACAAGCTAGGGTTGGCGAGCTGCACTCTGCGGCGGATGATGAGGAGAGAGTCTTCAAGGAGTGAGAAGTGGTCCTGGAGGCTACCAACAAAAGGGTAACAACATTGGATAGATCCATCCAGCACGCCAACCCTTATAGTCTTTGTTTTGGCCATCTCATGAACTTCCTGCTTGTACTGCTCATCAACTCAATCCAATACATGGACAAATCCATTTATTTGTACCTTTGGTTTAATATGCTCAACCATAATTCCGAAACGAATAACAACTCACCCCTAAGCTCCTTTGGGTCACACCCAATGTGAGAAGCAAAGGATACTCATGTTATCATTTCGTCCAGCTGTGGGGCATTAACCAAGCTTCAGGCATCTAAAATTGGGCCTGGATTTCTGAGGATAAGACATTAGACCGATTGATATATCACCTTTTCAATGTGCTCTGACACACGAGCAGGGCAATGTCGGGGGCATTGAAATCCATCCAAGCATAGGGAGATGGAAAGTACAGGTGAATCACACTACCCGAATTCGGAACAATATGGGGCGCGATGATGGAGGATTACTGTTAACCGTGGAGGAAACGCAGCATCCATATCGTGTTGGACTGGAATGGGGACAAAAAATGAGGGCTGACTGCTGACCATGTTTGCAACACAGGGCCTAACTCAAATATTGTCGGTCAGTCTTCCAAAACGTTGTCCCAAGACAGCAGGTGGACTATATTCCTATCATCCATACTGCTACAATAGGCAGACCAAAGGTCTATCATCCATATTGTGGCAGAATTAAGAACAAATTCTATCATCCATACTGTTAGGGGGTCCCATCAAACATGACCAGTCCTCCGGCACGTTGGCCCAGGACCGTAGCCGGACCGTAGGTCTATCATCTATACTGTTAGGGGGTCCCATAGAACATGAAAGAGAATGAGGATCCAAATAAAGGGGTATGCAAAGCGTGGAAATTAGAGTGGTGGTTTGTTCGAACAGAGTACAACACTCCCGAAATTGCGCCATCGTGGAATAGGCGCATTAGACTGATGTACCAACCTAATCACGGATCCTCCCAATTTTCAGACAGGACCTCTATGGATAGAGAACTGTTGCTTCCAATTATTACTATGGGGCATCTCGAACATATTCGGGGTAGAATTCAAGATAACACAACTTCCCAAGAATTCAGGCCGAGGGGCCGAAAATAAGGAGGGACATGATTTTGTAATCCCTAGGGCTGGACCCAAGACAGAATGTTCGGGCCTCCTACGTATCCCATAAGGATGAGAATCAAGCCACACGTAGTTCTAGAAGCACATTTTAACATCATGTAGGATGAAATACAGTTTAACGTCGTGCGGGACGGGGGATACAACTCATCTAGGGATAGTCATGGTATGGAGAGTAACCTAATGTTAATGAGGACATAATCCTGCACCACATCGTACAATCCCACAAGAGAGAACAAGTCGTGGAATGCCAAGGGGCCTGAGGCCGGGCCTTGTATAGGGAGGCCTGACCAACATACAGTTTAACGTCTTGGAGTGAGGATGAGCATGCAGTTTAAGGTCATGCTGGACAATAAGGGTCTTAGTTTACAGTCTTAGAACTCGGAACAAAGGATAAGGGTAATGGGAGACACACGGTAAAGCGGTTGCAAAACCCAATGTGAATGGAGCAAATCTCTGCATACTATGTGCTCCTAGGGACGCGTTTAGGCGGAGAGACCAAACACAAAAAGTTAGGCTGGGCCTGTGGGGAAGTTCCCAGGAGATCCTATGTATCTCAAAAGGATGAGAATCAAGCCATATGTAGTTCTAGAGAGGTAGCGTCTTAACGGCGCACAGCTGGGACGATATCATCACAGTTTATGGTCATGTGGTTGGACCTGACAGCAGAGTTTAAGGTCATACAACCTGGACCTGGCAGCAGAGATTAAGGTCGTACAGTTGGACCTGGCAGCACAGTTTAAGGTAATATGTCTTGGACTTGGAAACACAGTTTAAGGTCGTATGGCTTGGGCCTGAAAATAGAGTTTATGGTCGTAGGGATTGGACTAAGCAGCACAGTTTAAGGTCGTATGGCTTGGACATGGAATTAGAGTTTAAGGTCCTATGGCTTGGACCTGGCAGCAGAGTTTAAGGTCGTATGGATTGGACCTGGCAGCAGAGTTTAAGGTCGTATGACTTGGACCTGGAAGCACAGTTTAAGGACGTATGTCTTGGACCTGGCAGCATAGTTTAAGGTCGTATGGCTTGGACCAGGGAGCAGAGTTTAAGGTCGTATGGCTTGGACCTGACAGCACAGTTTAAGGTCGTATGGCTTGGACCATGCAGCAGAGTTTAAGGTCATATGGCTTGGACCTGGCAGTATAGTTTAAGGTTGTATGGCTTAGACCAGGTAGCACAGTTTAAGGTCGTAAGGCCTGGACCTGGCAGCAGAGTTTAAGGTCGTATGGCTTGGAACTGGCAGCACAGTTTACGGTCGTATGGCTTGGACCTGGCAGCACAGTTTAAGGTCGTATGGCTTGGACCTGGCAGCACAGTTTAAGGTTGTATGGATTTGACCTGGCAGCACAGTTTAAGGTCGTATGGCTTGGACCTGGAAGCACAGTTTAAGTTCGTATGGCTTGGACCTGGAAGCATAGTTTAAGGTCGTATGGCTTGGACCTGGGGAAACAAACACGATGTGATAAAGCATACCTGATGCGGGCGAGGGCTTAATCACATGCCATGACCACGCGTGATTCCGAGAGAGGAGCCTCGGGCCAAAGGGGCCTACGAGGATTCAACAATCAAGGAGGGCAGGAGATGCCAGCTCCCAGCTACGATGGGCTCGAAATTCTGTATTTGGGAGACTCCTCACTCCTAATGGGGATGAGGGTCAAGCTGCACAACACCTATAAAGAAGAAACCCAAGAAAATACTCTAGCGCTCAAATCGCGGGAGCCCCGAGAGACACTGTTACGTGGCATGGTCTGCCTGATGTGTGGGGGGTGTACTGAGGGTTAGTACAAGGAGTATCGAGATTCCACCTTGACACAGTGGGGTGGAACATAATGTGAATCATCCAACCAACATTCAGGGCCTGAAGAAGCTAGCGTGATGATTGAGGATTACTGCCGACCATGTTCGCAACACAGCATCCTGTCGTGTTAGCCTAGAGATAGGGGCAAAAAAATGAGCATCAACCGCTGACCACATTCGCCACATGGGATTTGTATCACTTTGTTTCCTGAAACCCTCGGGGGCATTGGCCCGTCATGGTAGGTGTAACGACCCGAAATTTTTAAATAAATTTTGTTTCCTAATTTTATGTGTTATTGTTATACTCAAGAAAAATGTTTTATTTGATAAACATGATTATAATTAAAATGAGATCAGTGGGTTTTGACTATTATATAACCATCGGTCAACATGACCGCTGTGAAAAAAATGTTTTGATTATTGTCTCTAAATATAAGTAATCTTGGTTAATTATTATAGAAAGAAGATTTGATGGCCTCACCTAGTAGTCATGGACCGATCGAAGCCCATCTAACAGAGCTTGGGAAGAAGGTAGCACCATTGGCCTTTGCTCTAGACCAAACCCAAGCCGAACTTCATCATGTGAAGCTAGAACGGAATCGCCTTCGCGAGAAGTTCAAACTGATAGAAATTACTACTCGGGCAATGTTGACCGAGCCGCCCCAAGATTCTATCACCCTAGCACACCTTACTCTTAGGTCCTATGCTGGTATTATAAGGGGTTATGTAACGAGACCGTAATTGCCTTGTGTAATCCTTGTTTTAAATAAAAATTGGGATTTCTTCTTATGATGATGTTTATGAATTTTCAAATGACTGGATAAAAATAGTATGCATATTTTTGATGAATTTTCAAAAGGATATTTTGACAAAATGTTTGTGTAAACCTTAAATAATTTAAAATGTGTAATGATTCTCAAAAAATGGTCTTCTACAATTATGTTCAGTACGAAATTTAGAGTCTAATAAGATCAACATGATTTTTGATGAATATTAAATTATGAATAGTGATTTTATGATTAGGATTAGTAATATGACCAAATGGATTAGTAATCTTACTTAAATAAAGTTTTAAAATAATCTAGGCACCTTGATTAAGTAATGTGATTCAATAAAATGGTTAAATAACGGTTTCATAAATTATAATTCAAGTATTAGTTTTTTCGGATGAATAGTGTTTTTTAATTAAAAATTTAATTAAAAATAATTAGAAAATTATTTTTATAATAATGACTTTATTATTGAACTCAGAGCATAGATATTATGTTATGGTAATTTTTGGGGATTTTTCTGAAAAAAATGAATTTTCGATGAATAGTGTATTTATTTAAAAATAAAATTAAAAATATTTAGAAAATTATTTTTATAAAATGGAGTTCATTTTTGAAATCATAGCATTGATATTTGGTTAAGGTGAAATTTTGGGATTATTCTGAGAAAGTTGAATTTTCGGTGAATAGTGAAAGTATAGTTTCTAAGTTACGGGTTTTTAATGACATCATTAAATGATGTATTAAGTATATATTCAATATGGTCGTATTATGAATAGTAAGATAAGGTGTGAGGTGCCCCAAGTGGCCAATACCATGGGCAAATACCATGGGCAAGCCCATGGTTTTGCCAAAACCACTAGTGAGGTGTCCCTTGGCCATTAATGCCTTGTCCCCTCACTTTCCCTATAAATACCAAGCCCTCCTCTCATCCATTCGACTCCCCACTCATTCCCAACGAATTTCTGGTCTCATTACCTCCCAAGGAGTCCTCCCAAGGTTCCCCCAAGCCCTCAAGGTCCCAACCTTTGAGGTTTAAGAGTTACATTTTAAGGTAAGGGATCTGAACCCTCTCCTTCTTTTCAAGTGACCTCTTTTATGTCAATCCTTTTATGCTCCATGTTCTTATGTTGGAGGATGTTCTTTTATACTCCACTTACTGCCATTTTTATGTTCATATGATGAGATACCCCCTCTTACTCTCATCATTTCGTTTTAAGAATGTTTATGTGGCGCCGTTAGGCTGCCGAATTTTCAAGGGATTCATTCACCTTTCTCTTTTTCAAAGTTCTACTTTCATGTCAAGTCTTTCAAGTTCATTTTAATTATGTTGGGGGTATGATCTCTATATTTATCATACTGATCTTTTATGATCATATGATGAGAGACCCCATTTGATCTTTTCAATTCAGTATTTTGAAGTTTTAAGTGGCGCCGTTAGGCTGCCGAATTTTTAAGTGGTTCTTCACCCTTCTCGTTTTGAAGTTCTACATTCATGTCAATTCTTTCAAGTTCCTTTCTATTATGTTGGGGTATGATCTCTATATCTATCATACTGGACTCTTATGTTCATATGATGAGAGACCCTATTTGACCTTGTCAATTCAATTTTGTTGAAGTTTAAGTGACGCCGTTAGGCTGCCGAATTGTCACAAGAGAAATCTTTTTTTTTTCCATCCTTTCATGTTCTTCATTTCATATGGTATATTTTCAAATTTCATTACCATGTTCTTAAATCTCTTATATTTTTTCCCTCTACTGTTTTATGGGTCATTTATGAATGTTTGACCCATGTCCCCTCTCTTCTCAATGTTTTTTAAAATCTTGTAACATAGCCGTTATGCTGCAGAATTTTCGTCTCAAAGTGCCTCTCTCTCTTTTCTAAAAATTATTTTTTATGTTATAAAGTGAATACTCAAAGCTCTTATTTCTACAGGGGTATTCACACATATATCAAAATTTTCTATTTTAAATTCTGGGATTTACATACATGAAACCCTCTTTCCCTTTCCGTGGGTTTAAAGTGCCGTAAAGATCATGTCATTAAAGCAGTTTTTAAAATGTTATGATTATGAAATGAAACCCATTTATTTTATGCTATATGGGTTATTTATGAAATTTTTGATGATGATATATGTGGCTCACATGATAATAAAGGCAAATTTAAGGGTGCGCCCTGATAGCGCTCCAATGCATTGGGTAAAGACTTAATCTCTAGAGATGACCATTTTAACGACGCCTTGGTGAATAACCTTGGTAATTTTTAACGACACCTTGGGGATGGACCTTGGTGAAACGAAACGATTGTCAATATTAAATGTTGCAGCCACATCTTCAAGTTATGAAAAATGTTGTTTTTATTATGAAATGCCTCATGATTTATTTCTCATGCCTTAAAGTTCTTTTCATGTCCTTATTGAAGTATATCAAGTTCACATGTAAAATGTTCCTCTTGTCTCCCTTACTGGGCTTTCTGCTCACCCTTTCTTTTGATGTATGTCCCCAGGTTATGAGATGCAGTAATGAACCTAGGATGATCTTAAGGAGAAGCCTTTCAAGTGTTTAAGAAGAATGCTTTATGTTGTTTTCATGTATTATTTTCCTGGTTTCCAAGACACTAAACCTTAAAGATCCTCAGTTGTGTGTAATATAATGAAAGTTTATATTATAAAATGGCGGGATGCTATAGTTGGTATCAAAGGATGGTTTAGTTATTTGTGGAAATTAGGATATAAAAACTTTAGGAAAAACCCTAGAGAAGAGTTTAAATATAGGAAGTCTTCCTGGTATTTTGGTGAGTATTGAGTAAGGGGTTTCCAAGCAAATACATCCCTGTCTGGATACGAGCAGGTAGAGGTGGCTCTGGCACAGATGTACATAGGGGTAAATTCCAAAAACACCGCTTTGAGCTAGACTCGAACGGGAACTGGTACACGACAACGGGCCTTGCTGCACTCTTGGTTACGACACTCCCGGGTGATATGCTTTGGTAAATTCATAAGCTTAGTATGAACCATTGTTAAAGGAACAAAGATAAAATAAAATAATGGTTCACATAAGAATATATGATCATGGATAACCTAGAAGGGAACATAGGGGATCACAAGTTAGGGTATACTTTACTTCTACATGTTATCCTTAGATTCTTTAAGTTTCTTTTCATGATTATTGGCTAAGTATTTAAGCCCCTAACTATAGCTTCTTTTCTTAGTTAATGGCTGGAAATGGAAGAACATGTCCCAACAACCAATGTGATAGTAAATGCTACGATTGTCGTATTAATACGACAGAGATGATTAGGGGATTAAAAGATGATTATTATTTTGGAAGACGTTCACTATTTTGAGGACCATGTATGATAGATTACTACGGTATTTTCATTGAGGAGTAAGGTTGACTTATATTTTGAAGAATCAATGAATTTTAGGTGGACTTAGAGTAATTTAGGTTACTTAAGGGAATGATTAACCTATCTTGGGTAAAATATGTTTATGTTAGCTACTTTTGTTATAAGATGTTAGGAGTGGTTGATGTTGTTTGGAGATGAACAATGAAAGTTATTTTGGAAGACTATGTTATCAAGTCCTTCTTGTATTTGGGTTTCAATCTTAGTTTGGTTTACTTCGAGGAATTTTAAGGACCGTTATTTATGGAATGGTCTATGATGAACTTTGGGTAGTACCATGGAACTTTGATGATTTAAAAGTAGTTTCCATTCCTATGGGATTCTTCTTTTTGAAGAGTTGTTTTACCTTAACCTTTCTATTTTTGGGATAATGTTTAAAGATAGAAGAAATAGATAGTTAATCTTTTGTAGATTATGTGATTCTATAGAAGATGATTTTTGTGCTTTTATGAGACCAAGTGTTTTTGAATTCTCATCATTTGGAGAAAAGATTAGTGTTGGTAGGGACTTGTTAAAGGATGAAACTCTACTTGAAGGTAGGTATATTTTCTTATGTTTTTGTTCTATGTAGTAAATGAAATCCTCAAAATTATGAAAAGAAACGTAAAACAAAAATGTTGTTGGTTTACGTTTCCTACTAGGTAATCAAAGACCGTTTACACACATCATAAGTTTGGGATTTTCTCATGGTTAACTTTCTCTTAATCATGTTCTCTATCACTCTCCCTCAGAACTTGACCCTTTGTTTTTTCCTCCATGTCCATGTTTTCCTACATAGAACCCTAGTGTGGGTTAACTCGGGTGACCATTGTACTTCCCTTTATTTATTTTAAAGTAATAGTTTTACTGACTCATTTTCCGATGTGGGACTTTCAATGAAATTTCAAAACCCAATTTTAAAATTGCGAGGATGCAATTTCTTAAGGGGGGAAGATTGTAACGACCCGAAATTTTTAAATAAATTTTGTTTCCTAATTTTATGTGTTATTGTTATACTCAACAAAAATGTTTTATTTGATAAACATGATTATAATTAAAATGAGATCAGTGGGTTTTGACTATTATATAACCATCGGTCAACATGACCGCTGTGAACAAAATGTTTTGATTATTGTCTCTAAATATAAGTAATCTTGGTTAATTATTATAGAAAGAAGATTCGATGGCCTCACCTAGTAGTCATGGACCGATCGAAGCCCATCTAACAGAGCTTGGGAAGGAGGTAGCACCATTGGCCTTTGCTCTGGACCAAACCCAAGCCGAACTTCATCATGTGAAGCTAGAACGGAATCTCCTTCGCGAGAAGTTCAAACTAATAGAAATTACTACTCGGGAAATGTTGACCGAGCCGCCCCAAGATTCTATCACCCTAGCACACCTTACTCTTAGGTCCTATGCTGGTATTATAAGGGGTTATGTAACGAGACCGTAATTGCCTTGTGTAATCCTTGTTTTAAATAAAAATTGGGATTTCTTCTTATGATGAAGTTTATGAATTTTCAAATGACTGGATAAAAATAGTATGCATATTTTTGATGAATTTTCAAAAGGATATTTTGACAAAATGTTTGTGTAAACCTTAAATAATTTAAAATGTGTAATGATTCTCAAAAAATGGTCTTCTACAATTATGTTCAGTACGAAATTTAGAGTCTAATAAGATCAACATGATTTTTGATGAATAGTAAATTATGAATAGTGAGTTTATGATTAGGATTAGTAATATGACCAAATGGATTAGTAATCTTACTTAAATAAAGTTTTAAAATAATCTAGGCACCTTGATTAAGTAATGTGATTCAATAAAATGGTTAAATAACGGTTTCATAAATTATTATTCAAGTATTAGTTTTTTCAGATGAATAGTGTTTTTTAATTAAAAATTTAATTAAAAATAATTAGAAAATTATTTTTATAAAAATGACTTTATTTTTGAACTCAGAGCATCGATATTATGTTATGGTAATTTTTGGGGATTTTTCTGAAAAAAATGAATTTTCGATGAATAGTGTATTTATTTAAAAATAAAATTAAAAATATTTAGAAAAATATTTTTATAAAATGGAGTTCATTTTTGAAATCATAGCATTGATATTTGGTTAAGGTGAAATTTTGGGATTATTCTGAGAAAGTTGAATTTTCGGTGAATAGTGAAAGTATAGTTTCTAAGTTACGTGTTTTTAATGACATCATTAAATGATGTATTAAGTATATATTCAATATGGTCGAATTATGAATAGTAAGATAAGGTGTGAGGTGTCCCAAGTGGCCAATACCATGGGCAAATACCATGGGCAAGCCCATGGTTTTGCCAAAACCACTAGTGAGGTGTCCCTTGGCCATTAATGCCTTGTCCCCTCACTTTCCCTATAAATACCAAGCCCTCCTCTCATCCATTAGACTCCCCACTCATTCCCAACAAAATTCTGGTCTCATTACCTCCCAAGGAGTCCTCCCAAGGTGCCCCCAAGCCCTCAAGGTCCCAACCTTTGAGGTTTAAGAGTTACATTTTAAGGTAAGGGATCCGAACCCTCTCCTTCTTTTCAAGTGATCTCTTTTATGTCAATCCTTTTATGCTCCATGTTCTTATGTTGTAGGATGTTCTTTTATACTCCTCTTACTGCCATTTTTATGTTCATATTATGAGATACCCCCTCTTACTCTCATCATTTCGTTTTAAGAATGTTTAAGTGGCGCCGTTTGGCTGCCGAATTTTCAAGGGATTCATTCACCTTTCTCTTTTTCAAAGTTCTACTTTCATGTCAAGTCTTTCAAGTTCATTTTAATTATGTTGGGAGTATGATCTCTATATTTATCATACTGATCTTTTATGATCATATGATGATAGACCCCATTTGATCTTTTCAATTCAGTATTTTGAAGTTTTAAGTGGCGCCGTTAGGCTGCCGAATTTTTAAGTGGTTCTTCACCCTTCTCGTTTTGAAGTTCTACTTTCATGTAAATTCTTTCAAGTTCCTTTCTATTATGTTGGGGTATGATCTCTATATCTATCATACTGGACTCTTATGTTCATATGATGAGAGACCCTATTTGACCTTGTCAATTCAATTTTGTTGAAGTTTAAGTGACGCCGTTAGGCTGCCGAATTCTCACAAGAGAAATCTTTTTTTCCTTCCTTTCATGTTCTTCATTTCATATGGTATATTTTCAAATTTCATTACCATGTTCTTAAATCCCTTATATTTTGTCCCTCTACTGTTTGATGGGTCATTTATGAATGTTTGACCCATGTCCCCTCTCTTCTCAATGTTTTTTAAAATCTTGTAACATAGCCGTTATGCTGCAGAATTTTCGTCTCAAAGTGCCTCTCTCTCTTTTCTAAAAATTATTTTTTATGTTATAAAGTGAATACTCAAAGCTCTTATTTCTACAGCGGTATTCACACATATATCAAAATGTTCTATTTTAAATTCTGGGATTTACATACATGAAACCCTCTTTCCCTTTCCGTGGGTTTAAAGTGCCGTAAAGATCATGTCATTAAAGCAGTTTTTAAAATGTTATGATTATGAAATGAAACCCATTTATTTTATGCTATATGGGTTATTTATGAAATTTTTGATGATGATATATGTGGCTCACATGATAATAAAGGCAAATTTAAGGGTGCTCCCTGATAGCGCTCCAATGCATTGGGTAAAGACTTAATCTCTAGAGATGACCATTTTAACGACGCCTTGGTGAATAACCTTGGAAATTTTTAACGACACCTTGGGGATGGACCTTGGTGAAACGAAACGATTGTCAACATTAAATGTTGCAGCCACATCTTCAAGTTATGAAAAATGTTGTTTTTATTATGAAATGCCTCATGATTTATTTCTCATGCCTTAAAGTTCTTTTCATGTCCTTATTGAAGTATATCAAGTTCACATGTAAAATGTTCCTCTTGTCTCCCTTACTGGGCTTTGTGCTCACCCTTTCTTTTGATGTATGTCCCCAGGTTATAAGATGCAGTAATGAACCTAGGATGAACTTAAGGAGAAGCCTTTCAAGTGTTTAAGAAGAATGCTTTATGTTGTTTTCATGTATTATTTTCCTGGTTTCCAAGACACTAAACCTTAAAGATCCTCAGTTGTGTGTAATATAATGAAAGTTTATGTTATAAAATGGCAGGATGCTATAGTAGGAGATCCCTTAGGTGTTGTATCCAAGAAGTTCTTGGGGGTCCCTCCGGGTGTTAAAGATGGTGGGGCCCAGATGAAGGGGATCACGAATCTTGAAAATCGGATGAAAACATTCCTAAGTCGAATCTGACACTCCAGGTCCTAGACCAGAGTACTCTAAACACATTAGCAGACCATTGGAAAGGGTCAAAGAGCTCATTCTGAGAGAGGCCAAAAGATGGAGGATTCCTGAGGGAAGGGCAGACCAAAAGTCCGAGGCAACTGGGAGATCGTGGGATCTCCTAAGAGATGGGGCTGGACCTGAAATCTAAGTGTTCAGGCAGTCCTACGTATCCCATAATGACGGTAATCAAGCTAAACATAGTTATTGAGACACAATTTAACGTCATGTGGGACGAAATACTGTTTAACATCGTGTAGGATGGGGGAAGGATCTTAGTTTTTGGTCTTAGAACACAGACCATAAAATGAAAGTGGAACGAAATGGAAAGGGGCTGGACCCAAGATGAAATGTCATGGAGTTCCTATATATCCCATAAGGATGGGAAACAAGCCACACATAGCTCTAGAAGCACAGTTTAACGTCGTGTAGGATGAAATACAGTTTAATGTCTTGCAGGAGGGGGAAAGGATCTTAGTTTTAGGTCTTAGAACTCGGACCATGGGGGTCAGGAATAATATCTTTTGAGGAACCTGGCGTTGGTGGGAGGAGTGACGCGCTCACCATCCGTAGTCACCAGGGAATACACGCCATTAGGATAGAACTTATGGACATTGAAATCCCCCTCCCATTTGGTCTCCAGCTTGGGTGGTTTCCTACCGGGAATCATTTGCTCTCTGAGATCCAGCACCAGGTGACATTGCAGGAAGGAGCAGATGAAAACCTTCTTATTGAAAGCTCGAGCCATCCTGATCTGATGTCTTTCCAAGTTATGTAAAGTGCGAAGCCTACATTCGTCCAGCGCTTCCAATTTGTCTAGACGGATTTCGAAAACTCTATCTGGTGCTTGTTGATCGTAGACCTTTGTGCGTAATGAGGGAAACTGGATCTCGATGGGCAGGACAGCCTCAGCTCTGTACACCAGGGAATATGGAGTCACCTGGGTGGAGTTACGAGTCATCGTCCTATAAGCCTAAAGGGCGTTAGGGAGCTTGTCTGGCCAACTTTTCTTGTTCTGACCAACCATCTTTTGCAGAATGTTAGGGAGGGTTTTGTTAATCACCTTGATCTGTCCATTCGCCTGCGCATGATAGCGGGAGGTGTGGTTAGAGCGAATGTTGTACTTGGCATACAATTTCTTCAGCTCTGCAGCTCGGAAGTTGGTTTCGTTATCTGTGAGGATAGCGTGAGGTACTCCAAATCGATAGATGATATTGGAGCTCACGAAGTCAGCGATAGAACAGGATTTGACTTCCATGAGCGGGATTACCTCTTCCCACTTGGAAAAGAAATCTGTAGCGGTCAAGATGAACCGGCATTGGTGGGATGTCACCGGCGGGTAAGGTCCTACGACATCCAACCCCAGACTACAAAGGGCCAAGAATACATAGAAGTATGGAGAGGCTCCGGTGGACGACGCACAAAGTTAGCGTGAACATCGCATGCATGACACCTCTTGGCATACTTGATGCAATCGTAGATCATGGAGGGATAGAAGTATCCCAGCCTTTGAATCTGGTGGGACAACTTCGACTCAGCCTGGTGGGAGCCATAGGAACCATCATGCACTTCTTTCATCATCTGTGGGATCTCGACTCCTTGAAGGAAATGGAGGAGAACACCATCAAATCTGCACCTGTAAAGGAGCTTCTCAAGGCTGGGACCGCTTTACAGGGTGAACTGCGGTGTGAGGCATCGGATTCGCTCGCGCTCGGCTCAGTCTGATGGAAGTTTGTTGTGCTGGAGATATTAAACCAAGGTCGTCCTCCAGTCTGGAACTGTCTCGATTATCGCACCTGAAGCCCCCGGGGATCCTGATTTAGGGGCACCAGCGGTGAGATGGTTCACTCGTGGTCCACGATCGCCCTCCGGAATAAAAGCTGCAATGACTCTCTGGTGTGCCACTTGGACAATTAGGTCATCCTATTCGGGCTTCGCAAGTGATGCAGCCAGGCTGGCCAAAGCATCTGATCGACTGTTCTATGACCAGGGAATGTGAACCACCTCTATCCGGGAGGGGAACTTAGCCATTAGATGGAGGGTGCACTCCAGCAGTGGCACGAGTTCTGGCTTTCTGACAGCATAGTCACCATTGACCTGCTTGATGACTAGCTCGTAGTCCCCTTTTACATACATATGGGATACGTCAATCACGAGAACAACCTTGAGGCCAGTGATGAGGGCATGATACT
Source organism: Viscum album (assembly GCA_963277665.1). NCBI lineage: Eukaryota > Viridiplantae > Streptophyta > Magnoliopsida > Santalales > Viscaceae > Viscum > Viscum album. The sequence continues at coordinate 214,040,449 of OY728146.1, read as the reverse complement.
CTGCCTCATTGTTGGTGCAGCCTTCTGACAACAACAATGAATATGGAAGAACGTCTTACTCCGGGGTGATGAAGATGATACCCAGGCCCACTTTGTTGAGCCTAGGATCATTGATCCTTCTACCGGTGGGGCTCTAGGAGGCACCGTCAAAGTGCATCTGCCAGAATGGAATGGCATGATCAACTGATAGGATTGCCTCATCATGAAAGCCTTGATCTAGTGGCTGGTTCGTGGAGGTTGGGTGGGCAGCTAAGAAGTCTACCAACACCTATCCTTTGACGGCCTTCTGAGGTACGAACCTGATGTCGAACTGCTAGAGGATCACTGCCCAGCGTGCCAAACAGTCGGTCAACATAGGTTGGTTCAGAATATATTTCAAAGGGTCTACCCTAGAGACCAGTTGTACCTCGTGCTGCTGCAAGTAGTACCATAATTTCTGCATGGAAAATACGAGCGCTAGGCAGCTCTTCTCGATGGAAGAATATATAATTTCCACATCAAGGAGAATTTGGATGAGGTAGTAGAGGCTATTCTCTGTTCCCTCATTGTTCTTTTGGGTGAGAAGTGCTGCGAGGGATCGCTCCAGGGCGGTCACATAAAGGACCAGCGGCGTTCCAGAAACGGGAGGCATCAAGACCGGAGGTTGGAGTAGATACTGCTTGATTTCCTCAAAAGAGATATGACACTCTTCATCCCATTCATAAGCGGAGCCTTTCTTCATGAGCTGAGAAAAGGGCCTACACTTGTCGGCCAGATTCGCAATGAATCGGCATATATAGGATATGTGGAATTGAAGGCCTCTCAACTCCTGAATATTATTCGGGGGAGGCATCTGACTGATGGCACTGATCATCTCTGGGTCGATCTCGATGCCTCTGTATCTAACAACGAAGCCGAGAAACTTTCTAGAGGTGACCCCGAAGGCACACATCATCGGGTTCATCTTTAAGTGGCGAGAACGGAGGAATCCAAACACTCTCTCAAGATCTTTGAGATGGTCCTGGAGCTGACGATATTTAACCACCAGGTCGTCCACGTAGAACTCCACCAGCATCCCGATAATCGGCTTGAATATGCGATGCATATCCCATTGATAGGTGGCACCTACATTTTTCAGGCCGAAGGCCATAACCGGGTAGTAGAAATTACCTTGGGGGCCCCTGAAGGCAGTGAACTCTTCATCCTCGGGGGTCATCGGTATTTGGTTGTACCTGGAGTACCCATCCATGATTGAGAGGGATTGGAACCCGACCGTGGCATCGATCAACAACTCTGTCACTGGACGGGGAAAATCATCCTTCAGACAGTGGCGATTGAGATTGCGGAAGTCGATACAGACCATGATATGTCTGTTCTTCTTTATGACTGGAAAAATGTTGGCTATCCACCTGGGGTACTGGAATTCTTTGAAGAAGTTGGCTTTGATGAGATTATCAACATCGGCCTCAACCATGGCACCGTGAGAGGGGTGCATCTTTCTACGAGGCTGCTTGAACCCGCGATGGTTTTCTGGAAGGAAAAGGTGGTGGACGACTACCTGGGGATCTTGTCCTGGAATCTCATCATAAATCCAAGCGAACACATCACGGTGCTATCTGAGAAAGCCTACGTATTGTTTCCATTCTTCGGTGGGCATAATGGTGCTGACCAATGTGGGTCTCGGGTCCGCCTCGCTACCGAGGTTCACCTACACTAACTCGTCGACCGTGGTGGAGACGCCCTCTCAAAGGCAAGGGGAGAATCTTCCATGTCCTTCCCTCCACTTGTGGAGGGATCATCCATGGGGGGAGCCGTTTCAGGGCTACTAGACCCTGATGGGAAGCTGGTGCCGGCTTGGGCAGCAGAGGTCGTCACGTCAGGAGACTCTTGCACTGTAGAGACCATGGAGACAAAGGTGTTTGATCCAATCCCATCTGTTTATCAGCCCATGGGGCCACTCTTTATGACATCAAAGCAGTAGTGGCGCGTTGTCTTGATCCGGTCGATTCCGGCCTGGCGAAATAGACACATATGACCTACTGTCGTTTCCATGAGCCTAACGTCCCGATATCGTACATGGGTAGGGGGCTCGGGAATCACCTAAGCCTAGTTGGTGTAGGAGTACCAGGTGATTTTCCACCGTCGCTTGGACCTGGAAATATGCCTTCCTCTAGTACCCGAAACAACAAAGCACTGCCCCATGTCAGGGGTCATGGCCTCCAACCGATGGATTGGGAATATATATGCGTCGTCTAAACCAGCCTAGGGATCACTCATGAAAGTGGCAGGCTCAACCTAACCTGCCAGGATCTTCTTTTCCTTACCCTTGTAATAGTCAACATCCAGATAACGGGCTTCACAAGAGGCAAAAGGAGACACATCTCTTTGGAACATTCCCACTCGACCCTTAAGGGAGTATTTGAGGCACTGGTGATACGATGAGGGGACCGCTACGTGAAGGTGGAGCCATGGCCTTCCCATCAACGCGTTGTAGGCGGTGTCCTGAGAGACAACCACGAATTCAGTATTGGCAATTAGGCTACCGAACTGGGTCTTCAAACGAATATTGCTGAGTGGAGTTTGCTCGATCCTATCGTACCCCTAGATCCGGAGGTCGGAGGGAGATAAATCATCCTCAAACAGTCCCAGATTCCGCAGTGTCCGAGTTGGGATTATGTTAATCCCAAAACCCGTGTCAACAAGACAGAGGCAGACTTCCGTGCCATTTAACTGGACCATTATTTACAGTGGGTGAATATTCCTCTGTATGGGAAGGTCTTCATCGTCACCGTAAAACGAGATAACCACCTGACATTCGACATTATCAATCACCTCAGTGTGGAAGGCTTCTGTATCCACTACCTCCATCTCAAACTAGAGGGGGCTCCTTAGAGCCTTGGTGAGTGCCTTACGTATTTTAGATGACAGGAGAATGGATTCAGGTATAGAAAGCCTTACTGGAATGTCGTCCAGGTTAGAAAATCATACTTTCCAGCCAAACATGAGCTTCTTCTTATAGGAGGCCGCTTTGCGATTGGAGGCATGACAGGCCCTGCTAGCGGGACTGGTGATTGAATGGTACTAGGCATGTCTCGCTGTTCACTAGTCAAATCCCAGGAGGTGGCTGTCGTGTTAGGACCGGAAGGCTGTAGTCAGCCAGTGGCAGGGCTGGGATGGTCGCGGCATGGCCGAGGTGGTACTGCCAGATCTAGCAACACAAATGGTGGTGGAGGCGAACCTGTCAACACCGAGTGAGGGGGCCGCGCGTGATGAGATCTGTATTGGGCCTGTTGTCTGGTCTCAGTAGCGTACAAGGCCTGGCTAGAGGTGACGAATGTCGTGCCCCAGTGATTCACATAGCCACGGCTCCGCCAACATTGGCGATGGCTGGGGACATTGGGAAGGTCCATCTTGAGTTCCTCACCGTCTGGAGTCAAAAAGGGATTTACCAACTCTACGGTGTTAACTGAAGCATACCCCGAGCTTTCACTAGAGGAGTCATCCACTACAGGACGGAGTCTCGGAGGGATCCCCATTTCTAGGGACATAAAATCACCAAGTGTGCAGGATGATGACGGTATTAGCAGGGTGTGTTCTTTCTTCTTGCGTTGCTGCTTGCTCTTCTAGGAAGAGGTAGGTTGGGACGACGATGCCAAAGCGGCGCTCGTAGATTATGAGGGCTCTGGCTGACTCATGCAGGCACAGAGGGTTCCATGGGCATGGGCAACCGTCTTGTGGGCCATCCATTCGTTATACTTCTGGGACCCATGGTCGGAAACCTATTACCACTCATCCTCATTTCCACTGCTGCCATCTGATCTCACAAATACACCTGCCACATGCACCAGGGCTGGGCCCAACCTGACTATGTTGTTGTCAATATGGTCTTGGAGCCAGTACTTGAACACATAGCATCGCTGGAGGTGTACCCCAGGGTCCGATGATAAGGGAATTAGTTAGGGTGAGCAGTGAGATGCACCTCTTCTAGCTTCTGACACTTAGGCAGTCGCACGATCCTCTGCTCTAAGGCGCTACGGAAATAACCGGGAGCCTGGGCCTCATCAAATGAGTATGTCTGATTCCTTCTATCTGGAAAGGGATATATTGGAGGCTGTCCATGACCAGGGGCCAGAGGATCATGTCGAGGAGGCAGATCCGGATTATCTCTCCTAGGTGGTGGTAGTGCGTTACACGGAGGAACCTGCCGATTTTGAGGCGGTCGCTGCTGGGCCGGAGGCTATGCCCATGGGGGTGGACCCCTATGGGGCTTCTGAGCTGGCCTTACTGGTAGAAAATCTAGCTGTTTGGGGGCCTCTACTTGGGTCACAGCAGCGGGCTCGTCTATGGTGGCTCTCCTTGCAGGGATTACAAGGGGCAGCGGGTTGCCTGGCTGACCTGTTGCAGGGCTTCTTTGAGGGGCTGAGCCTTGTATGAGAAGTCCTGAAACCCTCCAGGTTAATTCTGAGTGATCAGAGAAGGAACAAACTCTTCTTTGATGTTCCATACACACATTGTCAGTAATTTATCATGAGTTAGTGGCATGTCAAGGGAGTACGTGAGCCCCTTCCACCGGGCGACGAAGCCCACGACTCGCTCATCGGGCCTTTGTTTGCACCTAAAGAGGTCTGCAATGTTCATCTTCTGGGTTGTGGAACTGAACTGGTAGAGGAATTTCTAGCGAAGTTCATCCCACCTAGTCGCAGATCCGAAAGGGAGCTAGTTGTACCAGACGAATGCTGGTCCTTCCAATGTCTGAATGAAGCAACTGAGCTTGGAAGCCTCCTTCTTTGTCGGAGTCCCTAACATAGGCCCGCACCTCGAGTTGAACTGGTCCAGGTGATTTGGTAGGACTTCGGTCTCGTTAAAGGGGGAAAAATTGGGGTTCCCAAATCCCTTTAGGGCCGACATATCATCCACCCACACTAGGTATGGCTTGCCGTCCGGTGGGATTGCAACCTGCCGAGTTTCTAGGGCCTCTAAGCGGGCGATGAGTGCTTCCATTAGATCATTCGGACGTGGATTCCTATCATGATGGGGATCTCTAACTACAAGAACAATTCTAGGCTCTTCAATCTGGTAGTCAAGCTCAGCAGCTTGTGGGGCAGCTGGCGGAGCGACTCTCGGGGCAGCAGGAGGAAACTGAGAAGGGTCCCCCAGGTGATCACGCTACTCAGGAGGGTTCAGTGAAACGTATCGTGCCCTCTTGCCAAGGGCTTCGACCTCTCCCCTGTCGGAGAACGCAACATGGTCATGGTTTCCCAGAGGAATCTTGTCAAGGGGTAGGTGCTCCTACCCCTGCTGTCCTGGCCTAGGGTTATCGTAGTCAGGCCGCCTCTCTGCAATGCATTCGGCCAAAAGATCATCAACCAACCTCTTTTGATCAGCAAGATGTTGGCGTATCGTGGCCTTCTCGGGGTCTTCCTGTACATTCTGTACCGAGGTAGATGGGTCGGTAAGCCTGATAGAACCGACGCGCTCTTTACCCTTACCGATGTATCGGCTCTGTTTTAGTGCCTCAGTGGGTGTGGGGAGACCTAGGAGGTTCCTTTATTAGTGAGTAATCCTCCCAGATGGGTCCAGTAGTGGCTTTTCCTCAAGGGGTGAGTCCCCACTAAGGAGCTCCACACCTTTTCCCTCATCTGAAGGTCGTCCATGTTGACCACCACTGCCTTTGGCGACATTCCCTCAGAGCTTCCCAGTGAGCCGAGCTGGCGGTGGATCGCACAGAAAATAAAAGCAGAGTACTTCCCCCATCTGCGGACATGCACGTGGGGGGTGGCTTCCTCGATAACCTTGAGGAGTACTTGAGAGATCTGGACGCATTGTTGCTGGAGGGCCCCGTGGTGGCCGAGTGACTTGGGGTGCCGAACCATGGGGGGCGCATCCAGGTCGACCTAACGAAACTCCTCACCGATATCCTCGAGATGTGCTTGACTCCCGGGATAAGGTGCTCGCTGATGGCGACGATGGGAGTGAGTCACCCGGAGGGTCTGGCGGAAACATTCAAACTCTCCCGGGGTGAGTGACTCTGGCATATCACAATTCGATCCTACGACCAGCCAAAACTTCTCAGGGAAGTGGCCCGCTGCGAGGATGATCTAGAAGCTCCACGACCCTGGTTAGGGATCTGGCCCTTACTGCCCCTTCTAATCAACCGAGAATGGATGGGGAGCTAGCAACGATGCCTAGGTAGGCCGTCGGGCCGGTGGGTTGGCAAACGGGGAATACGACGAACAGACCGATTAGCCATTGATCCCTGAGTCATCCTCCAAGGGTTTCAATGCACTGGCTTCCACGTCAAGATAGGACAGGCTGGAAAATAGGCCTCCTGTCACAGCGTCAGTGCACTATGAGGGTGTGTCACATCGTGACTCTTCCGTCGGTCCCCATAAAAGTTCTCCACCCTCCCTGACTGAGGTGGAAGGTGCTTTCGGGGAGGCTGTTGGTAACTGTGGGTTTGACCCTTGGGGGTACGCCAAGTCCTCGTCCTCCTGGATATAACTTCAGAGGGAGGATAGAATCATACTGATCTCGCATTCAGGGAGTACAAGGATGACGTGCAGCATCCCCATCCCTTCCCTTGACTCAAAGGGTTGTGGGGAAGGTTCCATATTCAAGTCGTACTCCTCCTCAGAGTTCGAGAAATGGACTGGTCTAATTTTTGTCTGGACTCTCCTAACATTCCTCTTACGGCGATGACGACTCACCTTCCTGCCCCTGGGTGGCTCCTCAGGGTAAGGATGATTTCCGTCAAAGAGTACCCTTGCCACAATAGTGCTGGGGCAGAGGGGACTGAAGGCTGGGGTGCGAGAAGCACTAGGATAGATGTCGAAAGGGACATGGGGAGGACCTATATGTGAGTGAGCGACCAGATACGAAATGGCTCCATACTCGTGGCCAGAATTAGAGGGAGTGACCTTATACCCAGTGTAGTGGGTGCTAGAAAGATTCATACCCGGAGCGTAGCTGTCGCGAAGAAGCCTTCGGCTTTCCAGATCAGTGGCACAGAATGAGACTTCATGGTGGGTGGCACTACCACGGATTGGTCAATGGTGGCCATTGCCTCTACCCGCGACCGGGAGAGTCAACACAACCTGCCTGCAGGGCGTTCGGGGCCTCGATCCCAATCTGGAATGTGACTGCCCCTGCTCAACGTGTGCGGGGGTCTGGTAACAGGAGTCAGAAGTGGCTCGGGCCATAGTGGTTTCGGAAGTTGGTGCCCCAAGATGGGCATTCTCTTCCACTCACGCCTGACGCTGGCATCGGGTCTGATGGGTTGGAGCCGGTGGTGCGGAAATGCATATTTCCTGCTCCTCGGCCCGAGGAGTTGGGTGGCGGCATTGACATAGCATGGCGAGGGCTCTTTCCATTAACCCCTGGGATAGGTCTTCGATCGGGCGGACCTGGACATCCCCCACCTCATTGGCGTAGGGTAGGTATGTGTTAAAGCGCTCCGGGGATAGGCTCCCGAAGTGGTTGAACGTCGGAGTGGGGAGCGGCAGCTCCCTGCGCGGCCCTCAGGGGTGGTGACGATGGTGAGGCGCAGCCGCCTCTAGATCCAAATGGGCCATGCCCCTGGTGGGGATGATCCCTTCCTCATCGTACCTACAAACCAGGTTGTTGATCACCCTTAGCTAGATGATTTTTGATGGGGAGAGGGGGTGTGAGCTCCCAGAAGTCATAGAAATCGGAACTGAAGTGACTGTGGAAAAGGTTAGACTGCGCAGGGTGGTCGTGTTGGTACTGCCCCTGCCCTTGCGTCGGGGGGCAGGTGAAGATCGAGCTCCGGATGCAGCGATCTGATTCTTGGAAGCAGGGAGATGAACCCATTAATACTAACAGGAAAAGAAATCGACAACCAATAGCCCAGCGTCATTCCATCTTCCCTGGTCGGTGAGTGGGATCCACGCTGACGACATCGCAGAATGGAGTGATCAACATCCTGACTGCCTCAACCCCTGGCGGGTTTCACGTCCCGGTGATAGGTGCCCATACCTGGTGACATGCTAATATTCTGACACCCCGAACACTACCAGTCTTCGTATTGAGGAGAAGAGCTTCACGTCGGGTTCACCATATTCTGTTTCCAACGGTTCTACGTTGGGGCACCCGTGCGCGGGTCCGTCATGCATGGGAGGATGCGCGGCTTGTTTCCCCGCATTCCCGCATTCCAAAGGCGGGCGGCATCTGTTCCTTATTCAGGGACATCGGCTCCTTGATTGAAACTGGGATGATGGGATGTCGGTTCTTCCTCCCATGGATTCCTCCTCAGATCTCGTCACCTAGTCTGGGTCTCCCTCATAGATTTAAGACGGGTTCGTGAAGCTCGTTCCCGGTGACATATCTGCATGGATGCTAGTTAATTACGCTGCTTCCGTCGAGATGCTCCAAGGGGTCTTATTGGGTCAGCAACCTTCGGTGAGGAGAATGGCCACATTGGGGTGTCGTTTGCATGTATTTCTTCTGTCCCTTATCACAGGGCTTCTCGAGGGAGAGAAAGCCCGAGGCATCCCACATCGAACGCAGGGGTTGTGTACCATCTGAAGTTTTCCTCAGCATCCCATGTTTAACATGGGGTATGCCGTGAGTTTAACGTCTTGCGGAGAAGGATCAGACTGATCAGAACACTGAGAGTGGATCATATTGAAGGACCCCCTTGGGGGAACACCGATGTTGGGGCCAGCACGTGGGTGGGTTCCCGGATGCTGTGGAGAGGAATGAGGTGGCACGATCTCTCCAGGAGGTGGTGGCCCGGGTAATGATCAGGATGGGTGATGGAGTGATGGTCTTGAACCTCATGGAGGCTTCCTACATATCCCCATGGAAGGGAATCAAAGTCCACGTAGTTCGGTGATATGGTGGGACACCTGAAGAGGCGACCCGTGAGAATGAATGCATGGATTGGACCCTGGAGGAAGTAAGATCTCCGGGCTAGGGCATGAGCTTCCCAAGGCATGTGGGCTTGAGGGGGAGGCCAGGATGAGACGTGGGTGTGAGGCATGGGGCTTATGCTCTAAGGCGGCCCAAGATGGGGAATACGGGGCTTACGCTCTAAGGCGGCCCATAATGATGTTGGTGAACCGACGCGGAGGGGTCGGAACAACTGAGTGATGGGCTTGAACCTCGTGGAGGCTTCCTACGTACCATGCGTTTGCACGGATCATAGTCCACATAGTTCGGGGCATACAGTTTAACGTCATGCGGGATGAGGGCATACAGTTTAACGTCATGTGAGACGAGGGAATTTGGGGCTTACGCTATGAGGCGACCCATGGAGGATATGGGGCTTACAGTCTAAGGTGACCAAATAGGAAACAGGGGCTTATGTGTGGTTAGCGGCCCTTGGTGCCGGGACTTAATCCAGGATGGAGGCTCGTGGGGCGACAAAGCACAGTGGGGAAGTATGGAGGTGCATGGGTTCAACCTTCCACAAGAGAGGCTAGGGGCTTACGCTCTGTGACAACCCTTCCCCCGTGGGAAAATTCCACTCCGATAAGAAGGATCTCATTCCATGTAAGGAAGAATCCATTCCAATGGAGACGAGAGGCGTAAAGAATGTCCCAGCCGGGGGGGACCCTGCGTGCAAAGCACGAGGTCGGAACACAGTTTAACGTCATGTGTTAAGGACGAGGTGCTCAGCAGTTTAACATCTTGCAGCTTGGACGAGGTGGGTTCGCTCCACACCCCTAGGGATTACATTCACAACACCCTCTACCCCTTATGGGAGGGAAGGAATCGGCAAGGCCGTAGTGAAGGGGGTCCAAGGGGCGAACCATTGAGGGGTCCATGTTAGCGTGGCTATGCAAAGAAGAAATAGCCATTAGTATGCCTATGCGGAGAAGCATAAGGCAAAGCAACGCAACAGGAAACACCCCCCAAGGAACCTTGAGGTTACTTAGTACGATCCTAGGAGGCCGTATGGGAAACAAACACATGACGTGCATGCCCGGCAGGGAAGACATCAGGTGCCGGCGCGGAGAGGCGGCCAAGGGGTGTCAAGGTATAGGGTCCTGAGTGTTGCGCGCAAAAAGTAGGTTTGCGTGAAAAACACTGGGATGGAGCGCAATAGGGACAAGTGATTGCGCGGATAGGGGATTTCGCGGAAAGGATTGGGATTTCACACATAGAAGGGGATTGCACGCATGAGGAAAGGATTGCGCGCAAGGGAAGAACCCGGAGGAGTGGGAAAATTCACTTAAGCCAGTGGAGTTCCGCAAAAAGGCGAACCCTGGGGAAATGTTGTGAAAAAAGAGGAATTACCTGTAAGTCATCTTGCGTGTGGGGGAGTCCGAATTGCATGCACGGGAGAAGTTTCGAATTCCGCAACCCAAAACCGTTTGGGGGTCGCCTTCTATTTATAGGTTCCTCCTGGCGCGGAATACAGGCGTCGCATGCAATCTTCTGCACCGGGAATAGTCGGCGCGCAAGACTTCACCGCGTGGAATAGGGTGCGCAAAATTTCATGCACAACCGGCTCGATTTCGCGAATCCTGGGGATGCTTAACGTGAACAACATTATTTCGCGCCAACCCTCCTTTATTTCGTGCACCACTTGCAGGGCCTCCAGACCAGGCCCCTGATTCCGAATATGACTTCACTTTTTCATTTAGAAACATCCTATGGGAGTTATGGATTTTTTCGACATCTACAAACATATTGTCTTAATTTCTCATTTTATGATGGCCATCTAGAGTTGGCAGTATGAGAAAAAAATTTATGGTAGTGTAGAATGGACATCCAAGCTTCAACTTTAGGAAATCTAGAATACCCAGACAATGTAGGAGGATATGGGGATGGTTTCAGGATTAGAAAGGTTTTTTGGTTTTAATATTAAGAAATCTAGAGGCCCAAAATTTTTTTTCGTAAAATATAAACTGAAATAAATATGCATCACATGGGTGAAAATTTAAAATACTTTTAGAGGATATGATTAAAAAATTAAAAAAAATCATATCCAGCATAGCTTATACAACATGCATAGCTTGAAAAGACATCACATCCTCTTCTTCCTTCCAACCTAGATTCTCCACCTCCTCGTTTGTATGAGACCTTATACAGTGATATTTATGCTAGAAATTTCAATTTTTTTATTGTATCATATGGAGTCATTCATATTTTGGTGGGTTTTTTTCAGCACCATCCTATGAAGTTTGTTCAAGTAAGAGTATCATTAAATGTTATTATCAATGTAAATACTCTACCACTAATTCCTACTAATGATGTTATTAGATTAAGATATTTATTGAGTCATTTTTAATTATGTCCATCTAGCCTTATTTATAATCTGAGATACAAGGTATGTCTTTTTTTTAAATATTATTTACATTTTATTGAAAATAACTTAAAATTCATTCTTGTATTTAATTTATATAGGACTAACTAAAATCAAAATAATGTTTTAAAGATAAAAAATGTGTCATGAACCAACAATATCAAATACATAAATGATTTATTATGGGATAAAAATATTAACCAAGGTTTTTTATTCCATATATAATATTTATGAATTTCAGATGACATATAATATATGTGAAAGAGACTATCCAATGAAAATATTATAAAATTAATCATGGGTCTGGTAATTTTTTATTTGATCAATGTTCTCGTGTTGTAGATGTTTTCCATTTATGTAAATTACTGGTTTTTTTCTTCTGTAAACATATATGATACAAATGAATTAATATATTACGTATTTTATTTGGTATCTAGTTATGATTCTACTTCAATGTGTGTCCACTGATATATATCGTATTATATATCTGGGATACATTTCATCATACTTGAAATATCTAGATAATAATGCTAGTGTTACTTATATATGTCATATATTATAAAATCTGGAGATTGGGTTCTAGTTTTATCCATTTCATGATGGGTCTGAATACTAAGATAATTATAACCTAATATCCATTTTAGTATCATTAATTATGAAAATTAATTAATTTAGATTTCATTGGATGTTAGGTGTATTATACCCACATGAATACACTTTATATTAGGTTTTCTCATTATTAAGAGTTTTTAATCCAAAATATTACACATTTTTAGACAAGTATGTTTTATTATTTTCTATAAGATCTTTATATTTAATTATTATTGTTTGTACATGGTTCGTTATTTGATAAATAAATACTAAAATTCATTTCATGGAAAAATTTAACAATGATCACTTGTCAATATAGAAGATAAATATAATTAAAACATGAAATTAACTATAAATATATTTTATACTAGAAAATATTTATTTTTATTATATATATATATATATATATATAGGTTTTTATTTTCAAGATAATGTTTTATTATTGCAGTGTTAGAATCAAAATGGAATGGGGTAATGAGTTTATTATGTTTTAAGATTATTATATGACATAATCATAACTAGGTTAGTGACTAAATTTAGTAAGGTTATTTATGTTAATTAGTTTTTATTTTATGTCCAAATATTCTATTTTTAATCTTATAACATTAATTTTTAGCATAGTTATTCCATGAATTTGAGTTATTTGTAATTTAAAACATTAACCATATTTTTAGTTCGTTTGAAAACTATTTTTTATGTATGATTAATTTTTAAATTTTATATTATGTCTATTTTAATTAATGTATCAAATAATGTGTATTTGAACAATTTATTTCCTCCTTAAATTTTTATATTCATCTTATTTTTATGGGGTTGTTCTCTGTTGAATAATGGTTTGTGGATTTATAAGAAAATTGACAGACTGCACAAGACATTAATTTATAAAGATACATCATGAATAAAAAATTACTTATGCGACAAAACTATACACACATATGACTAAAAGAAAATAAATGAATCAAGGAAATATGAAAATCCTTTGTGTCATGTATCTTAAGGAAAAAATAAATTTAACATAAATTCTTAACTTTACAGGAAAATAAATACATAAAAACCAACTTAAACAAATTAATTATAGGAAAACATATATTATCAAAAATTACATTATAAGTTAAACAAGAAATAATATACAAATCTATCTATATAACCCAACTAAAAATCATGTCAATCAAACATTACTTTAAACCATAAAGAATTTTTCTTTGTTTTATAAAGGGTTGTGCATTTATAAAAATATCGACACACTAAATAATACAATAATATATAATAATATATCATGAATACCAAATAACATGAGTGAAAAACCATGAAATTATATGAGTGAGATAAAATCAATGAATAAAGGAAACATTGAAATCATTGGGGTCATTTAACTATAAGAAAAAATCTACGTAACATACTTGCATAACAATATTGAAAAAGATAGACCAAAAAATTAACTTAATCAAATTAAAAGTAGAAAAATAAATCTCAAAAGACATTACATTTTATTTTAAACATATTATAATGTATTAATATATCAATTTAAACAGACTAAAAATCATTTAAATCATAACATAATTTATACTAACTATCAAGATTAATTAAAAATATTTTTTAAATGTAAATGTTCATATAATTATAAATAAAAACATTTTAATGAAGGGAAACATAAATTAATAAAATTATATATTTATTTAAAACCACATTCAAATTAAATTTACTAAATATATCAAAATATATTTAAAACCCATCCATTAAAATTTCTAAAACTAAAATTTTATTTTTTACATTCATTTGGGTTAGAAACTGAGAGACATGTCTTAGGAGTAGCCTCTAAATTCAATGAATTATTTTAGACCCCCTTCATTATTCATTGGAACATTTTATCAAAATAATTTTTTCGAATGAATAATTCAAGGACAACCATATATCTCTTATGAACCACTATAAAAGATTTCATAACCAATGAATCCAAAATAAGACATGCCATAGTTAATGGATCACTAAACTTCAAGAAAAACTATGTAAGTAATGTTGAGTTGTTTTTCATTAAAAACATCGTATGAATCCATTTTTTATTAGTAACATCATTGTTTTTATTTTAATTTTACCTATATAAAATTTTGTTTATTCTGGGTTTTTTAAAATGGAACATTGATTTATGTATTATATCAAACCTTTTTTTAATGTTATAAAATTAAATGATATTATAGACATTCATTATAATAACAGGGATATATATCCTTTCAATTTTTTTCATTAGATGATTTAGGTATGTTACCTTTAATTAATGATAAGAAATTAGTATTTAGACATATGCTTTATGTATTAGTTTCGTATATTGTGTTTTTTTAAAGGGCTGTTCGTAGCATTAACATTTTATATTATTTTATTTTTATAAGATTTTAGATATTTATTGAAAATTTAATAAAATCATTTATCAAACAAAAAAATTCCAACATTCCATGTTGGGTTTTAAAAAAATGACATTGAATCCAAATTATATGGTTATAGAAATTTGTTTTTTTAAAACTAGTAACAAAAGAATCATTCGACATTGGTATTCAATAACAAGAACATTGATTTTTTATAGAATAAAATTAAAGGGACCTTCAAAATAAATATTTGGTAAAAAACAATGGTTAATTCCTTCTTTATAAAAAATAATGCAATCCATTGAAATCAGGTTTTTTACCAAAAACTATCATTGATGATCCCTTCCACGGGGGATTTTTTAAAAACCTGACATAGAAATTTATGAATGACACATTCAATGAAGGTTATCTTAAATTATAAACATTGAATAATAGGATTAATTTGATTTTAATTTTAGTATCCGTATTTTTTTAAAACCCAAAGTCAAAACTATTAGTCTTAATATTTCGTGGATAAATATCAATTACAAACTAGAATTAAAAATTAAATGAAAACCAATGTTAAAATATGATTTTCCACTAGTGTATGCCTCAAGGTGATATCTATAAGTATTAACCTACCATCATTCTAACATTATATTCATTCCCTATATATTGATTGAACAATAAAATTTATTCCCAAAATTCCACATAAATCAACATTTATAAGTATTGAATAAATAATATGAAATATTTCCCCAGTCAATGATATATTCATTATCAATAATATTTAATTGGTGGATACCATGTATTGAACTGGAATATGGTTTATAAAATAATTTTTTTTAAAATATTTATATTTAAATCTATGATACATAAAATGTGGGCATGGTGGAGAAAAACATTATCCAGGGAATATTGGAGGGTGATGGAAAATATGATCACAGGATTTTAGATTATCATGGTACAAGTAACAATTCATTATTAGTAATGGTTAAATAAATAAAATTGACTAATCATAAAATAAATGTTTTATAGTAAAAAATCAATTATAAAATAGAATAGATAAAACACATAAAAAATTATTTCCTTGTATCTTCATGTTAGAGCGGAGTAATAAATCAAATTTCAAAATTCTTTCATTCCTTTATGAAAATAATACGCTATTATGTTGATAAAATTTTAAATAAAAAATTACAAAATATTGAGAGAAATATTTTACTTAAAAATAACCATATAAACCTGAAAAATAATTTTCAATTAATATAGTATCCATTATGGGAGGAAAATCTAATTGTGAAATATACATTAAAAAAATATTCCTCATACACCTTTTTTAAATGTTACATCATTTAGAAAATAAAAAGAACATTATTTTTAACTATTTTTATATAAATTGAAACATATGTAAATATATCTTTAATAAATATTTCGAAAATATTGAAAATAATATGGAAAACATTTTGAAGTAAATATAGACATGTAAGAAAAATAGTTTAAAGGAATGCACCATAATTTTTTAAAGATATTAACTTACATGTAATTTACAAATTAAGTCCAAATACCACAAATGATAAAATGGAATAAAAAAATGTAAAACAAAAAAATAAACTAAGGATAAGAAAAATATATTCCTATAATTATATTATTTTCATCTATATTTCCAAATATAAATATGAACATAAACAATCCTAAAATAAAATATGAATGTAACAAAAATTCCTTACTGATTTGATATCTTTTGAATCAAAACACATTATAGAGAAAATATGAATAAAAATATTTAATACCATGAAAAAAATAGGGATTAATTTAAAAATGTTTCGATGTAGTCATTATAAACACTATGTCTATGAAATTTGGGGAATAATATAAAATGTGTCTCATCATAGTGAAATTGAGATGAAATTACCCTTATAATCGGTCTATTCTTAATCGTACATGTCTAATACTCCTATGTAATGAATTTAAATATATTAAATACATTATTATGTATCATATTCTTCTCTATTCCTTTTTTAATCATTATTCTATACTCATTGGAAATTTATTCCTTGAATATTTCTTATTTATATCGACAATGAAATGTTTTTCAATCAATTTATTCCAAATTATTTTGGTATAGTGTTTGATGTTAAGAATAGTTATGAAATGGTTCCATATATTCTAGAATTATAATAATTTCATGAAAATAATTTCTATAATTATACAATGATTCATAATCATCCATTCATGGTGTTAATTGAAAAATCAATTACATCACATTGTGGAGTTGGTAGGGTACACAAACACATGAGCGATGAAATAATTTTCCAATTAAAGAAGGGATAATTACTAATATTCCATTTTATATTTATAGTACAATTTTAATATAATATAAATCATATATATTCATTAATTAAACATTTATATCCTTCAATGTAAAATTTTCTAGACTCTATGTAGAGACAATATATTTTAGGTACACACAAGTGATGTTTTCATTTTACATATGATGTAATTTATGTGAATTAGAGTTTTTCAACCAATATAATCATTTAAAAACTCTATAGGTCACAATAATGTTATATGTTATCTTAAATTTGGTTAAATTATAGTTTAGTATTTTTCAGAGTTCCCTCATGTCTTAAACATGCTTTTTGTAAATTATCTATGAAACATAGGCTTTCCCTGGTCTTGTGAAATCCTTGTTGAGCATAATAAAAACCTTTGTAAAATAATAAGGGACTAAATTCATATGTATGGTTGTTGTTTTGGTAATGATATGCATGTGGTATACTTATGGATCATGTCTAGAGTGGAAACCTCCACACTGTAGTGGAGGGAATGGAGGGTCAAAACAAACATGGTCTTTACACCAATCCATAGAGGGCCATAGTTCGTGGAAACATGGGCTTGGTGAGAGAGAGGCCACCATGCCATGGTTGGAGACACCAGGCCATGGTTTCCATTGTTTTATAATTTTAAACCGCCAGTTCAAAACATGATCTTCCATATGAAGTGACACATATTAATGAATTTTTGTGTGGTCAATAAGAGGGGATGGTAAATGCACATTAATCTTAATTTCCATTTATAATTTTTTTTCTTCATCCAATTTCAAGGGTTCCAAACATATCTGACTCTAGGAACACTTCAGGATGTTCTTATAATATCATGTTTTGATTATGGGTGGTTATTTTTTTATTAGGATTACCCTTGTTGATATTGGATAATTATTATCTTAACAAAAAAAATTAATCATAATTTTCATGGTGACTATGATACTATAATTAGGAAGGTCAATTTATATTTACAATGGTTCTTTCTAATATAATAACTTCTTATTCTTATGTTTTTAGTCTTACTTGTCAAAATAAATATCTGATTTAAATGAATTATTTTCTTATAAATACATCATTTCTAGACTTGAATGTTTTTTAAAGGGGTTTTATTATTGTTTTACAAGATTCATATTTATGATTAACTGATTCGATAATGGTTCTGATACTACAGTAGTTTATAATCATTGGATCGATACTGATTTGATTAGTGAAAAATATTTTATAAATTTTTTAGAATTGTTAAAATGAATTTTTTGAGAAAATATAACACATTGGTAAATCTCAGTGACTTGATCTATGGATATATAAAGACATTAGTAAGAGTGTATAAACTAGGGTTTATAATTGTGATATCAATAGACTGTAGTGGGACTCAGTATCATAGAATTTATGTTGGGATAGATTACTATTCATTGTTTATTCAAGTTAAATATTTCAATATGTGGATCCCATTTTTTCATCGTTTTATTCTTAATTTTTTATTACGTGATTACTAAAATGGTTATTTTTTTATATTTTAATGTATTTGACTATTTCTAAATATATTTTCATGCATATTTATTTTCAAATACTTATAAAATTGAATATTATAGGTTTTAAAGGAATCAAAAACACGATTTAGGGAAACTTTTTTCAAATAAAACTTATTTGTAAACCATTTTTTGTTTTGAAGCTAGAAGTACTCATTTGATAGGGGAATGAATTTTATAGATTCATGGTCGTATCCTAATACACGTTTTTCTTCACACCTTGTATATTTTATTGGTAACATTATTAGTTGGTTTTATAAGATTATGGTAATATGGAAGGGTGTTATTTAGGATGATGAATTCACTTGGTTCATGATACTTCATGGTTATTACTGTTAGTGGTGACTAATGGTCAGATGAAAACATTATCCTAGACTTTTCTAGTTTCTGATTATATCATTATAGCTTGTTTTCCTATATCAAAATGTTTTCTAACTTTATCATTACCAATATACACTAATTTTTTATCTACATAGTTTTACCATGAGATTTTTTTTTACAAATAAAATGAATCCCAAATTTTTTTGTTGATACTCCAGTGGTTTTCATCATTCCATGGTGATTAGGAACATGATCCGGGGCATGTGGAGGGCCAGCTTTGGTGATTTGTCTGGTTAATCGAAGTTAGTTCAGTAAGAAACTATTATTAGAGACCATGATTTTTTATAGGGGTGATTATTAAATAAAACTCAAGTCCTCAAAGACTAGGGTAGTGAGTGTGAAAGGGTTATTGTCTTGCTCACTAGAGTACCTGACCATAAGATACCAAGGATGGTGATGGATTATTCAACATGATAGAGATTTATTTTGGGGTTATTTAGGTTACTCAGATTTTAGGTTTATATAGATAAATATTTTCATGACTTTCTATTGGTTTAAAGTGTATGTACATATATGTACATTGGTATTAACTTTTTGGTTTAGTAGATAATGACTTATAGAAGGATCTATTTGAATTTTAAGGATATACAAGTGGATATATTCATGTAGGAAAACCCAATAGTTGACCTATCTCTAGTGAAAATTATAATATTAACGATTTAATTCCTAGGTTAATCTGGCAGTAGGAATTGAGGATGGATGAAAAATAATGCATTTCAGTTTTCTAAAGAAATCCTCTAATTCTCTAGTGTGATAGAGGAACCCAATAACTCGATGAATGGATTTAATAAATAGAGAGGATTTTAAACTATTTAATGTTTTTATTTTATGATAAGGAATGATTTTACACTTATATGATATAAGGAAATAGAAAGAAATATTGTGAGTTGACCATTCATTCTAACTTACATGAAGACATCACATTCACCGTATTCAAGAAGAAATTTAATTAGTTGTTGTATCGTGAAATGTTTCATGTGGTGAAGGATCCAAAGATTGTGACGTTGGATAAATGATATTTTTCTATAATAAAGTATGATAATTTCTATTATATGATTGTTCATCTATCTTTATAAATTTTCAGTGGATACTACTATAATGACCCAGACATCTCTGGTCCATTCATTTTAAATAATAAGGTGTATGAGGTGTTTTGGGAGGCTAGGGTGACATATCCCCAACACTTTTCCAAATTTCTTTTGCTTTGAATAGTGCAATTAGTGATTAGTTCCAATGGTAGACCGTTGTGAATAGTGCATTGGTAACCTTCTGTGAATAGTGACATCAGTGACCTTATGTGAACTGTGTCATCAGTGACCTTCTCTGAATAGTTACATAAGTGACCTTATGTGAACAGTGTCATAGGTGACCTTCTTTGAACAGTGTCATCACTAATCTTTTGTGAACAGTGCAATGGTGAGGTTCCAATGGTGAGGTTCCAACAGTGGCCTTTTTCCCTTTGCTAAATTTTGAGTTCATGAAAAGTGTTCCCAGAATGGTGAGGTTCCAACAGTGACCTTTTTCCTTTTCCAAATATTGAGTTCATGAACAGTGTTTCCAAAATGGTGAGGTTCCAATGGTGACCTTATTCCATTGCCAAATTTTGAGTTCATGAATAGAGTTTCTAGAACGGTAAGGTTACAATGGTGTCCTTTTTCATTTTCCAAATTTTGAGTTCATGAACTGTGTTCCCAGAACACTAAGGTTCCAATGGTGAACTTTTTCATATTCCAAATTTTGAGTTAATGAACATTGTTTCCAGAATGGTGAGGTTTAAATGGTGACATTTTTTCCTTTGCCAAATTTTGAGTTCATGAACAATGTTTTCAGAACGGTGAGGTTCCAATGGTGAGGTTCAGGAAGAGTTCTTTAAGAACAGTGAGGTTCCAATGGTGAGGTTCATGATCAGTGTTTCTAGAATGGTGAGGTTCCAAAAGTGTTGTCCATGAACAATGCTTTTCCTTTTCCAAAATTCAAATTCATGAAGAGTGTTTCCAGCTTCCTACAGTTTCACCCCTTTAATGTTTCATTTGATGTAACAAGAATTTAAAGCCTTATTTAAAGTAATCTAAGGTCAATTCAAAGGATTTAGCTCCTATATTAATTTCTATTAAGGCTTGGGATACTTTTACTTGGATAAACTGTGTGGTTTAATATGATCCAAATTTAATGGAAAATCCAGCACATCTTAAACCACTGCTCCGTTAAATATTCTAAAGGGATGATATATCTTCCTCCCATGTTCTACCTTATTGTTCTTTGGTGCGAGATGATCGATCCTTTTCTTCTTCCCTTAGGATTGGTGTGATCGAACATTTATCCTGGGATCGGTTCAGTTATTTTTTTGTGCAACCATGTAGTGTCGACCGATCTCTGATATAAGGTATGTTCTATCATCATTGTTTTAAGTTCATCTCCTTCTTTTTTCCCATTCCATTTTATGGAATGCTATGTCATTATTCCTTATTTAGTATTCTTGTGTGTCGACTAGTGTGGCAGTGTCTCTGCATCCTTGGGTGGATATAGTTGTCACGGGGGGGAGGAGTTCATAACTCGTTGTGTTTCTCATCAAGAACTGTATGAGGTATGGGATTCATTGAGTCTCTTTTCTTTTACATGAAAATTTAAATCTATCATAATTTATCCCACTGGATCACAATGAAATTGACATAATAAATTTTTTAACTAGAAAAATAAACATATATTGATCATATGTTATTTCCTCTTGTTTTGCTATATAGTGAGATTTCAATGCTTGCTTTGTTTAGCCTTTAATTCATGATGGAAATTGGTTAGGAACATAAAGCCGAAATTAATTGGTAATTGTTTTTCTAAAGATATATAGTCATGTAAAAGAATCTGGTTCTTCTGGATTTAATTTTATTTTAATCAAATTGGTGTAGTAAGAATGTTTAATTATTTGTGATAACTTATTGGTTAGGTTTCTCAAATTTAGAACCTACAAATATGAAATCGGTTAATCCAAGGTGGATTAAAGAACTGGTTGTTTGATAAAATATAATTCATTGTATGGGTTTTAACTACCCTCTTGCTTTTTTAAGGGCCGAGATCCCAATTTATATGATGTTTGTTTTCAGGATTCTTGTGTTGTGATGTGATCTTGGATGGCTATTGTGATATGTGAGGGCATGGAGGCCTATTGGTTGTGACAATAGATGACTACTAGAGTGGTGAGATGCATCGGTTTATGCATGTGGGTGTAAGAGAGTCCACCAAGGATAATGGAACAAGTTGGATGTGAATGTTTGGATTCTTGATGTTTCTTGGATTGGTCATCTTCTTTAATTTTCCCACTGCTCAAGAAAGCTGGAGTTGCTTACACTTCTTTCAAAAGGGTTAAAGACGCACAGGGTATGCCACGTGTTTTCCGTGTCAATCTAATCAAGGGAGGATGGGTCTACTATCTTGCTATAGGTGGCAAAGAATCGACGGATAGTTCACCTTCTCAAGGTGTTTAGAACCCTTGTGTTTATTAGTATTTAATGTTTTTCTAGAATGCCTTGGAATATGGGAAAATAATGCGATAAATAAATAATTGAATAAATGATGTTAACCCATGGGGTTGGAGCTTTCTGGGACACAATGATGAGGACATTAGATTTTGGGTGTGATGCTAATGAAATATAATGTGGAAATTTTTAATGGTTAATTAATGTTTAAAAAATTAATTAACAAAATGTGGAACTGACAAAAAGGAATGAAGTAATGTAATAAATCACTTTAAATGGTTGTGTGCTTAGTGATACATAGTCTTTGATGTGGTTGTTGGGAGTCCAAGAGATGGTATCCGCAGTTGATTCTAAAACTAGGTTATTCCCATAGTGTGGTTGTGAGATATAGTATATTTTGTACTTTTAGTGTTGGTATATGCTAATCCACCCTACCAGTTAGGGAAACTAACACCCCAGGGATTTTGAGCCCTAGGGGGGGAGTTTTCCCCAGCATTCTGGTGGGAGGATGGATGGCATAATACCCTGTTTGGACCCACTATATTCTCTTGGTAGTTACTTTTACTGGTAGGTATTGTGGTTAGTTACCCCCATATATGTTTGTAGAGGGCTGTAATGGATTTTGGTTATTCACAAACAAATATTTTGGATATAGTATCCTAGGGACTACTATAGGTGTATTGTGTATTTGCTGTGATGGATTAAGGATTCTTACTCGGTGTGTAGGCTGTAATGGATTGAGGTATAATACCCAATGTATGATACATGTTTTGAGAGCTGTGGTGGCACCCAAAAACTAATTGGATACTTTTCTTAAATGTACGTGGTGGTTTTGTTGCTCGAGGTGCATGTTGTGGTGCTTCGCCTAGGTGTTTGTGGGCATGCATTTTTGGAGATAGATGCATATGACGTGCGACATTGGGGAAAATCGGAAAACTAGTGGGGATGTTTTATAAGGGTGCCCTTTATATTATTTATTATATTATATACTCTTGTATGTGTTACTTAGTGAGAGTATCCATGGTGATACTGGGAACTTAGTATACCTGTTTGGGTGATAAGTTATTTTCACTTGTTGTTCACTGTGCTTTAGCATGCTTTCTTTACTTTTTCATGAGAGGCTCTAGGGAGGACCCTACTCAGTATACTATTATAATCACCCTATGTATATATATACTATTTTTCAGGTAACTTGTAGAAGGTTGGAGATCAAGCTGGTTTCTACTTAGATGGGGTTATAGGAGCTATTCGGGCTTGTGGTTGTTGCTATTTTTACTTTTTTTGGGTATTTTTATTTTTCCCCTTTCAGTTGTAGTAGTATGAAAGACAATAGATATTTTTAACTGGGATTTCATTTATATTTCTTTCTGAGATAGAGTTGTTTTGTGTATATTTTATCTATCTCTTCCATATGTGTTCTCTTAGAGGGTAATGCCTCCCATATATGTGTTTATTATACCCTCGGTGCTAGTCGCCAACCCGCGGCCTATTGGAAGAGGGACTCAGGGGTCATTATCTCCCTTCTCACATTACCAGCCCAGGAGGGGTACAATTTTTGGGGAGGAGGTCATGACTGAGTGGTATCAAAGGTCAGGTTGAGGGATAGGATATATTTTGGGGTTAGGCACATGTGAGGTTGCATGGGTTAGTAGGCCACAGTGTCAGTCAAGTGCAGAAAGTGATGTAAACACTGGACACCGGCTAATACATAAGCATTTAGGGACCCCTATAATTAGATGTATGAACCTTTAATTCTACAATGGCTACTAAACATAGTGATACTATTTTCAGGGTAGAGACCTAGAAATGGATTGCGCATAATTCTTCTTTGTGCCCCTTTTTTAATGGGTATATCTTGGGATAGGTTATCCTAAAATGAATAAATGAAAACAATTAATTAAATAAATATGAGTCTCCCATATTCCTGGTTTATGATCTCTATCTATTTAATATTTTTCAGGTATGGCACCAGGTCGACGTCCTAATCAGGATCACATAGAAGATGTCCATCAGGTTGTGCTATCAGATCATCACCGGGTAGAGGTTGATTTCAACAACACTTGTAGGAGGACTCTTTGAGAGTTTCCATTCCAGAGTGTGTAGAAGTATGAGGTCTCCCTTTCTGATGTAGTCATGGAAGACTAGTTAGAGGATGTCAAGATAGGCTTCAGTTTGATCTTTGTGTGGAAGGAACACTGGGTATCATTGGTTGTGATGATTCTCTATGGAGTGGAGAGGCAGTGGTGGTTCTTTTTTCCTCAGGGATCTCGAGGTGTCATCAATCTTAGGGGAGGATTTATGAGACAAGTTTAGAGTCAATTTTCTTTCCTTGACTGCAAAGGCATCCAGCCGCCAGGAGCTTATTACCCTTTTGACAGGGGAGTTCCAGTGTGAGAGAGTACAAAATCCATTTCTAAAACCTTTTACGATTTGATACATACCTATTTCTTGATGAGGAGGCTAGGGAAAGGAATTTCGAGGAGGATTTGTGTCCAGAGATCTAGCGCCAGGTCACCCCATTTATGCTGAAGACTTATCTTCAGGTACTGGCGAGGGCAGTGGTCGTTGAGGGGACTTTGGCCAGAGCTGGATCATCACCAGAGGGGAGTCATCATGATTTCTCATGAAGCAGAGCTATGGTCTGAGGTTACTGGTTTTCAGGGTAGAAGAGTTTCCATTCAGCTGATGGTAGGTCCTAGCCCTCCACATCTAATTTCTATTAAGAAGCGAATCTCAGGCCTATACCAAGGGATCAAGTGCTTGATTTTCTTATGGTTTTCAAGGTCATTAGTAGTGAGAGTTCCCAACCTTTCAAAGCAGTCATCATGCACCAGGTATCCCACTCTAGGTTCCTCCGTTGAGGCAGTTCCAGCTGAGGTAGAAACATCTGGTTGTAAAAACATTAGATCTGTAGAGGGTAGTTGGGGAAGGTAGAGGATAGCCCCATGATGCTCCCCATCCGTAGAGAGGAGGGTGATTCCATGGTGGTGGTCATAATTAGGGTGAGAGAGGTCGTGGAGGTGGACGTGGTCAGCTTCAAGCTTTAGCATTGCCAGCACCAGGAAAGTCGGACGTCGTTCGAGGTACCCTTTTGTTGTTTTCTACCATGGTGTATGCCTTGTTTGATTCAGGGTCAACACACTCCTTCATATCACCTACCCTTGTCCATGCTTTGGTACATGAGGTATATAGGCTTCCAGTTCTCTTGGCATTGAATACACCAGATGTAGGTCGAGATGACTTGTTTGATGTTTGTAGAGACTGTGAGCTAGTGTTGGGGAAGAACTACTCTTGGGGATATTTCTTATACATTCAAATAAAACCATACAATTTCATCCTTTTCATGGATTTTTAGTATTCGGTGTAGGCTATCGTGTATTTCTTCAAGATGAAGGTTGTGTTTTTTGATGTGGATGGAGATGCAGTGGTGTTCGTTGGAGAGAGAGACCCTCAGATGGGTCAAAGGTGTGTTCTTTCCTTATAATCCATGATGGCTGATTGGATGCTGAGTTATTTAGAAGTATAGAAGTTGGATTTTCCTAGGATTGTAGACGAGTACCCTGATGTCTTTCCAGAAGATGTTGTAGCATCACCCCCTCGATGGGGGATCGAGTTTGGGATCGAGCTACAACTAGGAAAATCTCATATATCTATGTCTCCATATTGGATGGACCCTTCTGAGTTACGAGAGCTATGTATATAGACTTATGGTATACTAAACTGTGGTTTTGTTCGTACTAGTGTGTCCTAGTGGGCTGCACTATTTTTGTTCATGAAAAAGGCTGAAGGGAGCTTGTGGTTGTCTGTCAATTATCGTCGCTTAAACAAAGTGACAGTGAAGAATCGGTATCCTCTTCCATGTATTGTAGATTTATTCAATCAGTTAAAGGTTGAAAGTCGTTTCTCAAAGATTGACATGTAGCTAGGATATCATCAGATGTGTGTGATGGGTGAGGATACCACAAGACTTCGTTCTGTTGTCTTCATGGGCATTATGAGTTCATTGTAATATCGTTTGGTGTGACGAATTCTCCAGCTGTTTTCATGGGATTGATAAATGATGTGTTCCATGAGTTCCTAGAAAAGTTCGTGGTGGTTTTCATCGACAAAATACTTGTGTAATCTACATCTGCGGAGGAGAATGCAGATCATCTACACACCATTTTGGGAGTTCTTCGTCAACATCAGTTGTGTGGGAAGTTATTGAAGTGTTAGTTTTGGGCACGAGATTTCCTTTTCTTGGGGAATGTTGTGTCCCAGTAGGGAGTAGCTGTGGATTAGTCGAAGATAGAAGCAGTCATGTCTTGGGAAACCCCAAAGATAGTGTGAGAGGTTCGAAGTTCCCTTAGTCTCACATGATACTACATGAGGTTTGTGGAAAATTTATCTCAAGTTGAGACTCCTCTGACAGCTTTGACTTGGAAGGATAATGCATTCATATGGACTGATTAGTGTCATGAGGCTTTTGAGTATCTAAATGAGATATTAGTAAGTTCTCTAGTTCTCTGTCTTCTAGATAAGGGAGTTCAATTTGATGTTCTCTAGGAGGCTTCACATCTGGGGTTAGGTTTTGTTCTAATGTAGCAAAGTTCAGTTATTTCTTATGGGTTTCGGCAGTTTCATCCTCTTTAATGTAACTATTCCACCCATGATATTGAGTTGGAAGTTGCAGTGTTTCCCCTAAATATGAGGAGACATTACCAAATTGGCGAGTGCTTTGTGGTTTACTTTTATCATAAGATCTCGGGGTATGTTTTCTCCTACAGTGACTTGAACTTAAGACAAAATCGGGGGATGGAGTTCTTATAGGAATACGAGATAAAAATATCATATACAACTGGAAAGGGAAATTTTTTAGCTGATGCACTGAGTAGGAAGTCACATGGTGATGCAGTGCATGAATCTTGTGATTTCTAGGGAGTAATGGAAGAATTTTTAGCATTGCATATTGATATGGGAGATTTTGGGGGTAGAGGTTGTCTTTTTAGATGATAGTGCAATCATCTCAGGTGCAGTAGGTGGAAGAGTCCCAGTTAGGGGATGTAGAGGTGGAGGTCTAGAGAGATAGAGTTTTTTGTGGTGAGGCCCCTAATGGATGGTCTGGGGATGAAAAAATCTGAGTGTTGTATCATGGAATGATATATTTTTTCTTTTGAGGTGCATGAGACAGTTCTAAGAGATTTCCATATTTCTCCTTTAGCAGGGAATACTGGCGTAAAAAAGATGTACCAAGAATTGAGGATCCAATTTTGGTAGCTAGGGATTAAGCGTGAAGTTGCGGAGTTTGTGTCTCGATGTTCGGTCATCCAGAAGGTGAAGGCTGAACACCGTGTTCCGGGGGGTCTGTTCCAGCCATTAGATATTCCACAGTGGAAGTGGGAGGACATCTCAATGGAATTTGTTACTGGTTTACCACGAGCTCTGGGAGGACATTATGTTATTTTAGTGGTAGTGGAAAATTTAATGAAATCAACCCACTTCATAGAAACCAAGGAGTCATGATTAATGGATTTTTTATCGAGGCTGTATTTGGAAGAGGTGGTGAGACTTCATGGAGTCCAATGGATGATCATTTCTGATCGAGATCCACGTTTTACATCTAGGGTGTGGATATGTCTCCATCATGATTTTGGTTATCAAATTTGCCTTATCACTTCTTTTCATCCTCAAACAGATGGTCATACAGATCAAACCATCTAGACTCTTGAAGTCATGTTATGCTATTGTGTCCTAGATTTTGGAGGTTCATGGATGAGTAACTTACCCTTGGTGGTGTTCACATACAATGATAGTTTTCTCTCCACCATCGGTATGGCACCATTTAATGTCTTGTATGGCCAACAATGCTGTTTTACATTGTACTAGACTGGGGTCATAAAGTCGTCAATTCTCAGACCAGAACTAGTACAGAATACAATAGAGATGGTTCAGGTGATTCATGAGAGGATGAAGACGATGCATGATCGTTAGAAATCATATGTCAATCAATTGAGGAGACCCTTAGTGTTTGGTGTTGGGGATCACATTTTTCTAAAGGTGACTCCCCATCATTGGTAGTGAAGGTTTGTTCATGGGATTAAGCTTTCTCCCTGGTTTGTTAGGCCTTTAGAGGTATTAGCTTATGTTGGATCTGTAGCATGTCGACTAGCATTTCCCCTATAGATGATCATGTTACATGGTGTTTTTCATGTATCACAGCTTCATCATTATCTTCATGATGACTCTCACGTCATCGATTGGGGATAGATCGATGTTGATGGTGATGCGACATTTGAGGAGCGACCTATGGAGATCCAAGATTGAAAATAGAAGGTGTTGTGTGGGCCTTCTATCCCCATGGTTCATGTCTTGTGAAAATACGGTGGCAAGGAGGTGAGTACCTGGGAACATGAGTCATAGATACATGATCAGTACCCTGAGTTGTTTGATGTTTAACTATTTTCATGTTACTATTTCCCATTGGTGGTTATAATTATTTCGTCTTTATGAGATATATTTCATTGGTTCTTATTGTGGATTTATATATTTAGAGAGGTATCAAGATGGGTGGTTTTTCAAACCACTTTTCTATTTCCTTTAGGTTGGTTTTAAATTTTCTAGGATGAGAATGTACTTGGAGGTATCTGATGTAATGTCCTAGACCTCTCTGTTATATTCCTTTGAGAAAAGTAGGTGTATGAGGTGTTTTAGGAGGTTAAGGTGACATATCCCCAACACTTTTCCAAACATCCATTTATGTGAAAAGTTCCATCGGTGAACAATTCCAACGGTAGACCGTTGTGAACAGTGCATCGGTAACCTTCTGTGAACAGTGAAATCAATGACGTTATGTGAACACTGTCATCGGTGACCTTCTGTGAACAATTACATTGGTGACCTTATGTGAACGGTGTCATCAGTGACCTTCTATGAACAGTTCCATCAGTAACCCCCTGTGAACAGTGCAATAATGATGTTCCAACGGCGAGGTTCCAACGGTGACCTTTTTTCCTTTGCCAAAGTTTAAGTTCATGAACAGTGTTTCCAGAATGGTGAGGTTCCAACGGTGACCATTTTTCCTTTTCTAAATTTTGAGTTCTGAAATAGTGTTTCTAGGATAGTGACGTTCCAATGGTGACCTTTTTCCTTTTCCAAATTTTGAGTTCATGAACAGTGTTTCCAGAATGGTGAGATTCCAATGGTGACCTTTTTCAATTCCCAAATTTTGAGTTCATGAATAGTGCTTCCAGGATAGTGAGGTTCCAATGATGAACTTTTTTTTACCAAATTTTCAGTTCAAGAATAGTGATTCTAGAATGGTGAGGTTCCAATAATGTCCTTTTTTCCTTTTCCAAAATTTGAGTTCATTTACAGTGTTCCAAAATAGTGAGGTTCCAACGATGAGGTTCAGGAACAGTGTTCCTAGAACAGTGAGGTTTCAAAGGCGAGGTTCCAACAATGAGTTTCATGAACAATGTTTTTCCTTTTCCAAATATCGAGTTCGTGAATAGTGTTTCTAGCTTCCTACAGTTTCACCACTTTACTGTTTCCGTTGACGTAAAATGCATTTAAAGGCTTGTTTTAAGGAATCTAAGTTCTATTCAAAGGTCTCAACTCATATATTAATTTCACTTAAGGATCATCATACATTTACATGGTCAAACAACATGGTTTAATAAGATCTGCTTTTAATGGAAAATCCAGTGTATCTTAAACCACTACTCCGTTAAAAGGGACGATATATCTTCCTCCCATGTTCTACCTTCTTGTCCCTGGTGTGATATTCTAGATCCTTTCTTTATTCCCTTAATATTATTGTGATCTAAACATAATCCTTGGATTGATTCCCCTCTGTTTTTGGTGCAACCATTTATTATCGATAGATCCTTGATATAAGGTATGTTATATCATCATTTTATTGGGTTCATGTCCTTTTTTTCCCTTTCCCTTTTATGGAATTCTATATCCTTGTTTTTAATGGGATTTTACTAGGTGTTAACAAGACTGATGGTGACTTTGCATCCTCAGGTGGATCCAATTTTCATGGGGGGAGGATATTGTAACCTGTTGTGTGGCTCGTCAAGAACTTTTTGAGGTAGGGGATTCGTTGCTTCTCTTTTCTTTTATGTGAAAATGTATAACCTGTAGGTTTTATCCCACTAGATCACAATGTAATTGACATAACAAATATTTTAACTAGATAAATAAATTGATATCGATCATATGTTATTTCCTCTATTTTTTCTAGACAGTGTTATTTCTATGATTTCTTTGATTAGCCTTTCATTCTTGATTGAAATTTGTAAGGAATGTAAACCTAGAATTAATTGATAATTGTTTAGCTAAAGATAAAGAGGCATGCAAAAGAATCTAGTTCTTCTTATTGTAATATGATGTTAATCTAACTTGTACATTATTCATGTTTAATTATTTTTGAGAGCTTACTGGTTAGGTTTCTCTTATTTTGAAACTACAAATATTAAATTGGTTAATCCAAGGTGGATTAAGGAACTAGTTGTTTGATAAAAGATAATTCATTGTAGGGTTCTGAGTTACCCTCTTGCTTTTTTATGGTCCAAGAGACCAATTGATATGATATTTCTTGTCATGCTACTTGTGTTGTGATGTGAGCCTGGATGGCTATTGTCATATGTGGGGGCTTGGATTCCTATTAGTTGTGGCAGAAGATGATGCATAGAGTGGTGAAATGCATCATTTTATGCATGTGGGTGTTGAAGATGACACCAGGGATTATGGAACTGGTGGATGTGAATGTTTGTATTCTTGTTGTTTCTTGGTTTGGTTATCAGATTTACATTCTCCATTGCTTAAGGCAGTTTGTCTTGCTTACCCTTCTTACAAAAGTGGATAAGACATGCAGGGTATGCCACATGGTTTCTGTGTATAGCTTCTCAAATGAGGATTGGTCTATGCTCTTGAAATTTGTGTAAGAGACTCAACGGGCAGTTCATCTACTCACCAAGTTGAGACCCCTTGTGTTTAGTAGCATAGAACGTTGTTTTGGAATTCCTGGAAATATGGTAAAGTAATGTTGTAATTAAATAATTGAATAAATTATGTAAACCCACAGGGTTGGAACTTGCTAGGATGCAATGCTGAGGATATCAAACATTTGGTGTGATGCTAATAATATATAATGTGGAAATTTTTAATATTTAATTAATGTTTAAAGAATTAATTCACGTAAAGTGGAACTAACAAAAACGAATGATTTAATTTAATAAATCTCTTTACATGGTTGTGTGCTTATAGGATATCTAGTTCTAGAAGTGGGATCCAGGATTCCGTGAGATGTTAGTTGAAGTTGAGTCTAATACTAGGTTATGCACATTGTTTAGTTGTGAGATAGAGTATATTATTTACTTTTTGTGTTTCTATATGATACTCCACCCTATCAGTTAAGGAAATTAACACCTGGGGGATTCTAAGCCCTGGGGGGTGTTTTACCCAACATTCTGGTGGAGGGATGGATGAAAAACTACCCTGTTATCCCCACTCTATTCTCTTGGTGGTTACTTGTGCTGGTAGGCATAGTGGTTAGTTCCCCCCATATATGGGTGTAGAGGGCTGTAATGGATTGTGGTTATTCACACACTTATATTCTGGATATAGTATCATATGGAATACTATAGGTGTAACGTGTATAGGCTGTGATGGATTTAGGATTTTAACTCAGTGTGTGGGCTGTAATGTCTTGAGGTATAATACCTGATTTTTGATACAAGTTATACGAGTTGTGGTGGCTACTAGAATCTACCTGGTTACTTTTCTTATGTGGAGATGGTGTTTTTGTTGCATGAGGTTCATGTTGTGGTGCTTTTCCCAGGTGCCTACAGGCAAACCTTTTTGGAGAGAGATGCTTAGGACGTGCGACATTGGGGAAAAGTGTAAAACTAGTGGGGAAGTAGTAACGGAGTACCCTTGATATTATTTATTATATTATATATTATTTTATGCATTACTTTTTGAGAGTATCCATGGTGAGGCTGGGATCTTAGTAAACCTGTTTAGGTGATGAGTTATTT
This sequence comes from Viscum album, assembly GCA_963277665.1. Taxonomy (NCBI): domain Eukaryota; kingdom Viridiplantae; phylum Streptophyta; class Magnoliopsida; order Santalales; family Viscaceae; genus Viscum; species Viscum album. The sequence goes on along the minus strand of OY728146.1, from coordinate 214,008,542 downwards.
TCACTTGTTGTTTATTGTACTTTAGCATGATTTCTTTTCTTTTGCACAAGAGGATCTGGGGAAGATCCGACTGATTATACTATTATACTCACCCTATTTATATATAAACTATTTTTCAGGTCACCAAGATCAGTTTGGTGATCATGCTAGTTTCTACTAGCTTGGGGTTGTAGGAGCTGTTTGGCCTTTGTTGTTTCTGCGTTTTTTACATTCATTCTGGTATTTGCAGTTTTTCCACTTTCAGTTGTAGTAAGCTGCATGACATTACATATTTGTACTTGGGATTTATTTTATATTTTAGTCTATGTTGGATTTTGTTGGTGTCTATCTTATATCTATCTTCCACATGTGTTCTCTTAGAGGGTAATTCCTCCCATCAATGTGTTTACTATACCCTCAGTGCTAGTCACCAAACCGAGGCCTACTGAAGGCGGGACTCGGAGGCCATTATCTCCCTTCTCAAATTTCCAGCCATGGAGGGGTACACTTTGTGGGGAAGGGGGGTCGCGATAGAAAAATATCAAATAGTTGGAGCTCCTATACCTGGAATATGGAAGACTCATTCTAGTGGGAGGATGAATGGCTGACTACCCCCTTTGGGCTCTCTCTATTCTCTTGGTAGTTTATTGTACTGGTAGGCACAATGGTTAGTTTCCCCCATATTTTTGTGTAGAGAGATTTAAAGGCTTGTGGTTATTCACACACATATATTCTGGATATAGTATCCTATAGACTACTATAGGTGTAACTCGTATAGGCTGTGATGTCTTGAAGATTTTTACTTGGTGTATGGGTTGCATTGGATTGATGTATAATACCCATCATATGATATGCATTATGTGAGCTATGGTGGCTCCCAGAAACTAACTGGTTACTTTGTTTATGTGAATGTGGTGGTTTTGTTTCTTGAGGTTCGTGTTTTGGTGCATTTCCTAGGTGTCTGTAGGCAAGCCTTTTTAGAGAGAGATGCTTAAGACATGCAACGTTGGGGAAAAATGACAAACTAGTGGGGAAGTAGAAGCGGGGTACCCTTGATATTCTTTATTATGTTATATACTCTTTTATGCATTACTTGGTGAGAGTATCCATGGTGAGGTTGGGAACATAGTATACCTATTTAGGTGATGAGTTATTTTAACTTGTTGTTCACTGTGCTTTAGGATGATTTCATTAATTTTCCATGAGAGGCTCTGGGAAGGATATTACTAAGTATACTATTATACTCACCCTATGTATATATAATCAATTTTTCAGGTCACTTAGAAAGGATGGAGATCAAGATGGTTTCTACTATCTTGGGTTTGTAGGAGTTGTTCAGGCTTGTGTTTGATGCTATTTTTACTTTCATTTGGGTATTCACATTTTTTCCCTTTTAGCTTTAGTAGGTTGCATGAAATTACATATTTTTTACTTTGGATTTCTATTATATTTTAGTCTGAGTTGGAGTTGGTTGGTGTCTATCATATCTCTCTCTTCCGCATGTGTTCTCTTATAGGGTAATTCCTCCCATTAGTGTGTTTACTATACCCCTGGTGCTAGTTGCTAACCCGAGGCCTACTGGAGGCAGAACTCAGGGGGTCAATATCTTCCATCTCACATTTCCAACCGAGGAGGTGTACAATTTGTGGGGAGGGGGTCATGACAACTACCTCGAGTCTAGATATTTTAAGATAGGTATGAAGTTAAAGATTTGATAAATTACCACCCTCATGTGTCTGCTTATTTTTTGAAGTAGTTGATTAAGTAGGTAATGATTAGATAAAAATATCTGGGAAGAAATGTTTTATTAGGTCTTCTATAATGGTAGTGGGTTATCCAATTATGTTTTATAGTTATAAATATAAGTACAACAAGGGTGCTCAGTATACATCAAGAACAATTGTAGGGGCTTCATTGAATTAACACCAGGTTTTTATCTTCCAATGTGGAAAGCCAAGACAAACTAAGCCGGATAGACTGTCAACACTAAAAAATTTATATCATTTTTAAAAATGTGTTGATATTATGTTTTATAGGATTTCACCATGTTATTAGATCTATATTCACCTTTATTAAAGTATCCCAATCTTCATTTGATGTAGAAAAAGGTGGAATATCTAATTTTCACAAAACGTGGGATGCTAATGAAGTGAATAAATCTCAAGGGGGGGGGGTAGATAGATATATTTATTAGTAGGGAATGCAGTAGATGAATGTGATGTGTCAAAATCCATTTTGATAAGTATGGTTTTTATTTCACCTTTTATAGTTTATCCTCATTTTAATACTAGTGAATCACCTTATTTTGTATTGTACTATTTGATTGATGTGTAGGGATTACACTTAAAGCTTATAACATTCATGATATATCTATCAACTCCTTTCAAAAGGATGATGAAATGGGATTCAAGAAGTTCTATGTTTTAACTTAGGATCTCTAGCTATGAGTATTTTTTGGGATTTATAGGTACTTGATCTTAATATATCTAACATCATCATTGTCATGGACTGGGTGGTTCATTTTAATTCCCACATATATTATTATCATTATCATGTTTGTTTCCTATAATTTTATGTTTTCATTCATCTATTTCAAGGTGAGTGGGATCCTATATGCTAGAGAGTAGGGTTTGGTGTTCATGAGGTAGGAATGATTTAATGGATATTGGCATAGGTTTTTATTTACACTATAAACCAATTTTTTTATAATATTCTTCTAAATATAGTGGATGCATAACCAGAAGAATTTCGGATGATTTTTCAAGGTTAATTCCCTAGAGAGAGGTTGAGTTTACTATTGACCTACTTTCTAGGATGAGTCCTATCTCACTTTCATCTTATTGGATACCATATGATGATGTGAAAGAACATAATCCTAATCATTAGGATCTGTAGGGGAAGAAATTTATTCAACAGAGAATGTCACAATAGGATTTTTTAGTTCTCTTTTTAAATAATTATTATGTAAGCCTCAAACATTATATTGATTAATGAAATCATAATCGGATGATTGTTTAGAATAATTATCCTATTCCTAGGATTGATGGTTGTTTTGATCAACTCAGGTGATCCCATTGAATTTATTTAATTTATAGGATATTTGGTTACCATAAAATAAGATTTAAAGAGGAGGATACTACTAAGATAGTGTTCAGAAGTTGGTGTGTAAATTATGAATATTTTTTATTATCAATCAGTCTTACTAATTTAGTGATGGTTTTTATGAATTTGAAAATTTGGATTTTTAATTGGTTCCTAGATTCCTTCATTACTATTTTCTTGGATGCAACTCTAGAATTTTCCAAGAAAAATAAATATCACATGGATAATCATGAAGTATTTCTCAAAAATAATAATGAAAATCATATCTATAGAAATATTTATAATTGAAAACTACAGATCCATGTCATGAATAATATAGGAAATAGTATCTATAATAAAGGATTTTTAGTTAATCCTAAAAATATTCAGACATTGATGGCTTTGATAAATCTATAATTGTTTTTTAAGAAATGGATACTATTGGGTTTGGATTAATTTTATATGTGAAGTTTTGGGTATTTTTAAAAGAATACACCTCTAACGATAGAGATGACATATAAGGGTGTAAATTTAAATATAATTATAGGTATCACAAGTAATTTGATAAACTGAAGGTGATGTTTTCAACAGTTCAAGTTTTAATTCTTCATGAAATGGTTTTTGATTTTGATGTCTTTTTTGATGCCTTGAGTGTGGGATTTGGATGTCTAATATTTAAATGAAAATAAGTGGTGGATTATTAATATCTTCAACTAATCCCTAATGGAAATAACTATCCTACTCAGGATCTCTATTTTTTTGTGATTTTTTTCCCTCAAGACTTGGTGCCACTATCTCTTTGGATAGTGGTGTCCTATATATTTGGATCATAATATCATGAAGTATATTTATACATAGAGGGATATGAACCTATGAAAGTGTCTAGTTTGAGTAATATTATACATGATTTTTACATTTCATGAACACCTTGAAAAGGGAATATGTTTCTCAAAATTGTAAGAAATAAATTACCAACCCAAGAGTTGAAAGAGACAGTGGAAGAGTGATATTTCCCGAATCTATTCATAGAGAAGTAGTTGGATGTGGAATAAATAGAACCAATGTTTTGATGGTTCTATGTGATAGTTGATTCATCATTTTATGATCAAATTTAATTTCCAAAAAGAAACATATAAATATTATTTACATTTCATTAAAAAAAATTATAGTATAAACACCTCGGCTGACTATTATTTTTATCGTGATAGTGTCTTTTTCTTTTGAGGTAGATTGGTCATTATGATTAATCCATGGAATGAGTTGATGGGTATTGGAAAAGGTCCTAGTTGGTTCATACTCCTAGGGAAAACTAAGATGTATAATGATTTGAATCATCTGTATTGGTTTCTAGGGATGAGATGGTCAATTTCACACTTCATATCATGATGTTGTACCTTCTAGAAGATTATGGATGGGCACCTGAGGGTTTTTTTTATGTTATAGCCTTTTTTCATACTATTATATCTGTGGGATGATATATACATGGAATTTATTGTGGAATTCCTGTGGGGTCTTAATGGGAAGAAAGTGATTTTTGTTAACATTTATCAGCTAAAAAAATAAATCTCATTCCCTACATTTTTGGGAGATAATTGATGAATAATAACATCCATATTAGTATTTCAAAAGACATAATAATACCATTGGGGTACCATAAACTATTGCTTCTTATAGAGTCATGTGGAATATATCTTTTTTTTTTCTAATGGTTTATATGAATAAATTGTTTCATAGTTTATTTTAATCATTATGTATCACCCTAATATTGATTGAAGGACAGTGTGACCTACATAAAATTCTTGAGGAAATGATTCCATCATGCATGCATATATTTAGTGGTTCTTGGGAAATATTTTTCACTTTTGTTAAATTCAATAATAATAAAGTCTATCATGATTAAATTAAAATGGAAAATTTTGATTCATTGTATGAGAATCCATGTATATCTCCATTATATTGGGTATTTATGGGATAACGATCATTAGTTGGATATATTATTTTTTGAGTGATGATGAAATAGATATCATTTGATTTTAAAAATGGTTAGTGACAACATTGAGTCACAAAAATTTTATTTATGGAAAATAATTGTTTCCTGTTGGAGTTTTTGGTCAATGATTGGAATTTTGTCTAGGTTTTTACATATTTGAGACATCATTGGTTTGGCAGACAAGGTATACCAACATAAAGGATTATTTTCCTTTTTAGATGTTCGAACATCTTGGAATGTCATAGTGTCCATTGGACATACAATCTCTATTGACATCAATTAATGATGTGTTTCATTTTCACCAATAGAAGATGTTTCAAGAGACCCATACCACATGTTTGAATGGGAAGACATTAAAATAAAGCATGGAACATAAGTTATTGAGTGACCAATTTGAATTAAGTATTGTCATAATATGGTAATGAGTGATTAATTGTTTTCCTTGATCTATATACTTTGGAATTATAAATAATATATATATAATACATTGGATAATAAAAAAATTATGATGCAGTGGTTTCATTATCTCATTTCGAGTCTAGAATCGTTATAATTTTCTGTGGATAAAATGTGGCATAGTTTGGTGATTTGTGACACCATCTAGGTCCCATGTGTGTTTTATTTGATTCATAAGATTTTTAAATTTTAATTCATTATGTTTTGAATTTTCTTGGTTGATTAAGGGGTTTTGGAACATCGATATGAAACATGTTATAGGACATGATATTCCATGCTATATTTATCTTGGAAACCACCTATGTAAACATAATAGTTCAAAAAGTCCAATTGATATAATTGGGTTACTGGGGGTATTCCCCTTGAAGATGAACAAAATGTCCACCTATAGACCATGCTGGAGGGAATGGTGTGTCAAAATAGATATAGTTTTCGCTCCACACCATAGAGGGTATCCATATATTAATTCATATTCCTTAGGTGATTGATTCGATCACATCTTGGTGAATAACAACTTGTCATGGAAGGATTTTTCAGAATATCAAACCATCAATTCATCCATAGATATTCTAGGGGAAGGAACAAATGTTAATGAAATTGTTATGATTATTAATATGGTAATGTTAATGTATCTTGAAAATAACTCCCCCTCTAATAATTAATTTGTCTTTTTCACCTTATAGGGTTTCCAATCATACCAGATTGTGGAAGGGTTCTTGTTGTTCTCCATTCATTTATTTGTACTTAATTTTGGATATTTATTTCTCAAGAATCTCTATGTTGATCTAGACTCTTGAGTTTATTATCATTTTCAATTATAATAACCATTTTTAAATGTGACAATATTTCCCCTATTGGAAAAATATGTGTCTCTTTACAATGGTTAATTCTCAAGTAATAACATTCCATTATTCAATTTTTCTCTCGTTTGGATTTTGAAAACGTTTATTTGATATATATGCAATAAAATTTATATAAATACATCTTTTTCAAATTTGAAAATGGGTTTTAATGGGGATTTAATTAAAATTTGTTTTCCAGTGTTCATGTGTTAAATTAAATTCTTTGATGATGATATTGATAATATAATGGGTTTTAATGTTGGGGGGAAATACATATTTACCTAGGTAAAATAATTTAAATTTTTATGTGTATTAGACACATTAATTTTTTTATAAAAACATGAACTTTGTTAAATTTTGGTTCATTCGGTTATTGATATCTGAAAACATTATTGAGTATAGATAAAGTATGTGTTATGATTTTGATATTATTAGACTGTTTTAGGGAACAATATCATCGGTCTCACATTATGATGGATTATACATCCCTACATGCAATAGTTTTTTATTCTTATAGTCTAGATACCATTTTTTATTCATTTTATTCTTGATTGTATTGTTTATTATTTGATTTATTTCATGTTCAACCTTTGTGATATAGATTCTCTTGAATAATTCCCCTTATGTTATCATTCATATTTAACATCACGTTCTTGTGGTTTTTAATATGATTTTTAAAGGAAACCAAAGGATTATTTTTTTAAAAATGTTTTTAAATGAAACTACATTATGAAACTACTTTTTTAATCTACAACTAGGGGTTTCATGATCATATATATTATATAGATTCATAGTGGAATCATATTTGGAATTTTCCTCAAACCCTACATATGTATTTTTTAGGTAGAATTGGTTTCTTGAGAATTAGGTAACATGGAATAGTGTTAGGTATCCTAACCACATCCCTTAGATAATGTCAATTATAGGTTTTTATGATACTGGTTATGTGTAGTCACATAGAGACATTCTTTCAGACTTGTTTAGTTTTATAATTTTGTCTTCTATATTGTTTTTTATGTCTCATGGTTGTGTACGATTATCTTCTATGATGTATTCTAATTATTTACCTATATCTTTTTTTGACCAATTATTTTAAATTCTTTGGGTGAAAACGTTCCAATGTATTTTTATGTTGAAACCCCAGTGCTTTTTACATCTTGTCGTGATTGAGAATGTGCTTCGAGCCTTGTTTTATGCCAACTTTGGTGGTGTGTCAAGTCGACTCGAGATGGTTCATTAAAATATAACTTTAGTGTATTGATGATATTAATGTTATCATATGATCAAGTTAATAGAATATTTTATGGGGATGAAGAGGAAATAAAATGGAAAAAAACAGTTAATAGTTGTACCTCTTCTTTGGAAAATCACCATTGGATTACACTTTAATCCTTTATAGTTGGTCCATTGATGAGTTAACCCCCTCATTAACTCTTGTTAACCATAATTGTGGGAAATGGTTTTTAGAATTTAAGGTTCATAACATCTATTCTAATTCGACAACCAGCCAAAAATGGTCCATGGATGGAATTTCATACTATTTACCATCCCACTTATCCTTTATTAATTTTTTTAATTTTATATCATTTCGTATAATATTTTTTATAATAAAATTTCATTAAATTCAGTTTTTAGAATATTAATTTAATTTGAATTTAATGATATCAACACAATAATTGAATTGGAATATAATCACATTTACCATTAATTACAATTTATAGGTAGCTATGAAATTTTTGGAATATCAACATTTATCCAAAACATATTATTTTTATTATATTTGAAATTATATTCCTTACTTTTTATCTTACATTCTCAAGAACTCTATAATAGCATCCTAATATTTTATGGTTATTAAATCATGAATAGAAATTTAGAAAATAATATTATAAAAATTAGTTATTCATATTATAATTAAACATTTATAAATTATATTAAATTTGTTTTATCCTAAATAAAATATATTATATATATTAAAACAAAAAGATTTATATTTTTATTTTTGTGTTTACTTAAAAAAATTTTAAAGTCATTATCAAAGAGAAATAACCCCAAAATTCCATATATCTAACATTATGATGGATCTAGTATAATTCCTCAAATACTTGGAATTAAATTTAAGCAATCTATTTATTTTTATACATCATCCTGTAGCACTTTAATTAACATGTTTTATCCATTACCATGGTGATAAAAATATTTCACGGTTACTACTCACTATGATTAAAAATGAAATTGAAAAATTATCCAAATTTTAACCACCTAAAAAATCTATATAATAAATTTATAATAATTAAATCTTTATATTTTCATGAAAAAAATATTAATATAGATGCATAAATCACAATAAAAATGATATTTAGAAAATTTTGTTTTAAAGCATAAAATTTAACTCAAAGTAAATTCCAATGAATTATGTGTATTATATTTAATACTATATTTATCATGTTAAATTAAAACCAAATTGAAAATAAAATAATTCTTTTAAATTAAATTATTTAGTAAAAAGAAATGGATGTTTTCCAAAAATCAGAATTTTCACTTTTCCATAAAAAATAATATTTTTAGAAAAATTTGAAATATTAATTATTTTGTTTGTTATAGAATTATAATTTCAAAAATGTTTTAAATTTTTTAAAATAAAATTTATAAAATTGGTATTATGTAACTAGAATCTCAATAAAATTGATATAAAAAAAATATAATTCATGAAAATGTATTTTTGAGGCCTAAAATTACTTTACTAAAATTTTTGTTCTTATTGGTTTTGAATTATTCAATAAATTAAAATAATATAAAACCTTTATAAATATTTCCCTTTATTTGTTCATTCTTATTATTACATGAAAACCCAATGGGTAGGTTATAGTAATCATACCTGAATTATATTATTTAACAATTTGATAAACCTTGGTGTTGCATGTGTCACACATTAAAAAACATAGTGTTATTTTTGAAATAATATATAAACTATATTCATGGGGTATTAAACTAAATTTTTATTTTATATAAAAAAAATAATTTTAATAATAAATAATTAAAATTTTAAACATGGGAAAAACATTTTTATAATAGCGATGAGATAAATAAACTAATGGTGTATAATTCAATATTTTTATTTTTGATAAATTAAACAATAATTGAAAATTTAAAGTAAGAAATAATAGGTGTTAATGAGTAATATTGGATAATGACATAAATAATAAAGATATTACTTCCTAAAGTAATTTTAAAATTTAAAAATAACTATGTTATCTTATATATTAATATGTTCAATACAAAAGTAAAAAATATTTATTGATTAATTTATAATATATTATGCATATTATTTATTGTTACATTAAAATAATTTAGTGACCCATCCTTTTCAAATATTAATATTACATTATTTTAATTATATAAAAAATAAAATCACTACATGACCAGGATAAAAAGGTTTAGTGTCTTCAAAAATTAGAACCATAAATAGTGTGAATAGTTTTAGAATTGACTCTAATTATATTAAAATAATGAAATAGAGTTATAGATTTTGGGATTAAATCATCTTGACAACATATCAGACTCCATAATTCATCTATTAAGATGGTATTATAAATTATTATTTTTTCTATCGTAACAAAATTCATGTATTTTAGAAAAATCAAAAATATTCACCATAAAATTTTTTAGATGTGAACAATTCAAAAAATGAACTCCATTTTATGAAAATATTTTTTTAATTATAAGTAATTTAATTTTTAATTGAAATAATCATATACTGTGAAAATACAGATCTTAAAATTATAACTGATTTTATAACACTTTGAAAAATTACTTTATGTCTCATAAAATTATAATAAAATCATGATACATAAATGTAATAATTTATGAATACATATTAAGAAAATATGTTTTATTTTAAATTTATATATTAATGATAAAATTATAATTATATATCTACGACTTACCAAAATAAAAACACTTAATTAATAATTTTTAAAATATTTATTTACATAGACTATGATTTGATTATATCATACATTCATTTATTATATTCATAAACTTATTTTATAATTTCATGGGTGAGGCTATAATTCATTTGTCTGGTTTACTATCCCTATGGTTCATAATATTATTCCTATGGTCATGTAACTATTTCATCGTTATCGGTTCCTTAACTTCTAAAAATAAAATTTATTTAATTAATTATTCAATTATAAAGTATTTATTATTGTATATAAGTCATTTTTATGTATTTAGAATGTATTAAATTTATATAAGAAGTATGAAATTAAATTTATAATAGTTTGGGTCGTTACATTATTCCCCACTTTTGAAAATTTTCCCTCAAAACATCATTTTAAAAAAATAGGTGGGGGTACTTCTCCTTCATCGTCTCCTTTGATTCCAAATTTAATTCATCATACATATGGTTCACCAACAATACATTGACAAGGTGGTTTGTCTTATTGCATAGAACCTTATTTATCTGGTTCAAAATCTTTACTGTAATCTCTTCATGTGAGATATCATCTTCTCACTATACCACCTACAAGTTCAATACATGTGAGGGATCTAGTATGTAATTCTAGAGGAGTGATATGTGAACAACTTCATGAACTTTATCCATATTTAGTGGATGTAAAATTCGATCTTCTATATATGTCATGCGATCAATGATATACAAGGGCCTTTGTACCTTGGGATTAGCTTCCATTTCATTCAAAATTGTATGACTCTTTACAATAGTGATATTCAAAGGATTACTTTATCTTCAACGTCAAAATCCAATTACCTTAAATGGTTTTCATCCAAGATATTTTGTGACTTCGAGTAGCTTTTATATATTATTTGATGTCTTGAACAGTATATAAAAACTCTTCCATAATATCAAGTCCGTGTATCATTCATTCACCAACTTCATCCTAATAGGTTGGAGTTCAACGTCGCTTTCCATACCGGGATCCATGTGGGGCCATCTGAATACTCGAGTGGAAGATATTTTTTATGACAAATTATGTTATGGGGGATTCTAATCTCATCCATCTTTGAATTATAAAGATAATTCTCTTAGTATATATTTGAGCATCTGAATATTCCTTTCAATATTGACCATCTATTTTTGGGTGATAGGTTGTGGTGAAATTTAATTCTATATACAAGGAATTTTGACGACTACTCCAGAATATTGATTTGAACCTGGGATCATGATCAAAGATAATCGACAGTGGAACTCCAAGAAGTCTAAAGTATTCACTCAGAAATATCTTTGAAAATTTTTCAAGTGAGAGGTATTCTCGAATTGAGATAATGTGGGCAGTCTTGGTGAGATATTCCACGACAACCCATATCGCATTATTTCTTTTGGATGTATTTGGGAGACCCATGACAATTTCCATAGTGACATTATCCTATTTCCACATTGGAATAAGAAATTGTTTCATAAACCCTTTGTAATTCTATCACTCAAAATTTAATTGATGACATATCTAGAACCTTGAGATATACTCTATAATCATCTTCTTTATGTTGTCTTACTAGAAGTGTTCTCATAGATCATGGTACATCTTGGTACTCCCTGGTTGGATTGAGAAAGTTGAGCTATGTGCATTATCCAATAGATAATTCTTTACCCTCGGTGATGAAGGAACACAAATACTCATACCAAACTTAATCACACCATCATCATCAATATGGGATGTCAAGAACCAACCAGGGTCGACCCTAAACTGTTCACCCAAGTCGATCCACAATAAGTACTGAAGGTAATTCTCAATCCTCATTGGCTAGAAACTGGTGTTGGGCATTGAAACCAAATGATTTGGAACATATTTTCCCATAAATTAAAGATACATACATTAATAAAAATAGACTAAACATACTGGAAGTAGTAAAAGAACTAAACTATGCAATGAAACATGCCTCAAGTGACCTTGTATGTCACCCCAAGACATTGAATCATGCTCACTTCAATATAAATAAAAACTAAAGGTACATGAAATTGATAAGATAGAGAGAGTGTGAGCACTAAGATTCTCAGTAATAATTCCAAGGGAAAAAATTTCTCTCCACCCATACCACTAAAACAGAAACACAAAGAATTATATTTTGAAAATAATGAATAATAAAAAATTTTCATTCTTTTCAAATTCATGTGATAAATATTCATTTTCAAGAAAAATATATCTCTTCCACTACATTTTCAAAATAGATTCCATGAATGCCATAACATTTCAAAATTAATGAAAATAATTTTAGATTAAAATATGGTTTTTACATAAGAGAGATCTAGCATGAAATAATTGAAATGTAAATCACATAATAAGAATCATTTCACAAATAAGCACCATGGGAAATCACTATTGGAAACTAACACAAGTGGGACCCTAGAGACCTCATACCTCAATGAACCATGGAATAGTAAACACAATTTCTAGTGTCCTTATTTTTGTGTCACTACAGAGGAAAAGTATCCAGCATTATAGTGGTAAAAAATCATCATCATAGTTTAGTTAGTGTTGTAATCGTCAATCCATCTAGTAAAACTGGGACTATCAAATTCTTTATCATGAGTTTACTAGTCCTCGTCCTCCTACCTAGATTCCCAGGTTTCCATTGAGTTATATTTAAATTGTTAGTGAGTTTTTATCAAGAATACATATATGAACATATCATTTTATTTCCACAAAACATATACAATCTCTCACCATTGATCTCCCTCATTGAGAGCATCCCCTTTATAAGTCACTCAAAAAATACATGCCTCTTCACTTTGCACATATCACAAAGCACACATTTAACATACACATCATGTTTTTAAAACAATGGGGCATTCCATAAGAGGTTTTGACCACATCACAAATCATTTTAAAGGTTCTAAATGAAACTCATTAAATTACAAAGAGTGACTTCTCTTTAGAAAACAGGCTCATCCTACAGTTTCATGTTTTAAATCCATTTGGAATTACAATTAAACACCAAAGGTTTCAGACAGTTTATAACAACATGACATGACTATTAAATCCAGGAAACCCATTTAAGAAATCAAAATCAAAATTTTACGTTGAATTCATACTAAATCCCACACAACATTCCTAACTTACCAAATCATGGAATTTCTCTATTTTTAAAATTAAACAAGAATCCATATTCATTTAAATCAACTTTCACTACTAATATACATTCCAAACATTTTTTTAAATACCTTACACTCACCTAAATCCTTTTTAGAGACCACTAGTATTCATTTAAAATGATGGGTATTCTAAAACAATCATGGGATCATATTTTAATGAAGAATGCACATGTCAAAACTTAAACCGAACATGAAAAACAATGGAAGCCCCACACCATTCATCTCCATCACATTTCATAGTTCCCATATACTATTTAGTAATAAAAACACTTTTTAAATCCATATATAAATTATGGAATTCATGTTAAAGTCATAGGCATATGGGGACTACCTCAAACAAGACACTCTATGATAACTAAAACTTGAACTAACCAATCATACTTACATGCACATGCATATATATATATATACACCTATAGCCATATAAAAAACATTCCCTACACTATGAGGGAATATTTACAAAAAGGATATATATATATATATATATTCCTCTCTTATGAATGTACATTTATGAGTTCTTGATACCCACAGCCCCAAACCACATCAACATGACCCAACACACCCTAGAAAAAATTACCAACAAAAAAACACCACAGAAGAGAACCACACACCCAAAATAAAATTTTGACAACTCAAATATCACAATTTCTATAATTACAATGGAACCAAAGTAATGGAATAAAAAACACTTTCCCAAAAACTAAGGTGGAACCCACTGGATTTTCCATATGACACCCAATACTACCTTTTCATTGGTATAAGTTGTCGGAACATTCACCAATTTCAACAAGGATTCATTTTTAACAACCCTATAAATGATGAAAATCGAATAGTGGGTCAAAACCTAAGATAGGGTTTCATCTGAAAAAAATTTGGGTGATGGCAGACATCAAACCAATAGGGAAACACGATGATAGGGGTGAGAAACCCTCACATTGTAGATTTAGACGAAGAACTGGAGAAAATTTTATTGAAATGCAAGCTGGAGATGGAACCTAGGAAGAGGTTGCATGCATTATTGGGAGGATCCTCTAGAGGGGGGTCACATGCCTGAGATAGGATCCACCGAGGGGAGGAGGCCAATAATAAAAGGAGGAGTCTCCATTGGGGATGAGGTGTGCCAAATAGTGGGGTGCTGAGAGGAGTAGATGGTGTGTTGTTGGGAGAGGGAGAGGGTTGGGTCACTTGAAAGGGAGGGTAAAGGATGGGTAGAAGAGATAAAATAATAACAAAAAATATCAATAATAATAACAATAAACATAATAATAACAATAATAATAAACATAATAATATTACTATTATTATCCATAATAATAATAATAATATTATGATTAAAAAATATCTTTACATTATTTTAATTTTATCGCATTTTAATTTTATTCATTTTTTATCATTTTACTTTTAATAAATTTATTTATTCTAAATACAAGGAAATCATGTGGTTCACGCATGGTTTACCAAACCGTGCACTAACTGTGTGTTGTACCCTACCAAGGCGAGGCCCCCTTGCACGGTTAACTATAGGTAGATGCACGGTTGAAAAAACCATACTCAAACCCTGGTACTTGGCACTACCCATATATAGCTCGAAACCACACACTTGTTAAATAGTTCAATAAACTATTCATAATTCATGCGCCATAGCTCAGACCCACCTCAGTACCTACACATGCACCGCACGGTTTCTCCTAACCTTGCGGGATAACCATGAAATAATAAAATGGATTCAAATTTTTTTAACATTTGACCCACTAACTACCACAACTCGAAATAAAGACTAAGAATAATTAAAATGATTAAAATAATTAAATAATTAAGGTCGGGGTGTGATAATTATTACCACAAAAAAAATCTACACCCAAAAAGTCACCCAACCAAATAGGGAATCAATCTTCAGTTTGAAACTGAATGAGGCCAATGAAATCCCAAACTCAGTGTGGATATTCAATCTTCCAGTCACACCAGACTAACTCTAGATCATCTAAATTAAACCAAAGTAGAAACAACAAATATATACCTCAAATATTGCATAGATTAACACTAAATGAAACAACAATAAGATCCATTGTCGGTCTCCCCACTATTTAAGGATCAAACAACTTAGGAAAACTATCACAGACTGACACAAGAACTTCCAACCCATACCAGAAACCCCCGAAAGATGGGAAAACCCATAGAAAGTGCTCAAAAAAAGACAATGAACATACTAATGATTCATAATTTCTTCAAGAAAAAAAGTATATTTCAGGTTAAAATGACGTAAAACAATAAAAATCCAAAAATAGGTAATAATAAAATAAATACAACCGTTCATAGACTCACATTTGAAGAGACACTACCATTTTAATTACAATAAAATGATAGTGGAAAGACTTCCTATAAACAAAGAGAGAAATTAATGAACCAATAAGAGTATAGTAGAGGAAATTTCAAAACAAAGAAGGCTACTAAAAAGAAACTAAAATTGTCTCTAACTCATCATTGGAAATAAAAACTGGGCTGAGGTACCCCACACCCAATGATTCTTGAGTACGTGAAAAGCATCACTCTGAGACCTATGGCTGAATCTCTGATGTATTGAACCATGTACTTCCCCATAGTTGGGACCAGATAATTAATAACTAAATATTACTCATTCACTAATTCAACTTACAGAACCCCATAAAATGTCCCAAAAAACTACACTGAAAAAAAACATCTCTTTGTAAGTCACTAAGAATGGGATATTCTCTTATTTATTAGCTAAATATGGTACGAGAAAAATAATGGAGACTCAGTTGTGTTCTAAATTTTGGAAGGGAACCAGCTCCACCACTTAATTCAGAGTCTAGGAAGAGTCTCTAATGAGAATACTTAGAGAAACACTCATTTATAATTTCCTCAAGAACACTAATCACCTATTTTTTGACATGTTCTATCCACTAAAGATATCGAACACCAATTCCCTGAACTGGACATCACAAAAACATTGAGAAATACATCCTATAGTCCTACCATTCACTCTTTACTAGGAAGTTTCTTGGTAATATTAAAAAATAAGAGGCACAAAGTTGAATCAAAACTCCTCACATATTGAAATCCCACACTTCAATCACAAACCAAAATTCAAACTCAAACCACCATTTGAACACTATTTTCATCATGTTCAAACCAAAATCCTTTGAAAAAGGATACACAACAAAAACAACAAACATTAAAAAATTTCTAAATATTCAAAACATTAAAAATCCTATTTTTGAAAGTAATTTTTTTTTCAACAATCAAAAAAATTTAAATTCACGCAAAAGTTATTCTCTAAAATCTCGCATATGGAAAACCTTGTGCAAGATCAACAACCCATAAACACATACCACAAACAATCCACTCTCCACATCTAGAAATTTATTTATGTTATCATTCAAAAAAATAACAAGGGTCAAATAAAAACATCTCTCATTTCCAAAAAAATATCATTCCACTTAAATCCCAAATTCCCAAGAAGCATTCATTTCACCTTATGAAAAGTCTTTCCAAAATCCCAGAACAATTTCCAGAAGGCAATTAATTTTTTCTTTTGAAAACACACATTCCATTAAAATGAAACAATTTCCATTTCAAAAACCATTTCTACACTCCAAAAACAGCATTAACTTTTAAAAACCATTTTCATATATGCAATTGTTATTTTTGAAATCCATTGAAGACAATCCAAACTAATCCCAAATATAATACACATCAACACTTCCGAAAATAAGGGACATGTGGTTATGCCAACCTGGAAGCAATTTTTTAGCAAACCATGATTCGAGTCATCATCGACCATAATATGTATCTTGAACATTGCACATGGTCTGTACATGGATCGTTACTCCATGTAATCTTGTCATGTAACATAGACTCAATCGATTTTTCATCCCTCATCCACATGGACCAAGCCAAAAAATTCAAATCCAAAACAACCCATGGAAACTCGAGGATCCGGATGGGAAAGGTTTCATGATGTCCTTATCACTCCTACCTATTGATTCCCCACAATACTGATCTCTATGATATCTATCACACCAAATAACAAGGGCCTTCTCTGATACCATTTTTTCATGAACCAACTATGTTCAACCTTGTAGTTGGGGGTTGGCTTAGTGGTAAGCACCCCATAATCCTATATGAAAAATGGGGGTTCAAAACCCATGGGGATGAGGGTACTGTAGCAGCACTGTAGAAACGGAAAAACTATAGAAACGAAAATTAATATAGTGGCGGCATGTCACTATAGCGGTTGCAGGGTATTATAGCAACAACAGGTACTGTGCAGTGCTGTAGCAGCATGTACAGTAGCAGTACTATTCATAGAATGGTCTTTGAGATAGAAAATTGGGCCTACGGGCCATGTAATGTGCTAAATTCCCACTGGGACTTTGGGTTATTTAATGGGTCTCCCTCAACCCAGTTTATAGAGGTCTTTTCTTTGATTTAATAACAAATGAGGCTTCATCCTCAACCTTTAAAAAAACTATATTCAACTCTAAACTGATCACCCATGTCAATCCGCGACATTGACATAAGGGAATTTCTGAGTCCCAAGGGTTGGGAAATAGTTTCAGGCATCATAATAAAATGGTCGGTAATAGTTTCACCCATAAATAAAATATAGATACACAAATAAAAATAAACTGAACAAACTGGTAGTGGGAAAACAACTAAATTATGAAATTAAATAGACCTCCAAGGACCTCATGGGTCACCCTCACACACTGAACCCTTCTTACTTCAAGAGAAATCCAAAAAATGAGGAACCAGACATGTAAAAGATATTGTAGGAATGAGCATCTAGATGCTCAGTTAGAATGTTAGGGGTAAACAGTGCTCTATGCCTATACATTTAAAAAAAATCCAAAATAGTATAGTTTGAAAATATAGAATAAGAAATTAATGTTTTTCATTCTTTTAAAATTAAAGTTACATTATTTCATTTTCATCAATAGCATCTCTCTTCCACTAAATTTTCAAAATATATTCAATAAATGCATTAACATTTCAAAATGAAATAAAATAATTTAGATTAAAATATATGCTTCATAAAAAAGAGATCAAGAATGAAACAACTGAAATAGAAATCACATCACAACAACCACGTCACAAATGATCACTATGGAAAATCCATCTCAGTAACTAGCACAATTAGGAACCTTGATACCTTGTACCTTGATGAAACATGGAATTGTAACCATAATCATTAGTGTCATTATGCACGATCCACTAGAGAGGGTAAGAATCCAAATTTATAGTATTGATCAACCATCTTAATTGTTTAGTTAGTGATGTAATCAGCAATCCAGCAAATGAAAGTGGGACTAGAAACTTCTCGATCATTTTAGTACTAGTCCTAGTCTTCCAACTTAGTTACCCAGGTTTCCAATGTGCATTATGTCAATTGGTGGTAAGTCTTTATCAAGAAAACATATATGAACATGTCATTTTCTTTACTCAAAACGCATCTAACCTCTCAACACTGATCTACCTCCTTGATTTCATCCCCCTTTATATGTCACACAAAAAATCACAATCCTCTTTATAAGGAACATATAAAAAATGAAACATTTAACACAAACATGAGGTTTCTAAAAAATTTGGCATTCCTGAAGAGGGGGTTTTAAAATTCACAAACCAATTCAAGGATCGAAACATGCCTCATTACTTCATAAGGAATCAGTTCACTTTAGAAAGAATCCTCATCCTTCATTGTCAAATTATAAATCCATTTACAATTTGAATTAAACAAAAGCACATCACATGTTTTAAAACAACTTGAAATCATGCTTAATTTCAGGAAGACCATTTAAGAATGGAAAATCACTATTTAAACTTGAATTCACACCAAATCCCACACACTTTTCCAAACATACCAAAAAATGGAATTTCCTTTTTCAAAATCACACAAGAATCCATATTCATTTAAATCAACTTTTAACCTAATATACACACCAAAAATTTCAGAAATAACCACCCCACAGAAAAAATATATTAGATATATTTTTTAATCATTCAAAATGTTGAAAAATATGAAACAAGCATGGGATCATATATTAATGATTAATATATATGTCAACACATAAAGACAATAAGAAAAAAATGAATATCGAACACCAAGCATTGTCATCACTTTTCATAGCACACATATACTATTTCATATTAAAAATGATTTTAAAATACTCATGTAATTATGGAATTAAATTTAAAGGAAAAAGCATAGGGGACCTAACTCAAAAATGCATCTCTTTGATGATAACCAGCCAAACTAACACTTCTGACTTGTGTGCACAAGAAATTTTACATATATATATAAATACCCAAAGTTACATTACACATTTTCCCAACTTCATGAGAGAGTATGTACAAAGAGGGAATATATATATGCCTTACCTATGCATGTACATATAGGAATTCTAGATACCTATATCCCAAAACCACATCAACGGGACCCAACACACTGTAGAAAATTTTACCAAAAGCTTAAAACACTACAGAAAATACCCATGCACCCCAATTAAATTGCAGAAAAATAAAATATCAAAAATTCTCTAAATAAAATTGTACCAAATAAATGGAATGAAAGCCATTACCTGAAAACCTGGAGAAACCTGATACATTTTCTGCATGATACCCAATCTATCCTCACATTTTATGGTGGTTGATGAAACATAGACCGACATCACCTAGGAGGCCATTCACGCAACCCTAAAAAAACAGGGTCATACCAGAAGCTAATGTTTCGGCCCAATAAAAACTAGGTGATAGGAGACCTTACACTGACTAGAAAATGAGAGGATAGTGAGGAGAGACCCTTACCATGGATATTAGGACCACGAACTGGTGAAATGTGATTAAAAAGGAAGATTGAGAGGGAGCATGTGAGGAGGTCACAAGAATAGCTGGGATGGTCAACTAAAGGGGGTTTTCATGCCTGATATATACATAGTCAAGGGGAGGAGGCCAAGCACATGAGGAGGAGGAGGGGGAAGGAGGTACACCGAATGGTTGGGGTGCTGATGGAGGGTGTGGGGCATTGTTGGGAGAGGGAGGGGGTCGGGTCACTTGAGGGATAGGATAAAGTGAGGGAAGAGGAGAGAAAATAATAATAATAATAAACATAATAATAATAATAATAATATTTTTATTATTATTGACCACAAAAATAATAATATTATTATTATGATTAAAACACCCCCGTTATTTTATTTTAATTTTATCCCATTTTATTTTCATTCTTTTTTTTCTCATTTTAGTGTCATTAATTTTTTTTTAAATACATGGACGTCATGCGGTTCATGAACGGTTTACCAAACCAAGCACCAACCATGCGTTGGCCAATACCAAGGCTAGGCGCCCCTCAAACAGAAACCTATATGCAGATGCACCATTTAGAAAAATATTCAAAAAACATTCCAATGATCACTACCCACATACAGATCCAAATCTCAGGCTTCTCACATGGTTTAATTAATTGTTCACAAGTCATGCAACATATCTCACACCCATTAGGGTACCTACATGAGCACTGCATGGGTACTCATAACTATGTGGGCTAACTGTGAAATAATAAAAAGACTTCCAAAATTTTAAAACTCCACCCTTCGACTACTAAAACTCAATATAAAGACAAAAAACAATTAAAATGATTAAAATAATAAAATACTGAAGGTCATGTTATAACATGGAACTCCTGTTCTTTCCCTTCCATTACAGAATTCACCATATTTTTTAACTATTGATCATACCTTTGTGCCTCCTTAATATTATCTTAGAGAGATAGTTTGGAAATAATTTGAGAATGTTAGTATGTATTCCCTATCATTATTATTTTCACATCCTTCCATTTCATGTCCAAGAAGACAGGGTATTTCCCAATCTACAACATAGATAGAGTAACATGTTCTTTATTGCTAAGTGCATCAAGTGCCTTATTTTCCCAGATAGGATGATAGTGAATAATGAAATTTTATTCCATGATTAAATCAAACCATCTACTATGATTAATTTTTATCTCCTTGTCTGTTAATATCTACTTTAGGCTACTATGATCAGTATGTTTGTCACAATTCTCATTGTAGAAGTAGTGCCACCTGATTTCTAAGGAAAAAATCATAGCTGCAAGCTCTATATCATGTGTCGGTTAGTTCGAATTCTAGATCATAAACTATTGTGGGGGAATAGGATTTTATATTATCAAATTTTAGAAGTACACAAATGAATATTTTCTTTGAAGCAACATTGTATCACACAAAAATTTATAAACTTTTCGCTAATGTGAGTACATGTGTAGTGATTTGACATCTCTTCACCTCCTTGTAGTATTCCTCAAATTATTCCATCCAGATATACCTTACCCATTTCCTTATTAACACAGTTATAATGCTTCACAATCATGAGAAATTTATCATAAAACATCAGTATAACCATGCTAAGCCAAGAATGATGTGGATTTCTTTGACACAAGAGGGTCTAGTCCATTCCTCAATTGCTTTTTTTAAAGGGTCTATAGAAATTCCCTCACTTGGGATCACATGTCCCATGAATATGTCTAGATTCATAAAAAAGTCATACTTTCTAAACCATATGTACAACATATCCTTACTTAATGTTTCTAAAATAAGCCTTAGATTTTATTCTTTTTCCTCCTTTCTCTTGGAGTAGATGATCAAATAAACGATAAACACTACCACAAATTTGTCGAGGTAATGACTAACGTATCTATTATTCAAATCCATTCATATTGTAGGTGAAATATTAACTATTAATGGAATTTTTAGAAACTTTTATTTCCTATACCATTTATGGAAGGAATCCATATAAATATCTTCTTTCATCACATTTAGGTGGTCAAATCTAGAATGAAGATCCACCTTTGAGAAGTACTGAGCACCTCTGAACTGATTGAAAAAGTCTTCAATCCTTGTGAGATGATATATATTCTTTATGGTGATCTTGTTGAGTTCACGATAATCGATACACATCTGCATTGATCCATCCCTCTTCTTGACTAAGAGCATTGGTGTACACCCAGATGTTTCACTAGAGAGTATGAACCCTTTATACAAATTCTATTGCACCTGCTTCTTTATGTCATCCAGTTTGATAGGTACCATCCTATATGGATAATTTGATATAAGAATATCCCCAAGTACGAGTTTTATTTAGAACTCAACATCACGATCTAGGGGAATTCTGGGTAACGCTTTTGGAAATACATCATTTTATTCCCTCATGATAGGCATTTCCCCTAGGATGAAACCTTCTTTTAATCAACCATTTTAATGAGTTATACTTCCTCACAGGAAATCAACACCCACACCGTTAAAGGATTTTACAAAGGAGATTCATGATCTTACTTTCATTTTTATAGGATCATGGTACGGTTCAGAATTTGAAAATATATTTCTATTTCCCAACATCTTATAACTACTCTATATAATGATATCCAATCCATTCCCACTATAGCACTAAATTCCACTAAGGGACGTATCACATGATTATCTCAAATAATCTTCTCACATATGTCAATGGGGGATGATTCCAACACTTGGGTTTCAATTATTTCACCACTAGGTATTTTTAAGTATGTCTCTACTTCATGGCCTTAGGGATTCGATTTAATAGTTCTTGAAAACATACAAGATATGAAGGAATGTTTAAAACTAGAATCAAATAATACATATTCTATTATTGATTGAATAGGAACTGTACCTTGTATGAATTCATTTGTTTTCTGTAATTTATTGGTGGTGATCGCTTAATACTTTCCTTGATCATTTGGATTTTGTGACTTCTGCCGCTCATTACCCTTGAGGACTTGAGGTTCTGTGGATTGGATTTCATATCTCCCTTGCTCCCTACATTTGTATCATTGGTCCATGGGTGGTTATCTCCTATCCCCCACAACATTTTACAACATCATAATTTATTTTATAAATTCATGATCTTAGTGTCCTTATCTCCCACACATTAATCATTTCATCATCGCTTTGAGGTATTTCCCATTATTATTCTTCTCAAATTTTTCACATGTGTGTGGTTGAGTTTTCATTCCACCTTCCTCATGAGATACTTCCACTTGAAACTTCATCATTCATTTATTATCACAACAGTAATGGTAATATTAACTAAGATACATCTCCACTTTGTGAGAAAATCGAACAAAATCTCCATTGTTGGACCCTAAAACACCCTTAGAGGGGGGTCAATCAGGGTGTAATGTTTTTCTCTTCTTTACTAGATCTTGTTCCCACATTTGTAGGAACATTTTTAATCCTATATAATGGAAATTATCGTAATTAAAAACTTCACGTGCAATAGTATGTTAAATTACTTTTACTTGGTTCACCACTAAGGGATACATCTAAAAAGAATACGCCAACATGTTGTCAGTGGTACCAAATTTCACTAATCATCACTAGATATGGATTACAATTGTTCGGGAACAATCATTATATCCCATGAAAACTTCCTTTACAAAGGTTCAGGGATAGCTCATTGCTTCCCTCAGATCACTTCTATAGACTCCCCCTAGCTCACTGCCTTGGAGAGGTCTTCAATCAGTTTATCAACTTAAAAGTCACTTCATCAGATTAGCATGAATGTATTTATCTATGTTCAGCATAAGACACTTCCTGCATCGAAGAACCAAATTGATTCTCTTTTATATTAGGTTTTCTCCTTTTGTAAATTACTCGATGCACTAAAACTTTTTCATTTTTTCACTAGTATCACAAACTCTATTTAGGATTTTTCTGCTTCTGTGAACTATTCCTGATTCTTCAAACATCTCTAAACCCCATATCACACCTTCTCTACGTTTCGTGCATGCATTGCATACCTTGGATGCTCTGTGTATGACACCAAATCGTCATACCACACCTGCTAAGAATACCCCACCTACTCCACATACCACGCTTGCTCTGTGTTCCGTGCCTGCTCCATGTACCGTGCCTACTTGTCATACCATGCCTGCTACACATACCACGCCTTCTCGGCATACCGTTCTTGCTATGCGTACCATTCCTACTTCGCGTATCGCGCCTACTCCACATAGCGTGCCTGGTCTGCATATTGCACATGTTTCGCATACCACGCCAGCTCTACGTACCCCACCTGCTCTGCATACCACGCCTGCTCCACGTTCTGTGCCTTCTGGGCATGCTAAACCTCCTTCTTATAAGACACTAGTTCAATGTACCGTGCCATCACCTCGTACAACACAATCTTAGCATATCACGCATGCCCCGTGCACCGCCTCCATATACTGCCTTTCCGTACCGCCTTCATGAACCATCTACGGGTACTAACTTCACGTATCATTTATTCCTTCCATTGATTACTTCAAATTATTTGAATTATATCAACACTTACATACCACTTTCTCTTACACAAAATCTCTTCCATAGATTGCTCATTCGAATTTTGCGAACCATTTCATCTTTCACATATCACTTCGACCTACATGAAATCTTACCCAAGTACCACTTTTGGTTATAGTCGAGTCCTTCTACAGTGATGATTTTTTTTTGAATTTTCTCTCCCTTTATGATGATATTAGCATTCCTTATATAGGAATATAACATCACAAATTTTTCTAATCCGTTTTACCCAAAATATCCATGTGGGACAAACATCACCACATACTGAACTCCATCCGCATACCGTAAGACTCCACCATGTTCTTCAATACTCTAAACTATGAAACTTTATTGTGTAATATTAACCATCCACATTCCATAATTCTGTCGGTCTGTGTACTACATTTCTTCTACCAATGAAGAGCCATCCCATATACCAAAACTCAACAACGTAAACTATCACCGAAAACTATTTTCGGTTCTGCGCACCGCTTCGCATACCATTTCCACTTCTAGGTATGTGGCATCAAACTATTCCTGGAACATGGTACGTAGTCTATGCTCTGAGGTACACTGTTTTCTTTCTTTGATTATTTCCTTCACCATTCTGAATCTCATTCACTTCAATACATAAATCCTTCCTTTTCTGAAAACAAAAATCCCGATTTGGAGGTTCAAAAAATTTAAAAATGCTATAAAAGTGAACCACCATAAATATCTGCTTTAGCAAGAACACTCATTCTTCTTTACTATCAAATTGTTTCTTCAACAGTCAGCAGATTTCATCACAAACTCCTTCTACTGTGACATATAGTCTTTTATTGATCACCTTTAGAAATGTAAAAGTTATCCAGGGAATGTAATGAAACTTCTCTATCTTCTAGAAACATCAGTCTTTATAGTCAACACTGAATATGGTCAGATTCATCTTCTCAACTTTTTAAGATCATTCTTAAATCTTCAAATCTCCACATGATCCCTCATACAATGACGCATGTATTTTTAGGTAGTCTCTTTCATGGTCTCTTTGAATAGTGAGATGTTGAATGATCACTTTATAGCTTAAATCCCTTCAAAAATTTCTGAGATGGTTTCATTGTTGTATACAATTTGTCACCTTTGATAAATATATTTTGAATATATAATCTGTTCAACAATTATCTGAATTTCCACTCTTAATAAATTTGGTGTTCTTTGTCTTCTCCTTCTTCATTTTGATCTTCATTTACAAATGTTGACAAAAAATACAACCCTATACACAATGTGGTCCCAACAATCTCCCCCTTTGTATTTTTTTGTCAATACCAAAAATTCCACCTCAAATGAACGTGTAAATATCAAAATGAGATTATTCTCTCTCCCTTTACATTAATTTCTCTTCTCTCCCCCACATTGACAAGAAATAAAAAGATCATAGGAAAAGGGTATCAATCAATACGTAATCAATGTCCAATCAATTATTTCAATATAAGTCTACATGAGCAATACATGGTGTAGAAAATAAAGGGATTTGATTTAGAAATCATGGTAGCCCATTATTACCCAATCATGATACCACATGAGATGATGACTCATATGCTTGTCTTCAATGGATTTCCACTTTAATTCCAAGATGAAAATATTAAATGTGATCGGTAATAATCAACCTTAAACTCCTGAACACACTTCAAAAAACATATCAAAACATTAATGAACAATTAGTATGATAAGTGACCTTGGGACACATACAATATTTCTCTTTTTCTGATTTATTCAGTTACTCGCCCTTTATAAAATGATCTTCATGCAGAGTAACCAAGGTTGATAGATTATGAAATGACTTACCTTTTCCAATGAAAAGTTCTTCACTCAATTTTCAAAAAATTGAATTTAATACCAACTGATGTAGATCCCGATTTAAATAATTACTTTGTAAGCTTCTCCATTTGTCTCCCCCTCAAGGGAAACACTCCTAATAATATTCATCAAGGGTGATCCTATATCAGTTGAATCATTGAATTTAAATTTAATAATCTTCCAGGGATTTAAACTTCTTCAGCATAGCTATCAAGAGTTGATAGAATTCACTACTTCTCAGGTTCTCCGCCAGAGAGCATGCTTCGCCTTCAATTACCTTTATTATCAACACAAATACAATAAACAAATGATTTGGGGAATAAACTGGTTCCTCCTCGCTTCTTCAATGTGAGCCGGAAGGCAGAGATAGTTTCCCCAACAAGGATGCTCTATTTTCTCAAGTCCTTATGCTCGTATATTTGAACATCATTTCAGATCCATGTAGATGTGACATGTATCTCTTCAAATTCTCTTCTATATTTTGTGAAGAATTTTTCTTCTTAACATCCATCATGAATGATAAAATTTTAATCCTTTCAAGGACTTCTTCTTAATCTGGTATTAATGTTAGAAAATCTTTTTGAAATATGTCCATATTTCATGCATCTATCACATGAAACTTCTTTATCATGTGTGTTTCCTTTGTTTTGCACTCTATCATGGACTTTATCTTCATCACGTGAATGTTTTACTTTTCCTTCAACTCTAGCATTTTCATTTTCATCTTTAATTTTCCACATTATTTCTAAATATTCATGCCCAATGACAAAAATTTCCTTGGGAATTATTACCACAGGGTTGGATCTTTGACACAGATTCATTTGAGAGTCATCCATCTTAATTTCTCTTTTCGATGAATTACCCTTCAATTTCATGGATCTAAATACATGGTCTTATCATCTTCCCTACCTGATATTTTCTTCGAGAAATTTTTATTCATAATACTCTTCTACCTTTTTTCCAAGGTAGCTACTTCATAATTATCTAGCATCATAGGTCTTATTTCATATAAATGATGAATTCATATTGATATTGGCATGTACCGACATTGTGACCACTTCCATTGAATACATCAGAGATGTTATCAAGTCTTCAAAATCTGTCTGTGGTAAACAGATGCTTCCAGACCTGGAGATGTTTCCTCTTTTTCTCTGGCTTTCTCCCCCATGAGGTAGGTTTCCTTTGTACTTTTACATTAAGAGTATTGTACAAGAAATTTAATGAAAAATTCACAAATCTATTGGAGCACCAACATTGACTCACAAATCATGATTTCGTTGAATTATGTTGATGGGACCTCTTGATTTGTTGTTATATTTTTCGAGAACCACCTTATACATTATTATTCCTTTTCACCATAAATACAGTGATAGGTAACTCCTCAACTTTCCTCATCCATACTTGTTTTTAATTTCACTTCCTGCATTCACTACTTTTGGAAACATATTTACAACCATGAGTATAAGATTGTTTGAATGGTACCTTATTCCTCTCTACTACTGGTGGTATATTAGAAAAATATTTCATGATCTTAGTATCACATGATAGAGGTATTTCAACATTAGGTTTATGTAGTGATAATTGAGTATAAATAGACATTGTTTCTTGATATATATCATCAACAGATGTCATAATATTCATGTCACATTTTGAAGGTATTTCAGCTTTAGAATCCTTCAATAGACATTGAGTACCAGTAGAAACAGTTTCCTTCTTTTGTAAAGGTTCAATATGTATAATCACAAAATCGGTCAACTGAGCTTCCAATTTTAGACATTACATATTGAGGATAATCTTATGATCTTCAATCATGATCATCATCTCTTAAAAAGTATTATTTAATCTTTCAAAATCATTTTCATGCTTCTTAACTTTATTTTGTAATAAAAAGTCATGTTCGTGGAATTTCATGGTAGTTTCTTCCAAATATAAACTCTTCAATTATGTTCACTTATTCATCTCACCATTATGTGCATGGATATTTTCTTTTAGATTCTTATTTATCCCCTCTTATTCTTTTAAGGATTTAATCTATTCGGTGAGCTTTAAACATTGATGAATTTATCCTTCCATTCCTTTTTCCACATTATTAGCTTCTCTTCTTATTTGGGTGATCTCAGTCTGTATACATTGAAAAATTCAACAAACAAAAGATACCCTTTATTCGAGAATATCATGTAGATAAGCTCTTAATTTCTCTTGGTCACATGAGAATGAAATAGAAGTTTCTTCCCTTCCTCGGGTAAAACCCGAGCCACATGATATTTACATTCCATGCCTGATATGTATTCATTATTGGAAGGGAATGGAGACCAAAACATTACATCTTATTCGTACATGAGGGACTTCATAAAATATCTCTTATATTTCTTTTTCTTGATTGTCATGGTATTGCTGGATGTAGACTTCTGTTCTGAGATGATTGAATATTCATCAAGACTTCACTTCATTGTTGACTTAGGAAAGAAAACTCAAAACCTTTTCTGAATGGAATTACAATAGAGTATCCAACATCTGTAAACCTCCCTATGATACCAATTGAAGGAACCAAGACTATCCTGAAAGGGGGGCGGGGTGAATTAGGTTGTCAACATTTTCACTTCATTACTGCATCTTGTTCCCACATTGGAAGGATCTTGTTTAAACATGTATAATGAATAAGTGTTGTAATTAAAACTTTCACATGCAGTAGAATTTCACAACACTTTTAATTCTTTCTCCACTAAGGGATACATCCAAGGAGCAGACACTGACAGGTTGTCTGTCGTACTAAATTCAACAAATCTACTCTAGGTGTGGATTACAATGGTTCGGGAACAGTCACTCAGTCTTAGTCACTCTGCCTTTATAATGATTTAGGGATAGCTCACTCCTTTCCTCAGATCACTTCGATAGAATCCCCCTGGATCAATGCATTGAAGAGGTCTTCACTCAGTTTATCAACATGAAGGCCACTTTATAAGATTGGAATGAATGTCTTTTTCTATATTCAGCATGAGACACTATCTATGTTGAACCCTCGAATTGATGCTCTCTTATACTCAATTTTCTCCTTTAGTAAAATTACTCAATTTACTAAAACTTCTTCTTCATTTCACTAGATTTACAAGTTACCATTATGATGTTTTAGATTTTATGAACATTCCTAGATTTTGTGGATTGTGTCTAATCTGCCTACCGTGCCTGCTCCACATACTGATCCTGTTATGCATATCGCACCTACCCCACGTACCATGCATGTTTGGTGTACCATTCCTTCTCCAAATACCACACCTGCTCTGTATATTGTTCCTTCTCCACATACCACAGCTACTCAACAAACCACACCTTCTCGGCATACCTCACCCACTTTGCGTACTATGCCTCCTCCTCATACCACACCTGCTCCATGCACCCCCTCCATGTACCACCTCTGCATACCGCCTTCACTTACCCCCTACATGTAACGCCTTCAGGTACCATTTCTTCCTTCCATAGTCTTCTTCTTCAAATTATGAAAATTACACAATATCCCTTAACCACTTTTTCATATGAAAAATATCTTCCACGTAATTCTCCTTCAAATTTGATGAACCATTTCGTCTTCCACATACCACTTCATCCTACATGGAAACATTCATGTGTACTACTTTTTATCATAGCCTACTTCTTCCATGGCGATGATATTTTCTTATCAAATTCACTCTCCCTTAATGATGGGATTCAAACTATTTATAAAGGAAAATAACTCTAAAAATTTCACTAATATGCTTTGCTCAAATTTTTAATGTGGTAGAAACTTCACTGCATATTGAACAACATCCACGTACTATAAGCCTCCACCATGTACTTCAATCCTCTAAACAATGAACCTTTATCACGTACTGTTAACCATATTCATACAGTATGTCTTTCAGTAAACATACTACATCTCTTCTGACAGCAACGATCCATCCCGTATATTGCAACTCTGTACCGTGAATTGTCATTGTGAACCATTTTTGGTTCTGCGCACCGCACTGCATACCATTTCTGCTTCTAGGTATGCAGATATGAACCATTCCCCAAACATGGAATGTGGTCTATTCTCTGAGGTGCATGGTTTTATTTCTTTTACTATTTACTTGGACATTCTTCATCTCGTTCACTCCTAAGCAAAAATCCTTCCATTTCCAAAAACCAAAATCCAAATTTGGAGGTCAATTTTTTTTATAAACACTGGGAAATGGAAGCACCGTAAATATATTCTTTGGAATGAACACCCATGCTTCTTTACTATCATATGTCTTCTTCAACAGTCAACAACTTTTATAATGAACTCCTTCCACAGTGACATATAGTCTTTGATTAAACACATTTATCATCGTCTTATTTTTCAAGGGAAAGAACTATAACTTATTTGTGTTCTAGAAACATCATTTATTCATGTCAATACTGAATATGACTGGAATCATCTCCTAATATTTGTATGATCATTTTTTTATCTTCAAATCTCTGCATGATCCTTAATGTTATGATGCATGTCTCTTCAGGTAGGCTCTAGTATGGTATCTTTGAATAGTGATATGTTGCATGATAACTTTATAACTTAAATCCCTTCAACACTCCTTGAGATGGTTGCAATGTTGTATAAAATGCATCACCTTTCATACATGTATTTTGAACTTATAATCAGTTTGACAATCGTCTGAATTACCACTCTCAATAACTTTGGTGTTTTTATCTGTCTCATTCTTCATTTTAAAATTTCTTGACAACTGTTGACAACAAACACAACCTTATACACAAAGTGGCCCCAACAATCATGACACCAAAATTCTCAAATTGAATGATCCTTTTGAAGGTGTTTCATTAGTTCACTAACAAATCTATCAATTTTTATATCATTTTTAATAACCAAACCCAAATCATACCTTGATATCCTCGTGAAATTTGATTCTTAGGCCATGACAGATTCTCCTACATTTTTCATCAGCTTTATGAATTATCTCTCTATATTTGTACCAAAATATTGAGGTAAATACTTTTGAAGAAACATTATCTTAAATTCTTACAACTCCATCACTCAAATTTATTCCTTAATCTTTGTGTTCTTATTCAAAGCCCAATATTGATTGTCTTCTCCATCTAAATAGAAAATAGCTCGATTCACCCTCTCTATATCAAAATAGTGAATAACAAAAAAGATATTCTCCATTGAGTTAGACCACTGTCCAAAAACAAGTGGATTATAACATCCAATAAACTGTGTTGGTCATGTCATCATAAAATAGTAAATATAAAATTTCTCTCTCTTAGGTTAGGGCATATGTTCAATATTATTCAGGTTATTTCTCATAACTTATATAGATGGGTAAAAAAGTACATGAAATTTAGTACTCCACCCCATAAAGCATCGAGGATATCATTTGTGAAATCACTACATTTTCCCTCACATGGGTTGTTAGCCTAGTTTCTCTGGGTTCCTACAATTTTCTAAAACAGAAAAGGTTTAAACAAAACATAATTTAACAAGTCATCAATAAATTATCCCTTTGTGAAATTAACTCTAAAGGGATATTTTTTGGGATCCGTATGTTTAGAAAAGCATCATGCGTCCTTATATATACATAGACTCATACTAAAAGGATCCACAATGGTTCTATATTCCTAAATCCCAAATTAACTAAAATGTTCTCTGATATAAACTATATCAATCACGTTATTTCTTAAATTACTATTACATAATATTAATGATAAAGAGCATAAAAGAATTACATGAACATGATCCAATGTTTTAGTGTCTTAGGTAAATTAGAACCATACATAACATTTAAAAAATAAAACATAAAAATTTATTTAATTCCTACTTCATAAGCTTCTTATTGGCCCTTGAATTATCTTTAGTATAAGTATTCGCGTGAGTATATACATCAAAGAAAGGGGTGAGATAGAAGAATAGTATAAGGACAGATTAAAACATTAAAAAATATAATATGGGGTGATCATAATCAAAAGATAATCATCGTAATCAATATAGGAAGTATTAGATAATGTTGTGGAATGTGGAAATGCATAAAAATGAAACATCGTGTCTTAGTGGTCAACTACCTCACATAACTGTGAACAAAATTAGCATCATTTCCATGAATATTTCAATTTTTTATGAGATAAATCACATTACCCAATTATTTTGAGAGTTATAAAATTTATAGTGTACTAATAACTTCTACGGGATGTATATAAAATACATATTCTTTTATTGGATATCTCTCCCAACGTCACCAAATTTTTACATTAGATATGTAATTAACAAGGAAAGTGTAGTACCATTAAACTATTCGTATTTGGATTATTTTAAAGGAAATTCTTATTATTCATATTGAGAAATTCCAATCAGTGTATTCCCTTTTGGTGAATGTAAACAACATAATGTGAGCCTCATATGTTGAAATACTTTAAAGTTCCATTCTCTAATAACAATTATCTTTCCATGTCCAACAATCTTTGGTTCATTCACTCAGCTACCTGTTTTTTTGTAGTGTGTGTGGAGAACTATATTAAGGTTTTATTCCATGATTCTATTGATATGACTCAAATTATCTACTCTTGTATTATTTGGTATCATATTTAAAAACACATTGGTAGTGTGTATAGGTTTTTCACTCCGACCATATATTTCCTCATGAGAATTGAATTTTTTTTTAATTCTATCTTTTATTTTGGATATTATATCATCATGACTTTAGTATATTTATGTTAGCTACCACTTGACTTGTGACCTATCATTTTTTTGAAACAAAATATTATACCATGACATATGGTCTTTGTGCCTGTACACTATACTATAACCAACATATAATTCAATGAGAGAAATCCTTTGATAGTAAATCAATTCATCAAAATCCACTCAACGATTTATGATTTATTTTTGTGATGTCCTAGATCTGATCCACTAATAGGTGACCTAATCCAGTACCCACTTGGCATTTAGTGCTGCTCCATGTAAGATATCGACTACCAATAAGTTGGTATAGTCAATAGTGGTATGATGGAAAGACTATACCCTCATATTCAGAGAGGATCAAAGTTGTATATAGTAAATTAAAAAAAATTAATAATAAAGTAGTGGGAAATATATGATCCATCTAATAATAAACAATGATAAAAAATAATAACTATAATAGCATACAAATAAGGATTTCATGATGCTATAAAATGTGTGGGATAGAAGGGAAACTTTTTAGAAGGCATACCAATAGTGAATACTGTCAAAAAATAAATAAAAGATCAAAATATATCTCAAATATAATTATGATCACTTTCTCGATCCACTACCCATGAACTCTATCCTTATATAGAATATACATTATCTATATCAGGATATTTTTCCTTATTGAAACTTGCATCAATGAAGCCTATCCCAGTACCTATCATCTACCATATCAAGGATGGATTAAAACTTAGTATACCACCACAAAAAAGTATATAACTATCCAAAACTATGAATATATTATTAATTTTTGAGAAGGAAATAATGAAAATTTTATAAAAAATTAAATAATACTAATGTCATATCGGGTTCCCCATATGTCAAAATTTTCATACTACTGACATTGGACTAATTAGGAATGTATATGAAAATTTTTTACATTTTAAACAATAAAAATAATCAGGTTCCGAAATTAAAAATAGATTATAGAGAATGTAATTTCCTTTTATACCATATAATGATAAACAACCTCATGTTTATAAATCCTAGGTATATCTTGTGGAACATCAAGTAAATTTAATTAAGAATATGTAGTATATACCATCGAGTCTATAAATTTCCAATAAACAATAGTGACCATATTTTCCATTAATTTGGAAAATTGTGAGGGAACATCATGTATATAAGTATAGAATGAACAATAAGGAATGTATTATTTATTTATTCAAGAAGAAAAAAGAGGAATATCATATCCATAAATTATATTAATAAATATGGGAAATCATGTCTATTACACAAGATATGAATGATTCAATCACATCGATGACATTTAATCAATTCATTTTATCATTTATGTAATATATATCAGGATTAAAAAAAGATCTATATACATAATATAAACACAACCCAAGGGGGTGGTTATATTTGAGTTATATAACCTCTAACAGAGTGATTTAGAGAACAAGGGATAACCAAATTATTGCAAAACATTCTACTTAATTAATTTAACATTTTAGAAGGGAGGCATGGAAGGTCTATCATTAGCCACAATGCCAAAATAATATATCCTCCCAAATATTTTGATAGATTGTATATGCAACCAACATTATATGTATAGAATAATTCTTTCCCAGTATCACCATTTCATTATGGCTAGAATAAGGGAAACATATGAAATTAATGTATTCCATGAAAATAGGGCATATTATCTCAAATGGATATGATGTCAAATAGGGTGAGATATATGAATAAGATAATCAAAAGGAATTATAGACAAACCATAAGATATCCAATGTGATGAATGAAGGTTTATTATAATATTATATGAATTATTAAATTCAAATAATTAGTGTAATAGGGATACATATCTACATGGCGTGTATAAAAGTACACTCCGTGTAGTTTTAAAATTTTCACAGGCTTCCCTTGATTCGTGTATATAGCCATAAACCTCCTAAAATTAAACAGAATCACCAAAATCAAATAATATGTTCATAAAAAAATGGATATTTTCTGAAAACATGTATTTTCTTCAATTATATATATAGAAATGTATACAAAAATTGGATGCATCAAATTCCCCCACAATTAGTCATTTGCTTTCCCTCAAGCTAAATATCAACATCTAATTAAGAGAGCCTCTACTTTAAAAAAGAAGGTATTTAATTAATCAAACATATAACTGATAATGTTACTGAGGAACAATTCTAAATGGCACAAAAAAATTAAATTCCTAAGATATTAAAATCATGCCTCATATATTATGCAATTAACTACTATCATCCCCTTTCAACACATTTTTCAACCATTCAAAAATAAGCATGCCACTTGATGATTTACCTTACCAGTTAAAATCATAATCCACACTCAAGATGTTTTTAATCAAAGTTAAGCTCAATCTAAGGTATATACACTCTATCTATAGGTTTGAGAAGATGCGTTGTTCTCTACTTCAAAAAAATTGAATTACAAAAATCATGAGGGCTTTATCAATAAGGTTCATATGTCTCTGTGGGTAAGGGTTGGTAGGTTCAGATGTACAAAATAAATTCTGAGGCTTGAAAAAGGAAGTCAAATTCCGTCAAACAACATTTCATGATATTCAAAGTAAATCTCACTGAACATGTTTCCTTCACAAGATCAGTCAAATGCTTTTGTAATCGTTACCATCTTCCATAGGCATGTAGGGTTCATGAGAAGATAAGCATATGGTCCCCTTTTTGTTTGTTGTTTGTTGTTTTTTTTGAAACAAAACACAAAGGAAACACTTATGAATACAATGAGTAGATGTTTGGAACCCATTCTACCCCAAATAATCAAGATGCACTCCCCCACACTTTATTTCATGGCTGTGTACAAAAATATGCCATTTATTGCAAACTCCCTCTTTAAAGCTCAAATGAATAATCATGCAATGTTTAAAAATAAATAGGGTAGGAAGGGAAATAGGCCTGTAATGTGGCTTCCTATAAAGGCTGTTCATGGCTTCTATGAGCATAACGATGATTAAATGTAGGGTAGGTCTTAAGATAAAGGGTTTGTAACAATCTAATGCCTCAATCATTTTAAAGTAATTCAAAAATTTCTTCATGTTTTGAAAAGAGATCTTGCAAATTCTGGTAGTGATACATATCCTAATAATCTCTCAAGAAAGAGGGTATTAGAAAAGAAATACGAAAAAGGGTTTAGAATACCTCTCAGGAGTGGAAAAAAATAATAAAGGGACAATCAGGTCAAGACATGCATGTAAATGATTTTCCTAGGCAATGTAATTTAATCAAGGATGAAAAGATGCAATTGAAACTATATCAGCAATCATTTTAAAATACATAAAGACTAAAATAAGCATGTTACCTTTCCAAAATATCCTAATGATAACTCTAGCATATATAAGAATGATTAACCAAAATTCCAATACATTTTCAAATATAAAATCTAATAATGATGTATCCTACATTAGTTTAAGGGAAAAGCCTAAGGTGAAAGAGATAGATGCTACCCCAAAATTAATACTTCACATGTTCCACCAAGTGAAATAATAATATAAAGGGTGGGTAACGGGGAGATATGGGGGAAAAATGAGGGAAAGCAGTGGAAGAAGTAAATCCAAAAAGAGAGACAATAGAAATGGAAAAAGACTCCCTTCATGAAAAGTAATGCTCAAGGTGCTCCATGATACCTGTGACCAGTGAGAAAAAGAAAACTACAAAGAAGCATAACATCACAACAAAGATAATGACAAAAGAGGTATAAAAGATAATGAAATATGTCATTATCATGGGGCCACCTCAAGGGACGGCACATCTAGTACAGAATCGGCCCGTAGAGACAGCGTAGGATGCATGGAAGTGGGAGGCTCTGACTCTGCATCGAGAAAGGGAGATAAAGAATTAGGAGCCGTAGGTACGAGACTCGGCGAAGGTAGCTTAGAAGCAGGCCCCGGCCCAGCAGAAGTGGTAGAAGCAGGGCTCACCGTAGTCAGTAGAATAGAATCCGTGGCCTATGCAGGAGATGGCAGTGGAGCAGTAGCAGAAGGGCCAGGAACAGAGGTAGTGGCCGGTGGCTGACGTAGTGGAACCCAAAGATGCCGAGAAATATGTGCCAACAGATTCTCCATCTGGTCTTGGAGGTTGTCCAGACGAATCAAATGGCGTGCAATGGTGTCCTGGCGGCTGATGATACAAACGAACTGCTGCTCCATCTGAACCTGTCGGCTGTCCAAGGGAACCAAGACCCGATCCATCACGACAAGGCGGTGGGAAAGGGAAAGATTGACAGAGGGTGTGGGGGTAGGTGTGAGGGGTGATGGGAAAGAATAAGAAAGTTTAGAAGAAGTGGGGTCAGTAGGAGGTGGGTGAGGTGGAGAAGTTGAAGGGGGTGGGGAAGGAGGAGTAGGGTCAGCAGCTGTGGCAGGAGGGTCAGCAGGTGGCGGGGCTCGAGCCTGAGCAAGGATGTAGGCACCCCTACTTCCAGACCAATCCCATGCGAATGAGCATGAGAAAATCCATCCACTGGGGTGAACCTAACAACTCATGAGGTAAAGAGGGATCTAATACCCCTAGGTTTTGGGGAAGATGAGTGGTGTAAAACCCACCAGTTAGGTTGCCCTAATGGTCAGTAATCAGGGAGTGGAAATAGGAGGCAGTGAGATATGGGAGGTCCGGGTAGTCGTGCCGAATGAAAAAGGTATGAAGCTCCATGTCACGGCCGGTCACAACCCCCATATCCTCATGGAGGGGGAAGAGGATGGCACTGAAGCACTGGTGGGTGAACTGAATGATGAGTTCAGCTTTAAGAGTGCTCTTCTAGGAAGTGGGGGAGTATCGGTGGTCAGGCCCAGTGATCTCCCGCCATAGGGAAATGAGGTCAGAGCACTCGGGCTGGGTCGAGGTAGAAAAGGGGGGTGGACTAATAGGATGGGAGTAGAAGCCACACCCTCGGCCAAACTCTTTCATGGTATGAGAAAATCGTCGGCCGCCTAGTCGAAATTGAACTATGGGTACCACATCACCAGGTGTCTCCCGGTACTCCACTCCATCAAACTCAAACGAGGCCACAAAATCTAAATATAAATCACAGAACACATGAGTGCTGACCTAGAAAATATCGAGGAGCGAGGTGTGCCCGAGAAGTGCCTCCAAATCCTCCCAAATACCGAGATGTTGCAGAACGCTGCTGTCAAGGTACTGGCCACTCAATGGTATCGGTTGATGAGAGAAGTGTTGGCTCCTGTCGTTTGCGAGGTCAGTGGTCGGGAATACAGTGAATGGATAAGGAACACCCGCAGGTTCCGGCCCAGGTGCCGATGCAGCAGAAGTGGCAGGCTCTTTAGGTGGATCGGCTGAAGTAGAGGGTGGATCGGTGGATGGTGTGCTCGAAGATGGACCATCTGCTGATGAAGATAGCGTAGGGAAAGTGGCAGCTGATAGAGAAGAAGTAGTCCCGACCTCCGACAAGGGAGTGAGTTGTGGAAGAATGGCCAATGGAGGGAGCTCGAAGACCGGAGCATTTGGGTCCGGCTACGTAGGAGGTCGGAGTCGGATCCGACGATAAATGGACTCCTCACCCTTAGTGGCGGAGGCTGGCCACTTCCCATGAGAAGGATCGTGATCTGCCATATCCTGAAGTAGAAAGAAATATAAAACCAAAAAAAAATGAAAGAAAACAAAACAATGAAAATGTGAGAAAACTAGAAAATAAAACCACACGGCATATACTCCAGAGTACACGGTGTGTAGTAAAAAATGTAGAGTATTCCATGTTCTCTGGACAGAAACGCCGAGGGTGAAAAACTGAACATGGAAAAGTACACAGGGTGTACCGAACATACACTCCGTGTTCACTCAAAGTGTAGGTGGTAGTGTGGTACAAATGACACGGACATGTTTTTATCAGTTCAAAGAAAACAATACACACCATGTAGGTACAGGAAATGGCGTGTACTACACACGAAGAACATGGCCATGTAGAGGGTGGGACACGGGCCAACTAAACATCTAAAATTCACGGCATGTACCGAACACACATGCTGTGTATAGGAACATGGGGTGAGAGGCCGTGAAGAGGGGAGACACGAGCTGACCAAAGATATAAAGGACACGGTGTGTACCGAACATACACGCCGTTTTCTTTAACATGGGGTGATAGGCCGTGTTATGTGCCACACATGGAGGGGCCAAGGGAAATAATATAAACAACATGTACCAAACACACACGCCGTGTATGAAAACATGGTGTGTGAGGCCGTGTGCAAAGGTGTACTTGTGTACGATGAAAAGTACACGGTGTGTACCGAACATACACACCGTGTATATTCAAATTTCGAAGTATTTCGTGTGTGGCTATGTACAGAAGTACACGATGTGCGTTCTTCATTTCGTGGTTGTGTACTGGCGGAAGATGAATGGTCGGATTATCTGAAAAACAGCCCAAATGAGTCTAAAAATTCGAAATAGAGGGTGTAGAACGGCGTACCTTGACTGAGGATCACAATGTCAAATAAATCAGAGAAGGAAATGTCCTAAAATGACGGATCTGGAAAATGGGGGTACGGGTGTCGTGCGGGATAAGAAATGGGAAGAAGGGGGAGAATTGGGGAGCCACGCGACACATGCTCAGGCTGGGTGGCCCATGGCCTATATAGGCGAGGTACATGATGTGTATGTTTGGACTACATGCTGTGTATTCCATTTTTTTTAATTTTTTTTATTACATAATTAAATATAATTATTACAGTTAACTATATAATAATTATTATTAATAATTAAAATAAAATAGATATATCTACAAATTCTATTATACATAAACCTATACATGAAGTATATCAGGAAATACACTCCGTGTATTTTAAAATTAGAAAAAGTGTAGTACAAACATTGGTCTGGTGCATAGGGTGGGATTCGAACCCGCGATCAGCCGTTCCGAATGAAAGCCCTCAACCACTGGAGAAAAGGTTGTTCTCTTGTTCATATTTATTATATATATTTATTTATTCTATATGGCCTATACACACGGAAATAATGAAAATCACGGTGTGTGGTTTTTATTTAGGAAAGGTTGGGGGTGAAGTGGGCAGATTTGCGCGATTCGAAACCAGGTCTTTTGAACCTGGTGCTGAGACTTTTACAATCCCCCAACTTCACCCGTTTGTAATTTATTATTTTAAAAATGTTTTTAATTCATATTTAAAAAATTATGGCACACATAGAGTATATCGGAGTACACAACGTGTGGTTTTATTAAAAGAAAAAATGATGGAAATGGGATGGTTGTCTGGGTTTGAACCCATGTCTTTTAAAACCGGATTACGATTCTAGCCAACCAGTCCATCCCCATCATGGTTTTTATTAAACACACACACACACACACACACACATATATATATATATGGAAATTACCACACATGCTGTGTAAATAAAAGGAGGAACCCCGTGCTGAAGCTAGGTTAGGAGGGTTCGAACCAGGGACAGCTTTGAATAAACTCCAGTGACTTTACCATCAGCACCAGAATCATCCCTAGTTATTTATTTGTTATTCTATAGATTTATACTATTAATATTATAAATAAAAAAGAAAAGTACACACCGTGTATATTATTGGGACATGGCATGCTTCCTCTGGGTTGCCTCCCAGGAAGCGTCATTGTTTTACGTCGTTGGCTCGACCTTCTTACCTTGCTTACCTGAGCTGTATGGTGGACAACGTTCCAACCATGTTGTCTGTAAGATGGTAAGATTTCAACTGCTGCCCGTTTACCTTGAATGGTTGACCATCTTCTCCAGAAATTTCTACCGCCCCATGATGGAACACGCGTACAACGTGGAATATTCCCGACCATCGTGTCTTTAACTTCACTGGAAATAAGAAAAGATGAGAATTAAAGAGAAGTACCTAACCACTCGGTTGGAACGATTTTCGTGAAATCATCTGGTCATGAATGGCTCTTGTCTTCTCCTTGTAAAATGTGGCGTTCTCGTATGCCTCTAATCGGATCTCATCTAGTTCTGACAGTTGGAACATCTGTTTCACTTCAGCTGCCTTCAGATCAAAATTTAGTGCATTGACAGCCCAGTAGGCTTTGTGTTCCAATTTTACTGGCAGATGGCATGGCTTTCCATGGATGAGGCGGAATGGGGACATTCATAATGGTGTTTTGAAAGCAATCCGAT
Organism: Viscum album; assembly: GCA_963277665.1. Taxonomy (NCBI): domain Eukaryota; kingdom Viridiplantae; phylum Streptophyta; class Magnoliopsida; order Santalales; family Viscaceae; genus Viscum; species Viscum album. Next base: position 213,967,037 of record OY728146.1, on the reverse strand, counting down.
ATGCCGAAAAGGCATCATCTAACTTCTTGGACCAGTCCTTCTGTGAAGTGTTCACTATTTTCTCCAGGATCTTCTTGAGCTCACGATTTGAGAGCTCTACCTATCCACTGGACTGGGGATGATATAGTGTCACCATCTGATGCTTTACTCCATACTTCGATAGTATTCCTCTCATAAGTGTATTGTCGAAGTGGGTCCCTCTATCACTGATCAGTACTCATGGAACTCCAAACCTGCTAAAAATATTTTTCTTTAAGAAATTTATGACTACCTTGGTTGTGTCGTGAGCTATAGCAGTGGCTTCTACCCATTTTGATACGTAGTCGATGCAGACTAGGATGTAAGTGTTCCCAAAAGATGGGGGAAAGGGACCCATGAAATCTATGCCCCAGACGTCGAAAATCTCAACCTCCAGGATGGGGTGTTGAGGCATCTCGGCTCTACGTACTACATTACCGGTCCCCTGGCACCGATCTCAACAGGAAACAACGGCCCGAGCATCTCTATGCATAGTGGGATAGAAAAATCCAGACTGCATGGTCTTAGCTATGGTACGGTCTGGCCCATGATGTCCTCCTTCTGGTGAGGCGTGACAGAACTCCAGGACACCATGAACATCATTCTCCAGGATGCAACGGTGGATCACTCCATCTCCACATGATCATAATAGAAGAGGATCCTCCAAGAAGTACCTTTTCAAATCAGAGAAAAATCTTTTCTTTTGCTGGATGGAGAGGTTGAGGTGAACGGCACCTGTAACCAGAAAATTAGCGATATCATCATACCATGGTCTAGGTGTTTCATTGATCGAAAAGAGGTGCTCATCAAAAAAATCCTCCCTGATATCCCGATCTTCTTCCTTTTCCAAATGAGGCTGCTCGAGGCGGGAGATATGGTTAGAAATGAAGTTCTCACTCCCTTTCTTGTCTCAGATCTCAAGATCAAATTCTTGGAGGAGGAGTACCCAGCGGATCAAGCAGGGCTTCACATATTTCTTGTTTATTAGGTACTTTAGTGTTGCATGGTCAGTATAAACAATAACTTTAGATAGCAGTAAGTAAGAACAAAACCTGTCAATTGTGAAAACCACTGCAAGAATCTCCTTTTTTGTGGTGGTTTAGTTGATCTGTGCCTCATTGAGCATCCTTCTGGAATAATAGATAGGTCAGAAAATCTTGTCAAGTCACTGGCCCAAGACTGATCCCACTGCGTATTCGCTCACATCGCACATCACCTCAAATTGTTCCTCCCAGTTGGGAAAAATCATAACTGGAGCTTCCACAAGGCGCTGCTTTAGATGCTGAAAAGATCTGACACATGTCTCATCAAAATCAAATATGGAATCCTTGGTTATAAGATTGTTGAGGAGCTGGACTATTTTGGAGAAGCCATAATGAAACTGCATGTAAAAACCTCCATGCCCCATGAAGCTGCGGATGGCTCAGACGGAAGTCAATATAGGTATTCATGAAATGACTTTGATCTTCATCGGGTCCACCTCTATCCCCTTCGCTGAAATTCTGTGGCCAAGGACTATGTCACTTTTCACCCAGAAATGACCATTTTCCCAGTTCAAAACTAGGATAGTGTGATCACATCATTCCAAAACTAGCTCTAGGTGCCGTAAACAAATAGTGAATGATTTTCCATAAATGGAAATAATCATCCATGAATACTACTAGGATTCATTCTGTCATGTCAGGGAAGATGGACAACATACAGTGCTGGAAGGTGGTGGGGGCATTTCACATGCTGAAAGACATCCTTCGATAAGAAAATGTGCCATAGGGGCAATTGAATGTGTTATTTTCCCGATCCTCTGCAGTAATGGAGATTTGGTTGTATCTGAAAAAACCATTGAGGAAGCAATAGAAGTTATGCCTTTCTAGTCTCTCTAGAATTTGATCCATGAATGGCAAGGGGAAATGATCCTTTCTTGTGGCATCATTCAGCTTCTGGTAATCCCTAAAAACTCGCCAGCCCGTGATAGTGCGTGTAGGGATGAGTTCATTCTTTTCATTTTAAATCATAGTAATACCCCCGTTTTTGGTACTACATGGAGGGGACTCACCCACGGACTATCCGAGAAGGGATAGATGATGCATGCATCTGATAATTTAATCACCTATTTTTTTACAACTTCCTTCATGGGAGGATTCATGCGCCGTTGTGGTTGCTGAGATTTCTTGTCACCATCTTCAAGTAGAACCTTGTGAGTGCAAATAGAGGGGTTGATGCCCTTCAGATCAGAAATTTTCCACCCAATAGCATGCTTCTATTGCTTGAGAACCTACAGAAGTGCATCTTCATGCTCCTGTGACAGTTCTGCGTTATGTATAACATACAATGTTTGATTGGGTCCTAAATACCCATACTTGAGATAAGATGGAAGAGGCTTCAGGTCGAGTTAAGGAACCTTTAAAATCAAAGGCACAAGTGGTTTCACCTTGTACCGTTCCAAACTATCAGGAACAACTACATGCTACCAATAGTGGCTGCCCAGGCCTTCTAAGAATTGAAAGTCTTCTGGTGCTTCTTCTAATATAATATCTAGAATAGTTAAATTATCCGAGGTAAAAGAACAAACCCGATCATCCCCTTTTTTGCTAAAATGATTAACCATTGTGGACACTGCATAACAGTCCTCATGATCTGACAAGGAAGCATGTTTGATAGCCTTGAGGACATTATAGTAATCTCTTTCATCACCTTCCCAAAAAATAAGCTCTCCTTGATGCACATCGACCAGTACCTTCCCAGTTGCCAAGAATGGTCTTCCAAGTATAATAGGTTCTTCCTGGTCATCCCCCATGTCGAGGATGATGAAATTAGCGGGAAGTATGAGCCTACCCACCTTGACCAATACATTCTCCAGTAGTCCCTTCGGGTGTTTGATGGATCGATCATCAAGTTGAAGGGCCACACGGTTAGGCTTGAGCTCGTTGAGTCCCAACTTCTTGAAAACTCTGAGGGGCATGAGGTTCACGCTGGCCTCTAAGTCGCAGAGGGCCTTTACAAACTAACAGGATCCAATAGTACAAGGAATGGTGAAACTACTTGGATCTTGGGGTTTGGGAGGAATGGAATGTTGAACCACCGTGGAGAACTCCTTTTTAGTGCAATAATGCCCAAATATTCCATCTTACTCTTATTAGAGAATATTTACTTCATGAATTTGGCATATGTAGGAATTTGTGTCAGGGACACCACAAATGGTATATTGATGTGGAGCTTCCGGAACACCTCCATGAATTTGCTGAGCTGGTGTTCCAGCTTTCTCTATCTCAACCTCTCCAGAAAGGGTAATGAATGCACAAATGGACTGAAGACTTATTTTACCTTTCGTATTTGAGCCTCTGGTCATGGTTCTTCAGATGAAGAGGGATCTGAAACTGAACATTCTTTATCAACATGGGATGGAGGTGCAGTTGACTAGTGGGTTGGTTCCTTTTGTGGCAATGATTTTCTGCTACGCAAGGTGATGGAATTGGCCTCCTCCCGTGGGTTCTTCTCAGTGTTTCCCGGTTGTGTACTGGGCTGCCTCCTTGATAGCTGGTTTGATATCTGGACAATTTGATTCCCGAGGCTTCGGATGGAAGCCTCCTGGTTATGGAATTTTGTTTCAGTAGTTGATATAAATTTACTCATAAGGTCCTTTAACCATGATGTGTTCTCTTGCTGAGATGGCTGGGTAGGTGGTAGAGGTGGTTGCTACCTTTTTTTCTATGGCCGATGGTTCTGGTACCCTTTCTACTGATAGGAACCTTGCTGGAACTACTGTCATGGAAACTGATTCTGGTACGGAGGTTGATTGTAGCCGGGCGGTCGCTGGGGTGGAGGGTTTTGCTGCTGTTGTCCCCAGCCTTGGTTCTGATTATCTCACCACTCCGGGTTTTGGTACTATTGGTATTGATTCGACCCTCGATTTTTGGCAACAAAGCTCACCTCTCTTATAGAAGGGTCAAATTGAAATCCCATGCATTCTCCCAGATTGTGGTTGTTACCACAGGCTCCACATGCGGGATGGTTCACCGCATGAACTTTAGATGCTCCTTTGAGATTCAATGCGTCGATTTTCTTGGACACATCATCCAACTGAGCAGCTAACATAGTGGTAGCGTCAATATTGTGTATACCTCGCTTTGGAGTCCCCCGCTCGGAGTGCCACTGGAAGATGTTGGCTGACATGTCATCCAGTTGTTCGAATAGCTCTTCGGGGGATTTTCGCATCACCGTACCTCCAGCAGAAGCGTCCACCATAGACTTGGTATTCTCTGTAAGTCCTCTGTAGAAGGTATGGACTTGCATCCAGAGTGGGATTCCGTGGTGGGAGCATTTTCTTAACATTTCTTTGAAGCGTTCCCAGGACTCGTACAATGACTTAGAGGCGTGCTGCTAGAAGTTATGGATCTAATTCCGTATCAATACCGTCTTTGGTGGGGGGAAGTATTTAGACAGGAATGCCTGGGCTAGCTCCTCCCAAGTGAGGATAGATCTTCGTGGCATCCCCTTGATCCAGTCATTTGCCTTGTCCCATAGAGAAAAGGGATAGAGGTGAAGAATAATGGAATCTTCGGACATGCCGATGTACCGAAAGGTGTCGCAAGTCTCGAGAAAGTTGGAGAGATGGGTGTTTGGGTCCTTGCTGGCCAGGCCTCCAAATTGGACTGTGTTCTGGATCAGCTGCATGATAGCAGGCTTGATCTTGAAGTGTGGAGCCTGGATAGGGGGATGGATGATATCCGTATCAGCTCCGTGGATTGAAGGAAGACCATACTCCATAAGAGTACATCTTGGAGGTAGCTGTTGAGGGGGTGGAGGTTGCAGATACTGCTACTCCTGAGGGGAGAAATAAGGATGTTGTAAGAGTTTTTGTGGTTGTTGCAGTTGGCCATATGCCAAAGGAGGTTACTGTGGCGACCATTGGTAATCTCTCGGAAGGAATTCCAAGAAGCCTACAAGAGACTGCTCCAGTAGACCAGCAGCGAGAGGCTGTTGATCCTAGTACTGCTACTCAGCCGTAGCATCCACGGCTGGTGCTCCCTCTTCTGTGTTCGCCATGGTTTGTGGTTGCTAGTTGTGAGTTTCTGTCAATTCACACTGATGTTGAAGCAGGGTCCGTTCAATCTCCAGGTCAAGCGAAACTAATTCTAAAGACTCAGTGGTTCTGGATTGTGTAAGACGTCTGATTATACACTTTAGGTTCTGCACAACACAAAAACAAAAACCAGGCGTAAAAGGGAAAAACAAAAGAGAAAATTTTAAATTGTTTTAGAAAAGAGATGTTTGATAATTTTTTATTTTTATTTTGACTTAAATCAATTATTAAAACAATTTAAATCTTAGCACTAAAACCAAAGATGTCCCCGACAACGGCACCAAAATTTGGTCTCGCTTGTCACTGAATGAAGTTATATGCGTCCCAAATTAATTACCTGTTCTTAGAACTTTAGTATAGCATAAGTTCGGGGTCGATCCACAGGGATTTATGGAATGCATGAATTGAATTGAGTTAATACATAATTAGGTTAAGTATGAAGAATTTAGTGTCGAATGGTTTGGTTTTTGTTTTGGATTAAAAAGATATTGTTTTACTTTAAAGAAATGATTAACAGTTTTAAAGAAAACAATGAGTGAATTTAAAGAGTTTAAAACGGGAAGAAAAGAAGCGTCGGGGCTCTGGTGATTAAGGAATTCTTTTAAAGATTGTTTAAATGGTTGTGTTTTTCATGATAATTCAACATTTTGGATTTCATTTTGTTACAAGATTTCTTTTGTCTGGTTCCTCTTGTTTGGAATTAGAGAAGTTGACTCCTTGGTCTGGTAGTCAGTGTTCTTAATTCTTTATTGAGTTCAGTCTATTATTTGAATAGGTTAAAACTTTCCAATGGTCATGGATGTTTTCACCATTACTTTTCTTTCGTATCGCTGAGAATTGTTTCGTTGGTTTGGCTCCGAATTCTCAGTTATATTTGACAGTGAATTAAGAAGGCTAAGATGAATTACAATGAGCAAACAAAACTATATAAAAAAACTCACAATTACGATCCCTTCATCCATAGCCCCAAAACGAGGGGTTTAGTTACACATAAAAGGCATGAAAGAAAGGACACATGTGATACCAGACAGATTCATCGGGTAAGGGTTGAGGTAAGGTGTCGGATGGTGGAATGGAAAAATAGTGGAATGACGGCACCTCGGTGGCTTCGTGAATTGTGGTAGTAGAGCTTCTCTCTCCTACAATTGGTTCTGAACTCCAAAATCCATAGTCCAAGGCCTCTTTTTATAGAAAAATAAAGTACATGGCGTGTATATAAAGTACACACCGTGAACTTCCATCAACGTGCTTTGGAACCCATTTTTCTACGCTGGCAGGTGGCCTAACACGCCATCTTTGATATTTGAACAAGGCACCACCTGATAGTTGAGTGTACACAACATGTAGAGCTGCCATACATGGAGTGTAGTGTAAAAATTTTTCCACCAATCCCTTCTATAATAACAGACACGACGTGTAAAAATGGAACACATCGTGTCTCCTTCAACGGCCACATGGACATGTGGACTCTTCTTCGGCAACAACCACTTCTAGAATGTAGTACACAGCGTGTAGCGCCGCCATACACGGCATGTATCTTCTTCCTGGTGAAATGGGTGTGTACTCCCTCCTTCGGTCCATGTCCCTGTCTGGATGTACAATGTGTGTATAAAAGTAAACATCGTGTGGTTTTAAAATTTTCACAGGCTTCCCTTGATTCGTGTATTTATCTAGAAAGATCTAGAAAGTAAACAGAATCACCAAAATCAACGAATATGTTTATAAAACAACATATATTTTATGAAAACATGTTTTTATCTTCAATTATATATATGGAAATTTATACACAAATTGGGTGCATCAATAAAACTCAACACCCTCAGGCTGAATGATATGGGATGTGTCTGAATAAAAAGGGTAAAGATGAGAAACATGAAAAATTACAAGCATGGTCTAGTACCTCTGAAGAAAAACCAACTGATCGGATAACAACCCAACTAAATCCATGACCTCTAAAGGACTATCAAATATTGGGGCCAACTTCCCTTATCTATAAATCCATTGATGACCCATTCTAGGATAAACACACATGATGAATCGATATCCAACATAAAACTCCAAGGGTAGGTGGTGGTGATATTTATATGATCCCCCCTATAGTGATCAATATTAATATGATTCCTAATAAGATGTATCGTATCTGATGTATCCTTAACAAGACATGTTATTAGTACCACCACCTCTCCTTCCTATTACCAACATATTGGTAAATACCATTACCTACCATATAGATCCCTATATGGATCCATCCGTATAATCACCTAAAACATATTTTTTAACTGAAATCTGTAATAGTGATGTTTTTCCCCTATGAATATATAAAATAAAGGATAAATGTTAAATTAATTTCCTCTAGAAACTGCATCGTATGCTTAAACTAACTGTTTTTTATTGGTGAGAAGTCAAACTCTTCAGTACCTATGAACCCATTGCATCATAGAACCACATTAAAAACCCTATCATAATTTGACCATATCAATCTTTGATGATAGTATATAGTACCTCATAAAGGTATATAACAGCTATTAAATATAGCCTTTATAGTTCTTCCATTGATATAGTCTTATTTATATGCAATAATTGAGTGACCAATTTCATTATTTCGAGGATAACCCATTCAGCATCACTATGATGTGGGTTTTTAATATAATCACAAAATAAATAGTGATTCTATATCATTTACACTCTAAAATGGTATGTTACTATAAAATACCATAAATCCATGAGGGCTTCACCTAAAAAAAGTGATCGGTGTAACAACATGTATCAAAACCATCAATCTAACTGTTTATACCGAGCCAAAAATACTTTCAAAATAAGTCATGATGCATATTCGTGATTCAATAGTGTACATAAAATTTAGAGTATTGTTGTTCTTCTATTAAACCATACACAAAATCTGTAGGAACCCATAAATTTCCATGAACAAAGAAGATTTTAATAGAATTAATGACCCAACTAGAAGTTGTATGCTTACCATAAATGATTTCCTTTAGGAACCAGGATTCAGGATATAAAAACTATCTCATATCTAGATAGTCTAGAAGTGAATATTTTAATATAGAATTCATAATAATAACAAACCTACGACACACTTGAACCTAAATATTCATTGTAGAAAAGAGATCCTCCATCTGCTACTCACTATGGGATTCTATAAAAGCATGTGTGTGAGACTTCCATGTCAGAGAATCATCCAATAAATTATCATTCCTAGGAATATAATCAAGTTAAAAATAAAATGTCTATTGGTAATCAACCCATATTCATTGTTGGGAATCAAGTAATTCTATTTAAATATGTATTGATTCATATAAGATCTATATACACCACAAACCACTCACTAATAATATTATGTCTCTAGTAATGTAATGCATGGAAAACTATTTCTAACTCAAGGATGTTAATTGGGTAATTATGATCACGAGGCATCTAATGTTGTACCTGTATACCAATGCTTGATCACCTTGAATAAAAATATCTCCTAACCCAAATCAAAACACAAAACAAAAAATAGTGTAGCCCCTATGATGAGCAGTTAGAATCAAGATCATCACTTCGGTAAATCTTTCATTCAGGTTAATAATATTTTTTTTCACAAGACTCGTACCCTTAGATTTTGAAACCAGTATTTTTACAGACCATAATAGGGTTCTCAAGGTTTAATCAATCTATAATAATGAAAATATAATATCCAGATAGCCCCACAAAACATCTTTTATCAAATACATTCTTAAGAATATCCTTTGAAACAATGGGTCTCTCCTCTTTTGGATCTATAGATACAAATTATTATTATATTATGTGACCCAAAAATTACGTTTATCAATCTAGAAGTGACATTTTTTTATATTTTCATACGAACTATGTTTTCTCATTAAATCCAACACAATTTCATGGTATTTAGAATGGTCGTGTGGATTATGAGAATATATCAAGATATCATACCTGAAAACAACAATGATGGAATCTATGTAAGTGTGGAAAAGATGATTCATCAAGGACATAAAAACTTCTGGCACATTCATTGGATCAAATTACATAAATAAATACTCCTAAAAAAATAACTAATATTTATTTTCATGTTATATAAGATGTTATAACTCTTATATGATGATAACCCATCATCAATTATATATTTTATAATGTCTAAGATCCTTATAGATTGTCTAAGAGGTCATCTATATGATGTAGTGGACACTGTTTCCTAACTAAAAGATGACTCAACCTTCAAAAAATCAGCAAATCTCATGAGGGTTACAACATAATTTATGAAGAAAATCATAAGTGATACCCATGTTGAATTAATGTTTTGTATAAACAATTTTTCTTCCAGGTATTCTACCTAACACTTGAGTTCCCAAAGATTTGTAAGACCCATCTTGTAAGGAGGAATAAGTACCGAGGTCACTCCTGGAACTAGATCCATTGTATGATCTACCTATCTCAATGGAGGTAACCTAGAGAAGTTATCAGGTAAGACATCCTTGGTGTGATCAACTATATGACATAATTCTATGTTATGTATTCCCTAAATACATAGAAAAAGGTCTAGAAATTGGGGTTCTCACTTTGTTGATCCCAAGATTCATAGGACCAACTCGACTCACTGGGACATATATTTCACCATTGTATACATATTTACTACCTTTAGGTTGTGATAAGTGTATCATTTAATGATAACTACAAATATTGTCTTGGTAGGGAACTTACCACTGTATTCAAAAATGACATCAAATCATGCCATCTTGAGGATGAATATGTTTAATATGAAATGGTTGTAACGACCCAAAGTTTCATTAATGGGAATCCCTCTTGATCTAGTTAAATATCTCTTTATGTAAAACATTTATATAAAATGTCAACTTCTTTGGTTTTATGCTAATAATTGTGACCGTTAATTTTATATTCGTTGAACAGTGATCACATGATTAGTATAAATATAGGGCTTTAAAATCCAATTTACTCAGACAAAAGATGTGATGGCCTCATCCAGTAGAATTGCTCCATATGAAGCCCATTTGTCAAAGCTCGAAAAAGAGGTGTCATCCTTGGGCTTCTCTCTTGACCAATCCCAAGCTGATCTTCATCATGTCAATCTCGAATGGGACCTTCTATGGGAAAAGTGTAAGTTGATAGAGATTACAACTTGAGGGATGTTATCTAAGCCACCCAAAGAGTTTGTCATCATCGCACACCTTACCCTTAGGTCTTATGTAGCTGTTTTAAGGGTTTATGCAACAAATCTCTAGTAATATGTTCATATATATTATTTTGTTTATATAATAATGAATATACCTTATTTTCATTATTGATACATTGTAAATAGTTTTTAAAGTACAAATAGTGTTTTTAGTTATTATTTAATTAAGAAATATATTTTATTGAATTAAAGGATTTTTGAATTAAATAATATTTTAATAAAATATTATTATTATTAAATTTTTTTTATTTTATATAAAAGGTCATATATTTTTATGAATGCAATTATAATTTTTATTAAGGTTTGAAAGCCATTTCTGTCAAAATCCGTGAATTTTTGATAAATGTCGGTTTTTATTTTAAAAGTAAAAATTAACATATTTAAAAAATTATATATATAAAATAAATGATATATCTGGAATCATGACGTCGAAATTTTCCAATGGTGAATTTTTCATAATTTTCTGAGACAGTAAAAGTTTTGGGTAAAAATTAAATACTGTTTAAATATATAATGTATTTTATGACATCATAATGACCCAATAGTAATGTAATAAAATACTATAAGCTTTATTCTCTACCAATATATGTTTTACAATTAAAATAATGTGATTTTGGGTTTGTTTGACTTTATTTTCAAAGCATTAATGGACCCCTCAAGACTTATTAAACATCTTGTCATTTTAAATTGTTTTCCATTGGAGTGTGACTCACCTCCACATATGAAACCCCCATTATTTGAAGAAGTTCGGACTTTTTCCTTATAAAATATTTTTTTCCTCTTCCCTTTTCCACAAAACAGGGGAAAAAACTATGGGATGGTTTGTGTTTTGGATTAATTTAATATAAGGGGTCCCAAACCTAAATAATAAAGAATTCACTCACCTTTCCTATATAAACCCACCCAAGATCCCAATTACTCCTCAATAAAAGACTTTTTAGTTCATCCAACATATTCCTTACTCTCTCTATAATCCTCTCAAGGTGTCCCAAGCTCCCAATAAGCCTCTATCAAGCCTCTCTCAAGCCTTTGGAAGCACATTTCCAAGTAAGGGTTTTTCTTCCTTTCACTTTTTGTCCAATCTTCTTACTATTGTTTTCCCTTTTAATTTCAATTATAAATGCTGGGGTATGGTTTTTCACCTCCCACATACTGACCTGTTATTGTTTTAATGATGGGATACCCCTTTCTCTCTCATTAAATTCCTTCCATGTCACCCTTTACTATGCCAAAATTCCGAAAGGAACTTCTCTCTCTTCTTTTACATTCAAGCAATACTTTTGTATCAAGAATATAAATTCCATTAAAATTGTTTAGACATGTATCTATATGACCCACATACTTTCAATTTCATGTAAATTTGATTATACACCCCTTTGTCTCTCATCAACCCTTTTTATGAATTCTTATGTCACACTGTTACGCTGCCGAAATTGCACCGATTTTCTAAGCCAGTGCCTTTGTGTAGTGAATACCATGACCATTTCTCCATCAAGGGTATTCACCTTTATGAATATTTACTTATTGATTATAATGTTTCATGTATGAATTCCACATTCCTTTATAGTGGAATAAATGATTATGTTTATTGAATCCATGTTTAATGATCCATGTGGCACACTTATGCATGAAATGAAATGTTTAAGAAGGGTGCACCCTTATAGCGCTCCAATGCATTGGGTAAAGTATAGTATCATGATATGTCATTTGAAATGAGTATTGACTCATTCTAATTAAAGTGAAATGAGGTTTTACTCATGCTTCATGTGCAATGAGGATTTACTCATGCTCCATGTGCAATGAGCCTTGTCTCATGCTAATTCCATGTTATGTGTTGTTTCCACATTTCCATGTTATGATTATCATGATTTATCATGCCTTTATGTTCATGTTTCTCATGTGCTCTATTGATATTCCTATTGTATAACATGTATTTTACTCCTAATTAATTCCATATTTATTACCTTACTAAGCTTTATAGCTCACCCCTTTTCTCATGCACATCCTTAGGTTAACCCATGCAATGCTAAGTACGAGGGAATGTAGTTGACATGTAAAGGATGTTTTCAATAAAGATGTTGTATTTCATGTTTTAAGTTGTTATGTAATGGTCCTAAGCCCCAAAGACACTATAACTCTTGATCATCCATGTTTTATCAAGGGAATAGTTTATTTAATAAATCATGTTTATGTTTGTAATAAAATCAGGGTTGTCATAGTTGGTATCGGAGGATAGGTTTAGTTATTTTTTGGATTAGGATTAGAAAACCCTAGTAAAGCCTTAGAGACAAGACTAAGTATAATAAAAACATCCCTATGTTTTTGTAAGTACTGAGTAAGTGGTTTATCAAACAAATACATCCTTGTTTGGATACGAGCAGGTAGAGGCGGCTTTGGCACAGATGTATCCTAGGGGTAAAACATGAAAACACCACTTTGAGCTAGAATCAAATGAAAACTAGTGCACGACAATGGGAATTTCTGAACTCTTGTTTATGAAACACCCAAGGGATATGTTTTGATAAAATCACAAGCTTAGTATGAACCCTTATTAAGGGAAAAAATACCCCTAAGAATATATGTTAGAAATTAGATCATGAAAAGCCTAGGTTAAAGCCTATAGACTCATGAGTTAAGGAAATAAAAGTTTATTTATAAGTCATCAACTATTTTCTTTGTATTACCCTTTATGTGTTACCCCCTAACTTTCCTTTTATTCCAGCCAATGGTCAGTTAAAGGAGGACTTGGGATAACAACCGATGTGAAGATCAGTGTGATGACTGTACTAATGAGATGCCTAATCAAATGGGAGCGAGAATCCCGAACTTTGTCACGCTTCTCTCTCAGCTAACTCAAGATCTGAATAGAAACACGTGTCAAGAGGAATGTCCAAACCCCCCTAAGAAAGAACAAGTCACTAACGAAAGCTTCATTAGACAAAGGCCTCCTACTTTAAGTGGATCATCCAATCCCACGATCGATGAACAATGGATCAACTCCATTGAAAAGATCTTCTGCATCCTTCAATGTTCTGAACAAGAGAAGGTTCTCCTGGTGGCTTATCGTACAAAGGGTGAAGCTGATCAATGGTAGACTTTGATCAAAAATATGAAGCCTGAGGAGGAGATTGAGGTGTTGGAATGGAAGGATTTCTGGAAGATGTTTTTTGATAAATATTTTCTGCGCACCCTCCAGCTTAAGATGGAATGGGAATTCCTTTCCCTCAAGAAAAAAGACGAAGAATCTATCGGAGCATACGGGGAAAACATCACAAAGATTTCACGATAAGCTTCTTGATTTGTTGTTACCTCCAAATTCAAGGTTGACCATTTCTTTGGTGGGATGAATCCTAGCCTACGGAAAGCATTACTGATCCGTGACTTCGATAGCTATGAGGAAATTGACCGATGTGCCCTCAAGGTCGAAATATAGATCAGGGAATCACATGGGTATCATTAGGACAAGAAGCATAAGGTGGACTTCCATGATGGCAGTCCGATGGATAAATCCAACTGTTCTAAGAAGATCCAGCACCCCACTTTCCAAAAGTGTAGAAAGAAGCACCCTAGAAATTTCCTCAAGGGGACGGGGAAATTCTTTAGGTGTGGAAGAGAAGGGAACCTAGCTGTTAAATATCATCACGAAAGACCTGCGGCTGTGACAGAGGAGAGGAACGCTTCGTTCGAACCTCAACGCGTTGTTCATTACTACAACTACAAAAAAACGGGGCATTTGTCAAATCAGTTCCCTAAACCAAGGGTTTTCGGAGGCAACCAACAACCTCCATGGTATCAAGGAAGATCATTTTCCGTCAATTTTGCCGAAGAGTACCCTAACAATGAAGTGGTAACCGATACGCTAGTTATTCATGCAAGAATAGCGAACGTAATTTTTTATTCAGGTTCTACTCATTCTTTTATATCTCAAAATCTTAGTAGAACAATCCCAGCACCACCACAAATCATGGAATTTAAGATGTTGGTGAGTACGAAAAATGGGGAAATCATTTCATCCCTTGAAAATAAGTCCTTACCTGTTATAATTTGTGGATAAAATTTCCTGGAGAACCTCATCATACTCCCTCTAGTGGAATTTGATGCCATTCTTAGAATGGATTGGCTTTCCTTATATAGAGCCAACTTAAATTGTCGAGAGAGGGAAATCATACTCTATAAAGAAAATCGACCACCGATTCATTCCAAGTGTAAGGAGTAAGATGAATCTCATTTAGCTCCATCATCTCAAGAATTGATATTACTTCCCTATGAACATGCGTATCCGGCTCAGATTATTGAGTCCAAAGAAGAAACCATCCTTGATGAAATTCCTATAGTGATGGAATTTGCTGATGTGTTTCCCAAGGAATGACCTGGTCTTCCTCCTATAAGAGATGTTGAATTCTCAATTGAACTTATACCAGGGGAACTACCAATATCCAAGAATCCATATAGAATGGCTGTCGTGGAACTTGAACAGCAGAAGAAACAACTACAGTAGAATCTGGATAAAGGGTTTATACAGCCATGTGCTTCACCATGGGGTGCACCACTCCTCTTCGTCAATAAGAAGGATGGGTCAATGTGGCTTTGCATCGATTATCGTGAAGTTAAAAAAATCACGATAAAGAACAAGTATCCTCTACCACGGATCTATGACTTTTTTGATCAGCTGCGTTGAGCACAATACTTTTCCAAGGTAGATTTGCGGTCGGGATATTATCAAGTAAGGTTGAAGAATGAAGATGTCCCCAAGACTGATTTTTGTACAAGATACATGCATTATGAATTCATAGTAATGCCTTTCAGACTAATTAATGCTCCAGAAATCTTCATGGACTCGATGAATAGAGTCTTTAGAGATTACCTCGAAAAATTTGTGGTAGTCTTTGTAGATGATATTCTAATATACTCCAAAACCAAGGAGGATCATGTGGAGCATTTGAGAACTGTACTAGAGACATTGTGCAAGGAGAAGATCTATGCAAAGTACATCAAGTGTGAGTTCTGGTTGAAGGAGGCCTCAATCTTGGGCCATATCATCACAAGGAATTGGATATCTGTGGATTCCTCCAATACAGATGTAATTGAGCGATAGCCGAGGCCAACATCAGTAACAGATATCCGTAGCTTCTTGGGGTTAGCTAGATATTATCGACGATTTGTGAGAAATTTCTCACAATTGTACAACCCTCTTACCAAGCTAACTCTAAAGGGAGTAATGTTTTCTTGGAGTGATGAATGTGAAGAAAGATTCAAGGAGTTGAAAAAGAGGCTTATCACTGCGCCCGTGCTCACTTTACGCACAAGTTGGGAAATTTTGGTAGTATTTAGTGATGCTTCAAATAAGGTCTTAGGCTGTGTGATGATTCAGAATGATAATGTGATATACTATGCCTCAAGGAAGATGAAAATCCATGAGCGAAACTATCCAACACACGATCTGGAGTTAGCAGTGGTGATATTTTCCTTGGAAATCTGGCGGCATTATCTCTATGGGAAGAAATGTGAGATATATACTGACCACATGAGTCTTAAATATATATTATCATAGAAAGGGCTTAATATCTTCCAGGGAATATTGATAGAGCACATCAAATATTATGACTATTCAATAAATTACCACCCTGGGAAAGCGAACAAGGTGGAAGATGCCCTAAGTAGAAAGGACCCTGCGATTCTATCAATGATAATAATTGGGAGGGATCGAATCTTCTTAGACTTGATGAAGATGGAAATGGGAATCATAAATAAAAGAACATAATCAATCCTTTTACAAATTATTACTCAAACGTTTCTTTTGGAAAGGTTAAAGGATGCTCAGAAGGATGATGTGGGAATTAAAGAAAAAGTGGAAGCTATCAAAAATGGGAAATCCTCGGATTTTAATGTTAATGAAGAAGGAATTGTGCGATTTGGGAAAAGTCTATCTGTTCCATCATGGCCAGAGCTGAAGAAGTAACTTTTGGATGATTCACATAGTTCAAAATTCACCCGGGGAGCACAAAGATGTATCGAGATCTCCAAGAAAACTTTTGGTGGGATAATATGAAAAAGGTGATTGCTGAATATACATCAAATTTCTTGGTGTGACAGCAAGTGAAGGAAGAGAGGCAGAAGTCTAAGGGGATGATGCAACCATTTCCCATACCAGAATAGAAATGGGAGAACATCACCATGGACTTTGTCAATAGACTTCTAAGGACATCCAAAGGCAACAATACAATCTAGGTTGTTGTAGGTCGTCATACAAATACTGCACACTTCATTTCTATTCGGTAGGTCTTCTCTTGGATCAACTGGCACAAATATATATCAAGGAAGTGGTAAGGCTCCATGGAGGGCCACTATCTATTGTGTCAGATCGAGATTCATGATTAAAATCTTATTTTTGGAAGAGTCTTCAAAAATCTCTGAATACTGAACTGAACTTCAATTCGGCCTATCTTCCTCAAATTGATGTCAAATCTGAGTGGACTATCCAAACACTTGAGGATATGTTGAGAAAGTGCTCAATGGAATTTAAAGGAGGATGGGATCAGCATCTTCCTCTGGTTGAGTTCTCAAATAATAACAGTTTCCACTCAAGAATCCAAATGGTACCATATGAAGCCCTATATGGGAAAAGGTGCAGAACACCGACATGATGGGGCGAGGTCGGTGAACGTAAGCTTCTTGGACCAAAAATGGTCGAGGAAATGGTGGAGAAGGTGAAAACCATTCAACAGCATATCAAGGTAGCATAGAGTCAACAGAAGAGTTATGCAGCTAATCATCGATGGGACCTTGATTTTAAAGTTGGAGACACGGTTTAACTATGCATATCTTCATGGAATAAGGTCATGATGTTTGGAAAGAAAGGGAAGTTTAGTCCAAGGTACATCTGCCCCTTCGAGATTCTTGATCATGTCGGGGCTGTGGCCTACCGACTAGCACTTCCACCTACCATGGCCAAAGTACATGATGTCTTTCATGTATCCCTCTTAAGGAAGTACCTGCCAGACCCTTCACATGTAATATCTTCGGAGGTGGTACAGTTGGAGGATGATCTTTCTTATGAGGTGAAACCCGTGAATATCATAGATCATAGAGAAAAAGTTCTACGAAATAAGACAATGCCCCTCGTCAAGGTGTTGTGGCGAAACCAAAAGTTTGAAAAAGAGACTTGGGAATCAGAGGAAATGATGAAGCTAAGTAACCCACATCTATTTTAGTGTGGGAAAAGGAAATTTTGAGGGAGAAATTTCTGAAGGGGGGAATATTGTAACGACCCAAATATTCATTAATGGAAATTTCTCTTGGTCTAGTAAAATGTCTCTTTATGTAAAACGTTTATATAAAATTTCAACTTATTTGCTTTTATGTTAAGAATTGTGGTCGTTACTTTTATAGCCGTTGAATAGTGATCACAAGATTAGTATAAATATTGGTCTTTAACAAATCCAATTTACTCAGAAAAAAGAAGTGATGGTCTCCTCTAGTAGAATTTCTCTATACGAAGCCCATTTGTTGGAGCTTAGAAAAGTGGTGGCATCTTTGGGCTTCGCTCATGACCAAGCCCAAGCTGAGCTTCATCATGTCAAGCTTGAATGGTACCATCTATGGGAAATCTGGATGTTAGTAGAGATTACCACTCGAGCGATGTTATCTGAGCCACCCCAAGAGTCTGTCACCATCTCACACCTTACCCTTAGGTTTTATGCGGCTATTTTAAGGTGTTATGTAATAAATCTATAGTAATATGATCATGTATATTATTTCTTTATATAATAATGAATCTACCTTCTTGTCATTATTGATACATTGTAAATAGTTTTTAAAGTACAAATAGTGTTTTTAGTAATTATTTAATTAAGAAATATATTTTATTAAATTAAGGGATTTTTGAATTAAATAATATTTTAATAAATTATTATTATTATTATTAAATTAATTTTATTATATATAAATGATCATATAAATTTATGAATGCAATTATAATTTTTATTAAGGTTTGAAAGCCATTTCTGTCAAAATCCATGAATTTTCGATAAATATCGGTTTCTATTTTAAAAGTGAAAATTAACATATTTATAAAATTATTTAGATAAAATAAATTATATTTCTAGAATTAGGATGTCAAAATTATCCAACGGTGAATTTTTCATTATTTTTTGAGACAGTCAAATCTTTAGGTAAAAATTAAATACTGTTTAAATATATAATGTGTTTTATGACATAATAATGACCCAATAGTGATGTAATAAAATACTATAAGATTTATGTTCGGCCAATATATGTTTTAACATTAAAATAATGTGATTTTGGGGTTTTTCACTTACTTTTAAAAGCATTAATGGACCCCTCAAGACTTATTAAACATTTTGTCTTTTTAAATTATATTCCATGGGAGTGTGACTCACCTCCACAAAGGCATCCCCATTATTTTAAGAAGTTCGGAATTTGTACTTATAAAATATTGTTTTCCTCTTCCCTTTTCCAAAATCCTTGGGCAAAACCCACGGGATGGTTTGTGGTTTGGATTAATTTAATATAAGGGGTCCCAAACCTAAATAATAAAGAATTCCGTCACCTTTCCTATATAAACCCACCCAAGCTCCCACTTCCTCCTCACTCAAAGCCTTTGGAGTTCATCAAAACTCTACCCTACTCTCTCTATAATCCTCTAAAGGTGCCCCAAGCTCTCAATATGCCTCTCTAAATCCTCTCTCAAGCCTTTGGAAGCACACTTCCATGTAAGGGTTTTTCTTCCTTTCACTTTTTGTCCAATTTTCATAATATTGTTATGACATTTTAATTTCAATTATAAATGCTGGGGTATGGTTTCGCACCTCCCCCATACATCCCTATTATTGTTTTAATGATGGGAGACTCTTTTTTCTCTCATTAAATGCATCCCATGTACACCTGTTACTATGCTGAAATTCTGAAAGGAACATCTCTCTCTTCTTTTACATTCAAGCAATACTTTTGTTTCATGAATCTAAATTCCATTAAAATTGTTTGGACATGTATCTATATAACCCCCTTACTTTCCATTTCATGTAAATATTATTAGAAACCCATTTTCTCTCATCAACCTTTTTTATGAATTCTTATGTAACGCCGTTACACTGTCGAAATTGCACCGATTTTCTAAGCCCATGCCTTTGTGTAGTGAATAGCATGCTCATTTCTCCATCAAGGGTATTCATCTTTATGCATATTTATTTATTGAATATAATGTTTCATGTATGAATTCCACATTCCTTTATCATGGAATAAATGATTATGTTTATTTAATCCATGTTTTATGATCCATGTGGCACACTTACGCATGGAATGAAATGTTTAAGAAGGGTGCGCCCTTATAGTGCTCCAATGCATTGGGTAAAGTATAGTATCACGATACGTCATGTTCAATGATTATTGAAACATTATAATTCAAGTGCAACGAGGTTTTACTCCTGATTCATGTGCAATGAGTATTTAATCATGCCCCATGTGTAATGAGCCATGGGTCATGCTAATTTCCATGTTAAGTGTTGTTTCCACATTTCCATGTTTTGATTATCATGCTTTATCATGCCTTTATTTCCATGTTTCTCTTGTTCTATATTGATATGCCTATTATCTAACATGTATTGTACTCCTCATGTATTCCATGTTTATCACCTTACTGGGCTTTATAGATCACCCATTTTCTTATGCATGTCCTCAGGTTATCCCATGCAATGTTAAGTATGATTGAATGTAGTGGTCATGTAAAGGATGTTTTCAATAATGATGTTGTATTTCATATCTTAAGTTTTTATGTAATGATCTGAATCCCCAAAGACACAAGACCTCTTGATCATCCATGTTGTATCAAGTGAATAGTTTATGTAATAAATCATGTTTAAGTTTGTAATCAAAGCAGGGTTGTCATAATGGTATCCTCCAAACATATGGGGGAACTCCTTGCATTGGAATGCACATTATGATTATAATACCATTAGAGTATCAACTGTGATCTGTCCTAAAATATTTTCAATCTTATGACCAAGAAATTACAAGATCTCCATAAATTTGAAAGAATTTAATGTTCTTGTATCGAATGGACAGATACAAATGTCAAGGCTACTAGAATCATTCCTTGAACAAAAGAAGTTCTAGAACTCATATCCTTAGGAATAGGTCATAATGACTATATATAATATGATCTATGACCTAAACTTAAAACCGGAATACCCTTAATAGTTCTTCCTTTCTTGCAAATTATATCATAATTCTAGATTCCCTGAACTCATCCACCTCCTTAGAATTAATGATTGGTAGTACTCCATCTCTATACCTTACAAGGAGTTTTTAATCACTCTTCATGTTTGGGGTTGTGGCCAACCCTTTCTCAATGAACACTAGAGGAAGGTACCTGAAATATACTAAAAGATAACCATATTGTTGTGTGTTTTAGAATCTTCAAGGTATTTACTATATGTGGGCTTCATGTGTCAAGAATCCCACACTAATGACATATTACATGGCTATATATTGCAAACTCTGTATACTTTTAACCAATAAATAATGCATCTAAAAAAATTTATACCACTAGATTAACTACCACCCTCTCTAGAAAATGAACTAGAATTCCCCACACATTCATCTTGTATTAGGATACACACTGAGATGCGATTATAACTTACTATTCTATATATGGTATTAAAAATAAAAACATTAAAATATGAATGGATAACCTACCTTTTAACATCCTCAAAATGCCTATGTAAATTTTTCACTAGAATAATTTCCTCTTAGACACTAGATATCATTAAATCGAGTTGAATAGAACATTAACAACATCAGTCCCATATGCAGCTATATAGATAGTTTAACTCTTTTTGATCAATTTTATTTTTCATAAAATAGTAACAACATAAGTTATATTGATAATCCCTCCAAACCATATCCTAACAATAACATTCAATGGCAGTGACATCCATCCATCACATGGTAGAACCTCTAGTAATGTATTCTATGATATTTAAAATTATTTCTAGAGGCCTCTCCATATTTTAAAATATATATAAAATAGACTAATGTAATGACTCAACATCCTGGGGGCCCCATCCCCCAAGAATATGTGTGTATTGTTTCGCTGAAATTTTCATGTCAATGCTACTATATTATGTGTAGGCCACAGGTCTCTCCACATAGTCTTCATGAATCATAGGTAACCCTCCTCTAAATGTGAGTTAGTTCCTAGATCAAACATAATAGTATGTTATCCATGTGTAACTACATGATTTAATAATGGTTTAATTATCCCCACCACCTCTAGACCATGGTCCTCACCACATTCTTGGTGGTCAAAATAAGGCCGACATGGAGGAATATATCTGAAATTCCAAATTCATGAATCAAAATGAGTTTTGATAATAGAATTGGTTTCAAATAATTGAATATGATATATAAAAACCCTTCTTATAAAATATTCTTTACCAATTTGTATACTTCTAAATATGGTTCTAGATAATTTAAATTATCATAAAGGAACACAAGAGACACTACCAACATTCACTAATAAGGTTGGGTCTTGGTCAATGCCATGTATCTTTTATCATAGGTTCTTGTATTTGGATTTTCCATTGTATGTTATAGAGTAAAAACATTTAGGTTGCAATTTTTATTTATATTTAATATGTAATATTTCATTTTGAAATTATAATTGAAAAATTATATATATATATATATATTATGATATAGTTAAATTAGTAACCATTCCCATGTAATAATATCATGTTATTTTTGAGTTCCAATTATAATTTCATGTAACTACAACCAAATATATAAGATTCATATAGTCTGAAGACATTAAAGTTGATGTATAATTTCTATTATATGGGTCACAATTCCAAACTTATAAAGTCCCATACACATTATAAATTTCCATATGAATACTTTAAATTGGTCCAATTAATATTTTATCCATTTTAAATAATGTTTTAATGATTAAACATTTATTACTATTTTATTTAAGGATACACGATCAGACATATGGGAAAAACTCATATAGGATGATGTATACATTTAAAATATCAAATTAGTCTTTATTTTTGTAATAATAGTTAATCAAATAATTGATATTTAGTCAA
Source organism: Viscum album (assembly GCA_963277665.1). Classification (NCBI taxonomy): domain Eukaryota; kingdom Viridiplantae; phylum Streptophyta; class Magnoliopsida; order Santalales; family Viscaceae; genus Viscum; species Viscum album. The sequence goes on along the minus strand of OY728146.1, from coordinate 213,944,629 downwards.
GGTAAAATAACATGATATATAAAATTTGTGATTTAAAATAAATATGGCATGTAATATTCTTGATAGATAAATCCCAATGTTCCTATAATGATGCATGAGAAATAAATCCTAGTATTACTAGGTGAAGGGTAAATATATAATTTGTAATATAGACAATTAGAATAAAAAATATTTTCATCTCCCATCGGTGAAATTAATAAATCATTAATATGTGCAATCATAAACCACAATCCCCATCCTTTGTAATCTATATTTTCCCATTAAGTGGGATAGAAAATAACTAGAAGAGGATCATTATCAGATTCTAACTCATCCTACCCTCCTTTCTACCATCCCAAACTATAATGAAATGATTATATGCCTTTGATAATACTAGTGAAATCCCCAATCTGATGCACTACATGGTGACATGACCTAGATGAAATATGGACTCAAGTATGAATACTCGTATACCAGAGGCATAAAACTAGTATTGAGAGTCTATGGTGGTATAGTGGGTGGAAATGTACCCTTATAATCCAAGGGTATCACAATTTTGTATAGTAAATATAAAAATAGACCAATAAAAATGGATTAATGGAAAATATACATGAAAATTAATAATAAACATATAAAAGCAATATTGACTAGTGTTGTATGAAAAATAATGATTTCATGGTGCTATAAAAAATTGTGAAATAAATGGGAATAGTTTTTTATGGAATACATTATGAACATGTTATAAAAATTTTAAAAAATTCAATCTCAAATAACATCATGAGAACCATCTCAATCCAGTACTCATTAAATCCATCCTATTATAGAAAGTATTCCATCCATAGAAAGAAGATTTCTATGATCAAAACCATCATCCATTAATTCAGTCTGAGTACCAATTGTCCTTCTGAATATGGTGTGAGTAAAACCCAATATTCTACCACCAAAAATGTCTATAACAATCAAGATTGTTAATATATCATGATATAGTAAGAAGGACCTAATGAAAAATATGTAAAAAAATAAATAATACCCTTGTCGGATTGGTTTCCCCTAGGGAAACCGACCTGAGACTACAATATTTAGACTAATAAAAAAAGTCAATGAAAATTTCATACATTAAAAATAATAGGGATCACCATGTTCATAAATTACAAATAGAGGATAGGGAATATCATGTCTATTGTTTGGGTAAAATATGTATGTAACATCATGTATTTTTATTACACATAAAAATATGGAATGTGATATACATGAATACTATGTATACCATGAGGAACATCATGTCCATTTAATTATAAAAAAAATATGGAACATCATGTTTTTAAATTACCAATAAAAAATAGGAAACATCATGTCTATTAATTTAGAATAAATTGTAAGGAAATCAAGTACATAAGTACCAAAGGATAAATAAGGAATATATTTTCCACTATTTTCAAAATATAAAGTAAGAACAAAATTTACATAAATTCCATTAATAAATTTAGATTTTCATGACCATTAAGGAATATAATAATGTATAAATCACATCTAAATAATTTAATCAATTAAATATATCAATTAAGTTATATGACTCAAGAGTAATAAAAATGGGAAATAGGCCTCTGATCAACTCACATAAAGGGTTGGATCATATTAATGTAAAAATCTACAACTACGAAATTTTTTGTGAAATGGAAAACCAAGTTACGACATAAAAATACAATTAATTTATTTCATAATTGATAAGATACATATAGATAGTTTAGAACATAGTAAAATAACAACATAATATAACCATCAAAACTATTAGGGAAAAGGTATATAACTCTTAAATTATATATCTAGAAGACTCCTCTTATAGCGTGGGTCGTTAAATTAGGTAAGAGTTTGAGTAGTTTATTAAATAGTAAAACACCCTAATGAAATTGAATATTATCTCATAGGGAGATAATTTAAAATATGGACATATATGAAAACGATAGAATAAAAATGAATCATAGACTTATCATTCGATATCCAACAACACTAACGATGGTAACTTCTTATATCATATGGATGAGATACCAAAAAGAAATTGTGGAATAGGGAGAGATATCTCTATACATGGTGTTACTTTGTGAAATAGGAAGCAGGAAGGAGTTTTTGATTTTTTAGGGAATAGGGGGAAATTTTAATTCTAAACCTTTTAAGAGGGACTGAGGATTAGACACATGGTTAGGAAAACAATTCACCAAAAAACAACCACTATTTTCTAGGTGGTGGACCCCCTCACATAGCTAGGAGAACTATTCAAAAAACCATGAGTAACCCATGCATGTTTACTGTCTTTTTTCAGTCCCCTCACACAACTATGAACATGTAAAAACAAACTATGCAATAATAGTTCTAAAAATAAATTCAATTTATTTTATGATTTTCACTACCATTTGGCCTCATATCATAATGTTATACTGAACATTATCTTTCAATATAAGTTAGAATCATTCAATTTCATAGTTAGTTTTAATCATGTGCCAACCATGCATGTCTACTTCTTTCTTTGAAAATGAAAAAATAGGCTCTGAGTAATCCTCAAACACTCTATAATACATCAATTTTCACATATGAGATATTAAAAAGATAAAATAATGGGTTTAGTTTTAAATTAAAAGGATCCTTACATTTATAAAAAAATGATCAAATAATCTTGAAAATCGCAATTTTATTTCAACTGTATAATTCATTGAAGCTTCTTCCCTTACCTTGTTTTTATATTAAGTTATACCTCATTATTCTTTTTCTTCCATGACTCATTTAATTTTATTATTTTCTAATACACTAATTATAGAATAAATAATGGATTTTTGTCTCATTTTTAGATGATTTAATCCCATTATTCCCATTATAATTATTATTCCGTCTATTATGGTTATAATCATGAGTATCCAGCATCATGGGTATGTGATACCATGGGACACTATTAAATTTTATTTGTTTCACTAACAACATTCTATAATATTTTGGATTTTCATCAAATTCATTGATAAAATTTTGAACTCCACAACATGATATTTTCAACATTAATTTTTAGCATCTATTAAATTTTCATCATCTACCTTTACATCCTTCATTTTTGTTATGATATTTTAATTTTTAATCATAACAAATATATACCAATCACCATGGTTTACATTGAAATCTCCCATATTTATTAGAAACTCTATTTTAATTAATTTAATTCCCTTGAATTTATTTTCATTAATTTATTTCATTAATAAATTGTTATCCTTCCTTAAGTAAATCATATATTTTTCACTTTTTTATTTTAATTCATGCACACTACCATCTTCATTCTCATGTGGAATTATTTTGGTGTTTTTTTTTCATTTCATTCATCATCAGTTCTACCTTATCTTATACACCCTTCTTCGTTATTAGAGTTATATTTTTACTCTATAGATATTATAATGAAATATTTTATTACTTCAAACATAGAATCATCATCATTATTTTTTATTTTATAATCATAAGATTCCATCATATTTTGATAGGTGGTAATTTTTTCTTAATGTTTTGGACTTTAATATCTTTTAAATAATTTTCATCATTCTCTTCCACTTTGAAACCATGATTCTCCTTATAGAAATTTTAGTTTTTTCATCTACATTATCATCATTATTCTGCTTTGGTCAAATAGATGGAAATTTTCTCTTCCTTCCATAATTGAATGACCATAAAGAAATTCATCATTTATAATAAAAATGTATTTATTATATTAATTTTAAACATAATGAAATGAATTAATAAATATCCATTTTATATTTTTCGTTATTAGTTTCTACCTCAAAAGTCCTCTTAGGCTCAATGTTTGTGGAACAATTTCATTACTCAAAATCCATATCATCCTTTGATTTACCGTTTCCCCTTATGGATAACCCTCTCCTCATTACATATGATATCAATAAATTTCTATGTTTATCAATAGTTCACTCATCCAAGTCTTGATCATCAGTATATGAATCCTCAAATTAATTTTACCTAAAAGGATTCTCATCAACAACCTCACCATGGTTTAATATTCACTAATTTTACTATAATTCTTATTTGGTATAAAAATAATATTAACCAAAATAAATTAATTAGGGACTGATTCTTTTTTAACTATTTATATATCTATTCATTGGCCCAATCATATTTATAAACATTAATCCTTCAGCTTTTTACCTCCCTTAAGATATAATTATGTTTCTTATGTATTACATTTTTTTATTTTTGTACTCATAACTCAAGTAAAATGCATCTCTATGATTGATAAGCGTAAGGAATTACACACTATCTTATTAGCTTATATATTCTTCTTATCCAGTATAATATATGTTATCCTTATTTATAGAATATGTAAACCACTATCAATGATATCCGTTATTTTTAAACTAAGAGATAAAATATATTGATTACACCTCTATATAAGTATATAGAATCACTTACTAACCAGAACATGAAATAGAGTTTTATTACCTATAGTATTTTTTTCCATATATCTATCCAATCAAAAATCTAGAAATAATAGAAAACTAGGATCCTCATTAAAATACCTAGAGCCTTTGAATGACTTTTTTGAAACCTAGTGATATTCCAAAGTGATAATGAAAAACAATTTAGTTGTTGGGGTTTAATTAGTGTTTTCCAAAATAAAATCTCTAAACTTTTATTCTCATTTCTATTTGATTTGATTAGATAAAAAATTATGTAATGAAAAAATAAATATTGGTTTTGAGAACACAGAATATAATTTTATTTAAAAGTTCTATTCACTATTTATAATGTATAAAATTATTTTTGCTAGTTACTTTTATATCTTTATCGATGTTTTAACTAATTGTCGTTAAAAATAAGGTATGAAGTATTAAGAGGGCCATAACACAAAATTTCATGACTAATATAGATAAAAATTAATAATTTGATCGATCTATCATAGAACCTTTATGTTCCTTATAACTTTAGATCATGTATATATGTTAATTCTTCACTTAAATCATAGACATTATCCCTATGAAGTTTCTCTTCTAACAAGAGGTGAGATCCATCAACGTTACTGCTCTTTTTTCATTCTTTATTAGTAATTGTGAGGTTAATAAAATTTACATGCTTCTAAAAGATTGTGGAATAACATCCACCACTATGGAATGAATAATAGATCTAGATTAAATGGAAATTAAATATTTCCAAACCATTAAAAAGATTATAAATGATCTCACAAAAATTACAGTATAACCAAGTTTATTTTATCATGTTCCCATTGTATTCTCAAATTAGGGAATGAATATTTTTTTCTCACCTTGGAATATTTTGGCATAGTATTTTACTTTACCACTTGATTCACAATTATAGAATAACTCCAATAATCTTTCAAACTAATGCTTTAATAGTTTATAATGTTCATTATTCCATGGTGTAATCAAACCCCATTACTTTTTTGGAATAATATGATTTCAAATATATTTCTACCAAAACATGACACTTATTTGTAAAAGTAACATGTTAGATTGTGTTTAAACAATTTTGTTGATACCACTAATAATATTTTTCATGATATAGACCAATAAGTATAAGGGATCTTCTAAATCACCCCTTTTATAACATAGAAAAAAACACTTCTCATTGTAATTTAGTCTATCCCAACAATACTCATTATTTTTTGTTACACGTCAACTATAATTGGACTCCAACTAATTTACAAAAAAGTTTTAAATAAATTAAACATGGAAGTAATCTCAACACCTTTTAATATATATATATATAATTCATTGCATCCATCTAAAGTGAATGTAATTTATACAACACACCATTAGATATAGTGGTGTCATCAATGGAACTCCAACTCTTGGTGTAAAATAAATGATACAATTACCATGTCTCCGTTGAGAAAATATAATAGATCTCCCATTGTTTGTTGAATTCATTATTTATATTCAATACATAATTTTGTGTTTTTAAAATAATTGATGGTTATAATACATCAATTATAAAGTTATATCATAAAAAATATGCAATATATGAAAGGATAAAAACTATAATACAATGAAAACTACATATTCAAACCATTTTAAAAGACATAATATATTTATTATATTAATTTCAATCACTAAAAATATTTATGATTATTATATTAAAAAACTATCAAATTTTATTTTTCAATATATTGACAATTCTATAAATTTAATTAATATGTATAACATTGTATTAAAATTTTTATATATGGAATTTTTATTGCTTTTATATTATTATTACTATAATAATACATCATATATGAAGTAGTAGAATATTAATATTTAAAATATCATTCATATATATATATATATTTGTGTGTATTGTTTTAAATATGGAAATGATATATGAGTATCTCTCTTACTAACATAAAAAATATAGTAGTAATGATAGTGATGTAACACATTAGTAATTAAAATACACATATAAATAATAAAATTTTGAATAGAAATATTATATCATAACAAAATGTGGTCCTATAATACAAGGAATACTATATCATAAATAATCATGACTCACCTAATAGATAACACTATTTCTGATTTTTTATTTTTTAACTCATTGAATAAAATCTTCAATGAAAATAAAAATTATAATTATGAAAAATATTCATATTAATAATCTCTAAAAAATATATCTTCATATAATAAATTCATCATTCAAATTGAAAATAATGTTCCAAGGTATAATTAATCGTAAAATAATCTTTTTTCAAATTATGAAATGAATATGAATAAAATAATCTCCATTTTATTAGTTAAAATTAACATAATATTTGAAATTAAAATATTTTTAAAAAATAAAGAAACTTAAAAAATATATAATGTGGAAAAAATTATTATTCAACTAGAATACAAAATTGTTATACCATATTGAAGCTGTTATTTAATAATCACATAAATTTAAATATCCCCAAAATTGATCCCAAAATTTATACTAGTACTCATGGTTTCTAAAAGATCTATAACACAAACCTTTCTATTTATTTGAGGGAGTATTAATGGATATTTATATTTTTTATGATGAAAAGTAGTAATGCAGGTAGAGTTTTTATACTAATATTTTTTGGCTATGAAATAATAATAATTAAGTTTGTATGGATCCATTATTACGTTTTTATTATTGTAGACTAAGGCCTAAGAATGGGGTTATGGATAGTGGGATAGGAAAAATTATGTATAATTGTGGTTTTTAGTGGATAATAGTAAATACATGGGATATGAATATTTTTTCATGAAATTGATCATTTATTGAAATTTTGATATCAGTAAAATGTACAAGCATGGTAGGATTGTATACCAATTTTTTGCAATCACTCATTTATTAAAAAATACCTTATGAATGTATATATTTATAAAAACACTCTCATTTTCTCAAAATTTTGATACTTACTCATGGGAGATCCATATTGGGTAATTTTATTGGTATTTTATTTGTATTTCATTATTTATTATCCCCCCACATTAAGTGTTAATCCTTGTTCTCAATATTTTAAATATTAGTTTTTCTCTCTCCGATTATAATAACATTATTGAGAATTTTTTAGGGTATTCTTTATATAGAGGAAAAATTCATCCTTGTTATGAAATAATATTATGGTGATAATCAATAGAGGTTTTTATTAAGGTTCTACATCTTCTTAATAGGGTTTTTAACATCATCTGAGTTCTGGTTGTGTATTTATTTTGTTTTAACTTATTTTGAAAGTTTTATAGAATATATAACTTGTGCAATTAAGGGATTCTTTCCTAGGGAAATATTATTTAATTTTTTATAAATATTGGTTGTTCAAGGATTCATTTATTAATGATAGATAGGTATATGGCCCCACGTATATCCCATTATGTGATAAATTATTATTTATTTTGATAAATAAATCATTTAAATACTTATTTACTATTTAAATAGGTATTTTAAAAAATTAATTTATTATTTAATTTGAAGTAATTTTTTTGGTGTTTTGATAGTTGAAAACAATAACTTCAATACGGTTTAGTTCTAAAATACCATGAGGATTGAGTGGATAAAATTAGAGGGGGTAAATCAGGTGTTTCTATCATTTTCCAAATACAATTTTTTATTTTAAACTTGTATCATGGTTAGTCTTTGAACCCATGTTTCATACTATGACATTTGATTATATTCAAATGTTTATAATCAACAAACAAATATCATGTACTATAGAAAAATAGTAAATAATAACAAACATTATTTTTATTATGCAATTCACCCCAAATGGTGATGACTATGTTCATTTCGTGTATGGTATCAACTGATACAATGATTTTCCATCAATATACATCACTGATTATATGTGGGGTGTGTAGATATCATCCCGTAACATTTGGCAGTTTTATCCCAAGACGAATATATAATATATTACACAAGTGAAGTGATTATATTATACTCCATTTATTCAAGTTTTGTGATATTAATTATAAACATGATTCTATACTCTTTAATTAGATCACAAATCTTTACAACATGTTACTACATAAAAATAATAATATCCTTTTCTTATCAATTAGATTCTATATCATTTATGTTATATTGAAGAGTATGAAAATGAGACTTGGTATCTATGGATAACTCAGTTCTATTATCTCATTCAGAGTCTGTTCAATGGATTCCCTAAAAAATGATCTAAAATGATCATATTATCCTATAAATAAATGAAAGTAGAACATATTAAAACTGATATCAGTTTTAAGAAATATGTTGACATCCCTCCAAAATAATTTCTTCTTCAGTATTTCTAAATATTTTAAATTCCATTGTAATGATAAAATGGATATATTAATGAATTTATATTCATATACATATTATTCATCTCTAATATATAAAGTTTGTTTCTTCTTTACCATAGTATAATGTTCTTCTAATCTTTTCTTAAGGTTTTCAATGAAGTTCATTCTCAATAGGGGCCAACAAAATCTATTTTTTCTTCATGTTATTTAATTTCTCAATTTCTCATTGCTTTATCTAAAATCAATTATTCCATAATTTCCATGCAATCAATTTATTGAAAAGTACTCTAGAATAGTATTACCCCCATCAACATGCTCTCCCATGTCTCCTTTAACAATATAATGTAAGATTTCCACATGATCACTATTCCATTTTCCACAACCACATGCCTCTAGTATATTACCAAAAATACCACCCTTTCTCTTTCTTCTCATTTTATATTTTTTAAAATAATCCATCGCTTAAATCATTCACATGGATCTAGAAATTTCATCTCATATTTATTCCAAAGAAATTGGGAAATTGAAAATCACCATGGAGGTATGAAAAATATATATCAAAACACCATTATGGTGTAACTCAAATTTTCATGGGTTTTTAAGTCTCTTAAATTCTCGTGAAAGATAAAAAATATAATTTGTTCACCATTGAACATTTACAAATAATAATTATCCTAATTTTTTTGAATTATCAATTTTTTTCAATAAATGGTAATTTTAAGTTCCGAACATACATAATCCGATTTAGTTTCCCTCATAATATAAATATATTGAAATCAATTCATTTCATCATTATTTAACTTCTAAAAAATTCATCCTTTAATAACATGTATCATCAAAATATATGAATCATACTCTCTCTATTTTTCATGAATCAAAATTAATTTTTCAATTTTTGAGTCACTGATAAATAGTAATAGTTTCGTATGATATATTTTAGTTCTGATCAAAAAAATTTCATTTCAAGTATCCTCATTTGAAAATAATATTTTTTTGAAACAATGCTCGGATCACTCTATTATCAAATCACCACCCTCAAATAAAATGTGAATCCTAGATTGAAACATTATATTGTAGAAGAAATTTGTTACATGTGCATGCATTTTAAAATATTCATCATCCTATTGAAAATACGTTAAACATTATTTTTCAATAACAAAAATCTTATACATGAGTTTCCCAAACCAAATATGTTATGAATTTATGTTCATACAAAACAATAACTTTTTTATTCAAATTCCTTTGTAAAAATATATAATATATCATAAAAATATATTACACATGTTATGGAATTTACATTTCAGATGATTGTCAATAAAACATCATTTGTATGTAACTAAAAACACTTATGTATGCATTCCTTTTATATTATTAAGATAATCAAATAATGATATCTCATGTATGAATAATATCATATGTATAATCACCTCAATAAATATCTGTATCTCTAATCATTTTGAATATATCAACTCAACACATAATCACTTCTAATAACATCAAATTACTCTCAAAAACTTCATGGAAACTAAAAAACTGTTTGATAACATATCAAACCAACATATAATTATTCATAAACATTTATAATATCCTAGATTATATTAAAAGAAAAAATTTATTATTTTAATAAACTTCACCACTTTTTAATATAATTTGTAAATTTACCTTAAAATCCATTATGCGAGAGATTTTCTTATCAATTTTTAGAAGCGTTGATGATTAATATACCTTGTATGGTTTCAAAAAACTATATATATATATATATTAATTTTTTACATTTTCTAAACCCTGATATATTTCCAAAACCCACATATAGTTAACTTCCATAATGGACGTCTCTACAATCAATTTCTTTATAGATACAGTTGTGAATCTGTCTAGCTAGCTAGGAAAAGAAAACATTATTTTTCCATACGAAACTACATGGGAAACATAATCATATCCATTTTTTTGATTACTCCTACACAACCAAATGATCCAACACACATATTTACATTTTTAACACCCTTTTTAACAATATATACAATAAAAATTTGTTCAAACTTAAATATCCCCTTTAGATTTTTTTCAATGTTAAATGAATTTATAAAAAAAATTCACTATTCCCCCATTATTTAAAATAACTACAAATTTTATTCATGGGGAAAATTTTTCTACTTATTATATTAATTAAATTATAATTCCATGAGTTTTCAAAAGATAAAATTTTGTTCGATAGCCTATGTGATACGCAACACTGAACCGAAACAAACTATGACTATTTAAATATGGAAATTATAACCAATCTATTAAATTTAAATATATGAGTAGAATTAACTAATTTATAAAATATATATATGTCCAAAATATTTTAATAAATGATTACTAAATAAAATTAATTTTGATCCTTTTTTTATATTTTCTTCAAATATTATTATTTATTTTTTAAAAAATTTATTATCATTAGTTACTATAACTTGCAGATATTTTATTTGATAAAATTAAATAAATTTTTGAAATCATCAATCCATAATTATGTTAGGGGAAAATATGTAATTATTTAGAAATGTATAGATTTTTAGGTTAATAGTGGAAAATACAGTTTTTATGTTAAATTTTATTTTATATTGATAAATTAATTAATTTAAAAGTATAATTCTCCTTTTAATTTAATTTATAAGCACATAATTACTCTTTAATTGTATTAAATTAATTATATTGTAAATAATATTTATACCGTATTTTAGAATAATTTTCTTTTTAAGATTTTAATTCATTTGTTTTTAAAATAGTTTCAAAATGAAATTTTTTTCACTATTATTATTAATTTAAAAAACAATCATGAAAGAGTATTTAAATTATATTTATAGATTAAATATATTTATTTTTTAATTTAAATACTTATAATGAATATGACTGGTGATATAGTTGAAGAAAACCCAAATTTCTTTAGAAAATGGATTTTTCGGAAAAATGCCTTCGATCGTGCTTATGATTTTTATTTCAAATTAAATTCTTCCATGTATATGAATTGATTTTCAAGAATTGGATTCTATATTTTTAATCATCTTTATTAATATTACTTAATAACTTCAAGATAATTTCTGAACAATATGAACAGTAATTGTAGTAATTATTAATTACCAGAGTAAAAGGAAAATAGATTAATTAAGTGTAAAAAAATTTAAAAATGAATAGAAAAAAATCTAAAATTAATAATATTTCTATTTATATTAAATTAAAATTATTATTTTCTTTATTTTTTATTTTATTTTTTTTATAAATGATTTTTTAAAATTTATATAAAAATAAATTTGATAATACAAAAATTGTATTTTTAAGTAATAAATAATTTCAATTATAAACTTTCATTTAAAGAATTAATTTATTTTTTAAATAAATTATATTTTTCTAAAATGTAACTATAAAAAAATGTTTATTAAATAAAAATGATGATATAATTTTTATGAAGTAAAATATAATTTTTATAAGGGTGTGAAATCGGTTATACTAAAAAATCCCATCATTTTTAACAAATATCTGTTATTAATTTAAATTGGAAAATTAACATTTTTATAAATCTATTTAAATAAATTTAATATTATTTTTGTAATCATACATCAAAATTATCAAGTGGTAAGTTTTTCATAATTTTTTAAGACAAAAAAATTTCAGGGTAAAATTTAAATACCATATAAATATACTTTGTGTATTATTACCTCAAAATGACAAAAAAGTGATGTAATAAATATTATAATGGGTATAAACGACCAATTAAATGTTTTCCCTTTATTATAATTTGATTTTACGTTTATTTGGTTAATTTTATAAAGCATTTATGAATCCTGAAAAACCACTTATATATTTTATCTTTTTAAAATCTTTTATCTAGGGGTATGACTCACCTCTACATTATCAAAGTCATTATTTTATTAATTTTTGGCATCGAAATTATAAAATAATAGAAAAAAATTCCATTTTTCAAATACAATGGGAAAACTATTGGATGGCCTGTGGTTTTGAATTTGTTATTATTTATATTCCAAAACCAAAATAATAAAGAAATCACCCACATTTCCTATATAAACTCACCAAAGATCCCATTTCTATCATACTAAAACACTTTTTAAGAAAATTCATACTCTACCCTCTTAAATATAGAGTCCTCCCAATTTTGGACAAATCTCTCAACTGGCCCCTCTCAGTCATTTGGAGTCACACACTCAAGTAAGGGACGTTCCTCTTCTCCTTTTAATTCAAGAACTTTCTTTGAAATTAGTCTTTTGAAATTAAATTATATATATTATAATTATTTAATAATCATTATATTATTATCCAATTTATGTTATATTTGTTATTTATCATTTATCCTCTATTATTTTTAACCTTACTTATGTCTTTATGATGATGTATCTCCATAAGGGATCCTCCACTCTCATTTTTGTTCAAGCACTTATTTTATGTTATGTTTCTATATTAACATTTTATCATATTGGGATATGTTATTCCACATCTCAAAAAAATTAATAATTATTTATACATGATTACAGACCCATTTCACATTCATTATGCATCCCATGATTCTATATGTACACATGTTACCATTACAATATTTCTTAACAGATTCCACTTTTATCATTTCCATAGAATAACTTATTTTATGTTATGTATATAATATTAGATTTTATTATATTTTAAATTTTTATTCCATATTAAAATTAAATTATATTTAACTTATAAATTATTATAACTCATTTCCCCTTCATTAAAACTCTCATGATCATTTTTTGTAAACATGTTACCATACTGAAATTTCACAACAATTTTTTTCTCTATTCAAGTGTCATTATTATCTTATACCCTCTATTTATGAATTTATAATATTTGTATATAATTTTCCACATCCCTATTAATTATTATTTTAATTCTATGTTATTAGAGAAACATTGGTCTCTCATTGAACAATTTTTAGGAATCATTATGTGATGTTGTTATGTTCCAAAAATTTCACTATGATATTCAATGCCAAAATAAATTGTGTAGTGAATACCACACCTATTTTATATCATGGGTTTTCTAATTTATGTATGTATACTTCTTGATTTTTTCCTATCACATATGTATTAAACACTCCTTAATCCTATAATCAACTATGAGGATGAATGAATTCTGGTTTTATAATCTTTGTAGAACACTTAAAAATGAGAATAAAATGAATATGATGGGTGTGCCCAAATTGTGCCCCAATGAAATGGGTATTATTTAGAATCATGATATTCTAGGTTGACTAAATTGAGAGAACCAAATTATTTAATGGGACTTCTTCCTCCATGATGTCTTCGTGGGTTTAATTGTTACCTATTTTTTCAATCCAGGGTTTTAAGTTGTTTCCACATTTCCCATGATATGATTATTAAGTTATGTCATGTTTTATTACTCATGTAAAATTTATTCCCCATTTATATTACTATATTCAAATATGTTTTAAATTCTTCATGTTATTCTGTGTTTATTCCCTTACTCGGATGTATATCTCACCCATTTCTAATTTTTTCCTCATGGTTATTCTATACAGTTTTAAAATCCATGGAAATTTTGGAAGAGTGTTAAGGAAGATTTCAATAGTGTCATTGTTCCCCATATTCAATATGTTATTCTATGTACCTAATTACAAAATATTCTAAACACATATATATTTATTGGTTTATTAAGGTTACTATTATTTAATAACTCCAATTAATGTTTAATAAATAGAAGGGTTTTTATAGTTGGTGTCAGAGATAATTTTTTCTTATTTTTGTGACTCAGATTAAAAATATCTTAAAAATGTCTTAGGGATAATAATAAGTGTATGAAAACATACATAAATTTAATTAAGTATATAGTATGTGGTGTATGCAGGATATACATCCATATGTGGATAATACGATTGGATGTGGTTCTAGAGTCGATGTACCTATGTGTAAGAAACCTAACGAGGTGTACTGAGCCAGACTCGGGGTAACCTGGTACCCAAAAACTCAGTTTACCATGCACCTAGTTTGACACTCCTTGTGGATTTGATTTAGTAAATTCACAATCACATAACGGACCATTTTTAAGGGATAAAAAAATGCCAATAAATTTTAAAGTTGGAAAATAGATCATGGTTAACATAGATTGATGAATATAAATTCATATGTTAATTGAACATGTTTAATTTATATGTAATCAATTTAATTTCATTGGATTCCCATTTATATTCTTAAAAATACCAATCTGTAATTTTTCCTTTAATTCTTTCCAATGGATAGAAATAGTAGTAAAAAAGTAATAAAAAATATAAAGAACAATTTCATGATTTCCCAAAAAAAGATGCACAATCTGATGAGAGCTCAAGTGGAATACATTTTTATTATGTCAAACCAGCTATCAAAAATCACAATTAACTAATGAAACATTGTTTAATTCCAAATGATCTCAATAAAGAGGAAGAAGAAACCTCAGGAAAGATCATCTGATAAAGTTGATAAGGGAAATTGGACCTAAATACCATTATGCAATATGTCTGGGAAGAGGCATCAATTAAAATGTCACAATGGAACAATGATATGTTTTAAGTGTGGTAAGATGGGGAATAAAGTGTCTAATTGTCCTGAAAAAATGCATAATATGATGGATAGAAATAAAAATAAATCCAATGTTTCTTATACATTTAAATGTCATAAATGTGGATAAGTTGGGAATTATCAATACCAATGCTCTTTTTTAATGGAAAAGAAGTGGAATGAGAATAAATAATATTCATGAACAAGGGATCAAGGAAAGTTCAATGGATAGATGGATTACGATGACTGATATACAAGTAACCATTACTTCAGAGTATTTTTTATGTTGTATTGAAATTCCTTCCACAATAAAATTATTGTAAATTTTCTAATAAGATCGAGTCACCACCAAAAATTATTTTACATAATAAAAAAATACTATATATACAATGTTGATGTTAATGGGAATATTCTTCTTTAAAATGTTATCATTCATCTTTTAGTTTAATTTTCTATTATCCTAATTATGGATTTTTTTCCTCTTATAAATCCAATATAAATTAATTGGAGACAGATTTCCCAATACAGACCATAAATCGCCTTTCAATTCTATAAATGTCAATAGTGGAGGATGAATATTTTATAGTATATATATTATTACACTAAAAGTAAGAGTATCTGTCTCTAATGTTTAGGAATAAGTAAGGACCTAGATTATGGAAATTTTTTTGTCTAATAATTAATGAGTTTATCCATAGTGATTTTAGATTTATGTAGTAAAATTATTATATTAGTGATATTATTGATATAAGAATCCAGAAACATAAATGTATTTTTTCATAGTGGTTTTTCTATATGGAAATGAAATTTAATTTGAATTTTACCGATAACCTATGTAGGATCGACATATGAATGTAGATGATCAATTAAAAGTGGGGTGAATTGTATGTTTAAAAGATTCCATTCATAATCTTAATGGAAACTATGTTTACGAATTTTAAAAAATGTAAATTCACAAGTCCTATTAGTTCTAAAAACATTCTAGGTTCCAGAAATATGATTCCAAAAATGAAACACAATAAATGTTTACAGGGAAAAGATTCTACCTTAAAGTGTATAAAATCTTACTTATTAGGGAATACAAAAGAACAAGAATGTATTATAAATTTATACTTTCTTCCTTTATCAAAACACATCTTAATATAAATATGAAAGAAAACAAGTAACTAGTATGAAGTCTTTTTATACAAAGAGAATGGTATCCAATAACCTTGGTTAAAGGTCCCTTGATTTATACTTTCAAGAAAGTGTGTCTTACCCACTCTAGGGTAAGCCCTTAATAAGAATATTAGAATATTTATTGATATCCACACAAGCCCTCAATAATTAAGGTATTTGGAAACACCGCCATCATATCCACATAAGTCCTTGAACTTTAAGGTAGTCAGCACCTCTGTCTTCCTATCCTCAGAAGTCCTCAAACTTTAAGGTAGTTGGCCCCTCTGTCTTCCTATCTCTAGAAGTCATGGATTGTACACACCAACAATCGGAGTCGCACAATGAAAACTAAATAAGATGTTCAGTATGCACAAGGCATGAGAGTATTTATCTATATAAATTACTTCAACAACATGTAATCTCTATATTGATGCACTAGTAACGAGCTCATACAAATGAGCTATTATTTATAGGAATTTTTCCAATGGACATCTCCCACCTCTAACTGTCATATTTTTTCATAAATTCGGAGGGACCTGTACACGTGTTACTTAAACAATGGTTAATTAGACACAAATTTCATGAAATCGTTTCATAACTATAATAAGGGTAAGTAAAATATGGTTGCTTAACCAAATCCAATTTTCTGGAGTCTAAGGAAAATAAAGTTTGGATTGTATGAAAATAAACACTTGGAGACTATAAATCATAAATATTTGGATGATGTTTTCATGGAATTCGGCACAAGAATTATATTGATTTTAGAATTTTAATTATAATGAAAAAAAAATCTTAATTATTAGGAATTAAGAATATGAATATTGGGGAGTTTTGAGTCTGAATTCTGAAAAATTTGGAGTCTGAATTTTGAGGAATTCGGAGTTGGAATTTTGAGGAATTCAGAGTCTGAATTCTAAGGAATTCGGAGTTTGAATTCTGAGGAATTCAAATATGAATTTTGAGGAATTCGAACTCTGAATTCTATGTAATTTGGAGTTAGAATTTTAGAGAACTGAGAATCTGAATTGTAAAGAATTAAAAATATGAATTTCAGATAATTTAGAATTTGAATTTTAGAGAATTCAAAATCCAAATTTTAGAGAATTTGGAATATGTATTTTGAAAATTTGGAATCTGAATTTTAGAAAATTTGGAATCTTAAAACAAAACACTCTATATCTATGTATTTATATAATTCATTTGTTTTAGAAATTAAATCGATTTTTAGACATTAGTAAAAAAAGGAGTTAGGATAAGAGAAACTATAAAATGAACAATGAAAACAAATGGAAGGAGAAAATTTCCATGGGGATGAAAAAATTACCTTAATAAGTTAAATGTGAGAGGAAATAAAATTTTCCTTCAGATAGAGTGTTTGTGATTTTCAAAACATAAAGGATTAGAAAAGTGATAAGGAATCCTTATTGACAGAATAACCTATAAATGTGATCTAGAGATTATGTGATATTTTAGAAAACACATGATTAATGGTTTTGTGATCCTTAATTGGAGATTGATTATGGAAAAACCTTTAGATTCTTAGGATGTTATTAGTAACTATAAAAATATGTTTAAAATAATTGATACAAATTTTAAAGATTTATGTGATTGAAATTTAGTATGATATTTTTTTGAACATATCATAAGAAAAAAACATCATATTTTGATGTTATTAACTTTTTTTTGAGATTTTTTATTTTGGTTGAGGAATATATACCTATTAGTGTTATCTGATATGAATTATCTAACATTTTCATAGGTGTAAAAATAATGGTATAAGACATGATTTGAGATTAAAACACTCGTTAATTTTGATGTAATTAGTGTAATATGTGGGTATTTATTTATGGAATGATATATGATAAATGTTTGTGTTTTTTGGATAATTGTTTAGACTAATTTTTTAATCTGTCATCTCACTCTATACTAACCTTTTTAGATTTAGTACATGATGGATAACTTGTTGTTCAATGGTATATTATGTGATACACTAGGGGTTTGTTCTACTGCTTCACTTATAAAAAATCATATTGAGTTATCATCATCTAGAGAAAAAGATAATATTGTATAGAAAATTAATTGTACTTTTCAAAAAAAATATTTCCTTATGTTTTTATTTTAGATGATTAAGGAATACCTCAACTCTGCCGAAATAATTTGAAATCAAAAATTTTTTCATATTCTGATGAATTTATTGTCATTTTATCCATCCCAAAATTATGGTTATGTGGTTATTGAATTTATCTTGACCTTGTTTTATATAACACTCAACTAGTTATTTTTTATCTTTCTCTTCCATGTCTATGTTTTCACATTCCACTAATTCTCTCCTACTTCCAATCCTTGTTATTTGATGGCATTCATACTTTCCTTTATCTATTCTCAAGAGGATGTTTTATTAATCCCTTTTCATGGAGTGGGTTTTCAATAAAGATAATTATAGGTTTAGAAACATTTCTAACTATTTTCAAGTAAACAATTTTAGGATGAAATTTATTAAATGGGGAATAGTGTTACACCTAGAGTTTTCAAAAGAAAAAACTTTTCTTGATTACTTATGTGTTACGTAACACTAAACCCAAACATAAAATCATTATTTAAATATGAAAATCTTATTATTTCTATTAAATTTATTGATATGAGTATGATTAACTAATTTTTTAAATATATATGTTCCTAATATATTGATAAGTGATTTGTAAATAATAAATATTTTTTTATAATGACTTTTTATATGTTATCTTAATAAAATGATATTTATTATTTTTTATGGAAAATAAATTATAATTATTTTCTATAAAATTTATATAAATTATTAGATAAAATGGATTCCATTTTTTGAAATTATCATATAATAATTAACTAAGGGTAACATTTTAAACTTTTCAGGATATATATATTTTACAGCGAATAGTGACAAATATAGTTTTAATTTAAAATTATCCATTATATTGATATTTTAATTAATTTAAAAGTATAATTGTGATTTTATTTTGATCTGAAGTTAGCATATGTATAATTTAATTTTATCCAATTAATTACATTTTAAATAATATCTATACTAGATTTTATTATAAATTTATTTTTAAGCTTCTAATCCAATTGTTTAAAATGAAAAATGTTTCTGGTTTATAATTAATTAAGATAAACCCAAACGAGAAAATCTTTAAATTATATTTTTAGATTAAATATATATATTCATGAATTTTAATCTATATAATTAATATTATAAGTTATATAGTTAAATAGACATCATATTTCCTTGAAAAATGGATTTTTTGGAAAAGTCATTTACATCATTCTTATAGGTTCTATTTTAAATTAAATTCTTCCACATCAATGAATTTTTTTATATAATTTCCTCCATATTATCAATAATCTTAATTAATATTAGTTAATAAGGTCTGCTTAATTTTTGAACAATATGAATAGTACTTTTAGTAAATATTAATTACCAAGATTAAATTAATATATGTTAATTAAGGGTAAAAATAATTTAAAAAAAGTCTAGAAATAATGTAAATTTAATAAAATAAATATTTATATTTAAATTTCATCAAAATTATTATTATATTTTTTCTTTTGTGTTTTTTACATTATAAATTATTTTGTAAAAATTGGAAAAAAAATATATGATAAAACACTAATTGTATTTTTAAGTAATATACAACTTCAATTAATAAATTTAATTTGATGGATTATTATGTTTTTGAAAAAAAATATGATATTTAAATAAAATATTATTATAAAATATTTTTTATTAAACAAAAATTTTATTTTTACATGTTCACGCATTTTAAAAGATTTAGTATCCTACAAAAATATGTTAATCATTATCTTACACTACCAAATATATAACTCAAGATCCTACCCTACAAAATTCTGTATGTATTTATATTCTTCCAAAAAAAATATATCCTTTATTACCCTCTTTTAAGAAATTATATTATACATCATAAAAATACAGTTCATGTGTTATGAAATTTTTATTTCAAATGATTCTCAACAAAACATCATAAGTATGCAACAAAAAAATAATTGGTCTTTATTCCTATTGTATATTATAAATCATCTCATTATAATATATCATGTATGAGAAATATCATATGAATGACCACCTCTACATATAAATTTATCTCTTATCATTGTGCATATATATACTCAACACTTATTAACTTCAAATAACCACAAAGTACTGTCAAACGCATCATGGAAACTAACTATTATTTGAGAACATATCAATGCAAGATAAAATTATTCATAAACATTACTAATATCCCAAAACCAATTAAATACTCAATTTTTTAAATTTAATAAACTTCAACTCCTTCTTTATCATCCTTAATTCGGCTTTAAAAACATTCATGAGAGAGATTTTCATAGCATCTTTTAGTAGCCTTAATTATAAATTAACCTTGTAAGGTTTCTCAAAAATTCCATATATATATTAATTTTCAACATTTTGTAAATAATTACATACTCCCTAAATCCACTTTTAATTAACTTCCAAAAAGATCATCTCAACAATGAATTTCTTTATAGAGACACTTGTGGATCTGTCCAGCATTCTATTCAAGGATAATAACACTTTATTTTTCTTTAAAAAAATACAAGGGAAATGTCATCATATGGATTTTGTGGATTCTTGTTACATTACACAACTCTCCAACACAGATAATGAACTTTTTCTAAACACCATTATTAACAAAATATATAATTAAAATTTATTCAAACATAAATATACCTCTTTTCATTTTTCCTCAATGTTAAATGAATTTTGAAAATAAATTTCATTATTCTCCACATTATTTACAATAACTAAAAAGTCTTTTCATGGGGAATATTTTTCTCCTTATTTTAATAAATTTGTAACACAACATGTTTTTAAAAGAGAATGCTTTGTTCTAAATCCTATAAAATATGCAACATCGAACCCAAAAAAATAATTATTAAAGTATAAACATTTTAACCATTCTACTGAATTTATGGATATCATTAAGATTAAATAATTAATGAAATATATATATTTCCTAAATATATTGATAAATTATTAGAAAATAATCAAGCATTTTTTGATAAGTCATTTTTTTATGATTTCTTCTCAAATGATTTTTATTTCTTTTTATGAAAAAAATATATTTTCATTATTCTATATAAAAAATAGAAAAATTATTTGACATAATGAACACCATTTTTGATATCATCAAATAATAATTAACTTAGGGTGAAAATTTGGAATTTTTTAAAAAATATACATTTTCATTGAATAGTGAAAAATATAGTAGTTATGTAACATTTCCTTTTTTATTTATAAATTAATTAATTTAAAATTATAACTAAAAATTCAATTTTACTTCAAGGTGAAATAATTATTAATTAATTCAAATCAAATAATTAAATTTTAAATCATCATTATACCAGATTTTAGCATAATTTTATTTTCAAGCATCTGATGTATTTGTTTTGATAACTATTTTTAAAATGGGAAATGTTTCTAGATTATAATTAATTGAAATAACCCCTAATTAGAAATGATTAAAATTAATGTTTAGAATAAGTATCTATATTAATGGAAACAAATCCATATAATGAATATTAATGGTTATATAGTAAAAGTGAAATTGAAACACCCTAAGATTTCATGGTACAATATCTTTTTAATTAAATTCAATAGATTATATTACAAAAAAACACCAACATCACTTGTGTTACAAACAAGATTGAGTTTCTTAGAAACAACACTTTTTATTTGTAATTATTTAAATGATATACATTAAATATTGAAATATGTATAATAATAAATAAATTCTATAAGTTATTTATAATTTCATCACATAAATAAAACATATTGATATTTAAATGTATATGTTCCGTTAAATTAGTTATATGTTTAAAAAGATTATTTTCTTAAAAGAAATTATTTTTCCAGCATTGTGTGAAAAATAATAAAATTAATTAAAAAACTCATAGAAATTGAAATTGTTAAAATAAATATTATCTTTTAATTCAGAAAATCAAAATTAGATTTGGGTGAATTTTTGGTATTTTTTGGAAAATGATTAACTTTGGATGAATAATGAAAAACACTGTATTATTGTTAAAAAATGACATTTTCGTTTAAATATTTATTTTATAATAAATTGATTTTAATTTAAAAATAGATAAATAATACATGTATTAACCTATTATACATCATTGGAATCATTTTTATAATAAAATTAGATATAAAGATTCATTGATCTTTTTTAACGTCTCTTTACGTGCATACTTGACACATTTATAGATCAGCATTAAACACAATTTCACCACTTTTGTGAATTGAATTTTAAAAAATTGACATACACGGTTGTAATCATTATGAAAAATTTAGTATAAATGGATAAACAATTGGTGAATAATAACTTTTAAATTTTATTTACCATGGTTAAAGCTAAATTGAGTAATGAAAGGTACAAATAATATTATAATAATATATAATTACCCTAAAACATGTCCTAATTTAATTAGATAAGTATTTTTAGACCAAAATCAACCTTATGTGGAAAATATGATCCTTTTTAAGCCACTTTTGTCAACTAGGGGATTTATTATATTATTTTAATAAAGAGTTAAAAATGTCATTTTCAAATTTCAATAACTTTTTTTTATTAATATATGTTTATATAGGTTATATGGTCAACTATAAATTTTATTTATAGACCTATAAATTTTCCTAAATCATTATAATTTATCTATAATTTTCATACATTAAATAATTAAATTAAATGGCGACACAATGATGATTCATTAATAGTTTAATTAATCGAGATATCCAAAAATGAAATAAAAAATAATAAAATATATATAATTTGACTTAATTAATGATATCCAATAATTTTATTTATATCATAGACATTTTAGTGAATTATTGGAAGTATTGGTTCAAAGTTATCATGTTGGATTGATATTTTTGATAATAAAAATATTGAATATTATATAAATTGATATAATTTATATTTTAAAATAAATACTATTTTACAAAATGATATAGAATTAATAAAAATATGACGTTGGTATAACATACTTTTAAGATGTGAAATATTTCATAAATGATCAAATTGGGTTTTTTGGCATTTTATAGAAACTATATTAACCATATAATGTAAAAATAAAAGAATACATCGTAAGCATTTTACTAATTAACTAATGGTTAAATCCAAATGATAACATTAAATTTATGACCTATACTTGTCCAAAATTAATTTATAGAATGGATTTTGACCTATATACATCATATCTTAAAAATAAATCACTTTGTAACTTTTTGAATCCGAAAATGAATTTATAATTACTTAATATTTTAAAATATTCCATAAGTGCTCTTTACCTCTCTTATAAAATGAAACTTCTCTATTTCTTTAATTAACACCTCAAAAACCATTTTTCTCTAACGAAACCATCCCATTTCCTCTCCTAAACTCCCTCAATTAATCCTATAGGCCATACATAGGGCATAAATGCAACATACTGAGTTATTTTTTGAAAATCAAAAGGAGACACTCGAAGAAGAAGTAATTATTTTACCAATTCAATTTAATTTCTATTTATCTCCTTCATCATCTTCTGATGTTGTTTCCATAGTAAAGTATTAAAACAAGAATATAATATATTTTTATATTTTATTATTATTTTTGGAAAAACAAATTCCTCCTTTTACCCATCCTATGAAAAACAATATCACCAGGCATGCTTATGTACAGCTTACCGTCTCTATGCCATGGTGTAAACTCTTTTTCATTACACTTTAATTCTATGGGTATAAATATTAATATAAAATATTTAAATAATAAATATAACATGATATTGTTTCTATAAAATTCATATTCCTTAAAATTACATAAAATTTAACCATTAAAGAAATGATAAAATTGCTAATGCGTATGTATGACTTACCGTCTCCACGGCGTGATTAGATTCATCTTCCACATTCACCATTCAATGATGATTATAAAAAAAATGTTATAAAAAAGTATAAAATATATGACATAATAATTCTATTAGAATAATATATATATATATACACACTTATATGTCATTCATTTACTTCCATTCAATGTGATAAAAACGGAAACAACTTTCATGCATATGTACTGCCAATCATATCTACTAACGGTGTATTCCATTTCATATATATATATATATATATATTATATTTATCTTCTTAATTTATATGGTATATAAATATTTTTTATACATTCTGGAAGTCAGTAAATCCTGATCTATGTAATATAATCATGAATAACATGTAAAAAACATATGATAAACCAAGCGATTATTACCCGGAATGTTTTTTTTGACCTAGAAATTATTAATAAACAAGTAATATAATTTCATAAAATTATTATATATGACATAATTCATATTTTTATTATTTTTTTTGAAGTTAATAATATTTTAAAAATCATTATATTTGAGTTTCGCGAATATCAGAAGAGTATAAGACCTAAGGTAAAGGAATTGCATCTCACTTATAATTTTAGTGAGATATAATCCATGTCTGCAACCTTTTTCTTATTTGTGGTGTATGTATTGAAACTTATTTATTTCATATAATGAATAAATTTAGCTTCATGGTATTTAGATATTAATTTGATGATATTAGACATATGATTTAAATAGTTAATGTTTTATGGGAGAAGTTGAATGTTTAAAGAATAAATATTTTCTCTATTGAAATATTATTGATATTATTTTACATTACTATTTATATGGATATAAAAAGATTATAAAAGAAATTTTATGTCTATTTTTAAGCTCATAAAATTTTTTTCAAAGAGGAATCATTTTAATGTTTTATATAAGGGTCTCTTTAACTAATAAATTAGTATAAATGTTTTAAATATTTTTCATTCAAAAAACATTATTATTAATTTTCAGATTCTCAATTTTTTAAGAATTTATTTATATGGACATGAATTATTTTTATTTTTAACTATTCTCAAATATTTAGAAATTTGTATGGGACACTTTGATTTAAAAATATTTTTTAAAATTTTTTCATTTATGATATCTTGACTTTGTAATAAACGATTTCAATTAAAAAATATTATTTGTCTCAATATTTTTTAGTGATTTTAATTGATTATTTTCATCTATGAATACATCCTTTATTGGTTCTTATAGTTAATTGAGGTTGATCTCTTATGATATACTTAACTATATTTTACATAAAATTTTATTATTAGTTTGACTATGGATGTTCTAATTAGATACCATTCTTGGTTTATACTTAATAAATTCATAATTCATATACATGTTTTTAATAAGAATGATTATGTTGTGTATATTTCACCACTTTCATATGAGGAATCATTAGACTTAGTATGTGATGGGTGGGGCCCTCTATATGACCTCTCTGTTTCATAATTTGAATTGTTTTAATCATGCCAATCTATTAAAATAATGCATAGGCATCGAGCATCTGGGGTCGAGGTGTTACAGTTTGTATTAAATAAATTTTAACCACAACCTTGGAAATTAGATTTAGAAAACATAGATTAGGGAACATAACCCTATGAAAGACTTTGAGGACAAGTATAAGTATATGATATCATCCTTTATATTTGGTAATGGATAAACTAGATTAATTCTATGGAAAAACTGATTGAAAAGAATATTCCACAATTTATATATCCAATAAATGATTCTTCATGACTACATCACTATGATTGGTGTTTCTCCCATTATTCTTGGATTTTTTGCTTATTGGTTTGATTCCTCAATGTTATATATGAAATTGTTATACTACTGTTAATTAAGAAGTGACAAAAGAAAAATGAGATAATGGATCTATTATGAAAAAATATGATGAAGAAGAGTTAATGGTTTAAGAGTGAAGTGGAATGATTAAGTTTATTTTATACTTCCATTCAATAATTCGTAAATAAATGGTTCTGTTGTTATAATATTCAGAATACACACACACACACACACACATATATATATATATATATGTGTGTGTGTATATGGATTTTACTACAACACGTCTTTTTTAATGATTTAGAATCCCAAGAGTTTTCATTTTGTATATAAAGGTTATAAAATATTTGTTATGTGACAATAAGAGCTAAATTATGCTATTTGGGGGAATTTGATGTTATGAATGATTTTAAAAATTTAGATATCTTTTTTGGAAATTGAATTTTGATGAAAGAATTTTGGTGAGGTCTTAAAATTGTAATGGATTATGTTTAACATTAAATATTTTTTTGAGGTTAATGTATGATATAGTAGATACTTTGGGATAACTAGTTTTTTTTATTAATCATTTAATGGGTGAATTAAATACGTTTATACTATAAAATTCATTAAAGTTTATTCATTTATAAATAATCATAAA
The DNA here is from genome assembly GCA_963277665.1 of Viscum album. NCBI lineage: Eukaryota > Viridiplantae > Streptophyta > Magnoliopsida > Santalales > Viscaceae > Viscum > Viscum album. The sequence continues at coordinate 213,917,795 of OY728146.1, read as the reverse complement.
AAATAACCATCTCTAGGTCAACAAAATTATGTCAAAATAGATAAAATCACATCAAAATAATAACATTGATACATGGAATGAAATAAAGTATATTTTCTTCAGTTATATCCTAGATTGTAAAATAATTATGCAACTCTTTGAAAAAGTATCTAAAAAGGTTTTTTCCTAATACCTTAATTTTTATTTAACCGATGATGTTTTAAATCCTCATATATTTAGGGATTTGAGGTCCTCAATTTTCAATTTATTGTTTAATTGTTTTTCATTGAGGACCTCAATCACATCCTATAAATATTGTTGTTTTTCCTCCAAGTATGTATCACTACTTTCCACTAATTTTCTCTGTTTCGAAAGCCTAATTTGGTGGTTCCCTTCACATTTCCCATTCCAACTTATTAAAAATATATTTTAGTATCCCTATTTCTGATTTGGGTTTTCCACAAAGGTATTTTCTAGTATCATCATTTTATTTTTGATGTCTAATTTCAAATTGCGATGAATAAATTTATTGAAGGAGAGGAGAAAGTAACACACCATGATTTTGTGGCACGTTATCTTTTTAAAGAAATTAAATATCTTATATTTCTTGCAACCCAGACTTAGCTTGCGTTACACATAAGATCGAGTTTCTTCAAACCATATCTTAGAATTATAATTATTTAAATTATATATTTATAACATATCCATTAAATATAGTAATATGAATAGTAATAAATAAAATTTAAATGTTATTTGTAATGTTTTCAAATAAATAAAACATATTTAGAATGAAATGCATATGTTTTATTAAAATAGTTATATGGTTAGGAATACTAGACCAATGATCGGGTAGAGCCCTATTACTAAAAAAGGAAAAGACAACACAGAAAGGGAGAAAAGATGGGGTCATACAAGCATCATGCCCTCATGGAAACAAAAACTAAAATAGATCAAACATCATTATAAAACTCATATGAGTCATCATAATCACCATGCTAGTCAGAATCATATTTTGCGGCACCATGAGACCTGGTGACCATAGTTGGCTTTAATTAGGAATAATATTTATTAATTCTAGCTTTCCTAGGTGGAGAAGATTGAAACTCATCATCATCTACAATGACATTTTTAACTTTTTAAAAAACCTGACTATAGGATGGCATTTTCATGGAGTCATCCTCGATATCATCCCACCTTCCATGGGCTCCCTGAGTTTCCCTTAATTTATTAATTTCCTCATGGATCTTTGAAATATTATCTTTGTTACTTGGGTTTTTCTTCCCTCCATAAGGCCTCCCTTCATCTCCTTTAGCACTCTTACTGAGTCCAGGCACTATCATCAGTGCCATATTCTCTGCTTCATGAGTCTTCAGTGTCTCCCTAATCAACTGTGACGAACCATCTCTGACATGCACATTGCCTTTGTCTGGAGTGTGTTGTCGCACATTATTATTTGAAGTTTGTTTCGTCATTATCTTCATACAACTGGACTCATGATACCCCTTGGAAGAACAGAAAGAGAAAACCAAATTCCGATGACATTTTTTCTTGAAATGACCAATAAATTGGCACTCTGAACAAAAGTCAGGATGTATTTCATATTCTATTTTTAGAGGAATATCATCATCCAATGCAGACAAAAAAACATTGTGAATCAAGCAAGATCAAAAATCAACCACCAACAGTACTTGTGAAAAGTGACCAAATTTAGAAATCTCAGTATTCCTATCCATTTTAATAGGAACTCCAATAGACGATGCAATATCAGATAATATTTTAGGATTCCACGAAATCTAATTGAGGCCAAGAGTTTTAACCCAGACTTGTGATCGAGTATTTTTTATGGAAAATGGGTTAAAGAGAAAATCCTACTCATGAAAGTAGATCATACCTGGCTTCAAGGAGATTGAACTGATTCCCCACAACATTATCTTAAGAGCCTCCGATGGAAATACAATATGTAAGAAACCCCGACCTAAGGGAATACATATCCGCCCAAAAAAATTCCATATAGAATTTAGCTTCCAAACTAATTCATTAAAATTCCAAGGATTCCCTCCACCAAGAAGAACAATCCTAGAAATTATGGAATACTCACAATTTTTAAACCTGTCATGAACTGCCTCTTTATTAGGAGTAACACGTGCAGTGTCTCCTTTCCAGATTGTTCACTCCATAACAGCATCCGTGGCCTATAAAAAATACCTTCTGTCGAAATTACTACTATCAGCATTCAAATCTCCAATAACCTCACATTGACGAGGCATCTCAGTTGCTGCATCCTTTCCATCAAAGTTGTGCATCTTATCAATAACCCGAGCCCCCAATTTACATTTGTGCCGGAAATTCTCACTACAGCACCTGTCCCATTCACCGCCGCGATAGTCCCTCCACCAGCAACTAAAACGTTATGTTTTTCAACTACAATGCCCGAAGATGTCCTCACCGCCCACTTATTTGTGTCACCTCCACTGCCTGGACTGGTCATCATCGCCACCTTATCCATATCACCTGTATCGCTCAGACCCATCATAACCACCGTAGATGCAACACCACCTGCAACCGGTAATTTATCCATATATTTGTGTTCACTAACTTCCACCACGCCCCAACTGCATATCTATTCTATAAAGTGCTCGCACCCACCACTCTGCACACCAATTTGTTCTTCGGATTACTCCCACCAGCTATAGCCGTCGATCGAGTCATCGCTGTGGCACTCACACTGGCCAAAGCATCTGTCACTTTACTCGCACCCCCTGTTGCACTGCTCACACCACATTCAATATCTCCCTCCATGATCCGAGAATTTTTATAATAGAAATAGATATAAAAATTCATTGATCTTTTTAAACGTCTTTTTACCGTCCTTCTATCCACATTTGTATACTAGCATTTAACGTAATTTTGCTGCTATTGTGAATTGAAATTTGATAAATGGGCATACATTGTTGTAATTAGTATTAAAAATGTAGTCTAATATGATCAATATAATTTTTAGTGAATAGTAAATTTTGAATTTTATTTACCACGGTTAAAGGTAAATAGGTTAATTAAATATAAAAATAATATTATAATATTATAAAATTAACTTAACACTTTCCTCATTTCATTGGATAATTATGTGTCAACCAAAATCAACCTTTGGTCGAATATATGGTCCTTTTTAATCCACTTGTTTCAAATTTGAATATTTATTATATTTTATTTAAAGAGGAGTAAAAAATTTCATATTCAAATTTTAATTACAATTTCATTTTTAATATAAGGTTATATACGTGATTTGGGAGACTATAAAAAGTATTTAGAAATATGATAAATTCATCTACATCATTATAATTTAATTATAATTTTTAGACATTAGATAATTAAATTAAATGGCGACATAATGATGATACATTAAATGAGATGTCAAATAAATGATATTAAAAATACTAAAATAAATTTAATTTTACTTTATTAATGATATCCACCAATTGTATAGATAACATAGAAATGATTTTTAAAGAATGGTAGTATTTTTTCTAAGTTATCATCTAGGTTAGATATTTATAAAAATGAAAATATTGAATATTATTAAAATTGACATTAATGATATTTTAAAATAAAAACTATTTTATTATATAACATAAAATCATAAAAATAAAATATTAGCATAACTAACTTTTAAAATTTCCATTATATCATAAATGATAAAACTAGGTTTCATTTGTCATTGTTTTGTAACTATATTAACCCTATAGGATAAAAACACCAGAAGACACGGTAAGAGTCAAGCTATTTAACTAAGGGTCAAATCGAAATGATATGGTCAATTTTATTACCTATACATGTAAAACATTAATTGGTTAAGGATATTTCAACCCATACTCATCATAGAATCGAAATATATCAATTTAGATACTTTTTAAACTTAAAAGTAATTTATAATAAGTGACAAAATTAAATAATTCCAAAATTTCCTCTCATCTCTCTTATAAAGGGGAACTTCTACTTCTCTTTAATTCACACTTCAAAATCCATTTTTCTTAGCCAAACCCTAATCATTACCTCTAAAAACCTCCCTAAATTCATCTTATAGGCCATAGTTTAGGCATAAATCCATCTTATGAAGTCCTTTTTCCAAATCAAAAGGCGACACTTGAAGAAGATGTAATTCATTTACCCATACAATTTAATTTTCTTTCTTCTTATACTTCCTCTTCTAATTTTTTTTGCATACTATAGTAATTATTCTAGAATTTAATATATAATAGTATGTTGTTATTGTTATGGTACAACTACATTCCTCCTTTTACCCATTAAATAAAGAACAATACCACCATGCGTGCATACATACAACTTACCATCTCTAAACAGTGGTGTAAATTGTTTTTCATTTCACATCATTTATATGGGTATAATGAAGAAATTAAAGGATGTACATAATAAATATAACCTGATATGTTTTCTACATAATTTATATTCCATACAATTCTTTAGCATTTAACCATTAAATAAATGACATTTTCGCTCGTGTATACGTACGACATACCATCTACATGACGCGATGAGATTCATCTTCCACGTTCACAATTAAAGTATGATTATAAAAATATATATTTCCAATAAGTAGGAAATATATGTAATAATAATTTTAATTTAATAATATATATATATACATATATTTTATTCACTTACTTCTATTCAATATGATAAGAAAATGAAAACATCATTCATTTGTACGTACCACCTACCCTCTCCAGAAATGGTGTATTCCATTTCATATATCAATATATTATATGTATTTATTTTCTAAATATATATGATATATAAATCATGTTATTCATTTTGAAATAATATTAATCATGGTGTAATGGGCAAGAATGATAGTTAAAACACGTATGATAAACAAAACAATTATTAACTTGAATGTTTCTTTAACATCGAAATTATTAATAAAAAAATAAATATAAAGTAATAAATTAATCATATATTATATCATAAATATTATAATGATTAATTTAGGAGTTAATAATATGTTTAAAACCGTTATAAATGAGTTTTATACACGTATGATGAGTATTAGACCTAAGGAAAATGAATTTTGTCTCGCTTTTAATTTTCATGAGATATAATCCATGTTCATCACCAATTTCTTGTATGTGTTGTGTGTACTGCACCTATTTTATTTCATATCATTAATAAATTTATCTTCAGGGTATTTAATTTTTCATTTGAAGAAATCAGACTTCTGATTTAAATGTTCAATGATATATTTTGTGCTTTCAATGATTCAATAATTAATCCATTCTCCATTGAAATATTCGTGATATTATTTTATATTAATATTTATATTGATATAGAAGTATTATAAAAAAAATTATGCCTATTTATATGTTCATCCCATGGTTTTAAAAAAAGAATATTTTTATATTTTATGTAGGGGACTCTTTAACAACAAAAAAATCATTTTAAATGTTTTAAGGATTTATCTTTCTAAAAACATTTTCATTAATCTCCACGTTCTCAAAATGTTTTAAGGATTTATTTATATGGACATGAAAAATTTTAAATGTTAATTGTTCTAAAAAGTTTCAATTTTGTATCTAATAAATTTATTCAAACATATATCTTTAAATTTATTCTTTTATAATTACTTGACTTTTGAAAAAATTATTTCAAAGAGAAAGGGGAATTTTCCTCAAGATATTTTTAGTGATTTTAATAGAGAATTTTAATTTATGAAAACATCCTTTTTTAGATCTTAATAATAATTAAGGTTGATATTATTTGTTATCATTTTAAAAAAATTATTTAATGTTTTATGATCAGTTTTATTGTGGATGTGATGATTAGATACCCTTCTTGGTTTATGGTTTAAGTATTCATATTATGTATACTAGGTTTGAATGTGAATGATTATGTGGTTTTTGTTGCACCATTATCATATGAGGAAAGAATGTGACATATTATGTGACTAGAGATGCCTGATATAGCCCCTTGATACCTTAGTTGGTCACATTAGATTAAATTAGTTTGAAAAAACCCCTTCAATATTGTTTCCATGTAGTTTTTAATTGTGAGGAGGATAAATCATGAAACAAATCAGATGGTTTTCAACCTAAAGACTTAAATTGTCACAATGATATACCTTCATAGTATCTATATTGAGTATATATCTTGACAGTGTAAACATCCATAATTATGAATACCATCATTATGAGATTAGTTATTGATATTAGAGGATTTTTATAAAGTTTGGGGCCGAAGCCTCATTTTATTATTAAAGCAATGCAATTACCACTTTTAACTGGGTAGAGGGAGACCCAATACATAGCCCGAAGGCCCAATGGTCTTATATCCCATTACATATCCCGTAGGCCTAAATTTTAGGCTCAATTCACATTCTATGAATAGTAACCCACCTGCTACAGTCTCGCACATTACCGATGCCGCTATAGTGCCCTTCCGCCGCTATAGTACCCGTCGGTCTACAGTACCGCCGATACTACAGTACCGCTACTGTACTACTACAATAACCTGCGCCCAAGGGGTTTTGAACCCCCATTATTAGATAAGTAGAATATTCATGTTAATTATTAAATAGAATTATTTGATTCATTTTTTCCATATTATGTTCCAGACTATATAGAAAATGATTATTTTTTTGTTTTATACCTTCCATAAAAGTTTATACTTATTGAGGAACGCTTTTAATATATTTTTTAACCTTACTAAGTATGTGAGCTCACCCCCTTCTTATGTTTTATTTTCCAAGGATACCAATAAGTGTTTCTAATATTGAAAAGAATTGTGTTTATACTATATTGTGTTTCAGTTTTGTAATTTAATGTTCATATTTGTTATCTATTTTCCAATACTACTAAACTGACCGGTCCTTCATGATTTGATTCCTTATAATCATGTAAATGTATTAAAATAATTTACTAGCTCTGGGCATCTAGGGTCAGAGTGTTATAGTTCGTATCAAAGGATTTTTAGCAATAAAATTGGAAATTAGATTTATAAAAAAGAGATTAGGGAAAAACACTAATACTGAGTTTGTGGATAAGTATATGTAAATAATATCATCCTTTAGATTTGGTAATTGTTAAATTAGGTTAATCCTATAGAAAAGTGGATTTATAATAATATTCCACCATTTAGAGGTCCTATAAATAGTTTTGCATGACTACATTACAATGATTAGTGTTTCTACCATTATACATTGAGTTTTGATCAATGGTTTGAATCAGAAAGGTTATACATGTAATGGTTATAGTTCTGATAATGAGGAACTGACAAAATAAAAATTACATGAATGAGTTATTAAATAATAATACGATGATGCGTAGTTAGTGGTTTAATAGTGAAGTAGAATGATTAAGATTATTTTGTACTTGGATTCATGAATTATTGCATCAATGGTTCTAGTGTTATAAGATTCATGATATATATATATATATATTGTACGAAAATACTTCTTCATTAAGGATTTGGAATAATAAGATTTTTCATCAAGGATTTAAAGGTTATCCAATATTTGGTATGTGACAAAAGGGACTACATTACACTATTTGGTGAATTTGATGACAATATTGATTTTAGAAATTTAAAGTACTTTTTGGTGAGTGAATTTTGATGGATGTATTTTGGACATGTCTTAATACTGGAATGTATTATGCTGAACATTAGATAATTTTTTTGTAGGTTAAAGTATTATTTATGGGCTACTTTAGGATAACCATTTTTGTTTTAGTAAAAATTTAATAGATGGATGAAATTCATATGGACCATAAAATTTGTTAAAAATGCTTCATGTATAAAGAATAATCTTGAATATCCATCCCTAGTTGAACAAAATAAAGTGAAAATTGGTTGAATAAAAACCAAAAGATCACATTGATTCAGGGAATGAAATCAAGTATCTTTTCTTGATTCCTTCCCTAGATACTAAAATAATTACCCAACTTTAGGGAAAATTATCTAAAAAAGTTTTATCCTAATATGTTAAATATTTTTTGAACCGATGTTATTTTAAATCATTATGGATTTATTGATTTTTGGCTCACAATTTTATATTTATTTTCCACTTGTTTGTGATTGATTTCATTAATCACTTCCTATAAATATTTACATTTTTCCTCCAACTATGTATCACTACTATCCACCAATGTTCTCCTTTTCAAAATCATAATTTAGTGGTGAACTTAAACTTTATCTTTCCCTCTTACTAATAGTATATTTTAGTAACCCTATTTCTGATGTGGGTTTCCCATAAAGGTATTTTCTAGTATCATCATTTTATTTTCAATGATCAGTTTGAAATTTCAAGGAAAAACATTTTTAAAGGAGGGGATAATGTAACACCCCATGATTTCATGGTACATTATCTTTTAAATAAAAGTAAATATCTTATATTGGACTCAACACCAACTTTCATTGAATTATACACAATATTGAGTTTCTCCAAAACAACATATTAGTATTGGAATTATTTAAACGATATATTTATAACTTATCCATTAAATATAGTAATATGAATAATAATAAATAAATTCTATGTTTTATTTATAATGTATTTATAGAAATAAAATATATTTATAATAAATGTATAATTTTCATTAAAATAGTTATATTCTTAGAAATATTATTTTCCTAAAGGACCTACTTTTTATCACCTTTTATAAATAATAGAAAAATTAATTTTAAATACTCATAGAAATTGAATTTGGTAAAATAGGCATCATTTTTTAATTTGTATTATCAAAATTTTCCTAGGATGCATTTTTGGTATTTTTCTGAAAATGTTCAATTTTTTATGAATATTGAAAACATTATATTATTTTAAAAAAACCTAACATTTTTATTTAAATAATTATTTTAATGTAAATTGATTTTCATGTAATAATAAATAAATAATAAACGTATTTGGAATATTTCTTATAATTTCATTAAATAGAAAAATTCATTGAACATTGTTAACATATTTTTATCCACATTTTAGACACATTTTTAGAACAACATTACATGTAATTGTACAATTTATATGAATTTAAATTTGAAAAACAGACGTATATAGTTATAATTAGTATAAAAAATTGGGTCTAATAAGATCAATTTTTTTTGTTAATAATAACTTTTGAATTTTATTTACCATGGTTAAAGGTAAATAGGATCATTATAGAAAGAATAATATTATAATAATATAAAATTACCCTAGAACTTGTACTAATTTCATTGCATAAGTATGTTTTGACTAGAAAAAAACATAGGTCACAAATTATTATCCTATTTATGAAATGAAAAATTGCTTAATAAATGGAATTCCTTTCCTATAATTATGTCATATAATCACCTCAAAACACAACACAATGAACAACTAAGTACTATCTGACCTTTACCCAGAATATTTTCACTTCTATGACTTGAATTTCAAAAATTTTACATACATGATTGTGATCAAAAAGATGTTTTATGTTCCATAAAACAAACTCTAGATCATGAGTAGGATAGTTTTACTTGTGGATTTTAAGCTTTTTTGAGGTTTAGGCTATCACATTATCATTTTTCATCAAACAACAACATAAGGCCTTCTCTGAAGCATCAATATACACCCCAAAGAGTTCCCCACTTGATAGGGGTGTGTGAGTAATGGTGCAGAGATTAGACACTTTTTCAACTTCTTAAAAAATTCCTCACATTCTTGTGTCCAGAAAAACTTCACTCCCTTCTATGTTAGCATGGTCAATGGGTTTTATAATCATGAAACGTTCTTAAAAAATTATCGATAATACCCAGCTAGACCGAGAAAGCTATTGATCTCCATGTCAGATGTGGTCTTGGGTCAATCTTCAATTTCCTTTGTCTTATAAGGGTCCACAAATATCCCTTTGTTGTTTATAACTTTCCCAAAGAATGATACTTCCCCTCTCTAGAACTGAAGTTTATGATAATTTTCATATAGATTCTCTCTTTTCAATACCTTTAACATGGTATTCAAATGCTTCTCATATTCCTCCTTGATCTTGGAATATATCAAAATATCATCGAAAAAGACTACCAAAAATTTGTCGAGGTAATCTTTAAAGAATCAATTCATTAAATAATTTAAAATTTCTAGAGCATTAGTGAGTTTGAAGGAAATCTCTATGAACTCATAGCGTCCATACCTTGTTCAAAATGTAGTCTTGAGATTATCTTCCTTCCTCTCCTTTAATTAGTGTTATCCTGACCGAAGTTCCACATTAGAGAAATAACTGGCCCATGAAGCTAATAGAACAAGTCATCTATATGTGGTAGGGATACATGTTCTTTATCAGGATTTTATTGAGATCACAATAATCAATGATAAGGTGCATTGATCCATCCTTCTTCATAACAAAGAGGACTGATGCACCCCATGGTGAAGCACTCAGATGTATAAAATCCTTCTCCAGATTCTCCGATAACTGCTTCTTCAGCTCATCCAGCTCTACAGTTTCCATTCTATAAGATGTATTTCATATAGGCAGAGATATTTCAATACGTTCAACTGAGAAACCAACCTCTCAATCAGAAGGCAGACCAAGAAAATCATCGAGGAATACATCAGTGTAATCCCTCACAATGGGCATGTATTCAAGAATAGTTCTCTCGTTTGTATTAATCATTTAAGATAGAATTGCTTTCTCATAAGGTAGAAATATCCACACTTGAGATGACTATTCTAATGGACATTTAACTTTTTCCTTACACTTGCAAATAATTGGAGGATTCTTTGGGATGTGAAGAGTGATCTCCCTTTCCCGACAGTTGATGTTGGATTTATATAAAGATAACCAATTCATGCCCAAGATACCATCGAACTCCACTAAAGAAAGTATTTTGATATTTTCAGGGTGGTTCAGTCCACAAATATTAATTGAGGAGGATTTATAATCCATGGATGAAATAATTTCCCCATTTTATTTTCTCACAGATAACTTACACTCCAAATTTTGAGGTGGCTCTTGAATACTTCTACTAAACTTGAAAGATATGAAAGAATGTGTAGAACCTGAATAAAAAAGTACGTCCACTACTCAGGAATGAATAACTAGCGTACCTATCACCACATCATTTTTTGGTTCCAATTCCTCTGTAGTGATTTCATAAGCCATTTCTTTTTGTCTTGAATTTAGTTGTTGATTTCCTCCAACAACCATTGGTTTTGGGTAATTGTTTGTATATTTCCCATATTCCTTGTAGTTGTAACACTAAGCCACTGACTGGGCATTTAATTATCAATGGAATTACCTTATTATAATTAACTCATATAATGACATGAAAAAAACACAATGAACTACTATGTACTATGTAACCATTAAACATAATATTTTGACTTATTCTATTTGAATTTTGAAAATATGACATACAATTTTGTGATTAGTAATATGTTTGGAGTCCGATAAAACAAACTTACTTATTTAGTGAATAATAGCATACCCTTATGAATTGTAACATACCCTAGTGAATAGTAATATGACCCTTATGAATAGTAAATCTTCTAAAATAATAGTGACCTCAACCTTGAATGTATAAATAAAATTTAGGAATCTTATAAGTGATAATATAATCATAGTAATAGGATTGGTATTTTTATCAGTCATAAATAATTAATTTTAATTAATTATTTAATTTATAATAAAATTTATTTTCCTAAAATATTTTCATAAATAAAAAATATTATATATTTTAAATTTAATATAATTTTATAAGGCCTTATTTAATTTTTAAAAACATTATAAAATCAGTTATAATTTTAAAATCTGTATTTTCCACGTAAATTTTGATTTTAATTAAAAAAATTTAATGAATCAAACATATAAAATTATTTTTTAAAATGGAGTTCATTTTTGGATTCTACATGTATAAAAATGGTTAGGGTTAATTTTTGTGATTTTTCTAAAATAATTGAATTTTTTATGAATAGTGAAATATGATAATTTGTCTTATATATAAATTATAAGCTAGATTGAAGATTCCAAGCATCATGGATGATGTAAGAAACCTTAGATAGAATTAAAATTCATTTATTACTATTTTTTTTCCTGGAACCATCACTATTTATTGACATCCGGGAAATTAATAACCTAAAGAATTAAATATTAAAAAAAACCCTCCTACCCTCCACTATAAAAACCACAAACACTCCCAGCTTCTCTACACTCCTCTCAAGACATAATACTTCCTTAAATTCGGCCCAAATACCTCCTAAAGATCTTCCACCATGTCCAACATACCTTAATATCTTCAAAACGTGAAATCCTTTTTCCTTAAGAGGCTCTCAATGAAGATTGATCCAAGAGGTAAATTCCTATTTACAATTATTTTACTTTCCTTTCATGTTCATTTGTTTTCATTTCATTACATACCTCTCCACATCCAAATGTTTTGAAAACTCCAGTACATTACATGTACTGAAATTTTGATATGATAATAGAATAATTTATTCTCATATGTCCTTTAATTTTCTTTTATACATGTAGTAAAGACACCATCTGAAATGTGTTAATTTACCACATTCCAAGATAAAGGGTATTCAATTTATATTACCATATTAAATTATGGTCATGAAACCATTTTTATGGTTGAAATAGAATATTTAATATGTATTTTATATCATTTTTTGTTCTATAATCCTTTTTCACATAATACATAAAATATAAATACAAAACAAGTTAATTATGAGAAAAACCACCAATTTAATTTAAGCATTTATCAGTAAGGTTTTATATAATGAATCAACTTCAATATATGTAACCAAATTAAATTTACAAACCAGTAAACTTATGTATTTTAAATAATAAAATATATATCCAATTAAACCATCCCCTTTTAACATGATTCTCCATTCATGAAATTAAAAAAATGATCATTAAAACAATGGAAGCGAACAAACCCGAACAATTAAATTGAACATCATATCCTATCAAAACGGATATAAATGAACATAAAAAGGTAATAAAAGATCATTTACATATACATTAAGTTAGTTAATTATTAATTAATGAACTGAATTTGACTGTTCAGGTAACTAATATCAAGTGAAAAAACACTATCGGTCTTAAGGTAAGGGATCCAATCAAATTCACATTCATTCATGTATGTATTCTATGTTGTGACTTTTTATGTGTAATCCCTAATGATTTGATATAATTATTCACCTCTTGAATAATACCCTCATGATTTATAAGTGGTGAGAAAGGCTTTTCTATCTCATCAAGACCACATAAGTACACCTGATACCATGCCAATAATTCGTAAGGGATTCTACCCGAACCTCCTTTGTTTTTTGGGTCCCTTATCTTCCTTTTACCATAATTAAGTTATCTTATATTTTTATAGTAGTCTTATAAATTATGTATAAATGTACCAAATTAATTAATCATGACCCTTTAATCATTTTTTTTCAATGATATACATGTTTTAATGTGATTCCCTCCCCAATACTTCCTGAAAAGCTAACATGTTTTGAGGGAACATTTTGATTTATTATAAAAACATCAAGTGCACTCTATCATCTGTTTGAAGCCACTATTGTATTTATAAAATAATTTATTTTTATTATGAAAACATTCTTGTTTTACTTCTGGTATTATATAAAGGATTTTTCTCTTTTCTATTTTGAAGGCTCTCTAGTATGTTCCTTAAAACCGCAGAAAAAGTTTTTAATGCTAAAATTTCTTAAATACTTTTCTCACATTTTTTCACTTATAATTCACAAAACTGTCCTTAAAACATTCCTATTTTTCGTTATGAATTTCCATGTATATTTTAGCTCCTTTATTTCATGGAAACTTTTATGATACACCCATTTGTTATGATTTATGACATGATTGTGATACCCAATTCTCTCTATGGGTAACCCTTATATTTATGTAATACTGATTATTTATAGTTCTTTATGTGGACAACATTTTCCTAAAAACATATGATGGGTACTCCCAGATAGAACTCCAATTGATTGGATAATTTTTAGTCTCAATATATGTTATGTGTGATGGTTTTGGTGGTTATCCTTGGCTTGTGATTCCATGTGCAACGGTCTTGGCAGTTAACCTTGACTCATGATAGAGTCATGTTTTATATTGCTGCCACATTACTATGACCCCATTTTTATTTTATTCCTGGTGTATATGTTATGATTCTATATTTCACATTCCTTTTTATATCATCATTTCATTATTTCTATCCCATGTTCTAAGGCTTTATTCTCAATGTTATTCCCGTATTGGGATATTTAGCTCATCCCTTTGTTCAGTTGTTCCCTAGGGTACCCTATGAAGATGTTTGAGAAAAATGGATGTTAGGAAGTCAATTGAAGATTTAATAAATAAATATTTTATTTAGTTCCATGTATTCAGTTTTATGTACCTAGTCTTCCAAGACACTGGACATTACGATCCTTGTCTCGTACTCTCATGTATAATTATGCTTAAAATCATGAAATATCAACATGGAATAGTATTATCGCAGTGATTAGCTCTAGAGTTTCCATTCTAGTTCCATATTCTAATTTTTTCTTTCTCCTCACGCTTATTCCTTATTTTCAATTTTATAAGCATAATTATTAAATGGTTAGGGTGATTTATTTTTTGGATTTTTCTAAAATACTTTAATTTTTTATGAATAGTGAAATACAATAATTTACTATATATTTAAATTATAAGCTAGATGGACTATTAATAGAATCATGGATGAAGTTAGAAACCTTTTGTAGACTTCACATACACATATTAATATTTTTTGACATGGAATAATAACTATTTCAGGTCTTCAGGGAAATTAAAAAAAATAAGGACTATAATATTATGAAAACCATCTTCTCCTCCACTATAAAACCCACCCACACTCCCCTATTGTCTTCACTCATCTCAATCCTTGTTCCCTCCCTAAATTCTACAAAAATTGCCCCCAACATCCTCCCCCACATCCAACATCCCTTACTCTCTTAATAATACCTAATCCTCTCCCCTTAAGAGGCCCTCACGAAAGATTGATTCAAGAGGTAAATTCCCATTTTCAATTATTTTATTTTATATTCCAGTTCATTTGATTTATTTTCTATTATTATGTCTCCTCATCCAACTATTATGAAAACTCTATTACCTTACATTAACTTAAAAAATTTTATGATAAGGGAATAATTTGTTATCATCTATTGTTTACACTTATTTTATACTAGTATTAAAGATACCATCTAAGATATATCAATTTCCCACATTCAATGACGATGGGTATTCAATTTCTATTAACATATTCAATTACTGCCATGAAAATATTTTTATGGTTAAACTATAATATTAAATATTTATTTTATCTTATGTGTTCTTTGGTAATCCTTTTCAAACATGATGTAAAATAATAATATAAAATAAGTTGATTTTGAGCACAATATCCAAATTAATTCAAGTATGTATCATTAAGGTTTTATATAATGATTCCAATTTACACCATGTAACCAAATTAAATTGAAAACCATGTAAAATTATGGATGTACAATAGTAAAATATAACTCCAATTATGGAAAACCAACACCATTTAATATGTTTCACCATTCACGAAAATAGGTATACACATCATTAAAACTAAGGATGAAAAGGGACACGAACAATAAAATTGAACCTCATAACCAATAAAAAGGTTTATAAATGAACTTAAAATGGTGATGATAAATATTTGAAATATATAATAGGTTCTGGAATTATAAACCAAGGAACATAATCAAACTATTTTGATCATTAATATCCAGTGGAGACCACCATCAGTTTTAATGTAAGGGATACTCTCTATTTCACTTTTATTCAAGGATGTCCTCTATGTTATACCCTTTTATGTGTAATCAATAATTATGGGGTATGATATTTAACCTCCCAAATACTTCCATAATTATTTATAAATTATGAGAAACCCTTTTATCCCTCTTTAATCCCTATAAAGTACACCTGATACCATGCTGATAATCTATAAAGGATTCTACAAGAACCTCTTGTTTCCCTTTGTGTTGCTTCATATTCCTTTTACCAAAATGAATTTATATTATATTATTATGTTCATATTATAAATTCTATTTTACTATATAAAATTCATTTTTCAAAAACCTTTCATCATTATCTTTCTTGGATATTCATGTTTTTTAGTGATTCCCTCCTCAATACATCCTGGTAAGCTAACCTATTTTGAGGGAACATTTTGAATTTATATCTAATTTCAATTTGACTATATTTTATATTTTAATCCAATATTTTATTTAGGAAATCATACTTTTTTATTAAAACTTCCTTGGCTCACGTATGGTTTTATATAAAGGATTTTTCTTTTTTTTGATTATAATGTCTCTATAGTCTTTTCATTAAAAACACACAAAATTGTTTTAATGATAATGTTTCATAAATACTTTTTTAACATGTTGTCACATTAAACTGAAATCACTTTCCTTGATTTATGAATATTTTTTCTTATGAATGTACATGTATATTTTATTTACTTTATTTCAAGGACACTTGTATGATAAGCCCAATTTTATGCTTTATGACATGATTTTGGAACCCAATTATCTCCATTGGTAACACTTATGTTCATGTAAGACTGATCATAAATGATTCTTTATATGGAAGACATGTTTTGGAAAATTTATCATGGCTACAACCTGATATCTCTCCAATTAATTGGGTAATTTTGAGTATCATGAGAAGTTGTATAAGGCCCCAGCCTTAAACCTTACTTAATCTTGAGTTATTATAAGATTACACATTGAGGATCTTTTTGGGTTGAGAGTTTTAGAGAATTAGATCATAAAACTTGCATTAAATTCCACATATAAACAAAGTGGTTACATAAAGATAGTATTATTCATTCCCATCAATGGAAACATATTTAAAATAAAACATGGATTCTTTCTTGACAC
The DNA here is from genome assembly GCA_963277665.1 of Viscum album. Taxonomy (NCBI): domain Eukaryota; kingdom Viridiplantae; phylum Streptophyta; class Magnoliopsida; order Santalales; family Viscaceae; genus Viscum; species Viscum album. The sequence continues at coordinate 213,900,904 of OY728146.1, read as the reverse complement.
TTCCTTGACACTATCATCATATCATGTACCTTTCCCTTGACCTGTGAAAATCATTTCAAAAAAAACTTGGGATGAGCACAAAAAGCTCATTATGGGTTATAAAAACATGGAAAGGAAACATGGGTACATATATACATAATAGTGAAATCATCATTTACCCATAAAACATAAGAACATTAACATACCTCATCAAATCATGAGTAAATCATTGAAATCATAAGACATAAAGGTAACTTGAGGCATTCATAACATTCTTACGTAGGGAGTAACCCTCTTGGTTACGTTTGGAATACCCATCACAGTATATTCCATAAATCTCTTCGAAGAAACCTTAACGTTTCACTCCTTCGCGTTACCCAATGCATTGGAGAGCTACATCAAGCTCACCCGCCCTTAGTTTATCATGGAACCGCCCGTTTTCATAATAATGCCCATGAAACTCAACATAATCATATCACATAAAACATGCATAAAGGAAACATAACATTCCCACCTTTCGATCACAAGATATCAATACAACACATTGATATACAAACTTTATGAAAACCATTTTCGATACCAAAATAAAAGAAAATTAAAACATGGTATTTATTTTTCTTTTAAAAAGAAGATATGGCTTATAGAGGAAGCCGAAACTCAAATAACGGTCACGACGACAGAGAATTCGTTGTCGCCGCATACGTACGACAAAAACATTCCCTTTTGTCATTTAGTAAATGCTTTGTATAAAAAATATTCCTTTTGAATAAACGTAAAAGTGAAAGGTGTTTATACACTGTATAAAAGAAAGTTGTGTATAAAATAAAATATGCCTCAATGAAAGGAGATTGAGACAAAGTCCCATACAAAGATAATTTTTTTAAAATAAAATAGATATATTTTTTGTATTCACTATAATTACACATAAAGAAAGTACAAATACAATATAGGACAAAATAATATCATGACGTAATTTGAAAGTAGGAGATTAACCCAAAGAATGGAAATTTGGTTAAGAAGCTCCCTTACCTCATATCCGACTTGACCCGACCATTCTTTAATCTCCTGAATAATACACTTGAGTTAATCTCTTCTTGCTTAGGAACCTTTTTCAAGTTCATTATTCCTTTTATACCATGTTATGAACATCTTGTAATCATTTAAGTTAATAATGTTCATTTTGTCGGTATTTTGTTCTTAAGTCAAAAATAGACTTCTTACACTTACATGTTGTTAATTTGGTCAATGTTTCATTATATCCAGAATGATATTAATGATTTGGATAACATATATATCATATATATTCATCATATACATGTATTTATAATATTACATCACATTTAGATGTAAGAAATGAAATGCACCGTTCATGGAGACGGTAAGCCGTACGTACGCATGAACGCTACTTCCATTTCTATTTCATATTTTTTGGAATGGAATCATAATTATATAAGAGTATATTATAATTCCAGTATAATAACATATATAATATCATTAACTTTATCCTTTACACATCCCACATATGGTATTAACAAATCAAATCACTTTCAGGGGGCGGTAGTCCGCAGTTCCTAAAATGAAGATATCGTGTTTACCCATAATGGAAACAATAATGGTATGCCATAAATGAAAAATACAGAAGCTTAAGGAAATAATAAACATATTATATATCATATCTAAAAATAGTGACATCATAATGGCCACCATTGAAGGTTTCAAATGAGTATTGAACAATCATCGTTTCGGGAGGCAGAATTTCGCCATCCACGGAAAATGAATGTTCTTTAACCATTTGATATAGTTTTGTGAGAGTGTAGCTGGAATAAATATTATAACAACATCATATTATATTGAATATACTGGTTTTGTTACAAAAGAAGTAAATAAAAAGAGTTTAGGGGGTTGGAGAAGCAAAATAAAACAAATGAACATGAGAGAATGAATTACCTTTAAAAGTGTAAATCTTTTTGATTTGAGCCTAAAGGCTTCCTTTGAAAGGATTCTTCCCAAAGTGAATCCTCTAGTATTAGTAGAGGGATGTGGAGAGAGTAAATCGGCAGGGGTTGGCCGAGCCAAAGGCCTGAGGAGTGTGTGAAATGAGGTAGAGGTGGGGGCCTTTTATAAGAGGAGAGGAGGGCCACTTTTGGAAATCAAGAAACTATTATTTTATTTTCAAAAGTGTTTCGAATTTCTAAGGTCCCACATTGATATATTTCTAAGATAAGATGATAAGGCTTCGGAATATTCCCATCCAATAGTTTTTGGGAAAGTTTAGGTCTTAGATATTACATTATATTTCCATTTTATTTTAATCGTTAAATAATGAGGTCATCGCTGCATCATCATGATGTCATAAATAATTTAATTTATATAATGTCTAAAAATTATAAAAAAACTAATATGATGTAGGAAATATATTTATCTTTCTAATGAATATTTATAGACAAAAATATTATTAGTATAACCCCTTCTAAATATTGTTTTAGTAAAACAATTTATGTTAGTGTCATTTTCACCTTTATTTAAAAAAAAGGCATTAAAGTCGTTATCTCACCCAAGTAGCTCCATGGGGTCCCCTAAATCGACCCATGGGTTGTCTTGGTCGGCCATGACACAACCAAAAGGGTTAGGACATGTGTCAAGCTCATCTCATTTTATTAAAGCATTATTTTTACCTTAAACTACACTAATTACCTCTAATCGCGATTAATGAAAAAAAGTTACTATTCACCAAAAAATTATTTTCATCCCATTGAACCACATTTTACATACTAATGACAACCATGTATGTTGGATTTTCAAAATTAAATACAAATTAGTGTTAAAATTTAATTTAACTGAAAAATCAGTTTGCTTGATTACCACTTAGTGGTTTCACTATTCATCAAAAATTGGAGTTTTTCAGAAAAATACCAAAACTTCACCCTAAGATATATTTGATACTCTGAATTCAAAAATGAAGTCTATTTTACATAATTCAAAACATATAATTCACATTAATTAATTTAATAATTAATTCCCGTTGTCAGAGCAAATAGCGTGTTTTTATGAAACAATAAGTATCAAAAGATTGATACCAGTTTAAGTCCAATTTCAAAGTAAAATTTATTCCAATGACCACAATTGGATTAAATGGTAAAAATACATTCTAATTTCACTTCAAAACCAATTCAAAAGATAATATAATCATATAAATAAATTAGATTAAAAAGCAGTTTTGATGTAAAATGCAGTATTTTTCACTATTCATTAAAAAATGAACATTGTCAGAAAAATACCAAAAATTCACACAAAGTAAATTTTGATGTCCCAATCATAAAGAATAAGTTTATTTTGACAAACATATCTTATGAAATTGTCAAAAGATATATTTAAAAAGGGTTTGCCATCAAAAGGCAGTAAAACAATCTTTTAAAAATATTAGTGTATTCCGTGCTTAAGATTGGATTTATTTTCATTTTAAGCCTCTAAAAAACTATCAAATTCATTAATAGACATAGATAAAAATATCTATTATTCATTACTTACTTGGGATTTTACATCCTTCCCCCTTTAGAAAATTGCGTCCCCACAATATATTTACTTATCGAATAAATGGGGGTACTTATCCCTCATTGCATTTTCAGATTCCCATGTTGCCTCTTCCATCATGTGGTTTTTACACAAAACCTTTACCTGCTTAATCACCTTATTCTGTAAAACTTGCTCCCTGTGGTCAAGAATCTGGACCAGTTGTTCCTCATAAGATAGGTTCTCTTCCAGCTGAACTACCTCTGGACTCAAAACATGAGATGGATCTGGAATATACTTTCTCAACATCGAAACGTGAAAAAAAATTGTGTACCTGAGATAGACTCGGAGGTAAAGCCACCCAGTATGCAACTGATCCAACTCTCTCCAGAATTTCATATGGTCCAATGAACCTTGGACTCAACTTTCCTTTCTTACCAAATCGCATCACACTTTTACATGGTGATACTTTGAGAAAAACATGATCACCTACCTCGAAAGATAGATCCTTCCTCCGGTTATCTGGATAACTCTTCTACCTGCTCTGAGTTGTTCTCATGTGCTTCTGAATCAGCTGAACTTTTTCTGCCATCTCTTCTACCAATTCTGGTCCCATCAACTTCCTTTCACCCACTTCATCCCAGAAAGATGGAGTTCGACACCGCTTCCCATATAATGCCTGAAATGGTGCCATCTGTATACTGGAATTAAAACTGTTATTATATGAAAATTCAACCAAAGAAAGATGTTGGTCCCAACTTCCCTGATAATCCATAGAACAATCTCGTAGCATATCCTCCAAGGTCTGAATTGTTCATTCTGACTGCCCATCTGATTGAGGATGAAAAGCTGTACTAAAATTTAATTCAGCACCCAACAACATCTTAAGGCCTTTCCAAAAGTTAGAAGTGAACCTGGGATCATGATCAGATACAATGGAAAGAGGAACTCCATGTAACCTGACTATCTCTTTAAGATACAAACAGGAAATTTGATCTAGGGAAAAAGTATCTCGTATAGCAAGGAAATGAGCAGATTTAGTCAAGCGATCAACAATAACCCTGATTGCATTATTACCTCGAGATGTCTTCGGTATTCCCTCAACAAAGTCCATGGATATATTCTCCCATTTCCACTCTGGCACTGGTAAAGGCTGAAGCATCCCTTTCGGTAACTGCCGCTCTGCTTTAACCTGCTGACAAGTCAAACACTTCACAGTAAAATCAGCAATATCTCTTTTCATTCCATCCCACCAGTAATACTCCCACAGATCTCTATACATCTTAGTACTTCTAGGATGAACTGAAAACGGAGAACTATAAGCTTCACATAACAACTCTCTCTTCAACTGTGAATCATAAGGCACACACAATCTCTTCCCAAATCTCAAAACACAATCATTATCAATGTTGAATTCAGGCAACTTACCTTTCTGAACCAGCTCTACATTTTTCTGCAACTCACTGTCTTGCTTCTGTGCCTGCTTGATTCTATCTGATAGAGATGATCTCACTAATACCTGAAACAAAACAGAAGAACTTCCTGCACCAACAACTTCTACGCCAAAGTTCATCAAATCCTTAACCAAAGGATCACGTTCCAAATGCAACATTGCTAATAAAGCATTACTTTTTTGACTCAAAGCATCAGCCACTTTATTTGCTTTTACCGGATGGTAATGAATTGTAAAATCATAATCCTCGATTAATTCTAGCCATCTGCTTTGTCTCTTTTTTAATTCTTTCTGAGTGAATATATACTTTAAAATTTTGTGATCGGTATATATTTCACACTTTACTCCATACAAATGATGCCTCCAAATTTTTAAAGAAAAAACAATAGTAGCTAATTCCAAATCATGTGTAGGGTAATTTACCTCATGAGTTTTCAACTGCCGTGAAGCATAAGCAATTACCTGATCATTCTGTATTAGGACGCAACCAAGTCCTTTCAATGAATCATCACTGTAGATAACAAACTCACCATTCCTGGAAGGTAGTTCCAAAACCGGAGCATTCACCAATCTTCTTTTCAATTCCTGAAAACTATCATCACACTCTATTGTCCAGATAAACTTAACACCCTTCCAAGTTAGCTTAGTCATTGGACTAGATAACCATGAAAAATTTCTAACAAACCTTCGGTAATAGCCCGCCAAACCAAGGAAGCTACGAATCTCGGTTACATTTGTGGGTCTTGGCCATTCTTGCACAACTTTTGTTTTTGCGGGATCAACAGTTATGCCATCTTTTGAAACAATGTGACCAAGGAAAGAAATTTTTTGCAACCAAAACTCACATTTTCTGAATTTCCCATACAATTTCTTTTCTTTTAAATTTTTCAAGATAACCCTTAAATGAATTTCATGATCCTCTTTACTTTTTAGAAAACAACAAAATATCATCAATTACACAACCACCACTTATCACCTGATTCAACTGAGCCATCACTGTAGTAAACTGCTCAATTCTGATTCTAACAATCTCGGTATGCTGATTTGGAAGGTCATTTCCCTCAGTATGGCTTCGCAATAAACTTCTCTGTTTCCTCTATGAAAAACCATTATTAACACTAAAATACCTTAGGTGATGCAACATGGTAATCTGTAAATGCTATATCATTTCAATCATACCATAAACTAATTTATAATTTAACAATTTTCTAACTCTTAAAATTGTCTAAACCGACCTTTGATACCAACTATAAGGCCCCATCCTTAAACCTTACTTAATAATGAGTTATTACAAGATTACACATTGAGGATCTTTTCGAGTTTAGAGTTTTAGAGAATTAGATCATAAAACTTGCATTACATTCCACATATAAACAAAGTGGTTACATAAAGATATTATTCTTCATTCCCATCAATGGAAACATATTTAAAATAAAACATGGATTCTTTCTTGACACATCCTTGACACTATCATCATATCATGTACCTTTCCCTTGACCTGTGAAAATCATTTCAAAAAAAACTTGGGATGAGCATAAAAAGATCAGTATGGGTTATAAAAACATGGAAAGGAAACATTGGTACATATATACATAAGAGTGAAATCATACTTTACCCTTAAAACATAAGCACATTAACATACCTCATCAAATCATGAGTAAATCATTGAAATCATAAGACATAAAGGTAACTTGAGGCATTCATAACATTCTTACGTAGGGAATAACCCTCTTGGTTACGTTTGGAATACCCATCACAGTATATTCCCTAAATCTCTTCAGAGAAACCTTAACGTTTCACTCCTTCGTGTTACCCAATGCATTGTAGAGCTATATCGGGCTCACCCGCCCTTAGTTTATCACGGAACCACCCGTTTTCATAATAATTCCCAAGAACCTCAACATAATCATATCACATAAAACATGCATAAAGGAAACATAACATTCCCACCTTTCAATCACAAGATATCAATTCAACACATTGATATACAAACATTATGAAAACCATTTTCGATACCAAAATAAAAGAAAAGTAAAACATGGTATTTATTTTTCTTTTAAAAAGAAGGTATGGCTTATAGAAGAAGATGAAACTCAAATAACGGTCACGACGGTGGATAAGTCGTTGTCGCCGCATACGTACGACAAAAACATTCCCTTTTGTCATTTAGTAAACGCTTCGTATAAAAAAGATTCCTTTTGAATAAACGTAAAAGTCAAAGGTGTTTATACACCATATAAAAGAAAGTTGTGTATAAAATAAAAATGCTTCAATGAAAGGAGATTGAGACGAAGTCCCATACAAAGATAATTTTTTTAAAATAAAATAGATCTATTATGTGTATTCACTATAATTACACATAAATAAAGTACAAATACAAGATAGGACAAAATAATATCATGATGTAATTTGAAAGTAGGAGATTAACCCAAAGAAAGGAAATTGGGTTAAGAAGTTCCCTTACCTCGTATCCGACTTGACCCGGCTGTTCTTTAATCTCCTGAATAATAAACTTGAGTTAGTATATTCTTTCTTAGGAACCTTTTTCAAGTTCAATATTCCTTTTATTCCATGTTATGAACATCATGTAATCATTTAAGTTAATAATGTTCATTTTTTCGGTATTTGGTTCTTAAGTCAAAAATTGACTTCTTACACTTACATGTTGTTAATTTGGTCAAAGTTTCGTTATATCCAGAATGATATTAATTATTTGTATAACATATATATCATATATATTCATAATATACATGTATTTATAATATTACATCACATTTAGAGGTAAGAAATGAAATGCACCGTTCATGGAGACGGTAAGCCGTACGTATGCATGAACGCTACTTCCATTTCTATTTCATATTTTATAGAATGGAATCATAATGATATAAGAGTATATTATAATTCCAGTATAATAACATATATAATAACATTAACTTTATCCTTTACACATCCCACATATGGTATTAATGAATCAAATCACTTTAAGGGGGTGGTAGTCCGCACTTCCTAAAATGAAGATATCGTGTTTACCCAGAATGGAAACAATAATTGTATGCCATAAATGAAAAATACAGAAGATTAAGGAAAGAATAAACATATTATATATCATATATAAAAATAGTGACATCATAATGGCCACCTTTGAAGGTGTTAAATGAGTATTGAACAATCATCGTTTCGAGAGGCAGAATTTCGCCATCCACGGAAACCGTATGTTCTTTAACCATTTGATGTAGTTGTGTGAGAGTGTAGCTCGAATATATCTTATAACAACATCCTAGTATATTGAAGATACTGTTTTTGTTACAAAAGTAGTAAATAAAAAGAGTTTAGGGGGTTGGAGAAGAAAAATAAAACAAATGAACATGAGAGAATGAATTACGTTTAAAAGTGTAACTTTTTTTGATTTGCGCCTAAAGGCCTCCTTTGAAAGGCTTCTGCCCGAAGTGAATCCTCTAGTATGAGGATAGGGATGTGGAGAGAGTAAATGGGAAGGGTCTGGCCGAGCCAAATGCTTTAGGAGTGTGCGAAATTAGGTAGAGGTGGGGGCCTTTTATAAGAGGAGAGGAGGGGCACTTTTGGAAATCATGAAACTATTATTTTATTTTCAAAGGTGTTTCGAATTTATAAGGTCCCACATTGATATATTTCGAAGATAAGATGATAAGGCTTCGAAATATTCACATACAATAGTTTTTGGACAAGTTTACGTCTTAGATATGACATTATCTTTCCATTTTATTTTAATCGTTAAATAATGAGGTCATCGCTGCATCATCATGATGTCCTAAATAATTTAAATTATTTAATGTCTAAAAATTATAAAAAAACTAATATGATGTAGGAAATCTTTTTAGCTTTCTAATGAATATTTATAGACAAAAATATGATTATTATAACTCCTTCTAAAAATTGTTTTAGTAAAACCATTTATGTTAGTGTCATTTTCACTTTTATTTAAAAAAAGGCATTAAAGTCATTATCTCACCCAAGTGGCTCTATGGGGTCCCCTAAATCGACCCATGGGTTGTCTTGGTCGGCCATGACACAAACAAAAGGGTTAGGACATGTGTCAAGCTCATATCATTTTATTAAAGCATTATTTTTACCTTAAACTACACTAATTACCTCTAATCGCGATTAATGAAAAAAAAGTTACTATTCACCAAAAAATTATTTTCATCCCATTGAACCACATTTTACATACTAATGACAACCATGTATGTCGGATTTTCAAAATTCAATACACATTATTGGTAAACTTTCATTTAACTGAAAAATCAGTTTGCTTGATTACCACTTAGTGGTTTCACTATTCATCAAAAATTGGAGTTTTTCAGAAAAATACCAAAACATCACCCTAAGCTATATATGATATTCTGAATTCAAAAATGAAGTATATTTTACAAAATTCAAAACATATAAGTCACAGTAATTAATTTAATAATTAATTCCGGCTGTCAGAGCAAATAGCGTGTTTTTATGAAACAATAAGTATCAAAAGATTGATACCAGTTTAAGTCCAATTTCAAAGTAAAATTTATTCCAATGACCACCATTGTATTAAATGGTAAAAATATATTCTAATTTCACTTCAAAACCAATTCAAAAGATAATCTAATCATATAAATTAATTAGATTAAAAAGCAGTTTTGATGTAAAGTGCAGTATTTTTCACTATTCATTAAAAAATGAACATTGTCAGAAAAATACCAAAAATTCACACAAATTAAATTTTTATGTCCCAATCATAAATAATAAGTTTTTTTTTGACAAACATAGCTTATAAAATTGTCAAAATATATATTTAAAAAGGTTTTTCCATCAAAAGGCAGTAAAACAATCTTTTAAAAATATTAGTGTATTCCATGCTTAAGATTGGATTTATTTTCATTTTAAGCCTCTAAAACACTATCTAATTCATTAATAGACATAGATAAAAATATATATTATTAATTACTTACTTGGGATGTTACAAGTTGTGTTTGGTGGTCTTCGTGGTTAGCCTTGGCTTGTACTACAATGTGCAATGGTCTTGGCGGTTAGCCTTGAATCATGCTAAAGTTATGATTTATGTTGCTACCATGTTACTATGACTCCATGTTTATATTATTAAATATTTATATGTTATAATTCTATATGATACATTACTTGTTATGTCATCATGTTGTGCTTTCTATCCCAAGTGATAATGCTTCATTCTTATGGTTATTCCCTTACTGGGGAATTTAGATCATTCCTTTGTTCATGCATTCCCCAGGGTACCCTGTGCAGTTGTTTGATCACATAGAAATCTAGGAGCTTAATTTATTTATTTAATAAGAAAATATTTTATTAGTTCTATGTTTTTAGTTTTATGTACGTAGTCTTCCATGAAACTAGACTTTACAATCCTTGGCTTGTACTCTGATGTATAATTATGTTTAAAATCATGTAATGTTAACATGGAATAGTACTGGAAGAGTGATTAGATATATAGTGGCCATTAAAGTTACATGTTTTCATTTCATGTTGCTACTCATTAATCATCATGGTTCTTAGTTTTAGAATCATAATTATTAAATGGTTAGGGTTAGTTTTTGGGATTTTTAAAAAATACTTGAATTTTTGTGTATATTGAAATACGATAATTTAATGTATATATACATTATATTCTAGATGGACTATTACTAACATCATTGGTGATGAAAGTAACCTTAGTTTGAATTAACATGCACTTATTACTTTTTGTGTTCATTGCATAATCACTATTTCTGGTCTTGAGGGAAATTAATAAACTAAGGAATTAAATATTAAGAAAACCCTCCTCCCCTCCACTATAAAAATCACACAAAATCCCCTATTCTCGTCACTCCTCCCAAGAATTATACCTTCTCTATATTTGGCCCGAATAACTCCCCAAGATCCTTCCCCATGTCCAATATCACTTAGTCTCTTCAAAATACCAAATTTTATCCGCAACAAAGGATCTCTGGGAAGATTGATTCAAGAGGTAAATTCTAATTTTCAATTCTTTTACATTCTTTTGAAGTTTAGTTGTTCTCTTTTCTATCCTTACCTCTCCTAATCCAAATTTTATGAAAACTATTTTACCTTACATGTACTAAAATTATGTTATGACTTTATTATCATTTCTCCATTACCCTTCTTTTATACATGTGGTAGATACACCATTCGAGATAAGTAAATTTAATACATTCAAGGACGATGGGTTTTCAATTTCTATAAATATATTTAACACTGCTCATGATTCCTTTTTTATAGTTGAACTAGAAAATTAAATATTTATTTTATCTTATGTGTTTTTCTGTAATCCTTTTTCACACATGATGTAAAATAATAATACAAAACAAGTTAATTAAGAGCAAAATCACCAAATTAATTCAACTGTTTATCATTATTGTTTTATATTATGATTCAACTTTACTCTAAGAAACAAAATTGAATTTAAAACCATGTAACCTTATGGATTTTAAATAATAAAATATAACTTCAATTATGTAAAAAAATTCCCATTTTATTTGTTTAACCATTCATGAGAATAAGTAAACCTATCATTAAAACCAATGAAGCAAACATAGCTTAACAATAAAATTGAACCTATTAACCAAACCATATGGTTATCAATGAACATAAAAAGGATATACTAAATAAAGTAAATATAGAATAGGTTCTATAATTATTAATTAATGAACCTAATTTTACGATTCCGGTCATTAATATCATGTGAGGAACACCATTGGCAGTAACAGATCCTCATTGTTTCACTTTTATTTAATAATGTTCTCTATGTTATGCCCTTTTATGTGTAATCCCTAATTATGGGGTATGATTTCAAACATCCCCCATAAATCCATCATTATTTATAGTTGATTATAAACCATTTTCTCTCTCATTAATCACTCTTAAGTACATTTGATACCATGACGACAATCTGTATGGGATTCTACTCGAACCTCCTTTGTTCCTTCAGATTTCATTTTCTTCCTTTTACCAAAATTAAGTTCTCTTATATATTTATTTGAATATTCTAAATGCTATTTAAATTCACCAAATTAATTTAACAAGACCCTTTCATCATAATCCTTCTAGGATATACATGTTTTTAAGTGATTCCCTCCTCAATACTTCTTGATATGATAACATATTTTGAGGGAAATTTCTAAATTCACATCTAATTTCAATTACACTCAATCTTCACATTTAAGCCACCATTGTCTTCATAAAATAATTCCATTTTATTATTAAAACGTTTTTCATCACTTCTGGTTTTATGTAAAGGATTTTTCCCTTTTTTATTTTAAAGTCTCTATAGTATTTTCCGTAAAACCACACAAAAATATTTTAATGCTAAAATTTCTTAAATAGTTTTCTAACATGTTGTCACATATACTTGAAAACAGTTGCCTTGAAACATGACTCTTTTTCTTTATGAAGGTAATTTATATTTTATTTACATTATTTCATGGCCAGTTTTATGATACACCCATTTGTTTTTCTTTATGACATGATTGTGGTACCAAATTCTCTCTATAGGTAATCCTTATGTTAATATAAGATTGATTATGTATGATTATTTATCTAGAGAAATATTTCATGAAAATTTAAGATGGATACACCCAGATATTGCTTCAATTCCTTGTGTAATGATGAGTCTCATTAGACGTTATGTGCAATGATCTTTTATGTTAGCCTTGGATTGTGAAACCATGTGAAACGGTCACGACAGTTAGCCTTAACTAGAGCTAAAGTCATGTTTTATATTGCAGACTCATTACCATGAATCCATTTTTATATTATTACATGTTTATATTTAATCATTACATATGTTACCTGAATTGTTATATCATCATGTCATGCTTTTATCCCATATTCTAATGCTTTATTCTTATGGTTATTACCTTACTGGTCGATTAAGCTCATCCGTTTTTTCGTGCGTTCCACAAGGTACCCTATGTAGATTTTTGAGCCCAATGGATGTTAAGAGTTCATTTTCAATATTTAATAAATAAATGTTTTATTCAGTTCCATGTTTTTAGTTTTATGGATCTTGTCATCCAAGACACTAGACTTTACGATCCTTGGATTGTAATGTGATGTATAATTATGCTTAGAATCATGTAATGTTCACATGGAATAGTAATGGTTCAGTGATCCACTCTACAGTGTCCATTCAAGTTCCATGTTTTCATTTTATGTTTCTCCTCATGATTATTCCGTGTTTTTAGTTTTATATTCATATTTATTAAATGTTTAGGGTGTATTTTTTGGATTTTTCAAAAATACATGAATTTTTAATGAATAGTAAAATACGATAATTTAACATATTTATACATTATATGCTAGATGGAATATATATAGAATGTTGGATTATGTAAGCATCCTTAGTTCTAATTCGAATGATCTTAATACATTTTTGGGTATTGGAATTATCGCTATTGTTGTTCTTGATGGAAATAAATAAACTATGGAATTAAATATTAAGAAAACCCTCTTCTCATCCACTATAAAAACCACCCACACTACCCTATTATCTTTAATCCTCTCTAGTTTTTGTTCCTTGCCTAAATTTGGCCAAAATATATCTACAAGTTCCTTCTCCACATCCATTATCCCTTAGCCTATTCAAAATACCAATTGATCTCCCCTTAAGAGGCTCTCAATTCAGATTGATTCAAGTGTTAAATGCCACTTTTCAATTCTTTTACTTTCTTTTCAAGTTAATTTGTTTTATTTTCCACAATTAACTCTCCTAATACTAATTTTATGAAAAATAAATTTCCTTACATGTACTAAAGTTTTTTAGGACAATGGAATAAGTAATTATCATCTCTTATTTACTCTTCTTTTATAATATTAGTAAAGACACTATCCTTGATGTGTTAATTTATAACATTCAAGTATAATGGTTATTCAACTACTATTACCATATTAAATTATGGTCAAGAAACCATTTTAATGGATGAAATGAACTATTTAATATGTATTTTATCTTATTTTTTTCTATAATCATTTTTCACATATTACGTAAAATATTAATACAAAACAAGTTAATTATGAGAAAAATCACCAAATTAATTCAAGAATTTATCATTAATGTTTTATATAATGATTCAACATAAATATATGTCAAAAAATTAAATTTACAACCACATAACCTAATTTATTTTAAATAATAAAATATAAATCAAATTCTGGACAACCATCCCCATTTAACATGATTCTGCATTCATGAAAATAATTAAACTGATAATTAAAACCAAGGAAGTGAACATACCCAAACAAGAAAATTGAACCTCATATCCAATCGAAATAGATATAAATGAACTTAAAAAGGATATAATAGATCTTTTAAATATATAATAGGTTATTTAATTGTAAATTAACAAACATAATTTGACTATTCAGGTAGTTAATATCAAGTGAAAAACACCATTGGTCTAAAGGAAAGGGATCCTCAATATTTCACTTTTATCCAAGTATGGATTGTATGTTATGACCTTTTATGTATAATACCTAATGATTAAATATTATTCTTCAGCTCCCTTGTACTTTCCTCATGATTTATAGGTGATGATAAACCCTTTTCTCACAATTTAAGACCTTATTAGTACACCAGATACCATGCCAACAATTCATAAGGGATTCAACTTGAACCTCTGTTTTTTGGGTTTCCTTATCTTTATTTCCCCAAAATTAAGTTATATTATATTTTTATGTGATTCATCTAAATTCAGAATACATTTTCCAAATTCATTTATCATGAAACTTTCATCATTCTCTTTTAAATATATACATGTTTTTAAGTGATTCTGTCCTCAATACTTCCCAAAAATCTAACCTGTTTTGAGGGAACATTCTGAATTATAAGCAGACTTCATGATCCATCTATATTATGTTTTAAGATAAAATTTTCTTTATAAAATCAATTATTTTTATTATGAAAAAATTCATGGTTAACTTCTGGTTTTATAAAAAGGATTGTTCCCTTTTATTTTGAAGGCTCTCTAGTATTTTCCTTAAAACCACAAAAAAATGATTTAATGCTAAAATATCTTAAATTCCTTTCTCAAATTTTTTCACTTCTCCTAGACATAACTTTACTTGAACCATTCCTAATTTTCTATATGAATTTTCATGTGTAATTTAGTTCATTTATTTCATGGACACTTTTATGATACAACCATTTTTTATTCTTTATGTCATGATTGTGACACCCAATTCTCTCCATGGGTAACCCTTATGTTTATATAATATTGATTATGTATGATTAATTATTAGGAGAAAATATTCATGAAAACATAAGATTGGTTCTCTTATATAGCACTCCAATCAATTTGTTAATGTTGAGTCTCAAGAGGCGTTATGTGTGATGGTCTTGGTCGTTAGTCATGGCTTGTGCTTCCTTATGCAATGGTCTTGGCGGTTATCCTTGAATTGTGATAATGTCATGTTTTATATTACTGCTACATTACTATGACACTATTTTTATTTTTTTCTAGGTGTATATGTTATGATTCCATATGTCACATTCCTTTTTATATAATCATGTCATTATTTCTATCCAATGTTATAATGCTTCGTTTTCAATTTTATTCGCTTACTTGGTTATATAGCTCATCACTTTGTTCTTATGTTCCCCAGGGTACCCTATGTGGATGTTTGAGAAAAATGGATTTTTGGAGATCAATAGACGAATTTATAAATAAATGTTTTATTTAGTTCCATTTATTCATTTTTATGTACATAGTTTTCCAAAACAGTAGATGTTATGATCCTTGTCTTCTACTCTCATGTATAATTATGCTTAAAATCATGGGTATTTAATTTCTATTAAGATATTAAATTATGTCCATGAAACCATTTTTATGGTTTATCTAGCATTTTAAATATGTATTTTATTTTATTTTTTGTTCTATAATAATTTTTCACTCATGATGTAAAATAATAATACAAAACAATTTAATTATGACAAAAATTGTCAAATTAATTCAAGTGTTTATCATTAATGTTTTATATAATGATTCTACTTCACTATAAGTAACCAGATTAAATTTTTAACCATTTAACCTTATGTATGTTCAAAAATAAAATATAACCATAATTCAGTAAAACAAACCCCATTTTATATAATTCTATGTTCATGAAAATAAGTAAACTGGTCATGAAAACCAAGGAATAAAATGGACCCGAACAATAAAATTGAACCTCATAAACAATCAAAATGTATATAAATTAACATAAAAAGGTTATAAAAAATAATTTAAATATAGAATATATAAGGCCCCAGCCTTAAACCTAACTTAATCTTGAGTTATTACAAGATTACACATTGAGGATCTTTTCAGGTTTAGAGTTTTAAAGAATTAGATCATGAAACTTGCATTACAATTCACATTTAAACAAAGTGTTTACATAAAAGATAGTATTCATTATTCCCATCAACATAAACATATTTAAAATAAAACACACATTCATTCTTGACCCTTCCTTGACACTATCATCACATCATGTACCTTTCCCTTGACCTGTGAAAAACATTTCAAAAACTTGGGATGAGCATAAAAAGCTCAATAAGGGTTATAAAAAATATGGAAAGGAAACATGAGTTCATATATACATAACAATGAAATCATACTTTACCCATAAAACATAAGTACTTTAACGTACCTCATCAAATCAGGAATAAATCATAGAAATCATAATACATAAAGGTAACTTGAGGCATTCATAACATTCTTACGTAGGGAGTAACCCTCTTGGTTACGTTTGGAATACCCATCACAGTATATTCCCTAAATCTCTTCGTAAAAACCATAACATTTCACTCCTTTGCATTACCCAATGCATTGGAGAGCTATATCGGGCTCACCTGGCCTTAGTTTATCACAGAACCACCCCTCTTCATAATAATGCCCAAGAACCTCAACATAATCTTATCACATAAAACATGCATAAAGGAAACATAACATTTCCACCATTCAATCACAAGATATCAATACCACACATTGATATAAAAATATTATGAAGACCATTTTCAATACCAAAATAAAAGAAACGTAAAACATGGTATTTATTTTTCTTTTAAAAAAAAGTTATGGCTTGTAGAGGAAGCCTAAACTCAAATAATGGTCACGGCGGCGGAGAAGTCGTTGTCGCAGCATACGTACGACAAAAACATTCCCTTTTTTCATTTAGTAAACGCTTCGTATAAAAAATATTTCTTTTGAATAAACGTAAAAGTCAAAGGTGTTTATACAACGTATAAAAGAAGGTTCTGTATAAAACAAAATATGCCTCAATGAAAGTAGATTGAGACGAAGTCCCATACAAAGACGGTATCCTTGGTTTAAGGATAAATCAATTACAAAATTATGTGTGACAAACAAATACACCAAATATAAGTGGATATTAAGTGTAGAATAATCAAAGGTCATTCACACATATTCAAAGGATGAAATATTCAATAACTACATGTTGAAACCAAAGAAATCGAAATTGGGTTAAGAAGTTCCCTTGACATCCTAACGACGCCACATCAAAATGAGTTGATGAGAGATAAAAAGTGTATCTCATCACTTGGACATAAAATTTACATCTATAAGGATATATGAGAACATATCCCAACATAAAAATATGTAAATTAAAAGACCCAACAAAAGAAGTCTTTTAAAAAGAGGAAGGCGAAAGGTTCCCTTACCGACTTGGTTATCTTTCAAAACATACACCCCATGAAAGAAGGACAATACATCATTGATGTAAATACTCATAAACGAAAGTATATTACACAAGGAGTTGAATAATGGGAAGCAAATACACCACTCAAAGGAAATTGTGGCAAATGTAGCATAAATCTCACAGGAATAAAAGTGAGATGAAAAATCCCTTACGAAAACTCGGCAGCCTAACGCCGCCACATAAAACTTACAAAAATGGATTGATGAGATAAAATAGGGTATCTAATCATATTATCATAATGTTTATAGAAATATTGATATAAAATAACATCCCCCAACATAACAAAGAGGAGCTTAAAATAAGTGACATAAAGGAGAGTACTTAAAAAGAAAGAGAGAGGTTAGATCTCTTATGAAAATTCGGCAGCCTAACGGTGCCACTCAAAACATCCAAAATGGATTGATGAGAGAGAATAGGGTCTCTAATCACATGAACATAGAAATTACAGTATGAGTAATATAAAATTACATCCCAATAACAAGAATGATGAGCTTTAAAATGAATGACATAAAAGAGTGTACTTAAAAAGAAAGAGAGGAGTAGGATCCCTTACATCGGGTCCGACTTGACTCGATCGTTCTTTAATCTCCTGAATAATAAACTTGAGTTAATTTCTACTTGATTAAGAACCTTTTTCAAGCTTATTATTCCTTTTATATAACTTCTTTCTATGTTATAAACATTACGTAATAATTAAGTTAATAATGTTTTTTTTGTAGATATTTGGTTCTTAAGTCGAAAGTGGACTTCTTACAATTACATGTTGTTCATGGGGTCAAAGGTTCTTTATATCCAGAATGAAATTACTGATTTTGATATCATATATATAATATATATCCAGCACATACATGTATTTATAATATCACATAATCATTTAGAGTAAAGAAATGAAATGCACCGTTCATAGAGACGGTAAGCCGTACGTACGCATGAACGCTACTTTCATTTCTATGTCATATTAATGGAATTTAAACTATATGAGAGGTATTTATATTTTAATTCCAGAATTCTATAAATAATTTAAATGTAACATACATCATATATATCCATTATATATATGTACCCATAATTATACATTACATTTGGGGATAAGAAATGAAATGCACCGTTCATGGAGACGGTATGTCGTACGTACGCATGAACACTACTTTCATTTCTATCTCATACTTTAATGGAAAGAAAATGATAATGATATAAAGTTATATTATAATTACAATATAACATAATATATAATAACTTTAAATCCATCCTTTATACGTCCCACATATGGCATTAACGAATCACATCACTTTGAGGGGGCGGTAGTCCGCACTTCCTTAAATGAAGATATCGCGTTTACCCATAATGGAAACCATAAAGGTATGCCATAAATGAAAAATACAGAAGCTTAAGTAAAACATAGACATATTATATATCATATATAAGTATAGTTTCATCTTAATGGCCACATTTGAAGGTGATAAAAGAATGTTGATCAATCATCGTTTCCGAAGGCAGAAATTCGCCATCCACGGAAACAATATGTTCTTTAACCATTAGATGTAGGTGTGTGTAAGTGTAGCTCAAATCCATATTATAAAAACATACTAGTATATTTAAGATACTGGATTTGTTACAAAGGAAATGAATAAAACGATTTTAGGGGGTTGGAGAAGCAAAATAAAATTAAAGGACTCGAGTGAAGACATTACCTTAAAATCGGGTAACTCTCCCAGATTTGAGCTCAAAGGATTCCTTGGGAAGACTTATGCCCAAAGTGAGGCTTCAAGGAGTAAAAGAGGGATGTGGAGAGACAAAATGGGTAGGGTTTGGCCGAGTCAAAGGCTTATGAAGTGTGGGTAAGGAGGTCGAGGTGGGGGCCTTTTATAAGAGGAGAGGAGGGGCACTCTTGGAAAGGTATAAAATGTAACTTTATTTTCAAATGAGTTTCGGATTTTAATGGTCCCACATTGATGTGTTTCTAGGATAAGGTGATAAGGGTTCTAAATCCACCCATAAAATTGGTTTTGGACATTTGTAGCTTTTAGATTTTACATTATCATTCCATTTTATTTAAATCGTTAAATAATGAGGTCATCGCTGCACCATCATGATGTCATAAGTAATTTAATTTATTTAATGTCTAAAAATTATAAAAAAATTACTATGATGTAGTAAATCCTTTTATATTTCCAATTAATATTTATAGTCCAAATGATCATTTATGTAGACAAAAGTAAAAATATTTTACTTAGGTGATACACTCTTTGTTACATTTAAACTTCTTTAAAAATAAAAAGATAAGAAGTCACTTTCTCACAAAAGTGATTCCATGGGGACCCTATGTTTAGCACAAGGAATCCCATGGTCTTCCATGAGACAACCATTAGATTTATGACACATGTTGTGGTCATTTTTTAATATTATGATATTATCTTATTATCTTTAACTACCTGATTACTTATTAATCAAGATAATTAAAGATAATTACCGTCGTTACTATTCATAATGTCCAAAAAAAAGAGCCTTAATTACATAATTTGGACCCTATGATTCCAAATATGTAATATATTTTACCAAATTCCAAACACATAAATTGCAATAATTAATTTTAAAAAAAACTTCTCATTGTCAAAACAAATAGTGGGTTTTTTAGAAACAATATTTATGAAAAGTTTGGCACTTGTTTATGCCCAATTCCAAAGTGAAATTAATCCCAATGACCATAATTGGATTAAATGGTAATAATATATTCCAATTACACTTTAAAACAAATTAATAAGATAATATAACCATACAATTAAATTATATGAAAAAGAAGTTTTGATGTAAAATGCAGTATTTTTAACTATTCATTGAAAAATGAACATTGTTAGAAAAATACCAAAAATTAACCCAAGGTAAATTTCTATGTCCCAATCATAAATGATATGTTTATTTTGAAAAATAGTGCTTATAAAATTGTCAAAAGGTTGATTTAAAAATGGTTTTCCATCAAAAGGTAGTAAAATAATATTTTCAAAATACTAGTGTATTCAATGCTTAAGATCGGATTCATTTGTATTTTAAGCCTCTAAAATTTATTGGATAAAAGTAAAAACATTTAACAAACATATATAATCATATTTCAGTTATTTCTATTCATTCCTGTCAATAAAAAAGCTAGGCATTAACTAACATTTAAAATAATATTATTTTATTATTAGAGTGCAACGTATGATTTCAAAGGAACTCGTTGTTGGGTATTGGGTAAGCCATCGAGCATAGCGTTCCCTTTAAATTAACATTGACATTTTATTCACAAATAGGGATAAATATAAAAATGTCATATTATTTATTTACCTGGGGTGTTACAGAATAGGTTATGTAATTATTAATTAATGTACCTAATTTTACTAATCAGGTCATTAATATCAAGGGGAGAACTCCACAAGTCTTAAGGTAAGGGATCCTCTCTATTTCACTTTTATTCAAGAATGTCCACTATGTTATGTGCTTTTATTTGTAATCACTAATTATGGGTTATGATTTTGAACCTCAAACATACTTCCCTAATGATTTATAAGAGATTATAAACACTTTTCTCTCTCATTATTCCCTCTTAAGTGCATCAAATACCATGTGGATAATCTGTAAGTTATTCTACCCGAATCTCCTTTGTTCCTTCAAGTTTCCCGATCTTCCTTTTACCAAAATGAATTTGTCTTATATTTATATTTGAATCTTTTAAATGTTGTGTACATGTACCAAATTCATTTATCAAGACCCTTTATTCATTATCTTTTGTGGATATACATGATTTTACGTGATTTTCCCCTCAATACATCCCGATAAGCTAACCTATTTTGAGGGAACTTTCTGAATTCTTATCTGATTTCAAGTCCACTTCATATTCTATTTTAATCCACCATTGAATTAATAAAATTAGTCCTTTTTATTATGAAAACCTACTTGGTTCTATTCTAGTTTTATATTAAGGAGTTTTTCTTTTTCTATTTTAACGGTTGTATAGTATTTTCCTTAAAACCACAAATAATAATTTAATGCTAAAAGTAGTTGGGTTTTGCCTTAGTGGTAAGCACCCTGTAATACTACATAAAAATGGGGGTTAAAAACCCATTGGTTGCAGGTACTGTAGTAGTACTGTAGCGGTATTGTAGCAGTGGCGGTACTGTTGATCGGTGGGTAGTGTAACGGTGGCAGGGCACTGTAGCGGTGGTGGTTCTGTAGCAGCCAGGTTACTATTCACAAAATGGGAATTGGGCAAAATATTTGGGCCTACAGACTATGTAATGGAATACAAGCCCACTGGGACTCTGGGATAGGTAATGGGTCTCCCTCTAACTAGTTAAAATAGGTCTTTTCTTTGCTTTATTAATAAAAATGAGGCTTCAGCCCCAAAATTTAAAAATCAAATTAGTGAAAAAATTTCGTAAATACATTTCACACATGTTGTCACTTATACTTGAAATCACTTGCCTTCATACATGCCTATTTTTTCTTATGAGTTTACATGTATATTTTAGTTACTTTATTTCATGGATACTTTTATGATACACCCATTTTTTGTTCTTTATGACTTTATTATGGTACCAAATTTTCCCCATCGGTTACACTTATGTTTATATAAGATTGAATATATATTATTAATTATGTGGAAAAAATATTCATGAAAATTTAAGAGTGTATTCACTCTAATATACTGATTTTGGAAGGGAAACTCACTCCCATATAAAGGTGACACAATCACCTCCCACTTTTCATAGAGGTATGTTGATGATTATGTAATGGTATCCTACATCATTCCACAACCACGTAAAGGTATTAATGACCTCATGTAAAATTAATAACACTAGAATTTATTCTATATAACTGTACAAAGAACCATGTTTATAAGAATCCATGAATCTCAAACAGAATATGTAATGATAAAAAACAATTTCATAAGGGTAACACATTCCCCACGCAAGGGTAACCAAAATACATTAAAAACTAACAAATGGATTCTATATTTAATACAATTTAAATAAAATCATAACATATGTAATATTATATTATTAATAGAATTTTTGAATCAAAATAATAAAAATTTAAATTTGTAACATAAATTATGACAATTTTAAATAAATCCACACCAAACAAAATATAATTTACACAACACATTATTGATGTCATTGTAGTCCTATGTTATCCTAACCCATCAGTTTATTCAAATAGGCTTCACTGAAAAAACCTAAGCTCAAACCTGATCATCCTTGACTATCCAACTACCTATCATGCACCAGACTGGAAAATTAATACCTAAACCAACATATATATTACTAAAAATTGCTAAACTATTTTTAGAAAACAAAACAATATAAAAAAATCATGAACCAAAATTCATAACATCACTTACCCCAGCTTCCACATCACATACCTACAACCATAAATACAAATTCTATCAAAATTCTCAATTGTCACCCATGTTCCGACATGACACCCAATAAAATAGAGTGGTACCCATTTCCTCAAAAATATAGAAAAAATGAAAAAACAATTCTATGTATAAAAAGTATCAAAACAAAAATATTTCTAAATAAAATAAGAAATAAAAAAGCTTACAATAGCAAGAAAAACTGAGGGATGAAAAAATAAAATCTTCACCTCATCACAAATATCTTATAAAACCAATTTCAACCACACACTTACCTCTAATATGTGTCCCCTATAAATCACTTGTAAATCCAATAAAAGGAAAGAATATGAAAAGAAACATATATTTACACCTACTTTATGCTAAGGGATAAAAAATAGACTCATAGAACATCAGTACTATTAAAAGTAGGGATTAACACAATGTTTCTCTCCATATTGTACCCATAGAGATCCTTATGGAACAATATCTTAATGTAGTATGTATTTTCACAAAAAAATATCACTTAAACATCATAAAAAAACTACCATAAATTATATCATTCCATTTAACTTTATATTGACACTATGCACTATGAAAATCAAGTCGATATTTTAGCCCAATTCCCTCCACCATTAAACCATAAATTTGAATACCTACACAAGACAACTTACTTCACTTACACGAAAGTGATTGAATCCCTACCATTTGTTATAGAATATCAAACCCAATAAAAAGATTCATCTAAGGAATTAAAAAAACATGTTTGGTCCTATTTAGGAATATCATCATCTACATTTGTTAAGTTAATGACCATATTATCAAAAATATCTTAATAATATATCATAGAGTTAACTGGAACCATTTTCAAATTATAAATATTCATTTTCATTAATATCCATCCTGAAAGTCATTTAGTCATGTGAAGATGATCAAGTTTCGACCATATTTTACTGGAAGAAGTTTCACAGACTACTTCTCTAAAAACATTATCACATATGGTCAAACATAATAGAAAATATGAATTCTTTAAAATAATAGGTTAAATTTCCTAAAAATAAATATAGGCCTTTCCTATAGCAGTGACAATAGTGATCTTCCTCCAGGATCCTAAAAAAGAATCATGTAGTCTATTGTGGAGAAGAATAGAACACATGTTATCTCACTATAAATTAAAATCTTTCTGTCCTTAAAACATCTTATCCTCTAATCTAGTCAAAGAGAAATTTAGACTAAAAAAACTAGCTATGATACCACTTCTAAATAAAGGGACAACATTGGTGGCATGCTACTTCAAGGTGGGAGGCGTTACTGCATAACCCATCCAATATCGTAAAATAAAAGGATACAAGAAAAATAAATGTGATTTAAAAAGAAAATAAATACCAAAACAGACACAAAACCCAATTTTCTTAGTAACAATATATACTACCACAATTATAATTAAAAATTATGTAAAATATTCGATAAATTATTTATGTTTTTTCGACCCCGTTGGTTCTATTATATATAACTAAAACTAGCCATGAAATTTTTTTTATTATGTAAAAAATAAACGGATTATTACAACCAAAGAAATGAGAAAATTTGATATTGAAATATCATTCTAAATCAAACGAACTAATCTGACACTAACACAAACAAAAATATAATACAACAATGAAAAATAATGAAAATTTCATTTATAAAAACTAAACTAGATTGAGACACCTTAACAGAGCTCAGTATCACCTTTCAAAAATTATTTCCAGAACTAATGTTTCCAAATGATCCTCCTCATAACACCCTCCACCAAATGATCTCTACTAGAATAAAACACATAGTATCATCCACAAATGGAATCACCAATATATCCATGGACAATATCTCCACATATAGATTGTCTCTTTCCTACAGTGATTTATCTCTTGAATTCACCATGGATTTATGAATTAGATTCTATATCTATTGGAATAAGTAATGACCTCAAACACATAAAAATGAAGAAAAACATGAACAACCTCCAATATTTTGGGACTTGTGGTTAGTTGAGAAACTACAGGATGAAGTCATTGAAATAATTATTGAATGGTCACCTCCATGTAAGGGACTTCAAAATTATATTTAATTGTTTTCTAAAGACTCTAAACATAAATGAAACCCCTGAATGATATGTAAGGGTAAGTTTCCCTTCAAAAGGGTAACCTTATTCCTATGTAATTTTATCCACTCTAATCCACTAGTTATTGGAGGTTAATCCACTCCCATGTAATGGGAATGTGGACACTAACCTCATTTCACAATGGTAATTAGTAGTTCATATAAGGGTAGCCTAAATTATTCCAAAAACATTTAAAGGAATCTATGACCTTATATAAAGGTAATACCCATATAATAGAGAATTTATAAGGGTACAAGAACCCCTATATTTCATTGTATAATCACATATAAATTTAACAAAAAACTTTTGTAATGGTAACACATTCCTCAAATAAGGATCATACAAATATTCTCTAATGACGCCCAATCAATTCTATGTTTAATAAAACTCAAATAAAAGGGGAAAAGTTGTATGAAATTATTCATGTAATCTAAAAATAAAAAAACTAAACATTTTAATTTAAAACATAAATCATGAGATATTTAATAGTTTAGATTCATCTTCGAATGTTTGGGAGGATAGTTTGGGTATGATTTAAAAGTTGGGACTTGATTTCGATGAGATATGATTGGCATAAAATTTATCAGACCGACCATATGATACTAATATGTTCATTTCGGTGTAGTTTCATGCAAAATAGAATCAATACCTTTTGTGTGTATCAATTTTTGTGGTTATCATTAATGGAATCTGGAATTGGTTTGTGGATTTTTCCCTTTCGAATATTCCATGAAGAAAAAATTAATAATATCATCAAGGAGAAAATAAGAGTTCTTTTGGTTATCATGGGTAGAATAAAGACACATCTAGGTGCATAAAATGAAGAAAATAATGGATGATGCTCTATCTGAGTGGAGATTTGATGTTCATGTGTGTAACGGGTTCCATATTGATCCTATAGAAACTGGTTGGGCTATGTTACACATTTCACTAGGTTGTATGAATTAAGGTTATCTAAAATATCATGCATTGTGCATATTTTGGTTTTAGAATTTGGTTGTATTTTCTTATGAACATATTAACATGAAACCACCAATTTTACACACCTAAAAATACTGTATGTTAAAAGGGATAAAATACAGGGAAAGTCACTTAATTATTCTCTTTAGGTTTGTTGATATATTTGTACAATTGTACTTAGTATAGTTGGGATCATTGAATTCTGATAATATTATCATCTTATTTGAATAAATTCACAAGGGGGAAGTGTAAATTATCTCACATATTATTCATTACATGATATGTATAGATTTTAAGATTTGGCCTCTCTAGGTTCTTCTTATTTTCCTTTTATACTCTTTACAATTGTAACTAATGATTATAATTTTTTATTCAACAATATATAGTTTCATATTTTCATAATTTCCATCATTTCACATGAATAAATTTTCCTATCATTTTTGGAAACTCCTATTTGGAATTAGAGAGTGTTGGAATGAGGTCACAGTGGTAAGAAGAATATTTTGTTTTTGTTGCGTGGACTGATTAATACAGAAGTAAAATTATCATGTGTGGATTTTTTTGTGATACGTCTTCTTCCTATATGAAAATGACGATAAATAATTGAGTATATTCATGGGATAAAAAATATAATGTATACATATTTTGATAACTATGATGTAGGAGAGTACAGGTAAGATGGTGTCAGTTAGTGAGTGTAACAAACACTTCCAAACCTCAAAATTCTAAGGATCACACACATAATGAAGTTTTAAAACTAGAGATGAAATTAGAATCAACTAATAAACGAATTTTAAAAGTAGAAAATATTGAAGAAATGAATAAATAATGAAATACAATAAAGAATATAATATATTTAATGTGGTTCTTAATTGATCCAACTCCATGGCAGGAAAACCACCATACTATCTATTTTTATTAATTCCCAGTCAAATTAAATTATCGTAACAAATAATGATCCAAAAAAAATGGAATAAAAATAGTAGTAAATAAATATGAATTAATAATTAAGGGTAAAAACCCTCACACTATATAATTTGATTTACCAAAAAACCATGAAAAAGATGTTATTCAAGTATCTTTATGGTTTTTATAAAAAGAAGAAATGAATTCCCAAAAAAGGATCTCAATCTCTACAAATACATATTTCATGGAAATATCCATTATACAACATTTAATAAATGGAGTGTATGGTATAGAAAAATGCATCAATCTCTAAATGACCTCTAATGGAGAAAATCATCTCAAATGGTAGTACATGTAACTTCTCATTACCCACGTTTAGATATTCTCCCTCGCATCACATTTTTTACTCTTAACTTGGGTGTTTGTTGAGCCTATAAATGTTAGAGAACATTTTATCAGAAAAATGGATTAAATTTTTTTATTATATATTGTTTGAATTAATGGAATCTAGGAAAAATGTGTTAATGGATTTTTGGGGATCTCCCTAAGTTCAAAGAATGTATGAGTTGGTTTGAGGTTTTAGTAAGGAATCTATTTCATTCTTTATTTGTATGAATTTTACATGTTGTGTAAGGAATACACAGTCTGATATGGTTTTTAAGCTCAAATCATGAGATCGGTACACAATTTGAATGATTACATTTACTTTAAGGGTTATATGTTGTGTAATATTAAAAGATCTATTTTTAATTAAAAGGTGAAGGGTTTTTGTCATATGTGATCCATGTTTTTTTGTTGATGGATCATCAAGGAATTTATGTTTCATCTCTTTGGGTAAGATATCCTTTCTTATTCTTCATTTTTTTGATCATGGTAGCATCACTGCATTGCACTAATCTTTTTTTGGATCCATGGTAAATATTCCATTGATTATTTTCAAGATATTTTGTGTGATCTAGGTCAGGGGCATTTCATTTAATGGTTTTGGTGTGGTGGTTGTGCATTCTTGAGGTATGTGTTGTTTCCTCTTCTCTACTAAACCATTTGTTAAATTGAATCAAATATAATAGGCATAGATTAATTATAGGTAAAAGATGTTCATTTTAGGTTTCTTCCTTGTATGTGATTCCATTGTAGGAATGTGAAACCAGAGTTTTGAGGAATGTGGTTTAATATCTACCTTTGGATGGTGAAAACAGTATCTCCATTTTTTGATAAATTTTTTATTTAATTAAATATCATGATATGATTAAGTTTTTGTGTGTGCTTTGAACTGAGTTTTTTATAAAATATGGTTTTCCCTTGGTTTTGGTAAATTTATTGGGGTTTTAAAATCATTGTGAAATGGTTTTATAAAATATTTTTCAAATAATGAAATGATTATAAGGTTTGATTAAATGGTTTGGAAAATAGAGTTCATGAGAAGCCTTGGGTACTTATGTGAAAGGAATATAAATAGGTCACATCCATTATCAGGGGGTTTTATGATGGGTATTTCATTTTCTTCAAAGTATTATTATTCTAGGGACTTATTAAAACTATTATGGGTTCACATTCTAGGGGGTTCCTCAGCTCTATAGACTTGATAAATATGTATAGTGGGTTGATATGTCCATGATTGTTAATGTTTACGTATGAGTATCCTAGCTATCTTGACAGAATGTGATCCATTGTGTCATGTTACATGTACTGATTCATTTCCAATTTAGGTTGTTTTAGTTTGTATTATTTTTCTTATACTTCTACGGATTTGATATGATATGTGATGCATGCTTTGTTTCGATATGGTATATTTGTTATAAAATATATGGATAAGGAATGATTTAAAACATATTTACCTGCTTTATTTAGAAATGTAGAAAAAGTGGAAATTAAATTGTATTTCCATGCCTTTCATATAAAAAATTATACAATTCCATATATTCTATAATTTTGATAAATCAAGTATTATTATTCATATACTTCATATGGAAAAAGTAGGGGAGAGCCTACCAGGATTGTTAGATCACGTGATGCATACCCCTTTGATAGTGTGTTGATATGGTTATGTATTTTGATGTTAATAAAGGAAAAGCATCATAGTTATATGGATATTTTTGTTGTCAGATAGGTTTTGGTTATATAGATGGTGAGATCCTATGGATTGAAGACATTGGATGTAGTTTTTTCATTACCTTTTTTCATTTAATGGGGGATTGGTATCTTGGAGACTGATTTTTTAACATTCGAATTATATCTCTTTAGTTGTTATTTTTACTATTTTCAATATATTTTCATCTTACCATAATTACCTCTACGATGTGTATATATAACATTTCATTTCTTCTGGTTGAGAGAAAACATTCCCTCTTCTTATTATTTGATGTCTAGTTGTTATTCACTAGCCTATGTGGATCGATAATTTCTTTCAGGTGCGTGTTAGTTTGGTTCAGGTATTAGTTTGAGGGAGAATCTGGGAAGGATTCATCATATTATGGAATCAATGGTGATATGTCCCCTAGAATCCTTATCTTGGGATGTTTGGTAGAATACATATAGGATTGTTGAGCCTTGAGAAGCATACTATGGTTAGTGACTTTCCATCTCATTCCATGATGAGAAAAAAGTTACCATGGGATGTTGGGATTGGTGTCTCCAATTTTTAATTCATGATGTTAGTCTTGATTTTTTATCAAGGGTTATCTATTTTGAGTTATGATTATCCTATTGTATGAGTGTTTATTTTTTTCAATGTGGAATTGTTTGCCTATAAGATGTGTTCTGTGAGTTCCTCCAAAGGGTGTAACTGATGCACCCAAATGGAATCCTCTTATAGATCATAATTATATCAATTTTATTATGTGGGTAGTTTTATTTTTCAACCATATGTACCGAAATCATATAATGCAGTTGTTGAGTTATATCCCAGAGCTTTAGATAAAGGGATTGATCACGATAGTTATTTAATGAGTGGCCACAATCCATTAAATATAAGAATTAACCACAAGATGTGTTGGAATATCTTGAAATGATTTACTAGATGTTTTAATTCCTAGATACAACTAAGAGTATCAATGGAAATTTCACATCTTTCATACCTTGTGGTCCTAGCATGTGTTGGTGAGATTCCTTGGTACATGCAGATATGAACATGGGATTGAATTGGAAGTGTTCTAATACTCTATTATAACATTAATTTTTTCCAAATTCATTGATTAGGAATATGACACTATAGTTCTCCTCTTTATAGAAGGGATATTTTTTGGTGTCGATAAACACCAATTGATTTCTTGAGAAGGTTTATTTTTTGACCATATGTTGTAATGAATGACAAGCTGAAAACTCAGAAGTACATGGATGGTTTGCGATAACAAATAAAATCCCATAAATTTATCCAAATGATTTTGACCTATGTAGAAATTATGGAAATTTATATTATAGAAGAGATAAGTATTTAAATAAAGGATAGATATTCTTCCTCTTCTCTTCTACCTGGTGTAAGTGTCAGTGGCGCACTAGTGAAAAATAGGAAGTGGAAGGATCATCACCATAGTGGTGGAGGTTGTTCTCATCGTAATGTCTCTTTAGCATCCCCATTTTCATCTAATTATGTTCCTATGACATTTTATCATTCTGAAAAGTTTGAAAAAGCATTCTATTATTGTCCTTCACCTTTAAAGATGTCTAATTGTTTTGGAACTTATTCTTAACTGTAGCATTTTTTTCAGGATATTGTTTCTCCTCGATATGTTTAGGGATCGTTGGCACAAAATCCTACTATGGAATAGTCATATTATTCTATGAAAATAGAGATCTCTCCACTTTTCTCAATATTGAATCCCCTTTAGGAAGAAGATGAATTTTTAATGGAGGTATATGCTGGTGTAGAAATAGTGATTTGTACAATATTTTGTTGCATCTTCAGTAGTGATTTCGGTATTTGATATTGGTAATTCCTACACATTTATGTATGGTTGTTAAGTTGATATGATAAAATATCAAAATGAGATAGTGTCTTTTTTTATGGAGTTAGTGACACCTATTGGGAAGAGTAAAGAGTAGTGTTTTTGGTTTTCTTCTATTTAATTATTGATAGATGATTTAGAGTTAGTATGTTATCTTCTTAATCATGATTTGGATATATTTAACACCATCATCAGGACGAATTCGATTATTGATCATCATGATGAGGTTGATTTTTATTGTCAGTGTGTCTCATTTCTTATGGATAATGTGAGATCAAGGGTGGTTTATGGAGAGTGGTATTTGAGGTATGGTCATGCAGGACCTTCCTTCCAATATCTTATAAGTTTTTATTATTGTATTTCAGTTAATCCCTATGATGTTTCTTCTATTTTTTTCTTCATTCTAATGTTCTATATTTTCTTAACATTTTCCCAAATTATTTCTCCATGCTTCTTCGATATATGAGGTAGAGTTTATGATTGACCCTATCTCAGTATATAGCTTATTTCGGAACCTTGTTATCATATCGCACCAATTGAGATGAAAGAGCTCAAGATTTAGATGAAATTCTTGATGGAAACTAGTTTTGTGTGGATGAATTGTTTGATTATGTGTGGAATACAATTATGTGTACACTATCAAAAGTTTTTCAAGGTAACTGTTTAGAATAGGTATCATTTTCCGAGTGTGGATGAATTATTTGATTAGTTAAATAGGGAAAATATGTTTTTGAATATATATCTTCTCTTAAGTTATCATTATATAAGAGTTCTAGAGTCTGATATACAGCAGATCGATTTCAGTAAGAGGTATTTCCATTAAAAATATTTTATAATGTTTTTTTCTAAAAAATGATCCTATACTTTTTATATATTTGTTGAATTAAATATTCAATCAATATCTCAAGACATTTATGGTAGTGTTCATGGATTATATTTTGGTTTCCTCATTATTTAAGCATGAGAATGAGCACCATTTGGTTTCTGTTTTGGAAATACTAAGGCTTCACCATTTTTATATAATGATTGTGAAATAAAATTTCTATATCCAAAAAGTGATGTTCTTTGGGATCATAACTTATGAGCACGTATTAACAGTTGATCTTGAGAAGGGAATGGTTTTTTTCTCACTGAAAGAGCCAAAAATATTAATTGAGATTTGGGGCTTCCTTGGTTTTTTGAACACTATCCATGATTTTCAAAGATTTCTCAAAGATGGTGTCAGGTTTAAATTTTATTACCCAGAAGAGGGTGAAATTAATATGGGATAAAAAATTTCCATATTTTAATAATGAGATGATACAACCTCTGACATCATCTTCTATTCGGATCTTACCAGACTTCGATAATGGGTATGTGTTTATATATGATGCTTCTGAAACTAGTTTGGGTTTTGTGCTTATGCAGTATTATCATGTGGCATCTTAAGGATCTTTTCATCTTCGACCGCATGAGAATAATCAACCCACTCATGATTTACATTTTGCCATAGTTATGCATGCACTTAATTGTTTGTGGAAATATCTTTTTGGGGAGTGGTTCAAATTACTTTATTACCAAAATACTTTAAGATATATATTTTCAAAGAAATACGTGAATTTAGTATAGAGTTTGTTGGTAGAATACCTCCAAAAATTTTAATTCTATATCACCTACACCCTAGGGAAGTTAAATTTCATTATAGATGCCCTTAGATAAGAAGTGTTATTGAAAGATGCTAATAAATCAAAAGAAGAGTGTAACATTATAAAGATTTTTTTAGTTTCAACTAGATTATCTTCAGGGTGTTTTAAGAATGGGCTTGAGAAATTATTAGTTATCATCATCTCTCCTCGAGTCTATTCAGTAGATTAAATAGTTTGATGATGATTTCATAGGAATTACAACAAACCTATATGTTACAGAGACTGTTTTGGGTTAGTCTCTCTCTATTTAGATTGTGTTCTCTGTTTTGATGGATTAGTTTCCCATCACAACATTGGTGAGAATCTCTATTTAGTTAGATTATCATGGTTCTTTGTGGGTTGTTAATACAAGTACTACAAAGATATATTATGAAATAATATTATGATTTTATTGGTATGTATGAAGCATTCCATTTCTGATTATGTGTCTCGTTGTTACACTTTCTTACATGTAAATTTAGAGCATATAAAATGTTCTAGATTACATTAGCTTCCTCCGATACTGGTTCGAAAATTTGTAGAGGTATTAATATAATTTGTAGTTGAATTCACATGGTCTCCTAAAGGGGTTAATTATATCTATTTGGTTATTTATTGGTTCAGAAGTTCAGCTAATTTAATTCCAATCTGGAACACTTCTAAATTTAGAGATCTACATGTAGTTCTTTCATCCTTTATTTTAGACATGGATACAAGGATTACATTGGGGTTATGGATGAGTATCCTAAGAATAATGGTTACTATTTTTGGGTTGATTATATATTTTACACACATATAGATGATTATATGTAGTATGATATTCATATTTGGAGGATATTCTCCATCCTTGTGTCATAGTTTTTTATGGATCTTTGGAAAACCATCTAGTACTAGTTTAGTTGGATTATATAAAAAGTTATAATTCATCGACAAGAATTTATCCTATCATGGATTTGAATAGTCACCTATTCAGACCACCAATTTTTTGGGAATAGGTGGGTGAAGATTCTTTGGTGGGATCGATTTGGTTCCGAAGGCTCCTGTAAGGATTAGAGATATATATTGGTGTCTTGTTATAACACATAGTAAAAAAAACTTATTCCTGTAAAAAGATTTATCCAGTATAGTTTTTAAAATGTGAACAAGTTTTCTTGAACTTTATTCCTCAGTTAGGTCACTTTCGTATTGGAAAATAGGGAAATATATCTCCATGATATTTTGGACCATTTAAGGTCACTGAGCAGCTTGGGTAGGTCTCCTATCATGTGTAATTATCTATTTAGTTGATAGTAATTCAGTATGTTTTCCACATATCACAAATTAGGAAAAACCATCTTGATCCCACTCACATTCTGAATTGGGAAGAGATTGAGATAGAACTATATGTTTGTGTTGTGGGTCATCTATTAGTGATCACTAACTCTCAACTAAAGGTTTTGTGGGGAAGTCGATTTAGTTGGTAAAAGTGTTATAGATGCCTGGGTGATATTATCATGAGACATGGGATCATGAGTCATTGACGAGGGACCAGTTTCCTCACCTATTTACTAGACTTTATTCTTATACAAGACTTCCTAGGGATGTAATGTATTATGTTGGAGTGTTTGTAAGATCATGCTAACTACTTTCAAGTATGTTCCTCCCCTTTATTTTTTCCCTCGTAAATTGGGTGCATCTTGGGACTCTTGATGATAAAAAACATTTTTTTGGAAAAATTTATAATATTAAGGGTTGTACATTTTTTTTGAATTAATAGATTTAGAGTATAAATGTTTCAATGGATTTCAGGGTTTTCCTTGTGTTAAAATTTTTTTTTACCTTGATTGATGTTTTTATAAAGAATATTCTTTTTTTGTTGTCTGTATGAGATTTACACTTCAAGTAAGGAGTAAAATATTTTTAATGCTTTTAAGGATCTTGTCATGATCATAGTATATAGTATGAATGATTACATGTATTATAAGGGTTACACACCATGTAATGTTAACATAACTGTTTTTAATTAAAAAGAAGTGGGTTATTCTGTGTATGTGATTCCCATGGATTAAATGACAAGTAAATGAATCAAACTCTATGTAAATATCAGATGTTATGGATTTATGGAAAAATGCGAATGATGTTTCATTCATTATTATATACCATTCATCCACCTCAACATATGGCTATTCTATCGTGATTCTGGGAGCCTCTATTTATTCCATATTGATTCTTCCATCACTTGATCATCAAGGAATTCAGTTATATCCATTGGGGTAAGATATCCTCTCTTATAATTCTTTGATTTGATCACAACTTTTTTTTGCGCTATTGGTTTCTTACATCATAGGTAATGATTCCATTTGATTCATTTCAAGATTTGGTGTGTGATCTTAGTGTAGGGTCAATTTCCTTTGTTTGTTGTGGTTCGACTAGTGTGCCATCATAAATTAGGTGTTGTTTTTTCAACTTTTCCAACACTTTTTTTAATTGAATAAATTTTAATAGGGTTATATTGATTCTACGGCCTCCCTAAATATTTTTGGGTTCTTATGGTGGATTCTATTGCGGGTATGTGCAACCCCAATTTTGAGCATGGGGGTTCCACGTCTACCCTATGTTGCTGGAATGCATTGCTCCTATTTTTTTATAATTTTTTTTATCAAATGATATTTAATGATATATCTGATTTTTATGTGTTTTTGTAACTCTACTTCTATAGTATATGGTTTTTCAATTGTTTTGGTAAATGGAAATTGTTTTTCAAATCATTATGAAATCATTTTCAAAGCATGAAATGGTGAAATGGTTTGGAAAATGTATCACATGGGAACACATGGTTACTTTGGTGGAATGTATAGAAATATGTCTTTCACGTTATTGGGGGTTTTCCCAATGGGTATTTCCTCTGATCGTTAGGCATTATGTTCTAGGGGCATGATAGACCTATTAGGGGGTTAACTTTTTGTTTTTCTCCTGTGATTTATAGACTCTATGGATATGTCAAGAGGAATGATGAACATGTGAATTTATATGTTTATGTATGAGTGTCCTAAATATCATATCCTAGTGAGAAATTTGGTGTTATGTTACATATACTGTTTCTTGGCTGATTTGGACCATTTTATTTTATATTAATTTTTTATACATCCATTGATTTGATATTACATGTTATGTATGTTTTTATTTTGAAATGACTTATAGGATTCGATATATATATATATATGGATATGAAATTAAATTAAAATAAATTACTTTATTTATCTAGAAATGTGTGAAATGGGGAAATTAAATTTTTTCCATGCTTGGGATATAAAAACTACTAAAATCAAGAATAGTTTACTTTATGGTTGATAATTCATGGATTTCTGTTCAAATACATGATATGGAACATGTGTGTGTGTGACCCAAATGAGCTTGTTAGATCACACCCAATATACCCCTTTATTGGTTTTTATTCCTGGTTATGTTTTCTGATACATGGAAAGAAAAGGCACAAGAGTGAGGCACTGAGATTTTCTATCAGCAGGTTTTTGGGTAGCTGGTTGGTGATATGGTGCATGTTTTCTAATGCTATCTCTTGGAGTCTATTGGGGAGGCAATCTTAGTTTCTTTCCATTGATGTTGAACTGGTATCTAGTAGATTGTTTTGATTCCTTTTTTGTTCTTTAGCTTCGGTTGTTCTTTATCTAAAATGGAATACATTTTTATCTTACACTCTTTCTCACTAATATGTGTACATATGAAATGTGGTAACTTCAGGTTGGATGAAATAATTACCTCTACCTTTTGTTTGATTCCAATGTTTTATTCATCAACCTAAGTGAATTGGGAAATCCCTTTGGTTATATGCAGGTTAATTATGGTTACTATTTTATGAGGGTATTTGAGTCGGGGTTTTCGTAGTAAAAATATTTCATATAAATGTTCTAATGAATTAATCTCCATCAATATATATAATGTGATCTAAAATATGCCTGAGAGATAAAGGTTTTTTAAACGGCTCAATGGAACCTGAGAAATTTTGCGCTAACAGTTATGTAACATGAACATCCCGATAATAAAAAACAAAATAGCAATCACACCATGTCATGTTTTGTTGTATAAAGGTTAAATAGGTCCACTCATAATGGTACTTATACACTATATAAATGTTTTTATCCATTACATATGGGTATAATTATTACTATGTAAGGGTCATCACCCACAATGTAAGGGTAAGACCCTAATAAACCTTCAAACATAAGGTTAAAACCATGGCTCGTACATTGAAATATCATCCAATACACATACTACGTAAGGAAAGAATGAGCTTATTAAAGGGTAGGGAATCCACTACACACTTCACGATAGGGTAAAACACCACTAGCATAATGTTAAAAAATATAAATAAGGGTATGATACACTCATGTAAGGGTAGACTACTGGATATAATGTTTTACCATAGAAAACTCTCATAAGTGTAAAGGAAACTATAAAAAGATTATGTAAGGATTAGGGGAAATCCACATAATGGTAAATCTGAAAAATTAAAACATGTGTAAGGGTTGTTAAAAAACAAGTGTAAAGTAAATTCAAAAGGTATGAAACAAACTAGTATATAATTATAATAATTATTAATCATGGAAAACAGAAATAATAAAATAATGAACAAGTTAGTTTCATTTGGAAATCTATCAAAAACATTCAACAAAATCCCCTTTATTTTTAAAAGAAAACACAGGATGTTGTTCTTGAACATGATGGTAATTCAAGTGTAAAAAAGTTCAAGATACCTAAATAATGACCTTACCTGGATAAAGGTATAGCCTTAGTCAAATATTAGCTAGGTTTTTTTCTTTGTGTACCTTAGTGAAACCGGCCATTCCAATTTCTATAACCTCTATTTTAAAGTGAATCCAAATATAAATATTCATAGAACTTCAATGGAATACTAAATTTTTAGAAATATAAAAGGAGGATATAGAAATAGAATTTAAAATAATAATAAAAATACATATATTGAGCTCAAAAATCAAAACCAAATCCATATGGATTCATTAACATGTTCAACCAGTGAAATTTACTCGACCTCAGTGGTTGAGATAGACTCCATTGATTTTGTATTGATTCCATCATATTAATAATCTATATAAAGAGTCAGTAATTCCTAATAATTTATATTCTTACCATAAAAAATAAAAATATATGTAGAAAAATTAATGTTTCTTAATAACCATTAAGGATCATGCCAAACAGCCATTCCCTGATTTTCTATTAATCTTCTCAAAGTAATGATATAAAATGGAACATTTAAACTAGTATAAATCATACCATACATTATACTTATGAAGATATTAGTATATGAGATTCTACTAAAATATTAAATATCATAAGTTTTGGCAAGTGATTGAGACAATGAATGATTAAAATTTTAACCAAATAAAACATTAAAATGTTTTAAAGAATCAAAAAATACCTCATAACCACTATAAAGATATAATACTATTGAAATAGACAAATACACATACTCTTTACAGACATAATATTTTCAATGTCTAAAATTTTATTAGCATGGCCCTGATCATTCATTTCTAATATATAAGTTAACTATATTTTAAAATATGTGATTGATTTAATATCACAATAGATGAGTAACATGTCATAAAATAAATAAATAAATAATTTTTTAATAGATTTGAAATATAAACATGAATCAAACTGACTCTTATTAAAACCATTGTAAATGATAAACATGTTAAACATATGTTACTATTTTTTTAAGACTACTTTTAATCCATAAAAAAGTAATAAGAAAACAGACTCTGAAATCATTGAATTCATGTCCAAAACCAATAGAGGATTCTTTTATAGTTTTTCATTTAAATTTATACGCAATAAATTTATTTTTATTTCATTTTATTTTTATGAAAATCCAAATAGATGGAATAATCAAGAAGAATTATTAACTATGGGAGAATAAATTCGAAGTAATCAATTTCAACTATTTGAAAGAAGAATTTGGATATAAAGTTAACTATAAATGTAACTCTATTCCAAAAAATTTGTCTTATTTTTTTTATAAAACCTTTTACAACTAGTTACTTTTTTAGTATTTGGTTTATTGACTACATACTAGGTTTGATTTTTTCTTAAGGATTACATCTCATCCTTCATGTCTGAAAACCAATTATTAAAGTTAATGTCATTGAATGATTGATTGTATCATTTGGGATCATCTCCACCGATATATCCTCTACCACATGAATTTAAAATGATACTATATTATAATTCTTCTATGTAGAAAGAGGTTTAATGATCCTGGTTTTCTTATCCCTAGTGTTCTGATGACATTTAAGGTCACTAGGATCTCTATAATTAGGTGAATCATTATAATTAATTCTTGAATCTAGTTCATGCCGAGAAAGCAGTAGATAAGAGGAAGGTGAAGGAGTTTCAATAGATGACCCAATAACATTAGGAGGACTAACCTGATGATCTATCTTCTAAGAAGGATCATTGCTGCAATTTGTGGGAGACTGTACTATAAAAAGATAAGGATATTCATACACTGTATACCGAGCAATAATTCACATATGAAAATCACGTTTATTAGTCCAAAACATACACCACTTCACCCCTTAGGATACCATATGAAAATGAATTTTACATAACTAATCTCAATAATATCACTTTTGACATGAGAATATCCAGTACATCAAAACACACTAATATTTCCCTAGGATGGGGGTCTATTTCCCTATAGCTCTATATAAGTCTTAACGCCATTAGCAGGTAAGGGACACCTATTTATCAAGTAGACTTCCATTTTAATATTTTATTCACAAAATTACTTATCTATTCCTAGGAATGATATAATTGTATCATCCTACTTAATAATGGTTTGGTTAATATTTTTAGTTATCCCATTTTGTATGGGAGTATGACCCGCAGTTATGTGCCTAAAAATTTAATCACATTTAGAAATACATATTGAATTCAGTGGATAGGTATTAAATTAAAATAACAATCCTAAATTCCTTTGATTTCATCCAAAATTTATATTCTATAGAGTCTTTCCAAGTTTTAAACACCTTAAAGGCACTAAATTTATTCCAAAAAAATATAAACCTATATTTTTTGTGGAAAAAAATTATAAAGGTTATAAATTAGGAGATTCTGTTATATGAGGTAGTACTAGTATTCCCCCAAAAATCATAGTGAACATAATCAAGTAGGTGATCAACACTACAACTATATATATAAAAGATAACAATTTTGGACTTCCATAAGCTACAGTGTTTCCAAAAGGGAATGTTACTCGATGTTAGTTGAGTGAGTAAAGCCTTTACTTTCTCAATTCTTCTATCCCTTTAGAAATCACTGGTCCAACCACCTATTACCAATAATAATGATATCACTATTTGTGATGTATGTTTTACCCAACCTTTTTATATGAGTAATTCTCGAATAAAATGTAATATATTCATCATGGATCCTTTCATTACCATGTGTTCTCCATTGATGATTCATAGACATCTAAAATCATATTTAAACATGTAACCTATTTGATCTAAGACACATGACGAGATCATATTCATTTATAAATATGGAACCCATGATACATCCAAAAATGTAACTGTATTATGTTTTGATATCTGTAGTACAATAGAACATGTACTTATGTTAAGAGATATGTTATTATTGCCTAAATCAATCTATCCTTCAGCTCACATGGTCATGTTAGAAAAGAAAATCCTATCAGGGAACTTATAGAAGGAACATTCCAAGT
The DNA here is from genome assembly GCA_963277665.1 of Viscum album. Classification (NCBI taxonomy): domain Eukaryota; kingdom Viridiplantae; phylum Streptophyta; class Magnoliopsida; order Santalales; family Viscaceae; genus Viscum; species Viscum album. Next base: position 213,860,489 of record OY728146.1, on the reverse strand, counting down.
ATAAAACCCATTCACCATGAATAGAATCATAGGACACACACAGAAACCCTTCCCTATCATAGCGTTTGTTTGAAGAGAGAGAATCATCACCTGAATGTTTAGGAGAATTTCTTGATTTGATATCATGGAATTTGGATCTAACATGCCCATGTTTACTACAATGATAGTAGGAAACCACTTTCCTCTTGGATATTTCCCAAGAATCTTATACTGGATGCATTTCTTCCCACCCTTATTTATTTTACCTTTATTATTCCTTTAAAACATTGAAATACCCGTCATATTCAGAACCTTCATCTCAAGTTCAACCTTAACATTCCCATGCAACTTACCATAAAGAAATTCATACTTGACTTCCTCTAAGAATAATAAATCTCTTTAATAAATTAAATGATCATTAGAATATTCATATGAACTATATAAATAAATTAAAATTATAATGTATTTTCCCAATCTTCAACACTAACATTTATATTGGCTAAATATAATAAGATTTTATTAAACTCGTCATGATGAGCCTGAATGAATGTTCTGGGGTGCATCTTGAATCTATATAATTTTTGATTATTATAGATATTAACAATTAAAGATGTTTTTATATTTTTTTTTTCAAGCTTTGACCAAATTAAAAATAAATATGTTTCATTAGAAATATCTTTTATGAATTTATCATCCAAATACATTGTTAAAGAGCGATGTCCTTTCCCCAAAATGTCTAGAGGGAAATATGAATAGGTTATCACAAACTTTAAATCATCAAATGGACTTATATAGGGTTTAATAGGTCCAAAAAGGGAATCATGAATCCCTTTATTTACTAATAGGTATCACATGATGAATCTGCACAAATTATAGTCATTATTACCATTAGCATTTTTCATTTCTTATTTCCTAGAATCCATAATCCAATGCATGAGGATATGATAAGAACTGACGAGTGAAACAACACTAGAAAACCCAAAAATTGTAAGTATCATGAATTTAATGAATGTATACAATTAATTAATAAAATATAATCAACTAATAAATAGGTGATAGGAATAGGAAAAAAATATTGAATAATGAAATAAGGAAAAAATAAAAAATACAAGAGAATTAATGTAGTTCATTACTAGATGGTATAAATACATGGAAAGAAAACTCACCTACTTCCTATTTTTATAAATACTAAAACAAAATACAATAATTCAACAATGTATGATAAAAAACTATGGAATGAAGGACACAAAAAATAAATATAAAATAAAAATGTGCAGAAAAACCCCCAATTCATATGTATGAATTTACTAAATAGTCAAGAAAAGTAATTTATTAATATATCATTCTTGTGTCGATGAAGAGAAGTAAATAACACCTATTTAAATGATCATAATAAGTAATATAACACAGTGTCAGGGAAGCTTCATTCATCAACATCAAGGTAGTGTCACATCTGTCAAGGTATAATGCCTCAAAATCCAAAATACCTTAAATGGGGGAAACATTCACTCCAGCTCTGATTGAAGTACTCACATATCTCAAAAAATTCATCAAATTTATATCACTCAACTAAGGTATTGTGAGGTGAAATACCCCAAATAGACCAAGGTTGTTGCAATGGCTCAATGGTACTCATGAAACGAAGGGATGATAATGATTCAACCTTAACAGTCTAGTAAAAAACATAATAGAAAAAAACCACATAAAGGTCAATTATGTAAAGGATTAACTGGTCCTCATGTAAGGATATTATTGCATAGTGTAAAGGTCAATCTCCTCTACATAAAGGTACAACACTCACTCTATAAGGTTCATCACCTGCTACATATGATTAAGACCTCATCCTCCATTCTCACAAAAATTTAACCCCATGGATTTAAAAAGGTAAGACCACCCAATACACATTCTAGGTAAAGTAATTATGAACTTAAATAAGGTTAGGGAGGCCACTAAACACATCATGTAATGTAAACCAACCAAATTATGTAAGGGTAAACAATAACTACATAAGGGAAATCTTCCCTCACATAAGTGTATCCAAATGGATACAAATTACGTGTAAGGGTAAAAAAACTCACATAAGGATAAGGAAAACTATACAAAGCTTTCGTAAGGGTTAGGGGAACCCCACACAAGGTAAAAACCATGAAATTAAATGTTCTATAATGGGACAATAAAAAATACAAAAATAAAAATCAAATTACCTGGAACAAACTTGTAGAGAATTATTATTAATATTAAACATGAAAAACATAAACAAAAAAAAATAATGAATAGATTATTTTCATTTTGAAATATAACATGATAAATTTAACATGAAAATAAAAATTGAAATAGTGATTTGCTCAAGATTTGCCATAGCTAGATGAAGAGTGAGGGGCTTTTAGATTTTGTTATATGGGGGAAATATACTAGATAGACATAAAATAACTAATATTCAAGTTGAGGATGGTTTAGAAAATAGAAAAAAGATAAATACTTATATGTGAACCTTATATGTATTGGTTTGGGGAGTGTGAAATTTTTTGGTAGACCAGGAGGTGTCCTATCTTCAGAAGATACTACTCTAGTAGATGGTTTCTATAGTGTGTTATAGAGGGTGGGGTTTCTAAAATTTATGGGGGATGATCCTTTTGGATAGATAATAGAACATTGTACATAACTCCTAATAAATCATACATTGAAGTATATAAAACTTCATCATATGTATATTTTCATAGAAGGAGCAACTCTATGTTGGTTTTTTTCTTAAAATAGTTATATGATAGGCTCGTTCTAGAAATTGTTCAAACCAATTCTTATGAATTGATATGGTAATGAAATAGAAGATGGTATTTTGAGGTATTTGAAGACTCTGTGACAAACTTGAATGATGGATGAGTCCATTTAGGAGTTAGATAAATTCACTTTGAGTTTCTCATACTTACCAAATCCATGGTATATGGTTTCTTATAGGAGGATTGTGTCTTGAAATTGAAAACTAAATTTCCATTCATTAACCAACTATCAAATTTAGGATGATTTATGTTAAACATACATTATAAAGTAACTCATTAGTGATGGAGTACTGCATCATACCTATGGGTGGATAATAACATCGTCAGTATCATGGGTAACCACCATTATAGAAATTTATTTCACTTTCAATCTTAAATAATTTGAGTGTAATCAAAGTGATAATGATTTAACGAGGTTAATGGGGAACGAATGATGGAATGGGATAAAGGATATCATAAAATAGTAGGGGTTATGTTATTATTGTTTCCAACCTTACAACCATATTCCCAGATGTAACACCCCAAGCATCCACGATACGTTTCCCTTTGAATAATGTGATATCTTGCACAGTACGCAACATGGTGTTTTAGTAAACCATGACAAATCAAACTAGCTGTTATAAATAGTAATACCCTATTTTAGAATTTTTAGAATTTTTCATCAAAATGGGCTTCATTTTTTGGTTAGGAATATCAAAATTAGATCAGGGTGATTTTTTGGTATTTTTCTAAAAACATTCAATTTTTTGATGAATAGTGAAAAACACTACGTTATTGTTTAAAACTAAATTTTTATTTAAATAATTATTTATTTAATTTTATTTTATTTTATGTAAAAATAGATACATAATACCTATATTTGTTCAATTTAATTCATAGAAGTTATTTAATTATAATATTAGACATATAATTTTTTTTGAACTTTTTACCATATTTACCCACCTTCAAGGGATGCTAGAAAATTTGTATAAAACGTAATTTTACAACCTATGTGAATTGAATTTAAAAAATATGATAGAAATGGTTGACATCAGTTAGTAAAATGTGGTTCAATAAGATGAAAATAATTTTTGGTGAATAGTAACTTTTCACTTTTATTTACCATGGTTAAAAATAAATAGGGTAATTAAAGGTAAAAATTGTATTATAATTACTATAACATATGTTCATATTCTATTGGATAAGTTTATTTAGACCAAAATCAACCTTGGGAATAAAATTTGATCCTTTTGATACACTTGGATTAGACTAGGACATTTATTATTATTTTATTTAAGGAAGAGTTAAAGTGTTAAACAAAAAATTTTCATAACTAAACCATTTTTAATATAGGGTTATACATAAGTTAATTTCAACTATAAATAATAATTAGAAATATAAATGGATTCACTACATAATGGTATTTTATTTTTAATTTTTAGACATTAAATAATTAAATTTATTTATGAAACAATGATGATGCAGTAATTAACGTTTTAATGAATGGTTAAAACAATTGATGTTACAAATATCAAAATAAATATAAATTGAGACTTTTTATGCATTAAACTAATTTTATTGATTAACATAACATGTTAGAGTTGATTTCATGGTTTTTTTTCGAAGTAATAATGTTGTTATGACTTCTAAAAAAATCAATTACAAAATTGTGTCAAAATTGACATAAATGAGTTTTTGAAACAAATACTATATTATGAAATGATATAATAGTACTAAAAATCTAAGTCTATGCCAATGGTTATATATAATAACATATGTATAAATTATTAACCACTTGGGGTTATCTTGAAATTTTATAGTATGATTATTAACCTTATAATATAACAATACCATAATACATGGTAAAAGTTAAACTATTTATCTAAGAGTTAAATATAAATGATAATCTTAATATGGTGAAATAAACCTATATAAAAACTATTTGTTGAGATTTTTAGTCTCATACCAGCCTTATCCTTTGAAAAAATCATTTTGGAGCCATTATAAATTGAATATGATTGTATAATAAAATAATATTTCAAGGTTTTCTTAAAGTGACCCTCATCACTCTTATAAAAGGGAACTTCACCCTTATCTTAAAATCACAACTCCAATGCCATTTGGATCACCCAAAACCTACTCAAATATCCTCCCAACTACACTCTATTCGACCTAGAGGCCTCACTTTGATCATAAATCAAACCCATGGACACCTTTTGATCAACTTAATATGAAACACCTGAATATGTGGTAATAATTTCACCACCTCTTTCAAGGTTTTCTTCTTCTTCCACTTGCTCTTTATTTGTTTTTTTTATACCAAATTAAGAACCCTAGTTCCATATAACAAATGTGATGTTATTATAAATATTGTATGCCAATATTAGTTATTCTATCCATCATATGAATGACAAGTCACCATACATGTGTATGTGCGGCTTACCGTCTCCACGTCGTTATGTATTTTGTTATTCAAACACTTCATTATTTGGATTGGAATAATAATGAGTATTACTAGTTTAAATAATAAATATAACATGTTAAGTATTCTTTATATATGATATAACATCAAATTACAAACTATTTTACCATCAATATAATGATATTGTCGCTCGTTCATACGTACAGACTACCATCTCCATGAGCGCGATAAAATTCATTCCCCATCCTAACCATTCCAGAATAATTTTCATTTTATTATTAAAAATAATATTTAATAACTTAATATCATTATGGATATTATTAAATTACATTTTATCCATAAAAAACATGACTTACATAACAAACCAAGCAAAGGAAAATGAATTATTTAACACCAGAAACGATGATACTACTGAAATAATATTAACAACGAAATATTAGAAGATCATACATGATATCATATTAATGTGTTTGGTTCTTGTATAATTTAAAAAAAATTATTTAAATATTATACAACAAGATAAAATAGCCTCGATCGAGGAAAATTACAAGGTAAGGGTTAATTTTATAATCTCTTTATTATCCGAGGTTATTTATAAGTGAGTGTCTATTGGGACATCTTTATCATCAACATCTGTGTTTATTACAAATATATTTCAAATCATATTTATTATTTTTAGCCAATTAGTTAATGTCATTTATACCCTTGTTCAACTTTTTATATAATTTTTATAAAGAAATATTTCTGTCATTTTCCAATCAAGGTATTTTACAACCTTTTCGACAAAATTAAGGAAAGAATGATTTCTTAACTTATACAGCGAGTGCGTCTATTTTCCACCATTATAAAATCTTTGAATCTCCCATTACATGCTTATAAGAATATTTTTTCAATAAATGTTTTCTTTTCAAATTATGTGACTTTTAAATTATTTCAAAATATAATTACATATTTCACTTAAATATTTTTGATTTCATCTATGCCAACATCGTTTGATCGATTTTACACTTGATTAAAGATGATTTGTTATGATAAAATATTTTATTAATGGGTTTGTGATATGTTATACTATAGATGTGTTATTTTTATACCATTTATTTTTTTTTTTGTGGTTAAATTATTAACATTTCGTATGCTAGTTTTTATATAAATGTTTATGTTATGTTTCAACCATTTCATATGAGGATTGAAATGGACATAGTAAGTAATAGGTGGATACCGCTATAGCTCCTCGATGCATCAGTAGTTCTCATGAAGAAAACTAGTTTCTTGGCACAAGGGCTTGAAAAAATCATACTTGTAATCTTGGAAAGTGTCCTTGACTATCTGGTTTTAAAGTATAGCTTTATGAATTCCATCATTATGAAATTGGATATGATATTACATGTGATTATTTGACTAGTATAATATCCATGTGAATAAGTAAATTGAATGATTTGATTTACATTTTCCATATTATGATTCATTTTATGTTTAAAAGGATTATGTTTTAGTCTTAAAAATTTCCTTAAATGTTTATGCTTATTTATGAAAGGTCACGTTATATTGTTATCCTTACATATCCTTTGAGATCACCATTTTCTATGTTTTATTTTCCCCAGGATGTGAAGAAGTATTTTATTGTTGACCTAAAGGGATAGGATAAGGCATATATGTGTGTTCAAAGGAGAAAAAATTTTTTGTTGGTTTTATCTCATTATATGATGTAAAACTAATGTATGTATCTAGTACTTACAAGGCTACTAAACTGATTGGTATTTTGGGATTTGATCCCTTGTGATCATGACAATGTTAGGTAATAATGCACCGATTCCGGGTAACTAGGTTTGGGGCGTTATAGTTGGTATCATAGGAAGTTTTGTACAAACTTTGGAAGCTCGATTTAGAAAAAAATTTATTCGAGAACATTACCCTAAGATAAACTTTGAGGATTAGTAAATAATAAATTTATATAATTTTGGTAATGTGAATATTTTGTGAGTTTTCCAAGAAATATATCCATGTATGGATATGATCATGTAGAGGAGGATCTGGAAAAGATATAACTACAAGTGAAAACTCTGAGAAGGAGTTTCAGGCTTGAACATGGGTATCCTAGTACATGACAATGGGACTTACTGCACTCTTGGTTACAACACTCTTAGTTGATATACATAGGATAATTCAAATTCTCTTTACAAACCATTATGAAGGATTTATGATTATATACCTCCTCAAAGATTTTTATTATTATTATGGAGTGTATCCAAAAACTATTAAATTTATGTTTAGTATTTTACATGTTTAGAATTATGTATTCTGATTCATAAAATAATCAAGTGTATGGTATTGTTTAGAAATGGACCCTAGTGGAAGGAAAAGAAACTGTATCAATGAATTTAATCCATGTATGTATTTCCCTCCTAATCATGATAATAATAGTGGAGCTGGTGATTAAACTGGTGTTGATCATATTATCACCATACTGGAACAACTGACTCTGGTTATGAGTAAAAACCTTACCCGTATGGAGCACCCTGATCCACAATATGGAGGATCAATGTTAGACCGCTTCATGAGGAAACGACCACAAAAATTCAACTGGACTAAAAATCCATTTGTAGTTGAGCAATGGATGAGTTTCTTAGAGAAAATATTTCATGCTATGGGGAGTAGCGAAGTGGAAAAATTTGTCAAGGAATTTTATCACCTCATGGGAGATGCAAATCACTGACTGTAATGGCCCGGACCTCTCCAGTCCATTACATTGTGAAATTTTGGTGTTGGAGGTATTTCAGGAGGTCAAGGGGACTTATCCCCAACACTTTGCCAATTTTCCAGTTCAGTGAACAGTGATTCCAGTTTTATGAACAGTAACAGATTGGTCTCACAGATCGGTCTCACAGATCGGTCTCACAGATCAGTCTCACATATCGGTCTCACAGATCGGTCGGACCGATCAGTCTCACAGATCGGTCTCCCAGATTGGTCTGACATATCCATCTCATAGATCGGTCTCATAGATCGGCCTGACAGATTGGTCTGACAGATCGGTCTGACAGATCGGTCTCACAGATCTGTCTGACAAATCGGTTTCACAGATCGGTCTGACAGATCGGTTTCACAGATCGGTCTGACAGATCAGTTTCAGAGATCGGTCTGACAGATCGGTTTCACAGATCGGTCTCAGAGATCGGTCTGACAGATCGGTTTCACAGATCTGTCTGACAGATCGGTTTCACAGATCGGTATGACAGATCGGTTTCAAAGATCGGTCTGATAGATCGGTTTCACAGATCTGTTTCACAGATCGGTCTGACAGATCGGTTTCACATATTGGTCTGACAGATCGGTTTCATGTATAGTAACAGTGGGTGAACAGTGTTTCTAGATTCCTACAGTTTTGCCCCTTTTGACATTTCCTTTGATGTAAAATACATTTAATGCCTTATTTTAAGGGCTCTTAAGGCCGTTTCAAATTCCAAAAATCCTATATTAATTATTCCTAAGGCCGGGATGTATTTACTTGGTAAAACCGCGTAGGTTAATGTAACCCATTTTTAATGGGGAATTAACCAGATATTAGACCGTCGCCCCCTTACATCTTAAAAAAAGGGGACAAGATATCATTCTCCCCTATTCTTCCTCTTTTTTCTCGGCTATGAGACGCTAGAACCTTTAAATCCTTCCCATAGGAGTTTCACAATCAAACTTTACTCCTCGGATCAGTTTCGCTCTGTTTTGATGCAAGCAAGCTGTGTCGATCATTCTTCGATATAAGGTATGTTTATCATCATTCCTTCGTGGGTCATCTTCTCTTGTTCTCCTTTCCATATTAGCATGTAATATCCATGGATAAAGAACGTGAGGAACTTTTTGAGGTAGGGGATTCATGGCTTCTCTAATTTTATATGTGCAATTGTAGAATTAGCATGATTTAGTCCTTTGGATCACAATGAAATTGACGTACTTAAATACTTGAACCAGATTAAAAGAATTGGTTCATTGCATGTTGTTGCTTTTTACCATGATAACGGTTTGCCTCATGTTTTTCTAGATATCGTGATATCTCTGATTTCTTTGATTTGTTGTTCGTTCATGATAGAAATTGATAATGAACGTAAAGCCGGAATTAATTGTTAATTAATTGGCTAAAGATAAAGAGGCATGTAAATTAATCTGGTTATTGTCATTGTTGTAGTTGTTCTAATTTGAGGATAATCAAATTAGGGAAGTAAGCATGGTTATGTAATTGTGACAGCTTACTAATTAGGTATCTCGTAATTGGAACCTACGAATAACAAATCTGATAATTCAATATGGATTAAAGAACAGATTTTGTGGCAATTTCTAAAAGGGTTCTGAGTTACCCTCTTGTTTGTTTAAGGGTCAAGAGTCCAGGGTTGTGACTATTGTTTTCATGCTGCTTGTGTTGTGATGTGAGCCTGGATGGCTGTTGTGATATGTGGAGGCATGGAGGCCTTGTGGTGGTGGCAGTAGATGAAGCCTAGAGTGGCGAGATGCATCAGTTTATGCATGTGTGTGTCGGGGAGGACTCCAGGGGTGATGGAATGGGATGGATGTGGTTGTTGGATGCTTATGGTTTTCTTTGAATGTTAATCTGATTTTCTTTTCCCCACTGCTCAAGGAAGCTGGTCTTGCTACCCTTCTTCCGAAGGAGGCGAAGACGCGCGGGGTATGCCACGTGCTTTCTGTATTTAGCCTCTCGAGGGAGAATGGGTCTATGCTCTTTCTATAGGCGGCAAAGACTCAACGGGTAGTATATCTACTCACCTTGTTGAGCCTCATTTGTGTTTAGAAGCATAGGATGATATTCTAGAATGCCTGGGAATGTGGAAAAGTAATTCTATAATGAATGTTTGATTAAATGGTGAAAATCCATGGGGATGGAGATACTAGAATTTAATGGTGATGTGAATCTTAAAAGGAGCAGTTGATTTTTGGGTGTGATGCTAATGAAGTTTAATGTTAAATTATTCATGGTTAATTAATTTTTAAAGAATTAATTAATGTACAGTGGAACTGATAAAATGAGAATGGAGTAATCTAATAGTGCTCTTCAAATGTTTGTGTGCTTATAGGACACCTAGTCTTAGAAGTAGCAGCCTGGAGTCTGAGAGACGTTAGCTGTAGTTGTATCTAAGACTAGGTAATGCCCATAGTGTGGATGTGAGTTATATATATATTCTGTACTTTTTGTGTTTCTATATGCTACTCCACCCTATCGGTAAGGGAAACTGACACCTCGGGGATTCTGAGCCCTGGGGGGTGCTTTCCCCAACATTCTGATGGGAGGTCGAATGGATGACTACCCCCTTTGGCCATGCTCTCTTCTGTTGGTAGATACTTGTTCCATGAGGCACGACGGTTAGTTACCCCATATATGTGTGTAGAGGGCTGTAATTTATTTTGGTTATTCACAAACATATATTCTGGATATAGTATCCTACAGACTACTATAGGTGTAACGTGTATAGGCTATGATGGCTTGAGGATCCTTACTCGGAGTATGGGCTGTAATGGCTTGAGGTATTATACCCGATGTATGACACACGTTATGCGAGCTGTGGTGGCTCCCAGAAACTACCTGGTTACTTTCGGTTGAGAGGAAAGTGTGGTGCTTCACCTAGATGTCTGCGGGAAAGCCTTTGTGGTGCACGAGGTGCAGATTGTGGAGCTTAGCCCAGGTGTCTGCGGGCAAGACTTTTGAGAGAGATTCACAGGACGTATGTCGTTGGGGAAAAGCGGAAAACCAGTGGGGAAGTAGTAGCGAGGTACGCTTGATATTATTTACTATCTTCTATATTCTTGTATGCATTACTGGGTGAGAGTATCCATGGTGAGGTTGGGAACATAGTATACCTGTTTAGGTGACGGGTTAGTTTCACTTGTTGTTCACTGGGCTTTATCATGCTTTCTTTACTTTTGCACGAGAGGCTTTGGGAGGATCCTACTGAGTATACTATTATGCTCACTCTATGTATATATAAACTGTTTTTCAGGTCACTTGAAGCAGGTTGGAGATCAAGCTGGTCACTACTAGCTTGTGGTTGGAGGAGGAGCTGTTCGGGTTTGTGGTCGCTGCCATATTACTTTATTTTGGGTACTTTTAGTTTCCCCTTTCAGTTGAAGTACTTTTTCATGACATTTCATATATGTACTTGGATTTATTTTATATTTCAGTTCTGAGTTGGAGTTGTTTGGACTCTATTATATCTCTCTCTTCTGCATGTGTTCTCTTAGAGGGTATTGCCTCCCATTTGTATGTTTATTATACCCTCGGTTCGAGTTGCCAACCCGGGGCCTACTGGAGGCGGGACTCGGGGGTCATTATCTCTCTTCTGACATTGCTGGCCCAGGAGGGGTACAATTTGTGGGGAGGGGGTCGTGATAGAGTGGTATCTGAGGTCTAGTTGAGGGATAGGATGGAGTTTGGAGTTAGGCACAGGTGAGGATGCATGGGATGGTATGGAAACAGTGTCATTCATGTTTAACAAGTGGGGTAAACACTGGATACCGGCAGAGACATAGGCGTTTAGGGCCCCCTATGATCTGTTACACGGACCTTTAAGTTTTCGATGGCTACTAAACAAAGTGATACTGGTTGCAGTGTAGAAACCCAGGAAAGGATCATGCATCATTATTCTTTGCACCAGTGTTTGAATGGGTAGACCATGGGATAGGTAACCTAAAATTAATAAAACAAAACAATTAATTAATTAATGTTGATTCTTCCATATTCCAGGATTAGGAGCTCTAACATTTGTTATTTTACAGGTATGGATCCAGGTCGACGTCCTCATCAGGTTTTCACAGAAGATGCCCAGCAGGCTGTTTCAGCAGATCGTCGCCGGGTAGAGGTTGATGACGATGACACTTGGAAGAAGACACTCCGAGAGTTTCAGCGCCAGAGTATACAGAAGTACGAGGGAGCCATTTCAGATACAGTCACATAAGACTGGTTAGGGGAGGTCGAGATAGGCTTCAGTCCGATTCATTCTTGGAAAGAACACTGGGTGTCCTTGGTTGGGATGATGTTGCATGGAGCAGCGAGGTAGTGGTGGTTCTTGTTCCTCGGGGATCGTGAGGAGTCAGTGATCTCATGGGAGGAGTTTCGAGACAGGTTTAGAGTCGAGTTTCTTTCTTCGACTGTGAAGGCGTCCAGTCGCTAAGAGATTCTTACCCTTCGATAGGGGAGCTCCAGTGTTCGAGAGTTTGGAATTCGTTTCCGGAACCTTCTACGATATGCTTCAGACGTGTTACCAGATGAGGAGGTCAGGGCGAGGCATTTGGAAGAGGCTTTTCATCCATAGATCTAGCGCCAGGTCACCCCATTTATGCTAAAGACATATCTTGAGGTGCTGGCGAGGGCAGAGGTTGTTGAGAGGACTTTGGCTAGGCCCGGATCTTCACGAGAGGGGAATCATCATGATTATTCACGAAGCAAAGCTATGGTTCGGCGATCCCGGTTTTTAGGGAAGAAGATTTTCCTTTGACCTGGGGGTAGGTCCCAGCCCTTCCCATCTCGTTTCTCTGGAGGCAGCAACTCTCAAGCCTATGCCAAGGGATCAGGCGCTTGTTTTTCTTGAGGTGGTCGTGGTCATCAGCAGCGGGAGTGCCCCACTTTTCAGAGCAGTCATCGTGCACCGGGCGCTCCGCTTCAGGTTCCTCCATTGAGGCAGTTCCAGCCGAGGCAGAAGCAGTAGATAGCACCAGCTTTAGATCACCTAAGGTTAGATGGAGCAGGCAGAGGACAGCCCCATGACGCTCCCCGTCCTCAGAGAGTAGAGCGCGGTTGTGGTGGTGGTTGTCATCAGTGTCAGAGAGGCCGTGGAGGAGGTCGTGGTCAGCTTCATGCTCTAGCGTTGCCAGCCCCAGGCGAGCTAGATGTCATTCGAGTTACCTTTTCTTTTTTTCTACCTTGGTGTATGCCTTTTTTGATTCAAGAGAAACACACTCCTTCATATCACCTACCCTTGTCCATGCTTTGGGACTTGAGGTAGAGAGGCTTCAAGTGCCCTTGTTGTTGACTACGCCAGTTGGAGGTCGAGCCGACTTGTTTGAAGTATGTAGAGACTGTGAGCTACTGTTGGGGCAACACCGCTCTTGGGGAGATTTTCTATGTTTACAAATACAACCATATGATGTCATACTCGGCATGGATTGGTTGTATTCGGTGCAGGCTATTGTGGATTGCTACAAGAAGAAGGTCGTTTTCTTTGATGCAGATGGAGATAAAGTGGTGTTTGTTGGTGAGAGAGATCCTCAGATGAGTCATAGATGAGTTCCATCCTTATCATCCATGATGGCTGGGATGATGCTATGTTATTCAGAGGTTCAACAGTTGGCGTTTCCTAGGGTTGTAGAGGAGTACCCTGACGTCTTTCCAGAAGAGGTTGTATCCTTACCCCCTCGACGAGAGATCAAGTTTGGGATCGAGCTATAGCTCGGAGCGTCTCATATCTCTATGTCTCTATATAGGATGGCCCCTTATGAGTTAAAAGGGCTATGTATTCATCTTGATGGTCTGTTGCAGTGCGGTTTTGTTCGGCCAAGTGTGTCACCATGGGGTGCACATGTTTTGTTTGTGAAAAAGGCTGACGGTTGTTTGCATTTGTGCATCGATTATCGTCGATTAAACAAAGTGACAATAAAGAACTGTTATCCTCTCCTGCAGATTGATGACCTATTCGATCAACTGAAGGGTTCAGGTTGGTTCTCAAAGATCGACTTGTGGTCAGGATATCATCAGATGCGTATAAAAGATGAGGATATCCCGAAGACTGCTTTCCGCTGTCGTCATGGGCATTATGAGTTTTTTGTAATACCATTCACCGTGACTAATGCTCCAGCTGTTTTCATGGGCTTGATGAATGCTGTGTTCCGTGAATTCCTGGAAAAGTTTGTTGTGGTTTTCATCGACGACATCCTTTTATACTCCACATCTGATGAAAAGCATGAAGAGCATCTACGAGCCGTTTTGGGAGTTCTTCGCCAACATCAGTTGTTTGGGAAGTTGTCCAAGTGTGAGTTTTGGGCTCGATAAGTTTGTTTCTTGGGGCATGTTGTGTCCCAACAGGGAGTATCTGTGGATCCATCGAAGATAGAAGCATTGGTTTCTTGGGCAGCCCCCAAGACCGTGTCAGAGGAGAGAAGATTCCTTGGTCTCACAGGCTATTATAGGAGGTTTGTAGCCAATTTCTCCCGAGTTGTGACTCCTCTGACAGCTTTGACCAGGAAGGACCAAGCATTCATATGGACTGATCAGTGTCAGGAAGCTTTCGAGTATCTAAAGGAGAAGTTGGTAAGTGCTCCAGTCCTTTGTCTTCCAACGGAGGGAGTTCAGTTTGATGTTTTCTGTGATGCTTCACATATGGGGCTAGGCTGTGTTCTCATACTGAAGAGGTCAGTTGTTTCTTATGGGTCTCGGCAGTTGCATCCCCATGAATGCAACTATGCCACCAATGATCTTGAGTTGGCAGCCGTGGTGTTTTCTCTGAAGTTGTGGAGACATTACCTCATTGGTGAGCACTTTGTGGTTTTCACCGATCATAAGAGTTTGAGGAATTTTTTCTCCCAACGTGACTTGAACTTGAGGCAGCGTCGGTGGATGGAGTTCATGCAGGAATATGACTTTGAAATATCGTATACACCCAGAAAAGGGAATGTTGTAGCTAATGCACTATGCCAAAAGTCACGTAATGATGTTGTGCATGAATCTGGTGATTCCTGGAAAGTGATGGAAGAACTATCAGCTTTGTATCTTGATATGGTAGAAGTTGGGGGTAGAGGTTGTCTTTTCCAGATGACGGTGCAGTCATCCCTGATGCAGAAGGTGGAAGAGTCTCAGTTGGATGATCTAGAGGTGGAAGTCTGGAGAGACAGAGTTGTTTGTGGTGAGGCCCCTGATGGTTGGTCGGAGGATGAACAACCCCAACTGTTGTTTTATGGCAGGCTTTTTGTTCCCTTGGTGATGTGCGAGACGGTTCTCCGAGAGTTCCATAGATCACCCTTGGAAGTACATCCTGGTGTGATGAAGATGTGCCGATCCTTGAGGAGTACGTTTTGGTGGCCTGGGCTGAAGCATATGGTTGTAGAGTGTGTGTCTCGATGTTTAGTCTGCCAAAAGGTGAAGGCCGAACACCGTGTTCCTGGTGGTATTCTCCAGCAATTAGAGATTCCTCAGTGTAAATAAGAGGAAATATCAATGGACTTTGTTATAGGTTTACCTCGAGCTCCAGGAGGACATGATGATATATGGGTGGTAGTGGATCATTTAACAAAGTCGGCCCACTTCATATCGATCAAGGAGTCGAGCTCAGTGGAAGTTTTGTCGAGGTAGTATCTAGAGGAGGTGGCGAGACATCATGGAGTACCTAGAACGATCCTTTCTGATCGAGATCCTCGTTTCACCTCCAGGGTGTGGAGAGGTCTCCATCATGCTTTTGGCTCTCAACTGTTCCTTAGCACTATTTTTCATCCTCAAACGGATGGTCAGACAGAGCGAACCATCCAGACTCTTGAAGACATGTTGCGCTCTTGTGTTCTTGATTTTGGAGGATCATGGATAAAGCACATACCCTTGGTAGAGTTCACTTACAATAATAGTTTTCACTCTACCATCGGTATGGCGCCGTTTGAAGCCTTGTATGGCCGGCCATGCCGTTCTCCATTGTGCTGGACTGGGGTCGGAGAGTCAGCAATTCTCAGACCAGAACCAGTGCAGAATACAACAGAGATTGTTCAGGTTATTCGTTAAAGGATTAAGACAACACATGATCGTCAGAAGTCATATGCTGATCAAAGAAAGAGACCCTTAGAGTTTAATATTGGGGATCCTGTGTTTCTGAAGGTGACTCCCCGTCATGGGAAGCGAAGGTTTGGTCGTGGAAGTAAGCTTTCTCCCCGGTTTTAGGGCCTTTCGAGGTGTTAGCTCGTGTTGGAGCTGTGGCGTATCGAGTAGCACTTCCTCCTCAGATGATTCGGATACATGATGTTTTCCATGTATCACTACTCCGTCATTATCTTCATGATGAATCTCATATTATCGATTGGGGAGAGATCGATATTGATGATGATGCAACCTTCGAGGAGCGACCTATGGAGATCCAAGACCATAAGTAGAAGGTGTTGCGTGGGCGTTCTATCCCCTTAGTTCGTGTCTTGTGGTAACACGGTGGCATGGAGGAGAGTACCTGGGAGCGTGAGTCACAGATACGTGCTCAGTACCCAGGGTGGTTTAATGTTTAACTCCTTTCATGTAATGATGTTTCCTTTATGGTTAGACCTTTCATGTTTTATTTATGTACTTTTCATGTGATGTTATGTTTGAATTGTTTGGATATGGATTGTTTGTTCCCATACTCTTGGATGTCGTAGTTTTGTTCCAGCTTTCGAACAACTCATGGTGGTTTCCCCCTGAGAGGTATCTTATGGGGTGGTTGTTTAGACCCCTCTTTTCTTCTGGGTGGGTTTTTAATTCTCGAGGACGAGAATGTTTTGAGAGGTATATGATGTAATGGCTTAGACCTCTCTGGTACATTACTTTGTGAAATTTGGGTGTAGGAGGTGTTCTGGGAGGTCAAGGGGAATTATCCCCAACACTTTGCCAATTTTCCAATTGTGTGAACAATGTTTCTAGTTTTATGAATAGTAACAGGTCGGTCTCACAGATCGGTCTGACAGATCGGTCACACAGATCGGTCTAATAGATCGGTCTCACGGATCGGTCTGACAGATCGGTCTCACAGATCGGTCTCATAGATTGGTCTAACAGATTAGTCTCACAGATCGGTCTGATAGATCGGTCTCACAGATCAGTCTGACAGATCGGTCTCACATATCGGTCTGACAGATTAGTCTCATAGATCGGTCTGACAGATTAGTTTCACTGATCGGTCTGACAGATCGGTTTCACAGATCGGTTTCACAGATCGGTCTGACAGATCGGTTTCACAGATCGGTTTGACAGATCGATTTCACATATCAGTCTGACAGATCGGTTTCACAGATCGGTCTGACAGATTGGTCTGACAGAACGGTTTCACAGATCGGTCTGACAAATCGGTTTGACATATCAGTCTGACAGATCAGTTTCACTGGTCGGTATGACAGATCGATTTCACAAATCGGTCTGACAGATCGGTTTCATAGATCGGTTTCACAGATCGGTTTCACAGATCGGTCTGACAGATCGGTTTCATAGATCGGTCTGACAGATCGGTTTCACGGATTGGTTTCATGTACAGTAACAGTGAGTGAATAGTGTTTCCAGATTCCTACAGTTTTCCCCTTTTGACGTTTCCTTTGATGTAAAAAACATTTAAAGCCTTATTTTAAGGGATCTTAAGGCCGTTTCAAATGCCATAAATCCTATATTAATTATTCCTAAGGCCGGGATGTATTTACTTGGTCAAACCACGTGGGTTAATGCGATCCGTTTTTAATGGAGAACTAACCATATCTTAGACTGTCGCCCCCTTAAATCTTAAAAAAAGGGACGAGATATCATTCTCCCCTATTCTTCCTCTTTTTTCTCAGCTATGAGACGCTAGAACCCTTCTATCCTTCCCATAAGAGTTTCACAGTAAAACTTTACTCCTCAGATCAGTTCCACTCTGTTTTGATGCAACCAAGCTGTGTCGATCATTCTTCGATATAAGGTATGTTTATCATCTTTCTTTCATGGGTCATCTTCTCTTGTTCTCCTTTCCATATTAGCATCTAATCTCCATGCTTCTAATGGGGTTTTCTTGGGGTTTGGTTGGTGCGGACGTACTGTGGCATCCTCGGGTGGATGCAGTTGTCGCGAGAGGAGGATCGTGACCTGTTGTGTGGATAAAGAACATGAGGAACTATTTGAGGTAGGGGATTCATGGATTCTCTAATTGTATATGTGCAATCGTAGAATTATCATGATTTAGTCCTTTGGATCACAATGAAATTGACCTAATTAAATACTTGAACCAGATTAAAAGAATTGGTTGATCGCATGTTGTTGCTTTGTACCGTGATAACGGTTTGCCTCATGTTTTGCTAGATATAGTGATATCTATGATTTCTTTGATTTGTTGTTCGTTCATGATATAAATTGAAAATTAATGTAAAGCCGGAATTAATTGTTAATTAATTGGCTAAAGATAAAGAGGCATGTAAATTAATCTGGTTATTGCGGTTGTTGTAGTTGTTCTAATTTGAGGATAATCAAATTAGGGGAGTAAGAATGGTTATTTAATTGTGATATCTTACTGATTAGGTATCCCGTAATTGGAACCTACGAATAACAAATCTTCTAATTCAATATGGATTAAAGAACAGATTGTGTGGGAATTTCTAAAAGGGTTCTGAGTTACCCTCTTGTTTGTTAAAGGGTTAAGAGCCCATGGTTGTGACTGTTGTTTTCCTGCTGCTTGTGTTGTGATGTGATCCTGGATGGCTGTTGTGATATGTGGAGGCATGGAGGCTTTGTGGTGGTGGCAGCAGATGACGCCGAGAGTAGCGAGATGCATCAGTTTATGCATGTGGGTGTCGAGGAGGACACCCGGGGTGATGGAATGGGATGGATGTGGTTGTTGGATGCTTGTTGTTTTATTTGAATGTTAATCTGATTTGCTTTTCCCCACTACTCAAGGAAGCTGGTATTGCTACCCTTCTTTCGAAGGAGGCGAAGACGCACAGGGTATGCCACGTGCATTAGGTGTTTAGCCTCTCGAGGGAGAATGGGTCTATGCTCTTTCTGTAGGCGGAAAAGACTTGACAGGTAGTATATCTACTCACCGTGTTGATCCTCCATTGTGTTTAGAAGCATAGGATGCTTTTCTAGAATGCCTGGGAATATGGAAAAGAAATTCTATAATGAACTTTTGATTAAATGGTTAAATTCCACGGGGATGGAGATACTTGAATTTAAAGATGATGTGAATCTTAAAAGGAACAGTTTATTTTTGGGTGTGATGCTAATGAAGTTTAATTTTAAATTATTCATGGTTAATTAATGTATAAAGAATTAATTAATGTACAGTGGAACTGATAAAATGAGAATGGAGTAATCTAATAATTCTCTTCAAATGTTTGTGTGCTTATAGGACACCTACTCTTAGAAGTAGCAGCCTGGAGTCTGAGAGACGTTAGTGGTAGTTGTATCTAAGACTAGGTAATGCCCATAGTGTGGATGTGAGTTATATATATATATATATATTCTGTACTCTTTATGTTTCTATACACTACTCCAGCCTGTCGGTAAGGGCAACTGACACCCCGGGGATTCTGAGCCCTGGGGGTATTTTCCCCAACATTCTGATGGGAGGTCGAATGGCTAACTACCCCCTTTGGCCCTGCTCTCTTCTCTTGGTAGATACTTGTGCCATGAGGCACGGCGGTTAGTTACCCCATATATGTGTATAGAGGGCTGTAATGGCTTGTGGTTATTCAAACACATATATTCTGGATATAGTATCCTATGGACTACTATAGGTGTAACGTGTATAGGCTATGATGGCATGATGATCCTTACTCGGAGTATGGGCTGTAATGGCTTGAGGTATTATACCTGACGCATGATACACGATATGTGAAATGTGGTGGCTCACGGAAACTACCTGGTTACTTTTGGTTGTGAGGATGTTGTGGTGCTTCTACAAGATGTCTGCGGGCAAGCCTTTGTGGTGCATGAGGTACAGATTGTGGAGCTTAGCCCAGGTGTCTGCGTGCAAGCCTTTGGAGAGAGATGCACAGGACATACGTCATTGGGGAAAAGCGGTAAACTAGTGGGGAAGCAGTAGTGGGGTACCCTTGATATTATTTATTATATTCTATGTTCTTGTATGCGTTACTTGGTGAGAGTAGCCATGGTGAGGTTGGGAACTTAGTTTACCTATTTAGGTGACGAGTTAGTTTCACTTGTTGTTCAATGGGCTTTAGCATGCTTTCTTTACGTTTTCATGAGAGGCTTGGGGAGGATCCTACTGAGTATACTGTTATTCTCACCCTATGTATATATAAATTGTTTTTCAGGTCACTTGGAGCAGGTTGGAGAACAAGCCAGTTACTACTAGCTTGTGGTTGGAGGAGGAGCTGTTCAGGCTTGTGGTCGCTATTGTTTCACTTTCTTTTGGGTAATTTTAGTTTCCCCTTTCAGTTGTAGTACTTTTGAATGACATTTCATATATGTACTTGGATTTATTTTATATTTCAGTTATGATTTGGAGTTGACTGGAGTCTATTATATATCTCTCTTTTGCATGTGTTCTCTTAGAGGGTAATGCCTCCCATTTGTATGTTTATTATGCCCTCGGTGCTAGTCGCCAACCCGGGGCCTACTGGAGGCGTGACTCGGGGGTCATTATCTCTCCTCTCACATTGCCGTTCCAGGAGGGGTACACTTTGTGGGGAGGGGGTCGTGACACTGACCGTCATTAAATCAAAACACAAAGGAAGATAAAGAAGTATCATATATGTAATAGAGGGAGTTTAAGTATATTTTATTAGAAAAGTAATTTCCTTGTGACAATCGAGTAGATATGGAATGAAAATTTCTGAGTCTAAGGAAAAAGAAGGATGATAATGTCACAAAGTATGAGTCTAACTTTACATGGATAGAAGGGAATGCAATAAATTATATACGTAACCCAAGTAGTAATATTGATCGATTCATTCATGGGTTAAAACCATCTCTCTGTTAATAAATAGTCTCACAATACTTCTCATCATATGAAGATATTGTCACTTGTTCTATTAAGGAAGAAAAGGAATTCTCTAAGTCTTTCAACAATAAAGAAAAGAAATAGAATAATAGATCCACTAAATACTTGAGAAATGGAAATATAAGGAAGAACGAAAAAGTTGAATATCCATCTTGTGGTAAATATGGGAAGAAACACCTCGGTACTTGCCTGAAGGGAATGAGAGTCTTTTATAAGTGTAGTGAAAAAGGCCACCAATATCGTGATTGTAATGGAAAGAAAGAGGCTCTCAATATTGAATGCAATAATGGTTGAGAAAAAGGGAATTATGAAAATGAATTTTCTAAGGGCCAAGGAAACATACCTCAGAAAATCCCAAGGGAGCAAGGCCAAGCTTATGTGATCACTATTGCTGAGATCGAAGCTCCAAAAGATATGGTGGTGGATAATTTAATGGTTCCCTAAATTTTACCCAATGATTTATTTTATTCTAGATCATCTCATGGTTTCATCTCTTTCCAGTTTTCTTTGAAAATTATATATTTCTAATTTGATTTAACAAGGGTGTTGTCAGTCAAAAATCCAAAGGGATGTATCATTACAACAAAGTTAGGTGAATCAGTTCCCACTAGGGTATATAAATATTCTTTATATGCTGATCTCATCGTCATACCCATGATTGAATATGATATAATCCTTAGAACGGATTGGATTTCAGACAATGATGAAATAAATTATTAGAAAAAGAAGGAGTTTACAATTTTGATGATGATAAGGAGTATCTTTTCTTTAGAGAAAAAACATCACAACCTAATTCTTATCTAGATCCACCCCCAGTAGCTCTACTAAATTCAATTATTGAGGAGTAAGGTAATAATATATCTAGGGGTGAGGAATGGAATTTCTAAATAGAGGACGTACTGTTTGTGCAAGAAAATGTTGATGTGTTTCTAGAGGATTTACCTGGAAATCCTCCCGAATGAAAAATTTTGCTTTCCATTCATTTAATTTCTAGTTCATTACTTGTATCAAAGAACCCTTATAGAATGACCACTATATAATTAGTGTAACTAAAGAAACAACTAGAGGAATTGAGTAATAATGGATTTATTCACTCTAGTTTTTTCTCCATGGGGTGCCACTATTGTTTTTGTTAAGAAGAAAGATGGATCTATGAGGATTGGCATTGACTACCGGGAGATCAATGCTATAACAATAAATAAAAAGTATCTCCGACCTCACATTGATGATTTATTGGACCAACTTCATGAATCTCAATATTTTTCAAATATTTACCTTCGATCTTGATATCATCAGTTATGTGGGAAGAAGGAATACATTCCAAAAATAGCATTTCAAACAAGGTACAAACATTATGAGTTTACAATAATTCTTTTTGGAATGAATAATGCTCCCTATATTTTCATGGATCTAATAAATATAGTATTCAAGGAATATCATGATGACTTTATAGTTTTATTTGTTGATGATATCTTGGTATACTCAAAAAGCAACAAAGATCATGATAATCACTTGTGCACTATACTGAAAACCCTAATAAGAATTGAATTATATGGGATGTTTAGAAAGTGTGAATTTTCGCTTCATGATATTTATTTTCTTGCCTATAATGTCTCTAAGGAAGGAATCTATGTTGATTCTTCAAAGACTAAGTCAATCCAATAATGGCCAATACCAATGAGTATAACTGACATATTAGGATTTATTGATTTAGCAGGTTATTATCGACATTTCTTCTAGAATTTTTCCTGATTTTCTAACCAATTATCCAAGCTTAAACATAAAGGGTTTAACTTTGTATGGATGAAGAGTGTGAAGAATTATTTGAAGAACTGAAGAGAATATTAGTCAATGCTCCTATCTTTTCTCTACCATCGAAGAATTATGGCTTTGTTATTTATAGTGATACATCAATGAAAGGACTTGGTTATGTCCTTACGCAGAATGACTGGGTTATTGCCTATGCATCATGACAACTAAAAATTCATGAACAAAACTATACTACTCATGATCTTCAGTTAGCAGCTGTAATCTTTCATTTTATGATATAAATACACCATGTCTATGGTAAAAAAATGTGAGATATATACCAATCACAAGATTTTGAAGTATATTTTCACACAGAAAGAACTCAACATGAGGCAAAGACGATGTCTTGAACTACTCAAAGATTATTATTGCACTATACACTACCAGATGGGGAAGGAAAATAAGGTGGAAAATGCTTTGAGCATAAATGATCATGGTTTTTTGAACAATATTAGAGTTGAAATTGATCCTATATTCATTCTTCTAGTAAATATGGATATGGGAATAATCATGGAATGTGAAACATCAATACTTGTTCAAATGTTTTCCAAACCATATTTACTAGAAAAGATAAAAATTTCTTAGACTGAGGATGAGGTGTTTAAAAATAAAATTAAAGATATAAATGATGGGAGATTGATTGAATTCATATATGAATATGGAATTTTGAAATTTGGGAACATACTTTATGTTCTAGACAACCTGATCTAAAAAGGGAATTGTTGGATGTTGCTAATAGATCTAACTTATATATACACCCTTGTAGCACTAAAATGTATAGAGATATGAAGGAACATTTTTGGTGGGACAACATGAAGAGGGATATTTCTGATTAGGTGTCAAGTTGCATGGTTTGTCAATAGGTGAAGGCTGGAAAACAACATCCTAGATGAGTCATGCAACCTCTTCCCATACTGGAGTGGAAATGGGATGATATTACAATGGACTTCGTCAGGGGGCTACCAAAGACTCCTAGAAGGATTGATGCAATATGGGTCATTGTTGATCGTATTATCAATTCATCACATTTTATTTCTATAAGAGAAGTTTTACCACTTGAATATTTAACAATACTATATATTAATGAAGTTTTAAGACTTCATGAAGTACCCCTATCCATTGTTTTTTATGGTGAACCTTGTTTTACATCAAGATTTTAGAAATGTCTTCAGAAGGCCTTGGATACTGAACTTCGTTTGAGAACTTCCTACCACCCACAAATTGATGGACAATCAGAATGGACTGTTCAATCCTTAGAAGAAATGTTGCGATCTTGCTCACCAGATTTTCAAGGTATGTGGGATTAGTATTTACATCTGGTAGAATTTTCCTAAAATAATAGCTTCCATTCAAGTATTCAGATGGCGCCATATGAAGTTTTATATAGAAATAGATGTCGCACACCAACTTGTTTGGATTATTTTGGTAAAATAAACTCATAGGCCAAGAACTTTTTGAGGAAACAATGGAAAATATGAAGTTTATCCAAACCCACATCAAAGCAGCTCAAAGTAGGAAAAAGATCAATGTTGATAACCAAATGAAAGATTTAGAATTTCAATTACGAGATCATGTTTTCTTGAAGTTATCTCCATGGAAGGGTGTTATACGATTTGGTAAGAAGGTTTAATTGAGTCATAGGTCTATCGGACCATTCAAAATTATAGAAGAAATTGGATTTGTAGATTATCATTTGGAAATGCCGCCAAGTCTCTCCAAAGTTCATGAGGTGTTCCACCTATCACTGTTGAGAAAATACATGAATGGCCCAATGCATGTACCCGCCTATGAAGAAATCAAACTGGAACATGACCAGTCTTATTGAGAAGAGGTTTTCAGAATTCATGATACTAGAGAAAGAGTGTTGAGAAAACGGATGACTCGTCTTGTGAAAGTTCTATGGAGAAACCATAAGATGGAAGAGGCGACGTGGGAAACCGAGGAACATATAATGAAGAACCACCTGAATATTTTTATATAGTAATATTCTAGAAATTTCAAGGACTAAATTAATCGATGTAGGGAAGAATGTAACACCCCCAACTTCCACAACACATTTCCTTTTTAATAATTCAATAGCTTTCGCAGTACGCAACATGGAGTTTTAGCACACCAAGAAAAATCATACTAGCCATTATGAACAGTAATACACACTTTTTGAATTTTTATAAATTTTATTTTTTAAAATGGACTTCATTTTTGGGTTTGGAAAATTAAAATTATCTTAGGGTGATTTTTTGTTATTTTTTTAAAAACTATCAATTTATTATGAATAGTGAAAAACACTGAATTATTTTTTTAAAAAGACTTTTTATTTAAAAAATTATTTTTCTATTTAAATTAATTTTAAGACAAATAGATACAAAATACCAATATAAGTTAAATGAAATTTACTGAAGTCATTTTATAAAAATATTATATATATAAAATTTTATTGAACTTTTTAACGTCTTTTACCCATCTTATAAACACGTTACCAAATTTGCATAAAATGTAATTTTACCACTTCTGTGAATTGAATTTCAAAAATCCATGACACCCAATTGGCATTGGGAAGTATAATGTGGTTCAATAAGATGAAAATATTTTTTGGTGAATAGTAACTTTTGACTTTTATTTACCACGGTTAAATTTAAATAGTGTAATTAAAGGTAAAGATTATATTATAATTACCCTAACACATGTTATAATTATGTTGGATAAGTGTATTTCCACCAAAATCTACCTTAGTAATAAAACATGATCCTTTTGGTCCACTTTAATTAGATTAGGACATTTATTATTATTTTATTTAAAGAAGAGTTAAAGGTGTTAAATTCAAATTTTCGTAACTAAAACTTTTTTAATATAGGGTTATACGTAAGATAATTATACTATCAATATTAATTAGAAATATTTGAATATTTTCTACATAATGGTATTTTATTTATTATTTTTATACATTAAATAATTCAATTTATTTATGACATAATGATGATGTAGTAATTTCTTATTTAATGAAAGGTTAAAATAATTGATATTATAAATATCAAGATAAAAGAAAATTGAGAATTTTGAGGCATTAAACTAATTTTATAGATTAATATGACATTTTAGGGTTGATTCAATTAATTTTTTTCAATGTAATCATGATTTTATGACTTCCACAAAAATCAATTACTTAATAGTGTCTAAATTGACAAAAATGAGTTTTTAAAAACAAGAACAATATTATTAAATGATATAATAGTCCTAAAAATATAAGGATTGAAAGAAATACTTATATAATTATATATATCATTAATGAAACACTTTGGTTTCCCTTGGAATTTTATAGTAATATATTTACCCAAATAATATAATAATACAAGAATACATGGTAAAAGTTAAACTATTTAACTAAGAGTTAACTCAATAAGATAAGGTTAATATGGTGGCCTAAACCTATCTAAAACCTATGTGTTGAGAGGTTTTCGACCACTCCCCACCTTATCTTCAAAATAAATACTTTTTCAGCCATTATTAACTGAATATTATTGTATAATAAAATAATATTTCAATCTTTTCCTAAAGTGACCCTCACCTCTCTTATAAAAGGGCACTTCCCCTTCTCTCAAAATCTAAACTCCAAAACCATATGGATCGACCGAACCCAGCTCAAATATCCTCCAAAATACCTAAATTAGACCAAGAGGCCTCACTATGATCATAAATCCAACATAAGGAGCCCTTTTGATCAACTCAAAAGGAAACACCCATAGAAGAGATAATAATTTCACCACATCTTTCAAAGTTCTTTTCTTCTTCCAATTCTGCGTTCTTTATTATTTCCATACCAAAATAATAACCCAGTTACCTTATACATACTGTGATATTATTATAAATATTTTACTACCATATTCATTATTCTATGCATCCTATTAATGAAAAGTCACCATACATGCATATGTACGGCTCACTGTCTCCACATCATGATGTAGTTTGTTATTCAAACACATCATTATTTGGATGGGTATAATAATGAGTATAACTGATGTAAATAATAAATATAACATTTTAATTATTCTTTATATGTTATATACCATAAAATTACATAATATTTCACAATCAATAGAATGATATTGTCGCTCTTGCGTACGTAAGAACTACCATCTCCCCGAATGTGATGAAATTCATTCCACATCTTAACAATTCATGAATAATTTTTATTTTATTATTAAAAATAATTTTTAATAACATAATATAATTATGGATGTAAATAAAATACATCCTATCCATACCAAACATGACTTATGTAACAAAACATATAAATTAAAACGAATCAGTTAACACATGAAACGATGATAGTATAATAATATTATTAAAAAGAAATATTACAAGATCATATATGATATAATATTTATGTATTTGGTTCTTTTATAATTTAAAATCAATGATTTAACTATTATACAGTAGGTTAACAAACCATCTATCAAGGGAAAGTACAAGGTAAGGGTTAATTCTACAATCCCTTTATTTTCTGAGGTTGTTTATACGTGAGTAATTACTCGGACCTCTTTATCATCAACATATGTGTTTCTTAAACATGTATTTCAAAACATTTATAATATTTCATAGACTATGGGTTAAATTAATTTAGACCCTTGTTTGACTTTATATTTAATTTTTATATAGGAATCATTCCGTCATTTTCCAATGAAGGTCCTTTATGACCTTTTCGACAAAATTAAGGAAAGAATGTTTTTTTATCTTATAGGGTGATTTGGGCTATTTTACGCCATTATATAATCATCAAAGCTACCCATAAAATATTATTATAATATTTTCAAAATAAATGTTGTCTTTTATAATTATGGGACTTTCAAATTATTTCAAAATAGAAAGATATATCTCTCTCAAATAGTTTTTATTTCATCAATGTCAACATCATTTGATGAATATTATACTTTTTTAAAGTCGATTTATTATGATACAATATTTTATTAATGTTTTTTTGATATGTTTGACAATAGATGTGTTATTTTTATACAATTCATGTTTTATGTTTAAATAATTAATATTTTGTATTATAGTTTTAATATGAAGGAATATGTTATGTTTCAACCTTTTTATATGAGGAATGCATTAGACTTAGTAAGTGACGGGTGGAGCCCGCTATGGCTCCTCAATGCATAGGTAGGTCTCATGAGACAAACTAGTCACTTGGAACAAGTCCTTGAAAAAATCTTATTTTTAGTCTTGGAATGAGGCCTTAACTACGTGGTTATGATGTTTGGCATTATGCATTCCATCATTATAAAATTGGCTTTTGATATTACATGTGATTATTCGACTAGTAGAATATCCATGTGAATTAGTAAATGGAATTATTTTATTTATATTTTCCATATCAGGCTAGTGTTCAATCTTAAAAGGCTAATGTTTTAGTTTTGTGCATTGCCATAATTGTTCATTCTTATTTATGAATGTTTCTTCTTTATTGTTATCCTTACAAATCATCTGAGATCACTACTTTCTATGTTTTATTTTCCCAGGAGGTGAAGAAGTATTTTAATTTTGACTTGCAGGGATAAGCTAAGGGATATAAGTGAGTTAAAAGGGGAATTTTTTTATCATATGATGTAATGTAAAACATATCTATGTATCTAGTACTTCCAAAGCTACTAAACATATCCGTCTTTCAGGATTTGATCCATTCTGATCATGCCCATGTTATGTAATAATGAACTGACGCTGGGTAACTGGGCTCAGGGTGTTACAACATATGTCCCAAAAAAACATATGGGTGATATATTGGGAATATATGAACCGTAAATATGATGTGGATGTGGATTTCCATGCCTAGAGAAAATATGTATAGTATATAAAAGGGAAGTAAAAATGGAAAATAAACCTAACTGATCAACATGTCGAGTTAGGTATTATGGGTGATACTTGAGAAGATTCATTTTGGTCCATAAGGAACCTATTGGGTGTGAGAGTAATGAAATAAAGGGACAATGGTTCCAACCATAATTTCAGTTCAACGACACTTTCTAAGCTAGAAAACATTGATCTTATCCTAGAAAAAACTATTGAGAATAATATAGGTGAAAGACCTTGAGTATTATGATAAAGAGCTTATAGAAACATTTAGGTATACATGGAGAACATCCTTGTTAACATAAAATATTTTTTTGATACAGATGGTTCTGTATTTGTAATTCTGTATGATGTGGTTGAAAATTTAGGGAAATTTTTTATCAAGATGGGGCCATATGACCTTGTAGTTTTCCTGGTATAGAAAGGAAATAAAAATTTGAGTAATTTTTGTGAATTTGGGGATTCTTATTTTCCTAAAACACCAATGAAATTTAAAAATATTATAACTAGTTGGATGGTTTTATAATACTCAGCTATTGACTCTTATAAGATAGGAGAATAAATGTGAGTGTTGTGACTAGTATAATTTAGAGGATATCTTATAAAAATTTCATACGTTTTCTAATACACCACATGGGATACCATTGAGTTGGGTGATTGAAAACAAAATCAAATTTGTGGAAGGATCTAATTTGTTTAATCTTAGGCCAAAAAATAAGTATCGTTGCGAAATATTTGAGGTAGAAAAATAGTTGATCATGATATTAAAACGTTCCATAATTCATCAAAGTAATAGTATTTTAGAAATCCACTTTATTCTAGTTAATAAGAAATATGGAAGTAGAAATATGTGGGTCAAGTACTATTTACTCAATAAGCTTATCATTATAGAAAATTTTCTTATTTCTATCATTGAAGAGTTACTGCTTGAATTACATGGTGCACATTTTTTACTAGTATTGATTTAAAATGAGGGTTTCACCAAATATGAGTGAGATATGGGGATGTTAGAAAGATTCAATTTAGAAAATGTAAACGGTGCTATACATTCCATGTTATGATATTTAGGATTATGAACACTCCAAATATATTTTATCCCATAATGAATAGCATGTTCAATGAACTTGTTAGAAAATATTTATTTATATTTTTCAATGACATACTTATATAAATATATATAAATATAAATTTTGACTAACTACATTGTCCATATAGAACCTATACTCCAAAAATATTATTAAACTCTACTGTAAATTGATAGGAAAAAAATTCATATCACTCATCTATCACTATAATACATTGTTCATGTTATTTATAACAAAGGGGTGTAAATGGTCTAAAAAGAGATCAATTCTGTTATTGGATAGACACAGTCACGAAATGTAAAAGGGTTTTCAAGGATTATTGATCGTAACTAGGTAATATAAAAAATATGTTGTAGTATAGAATAAGATATCCAATCCTCACAATGAATTAACCAAAAAGACAATTTCCCTAGGGATACCATGATCGAACAGCATATTGAAGAATAGATCAAGTTCATAGTCACGACACCACTGTGGTATTTACAAGAATTCCTAAAACCTTTTATTATTAGTTTTCATAACTCTGGGAGGGGAGTTGGATTTTTCCTAATAGAATGATTGATCATATCTATTATTTTAGTAATGCCCTATAAGAGGGTGATCTCTCCAAATCCATGTATTAGGATGAGTTTATGACATTTTCTCTAGTTGTAATCAATTGGTGATAGTTTTTTCTTGAAAAAAATGGCTTGTCTTATACCAATCATAAGGCCCAAGTGTATTCTATAAACTAGAAAACTAACATAAAAATCAATATAATTGGTAGGTGGAACTATTTGGTCTTGACATTATGTTATTTATAAGTCCAAACACATTAAACAGGATGTGGATTCTCTATCTCGATTGGGAACTAATGAATTATAGAATATTTTGAGGCTATGTTCTTTATCCCAACCATGTATGAACCATTTTTATGTAATTCAACGTAATTTGGGTAGAAATATTGCAAGATTTGTAGCTAAATAATACCATTTATTCTTGAGAACAATATTGAGTTTCTCATCCATTGTTTTGTTTTCATGGTGATATTTTTTATCATTCTGGATAGTTGGTTTTATCCCAATATTCAAGACTCATATTAAAATTCATAAACTTTTTCTATTCCTCTCATATAGTCAGCCATGCTGGATTTTTCAAAAACTAGAAAAGTTTGGCCATTAGATTGTTTTGGATGGGTATGGTGTATTCTGTCCTATAATGTGTTTGAGAATATGATATATTCAAATATTAAAAGTGTCCATTTATGTCCCTTGTAGGCCTTCTTCCACCGATACCAATGCTGTAAGTGGATTTGGATGAACTTTAGATGGATTTTATTTCATGACTTCTCAAATCCTAGGTGTTTAATGCCATCAAGTTATTCATGCATCGATTTTCCAAAAATGATCAATTTGTCTGACTACGACACCCATATATAGATATAATTATGGCCAAAGCCTTCATTAGTAATGTGTTCTTCTTTCATGGAATACATCGTTTAATCTGTAGTGATTGAGATCCTGTATTCATATGTAGGTTTTGGAAATATCTATTCTTATTGGATGGAACCACCTTAATGTTTATTTTTTCTTATCATTCTCAAATGAATGACCAAAAATATATTGTTAAAAAATATTGGAAATGTATATATGAATTTTTTCTTCAGAGTGGCCACTATTTTGGTCCTAATGGATTCCATTGGATGATTATTGTTATAACACATCCTCTCATACCTACACAAAATTTACTTCATTTGATATGTTTTATGATAAGAAACCTCTATCAGTGTTGTGGTATACTCGAGGTGACACACCAATCAATGAATTTGACTTTATAATTAATGAAAAAAAATTAGATTCTTCAAAATATTTAGTATAATATTTCCAAATCCTAATAGTTGATTGTATTTTCATCCAAAAATACTCAGATATATGTGACTTATATTATTGTAGAATCAATATTCATTAAACTTGAGCCTAATTTTTAGAGAGAAATGTCTTAAAACATTATTACCAATATGGAAACTCACTATTGTAAACTGTACTACATTTTTTTCAGGATGGGGAAAATTTCATAAAGAATATCCCTACTTGCTACTACATGAGTTAGCCCAATTTTCTAGGTATCAATACATGACCAATCTGTTTGGTAGACAAAAATGTTTTCTAAGCATTATAACCTATGGATAATGACTTCTCTTATATATATAAAGATACCTCATTGCTCAGGAATAGACTAGATATTGGGAAACCATGGGGTATGTGCCTAATTTAGTTGAAGTGGAAACCATTTGAAGAATAAAATTGGCAAGAAATTGTGTATTTTCTTTCCTGGTTTCCTAAAAATCACTTTGAGGTCATGGGGAAATTTTAAGGGGGTTGAAATGTTAAAAAATTGTAGTCTGATCAAAATATTAACTTGTAACCCCAAATATTTCACACTTATCAGAAGAGAAAGGTAAAAAAGGAAAAATGAAGGGTAATCTTCATAGTAAGTCTTTTGGGGAGAATCATGCTATTTATAAAGAAGTACTTGATAAGGGTTGGGGTTTCAAATTCAATTTGGATTGGAGTTCTATTGGAATATACATGAGATAAATAAGTAGAAATTATCTTGCATCTTCTTCTTCTTCATGTAGCTGGTGTAGATCATGGGAGGTGGAGTCTGTAAGATCTTATTGTTTCTTTTTCATACGTTTTGTAATTATAAGTAAATATTATAGGTATTTTCATTCATAAATAAATAATTCTATATTTTTATAATTTACATCTCTTCGCACAAAAACAATATCCTAATATCATGAAAATATAGGCTAAGGTAGAGTTATAAGAGTGTTATCTATTAGGTCTATAGCTACCAAGCCATATTAGAATTTTTGAGGTTTTTTATGGTGACGGGTTTCCACATTCAAGGATTTTCAATGTGAATAGGTCGAACATGAGTTATATGAAAGCTATGTGGGGAGCTATCAGAGTTAAAAATTTTGTATCAGGAGTCTTTATTAGATATGGATGAAAAAATGTGGCTAAAATTGTTTTATGTGAGCCACTCTATATAGTACTAGAGGGATCCTCAAGAAGACAAAAAATTCAATTCAACTTGCCAAAAATTTCAATTACCTATGTTAAATAGAAATAAAGAAATATAATTCAAATAAGAATTCAATTTTAATTAAAATGAACCATATTAATTTCCTTGAATAATATTTTTAAGCATTATTAATTAAAAATATTTTTTTTCATTATAAAAACAAACAATGTAAAAAACATAATTCTTTTAACTAAATGTTTTTTAAATAATTTAAAATATAATATTACCTATATTAAAATATTTTTTGAGGGATTTAATTCTGTGAATTTAATATATAGTGTACCAAAATATCATTTTATCATAGGTAAATTATTTATATATAAATATCTTCATGTGTGTGGAAATTTAGATCAATTGAATCCACTCATCATGTTGATCAGGGAACAATGGATTCTTCTATTACCATAGATGGATTTTACCCGTGACTCTCTCCCCTTCCCATATACCATCATCTTTAACACTTATTATTATGTGTTTATTTATATCCTATGCATCAAACACCTCTGATTATTGTATAAATACATCATAAATAGTTATTTATATCACTAGAATTTTCTTTCATTGATGCTATAAAATAGATAATGTTTGAATAAAATTTAAAATACACTGGGTTTTATTATCTCTAAAAATGATCTAATAAATAGACCTTTGGTCCACACTTTTTTTTATCTCAAATGAAAGAAAAGTATATCAAACATTTTGAGAACTAATAAAATTTCTATTTTAGCTGTGTGTTTCTATATTTATAGACCACTATAGAAAACAACATAAAAATTAATTTTATTGAAATTTATATAAAAATACAACAAAAAACATTTTACGATGATTTAAAATATTAAAATGTAATTTTTTTGTAAAATTACATTTTGAATATAATTTATTACAACATTATTTCATACAATTTAAAAAAACTATATTTTGTTTTCTTTAGGCCTCCCTTCAAAAAGTATCTGATATTGCTACTAATTGATAAAAAAACTACCCCATATAAAAAAAATATTTGTATTCTTTTATTAGAAAAAATTATTATATTACTAACACAATAAATAAATAAATGAAACATAAAAATTATTCAATGATGCATTGGAAAAGTATGAATTTTAAAATGAAAGCATGTACTTTGAATCATACCGAGAACACCATGTGTTGGATTTTTATATGGTTGATTCAAACGTGTCACAAATGATTTATGGGTAATTATCCAAAAGTATCAACACAATATGAATACATTTTCACAATTTATAGTAGGTTATGCACATCTTGAACTAAAATTTAAATTTAAAATAAAAACATTCACTTTGAATTATTAAAACCACGTCAAGTGTCAAATTAATGTGGGGATGATTAATGCACACCAAAAATGTTTTGTGGACCATTTTCCTAAAATATCAATTCAATCTATGTATATTTTCTCCATTTTAAGTGATTGGAATAGAATCTTAACTAAAATATAATTTTTAAATAGAAAAAATGAGCTTTAACACATACCATCCATCCAATGTATTAGATTTATGTGTGGGTAATTCCTAAAAATAAAAAATGACTTTTGGATTGTTTTTCTAATGCACTGGGAACGTCCAAGTGTGTTTTCATGAATTTCATTTAGTGATATAAGTTTTAAATAAAATGTTACTTTTAAACTAAAAACATACACATTGGGTCATAATAGTCACACATTGTATCAGATTAAGGAGGAATTAATTATTAAAAGTCACAAATGAATTACGTATCACTTTTCAAATGTATCAAAATAATATGAATTATTTTTCTATGTTTTTAAATAGTGTAAAACTCTTTGAACATAAATTTCAATTTTAATCATAAAATTCACACCGTGAGGATTACTATGAAAAACATGTGTCATATTGATGTGTGGTTGATTCCTACATGTAAAAAATTAATTTATGGATAATTTTATAAAAGTTTCAAGATAATAAATGAGTGTTTTTTTTGTTTTGAGTATGTCAATATTATTTTAAACTTAAATTTCAATTTTAAAAAAATTATACACTTTCTTCAACACATAACACACCATGTGTAGGATTGACATGAGGTTCAATATTAAATTTCATACAATATTTATGTACCATTTTAATAAAGTGAAAAGATAATCCCAATATGATTTCTCATTATTTAATATGTCACAATTTTTTGGAACTAAAATGTCAATTTTAAATAAAAACCTAAAATTTAAGTTATACATTGAATCTCATGTGTCTAATTAATGTGTGGTTAATTAATACACATAAAATGAATTATATTTTTTTCTTCTTAAGTATCATGACAATTAATGTGTTTTCCCTTGGTATTTATTTATTGGTTTAATATTAAAATAAAATCATTCCTTTAAATCAATAACACACTATGAGTCACATCGGGTAAACCTTGCATCTGACATATATGCGGATGGTTCCTGCACAAAATAAATTAATAATGGATGATTTTATAAATTATAAAAAATATATGAGTGTGTTTTCTCTATTATGAGTTTTGATCCATCATTTAAACTAAAATTTCTGTTTTAAATAGAAAATATTCCATTTTTTCATATTGACCACACTGTGTCTGATTGAAATGATGTCGATTCATGCTCATTACAAATTTATTGTGGATCATTTTCCTATATTATAAAGAAAGTATGTGTTTGTTTTTTTATTTTTTAGTGAGTGACCCACATGTTGAATAAAAATGATACTTTTAAGCACACTATGAGTCACATCGGGTAAACCTTGCATCTGACATATATGCGGATGGTTCCTGCACAAAATAAATTAATAATGGATGATTTTATAAATTATCAAAAATATATGAGTGTGTTTTCTCTATTATGAGTTTTGATCCATCATTTAAACTAAAATTTCTATTTTAAATAGAAAATATTCCATTTTTTCATATTGACCACACTGTGTCTGATTGAAATGATGTCGATTCATGCTCATTACAAATTTATTGTGGATCATTTTCCTATATTATAAAGAAAGAATGTGTTTGTTTTTTTATTTTTTAGTGAGTGACCCACATGTTGAATAAAAATGATACTTTTAAGTTAAATACAAACACTTTGAGTAATACGAAGTATAACTTATGTCAGCCTAAAATACATATGATTCTTAAAAGACACAAATGAATTAAGGATAATTTTCCAAATGTAACTAGATAATCTGATCATGTTTTCTATATTTTCAATGAGTGATGTTTTTTTTGAAATACAACATCTATTTTAAATAAAAACAAGAAATTTGATTCATACTAGGTGAAATGTGTATTGAATTGAAATTTGGAAATTTATACACATTAAAATTTATTAATTGATCATTGTCTGAAAATATAAATATAATACCACTGTGTTTTTTAGTTTTCAATGAGTGTTACAGTATTGTGAAAAAATACTCTATTTTAAAATATAAACAAGCAACTTCAGTCATATTGGGAATACTATATTTCATATTGATGTGAGGTTAATTCCAATACATCAAAAATTTTATATGGATAATTTTCCTAAACTAACAAGAATATACATGTGTGTTTTCATTGAGTGACACAAGTTTTTTATCTAAAATATCTCATTTAAACTAAAAACATGCACTTTACGTCACATTGATCAGACCATGTGTAAAATAAAGGTGTTCCAAATTATTTCACATAATAAATGACTTATAGACCGTTATCATAATTTATCAAAACAATATAAATGAATTTTCTCTATTTTCAATGACTATCCAGAAATTTTAACTAATATGTATATTTTAAAATCAAAACACACACATTAAGTCATATTGGGCACATGATGTGTTAGATTAACATGCGGTCTATTACTACATATCATAAATAACTTTTGGATCATTTTCCCATATTATAAATATCATCTGAGAATATTTTTGAGGTTTTGAATATGTCATGCTTGTTTTGAAAAAAAATCATTTTTAAATAAAAACATGCTCTTTAAGTTATACTGGGAACACCATGCATCAGATTCACATGCTATTAATTCCTAAATGTCACAAATTATTTATGGAAAATTTAAATAAAGTATCAAGATAAAATTACTATTTTTTCAATGTTTTTAGTATTTTATGAGTGTTTTGGAACAAAAACATTCAATTTTAAATAAAGACATGCACTTTTAGTCATAACAATCTCACTATGTGTCATACTATTTTTTGGTTAACTTCTGGTTGTCAAAAAAATTAGATAATATTTCTAAAGTATCAAGATAAATAGTGTTTTTTTCTATATTTTGGTTTAGTGTCATGTATTTCAGACGATATTGTTTCTTTTAAGCTGAAAACATACACTTTGAGTAATATTAGTTACACCTTGTGTCATATTAATGTGTGGTTGATTCTTACACATCAAAAATTAAATATAGAAATTTTCATAAATTATTAATAAAATATTATTGTATATTCTCATTTCTTAGTATGTGATGTTTCATTTGAACAAAAATTTAATTTTTAATCATAAAACAAAAACTTTTAGTCATAATGGAAGCACCTTCTGTTGAATTGACAAGCAGTTGATTCATACACATAAAAAATTGATTATATATATTTTTCTTAAAGATTAAATATAATGTGAGTTTTTTCTTTGTTTATAGTGATTGGGGGACATTTTGAATTAAAATAGTAATTTTAAACTGAAAACAAACACATTGAGTCATACTTAGTACACTATATGAATGATTGATTTAATAATAATAAATAAAACACTTATGTGACTTTGGATAATGTTTGGAAATTATTAAGGAATTATTATTATTTTTTTCTTGGTTTTTAATGAGTAATGTGGGTTTTGAACTAAATTTCAATTTTAAATAAAAACAAGAACTTTGCATCATACTGGGAACATTGTATGTCTGATTGAAGTGTTATTGATTCCTAAATGTATAAAATGATTTAGGAATTATTTCACAACAACACCACAATAATAGGAATGTTTTTTTATATTTTCCATGATTAATAGATGTTTCTAAATAAATATCAATTTTAAACTAAAAACACACACTGAGAGTCGTATTGAGAACACACTATCTCAGATGGATGTGTGATTGTTTCATAAAAGTAATAAATTATTAATGGATTATTGTATTAATGTTTGAAGACTATATAAGTTTTTTTTTATTTATTCATTGTGAGTGATGTAGGTTTTGGATTAAAATTTCTTTTTTAAAATGAAAACACACTTGTAGAGTCACACTGGCCACATCATGTATTATATTGAGGCATGGATAATTATTTCATATCAAAATTACTGATGGATCATTTTTGAAATTATCCAAACTATATAAATGTGCTTTATCATTTTTCAATGAGTGACATACATTTTTAATTTAAAATTTTAATTTTAAATTAAAAACATGCACTATAATTCATATTCAGAAAATTGTGCATCAAATTGATGTTTCATTGATTCATACATGTCACAAATTAAATTTTAATTAGTTTCATAAAATATAAAGACTATATGAGTGTGTTTTATTTTTTTAGCTTTTCAGTAATATTTTTGAACATAAATGTCAATTTTAAATAAAAACACTTACATTTGGTCATAATTAGAACACTGCAAGTCATATTGGTGTGTGGTTAACTCCCACACATCAAAATTGAATTATGGATTATTTTCCTAAACTATTAAGTAAATATGATCTTTTTTATTATTTTCTTTTAGTGATACATGTTTTCAACTAAAATAAAAATTTAACAAAAAACATTCCCTTTGAGTCATAATGAGTACAGTGTTTTCCAAATTAATGTGTGTATGGTTTATAGAAATAAAAAATGAATAAAAAATAATTTTCATAATGTATCAAGATATCCTGAGTTCATTTTATCGTTTTTTGATTGTTTGATGTGTCTTTTAGGATAAAATGTCATTTTTTAACTAAAAAATGCGCCTTTAGTCATATTTTCCACACCATGTGTCAGATTTACATGTAGTAGAAACTAAAACCTAGAAATCACTTATTTATTTATTTTCTAAAGTATGAAGATAATAAGAATAATTTTTCTCGGTTTTCATTGAGTGACACTTGTTTTTAACTAAAATTTTACTTTAAAATTGAGAACCCACAATTTGAGTAATATCTAGTACACCATGAACTAGTTTGATATGAAAATAATTCTTATAAGTCTCAAATGAATTATAAATATTTTTTTTAATTTATCAAGATAATAAAAGCATGTTTTATTTTTTTTCAATGAGTGTGGTTTTTTTTGACCTAAAATTTCAATTTTAAATAAACACGCACATGTTGATTCATAATGAGGACACCATATTCCATATTTTGGTATGTTTAATTACTACAATTACATAATGATATATAGTCCTTTATCATAAAATATCAATGAAATATGAGTGTGTTTTCTTGGTTTACAATGAGTGATAGTTTATTTAACTAAAATATCATCTTTAAACAGAAAATATATACATAGAGTAATACCAAGAACAGAAATCATAAAATTTTTGTACAGTTCAATCTTACACATAAAAATCCTTATTAATAGTTTTCAAAAATTATTATGACAGTCCATGGGTATTTTCTTTGTTTTTAGTGAGTGAAACACATTTAAAAAAATAAATTTTAATATAAAATCATGCACTTTAAATCATATTATTCATAACAAGTATAGGATTGATGTGTGGTTGATTATTACATGTCACAAATAAAATTTGAATCATTTTTATAATTTATAATATAAATATAATGTGTCTGGATGATTTTCAGTTACTTAAATAATTTTTTAACTAAAATTAACATTCCAAAATTACAACATGCACTTTGAGTCATACAGGGAACACGATGTATTGGATTAACATGTGCATGATTCCTATATATCATAAATTATTTTTTTATATTTTTCCAAAACTATTAGAATTTTTCGATCATGTTTTCTTCATTTTGAGTAATAATTGTATTTTCCCAAAAAATTCCAATTTAATATATAAATATTCACTTTTAGTCATATTGGTAACACCTTTTATTGGATTGACAAGCATATAATTCTAACACATCAGAACATATTAATGGATCATTATCATAAATCATCAAGACAATATTATTTTTATTATCAATTTTTGTAAGATGTACATGAATTAAACAAAAAATAAAAATTTTAAGCCAAAAAAACTCACATTCAGTTAAAACTACCATATCTAGAGTTGGATTTTTGTGTGATTGATTCACACATGTAATGAATTTTTTATGGATCATTTTAATGAAGAATCATGAAAATTAAG
Source organism: Viscum album (assembly GCA_963277665.1). Lineage (NCBI taxonomy): Eukaryota > Viridiplantae > Streptophyta > Magnoliopsida > Santalales > Viscaceae > Viscum > Viscum album. The sequence goes on along the minus strand of OY728146.1, from coordinate 213,820,591 downwards.
TCATGATTTTTTTATTTTTAGCAGAAAATTCATGTTTTGAACTCAAATATAAATTAGAAATAAAAACAGTCACTTTCAACAATATCAGACATAACATATGTCAGATTGGTCTGTGGTAAATTCCTACACCTAATAAAAGTTTTATATAGACTTTTATTAATGTATCATAGAAATCATAGTGTACTTTAATGATTTTGAGTATGTCAATCATGTTTTGAACTACAATATAAATTTTAAATAAAAAATGAACTATCACTCATACCATGATATCCATGAATCATATTAATGTGAATATTATTTTAACACGATAAAAATGATTTATGAATCTCTATCCCAAATATCAAGTACATATGAGTGTGTTTTCTAGGTTTTCAATGAGTAAAATGTGTGTTTACCTATAACATTAATTTTAAAACAAAAAACATACATCTAACCATACTTGTCACACTTTGTATCATATTTTAGTGTGTTTTATTTATATACATTTAAAATAATAATTTTTTCTATAAAAAACATAAATTTGTCTCATCAGTATGTTATTAAATGGTATTGGCACAAAAGGGACCGTATTACATCACTAATAAATATAAAAAAATAAAATATATAATAAATAGCCTTATGGAGAGAGAAAAATGGTACATGGGTGAATTATCTTAGCTTACGCCTTCATTAATATTTAGTTTTCCTTGGTACATTTTGTGTAACAACACTGACTCCAATTACCTAAAGCTAGTGCCTACTTTATTACATTGGCTTATATAAAAAAGGGTAAAATCAAAAAAGGACTAAACATTTTAGCTATTTTTGAGAAACATATATGTAAATTATACAAATTTTTCATTTTATATAGTAAATATATCATATTACATAAAAAATATAATGAAACGCATCCTTGAAAACTGATTCAAATATTTATTCATCATATCCTATAGAAAGGAAAAAAGTAAGGGTGATTTCAAATACATATTAAGGGTTATGTGAAGTGTAATTTATCATTAATAAGAAAAATAATCAATATGGAGTTCTAGATAAAATAAAAACATTCCAATTAATCAATAAACTATGAATGAAACGCATCAAGAAATAATATCATTTTGAAGATATCATTAATAATAATCGTAATGAATTATCAATGAAGGAAATTCTTAATTACTAGATTTAATTAATATAATAATAATGATAAATCTATCTTAAATAACTTTCATCAGATGAATTAAAACTATATGTAGAAATCTATTTAATTTGGCCAAATAATTTTTCTCACGAGACATGATGATGCATCAAGGGGTTATATAATTTCAGACTACACCAATCACTGAATGTCAAAATAATTACTCATATATCAAATAATATATTTAATTTTTTATTAATATTACTTATTAAAAAATATGTTCATTTATAAAGGAAGATAGAGTTATCAATATTTCTCTCGTTATTCAAATAACTTCTAATGTGAACACCATATATAAGAATCGTATACGGTTTAGAAAATATTCATATCCATGATACCAAGAACATAGATAATGTATAATTGAAACATTAACCATCATGATTATATATTTTTTCATGTAAAATACATCAATGGGGTAGCATGTACACTGCATAAAATTGAAAATGTTTTTATTATAAAATATGTTTCATTGAAATGGAATTAGAGAAAAATCCATTACAATGATCATAATGTTGAAGTAAAAATCAATAAATAAATTATTAGAATAAATTGTCAGTTGAAATATAAAAGTGTAAATAAAACATAATATAGTAAAAATTATGTATACACATTATTTTATAATTTTAAAGATAATGAATATTTAATATACCCCTATGAGAAGAAATTGAGTTGTGAAATTCTTTACCACTTTTTAATTTTCTAGTTAAATCCCCTTAGTTGAAATAACTTAAATTAAAATCTAAAATGATATGAATTTTTAATTATTCATCATATTACATGTAAATGGGTCCATTTTACACCATATAAAATTAATTAGGAACCCAATAATAGAATATGCCTCAATGAAAGAATATTTTGATGATGTCCCTTTCCTCACACGTTCCATTATTTGAACATGATTTAAACTACTATATAATTGTTTTTAGAAAGCTACTAATATTTTATCAGATTCATATTCACACTTATAAGATCATGTATTATCCTATTATTACATCTTACTACACATTAATCAATAATATTTCATTAATTTCTCTTTTTCTTGTGTTAATTGACTTACTTTATCATGTGTGTTTTGTAATGAATGTTTCGGTTCATATGAATATTATATATAACCATATTCTTTTTGATTATATTTAATTTATAAATATTATATTAACTCATTGGATATATTTTTGATAACCATTTATTAATTATGGAAATTGAAATGAATCACATCATTTCATGGAGATGGTAGGTCATATGTACGTACGAGTTCTAATATCATTCCCTTCACAAGAGAAAGTTTAAATAATTTGATGATATAATAATATTAATAAATAAATATAATCTCATATTTATCTTATATATATCTCATATATTCATTAATTTTATCCTTATTACATTCCATGTAAAGAGTAAATGAAAAAAGAATCACATCGCCCCACAAGGCGGTAGTCCTCCATACACACGAGCAACATTATCATATGTTCAACAGAATAGAACATAAAAAGTTGTATACTATATTAAAATAATATAACTAAAATAAAATAACAAATATCATATTAATATGTTCAATCCATGATTATATCCATTCATTATATGTGGTGATGGAAAACGAATTAAATCAGTTATGAGGAGGTAGTATTTTGTATACATGATCGACAATTTTTTTCCCATTTGATGGTAGAGGATATGTATATAGGTCATGAAATTAACATAATAAAATCTTAGTATATGGTAAATATTTTTGGTATTATACTATAGTGATTGAATAATATTTTAATTATGTGTAAGAAGAAATAAAATAAAAATTCCCATTTTTGAATGTTACCTCTTCTTCGGTTAGGATTATAACAAGGCTTTCCAATGGTGGATTAATGATAAAATAATGATTATAATACTAGAAGAGGGAATTTTGGAATTTATTTCCATAGGACTTGGACAATAAAATTTCATCAGTGAAGTGAAGAGGGTAAGATAGGGGATAGATTTTTATAACTGGGGGGAGAGGACACACAAGAATTTTTTGAAAAGAAACAATTGCATCTACATTTTTATCTTTCCAAAAGAGTTTATATAGTTTATTGTAGAACCTTGTAGGTTATATGGTTTAAATATGGTAATAAAATGTGGTTTTTACAAGTTTTTATGTTGTTTTAATACTTATCTTCTTATATTAAACCATAGTAAATATGATTTTACCAAAACAATGATAAATAATTTCTACTGGTACATCTATTCATAATATTCATAAGTTAAGTTGGTATTATTAGATAGTTTAAATTTCCCTGATTGAAAATATTAAATTCATTTTTCCAATTTCAAATTTTATAATTTGAGAAATCCATTATAAAATTATACTTGTATTGGTAATGAATATATAGCTTTCGAAAAGAAAACATTTCAAAAGTATATAAGGTTTTTAAATTGTAATTTAATATAAAATTGACCCCAATGAATTAAATTGTTATATTTAACGATAAATTTTATAATTTTATTTAAAACCATATTAAAATTTAATTTTATTATATAAATATTTTAAACAAAAAATGTAGTTTTCAATAAAAATTAGTATTTTTACATATTAATTAAATAATGATTTTTTTAGAAAAACCCAAAAAAAATCACCATATGATAATTTTTGTATTTTGAGTTATCAAATTAGTTTATTTTTAACAATTAAATTTTCGAAAATTTTCAAAAATTAATTATATCGAAATGTTCACGAAGTGATGAAACTATTTTCTTTGAAAATATAAATAATTTCCAAAAACATATCTTTTAATTTAAATTTATTATCATTTTTATTTACCTTAAATAGATAACCAATGAATGTGTATCAAATATATAATTTATTTATATCCTACAATTTAATTTTTGGGTTATAATGTTTGTTTTTATAAAATATTTTAATAGAGTATCACAGTTCTTCTAATCCCAATGTTTAGAGAATCACAAGATATTAAAGAGATTGAATTTATTTAATAGAAAATAAATCATAAAGGATCAGGTTGTTAAAATTTTCTCTCCTATACATATTTCCTCAATATAATTTCATGGATATTACATTATAAATTTATGGGTTAGTTCTTCTTCCTATCATCTTCTGTTTCCCATTTTCCTTCCTATATTTTTTGATTCCTCCTAACTACATTTACCAGTAGAGTCATCCAATTCCTCAAAAAATGATATCTAGAATCAAGAATTTGAATGAGATTTTCATATTAAGATAGATCAGGTTCCATTTCTACTTTATTAGAGGTGATCACATGTGTTGGGTCAAGAATTTCGTTTTTGAACAGTGATATATGGAACTCATCGTGTAATTTTGAGAGACATGGTTTCATTTCAAAAATGTAATCCATTGCTCTTATTGTTTTTTAATTTTAATGGGTATTATCTACTTGAGACTCAACTTTACTTTATTACACCCTTCCCTAAAGAAAAATTTAAGAAAACATGATCTCTATTAGGAAATTTTGTATCCTTTCCCCAATTTCAACATATCTATTTTTCTTAATTTGAGCTACTTTATTGTGATCCTAAATATCATTTACCATTATGGTTGTATAATTAAAAAGTTACAGTCCTACAAATGACCTTTCACTAACTCCATCCCAACAAGTTGGAGTACAAAATCTATTTCCATATAATGCTTTATTTGTAACCATTTGACTGCTTGAATGGAAACTATTAATAAAGAAAAATTACACCAATGGTAAATAATGATCCCACATAGCTTCAAAATCATTTGAGAACAGGATCAACATGACATCTGTTGTTTTAATTTTCTATTCCAACATTCCATTGGTTTGACGATGGTAAGAGGTTCTCAAATGAAGTTATGTATGAAGATCGTTTTGAAGAATATTTTAGTATTTTAATGTAAAATGTGGACCACAATCAGAAAAAATATAAATACATCCTCAATTAACCCTTATAACTTCAATAATATGGAACTTTGTAGAGCTCTTAATAACAAAATATACTTATATAGTGAGAAAGCATATAGATTTGGTTACACATTCAAAAATAAACCACATTGCATCATTGATTCTATGAGTCTTTGGGAGTCCATAGTAATGTTTTCCCATTTCCACAAATGAAAATTATAGGTTTCATGACTCATTTTGGATTCTATCTCTAAGTCTTGACCAATTGAAACATATAATATCTTGATACATAGTCTACAACATCCCAATTAAATTTTCCCACAAAAACCTATCTCTAAAATCTCTATATCCCTTAGTGATAATAGGGTTTATATAGAAGTTAAAAATGTGAGAATAATCTAACAATTCCCTTTTTATCTGAGAAATAGATCATAAGCATATCCGGTTACCATATTTTCAGATTCTATTACAACAAAAAAATTATTTCTTCCCATTATTCACAACCTTATATTTTTATGAAAATTATCATCATCAGATTGAGAAATTTTTATCATTATAATAAAAAATTATTTTAAATAATTTGAAAAATGAGTGATGTCTCCCAATCTTTGATAATTCCCATATACTTATTTACTTGATCTATGAACATAGTATCCCTCTCAATCCCCATTTCAATTTGAACACTATGATATTTCTTAATCAAAGCTTCTATTACTTTATTTTTATTCCTAGGGAGGTAGTGTATTCAAAAATCATAATCATTGAGTTATTAGAGTCATCTTATTTTCCTCATGTTGAGATATTTCTTTGAAAAGAGTTATTTTATTGTTTTATTGTTTTTTATTTCTCTCGTATTTGACTAGAGAGAAAATATCTCAATATCTTATAGGAAAATAATACATCTTCCAAATCAAGATCATGGGTTGGATATGTTTTTTCTGAGTCTTAAACTACCTTAATACCTATTTAATAACTTTATCATTTTTCATTAGGAAAAAACTTTGTCCCTTATAATCTATATTATTTTCTATAATAAAACAATCATATCTTGATGATAATTTTATAATTGTACAATTGATCAATCTCCCCATAAATTTATCATTAATCATTCAAATTCATTTGTATAAAGGAATATAGCCCATTTTCATGTAATCTTAGTTAATGGGTATGTAAATTGGGGAAAATTATAAATGAACTATATAGAGTAACCTATGAAGCTAATGAAACTACAAACCTCAATTATGTTTTCTGGTGTAGGTCATTCTTTGTCCGCATTTTTCATCATGGGATCAACAAATATTATATTCTTGAAAAAAATATGGATGAGAAGAAACTTCTTGAATCCCAAAATTTAATTTAATAAATTTATCAAATCGATATTTTCCTCCATGAGTCTCCTGGTTTATTTGTATATGATTCTCATGGTCATCATTACATTTAGAATACACTAATATATCATCAATGGATACAAAAAAAAATCATCAATATACCTCTTGAATGATATGTTCCTTAGATCTATAAAAAAATTGGTGAATTAGTTAATACAAGTCATTAGGGTATACTCATAATGTTGATATCTTATTCAAAAAGGTGTCTTCGGAATCTATTCATAATTTTTTAAGAATTTATGATAATGAATCAGATGTCAGTCATTAAAAAGTATTGATCTTTGCAACATTGATTTAATATGTAATCAATTTGAGGATGGGGATACTTTTACACTATCATAATTGAATTGATTTTTCTTTATCATTGCATAACCTCATGGATTGATCATTCTTCTTAATGAGTAAAATAGGGGATCCCTATGTTGAAAGAGTAGGGTGTATAAATCCCATATCAGAAAACTCCCTAAGTTTTCCTTCAACTCCACTAACTCCATAGTGGTCAATCTATATTGGTTCATTGATAATGGTCTTATATGAGGGACTAAATAGATGGAAAACTAAACTTCCAGATTTAGTGTATTCAAATGTAATTCCTCAAGAAATAAATAAATGTATTCCAATACAATAAGAACCTCCTCCAATTTACGATTACCTTCTCCATCCATAGATTGTGTTTCTTCTTCTTCTCTAAGAAACATATTCATAATAACTACTATGGTTGGAGTTGAACATGACTCATATGATTAAGTATCATTTCTAGAGAAAATTAATTCCACAACTTCGTTATAAATCATAATTTCCTTCTCCTATAAATAATTTGTTTTTTATTTTTTGAAATCCATTCTATTCCAAGGATTATATCCAACTAAACCATTTGTATTATAATAAATTTTACAAACATAGAATGTATTTCTGTCGGAATGGGGACTACTTGACATATCATTGTTCTTTGATACTTCCCCTATGATTTTTTCTAACAACTCCCTTATTAAATTAAAAGTTAAATGCCAAAGTTTCTTAGAAAACTGTGTAAATATAAAAGAGTGTGAGAATCCATAATCAAATAATGCACTATTTATTGATGACATGATTAAATTACCTTCCACCACATCGTTAGTATCATCCATGTCAATTGTAGTTATCATGTAAGCCTAACATTGTACCATTGACCTCTTTATAATAGATTAACTTGATTCTTGGAGGAATTTTGTGAATAATTCACAATTTATTTAAAACTAAATCATTTTAAATCATTGATTTATTTTTTTACTTTACATTCATGTGAAAAAAGAAGCTTATATCTTCACTTATATCAAACTTTTCATCCCTTCAGTAATTTCCCAATATGATTCGTCACATAATTTTCAAAAGGTAGAATTTTCTTCATAATATTCTTCTTCTCTGATTCATCTATTTGTTACATTGTGTTTGTATAGTCTCTTATTCTATAGATTTTGATTGAATATGTTCTATCTAAATAATTTATTCTCTATTTTGATGGTTCATAAAACTATTTCATAATATAAGGATAAAGTTTGACAGACTATTCCCATTCAAAGAAATGGCTTAAGAACCTTATAGAAATGTTCAATCTTTCCCTTCGTGATGCATATGTAATCCATATAATACCTAGATAACCTTTTAAATGTATCCTTATACTCATTAGAAATTTATTCATAATTTTTCCATAAGATTAGTGACATTATCTTCATTTTGGTTTTTTTCATAGGAAGAAATGATTTATCAAATTTTTCCTCCTTAAAATATTTCCATAACAATAGGTTTATTTCCACTTCCTCCAACGTATCCTAGACCAATGAAAACTATTGATCTACATAACCATTAATATAATAAATTATAGTGTAAAATTTTCCTTTTCAATGCATCCCAAAGATATACATATCTTCTCTAAATACTTAATCTAGTGGTCAGCTTTCATTAGATTAATATCCCCACAAAATAATGGGGGATTATTTCGCATGAAGAAATCCAACACATAAGAAAAAAAATGGAATATGATTCTCTATCCAATAATGTTTATTTGTCATAACATGATTATATTTTCCAAACATATCCATAATATGATCATTTTCAATTCTAGCTATATTGGCTTCTATGGTAGGGAAATCACTACATCAACCACAAGAATTGATATCCTTCTTCCTTCCAGGAACCATTTTTTAACAATTTTGTATAGTGTATTAGCTGGTGAAAATTATGAATTTTAAATCATAAATCATAATTCCAAAAATGGTGTAACACTTAATATAAATTAAAATTTTATGCATTATTAATCTTAAAATCATAACCATTTTTTCAATGGGGTGTCTTTATTTTCAAATCATTTATAATATTTTATAAATAAAATGTGAATTATCCTTAAAATATCCCCTCAAAGTGTCAAACTAGATTTAATGTAAGAAATGTTTTCTTACCCCCTGTGACAGTCATTTTTATCACAATGTGCCCTATTGAAGTTAGTATCACTGGGTACATTTGTTCTAGAAACACATCCACTTGAAGACATAGATTTATTAATAAGAAACAATTTATAAACTCTTACATAACAAATCAATAATATTTTATTGTATACTAAACCTAAAATTAAATCATAGGGTTATGTTCACTGACCAATGTTTATATTTGTCTAGTTCATGTGGTTTCTACTAAACTTCCTCTCATATGAACTATAATGTAATGCCCCAACCCCAATTATACATAGTCAGTGCATTATTACAAAACATTGGAATGATCACAAGGAAATCATGTCTCAAAAGACCGATCAGTTAAGTATTATTGGAAACAAGATTCATACATAAGTTCGACTTTACAAAATAAAAATAAATACAACACAAATTTATTCCATTGGAAACATCCAAGCCTCTTAAATAATGCCTACAAGTCCCTCATAACTAACTTCTACATATCCTGGGAAAATGAAACATAATAAAGGGGTGAGCTCAAATGCTCAGTAAGGGTAAGCAATAAGGCGGAAGATAACATAAATATTAAGCATGTTGAATAATTGAAACCACATACCTTTATCAATAATAAACATGAATACTTTTATTGTAGGAATATGAGCTGAGTAAATAAATCCATAATAAAACATAATATTTGGTATTCTACTAGTCTAATGTCCATATGAACCATCAATATTATTTTCATAATGAGGAAATGTATAATGTCGAACATTCTAAAAAAAATTCAAGGCCTTGGGAAACATGTCTAAAAATTAATAAGGCCTCGGCCAAAACCATATATCAAATTGGGAAATGGCTTTGACCAATTCCACAGATAGTTGTCTCATGAGATCTACTGATGCATTGAGGAGTTATATCGGGCTCCACCCGTCACTTACTAAGTCCAATACATTCCTCATATGAAACGGTTTAAAAATATCATAAACATTCATATAAAAACTCGAATACAATATGTCAATACGTTAACCATAAACCATGAATGGTATAAAATAGCACATCCACAGTCAAACATATCACAAAACCTTCAATACATTATGAAATTTGTGTATCATAATAAATCAACTTCAAATAAACTTAAAATCCATCAGTGGATGTTGACATAGATGAAATCAAAACTATTTGAGAGAAATATCTCTTTTTTTATACCATTTAAAAGTCACATAATTATAAAATAAAACATTTACTTTGAAAATATATTTATAAGCTTGTAATGGAAGCTTAGAAGATTTTATAATGGTTGAAAATAGCCTCACCCGCCGCATAAGTTAAAAAAAGACATTCTTACCATAATTTTGTCAAAAAGGTTAAAAAGGACCTTGTTTGGAAAATGATAAAAAGATTACTTTATAAAAATTTTATAAAAAGTCAAACAAGGGTATAAATGACATCAACCCATAGTGTGTAAAATAGTAATAATTTTTTTAAATGCATTTTTAATAAACTTGGATGTTGACGATAAAGATGTCCCTATAGATAATTACGTATAAACAACCTCAGATAGTGAAGAGATTGTGAAATAAACCCTTACCTTGTACTTTTCCTTGGTCTAGGGTAGTTTAACCTCCTATATAATAGTTAAATCATTGTTATTAAATTATACAAGAATAATATACATAAATATGATATCATATATGATCTGCTAATATTGCTTTGTTAATAATATTTTAGTATTATTGTCTTTTCATGTGTTCAGTTACTCATTTTATTTTATATGTTTTATTACAGAAGCCATGTTTGTTATCCATAGGTCTTATCTTATTCATATCCATAATGATATCAAGTCCATAAACATTATTTTTAATCATCAAATGAAAATTAGTCTTGAAAGGATATGATGGGGAATTAATCTTATCACGTTCATGGAGACGGTAGTCCGTACGTAGTCACGAGTGACAATATCATTCTTTTGATATTAAAATGATATATAATTGGATGGTGTATACAGAATCATTATAGTGTTATATTTATTATTTAAATTAATTACACATCATTATTATACCCTTCTGAATAATAATGTATTGAATAACAATTACACGACGACGTGGAGACAGTAAGCCGTACGTATGCACGTATGGTGACATGTCATCCAAGGGATGGATAGAATACTGAATATGGTTATACTATAATTATAATAACATCACTGTATATAGATGATACTGGAGTTATTATTTTATAATGGAAATAACAAAGAAATAAGAAGTGGGATAAGAATGGAACTTGAAAGATGGTGGTGAAAACATTACCTCTTCTTCAGGTTCGTCATTTTGATTTGATAAAAAGGGATCCATAAGATGGATTTATGACTAAAGGAAGGCCTCTAGGATGAAGTGATGAAAGTTTTTAGGATATTTAGGTTGGGTTTAGCCGATCTAAATGGATTTGATGGTGTGAAATTGAGATAATGGGGAGTGCCCTTTTATAAGAGTGGTGGGGGACCCCTTTGGAAAAGCTAGAAATATTTTTTTATAATATATTCATATTTAGTTTATAATGGCTCCAAAGTGACTTATTTCGAGGATAAGGTGGGTATGGGTCTAAAGCAACCCAACCAATAGGTTTTAGACAGGTTTGGGACACTATATTAACCTTATCTTTTAGTTTTAACTCTTAGATAATTAGTTTCACATTTGGCCGAAAGTTCTTCATGGGAGCTCCCGACTGGGTCTTACTTCACCTTATCGACGAGTGGGTCCTCCTTAAGCATTTATTGTCATAAGACTAATTTCATTCTCTTCCGTATTTTTTCATGGCAGAGAGGTCAGATCCGGGCTTTAGCTTCGAGCGGCATTCTCCTTCGTCACCCTCTGTTCCAGTTTTGGGCAAGTCATGGTGGTTTGGAACAATTGTTTTGGTGTGGGTGGTGGGATTGAGGCATTGGTCATCGTGGTTTCCCAGCGAGTGGAGGTGGTAGGAGTCTATGGTGGGTTTGAGGTTGGATGCACAATGTCGGCACCTTTTGTTTCGTCGCTTGATGAAGTTTCTGGACCAGTGGATTTTTCATGGTCTGAGTTTATGGTCTCAATGATTGAACCCCTTTGTCGGAGATCCCTCAAATTCATCAATGTTCAGGATCTCGTGTGTTTATGGGGTTGTTTTCATTCCATATCTGGTGGCTCTTTCTTTTTCATGCGGTTTTGTAGGTGTTCTTATGATCGGTGGAGGCTTCTTCGGATAGCGGTTGCTCCGCTCATTTGATACCCTGGCCATACTCAACAGCTGCTCTTGCCATGGGATCCTACATTCCTATCCTAGTTGGTGCATGACAAGGGATTATTAGAGGTTTTGTGATGTGTGGGTCGTCCATTTGGGGTTCTAGAAGGCTCTGATTGTTTGGGATGGTTTTGGTGGTTACTTCTCCATTGAAGCCTTGTCTGAGTATTTTGCTGCTCTGGTTTCATGCTTCCTTTGCTGCTTTCCTAGTCGTTTGGAAACGTTTCTTGCTAGAAAGCTCTAGGAAGTGCATTTATTTGGCCATGGTGTCCCAAAAAGCGTCCCCATCTCTTTTCCCATGAATTGGATGATTTTGGTTGAGGTGTTGTTTTCATTGGATGGTGATCAATTGTGTAGGTGAATCTGCTAATGTTGGACTATTTTGTTAGAATTTTTTTTATTTTATGGTGCTATGATTGATGGTTTTATGGTGGAGGAGGAATCATGTTGCTTGGTATGAAGGTTCTATCACAGGGTGGATGATTTTTGATTGTATGGTTTGATCCTGATGGTGGTTCTGATTTTAGGAATTGGAGGCAATGGAGGGTGGGAGACAGTGCAGCCGGGCTCGACCACATGGAACAAGCTACATAAAAGGATTTAAAGCTGATAATTCATCTTTTCAGAGCTTGACAGATTTGGATGTCTAAGAGGCTATGTCTTCACCTATCGGTTCAGGCATGTGCTTTGAATAATGACACTTGCTAGCTGAACAACCTTGCAACGGTGGAGAGCTTCATCAGGATAAAATACTAGGGAGGGGAATCTCCATGTTTTCAGTTTTGTTTTAATCTCTTAGACCTCCATGTCATTATTTGTCTTAATTTCATGATGTCTATTTGGGTTTTCCCATTATTCCCTTAAAAGGGGTTTTATTATAATAATAAAAATTTAAGGCCTTTGGGCCGTTGGATGGAATTAGTTTCACATTTACCATGTCTCTTTGTATTTTTATATAATATGGTTAATAATCTTACTATAAACTTCCAAGAGAACCCTAAGTTGTTCATTAATGATACAACTATCTTTATATAAGTCTCTTGGCCAAACCTTACATTTTAAAGAATTGAATATCAATTAATAATATAATATTTGTTTTAAAAACACTTTTTTGTCAATTTTGACACTATTTAATAATTGATTTTTGTTAAAGTTATAAAAACATTATTAATTCGAACTAAAGTCATTTAATCAATCCTAAAATTTCATATTAACCTATTAAATTTTTGAAATTCATAAAAAGTCTCAAATTACATTTAATTTGATATTTATAATATCAATTATTTTAATATTTCATTAATTAGGTAATTACTGCACCACCATTTTGTCATAAATAAATTAAATTATTTAATGTCTAAAAATTATGAATAAAATAAAATTATGTTGGAATCATTTTTAGCTTTCTAATTAATATTTATAATAGAATTTATCTTATTTATAACCCTATATTAAAAGGTTTTAGTTATTAAAATTGGATTTTAACTCTTTTAACACTTCTTTGAATTAAATAATAATAAATGTCCTAATCTAATCCAAGTGGACCAAATAGGTTTATATTTTATTCCTAAGGTTGTTTTTGGTCGAATTATACTTTTCCAATAGAATTAGGAAATGTGTTAGGGTAATAATAATATCATTTTTACCCTTAATTACCCTATTTACATTTAACTATGGTAAATAAAAGTAAAAAGTTACTATTCACCAAAAATTATTTTTATCTTTTTAGACCACATTTTACTCCTTCATATTAATTGTGTCTCTCAAATTTTTGAAATTCCACTCACAGAAGCGGTAAAATTAATTTTTATGTGAATTTCCAAATTCGCCTAGGAGGTGGGTAAAAGACGGTGAAAAGTTCAATAAAATTTTTATATATCTAAATTTATTCTAAAGTAACACCATTTAATTTAATTGAAATTATATAAGTATTATGTATCTATTTTGACCTTAATTACATTTAAATAAAATAAATAATTATTTATATACAAATTCGGTTTTAAACTATAATTCATTGTTTTCCACTATTCATTAAAAATTGACAATGTTCAGAAAAATACCAAAAATTCACCCTAATCTAATTTTGATATTCTGAATCAAAAAATGAAGTCCATTTTGAAAGATAAAATTTATATAATTTCAAAACATGGGTATTACTATTCACAACGGTGAGTTTGATTTGTTGTGGTGTCTGTTAGAACTCGAAGATGCATACAACACAAACTACTGTATGATTGAAAGAGAAGCATACCGTGGAAGCTTGGGGTGTTAAATTCTCCCCCTCCTTCAAATAATTTCATCCTCGCAATTTTTTAGAATACTACATCATAAAAAAACTCAGGTGGTTCTTCATCATATGTTCCTCGAGTTCCCATGTTGCCTCTTCCATCTTATGGTTTCTCCATATAACTTTTACCTGATGAGTCGTCGGGTTTCACACCACTTGTTCTCTGGTATCAAGAATACTGATGGGCTCTTCGCAATAAGATAGATCGAGTTCTAGTTCTACTTCATCATAGGTGAGTACATGCATTTGGTTAGGCACGTATTTTCTCAAAAGTGATACGTGGAACACATCGTGAACTTTGGAGAGACTTGGCTGCATTGAAAAATGGTAAGCTACAACCCCAATTCATTCTAGAATTTCGAAAGGTATGATGTACCTGGGACTCAATTTACCTTTCTTACCTAAATGTATAACACCCTTCCATGGATATACATTCAAGAAAACATGATCTCCTACCTAAAATTCCAAATCCTTCCTTCGGTTATCAGCATAGCTCTTCTGCCTACTTTGAGCTGCTTTGATGTGGTTTCAGATTACCTTCACCTTTTCCATCATTTCCTCCACCAGTTTTGGGCCTACGAGTTTTCTTTCACCAACAACATCCCAACATGTTGGTGTGCGACATCTCTTTCTGTATAATGCTTCATATGGTGCCATCCAAATACTTGAATGGAAGCTATTGTTATAGGAAAATTCTACCAGAGGTAAATATTGATCCCACATACCCTGAAAGTCAAGTGAGAAAGATCTCAACATGTCTTCTAAGGTTTGAATAGTCCGTTATGATTGTCCATTAGTTTGAGGGTGGTATGTAGTTCTCAAATTAAGTTCAGTATCCAGGGCCTTCTGAAGACTTTTCTAGAATCTTGATGTAAAACGTGGATCACGATTAGAAACAATCGATAAGGGTACTCCATGAAATCTTTCAAATTCATTAATATATAGTCTTTCTAGACCTTCAAGTGGTAGATCATCTCTTATATAAAGAAAATGTAATGACTTGTTCAGACGATCAACAATGACCCATATTGCAGTGTTCCTTCTAGGAGTCCTTGGTAGTCCAATGACAAAGTCCATCATGATATTATCCCATTTATACTTAGGTATGGGAAGAGGTTTCATGACTCCTCCAGGTTGTTTCCTTCAAGCTTTCACATGTTGAAAAATCGTTCATCTTGACACAAAATCTGCAATCTCCCTCTTCATGTTGTCCCAACAAAAAACATTCCTTCAAATCTATATACATTTGTGTGCTCCCATGGTGTATTGAGAAATTAGATCTATGAGTATCATCCAAAAAATCCCTTTTTAGATTAGGTATATCGGGAACACAAAGTCTCTTCCCGAACTACAAAATTCCATCTTCATACACAAATTCACTCAATCTCCCATCATTCACAGCTTTAATCTTCTTTTGAAACTCTTCATCACTGGTCTGAGAACTCTTTATCCTTTCTAGTAAAGATGGTTTGGAAACCATTTGAAAAAGCATGGATGTTTCACCTTCCATGGTTATTCCCATATCTATCTTTACTAGATCCATATATATAGGATCCTTTTCAACTCTCATTTTGTTCAAAAATCCATGATCCTTTCTTCTCAAAGCATCTTTAACCTTATTTTCCTTCCTCGGGTGGTAGTGTTTAGTGCAATCATAATCTGAGAGTAGTTCAAGCCATCGAATTTTCCTCATGTTGAGTTCTTTCTGTGAGAAAATAATCTCCAAACTCTTGTGATCAGTATAAATCTCACATTTTTTCACCATAGAGGCAGTGTCTCCAAATCTTCAATTCAAATATTACTGCTGCTAACTCAAGATCATGAGTAGGATAGTTTCTCTCGTGAATTGTTTTTTGTCGTGATGCATAGGTAAGAACCCTATCATTCTGTATAAGAACACAACCAAGTCCTTTCTTCTATACATCACTATAAATAACAAACCTGTCATTATCTGATGGTAGAGTTAATATAAGATCATTGACTAATTTTCTCTTTATATGTTCAAAAAATTATTTACACTCTTTTTTCCAAAAAAAAATAACCCCTTTACGTGTGAGCTTCATTAATGGGTTACCCAATCAGGCAATGTTATAGACGAAATGCCAATAATAACTTGCTAATCCAATAAAATTGTGTGCCTCAGTTATACTCATCGGTGCTGGCCTTTCATGTATTTCCTTGGTCTTAGAAGGATCAATAGAGATTCCATCCATAGAGACAATATGTCCAAGAAAAGATATCTCTTGAAGCCAAAATTCACACTTACTAAACTTACCATAAAATTCATGTCTTCTAAGAGTCTTCAAGATAATGCGAAGTTGATTTTCTTGATCTTCATATCTTTTGGATTATACCAAGATATCATCAATAAATACCATCAAAAAATTATCGAGATATTCCTTAAAAACTCAATTTATTAGATCCATGAATATAAAGGGTGCATTAGTCAATCCAAAAGGCATTACTATAAACTTGTAATGCCCATACTTGGTTCAAAATGCTATCTTCAGAATTTCTTCCTTCTTCACACACAATTGATGGTATCCAGATCGAAGGTCAATATTTAAAAAGTATTGATCTCCATGTAGTTGGTCAAATTAATCATCAATGTGAGGTAGGGGATACTTGTTCTTTATTGTTATATCATTGATTTCCCTAGAGTCGATACATAAAATCATATATCCATCTTTCTTATTAACAAAAATGACAGGGCCTCCCCATGGAAAAACACTAGGGAGAATAAATACCTTATTACTCAATTTCTCTAGTTGTTTCTTTAGTTCAACTAATTCCACAGTGGTCATTCTATAAGGGGTCTTTGATATGAGCCTTGAACTAGGAATTAAATCAATAGAGAACTCAATTTCTCATTCTAGAGGATATCCAGGTAAATCTTCTAGAAACACATCAACATATTCTTTAACAATAGGTATATCCTATATTTTAACATTCCTTTCCTCACTCACAGTTATATCATTCTCTTCCTCCACGATAATTGAATTTAGTTGAGCTACTGGGGGTGGATATACATAAGAATCGAATGGTGATGATCATGCTCTAAAGATAAGGTGTTCCTTGTCAACATCAGAAAAAATTGTAACCTTCTTATTCTTACTATAAATATTCGCATAATGGTCAGAAAGCCAATCCATATAGAGGATTATATCATATTAAATCATAGTTATGACAATGAGATCAGCAGATAAAGAACACCTATATGCTCTATTGGGAACTGATTCATAGAACGTTGTAGCAATGATACTTCCCTTAAGAGTTTTGACTAAAATCTCCCTTGTTAAATTAGAATGGAAATTTCTAATTTTATGAACAAACTGGGAAGATATGAAACAATGTGATGATCCAGAATCAAATAAAGCATTTGTTAAACTTGAGGAATCCATTAAATTACCTGCCACCACGTCTTTCGTGGCTTCAACCTCAGTAGTAGTGATTGCATAAGCTTGGCCTTGGTCCCGAGGCCTTTTCTAAGGTAAGTTTCTCTAACACTTAGAACATTCATTTGAATAATTTACCATCTCCCTGAAATTGTATCATTGAACATTGGTAGCGTCTTTCTTTCCTTTACAATCACCAGCTAGATGGCCTTTCTGTCCACATTTGTAGCATACTCCTTTTCCTTTTAGATAGGCACCAGGGTGCTTCCTTCCACAATTATCAAAGGGTGGAAATTAAATTCTTCCCTTCTTCCCTATTTCCTTATTTCATTTCCCAGAGTGTTTAGAAGATCTCTTCTTCTCTTGCTTTTATTTAAAGTCATATGACTTAGATAATACATTTTATTTCTTGATAGCACATGATACAATATCTTCGTATGATGGGAAGGATTGTGATACTAATGCTCGACAGAGAAATGGTTTTAACCCATCAATGAAATGATCAATCTTACTTCTTGGGTTACATATATAATCTATAGCATGCCCCTATAACCTTGTAAATTTAGTCTCATACGTTGCGACATTATCATCCTTCTTTTTCCTCAGACTCATAAATTGCCTTTCCATATCTGCACGATGGTCATGAGGAAAGTATTTTTCTATGAAAATCTCTTTGAACACCCTCCATTAAATATTTGATAATTCATCTTCTTCATTTGTTTTTTGAATAAATGACCACCATTGATCATCATCTCCAGTGAGGCGGTAAACGGTCATGATAATTTTTTCCATTTCATTACTCCCCAAGGCATGTAATATTTCTTCTATGGAATTTATCTATTGCTCACCCACTAATGGATTTTTACTCCCATTGAATTTCTGTGGTTGTTGCCTCGTCAAGAGAAGCATACCGTGGATGCTTGGGGTGTTATAATAAAAACCCTGAAACCAGCAATCAAGATTCAATGACTAAATTATTTTATTTGAATTGACCCGAGGGTGTAAAACATTAAAGGGATGATCAATTTATGAGTCCTCGAGAACTATATAAATTCATGATACAAATTTTACATTTGAAAAAGAAAATAAAACATAATACATAACAAAAGAGAATGAACTATATCCTTTAAAAATCATTAAAATATTTCTTCTTCATATCCAAGGGAATGGAAATAAAATATGGGTAAGATAAAATTTTCAATAAGGTAAAAATATTGTGGAATATATAATGATTAAGTAAATAATAGTAAATACATAAAAGTAAATAACTAAAAACTTATTTCACTTAATCAATAAATTTAGAATGAAATGCATCTATAGAAAATATCCTTGTGAAAATATCATGGATAATAATAATAATAATTTAAATCTAAATGATTTTATTTCTTAATTATTGTACATCATGATCATAGGCATCATGATAACTTTAATTTCAAGAACTTTCACAAGATGGTTAATAATTATAGTTAAAAAACCATTTAATTTGGCCAAATAGTTTGTTTCATAAGACATTTAAATGTATGGAGGGGCTACATAATTTAATGCCCCACCTATCATTGAATTTATAAATAATTCCACATATATAATATCAGAAATTTAATTGATGAAAAATATTCCTCATAAAAAATATCCTTATTGGGTAAATAGCACTTATTTATCTATATTTCCATAGTTAATCAAATAACATCTAAAAGTTAACAATGAATGTAATACTGGTATGATGTTTAGAAAATATTCATATCCACGATACTAATAATATGTATAAACTAAAATTAAAGCATTAAAAATCAAGAATAAATTGAAATTGATGTTATATACATCAATGGGTAGTATATAAAACACATAAAAGTGAATCAGTTCATATTAAAAACCAACCTCCCAATTATGGTAATTGGGACAACTTCCATTATAACGATCATAATGTTGAAGTGAGAATAAATTAATATATTATGTATATCAAAAGTAAATAAAAATAAAAATAGTTAAAATACAGCATAATGTATCCAAAATAAATTATAAACATAATATTATAATTTTAATAAAACTAATATGTAAGTTTACCCAATTGAAATAAATTGAGTTATCAAATTCTTTACCACTTAGTAATTTTCATGTCAAATCACCTTAGATTAAATAATGAAAATTAAAATAGAAAATTAAATAAAGTGTGAATTAATTCTAATATTACATGAAAAATGGGATTTATTTACACTACATAAAATAAATTAGCTATATAATAATATAATATGTCTCAGTAAAGAGAGATTGTGACGAATTCCCTTACGTCTCATTTTCCTTTAGTTGACTTCTATTTTACCTTATGTAAAATTATTTGAAGAATATTATGAATTTATACCAGAAACATATTCCAACTTATAATATCATATGTGATACTCTTAATACATTTTACTACTTATTGTTAATAATATTCTATTATTTTCATTATATTGAGGGTTGATCGCCATTTTTTCATCAATGTTTTCTCAAGAAAGATAAAATTATTATTAGTAAGATATAGATAAATATTTATGATACTTATATTAATCTTATAAAATTCATATTTACTTATTAGATAAACTTTTTCATCCATTAATTTTGTTTTTACTTGAAAATTTAATCACATCACATCATGGAGATGATAGGTTGTACGTATACACTTGTGATAATATTATTTCATTAATAAGTAAAAGGGTATGAAATTGGGTGAGATATTAATTTCAAATACATAATTTCATCTAATATATTTCACATATATTCAATAATTTTACCATTATTTCAATCCATTTAATTATTAAGTGAATAATTTATCTCATTGCTTCGTGAGACGGTAGTCTTCCGTACACTTGAGCGACATTATTGTGTTTTAAACATAATGGAAATTAACTAAGTTACAAGTGATATTAAAATTATATAAGTTTAAAAATATCATAAATTTATTATAATTTTTTTAAATTCAATTTTTTATCTTTCCTATAAGTTTTTTTTTCTGAAAAAACAAATTAAATTGTTTCATGATGCGTTAGTCTGCCGTACAAAAAATCAAGAGATTTTTTTCCCATTTGATTGAAGAAGATACATATATAGGTAATTCCACTATAATAACAAAATATCAACACATTATTGATAATATACATATTTAAATATCATGATTTAATAATATTTTAAGGAGGTGGAGTAGGAAATAAAATAAAAATGCTCATTTAAATACGTTGCCTCTTATTTAGACAACCTCCTTATGTTTACACCAAAACCCTTCTCAGGATGGATTTATGATTAATAAAAGGTTTCTAGTATGAGGGGAGGTATGTAGGGATGTGATTTTGGAATGTATTATCCAAAAAAAATGGATGTGTTATTATTAATAGGGTAGATATGGGTGGCCTTTTATAAGTGTGGGAGAAGAAACAACTAGAATTTTTGAAAATAAATAATTACAGCCTTGTTTTTATCATACCACAAGCCATAAAAATGGATTATTATATATATATTGAGGTGATGAGGGATGGCTTTCAATTTGAACTATTTCTCCACTTGCGGATCTTCAGAAGACCTTGAACAGACATCATTTGTTTTCCTTACTCTATACAGATCTTGAATCTTGGCTTCAGCTCGGAGGCATTTTTCGGAACTATTCATCTTCAGTGGAAGACATCATCTAGCCTTATTTCAATGTTTTCTTGGTTCCTAGTGCCCACATTGATGCTACACCCTTCCTCTTATGTAAACTACTACATTAAAAGGTTGTGATAGTTCCATCCCTATTATGCTACATCGTTCCAACTAAAGATCAACTCGGTACCTTCAATGTATTATATTCCACTTCATCCCAATAAATGTCGCACCTAACTTGACCTGACAGTGTTGTTTATGTCGGTATCCTTCCAAGGTATTGTTTCAAGACACATCACATTTAGGAATTGGTAATTCATATTTTACAGATGTAGAGGGGGTATCTGATGACTACTTCCATTGGAGTACGTCCTCAATCTGGTGGTGACTTCCTTTAGTGGTGAATTCGGCATCAGAGTCCCTGTCTTGCGGTCCGACAAATGGTTCTCCTCGAAGGAATCATTTTTTATGACTAGCTTCCTTGTTTTTTATTAATTTTTTGGTTCATTGTTTTGTTTTTATAGGAAATCTATGTTGGTTTTTGGGTGTTCTTCGCTTGGTGGTGCCTCTGGAGGTAGGGTTCAATTGTCATGGTAGTGGTCACATCTCATTGTCCATGCCTTTTTCTACTCCATAAAAAATTCTAGCTCATAGTTTGCACCAATATTCTCCAAATTATTTTTTAGGGTGGTTATATTTTATTTTAGGGTTATGAGTATGGATTAGTTAATATAATTTGAGCAGGCACTTCTTTGTGGTGGCTTGGTCTCTATCCCTCAGCTCCTGGTGGGATTGACCTTTTTGATGGATTGTGGTGCAGCTTCATGTTTCTGGTCATGATGATTTTTTGGATCTATTTGCGTTTACCTCAGTGATGGGGATTCTATCTTCCATCAATAATGTTCATTTATGATGGTTATAATGATGTTTGGCGTTCCGTTTGTCTGTTTTTTGGAAGACAATAATGTGATTTGGCAATGATACCAACAGATTTTGGCAATCATTCCACATTAGAAATCTGGTGTGATGATCGGTCCAATTTTTTTATGGTATGTGACAGGATATGGTACATGACCTGAGGAGGTGATGATAGTTTTAATTATTAATTTTGAAATTTTAAATTTTAATGTTAAATATGGTTTTTATTGTTGTAAGAGTAGTAGTGTACGGTTTTTTTTGGGTTCCTACACAAAAAAAGATTTTCAAAATAATAAAAATAAGGATGAAGATGTGATAAGGTCTAAATAAGTCCATAAATTATGTTTTATTCAATATTTTAGGACTGTGTTTCCTTATATTCATATTTTAACCCATCGGTAAATTAATTTTTAACCTAACCATATTAAACAAATTTAACAAATTTAACTATTTATAATGGTCAAAAATTATGTCTAAATTACTATATAATAAAATTTATTCTGATTAAAAATATGGAATCCACTTTTAAAAATTTAATTCACATAAGTGGCATAATATAATTTAAAACTACACATGTTTATGTGAAGAAAAAACGGGGTTTAAAAGAAAAAATTCTCATAATTATGGAATGTTTTTATAATAATATAGAAATAAAATTGATATTAATATAATAAATTAGTTAAACTTTTCTATAATTATTATAATTCAATATTAAATCCAATTTAAAATTTAATTTATCTTTGAAAATAATTTATATTAAAATGTAGTTCTCGATATTATTAGGATTTTTCACTATTTCTCAAAAAAATGAAACTTTTTAGAAAAATACTAAAAAATCACCATATAATAATTTTTGGATTCTGATATAAAAATTTATGTTATCTTCATAAAATACATAGTCTAAAATGTTTAAAAATGAATTCTATCATAAATATGAAATAAGTGATTAAATCATTTTTGTTGAAAAATTCAGTTTTTTAGAAAATATTTTATTTAATGTCAATTGATTCTTATTTTTATTTATAATAAATATATAACAAATTAATTTTTGTAGTATATATATTATTATTATTATTTTATTTATATTCTTACACTCCAATTTAACGGTTAGGTTATAATGTCCTTGTTTAAATAATATTATAATATATTATCATGTATTGTTTAAACCCAATTTTGCAGGCATCACATGATATCAAAGTTGTTGTATTTCAATAAAATGAAATAAATCATAAATTATTGTGGTGACATATTGTGTCTATAAAAATAAAAAAAAATATTGCAAAAAAATAAATTCTCACTGAAATAACACCGACATTATCTCTTTGAAAATTAACCAAATAAGTACTATATTAAAATTATTGGAATATTAACAAAAAAAATAAGTAAATAATATTAAAATAAAATTAACATAATAATAATTAAGAGAAAATACCGTAAGTATTTTTATCAAACATTATGACACCTTCTATTTTTTTCACTATTTTCTAAAAAAATATACATCCTCTTTTTAATATATGGACTACCGACAGTCCAGGTAGTACTGGAAAAATATAAATAAACAAAATATTGATTAGTATTTTAATTTAATTTATCATTATCATTAGAAATACCTTATTGAATATGCTAATTTATTGATGGAATAAGATATATTTCATAAATTTACAAATTTAATAACCACAGTTGTTGTCATTATTTTATTTCATACACTATAAAAACATTGAAAATAATTAATTTGTTTTTATATATATTTTGATAGTGAATATAATTTCATAGTCCCTCATTATTATCCTTTTTTGAAATTGATCATCTTATTTCACACATGGACCATCATAATATAGTTATTTTTTATGATATTAAAGCACTCCTAAATTAAAACAAAATGGTCATTAAAACATAATACACATTACATAATATGAAGTTAGTTTGTAAAAGTTTGAATGTAGTGTATTAAACATTAATAATAGTAATCATATGTGGTCAATGTTTTTTAAAAAATCCATGATTTTTATCCCAACAATAAATTTTTAGAGTATCCAAATTTATTTTAATGATCAATGAATGATTCCTATAAAAAAAGAAATAAGTAATTAATGAGATATAAATATATTTTAGGTGATTAAATTGTAGTGTTTCACCCCTTCATTATTGCTTTGGAGAGTAATTTATCATCAATTATATTCTTTTTAAAATTTTTGCCTAGCTGATCTTAAATTATTGATATTTTCCTTTCTTTTAATGGCCCTTTTTATTAAGATGTTATGTCAAGTCAAATGAGTAAACATTTTTTTCATGGTGTTTTACCTTTACATAGAACTTATTTATACAAATAAAATAAATATGAATAGTATATAACAGTAATTAATATAGTTTGATACCTATTTTACTAATAGATTATGAAAATTCACCTCATGTATACATTTACAACGAAGACTTCCAACTGTATGTGCTTGATAATTTTAGATTGATTATCAATATGAATATTATGTGAAATGTCCTCTCCATACATTTGTTCTTTAAAATCATCGAATGTTGTATTATGGTATTTAAATTATGTATCCACATGAAATTATAATATTTATAAATATAGAAGTTAATGTGGAAGGGTAAAGGAAATATTGGAAGGGCTATTCAATTTATTAAATGAACGTTTATATTGTTTGTTTATAATATTACATTTCCCCGTCCATTTTTCCATATTTAATAACATTTCTTAATTTTTTAATGTGATCATTATTTGTAAAAACAATTCATGAAATTAAATTTGAAAAGAAATACCTTCTTATAATAATGTATTTTTACAATATTAAACATCCATTATAAGAAAGTTCCAACAGTAAGTCTGACCAGGTAAATATCCAAATCATCATGTGTAATGGTAGCTCGGTGCTCGACTCATTACCTAAGTGAATCCTTACTATCACATTATATTTAGGCTGTAAATTATTTTGAAAAATAACTAATTTGAAATTGTATAATGTACCCCACCTCATAATAAGATTATTGGTGGGTGCTGATATTTATAAATTATAGTAAATTACACCCTATAAAATATTATTACAATAATAGTATTATTACTTTCGTGATTCACAATGAAAATTAAATATTATGAAAAAATATATCACCTCAGGATATTTAGGTATTTTATTGGAATATCTATCTTCAAAGCTGGTTGATGTGGCTCTTCACATGGTGGTCGATGGTATTTTATTTTATCTTCTTGATGCATTCGCAATAAATGTTTTATCAAATCATATTTACAAATAAATTTTCTATTGATAGAATTTATAAATTACTAAATGAATTATATTCTATCATTGGTGCACCCTTGTACATTTTTTCAAAATATTTCAATGGTGACACTACGAAACCTATAACTCTGACATGACCTTATTGTTATAACTGCTCTAAGACCACATTAAGTAGTCAACCGTTAGGATAAACCAATTCTTATTCTGGTGTGTCAACTAGATATAAAGTATAATTAAATAAGTATTAATTCTTATGTAATAAAAATTTAAGGAAGAATATATTTTTATTATGTCATGATGACACATAATTTTCATACTCTTTGTGTGTTTTAAACTACAATTATTTCCTCTCTATTTATCCGAGCCTCTTTCTATAGAACATGGCATGGAATGGAAGTGGATTTCGACTTTGATTAAAATATATATATATATATATAAAATATGAATATAATTATTTTATAGTTTCATTATACATAAAAAGTTTACTATATATTTAAAATAGATACCTTGTTTTT
Source organism: Viscum album (assembly GCA_963277665.1). NCBI lineage: Eukaryota > Viridiplantae > Streptophyta > Magnoliopsida > Santalales > Viscaceae > Viscum > Viscum album. The sequence continues at coordinate 213,794,498 of OY728146.1, read as the reverse complement.
TCATGTGAAGAATTCCCCATACATGCTTTACTGTAGGGGTATGTTGGTTTTATTGCACGAAACTTATTTTCAATGCGTATTTGTTGATATATATATTAAAAATTATTAAAAAAATAATTAGTATATATATATCTAAGTAAAATATTACCAAACATAATATATCTGAATTGATTTCTCCTAATGAAAACCAATAAATGCATTCTATATTGCATGGTCTATTATGGGTTCATATATAAATGAAGGGTGGGGGTCTAAGTTCCCTTAACTATCCTTGAGATGATTCTTTATAATAATTTTTTAAAAGGTTCTCTAATAATTTCCATCAGAATTCCTAATAAATTTCATTCTATTTTCATTTAATATAAATACACTCTTCAAGATATAATAAAGAGTAAATAAACCTTTAATTATATTTTTAGTATTGTATAGTTTGTGTATCATAATTACACACAAAAATCTACCAAAATTGGGGCCTTAAACATAAACACAGCATTTTCAATATATTCACATCAATTGAAATGTGCATTAGTGTGGTGACCCTAAGGAAAATAGATATTTATGGGTAAATAGGTTGGTCATGTACATTCTATACAAACCCATATTTTATGCCTTTTATCATCACCTTGATATTTTTTGTTAATACCTCCATGATATGGTCCTACTTATTTTCCTCATAACTAGGTTATTAAATTTTAATATTTTGAATGGTTTCTATATTGTCAAAATATTTTTCCTCAGAATTGGTAGATTCAATATCTAGAGAACACTAACATTCCTCGGGATTGGGAGAATTAGCATATAAACATGCCATTATCTAGAGAAATAGTTAAAATTTTATTTTAGATTTTATTATTGAAGCAATGAAGATATAATATTTTGAGGTAACACAATGTATATTAAAAACACTTTGACCTGATTATTGAACACACACTCTCTCTCTCATTATTTAAATTTTAAGAAATTTGACCCATCTATTTGGTATCTAAATATATTCATTATTTCCCCATATAACATAAAATAACTCATGTACATTTGGAATACCATGACATTATTATGATTTCCTAATGAAATCCATCCTCAATTAAATTGACATCTTACCCCAATGTTGTTCTAGTCGAAAATAAAACAATTATCTACTATCTATTTTTAAACTCTGGGACACAATATATTTATACTACATGTGATTTCATTATCAAAGGTTCTTCCTTATACCCATCCTTACCAAAATACACGTTCATAAATACCAATTAATCAATTTTAATAGAACTTCTATTATCTGCTTATTTATATTTAAAACTCTACAACTATAATAATGTATAATCCAACACACACATTTTATCAATGATGACATTTCGACTATTTAAAATTTCTATCTTTGTTACAAGGAACATCCATTTCTTACACCACAAGAATAGGTTCACTATTTTACATGGTAAATCATCAATAATGTCTCTTTTTATAGAATGTATAACAATTAATCACATAACCATTATAATATAATACAATAACACCTCATCCTCTGTCTATCCATCAAAGTTTATCATAAATTGAATTATTTTTACAATATGACTACTTAAAATTATATTCACAAAATCATTCTACAAACTACTAATTGTGTGTACATGATATCTATATTTAATACCTATATGGATTTAAATTCATAAGAATAAACATTTTGGATTCAATATATGGGGAAACCTTTAAAATTTTATGTAAAACATAAATGTGATCCTTCTCCCACTCTTTTAATGACATTTTCAATAATACCTATTTCTCAAATTATATCACCCATATGTAACATATTGTGTTGATATTTTAAGAGACCTAGAATATCCACATTGGATAGTTAGTTACTATATAATTCAACTACTTATTCAAAAATATATCTCTTAACAATATAACCTTATTCCCTAATTAGATTTTCGGAAAACCTATTTAAAATATTAATATATCATTCGTTGGGATAAAAAAATCTATAATGTGCAGGGACACATAGTCAGATCTCCATAACCATGTGAAACATTAAGTGAAACATCATATCAAATAATTAAATAGGTAAGATCATCACAAATTCACTTAATCTAATATAGTTTTTCTTTGACATAGTTAGAAACTTCTTTGGGTCTATAAATTTAATTCACATGTCATTATAAAATAAATACATCTTGGTTTGTGTGCGTAATAAATTTCAAGGTATAATGTAATGTAAAGCTACATAAGATAAATATTTTATCAAAGCATTAATTCTATGTGATTTTATATCATTTAATAATAAATTATTAATTGACCTGATATTCTTGATATTTGATGAATTCCCCTCTTGAACATATTTTATCATTAAGGAGGTTTTAAAATATATATCTCTCATTCTTTGAAATAGTGTAATATATTAGATAAAGATTTCTTTTCGCCCTTTAATAGTGAAAACTCCCCCTTATCCCCATGTCAATCATATACAACCTAGCCTTATTTTTATATATATATATATTTCTGTGTCTATTTTTTATCTTTCCAATAAAACTATAACATTCAATTTGTTTCTACGTGATTGACAATATGAATATATATGATTTACATAAATTATAATTATGAAAATTCAAAAAAAACTAATCAATATTTATAGATGAGAACTAATAAAGTTTTTCAGAAAAATAATTACCAAAAATGGTGAACATATCTTTTATATTCTCATAATTTGGATCACCTATTCGTGGCGATGGTTTTGTACCATCTTACTAATTATCATTAAATGATGTTATCCAAGATCAGTATTTATGTTGTTGGGGTGAAAATTTATATTGTCCTAGAAATACAGTATTCAAGGAATGTTTCAACCTAATTTAGATTGTTAGATGTTCACAAAAGGAATAACTAATTATTCCATTAATTTTATATCTTTAAAAGGTTACTTAAGTAGGAAAATCATTTATCATCACATACAATGGGGCACTCAATATGAAATATTTATTTATATATGAATAATTCAATATAGCATTTCAATCCCACATTAATTTCACATCTTCAATTAGTGGAATTGAAAAAACAAAAAAATCATTTTCTATTTATTTTGTTCCAGATATAAGTAGAGACGACATATCATATTTTCCATTTATGCATAACTTTAATGGCATGTTATAATTTATAATCATACTTAGCCATGTACTTTAAGTGATACTTTGTATAGAAAAATGATTCATTCTATCAATAAATACCACAAGATAGAGTTTTATTAGATCATTTCCAAATTCAAGATACTCCTGGTCAATTATCTTCCACTAGTGAGATTGTATTCAGTGATGAAGATTCTTATCCATAATTCTTGTATTTATGTGCCAAAAAAATTTCATTATATCATCCTCACATCCATGAAGGTTTCCAAACCTCATAATGGTACACGATTTTAATAATAATGTCAAAGGACTTGATTCATATTTTATATATCAAGAAGCACCCCACTTCGAAATTTTTAAGTGATTTATACTGCTAAAAAAATAGAACGTCATTGGGATAAGCACATATTACTTTTGCAATCATGACTATTAAACATAGAATTTGTTTAAATCATTTTTTAACTAATGAATCTCAAAATAATTTGATAGAATATCATTCAAGAGATCATGTAGTTAATTTATCATTGTGTCAATCCATCTGTTGCTAGCTTTAAAATTATATTGTTTTAGTATAGTTGAAAATGTTTTATAATTAGTGTAACCAACATATAGTGGAATAATTATACAGGTCTTTAACTTCACAAAAAACATTTTAAATTTTTTTTTCAATATTCAACTTTCACGATCATTTCCTCAATACAATCCATATCATATTTTATAATTTTAATAATATACTCAATGTGATATTTATCATCATTTAAACTTTTAATAATATCAATTGACACATAAACCATATTGTTATCCATGTCAGTAATGACATTTAATCCATCCCCATGTTTATAAAGACTCTTATAAAATTAATTTATCCTATGATAGATAATGTTTTCATCCAACAACTTTAGGGTATTTAGTTTTTTAAAATAATAATGTCAACATGGAAAAAGGACATTAGAAGGGTTGTATACATGATTATTTACAAACATTATAAACTCTTTAACCATATCATCATTCTCTTTTTTCATTTTATTGGCATATATGCAATTTCGATTCAGATCCATCCAATTTAATTCTATAATATTCAAATTAAAAAACTATATAAATAAATACTTAAAAGGTATGAGTTTAAATTCATAAAATGCTATTTTTATATGAACACACACATATTGTCGTAAAATTTGAAATAAATTTTCATTGAGTAAACATGTCTTCAAAAAATTTAACGATAAAAAATTATATAAATCAAAATTACAATAAAACATATTTTTTCTTAAAAGAAGAAATATATTATAATTCATTTAATTTTTGTAATGGATTATCGAGGGAGATAATTCACTCTCAGTCACTAAAAAAATTCATAAGAAACTTATATATGTCTGTAATAGAAGAATTATTTGCGTATATATAATAATATCTCTCTATGAAAATATACATCAAAAAAATATTTATTTTTATCAATGTTTTTTTAGTGTTAAAAGGCATAATGAGTAATAACCAATTTTTTAATACTTTTATATTTAAAAAAACCACATTACTAATAAAAAATATGTTGTGAAAACCATTTTAAATTAATTAACTAATTATTGGTAAACTATATCAAAATAGCCTGGAAAATGTTTGTTTTGAAATACTCATTGATGTAAGAAAATCACAACAAGGTAAATGTGATTTAAAATTTTAGTACATACATTATTTTTTTCAAAAAAACAACTCTAAAATCTACCATCCAAGATCACATAGCTCAAAAATGATTATATTGATTTTCATTTGGTTAAAAACCATCTCAAAATATGACCATGGGGTTTTAAACACTATTTTTAACATTCGAACATGAATATATTTACAAAATCTTATCCTAGATTACATCATTCTATTAAATAAAACACATTCTGTAAATTAAATCCAAATCATGATTTTTTTTAAATAAACAAATAATTTGAAACCGATGAAGTGGTGGAAAATAGAGTGACATGAAAATAATAGGGATACATAATCCTCTAGGGAAGAAAAATATATGAGATTCACTACAATAACAAAATGAGAAAAAGAATCTCAACCCCTATAAAACAGTGGCGTGAGACCAGAAGATTAACAGGGGACCCGTTTTCACCATTGTTCGACAATAACAAAAAATAAATGTGACACATGTGCACTAAATCATTTGAGAAATCAAAAAATTCATGAATATAATACCATCAGTTTGAGGTTTTGGATTCAATTAAAATTTCTTTCAAATCATAATAGAGAACATCTTCCACCACAAGCATGAACGACATAAGGAGTAGAGAACATAATTAGGGTTCTTTTATGAGAATGGAAAGAGTTTTACCAGTTCTAGTAAAAATCAATAATAAAAAGACATAATTTTCACCATCAAAACATAATTTTCTGTTTATCAGTGCTAATTTCTATCTTTATTAATGTTAAACATTAGGTAGATAAAGTATGGACTGATCATCACTGAATTTAGAACCCATAAATTTTCTATTTTACACTAGAAAATAATGTTTTATAAAGACCAAAAAATAAACTTAAAAAATACAACAAATTACTAATTTTATAAATATGCATAATAAAAAACAATATAACTATTTATAATGAAAAGGAAAAAAATTAAATATAATAAACCACAAGAATATCATAAATTAATTGATTATAAGAATATTAAAAATGAATATATAATTATAACAAAATAAATAAAATTAATCATATATATTATAAAAATATTAAAAAATGAATAAATTATATTAATTATGTAAATTAAAAATAAATAAAAATTAATAAATATTAAAATGAAAATGAGTAAATAATAAAAAAAATTAAAATAAATAAAAATTATTTATAACAAATTTATAATTAAAAAAATGTATATAAGGTATTAAATAAAAATGAATAAATATAATTTTCATAAATTAAAAATATATTTAAAATATTAAATGTTTATAAAAAATGTGTTGAGATGTATTGAAAATGATTAAATAACATTTATATTAAATGAATAAAATTGAAGTATGAATATATTATAAAAATATTAAAACTGAAGAAGAATTAAAAAAAATTTGATTTCCCAAATATTAAAAAATTAATAAATTACATAGATTTAAAATAAATTTGTTAATAAATTGAATTGTATAGACTAAAAATATATTTAAATAAAACATAAAAATATTTTGAAATTATTATTAAAAACAAGATATTTAAAATAAAGTAATCATTAATCATTAATCATTAATCATTTTAACATGATATAAATACAAATTAATTAAAATAATATTGAAAAATTATAATTACAAAAATAACATACATATAAATATTTTTTATATTAATATTTAATAACAAATAAAAAACTATATATATGAATGCATTAAAAATATTAAATGAATGAACATTAAAAATGAATACATTACATGAAATATTATAAAAGAATAAATATTAAAAATTAAAAAATAATATTAAATTAGTAAATGTAAAAAATAAGAAATTAATAAAAATTCAAAATTGAATAAATTACTAAAAATATTAAAAAAAATTGTGAATTATATCAGCTTCAAAAATATTAAAAAAGAATAAATATTGCAACATAAATGAATAAATATTAAAAATTACATTTAAAAACAAAGATTCACAATAAATTACTAAATAAAATTAATAAATTGTAATTGTATAATGATTTGAATACCAAGGGTTTAAAATAAATATAATTAAATCTTTATTATATAATTTTAAAAGATATTAAATATATAAAATATTTATAATTAATAATGCATAAATAAATTAAAAAATTTACAAAAAATATCAGTTGAATGTCTATATAGATTTCAATATAAAAAATGCATTTATTACATTTGAAAAATTGAAGGGATTTTCGTCTGAATGTGTGTGCAGACGTGCTCTATAATGAGATATGTGAAATTGAAAAAAATGAATTTTCTTGTTATATAATGATATATTAATTGATATACATAGACATAGACAAAAAAATTACATACATATACATACACACATACATATATATAGAAACACACATATATACACCTACACACTCAAACACACACACACACACAAACACTTACACATACATACATATACATGAATATATATGTATACATGAAAATAAACACACATACACATACAGACACATACTCATACATGTAATTATATACACATACATACACAAACGTACACATAACTCATAAATATATGAATACATTCATGCACACAAATACAAACATATACTTCCACATACAAACACATACATGTTCATATACACATACATAGAAACATACTCATATATGCACATACATACACAATCACACATATATACATGTAAACATAAAAACATACAAATAAACAACACATATACATCTATATACATAGATATAAGCATACACCAAATAATACACACCACATAAAAACACATATAATACATGCATACACATACATACAGATTCATACAAATAAACACACAAACCTATAAATACCCACACATACAAACATACACATATATTTACATCCATACACATGCATACACAGATATAAAATTATATGTGTACATTTTAAATATTTAATATGATTATATATATACATATATATTCATAAATGTACTCTATAAATGTATTTATATATTTATTTATATGTTTATTTATATAGTTCACATCACTATATTTTAACACACAGAGACACATATATTTATGTGTAATTATATTTATAAAAAATAATAAATAATAAATAATAAATAAATAAAAAACAATGTTATATAAATTTTATATTATATTAATCATATTTAAGAATACATAAATATATTTTTATAAATTATATGTTTATTTATTTATTTATTTATTTATATATATAATAAATATAATTATATGGATATATATATATATATATATATTTTATCATATATATATATACAAAATCAAATAAAATTATAATATATTCTATTTATATATACATTTTCTATTGTAAGTAAATATATTTTGAATAATTTTTATCTATTAATATAAATTGGATAATTTTTAATATATAAAACTATCAGAATAATTGATAACAGATTTTTAATTTCAATATAGTTAAAAATCATTTTTATATAAATAGAAATAATTATTTTTATATAATTCATATGTAAACACAAACACGCACAAATATATATATATATACCCACACATGGGTTGGGGGTTGTATTTCCAAGGATCGAGTTCTGGGAAGCGCTTTCTTGCAGTGTATGTTTCCCAAGAAGATATATAATATCATATATTATGTATTTTGTAATATATATTTATTATAATTATTTAAATATATACACCTATTGGTATATAAATAAAAAAACATATTAAAATAGAAATTAAATTATTTGTTGGGAAAAATCCCTTAATGTGAGTTTATAGTGTTTTTTGGTTGATTGTATTTGTTGAAAAAACAGGTTGACAAGGTCAGTCATGAAGTTCCATAATTACTATTTACTATATATGTTAACTATGATCCAAGAAATGGGTATAGAATATTTTTAAGTAGAATATAAAATTTATGGATGTTTTTGAATTATATGTTGTTTCCTGAAAATTTTAGTAACTCCTGGAAGAATGTTTCAACAATGACCGTATATTTCATGAGAATAAAAGTTCTATAGAAATATTTTTGAAATAAGGTATGATTCGTAAATATGAAAATTCCTTAGAATTTTTTTGAAGGTTTTGAGTTTCATGATAAAATTGAAGAGTTTTTTTACCATGTATTGGTGAGTGATAATGTTTCACAAAGGGGTGAAAAATTCAATAAATTGTCGTCTTCCCCATATTTTGAGTGAAAATCCTTAATGAATAACTAAATGCCTTGAATCTGTGAAATAATTTATTGAATTATTTTTTTGTAAAAAAGGATTCATAAGAACATTTATTCCATGAATTAGAGTTTCATGAATTTTTGGGGAGCATTGTGAAATATTTTACAATCAAGAATCAAAATAAATTCCCAGAATAATTGAGTTTTGTGAATGAAATTTTTTTGTTAATGATCATGGATTTTGTGAAACTATAGTTTTTCAAATAATAGGATAGTATTTCTAAATCGTTAATATTGTTTTATGAAAATTAATCTTACATGTACGAGAATGATTTTACCAAAAAAGTTATAGTAAGGATTAATTCATCAAGATGGGAAAATTAGACCTTAATGACCCATCAAAGGAGGTGTAATTTTTTTTTAATTTAGTAGATAAACAAATAATATTTTGAAGGATTAGTGGCTATAAATTAGTTGAGGGAGTATTGAGATTTCAAATTGTGGTTGGTAGTGAACTAGGATGGACAATGTTACCCCTATTAACTTTTTAATAGTAGTGACCTTTAGTTAGTTTCATACATTGGTACATTTCCTATGTATACTCCTTCGATATTGACCAGGGTTGGTGAACAATGTAAAATTGATGTATCTAATGCATTTTTCATTTATTCTCATTGTCACGACCCGCCTTCACCAAAAGGAGGGAAGGGTCAGCAGATTGCCAGGCCCTTCCTTCTTTAAGTTGAAGGAGAGATAATGACCCCCGAAACCCGCCTTCAATAGGTCCCGGAGTGGCGACTAGCACCAAGGGTATAGAAAATTCTCGCAAATGGAAGGCATTACCCTTTTTATTTTATAGGATCGAAATATAAGGAGAAGAAAACCCAAAAACACCAAGGTAGAAAGAAAAGTAAAGCCAAAAGTAAACCATTCCCACATGCATGTTTCAAAAGTGAAAGCCACAAAGTGAAAAAAGGTTACTACAAGGTAAGTACCAAAAAGGAAAAAAATAACTGCAACTGTTCCAAAAGTTCGAGCTAGTAAGGTCCTGCGTGATCCCCGAAGTCCTCCTGGAAACCTAAAAGCAGTTTTATATACGTATGGTGAGTATACAAGTACACTCAGTAGGGAAAACCAAGACTCTCGTGCACAAGTGGGGGAACGTACTAATGTCCCGTGAGAAAAAGAGTAAACCAAACACCTAACAAGGAAAACTATCCATCCCAGGCCTCACCAAGGCTCACTCCCCAAATAACGCAAGTCAAGTAATATATATAATAAGAGCACATCGATGTTTGGGTACCCCTCGCCACTTTCCCACTGGTTATTGAGACATCCTACGCATCGGACCAATCCCGCCATTCTCACCGCAGTCCCACTGCCACACCCGCCCGCACACACCTGGGCTACAACCACACGCAGTCCCACTGCCGAAATCCCGCCCGCACACACCTGGGCTTCAACCGCACGCTGTCCCACTACTGAATCCCGCCCGCACACACCTGGGCCACAACTGTCACATGTAACCATGCATGCAAACTCCTAGGCCAGAACAACCATCGCCACGCCCGAAGACACCTGGGCTAAAGGATCCACTGCCACGCCCGAAGACACTTGGGCCTCATCCCGAAGACACTTGGGAAACCACCTGCCGCACACACCTGGCCAACCACCACAACACCCCGCCCGATGGTTCTTGGGCTAATAATGGACTTCAGGCCATCACAGCCTGCCCGAAGGTACTTGGGCTATCCGGGAAAGGGAGCAGAAAAGGAGCTAATAACCAGCCACTAAGGATAGTGTTGGGAAAAACACCCTTCCCCCATAAATGGGGGTGTTCGGAACTGAGTTCTCAACTTGGGTGGGGCGCGGATAAGAAACACAAAGCTACAGGTATAGATATAGGTAACAAACACTCACCCAAAGCTTAGGTTTTCCTAGCCAACCTACAGAACACAACACCACTGCGTCCGAGTCACAGTTCACGACCCTTGCCCACAAAAACCATTTGTCCCATTCTTGTTTCACGTTCAGTTAAAATGTTCGATTAATTTTAAGCACTACTAGGCAACTACCATAAGCATAACCAAGGAAAGCGTCAAAAGCATGGATCGACCAAAACACTCACACCCGGTTCTGTCAACAGAGGATCTCTCCCCAATTTGTGATATGAACGAGTAACCACTCGGATTTAAAACTCACAACCACCGAATCCATACCAACAGGAGATCCCATCCCCCAAATTCACACAACCACCGAGAGTATAAATGAACAGGGGATCCCATCCCCTCCCACATTTCCAGCAATCGGCCCGAAAGGAAAACAACCAACTACCATTACCAACACGAGTTAGGGATTTTCAGATTTAAACGACTTAACACACTCCATGATTTAAAATTCCGTGTGTTCTAACCGGGAGTTATCACAGAAGGTTTGATCCTGGTGCTTTCAATTATTCAGCCGGATATACGTGATTAACCGATTCACTTTTCACAGTAGGAGTTTACAACCACAAACAATCCATTTAAAACATCAACAGGGTTTATTAGTGCACAAACAACGACCACCAACAGCCTCGATTTTCAGGAGGCGCAAGCCAACACAACTCAACAAGATGGTCATAAAAGAAACAACATCAAAATATAAAACGCCATCAACGATCACAGCCCCCCCTCTCTTTCTTTATTGAATTCGTTCTTTATCTTTAGTTAGGTCTAGTTTACCCAATTCTACAGGATCAAAAGCACGCCCACCCCACATGATACACAAAAGAGAGAGACGAAGGAGAAATTCCCTACTTGTTGATAGATGATCGATGTTTAGGCCGAGGGCGCGGAACTTTACGGATAACGATGCGGCGGCCCTGATGCAGCAGAAGCTGTTTGTGAAAAGTCACGATCGAGGAAAGGAGAAACCACTATTAACCCTTAGTTTATAAGAGCCGGGGACGGTTGAGGTGAAAACGCGAAACCACGTAAGACGTGGAAGTTGTGGGTTGACGACGCGGCTTGACTCATCATTAAAGGTGTTGGGTGGTTTAAACCAACTCATGAGTCGATTCAGTATTTAATTAAAACTTTTGTGCGCGTTTCGGGTCTTTAAGACATTTCTTTTTTTTAAACGAGGCAGAATAGGGTTTAAAACCCTATTTGTGAAAAAGGGGCGTTACTGGAACAACTTGGCAAGGCCGGGTGACGTTGGCCGGTTCCGCCGATCGGTCACACCGATCGGTCGCACCGATCGGCACCCCTTAAGGATCCGGATTTTGGAAAAGGGACCAAGGGGGGTCTGGGTCTTCACATCAGATACCTCTTAAACGATTCTCGTCCTCGAGAATCACAACAAACCAGAAGGAAAGAGAGGGTCCGAACAACCATCTTCGAAAGATACCTCTTAGGAGTGAACCCCTGCTAACTAAAAACACTCCCCTGTCAAGAACCAAGCAACATACCATGCCAAACCGCCCGGTCATGTGGTTTTGGGGAGTTTCCCTCCCCCATGTCAAGATATTATCCGCTTTGGGCGGCACTGACTCGCCCGCACGGGTTTAATCGCATCCACCTTAATGCGTCTTGATTAGGGGTCGGGTTACCTCTTCCCTTTAGTCGGGGATTTTCACACACAACAGAGAAAATAAACCAGTACATTTCATATCCAAAAGTCAAACGTTCTACCACAACACGTACAAAAAGGAACAAAGCTCAAAATAACCCGGGGTATTGGGCACGCATCTGTGCTTCCCTCTCCCACGTACTCTCTTCGAGCCCGCCATGTCTCCACAACACACGAACCAAGGGAATGGCTTGCCCACGAAGCACCTTCTCCTTGCGATCCTCGGTCATCACTGGTTTTTCCACAAAGGTTACGTCGTCCTCGATGTCCAGTTCACCCCAATCAAGGATGTGTGAATCATCGTGCAGATAACGACGGAGCTGGGATACATGAAAGACATCATGTATCCTTAGTAGCGGAGGAGGTAACGCTAGCTGATAAGCCACTTCGCCGACCCGCCGTAACACTTCGAAGGGTCCGACGAATCTGGGGGAAAGCTTACCCCCCTTGCCGAACCTCCGTTGCCCACGCCGTGGGGAGACCTTCAAGAACACGTGGTCCCCAGCCTCAAACTCCAAGGGCCTTCTCCTGGTATCAGTATACGACTTCTGTCGGTCCTGGGCCGCCTTCATCCTTTCCCGTATGAGCTGAATCTTCTCTGTCGTGTTATGCACCACCTCCGGCCAAGGATGCCTGCCTCTTCTACTTCGGTCCAACACACAGGTGAACGGCATGGCCTCCCGTACAAAGCCTCAAACGGGGCCATACCGATGGTAGAGTGGTAGCTATTATTGTAGGAAAACTCTACTAGAGGCAAGTATCGCACCCATGACTCTCCTGAGACCAGAACACATGCCCGTAGCATATCCTCCAAGGTCTGGATGGTTCGCTCCGTTTGTCCATCTGTCTGGGGATGGAAAGCAGTGCTAAGGCGTAACTGGGTGCCAAACGCATGCTGCAATCCTCTCCAGATTCAAGAGGTAAACCGTGCATCCCTATCCGAGAATATAGACCTCGGAACTCCATACAACCGCACCACCTCATTCACGTACTTTCGTTCCAAAGAATACACAGTACTTGACTCCCTGATTTCCAGAAAGTGAGATGATTTCGTCAACCTGTCCACCACCACCCAGATGGCATCGCACCCTCCATGGACCTTGGGTAGTCCCGTGACGAAATCCATTGAGATGTCGTCCCACTTCCACTCGGGAACAGCTAAAGGCTGCAGTAGGCCGCCTGGAACCCAGTGTTCAGCCTTCACGTGCTGACATACTAAGCATTTAGCCACAAATTCTTCCACCGCTCGCTTAACTCCGGGCCACCAGAACTTCCTTTTCAGCCCCTGGTACATCTTGGTAACTCCTGGGTGCACCGCTAGGGGTGAGTTGTGGAACTCACTGAGAACCTTTCCACACATCACTCTTGGAACAAAAAACCTTTTCTGGAAAAGCATCCGGTGCTGACCATCCTCTGTCCATTCTCTTGGAGAATCGCCCTGGTCAACCCGATCACGCATCACTTCGCACTCGGGGTCTCCCCACTGAGACTCCTCCAATTGTCGAAACAGAGATGACTGCACTATCATCTGATATAGGCAGCCTCTGCCACTATCCATCTTCGCATCCAGGTGTAAGGCAGCCAACTCCTCCATTGCCTTCCAGGCATTTTCCGACTCTCGGACCGCATCCTTCTGCATCCTCCATCTCAAGGAATCAGCCACCACATTGCCCTTGCCCTCAGTATAAAAGATTTCAAAGTCGTAATCCTGGAGGAACTCCACCCATCTCCGTTGTCGTAAGTTCAAGTCCCACTGGGAGAAGATATACTTTAAGATTTTGTGATCTGTGAAGACCACAAAGCATTCCCCGATGAGGTAGTGACGCCATAACTTTAGCGCAAAAACGACTGCTGCAAGCTCCAGGTCATGGGTGGCATAGTTACGCTCATGGGGGCGTAGCTACCTGGACCCGTAAGAGATCACCCCTTGTTGCTGCATCAACACGCATCCCAGTCCCTGTCCTGAAGAATCACAAAATACCTCATAGGCCATCCCTTATTCTGGTAATCTCAACACTGGGGCACTAACCAGCTTTTCTTTTAGGTAGCTGAAGGACGAATCACATTGCTCCCTCCACACGAAAACCGGGTCCTTCTTGGTCAAAGCCGTCAAAGGGGCTGCTACTCGGGAGAAGTTGGGTACGAATCTCCGGTAGTAACCTGCCAGTCCGAGGAAACTCCGGACTTCCACCACATTCTTGGGTGCTGCCCAAGAAACAACTGCCTCAACCTTTGATGGGTCGACTGCTACCCCCTGCTCAGACACTACGTGCCCGAGGAAGTGCAATTCTCGTGCCCAGAACTTGCACTTTGACAACTTCCCGTAGAGCTGGTGTTGTCGGAGGACTTCCAAAACTGTCCTCAGGTGCTATGCATGGTCCTTTTCTGACCTTGAATAGATCAGGATATCATCAATGAATACCACCACAAACCGATCCAGGTACTCCAGAAAGATGGAGTTCATAAGCCCCATGAACACGGCCGGGGCGTTCGTAACACCAAAGGGCATGACCACGAACTCGAAGTGCCCATACCTGCACCTGAACGTTGTCTTCGGGATGTCGCTCTCTTTCACCCTCAGCTGGTGGTACCCAGACCGCAGGTCGATCTTCGAGAACCATCTTGCCCCTTTCAGCTGGTCAAAAAGATCATCTATCCTTGGGAGAGGGTAGCGATTCTTGATCTTCACCTGATTCAACCTCCTGTAGTCTATGCACAACCTAAGACCTCCATCTGCCTTCTTTGCAAACAAGACCGGAGCACCCCACAGTGACGCACTTGGAAGAACATAACCCCTCTTCATCAGATCATCAATCTGTATCCGCAACTCCCGTAGCTCCGAAGGTGCCAACCGGTAAGGAGCCATCGAGATTGGATGAGATCCGGGCTGCAGGTCTATCCCGAACTCGATATCACGTCGAGGGGGTAGAGTCGTCACCTCCTCAGGAAAGATGTCCATAAACTCACGGACGATCTCTGGCACTTCCACCATTTCCGCATCTACTGATTCTACTGTCAGCTCGGTCAACAAGGAGAGGAGAGGTTCCTCCCTCCTGTTTCCCTTCGGACAGCTCCGCTCGCCGGTGAAGGTAACACGCTGGCCGTCCAAACCTGAGAACACCACCCTTCTTTGGAAACAGTCGATGACGGCGCACACAGAAAATAGCCAGTCGATGCCTCGGATGACATCGTACAGCTGAATCTGTAGCAGAAGGAGATCCCTAACCGACTGATGTGGCCCTAACATCAGTCTACATCCCCGACAAACGAACAGCAAGTCGGTCTGACCTCCAACTGGTGCGCTCAACACCAGGGGCACTGGAAGTCTCTCGGCATCTAGACCCAAGGAACGGGCTAGACTGGGTGAAACAAAGGAGTGAGAATCTCCAGTATCGAACAAAGCATAAGCAAAAGTGCTAAACACATTGATCGTACCTCGAACAACCTCTGGCCCGGTTGGAACTGTTGCCTCTGCGGCGTGTAGCTGTCCACGCCCATCTGGATCCCTTTTCGTGACACTCCACCCAGAGCATGCATCCTTTCCACCACTTCGGCCTTCTTCTAGACGTCCAAGTATGTCGGAAGGGTAAAGGGGGTAACAGCATACTGGAGGGAGGTTCGGAGCGCCTCCTCCAAACGTCTTGCCCGAGACTCCTCATCGGGAAAGAGGTCCGGAGCAAAACGTAGGAGGTCCTTGAACTTGATTCCAAGTTCCCTCACGGACATGCTCCCCTGCTGGAGGGAGAGTAGCTCTTGCCTCTTCTCCGCCTTCATTGTCGAGGAGAGGAACTCCACCCAGAACTCCTTCACGAAATCCGCCCAAGAAACCTCAGACACTTTCCTATTCCCCAGGTGAAGCATCCACCACTGATGTGCCGCTCCTCGCATCTGGCTAACAGCCAGAGGAACCCAGTACTTGGTCGGGGCCCGAATCAGGCCAAAGGCTATAACTAGCTCCTCTAGCCAGACTTCCATCTTCATATCGGAGGTGCTTCCCTCATACTTCTCGAGGGCCTGTCACTGGAAGGCTCGAAGAGTCTACTGCCACTGGTCATCCTCTTCCTCTCGATCAGCTATCTGCCGATTGGACAAAGTAGTCTCAGGGGCCTCGATCGCCTGTACCACACGTGGTCGCCTTCCAGGTTCCATAGCTGCAAGGTAAACAAGGAATGCCTAAGCCCAAGTAATGCAGAATATCGTTCTTAAAACTTCTTAATATTTAATTTATTCTTAATTCCCAAGACATCCCAGAAACACAAGAACACAAGTCATTATGATGCATGTACCTTTCCTAGGGTCTCTACCCTGCAATCAGTGTGGCCTCACTTGGTCGTTCGGTAGGTCCAGAGTCCTTGCATTGGATCACGGGGGGCCCTAAAATCCCGTGTCCTAGCCAGTCTTCCCTGGCCTAATTCACGCTCCAAGGTCACCCAACACCGTTGCCTTACCATCCCATGCAATCCTCACTGTGCCTAACTCCAGACTCCGTCCTATCTCTCAACCATCACCTCTGATACCATTCTGTCACGACCCGCCTTCACCAAAAGGAGGGAAGGGTCAGCAGATTGCCAGGCCCTTCCTTCTTTAAGTTGAAGGAGAGATAATGACCCCCGAAACCCGCCTTCAATAGGTCCCAGAGTGGCGACTAGCACCAAGGGTATAGAAAATTCTCGCTAATGGAAGGCATTACCCTTTTTATTTTATAGGATCGAAAGATAAGGAGAAGAAAACCCAACAACACCAAGGTAGAAAGAAAAGTAAAGCCAAAAGTAATCCATTCCCACATGCATGTTTCAAAAGTGAAAGCCACAAAGTGCAAAAAGGTGACTACAAGGTAAGTACCAAAAAGAAAAAAAACAACTGCAACTGCTCCAAAAGTCCGAGCTTGTAAGGTCCTGCGTGATCCCCAAAGTCCTCATGGAAACCTGAAAGCAGTTTTATATATGTAGGGTGAGTATACAAGTACACTCAGTAGGGAAAACCAAGACTCTCGTGCACAAGTCGGGGAACGTACTAATGTCCCGTGAGAAAAAGAGTAAACCAAACACCTAACAAGGCAAACTATCCATCCCAGGCCTCACCAAGGCTCACTCCCCAAATAACGCAAGTCAAGTAATATATATAATAAGAGAACATCTATGTTTGGGTACCCCGCGCCACTTTCCCACTGGTTATTGAGACATCCTACGCATTGGATAAATCCCGCCATTCTCACCGCAGTCCCACTGCCACACCCGCCCGCACACACCTGGGCCACAACCACACGCAGTCCCACTGCCGAAATCCCACCTGCACACACCTGGGCCTCAACCGCACGCAGTACCACTGCTGAATCCCGCCCGCACACACCTGGGCCACAACTGTCACATGTAACCATTCCTGCAAACACCTAGGCCAGAACAACCACCGCCACGCCCGAAGACACCTGGGCTAAAGGATCCACTGCCACGCCCGAAGACACCTGGGCCTCATCCCGAAGACACTTGGGAAACCACCTGCCGCACACACCTGGCCAACCACCACAATACCTCGCCCGATGGTTGTTGGGCTAATAATGGACTTCAGGCCATCACAGCCTGCCTGAAGGTACTTGGGCTATCCGGGAAAGGGAGCAGAAAAGGAGATAATAACCAGCCACTAAGGATAGTGTTGGGAAAACACCCTTCCCCTATAAATGGGGGTGTTCGGCACTGAGTGCTCAACTTGGGTGGGGCGCGAATAAGAAACACAAAGCTACAAGTATAGAATTAGGTAACAAACACTCACCCAAAGCTTAGGTTTTCCTAGCCAACCTACAGAACACAACACCACTGCGTCCGAGTCACAGTTCATGACCCTTTCCCACAAAAACCATTTTTCCCATTCTTGTTTCACGTTCAGTTAAAAAGTTCGATTAATTTTAAGCACTACTGGGCAACTACCATAAGCATAACCAAGGAATGCGTCAAAAGCATGGATCGACCAAAACACTCACACCTGGTTCTGTCAATAGAGGATCTCTCCCCAATTTGTGATATGAACGAGTAACCACTCGGATTTAAAACTCACAACCACCGAATCCATACCAACAGGAGATCCCATCCCCCAAATTCACACAACCACCGAGAGTATAAAGGAACAAGGGATCCCATCCCCTCCAACATTTCCAGCAATCGGCCCGAAAGGAAAACAACCAACTACCACTACCAACACGAGTCAGGGATTTTCAGATTTAAACGACTTAACACACTCCATGATTTCAAATTCCGTGTGTTCTAACCGGGAGTTATCACAGAAGGGTTGATCCTAGTGCTTTCAATTATTCAGCCGGATATACGTGATTAACCGATTCACTTTTCACAGAAGGAGTTTACAACCACAAACAAGCCATTTAAAACATCAACAGGGTTTATTAGTGCACAAACAACGACCACCAACGGCCTTGATTTTCAGGAGGCGCAAGCCATCACAACTCAACAAGATGGTCATAGAAGAAATAACATCAAAATATAAAACACCATCAACGATCACAGCCCCCCCTCTCTTTCTTTATAGATTTTGTTCTTTATCTTTAGTTAGGTCTGGATTACCCAATTCTACAGGATCAAAAGCACACCCACCCCGCATGATACACAAAAGAGAGAGACGAAGGAGAAATTCCATACTTGTTGATAGATGATTGATGTTTAGGCCGGGGGTGCGGAACTTTACGGATAACGATGCGGCAGCCCCGATGCACCAGAAGCTGTTTGTGAAAAGTCACGATCGAGGAAAGGAGAAACCACGGCTAACCCTTAGTTTATAAGAGTCGGGGACGGTTGAGGTGAAAACGCAAAACCGCGTAAGACGTGGAAGTCGTGGGTTGACCACGTGGCTTGACTCATCATTAAAGGTGTTGGGTGGTTTAAACCGACTCATGAGTCGATTCATTATTTAATTAAAACTTTTTTGCATGTTTCGGGTCTTTAAGACATTTCTTTTCTTTAAACGAGGAAGAATATGGTTTAAAACCCTATTTGCGAAAAAGGAGCGTTACTGGAACAACTTGGCAAGGCCGGGTGACATTGGCCGGTTCCGCCGATCGGTCGCACCGATCGGCACCCCTTAAGGATCCAGATTTTGGCAAAGGAAGGGACCAAGGGGGGTCTGGGTCATCACACTCATACATTTTGAAGATAAAGTAAGAGAATAATTTTTTTGTTCCACAATTAAACAAGATTAAAATGGATAGTTTTTTTATTCTTTAATACCCATTTTCACCCACACCCACAAAGTATTTAATGTAGTTGGACTAACATTATTCACGTAGTTATTTATCAATGATAACAAAAGAATTAAAATGGATATTCTAATCAGCGCTAAAAAATAGTTTTAAATCTTTTATTTTGTGAGTTTATTTTTTAATGTTAATATTGTATACATTAATTATAATATATAATTATTTCTAATAGAATTATATCTTTTAACCTCATTTTTATCACTGTAAAGTGTATTGATGAATATTTATAAATCTTAAAGTACCCTATCATGTAATTTTTATATGAAATATATTTGAAAATAATTTGTTATTATTTTTAAATACCATTAATGTGTTATCTATATATTTATATTCTATAATAAAATATTATACCAAACATTATGGAGTTATTAATGAAATTGTTTCACGAAATATCAATACTCTCATGGAGATGTATTTTTAATATAATAACATGTTATAGGGACTTCCTTATAATTTAGGATCATAAAACATACCTCAATTCCAAAATATATTATATTCAAATTTCATTCCATTATTAATAATTTAAAATTTTATAGATCCATTTATAAACTTTTTATATATAGTTAAACAATTAGGGTGGATTCTATGGATATTTAATGGTATTTTGGGTCACAATTCATTAAGAGGATAATCCGAATAGTGTAGGTCATATAGTAAGTATTTTTCTGAATGTTATAACATAGTAGTTATTGATTTATTTATATTCCAAAAATATGAATCATATTTTAATAAACCATTATTAGATAAGGAAATTAAGAGGACACTAAAACTGGAGTAAGAGGATCCAACCATTCATGATGAGTTATTTAATCACATAAAAGATGTATATGGTAATGGATATACATAGCCTTATGACATTGGAATACCTCATGGAAACACTATGAGAGATGAGTAAATGTGATATAACACATACCTATATATAATATAAAATTTAAATGAGTTGATGAGTGAAACAAAGACAAAGAAACATCACTTATGGGAGATAGTTACACAACTTTAGGTGTAGGTCATACAATTAATGAAATGAAAAAATGAATAGGAAAAATGACTACCAAGAGCATCAAATGTTTACCCTAATAAATATGTTAGAAATTAAATATATGTAAATTTTATAACTATTCACTTCAGATATTGTTAATAACAATAATTGTATTCACTATAGGATTTAAATATGTGTAGTACTCCACATAATTATGGATTAATTAAGGAATAATAATAATATATAGCGTGCAATAGATATTAATATATTATATATTTGAATATTTATTAATTATAATAGTCATAATATTTCAAAAATATATGTTCATGAGTATTGATCTCTAGATTCATACTAGTTTATATTATAATTATTATTATTTTTTATTTCCTTAAAAATTAAATTATGTATAAATTATTGTTTTTTGAAAAAAAGTGGAATTTGGAGTTAATTATTCTGATTTACATAAGTGTGAAATTATTTTTTTATTGTTAGTATTTTCAAATATTTATATTTCATATTGATGGTAGTAATTTATTTTTTATATTTTCTGAACCTAATTTTATTATTTACATCTAAAATTATTTATTTAATTATTACTACTTTTTTTAGGTCATTTTTATATCTCTTTTATATTTATTAATATATTTATTCTTATAATACATAAATTTATTAGGGTTTTTTATTTTTGATAATAATATAATTTGATTATTTTTTTTTATAAAATATAATATTATTTTTATTTTTATTTATTTCAATAACTTATTTAGTTAAAATAAAATCATTCAAACATTTTTCTAATTTATAGGTTTGGTATGTCTTATGTTTAGGGTTGGCTGTATCAAATTTTTTATAAAATATTAGGCATTTTAAAATATTATATTTTTATGTTTCAAGATTCTTTTTAATTTTTATTTTATATATTCTTTATTATAAAATTACTTTGTTGTTGTGTGGGAGAATAACTTCTTTAAATAGGGAACATATCCATACGCTATTGGTTGTGATGGTAGCGGGCCTAACTAACTATGTTGTTGTGGACATTACTCTAAATCGTCATGAAATTAACTCGACTATTCATAAATTGTGATGACTAATAAAAAAATCTAAATGATCTATTTTTAAGGTGGAGTACTTTATAGTATGTAATTTTTTTAAATTTCATAGGTATTATATTTTTTGGATTCTATATTATTGGTTTGGGCATGGAATAAATATTTGACGTGCATTATAACATTTTTTTGTGTTTTAATATTTTATTTTATTATCAATGAACCATTTATACTTTACATAAATCATAAATCCTGACAATGATGAAACATTAATTTATAATATAAATTATAATTTTTTAGAAAAAAAGTAATTCATGGCCACCTTTAGCAGTTACCAGTGATGATTATTTTTTTAACGGAAACCATTTTGGTGATTTCTTGTAGTGGACTGGATAGGTGTTGACTTATAATTAAGGTCTGAAATAACCTTTTAGAAACCCACTTTAACATGATGTAATTCTACTAATGAAATCATTCACCAGTTTTATGAAAAAGGTTTGGCAAACCGTTATAAGGGGTTGGTGCAACTCAACTTTCCACTACGGTGTTACAATTTTATTAATTTACATTTTCATTTTATATAAGTCTATCAAATGTGACATTATTGATAAAATATTTATATATATAATTATAACATGATATTATTTTATTTTATGAAATCATTTTATAATACTTTTTTTATTTATAAGTTTCAATTGGAATCTATTTATCTTTTATTTTCATAAGTAAATTTTGACAATTAATTCATCATTGTTATATATTTAATGATATATTTATATTTTTTATGGATTAATGAAAATTAATAATATTTGTTTCACTTTATTTTTAAATTATAATATTTAATTTTTTTGTGATTTTTAGTTTACTTTTTACATTTTTTTAATAATGATGATTGAATTTGAATTTTTGAGGAGTATTATTCATTTAATAAGATGTTTGTAATTATTAATTAGTATTTATCACCATGAATTAATTTCCACCCTTACACATTCAGTAAGAAATTGGCACAGTTTTTTGTGATACCATTATAAATTTGTTGACTACTATAAAAAAATTTAATTCTTAGATGTAAATAACTGTAACCGTTATATAAACATTGTCATTAAATAAATTTTTTTATTTAATATCATTGATGATTCTAAAACATATGGTATGGTTATTTAGTATTTTCATTATCTAAGTAAATAATATTTAATAATTAAATTTACTTTTTCATGTTATATATTTTCTATGTATTAAATTAATTGTTTTTAAAAGTGTTATGTTTTCATTTTTAATGTTTTTTAAAATAATTTTTTAGTTTTTACATATTATATTGAAAAAAGTAATTTTTTAATATTAATAATTTTGAAAAAATTGATGGATTATCAGAAAACATATATTCTATGTTAATATTATAATTTTTACATGTGGTTTTTTATTCAATTTTTATTAATAGTATAATTCTTGAGATTTTTTTTAAAAATTTAAATTTTTATCATCTATATTGATAATTGGTTTATTTATTTAATCATAACTTCAAATTTATAAGTATGTTTTTTTAATTAATTTTTTATTATATAGATATAAATTTGGATAAAATTTGATTCTTTTTTAATATTTATAATTAAATTAATATAGAAAGCATGAAATTAACATCTTTGAAAGGTCATGAAAATCAAATTCAACATTAACCATTTAATTTAAGTGAAAATTAAATTCTTTTTCCTCCCAATGTTGTTGAGTCACTAATTATGATTGCTGAATTAATTATTTCACTCTATTTAGTATATTTGGACACAAAACATTTCAAAAATCAATAAGATTAGATTGTGATGACACCGTTTTTTTAAAGAATCGCAAATCAATTTTCTTTTTTTCATTTAGTAGTTCACATGATCATGAATTTAATAGATTAATTACAGAGTGATGGTATTTTTCAATTTATGTGGATGTAACCCATCTAGTAGTACTTAAATAAGTTGAAATTTTAGGTATGGAATGACGATCATACTGACGTATCAATATTTAATGGTTGTTTGTTATATGAATGCACTAAAATATAAGTTTCACATCATAATTATATTAAAATAAAATTAGATAAATCATTTTGAAAAAAATGTACCAATTACTGAAGAAACATCAGATAATATGGAAAACGTTGAGTGGGTTTTTTCTCATCGATATGGGTTGTTCCACAATCTATCATTTTAACCATTGATATAGGAAGTAACACTATAGGACTTTCAAGTATTTATGTATATAAAAAATTTATCTTATTTTTATTAATTGTAGGATACATATATCTATATATAAATGGAACATGGTTTATGCTACTGATGATCATATCCAAAAAGTTAATTTTCGCAATTTAGTGAGTTCTTGGAGATTTTTATATGTATGTATAATTTATTTTATTTTTAAGAAAATATATTACTGAATTTTTTCAAACCATGTTTTATCATTGAATTATATAAAATTTTCAATTCAACAACTTATGTGAATTTGGTAATCATAGTTTTAGCAATGAATTTGACCAACCAGTGGATTAACTATTTATTATTCAAAGATGTTTCGTGAATGTATAAGTACAAATATTTATGTTTTGTATTACTATTGTTGATGTAAATCATTAAATTAGAAATGGTGGTGTCAATTTTCCAATAATTGTTTAGGTTATTATTTTTATTAATAGAAAAGAATCATAAAGTTTTAATATGACACTAGTGTTAGAATTTAATTAAAACTTGAAATTCAAAGAGAATAAATATATAATGTGATTGTTTCTAATTGAATATTAAGATATCATTATTAGTGTCTCTCTCAAGATAAGTCTTTCCCAAAAATCTATCATTGTATAAGAAGATTATATTTTATAGGATCGGGAGATCATTAAACAAGACACTGTCAATTTTAATCATTAATGAATGGTTTCATGGACATTATTTTCCCCCTTTACAATGATGTTTATTTATAAATTATTTAATTTTTTATTAACTTCTAGAAATAAAGTTTCTTTAATTTTCCTTATTTTATTTTTTTGAATGAAATTTTTTTACAGGCATCCCCATTTAGGAGTAACATTATATGTGAGTTCATTTTTATATCTTATTATTATATGGCTATTTTGAATCTATTTTCAAAAAAATAAATGAAATAAAACATTTCATTAATAGTTATAAATATTATAAAATTATGTTTATAAAAAATCAATTTATTATTCTACTATATTTAGGATCACTTATAAAGGGATTTAATCCTAGAACCGTTCTACCTGATTGAATGTATTATTTGATTATTTATATAACCTAGTTAGATACAAGAAGATTTCAATAATTCATCAGTTTTAGAATATCCTATGAAACACCTAAAGATTTACCCTAACCAAAAATGAATACTATTTCTATTATGAGATTAGGGATAATAATGATATTCATGTAATATACAACACTATAAAAATTATTTGCCATTGGTATATCATATATTAATGGATGACATATTTTGTGATCTCTCCTAATTAAATATTTATAGCAATATTCTGACCAAACCATTGGTATAGGTGGTCTATATTAATGGTTTTCAGCCTATTGAAATAGTAAATTTCATAGGAAATTCATATTCTAATGTTTTACCAAACCATTAGTTTTGGATTTCTATTGAGAAAAAATATTCCTATGGTGAGTTTTGATCTGAGAGCCTCCTAGTTATTTTCAAAGGACACTACCACTCATATACAAAAACATTTGTGATAATATATAATAAAATATTTATATAGGTATGTATAAAAATAATTATTAATTTTGAAATATTTAGTTTTATTAATATTAAAAATAAATATAGTGTCATTTATATCAACGATATGATAAAGCATTTAAATATTTATGATTCCCACTGTAGTTATTATATTTAATAGTTTGTTATGGGACAATTTGATATCATATATTTATGATTATTTTTTAGTGTGTGTCAAAATGTTCCAAAATATTTAAATATATTACAAGGATGTGGTGATGAGGGTGTACTCAGTTCCATATATGGGTGTTACAAACATTCAACAATGAATCCTGATAAGCATTCATCCAATCTAGTTAGTTGATTTGGCTATATATCAGTTGAGGGATGTAGCGATGATGATATTTATTAATTAAAATATTTAATAGAGTACATAATCTTTATTATGTATAATAATTGAATACATTTAATTTATAATGATTTAGGATATCATTCATGAAATTTATTTTTATAGGGGATGTATCATAGATTTAACATTCAATATGTGTCATGGATTTGATATAATATTGGATAAAAATTCATTTTTTATCCATTGGTTACATTTATTTTATATTAAATGTATTTTAATGTTTAATTGTTGTTATATATATCTTGTTATTCCAATAATGTTATCAAACCAATCTGATGATAATGTGAATGATTGATTATCATGTCACTAAACCTAATTTTTTCAATAGTATAATATCTTTTATTTTTTAAGCAATGTATTTTTATATTATATTTATTATAAATATTTTATTTTTAATTCATTATTTATATTAAATAATATGAGTTTGAGGTAATTATTTCATAGATTCCAAATGCTTAATAATATACTAATACTCGTATTTATGATATCCTTCAACAAGATATAGGTGGTGAAGGGGAGG
Organism: Viscum album; assembly: GCA_963277665.1. Lineage (NCBI taxonomy): Eukaryota > Viridiplantae > Streptophyta > Magnoliopsida > Santalales > Viscaceae > Viscum > Viscum album. The sequence goes on along the minus strand of OY728146.1, from coordinate 213,768,075 downwards.
ATTATTATTTTCTGAAGTACCCAAAAACTTCATTCCTGGGTTCAACGCTAATATAACGTACTTTAAAATTTTGAAACAATACCATGTAAGACAACCAAAGAAAAAAATGTATTATTTTCATAATATTATCATAAATTTAATATTTCATCGCACAATTTGCTCATAATACCAGAAACCAAAGGTTAATTTTCATTTGATATTATTTATATAAAAATATTATTTTACATAATTGTTGGTATTTCAGTAAAATTGAACCGTAATATACCTCCTTATAAATTTCTCACATTCTATAATCATCATTATAACCCAAGGAATGTAAAACATAAGAAGGGTGATCTTAAATGCTTAGTAAGTTAAAAACATATCACTGATTCACAAATCATGATATAAGATCATGTAAATGATAAATCATATACCAGTCCATAAATGTGAACAATCATTATACAATAGTTATAATCCATATAGCATAACATAAGAATATAGCATAGAAATATTACATGATATTACCAGTACTAAATTGTAACATTATGAACACAGCCTGACAATAATAATGACCACGCACTATAATTTGAACATTTTTTAACTACAATTATGTCCATGCACAATCATGTTAATATGGTTTAATTATAATTATGTCCCCATAATGTCCTATGAAAAAATCTTAATTAAAATTATATCCATACATAATTTCATTACATCAAAAATGACAAACATTAACCAATGATTATGGTTTATATAGGAACCCTCCCAACACATAATAATAATAAATAAGCATGTGTGCATCATAAAATCAATCTTATATCAGATCATAATGATTCTAGGTAAAAGATGGGTTTTTCAATTTTTAAAATGGTATCACATAAAATAAATTTCGAGAATTCGATCAAATGAGGCATAAATTCAGTCACCAAAAAAGGAGTTTTTCTTAAGAGAATTTAGAGGGTGATTCATAAATCATAACTCCATACGAGACAAATCATTTGAAGATAAAGAGTAAAATCAACAAAAAATCATAAAATGATATTTCATTAAAAATAATTCTTTATGTAAAAAAGTGTATGTTACAAGTCCCATTTAAAATTCATTTTGAGAGATAACATGAAAAAAAAATTAACACACCACCATAAAATAAATTCCAATAATTAATCCTACAAATGAAATAATGTCTATGTTAATAAATTTTGACAGGAATATAAAATAAATGATTATGAAAATTAATTCCTTTTAAATATTTTGAAATATCTTTATTGAATATCAAATTATTTAAAATTTTAATAAATATTAATTTATAAAATAACTGAATAAAAATATTAAGGTCACATAAGATAATAAATGATCATGTTTCAAAATAAAAAAAATGTTTTTTAAATAATTAATCCACGAATGGGGTAAAAGATCAATCAGATAGGATATTAAATATTATTATCAGATTTATTTTTTTAGGAGAAGAGAATATAACAAAAAAGAATATTTTTTATATAAGAATAAAAATTATATATATAAAATTGAAAGGTACCATATAAAAAAATTAATTTGTATAATATAAGAGATATATAAGATCAAAGTAAAGGGACAAAATATTTTACTCAATGAAAAGGATGTTGAGTCCAAAAAAACTTATGATTTTTGTATCTTTTTAATAAAAAATACATTAAAAGAGAGGACATGAAATTAATTTCAAAACCACAAATTTTTTAGAGAAATATGATTAAATAATTCTATATAGACATTTGTAGCCAATAAAAAAGAAAAATGTGGTGAAAATTGAAAATTTCTCAAATAAGGTAAATTGAGAAGATAAAAAACTAACAAACATCATATTTTTGAAGTAAGAATAATTTAAAAAGTATTTTTGGAGAAATAAATTTAAACCTCTAGAAACACAAGAAAACGTAAAATATAATCTGATCTAGATATAGAGTGTGCCAAAAGTTTATGAATACTTTCCAAGAATATTGATCATAACAAAATAAATGAAAAAAAAGTTATTAAAAAACCCTTAGCCATACTCATGACTTACATGAAAGCACTTTAACCTTGTTAATTACTTGAGTCATCTCTTAAAATACTTCTAGGAAATGGGGGACCTAAGATACATTCTTGTGAGAATGTTATTCCAAAAAATGTAAGGGGATTATAGGAGGGGTAAAATTGGTAGGGTTTCAAGAGGAATTCAAAGGGTAAGTTTCGCTAATGTGGGTGGATATGAGCTCCTTTTATCTGTGAAAAAGAGTGATTTTATCAAGGAAATGAATTTTTGGTGAGTGGTTTAGATGGAATCACGTGATTTCTATGTGAGTTAGGTGAAGAAGGGTTTGTGAAACATATTGTTATTTATTTCCTAAATAATAAATATCTTCATGATATTTTATATGTCATATTCATTTAGAAAAATTTGAGCTACAATAAGCTACCTATTTTTACCCTTATTAACAATGATTAGTTTTTTGACATGGTATTATTTATTTTTGTGAAAATATATTGTGACCCTTATAGAAAAATTTAGATGTGTTGATTTTTAATTTAGACAGAATTTAATCTAATTCATTTTATAAATATGGAAAATTAACTTTCAAATTTGAATATAATTTATAGATAAAAACCTTTTGTAAAAAAATGTATTTTCTAATTATGTTGTTTTTTATATTCTCATTTCCAATCATTTAAAATTTAAATGATTTCTAATATATTTGTTTACTTGTGTAATTGTAATGTTAAAGTAATTAGTAGATATCAATATAATTTATTTTAAAATCACACAACATTTATCAAATTCATTCTATGAGAATTTACTCTTTTACTGAGGAAACTAATATTTTCATTGATAACATGGTTTTAAATTATAAATTAAAATAAATTTACGAAAAAATATATTTTCAATAAAAATAATAAGAAAACTTTTTATAATTAATTTATATATTTAAAAAATAATTTTAATATAATTTTACGTAATGCATAAACATTTTTTTTGAAAAACTGTATTTTTTAAGGATAAAATTAATTTAGTTTTTTGAATTTCTAAGTAATAATTATAACATGTATATAAATTTATTTTATTATATATATTTTAAATAAATTTCATTTTAATATTAATTAAATATAATTTAATTAATAATATACACAGTACATATGAAAAGTATAATTCCTTTAAAAATGTATTTATATTATTAAATGATTTTATTCCTAACCCTTTAAGATTGGTTACATGTTTAATAAGCAATAAATTTTATCAATAAGTTATAATTAATTAAAAAATTTAAATTAAATATTTAAAATAAAATTTTATCACAATGTAAAATGTATAAAATACACAAAACAATGAGATTATATAATTCGTTCATAAATATAGGATTACATCAACCTAACTTCTACTTAAAATCCCTTAAACAATTATCATAAAATATAAAGGTAGGGTAAGAAGAAAATGTTGTTAAGGGTGGTGATTCAACTAGAAAAGATCTCTATTATTTCCAGGGTCTTTAACTTCTCCTCCAAATGATTTCACTTAAGTTTTACTGGATGGAGTTCAGCATGGGAATTGTCTATAGAAAACCCTAGTGATGAAACCTCCCTTCATAATATGGTGTTTTTATAAGGAATATATCTACTAAAAAATTACACCTATTTAAAATTTCAATATATATTTCATAATATGGTTTTTTATACCCACTAATTTAAGGATCATGTTGCAATAATCAAATAATCAAAATGGCTATATAAGCTAAATGAAAATATATAAGTGTGAAATTTCATATATAACCTAATATCATTTATCCCATTTTCTTATATTTTAGAATTTCTGTCATATTTATAATTATACACCTTAATTACATATTTATAATTAGGGTTATTATTTTTATGGACAATAACAAAGATAAGAATTTTATGTACATAGTCATTTTATTTACATATAAATTTATACAACTTGTACTTTTATTAATGATGCTTCATATTTAACTATCATAATGAATTTATATAAAAATGTAATATTTTAATCTCAATAAAAATAACTAATTTTTTTAGTTTGATGTTATGTGTGAAACTAACAAGTATTTTAGTTAAATGGAAATTAATACTGAAAAACAAGGTGTTGAGTTATCCACCTTAATGGAATTACTTCATCATAATTTTAATTTCTACTTAATTTTGAAAAAAATAACTAAGGTTATGACTAAAGAAATAATTTCAAAGCCATTATAATGGGTAATACTATGAAACCCATATTTTATTTTATAATAGTCATATATTGATATTTCTAATCATTATTTCCAAATATTCCTCCACATATCATTATAAGACATTTCAGTTTCTAGAGACATACCTTCCACAACATCATTTGATATATTTTTTCAGAAAAATACTAAAATTAAAATTGTTATGATAATACCAAATAAAATTATAGTAAATGTTAATATGAATTTAAAATGAAATCCTAAGATACCTTCTCCTATGAAACCTTCACATCATCCTATGATATATATTTTTTCTCTAATATAATTGGGGAAATCTGTAACCCCTTTAATTATACCTTGTTTTTCCATAATTATTTTTTATTTTTTTACATAAATATATTCAAATCCCTCGTAATGTTTTATAAATATTATGTTATTTGAATAATTAATTTTCCCTCAGAGTGTCAAACTACGTTTTTATTTAATCCCCTTGTTGTACACTTAGTAAAGAGAGAGTTAATAGTCAACCAAATTTTTTCATGGATTATTTCCATGAGGTTAAACAATTCTTGATACTATATCTATTTTTATCATATTGGGTATGACATTTCTAGGAAACTATAGAGTCTCACATTTACCAAAATTTTAGGATGTTCTCCTATATATAGTCTTATATATATGGTTTCACTAATTTTTTATAGCCTAACTAACAAAAAATAATAGAAGTAATCCATAAAAATTACTAAAATATTATATAATACAAATTAAATCACCTCAGACCAGCACTCCTAAGTACGGTTCTAATAACACATAATTTAAAATTTTTCTTCGATAGCAAGCTATATTTGAATTTATTTCCAAAAAAACCTCATAATTTAAACAATATATCTCAAAATAATTTCACATACCTTCTAACAAAAGGTACATTTTCATTTGTTATTAACTTCATATATATACAATATTTTACATGGATGTGAACATTTCTATTTAATTTCACCATATTTTATCTCTTTTTAAGAGTCTAATGTGTTATTTTTATCATCATAACATTGGGAATGGAAACATTAGAAGTGGTGTTCTTATAAAATAATTAAGTTAAAACCTTATTAATGTGTCATAAATCATGATAGAAGGTCATATAAGTGACCAAAAATATACCATGACATAAAATTGCAAACCCGTTAAAAAATAAACATGATTAATTTATCACTATAAACATGTAACATAAAAATTTGGCATGAGAATAATAATAGGAATTGTAACATTGTGATCATAGACCAGCCGTAATTCTATCCACGCACAATAATGTGACTATAGTTTAACAACAATTATGTCCACGAATAGTCATGTGAACATATCTTACCCACAATTATGTCCATTCATTGTCTTGTCAACATAGCTTAACTATAATTATATTCACACACAAATTCATTACATAATTATATGTAAAACATTAACCAACATATTTTATATATATATAGGACCACAAGCTTCATCTAATGATAATATATATGCTTTTCTTTCACATAAAATCTATCATATATCATATCATTAAGAACCCATGGAAGTAAAATGGGTTACGTAACATTTCAAATGGTACCATATGAAATGAACATAGATAATTTGAAAACAGAAACCAAAATTCATTCACCCAAAAAGAATATTTCAAATAGAATTTGGAGGATTATTCAGGAATCATAATTCTATATTATATAGTTCATTTGGATATAGATAATAAAATATAAGTCAAATCATAAAAACTCTCATAAATAATTTTCATCATTGTTGTAAAAATACCAAGATTAGAGTATTTAAAAAGTAATTTTTTAGAAGGTAATTTTGAATATTTTTAAAATTACTCTTTAAAAGAAATCAAAATAATGCATCCATAAATTTCTATAAAGGATAATCCAATAAATGTGGATTCGAAGATAAAAGATATGATGCATAAAAATTCGTTTTTAATTTTTTAAAATATCATTATTGAATCCCATGTTGTTTAAAGGAGTAAGAAATATACCTTTTGAATGTGGTGAAGATAAATAAGAAGGTAACATGAGATAACACTTTTTTAGGTTTCAAAATAAGTAAATAAACTATTTTTTTCAAATAAATAATATTTATATGGAGAAAATATTTCATTATAAAGGATAAGAATTATTTTTATCACTTCATATTTTTATGAAGAAGGAAATCCATAAAAGAAGAATATTTTGGAGGTTACCAAGAAACTTTATAAGATAAAAAAGGTAAATTACCATATGAAATAAAAATTTGGAAAATATAATAAAAATATAAAAATATATTCAATGGAGAAGAACTATGAAATAATGAAAAGGGGGTTCAAATAAGGAAACCGATAAGGATTGTGTTATTTTTGAATAAACAATTCATTGAAGGAGAGAACATGAAAAAGATTCATAAAACACATGAATTTTATTAATAGTATTATAAAATATATATATATATATATGATTGTATGTTCACTATTTAAAGGATAACAAGTATTGAAATGACATATGTCTCGATTGAATAAAACTTAGATGAGGAAACCCTTACAAGAATCATATTTTGATGTATAAATATTTTGAAAATAATTTCATTTGAATGAAATATAAATCACAAAAAATAACAAGTGAAGTAAAATATAATAAAATAGTTAGGTGAATATACCCAACTTATATGAATAAATATAAAAAATAATGATCATAACTCCATTCACATAAATAGACTTAACAAAAAACATTACCTTTAATTTGGACTTTGGATAAAAGTCTTTAAACAACATTAAGGACGTGAATATTCTCTTAAAATTCTTACTAAAAATGGTGTAATAGGGTCACGTTATTTTAACAAAATACAACCAAAACTATAAGAGGATTTTAGGAGAGGTAAAATAGAAAGGGGTTCAACAGAAATTTGAAAGATAAGTGTGGATTGAAGTTGGTTAATCTGATATGCTTTTATAATTGAAAAATATGTACTTTTCTTTGGAAAATAAACTTAATTAAGAGTTAAATATGTAATCACATAAGATTTTGGTAATTAATGGTCAGTGAGAAAAGCTGTTATGGATTAATAAATTAACCAAGGTTTTATATAATTTCCAAATGATATGTTTACTTATTAAAATTCAAGCCATTATAACTTACCTATTTTTACCATCATTAACCCTGATAAAAAAAATTTCATGGGTGTTATTATTTAAAAAAGAAATGTAATATAAAACTTGTTACTAAATTTTTACATTATGATATCAAATTTTGACAATATTTAATTTAATTTCATTTAAAAATTTTAGAAAATTATCTTTTAAATTAAAACATAAGACGTAAAAAACTATTTTTATAGAAAATTTTATTTCAATATCATTACTGTTTTAATTAATGTTTACACTAAATTAAAAATAAAATGAATTTTAATATAAATCTATATAAGTATAAACATCATAGAAAAAGTTATTTTATTTACAAAATACACAACATTTCTAGAAAAATTCTTTGAGAAATAATTTTTCATGTGGTAACAAATTTTTACATTGGAAACATTTTTTTTTTGAAAAATATGAAAATGAAATTATTAAAATTATTATAAGATTAATAAAAATATGAATAAAATATTACACTCTATTTTTAGAATTTATGAAAATTAATTTTCAAATTAATCATGCATAATTCATAAAAAAAATTACAAAAAATAAATATTTTAGGCATAACTTGATTTTTTTTCTTATTTCATGACTAGTAATAACTATTTGATTGATTTTACTTTATTTTAATTTACATATTATAAAAAAATATCTTTAAAATTGATTATCATTGTATATTAATTCAAAACATACCAAGTACATGAAAAAGTTATAAATGTTTTCAAATGTATTTTATCATTAAATGATTTATTCCTAATTTTTTATAATTAATTAATTTTAGAAAATCATTAAATTTTATCAACCCTTTTATGTGAAACACTAAATTTATTAAATTCTTTATTTAAAAGTAAATTTTATTAAAATGATTAATATTTTAAAAACATGTATTTATGAGAATATAAAATTTATTAAAAATTAATTGATTATATCATCATAACACCTACTTACATGTCCCGTGAGAACTTCTGTATAAGATCTATAAATAGTGGTGTAAAATCAACTTTATACTAGGGAGGATGAGCCTCCAGGAGAACGCACCCGACGCGCGGCCGATGTTATCGAATTTTCTTCCCGTTGCGACTTCGCCGCCCTGGCCGTCGGACCCTCTGCCCCCTTCACCCGTCTGTTTCAACGGGACCGCCGCCCCCTGTCGTCCTCTGGTGATCTCCATTGGCTCCCTGCCTGGGCCTCTTTGCTTGCAGCCTTCTCTGTTTCCCGGCCCGGGGCCCGAGCCCTCATGAGTTACTCTGCTGCCGGCGCCGGTTCCTCGCGGGGTTCCTTGTCCAAGATCCTATAGGGACGCACTTGGCGGGCCGTGTGGGGTTCTTCCAGATCCCTGTCCCCCGTAGATCTGTAAGGTGGATTCGGACGTCTCTCATGACGGTTCGTGTGTATCTATGGTTTTCCCTGCATCTGCCATCTCGGCGGTGGAGGCAGACCTCAAATAGACTCTTGCTGTGCGCTTTGGCGCTGAGAAGCCTCCTCTTGCGACCTTTCAATGCTTTTTAGCCTTCTGGGGTCTCCAGGATCCGGTGCGGATCTCGCCTGTGCATCGCAATTCTTTCTGCATATCCCTCACATTGCGTGAGGACATCGTGGTTGCTTAGTGTAATGCTCCCTGGGTTTTTGGCCGATGGAAGTTTAGCCTGTCCTGTTGGTCCATGATAGTTTACAGGGGCAAAGAGAGCTCGGTGGCAGCGGTCTGGTTAACCCTTCCCAGGCTTCCTCTGCCTTTCAGAAACAGGGGTTTTCTCCAAGCTATAGGTGATGCACTGGGGGGTTTTCTTTGCATAGATGACAGGGTAGAATTTCCGGCCCGCATTTTTGTTGAGTTGGATCTCTCCCAATCCATTCCGGAACATATCTCCCTCCAGGTGCAAAATGGGTTGGTCTGGGCTCAGGATATATCCTACCCGGTCTTTCCCTGATATTGCTCTGTATGCTTTCTCCAAGGGAAATCTTTACAAGTTTGTAGTCATCGTCGCCCCAGATACCAGGCGGTGGGTTGGAATCAGTAACCCACCATGGACCTAGGCACCCTTTCTAAATCCTGATCCGCTACAGTGCCCGCTCCCAGGCCTATTTTATCTTCATGTGTTGCTTCATCCGATCCCGCGGAGGCCTCGATATCATTGGCACCTCACCTATCTGAGACTGGCTGGGAGTTGGCCTCCTCTTTTCCTGAAGATAGGGACTTATCATCGGATGTTCTTTGTGCCTTTATGTTGCTTCGTCTTACGCTATCATAGAGCCCGCTTCAAGGGTATCAGATTTCTTTCAGGATGACTGACTTTCCCGATGTCATATCTTCGGATCTGTCGTGTTCCCTGAGAGTGGTGCGCTATCCAGTGGTTCAGGCTTTGATAGGTTTGGGCCTTCCGTCTCAGGAAGTCGTTCCCAGGAGGAGGTCGGCCTTGGACTCAGACTGCCCCCAGTCTAGCCTTATTGAGTGGAGGCCTGTTTTGACAGTCCCAGACTCGCGGCGGATTCCGGAAGTAGTTTCCACCTGTCGAGGTCCCTCTCGCCTTGGGTGGCAATCAAGAGGCCACTCCCTTGAGGGACCCAGGAAGGATCTTTCACCAGATACACTGTCGACACCCAGGTCGGCAGGTGTTTGCACCCAATCAAAAATGAGGATCCTAAAGGAATCCTCTTCTATTCACTTTGAAACCACCATGATTCCTGGGGCCAATGCCAGGAAATCGTTCTTCTAAATGAATCCTTTCATCATCTAGAATTCCTGGGGCATTGGCGCTCGGGTTATGGCAGACTTCATCGCCCGAGAGATTAAAAGACACAAGGCTTCTGTTGTTGCTATCCTCGAGCATAAACAGCCGCCTTCCTTCATCAAGGAGCTTTCCCAGACAAACAACATGCATGGGTTCTTACATGCAGACCCGACGAGCATGCATATATGGGTTTTGTGGCACAGGTGCGTTTCGGTGGATCTGGTGCAGGCCTCCGACCAGTTCATCACCACGAGAGTAGGGTATGGAAGCTTGACCTTCCTCATATCTTTCGTCTATGGGATCTGTGATGCTGGACAAAGGCAGAGCCTATAGAGCGATATCAACTCTTTTGATCAGGGTAACCTTCCTTCGCTCGTCGGGGGTATTTCAACGTGGTCGCTGATGCGGAGGAGAGGAAAGGGAGTGGCCCGTTTCCGAGGAATTCAAGTTTGGACTTCACCCAATTCATGGCAGGGAAAGGGCTCTATGACCTCAGTTTTCTGAGGAATCAATTCAATTGGTGCAACAAACAGAGTGGGAGGAACCGATCATGGAGCCGCTTGGATCGGTGGCTTGCCAACTTGCATGTTATCTCTACGTTCTCCAACAGCAATGTAAGGCATTTGGTACGGGGACTATCGGATCACTCCCCCATTCTAGTTTCGCAATCCCCTGGTCAGGAGCATCATGCAGGCTTTCGATACTACTATCACTGGGGTAGCCTCCTGGGTTTTATTTATTTGGTCAAGGACACATGGGGAGAGCCTGCGGAGGGTCACTCTTAGATGTCCATCCATAACATGCTTCGCAGGCTCAAGGAATGGTTGTCGGTTTGGTCAAGAGATCAATCCACTTCGGATAAGAAGATCATGGCCACCATGAAGGATGTGGATCGCTTAGAGGGGGACTTGGAGGCCGAGTGGAATGATAGAATCTTCGATGATTTGTCCACCAAGAAGAAATATCTAGCAGACATGCTCCTCAAGAAGGAACGCCTAGCGAGGGATGATTCGAGGATCAAGTGGCTGAGAGAGGGTGACCAAAACATCGGATACGTCCACGCCTGCATCATGGAAAGGAGATGCATGGTGACTCCCAACATCTTGCTGGATGATGGTACGTACTCCGACGATAGGGACACTCTTGGTGCCTTGGTGTTGGCCTCTTTGAAAGATCTACTCGCAGGCCCCAACACCTATTTTCCCAACGGATATCCGGGAGAGGAAGGGGGTTATTTTGATGTGATCCCTGACCAACTCTCAGCCCAGGACAACTTTGACATGAGTGCCATGCCGGATGAGAAGGAAATCCATGGAGCCATGATGAGGCTTAACCTAGAAAGTGCTCCAGGGCCCGATGGGTTTCCGGGGTCTTTTTATAGAGCCTCGTGGGACGTCGTTCAGGAAGACATTGTATCTGCTGTGCGGGATTTCTTCTGAGGGGGTAATCTTCCCAGGGCAGGTTGTTCCACGTCCATTGTTTTCATACCCATGACCAAAAACCCTTTCTCCATATCTCACTACCGGCCAATAAGCCTGTGCAACTACCGTTATAAGATCTTTTCCAGCTTTATTAATGCAAGACTGTCCGCTCATATCCCCCGGTGCGTGTCCTTGGAACAACACGACTTCGTGAAGGGAAGGTCAATCTAGGGGGCCATTGCTCTCGCACAAGAGTTGCTCAAGGACATAAACTTCAAGACGTGTGGCTCTAATGTGGCGATCAAGATCGACATGAGTAAAGCTTAAGATCGAGTTGAGTGGGGTTTCATAAACAAGGTGCTGGAAAAAAGGGGGTTCTCCTCATGGAACGTCAACATCTTTTTTAGGTGTTTCAGTTCTTCCTGGTTGGCTGTCACTTTCATGGGGAAGTGCTATGGTTTTTTACAGTCTACTCGCGGGCTAAGACAGGGTGACCCCTTATCCCCGAGTCTTTTCATCTTGTCCCAAGATGTCCTCAGTCGACATTTTCACAAGGGTATTGATAGCGGTGAGGTCGTTTCTTATCACCGAAGAAGGAGAGACCCTCCTGTATCTCACCTGATGTTTGTGGATGATACGCTCATTTTCACAAATGGTAGCCGGTGGTCTATCAATGGCCTCAACAGAATCATGGAAGAATATCACTTTTGGAGTGGGCAGGTCATTAACAAGGCTAAAAGAAACTTCTATATCTCCAATGGATGCGGAGTTTCTCAGCCCCATGACGTACATCATTACCTGGACATGCACAGAGGATCTTTTCCCTTCTAATACCTGGGTTCCCCGATATCCTCGGGGAGGCTTCGGGTTCATGATTTCGACGGTATTGTCAATAAGATCACGGAAAAAATTCTCAACTGGAAGAACATCTTTCTCTCTTTTGGGGGACGGACAACGCTGGTTAACAGCATTCTTCCTTCCACTCTTGTGCACTCTATATCTTCGATCAAGGTTCCCAATAGCATCATCAATAGGATTGACACGATTCATGGTGGGTTTATATGGGATCTTCGAATAGAGGGTAGGCGCCGCTGGGCTTCTTGGGATAGGGTGGCGAGACCAGCCAGAGAAGGAGGTATAAATGTTCACCTGCTCGACGACACGCTCATGTGCATGAATGCAAAGACAGCTTGGGAGGTGCTGGAAAATCGCACGCTTTGGGGGATTACCATGCACAACTCCCATGCAGGATCCGTGATCGGGAGCGCTAGCACTACTTCCCCCTTCTAGTCAATGATCTCGCCTCTCATCATGGCGCTGGAATCCAACACTAAAAGACTTGTGGGAAGGGGGGACATTCTCATCTGGCATCATAACATGGCTGGGACCATTTTCAGCTTCCCGGGGTGTCCGGGTACCACACTCACTTTTAAAGAGGCTAGTTACCACCCGACCTTCATCGATTTTGTACTTGACGATGATCAACGTGCCACTTACGAGCTGATCGAAATCAACTCCGACCCAGATAGATGTGTTTTCACTCTCTCTGCATTGGGCTTCTTCTCTTCGAGGGATTTTTGACGATCCTTGGACATTCCTGATCACAACGCCACCTGTAATGATATAATATGGTCCAAGGATTCTCCACTCAAACAGAACATTCTTACCTAGAGGCTACGGCACAAAGCCATTTCAACGGATGAAAACATTAAGAGGTACGGAATCCCTTTAGCCTCGAGGTGTCACTATTGCTTGGATCATCGTGAAGAATGCACAGATCACCTATTTTTTGAATGTGAATGGGAGAGGGTGGTTTGGAGTCATTTCGGTGAGTTGACAGCCTTCTCAGATAACCACATGATCGACTGGCCTTTCCTGGACATATGGTTCCACGGAGCGGTGGAGAGGGGCCCTGAGCAGATGGCCCGAACAATGATTCTCCATGCAGGATGCTGGACAATATGGCAAGCACAGAACAAGGCTCTCGATGAGGGGATTACTGTCTCTGGACGGGGGATTATTCTTCGTACAAAGTTCATGCTTTTGGATCTTATCAGATCCTTTAAACAATGGAAGGAGGCACCCTCCCTTAGTCATCTTCAAACAGGAAATACCTGTAATCTATCGAGGAGCAGTGCCAGTAGAGGCAACTGGGTTAGGTGGACTCCACCCAGTAGAGGGCTCAAACTCAACTCTGACGGGTCATGCAACATGGGGGTTATAGGCGGAGGAGGGGTGGTTCGGAATAATTTCAGGTTGGTTATCATGGATTTCTTAGGCCGATTAGGACATGGTTCTCCTATTCAAGCGGAGGCGAAGGCATTGATGTTGGGTCTCTCACTGTGTCGCCAAGAAGGGATCGTCCTTTCTCAGGTCGAAACAGATTCTCAAATTCTCTATAAAGCTTTTCATGGTTCTGGTTCCATTCCTTGCTCTATTCATTATATCATGAGGGCATGCCGAGGTATGATCTCCAACAACACCAGTGTTACCCACACGTGGCGCAAGGGGAATAAGGTAGCAGACTTTCTTACTTCTCTTGATGTCCCTGGACCAGATCACTTTTGTTTCCATACAGCTAGTTCTATGAAGCCAGAGGGGGTCAACTTGGTTCGAGGGGATGCTCTGGGCCTTCATTATTTTCGACCTCCTTAGGTCTATTGTGTGGGACGTTGCGGACCCGTGTTTGTTTTTGTTTTTCTTTTGGTTTGCTGTTTTTCCTTTATTCCCTTTAAATTAATAAATATATAATATTGGATGGATAAATAGTGGTGGTTATCACATGTGGTGATTCAGCTAGAATTGATCTCATTTTGATTCCCACATGATTCATATCCTCTTATAAATAATTTCTCTCAAGACACACTTAAGGGAGTAAGATTTGGGATTGGTCTAGAGAAAACCCATGTGATGCTACACCCCTTAAAAGTTTTTAAGAATGATATTTATAAGGAATAATTTTATAATACAATTCTAATTTTTTCACTTTTCTATATTTATTTCATAATACGGTCATTTGTGTTTATACCTTCTAATTCAACAGTTATGTTACAATGATCATGTAATATATATGGCCATATAAGCCAAACTACTATGTATAATAAACAGATTACATTACTATATATAAAGTAAAATCATTTATCCTTTTTTATATTTCTAAACATTTATTATATTTCTAATTTACTTCAATATCTACAAAGATTTAATTTGTTTTATGATCCAAAATTTCCATTATGTTTATGATCTTAACAGAAAATCATGAGATTAATTATTTTCTATTCATTGTGTTACCATTTACTTATAGATTTACTTCACCTTTAATTTTCAGAAATTATTTCCTTTTATAGTATTATATTTACTTTATATATTGTATTATTTTTATCTCATCAGTAAAAACTAGCACAGTTATTTTTGATTTGGAGTTTCATGTTAAACCAATTTGAAATTATTTAAACGGTAATTAATACTAAAATATAATAGTCTTACATTTAACATATAGAATGAAAAATCCTTTGTCAATGGTCACAAAATTAGGGGTATTAGATGAATATATGTTTTTATGAATTAAGAAATGGATGAGGATGAAGATGTGATTAAATATATGATATATAATACAATTTCTGGGTTGTCGTAGAAAAATACACATTATGAGGAGATATATACATATACATGTGAACTCTTATAGGTAAACCTATAAAATATATCAATGTGTTTATATATTTACATGACACTCTTGAAGATAAAATATTTATAAGTCACAAGTATAAAATTGAGTGAATTATATTAAAAAATTTGTTTTATTATTATTATTATAAAATATAATATTTTGTTTCTATAGTCCTATAATGTATTTAATGGCCATTTTCCTGAGTCTATACTTAAGAAGAATAATGAATCAATAAATATATCAGGTATGTTATATCATTTTTCTCTCACATAAAAATCAATTTTGGAATTATAATTAATTTATTTGAAAATGTATATTGAATAACAAAAACTAAGAAAACCTGGTCTAATTATAAGGTTGATTCAGTTAAATGACCAATAAGCAATTTTCTACTCATAATAATTTGCTTAATTTTAATCTAACATAAAATTAGATTTAAAAATATGATCATTTTTTATAAATAAAACCATTGTTCTATAAGTTAAAACCCATATCAAATGAAAAAATAGAGACAAAATATATGCCAATTAGGATATTCCTAAAATCATATGAAAATGATCATCATTTAATTTTTGACTTCTATGAAGGAAATATATGCCAATTTGATCAATGGACTGATAAAAATGGTTAAAAGTGAACATTTATAATTTTATAAAAAATATTTTATATGCCTTATACAACCATCAAATGATCAAAACTAAGAAAACAATATTGAATTGACAATAATTTCTAGAAAATATCATTATTTCATTTTTCACCCTTAGTAATAAAGCATGCATCATTGTGAAATGAGGTGAGGTGGAGATGAATTAAAGTGTGTTTTTAGAATTATAATTATTATCTTAGTTCAAACAATTTATTAAATGATTAAAATTATGTAAAAAAGAAATAATTATCATGAAAATATAGTAAAATTTATATGGGTTAATTTTTTTAATTTTTAGAATGAATTTGAATCCAATTTGATTTATGTTATAGTATAAATGGTTCGATATTGATTTTTAGTATTAAAATAATTATTTAATGGAATAGAACCTATGTAAAATGGCCAAAAAAGAAAAATGAGTTTTAATCACCACGAAAAAATAGGTGAAATCTTATATATTAATTTTTGACCATTTTAAATGAACGAAATATCAATATTATGTGTGGTCTAGTCTAAATGATAGAAAGTTTTTTTTTCAGAAATATTTTTCCAAATTTCTAAAACATACCAAATGTGAAAAAATTGAATTAAAATATCTGATATTTTCAAAAAAATTATAAAAACAAATTTTGATTAGTTTTTTACATTTATAAACTGAACCATACATTAATGTGACATATTCTGTGATGAGAAGGGTTGATAGAGATATTTTAAAATTAATAAAATTTTCGTTTAAAATAGAAACATGAAAAAATGATAAAAATTTGTAAGAAGAGATAATAATTTTATGATAATATATTATAATGATCATTTATTAATTTTTCGCCTATAGAAATAACTTTCACCCTATTCCAATGTGAATTAAGGCCAGAAAAGGTAGAACAGATTTTTTATAATTAATTTTTTAAAAGAATAAAATTCATGTCAACAAAATCAAACTAATAAAACAATATAAAATTATATTAAATGTATAACTTTTTAATTTTTAACTTTATTATATGAATTAAACATCAATATGACATGTGGTGTGGTAAAAACTAATGAAATTACATTTTTAGAATTAACAATGTATTTTATTTGTTAAAAAACTAAAATGGTAAAAACTAATAAAAAAGTTCATATTTTCATTAAAATATTATCAAATGTTCTTAAATTATAATTATTCTTATATGAATGACATGCATGTCAATCTGACAAGTGGTTTGGTTAAAATGGATAAAGGTGGTTTATAAAATTTAGAAATGTGTCAATTGATAAAGACTGATGAAATGAAATTTAAATTCCTTTATATAGTAATAAAAAATTGATCAATTACTATCCTATAAAAATGATACAATAGTTAATATGATGTTTTTTGTATTCATAATGACTAAAAGTGTGTTTTTTTTTAAATTAAATAATTATTTTTTATATAAAAATTGGGCTTTAAATGGCCAAAAATGATAAAATTAGAAGAGACTGTCATGAAAATATATGAAAAATAGCATTGATTAATTTTAACCATTAGGTATTATTAACACACCAATATAATTTATAGTCTAGCTAGGATGACCAAAAGTTAATTTTATTATTGAAATCATTTTTAATGTTAAATATGTGGAAAAAGTGATTAAAATTATGAAAATGAACTTATATTTTTTTTTAAAATTATAATAATTTATCTTGAGTTAATTGTTAAATTATATAAAAAACATACATCAATATTAGATTTTTTGTGGTAAAAAATATTAAAATGAATTTCTAGATATTAATTAATTCACTTCTATGTTTTAAACAATGATAAAATGATAAAATAATAAAAATAGATAAAAAAGTTCATGAACATTCTCACGAACAACTTTCCTCAATAAGAGGCATGGGATCGAAAAGTCTCAAGACCTTCCATTATCAAGATGAAGGATAGATAATGACCCCGAGTCTCACCTTCAACAGGCTCTGAAGTGGTGAATAGCACCAAGGTTATATAATCTCACACAAAATGGAATCCACTACCCTTTTTAATGAAAATTGTATTGGGAGATGAGATGGTAATCAACCAAAACGACACCAAACATTTATATAAAGGAAACCAAAATCCAATCCATGCATGGTTGAAATATAAACTATGAAAAAAGTATAACCAAAGTACTAATATAATTACCAATGAAAGAGAATGAGCAAAAACACAACAACTATCCCGACACACAAGCTAGTAAAGTACATCATGGTCTTCAATATCCTCCCATATACCTTTAAATAATTTTACAAACTTAGGGTGAGTATACAACTTTACCCAAAAGGAAAAATAAAACCACCCAGGCAGAAGTGGGGGAACATAATTATACCCCAATGAGAAAATAGTAGGACCTCAAAGCACCCACTAAGGAGTACTAACTAGACCAACCTCACCATGGCACACATACCAAATAACGCAAGTCAAGTAAAGTTTTAGTATAAGAACATTGACATTTGGGTACCCCGCACCACTTTCCCACTGGTTGACTACTCATTCCTAATAGCTAACGTCTTGATGCTACCACTCTTCCAAAAAGAAATCTCACTTCCACTACCTTCCCACACACACCTGGGGATAAAACCATGCACTAATCTCGCTCGTAGACACCTCGACCACAACCACACCACACATCTCACCTACACACACTTGGGTTCCAACAACCACAAGTATCACCAAAAGACACATAGACCTCATCCCACAAACACTTGAAAAAAACTATCCAGAAACACCTGAGCCCCTCATCCACAACAAACCTTCCCAAAGGATCTGGGACAATGGTAAGCCTCAAGCCATTATAGCCTGCTCAGATATGCTCGAGCAATAATAAATCGGTAGTGGGAGTGAGGAATAAAGTCAGTAACCATCTATCCATCCAACCAATGAGATATTGGGAAAGACACTCCACCAAGAATGGGGGTGTTCAAAAAATGGTTCTCAACAAGGGTGGGATTTGTAAAGAAAAAACAAGAAATAAAATTTATATATATAAGTTAACAAACATTCACCTCAACCTATAGGTCCCAAAACAAACAAACAGCTCACTATAACCACTTTTTCTCCAACCACCTTTTTTCAATTAGCAACTTTTCCATTAATCAAGGAGGTCACTTTAATTTTTTCCATAACTACCTAGGGAAACTACCAAGAACAACATATGCAACCGTCTAAGAAGGCGAAGATCCAGATTAACTAAATACACAATAACCAACCCACTTTGTTATTCTCTATTACAAACATTGAACAAGGGAAGAGGGACCAAGGTAAACATTTCCAAATTAACACGCATTCATAAAAATAATAGAGAAAAAACAACCTCTAGTCCCACTACACACTCCCTCTTTCCTAGACACTTGGTGAAATGCAACCAATCGTCATTCGTCAAGGTGATCTCATTCAATCATGCCATCGCAACAAATCCCAACAACCCTACTGTATAATGAAACCATACCCAGCACAACCATGAAGTCACAACACGATGAAGTCCTATAGCCCCACTACCCTACAATTTACCAGAAGCTGTCCCGCAACATAGCAATTTCGTAACCACATCAAAGTACCACTACCCAACATCGCCCCACGAACACAACACAAGAAAATGCAGTCTTACTTCCTACAAGTCCATTAATTTCGCAATCAATCAATCTCTCAAACTAGTATACCAACATTACCCCTATACCACCCCATTCATATATCACATAGAAAAACACCACCAATTAGTAGCCATTCCACACAAACATAACTTTCCCCATTCAAATGACCAACCCCTTTGTCCACTTTGGTACCCGTATCAAGGTTACCAACAAAAAATTCATGCAACCCCCATGATGTACCAAACCAAACCACAAATAGCACCCAACTAGACCATTACACCAATAATATTCAAGTTTATCAAGATGGGTTCTTCAATTCCACTTTAAAATAACTAGGATGATCACACAATAGGTTTGATCCTGTGGAATCTATTTATTTAGCCAAATATATATGATTAAATAGATTTCATAAAATAGTCATTTATCAAATCATCACCACTAAAGTAGAACAACTCTAGTGCACAAGAAATGACCACCAACTACCCAAAATTTTAGAAGGTATTACTTCCATAAAATTTTATAATATTAAATAGGGAGAAAGAAAATAAAACATCTCACAACATTAATTCTTCTTTAATATTGTACCCATTATTTATCACTTTTCAAAAAACGATTCACTTATTATTCACAAGGAATCATTAGTAAACCCATCCCGCATGATTTACAATTAAAGAGAGGAAGAAGAAATCCATACATAGAACAATAAGTGACAAAAAACTCTTCCTTGCATCAAAAATAGGGGATCATGTATGAGGAAGGAAATAACTTTAAGAAAATATAATGAAAACATGTGAATAGATGCATGAATATGAGGAGGGGAAGAGCACTGTGCAAACCAAGCGAAAACTGAAAGAGTATAAGTAAGAGAGG
Organism: Viscum album; assembly: GCA_963277665.1. Classification (NCBI taxonomy): domain Eukaryota; kingdom Viridiplantae; phylum Streptophyta; class Magnoliopsida; order Santalales; family Viscaceae; genus Viscum; species Viscum album. The sequence continues at coordinate 213,747,837 of OY728146.1, read as the reverse complement.
TATCATCTTAATAAAATGAATGATCTTAAAATCTGGGAGACAATTTCAAAATAATTAAAATTTAGGATCATAGTTTGACCACATGGATTGGCGGTTTCAATGGTCTATTCACATTAGTAAATAATTAAGATTTAATAATTCCCCTCATAAATAGTTGAAAGGGTGTTAAAAATGGATAACAGTTGATAGGTTCTCATTTAACTAAGAAAAACATGTAACATGGGTGGAACTGGAAAACTAGGAATAAATCATTGAAACCCTAGAACCAATGCCCTGGAAATGACGCCATGGAACCAATTCCATGGCACTGACACCCAAGTATTAACGCCCTAGCACCGACTCCCTAGGACCAAAACCATGGCATTGATGCCCTAGCACCAACACTGATGCCCGAGAATCACAAATGCCGATGCCCCTGAATCACCAATTTCTACGCCCCTAACTCACCAATACTGATGCCCCTAACTCACTAACACTAACGCCCCTAACTCATCGACGATGACGCCCCGACTCACCAATTTTGATACCCTTAACTCACTGATGTCGATGACCCTAACTCACTGACGCTGACTTTTCTAACTAGATTTTTGGATAACTCTCAGAATGAGTCACTAATAGCCACTAAAACACCCCAATAACTGGTTTTCCAATGAAATGGACTAGAAAGGTTTGGGTCGTTACATCTGATACCTCTCAAAATATTCTTTTCCCAGATAATTCAAACCCAATGTAGAAGATGGAGGGTTCCAAACAACATCCCGGTAAAGTACCTCTCAGAGAAAAACAACTGTGTGTTGTTCAAAAAGTGGAGTGAAAACCATAATGTCCTAAGACAAATCTTGGACATTTATCCCCTGATAAAACTAAACAAACACTAAGGACCCACTACCCTCAAACAAAAACACACACTAAAGGTCACATTTTCCCGACACATGGATTTGGGAGCTCCTTCTTCCATGTCAAGATACTATCTTCTTTGGGTAGCACTAACTTTCCAACAAGGGTTTAATAACATCCATATTAATGTGTCTCGATTAGGGATCAGGTCCCCCACCCATAGTCAGGAAAATTTACATACATTTAGAAAACATGGAAACAACTAATTTTATAATTAACAAGTCTAAGAATTACATCATAAAATCAAGTACAAAAGTAAAACAAAGAAACAAAACATAGAACATCTCTGGGTACTAGGAACACATCTATACCTCCCTCTCCAATGTACTCTCCTCAAGGACACCATTCCTCCATAAAAATAGACCAAAGGAATGGTCCATCCCTGAAGCACCTTCTTCTCATGATCCTCCATTCTTACGGGCCACTCCATGAACATTACATCATACCTGATATCCTACTCTCCCCATTCAAGGACATAGGATTTATCCTGTAGCTACTGGCGGAGCTGAGATAAATGGAAGACATCATGGATCCTCACCAACTATGGTGGCAATTCCAGCTTATATTCCACCTTGAAAAATTGTCTTAACACCTCAAAAGGCTTGATGAACCTATGAGAAATATTTCTCCCAATACCAAACCTCTTCATTCAACGTCGAGGGGAAACCTTACAAAAAACTAGGTTCCCAAATGCAAAATCCAAAGGCCTCATCTTATGATCATATACATATCATGTTCTTTCTCCATCCTCTCATGGAAAAGTTGCACCTTATATTTCATACTCTACACCACACCCAGATCATGTATTGAAACCTCCCCAACTTCCATCCAGAAAATGGCTGAAAAACATGGCCTCTCATATAGAGCTTAAAATGGAGACATACCGATGTAAGAGTGATAAATATTATTGTATGAAAACTCTACCATGGGAAAATGTCACAACCAAGATCCAATAAAGTCCAAAAAACATGCCTGTAACTTGTCCAACAATGTTTGGATGGACTTCTCTATCGGTCTATCCATTCGAGGGTTTAAATCAATGCTGAGGAATAACTGAGTGCCAAAGTCATACATCAATCACCTCTAGAACTGTGACATAAAACATGTATCCTGGTTTGAGAAAATGGATTTTGGAACTTCATGGAGCCGCACCACCTCATCCATATACCTCTATACTAAGTAATCCACTACACATGAATCCTTGACCACTAAGTAGTGAGTCGATTTCATCAACTGATCCACTACTACCCAAAGGGAGTCACATATTCCCTGGGTCCCAGGTAATATTGAAATGAAATCTATCAAGGCTTCATACCACTTCCATTCAAGAATGTATTAGGGTTGAAAAAGACCACTTGGAACACAATGCTTATCCTTCACCTGTTGACACACAAGGCACCTTGCCACAAACTCTGACACTAACTGCTTCCCCAGGGGCACCAAAATTGTTTCCTCAAGCCTTAGTACATATTTTAATCCCCTGGATCCAACGCTGGGAGTGAGATATATAACTCACTGATATTTCTCTTGTGCATTTCCATTGGGACAAATAGCTTCCCAAAAAACAACATCCTTTTCTGACTATCCTCTGACCATCCCTCTGCATTATCACCCTAGACGGCGTGGTCACATATCACTTTATTCTCTATGTATCCCCACAAAGGCTTCTCCACTTATAGCACAAAGGAATTCTGAAGTGTCATCTGAATTAGATAGACTCTACCATAATCCACTCTTGAATCCCAGCGTAAAGCGGGAAACTACTCCATTTCCTTCCAAGAATAAATGAATTCCCAAACTACCTCATTTTGTAACTTCATGGTTAAGTAATCAGCCACCACATTCCCCTTTCCGGAGGTGTCAGATATATTGATGTCGTAGTCATGGAGAAACTCCATCCACCTTCACTACTGGAAGCTCAAGTCTTTCCTGCAGAAGACATACATCCAACTCTTGTGATATGTGAAGACCACAAAGTGATCCGTGATGAAGAAATGTCACCAAAAATTTAGTGTGAATACGACTATTTCAAGCTCTAGATTATGGGAGGAATAGTTACATTCATGTTGACATAATTTCTAAGAACCATAAGAGATCACTCCTCGTTTCTACAATATAAAACATCCTAATCCTTGACTGGATGTTTCACAGAACAACTCAAACATCGCTCCCACTTATAGAAACATATGAAGTGTACCACCCACCAACTTTCCTTTTAGGTAGATGGAAGATTCATGATAATTCTCACACCATACAAAGGATTGTCTTTTCTTATCAAAACTATAAATAGAGATACTAATCGACTGAGTTCCGGAAAAAATCTTTTGTAATAGCTTGCTAGACTAACGATATTGAAAACCTATTATATGTTATTAGGTGCTTCCCAAGAAACAATTGCCTCAACCTTTTATGGGTCCACTATTATCCCCCAATGAGACACCACATGTCTAATGAAGTGCACATATTACATCTAGAACATGCATTTGGAAAAATTCCGATAGAGGTGGTGGTTCCAGTGGACCTCTAAGATTTTCCTGAGGTTCTCATAGTGACCATCCTCTATCATTGAGTAAATTATATTATTTCAATGAAAATGATGATGAACTGGTCGAGGAACTTGCAGAAGATAGAGTCCATGAGCCCCATGAAGACGGTTGGTGCATTCGTGACACTGAATAGAATGAACACAAACTAAAATTTAAAATACCTACACGTAAAAGCAGTATTTGGGATTTTACCCTCCTTCGATGTCAACATGTGATATCCATACCACAGATCAATTTGGGAGAACTGATCTGCACCCCTCAGATTGTCGAAATAATCGTCCAATCTCGGAAGAGGGTAACAGTTCTTGAACATTACATGATTCAGTCTCTAGTAGTCTATACATATCCTTAGAGAACCATATTTCTTATTTTAAAATAAGACAAGATCACCCCATGGAGAAACACTCATTTAGATAAAACCAATTTTTAATTAGGATATCAACTTGAATCCTCAACTCTTGAAACTCAGAAGGCCCTTTCCGATAGGGATCCATTGAAATTGGACGGGCACTAGGGTTATAGTATATTACAAACTCAACGTCACATCAAGGGGGTAGATACACAACCCCCTTCAGGAAGACCATCAAGATCACTTTGAAAGCCCATGGAACCACTATGATCTATATGTATCCCAATCCTATTGACAACTCAGTTGACGAGGAGAGAAGAGGATCCACACCATGACTGTCCACCAGATAACTCCACTCAATAATGAAAACTACACACTGGCCATCCATATTCGAAAACATGAATATTCTCATAATTAATCGATAATAGAAGAAATAGAAAAAAAACCAGTCGATGAGTAGGATGACATCAAACAACTACATCAGTAGAAGAAGAAGATCCCCTTGAGACTTATGTGGTGCCAACATCAGTCCACAACCCCGGAAAACATCAATCAAACTGGTATAACCTCAAAATATCATATAATACATCGGGATCATGGAAGTTCTCCCTACATATAGTCCTAAGGCATGGGTTGGACTAGGTGAAACAAATGATTGGGAAGCTCTTAAATCAAACAAATCACACACAAGAGTACTAAACAGAATGATCGTACCTCGAACAACCTTTGAACCCATAGTAACTACTACCTTAGTGTCCTACAACTGCCCACACAATAATCCTTTACCCCTATACTATTGATCACTTCCCCGAACTTTCCATGCTGGAGTTACCTAAGGGAACCTTGAGGTCAGCCTCCCTAAGAACCATTTACCCTCGATGGAGAGGTCGCCCACTAACTTACTGCTAGAAAGGCCGGACCAGACATTATGGTTGTTGAGTTGGGTGCAGAATCTTCCCACCCCAACCATACTACCCTCAAACTGGGAACCGGTTCTTAATATTAACATGGCCTCCATAGATAAGTCAAATTGGTCTTGAGCCCATGGGGAATGTGTGAGGACCAAGATATTGGAACTAGAACTATTGAGGCCTACTTCTAGCTGGCATAAACTTGGATGGCCCTGATGTCAGAGACATAATAATTACTTCCTTTTCCATAAAAAAACTTGTCTGGATCCCCTCTCACAACACACCTTCCTATGTTTTTCTCCCCCCCCCACTACTTTGGACTTATTCTAAACATCTACATATTTGGGTAGGGTAAAGGGAGTGACGACATACTAAAGAGAAGGTTGAAGTGCCTCCCCCAATCATCTCTCCCACAACTCCTCACCTGGAAGGAGTTATTATGCAAAGGATATGTGATCTTTGAACTTGATCCCTAGTTGCCTCACTAACATACTTCACTTTCTGGAGGGAGGGAACCTTCGACCTCTTCTAGGTCTTCATTTTTTAGGAAAGGAACTCTTCCTGAAACACCTTCTCATAGTCTTCCAATGAGACATCAGTCTCATTCTTATCCCCGAGGTAAAGATTCCACCACAAACACACTTCTCCATGCATCTGGATCACTAACAGGGGAACCCAGTACTCCATTAGAGCACAGATAAATGTAAAGGTGATGATCATCTCCTCAAGCCAGCCCTCTATCTATGAGTATGAAATGCTGCCTTCGTACATTCCCATGGTCTTCCTCTAGAAGTCAGGAAGGTTATTTTTTCATAATTCATTATTACCCTATTGAGAGGCCCTCCACTAATCAACTGGGTCAGCCTGTAGGGCCTCAATTTCTCATACCACACATGGGTGACATCTGGCTTCTATAGTTGAAAAGGGGAAACAAGGAACTCTTAATCCCGTGTAGTATGTAAATTTCCTTTTATGTTTTATTTATACTCTTTATTTAAATTAAAACACCAAAATTCCCAATACACACAAGAAAAAATGTCAACATGATCCACGTGACTTTTCAAGGTTCTCTACCCTACAATCAGTGTAGTCTCACTTGGTCATTTAGTAGGCTCATAGTCCTTGCATCAGATCGCGGGGGGCCTAAAATATGTTGTCCAAGATGGTCATCTCTGGCTAGATCATGCCCCAAGACCACCTAACATTATTTCCATACAATCCCATGAAAGCCTCACTATTCCTAATTCCTAAACTTATCCTATCTCTCAACTATCAACCACTGATACCATTCTATCATGACCATCGTTTCCTAATATGAGGGAAGGTGCGGAAAAGTTCCATTCCCTTCCTTGTTCAAGATGAAGAAGAGATAATGACTCCTGAGTCCTTCCTTCAATAGGCTTCAGAGTGGAAACTAGTATAAAGGGTATACAATCACAAACAAAATGGAAGGCATTACCCATTTTAATGAAAATAAGATCTGGTGATAAGATGGTAAACACACAAAAGAAAACACCAAACATTTATATAATGGAAACCAAAATCAAACCCATTCATGGTTTAAATTTAAAATGCGACAAAATTACAACCAATGTACTAAAACAAGTACCATAGAAAGAGACTATGTAGCAACACATCAACTATCATGAGGCCCAAGCTAGTATAGTCCAACATAGTCATGAATTTCCTCTTAGAAAGTTAAAAAATAGTTTTACAAATGTACGGTGAGTAAAAAATTATACCCAGTAGGAAAATGAAATCTACAAATGCCTAGGTGGACGAACGTACTAATTCCCCTGTGAGAAAACTATAGGACCTAAAAATACCTACCAAGGAAAATTAACCAGACCAGCCTCATCAATGGACACTCACTAAATAACACAATTAAATTAAAGTAGTAGTATAAGAACATCTACATTTGGGTACCCCGCACCACTTTTCGCTAGTTAACTGCTCATTCCAATTAGCTAACGTCTTGATGATACCACTCCTCCAGAACTCAGTCCCATTACCACAACCCCCCCCCCCCACACACACACACACACAAACACACCTGGGCATCTAAACACACAAAAATCCTGCCCAAAGACACCTGGGAAACAACCGCTCCACACATCTCACTAACAGACACATGGGAGACAAAAACCACACCTCCTTCCCGAAGAAACCTATGCCTCATCCCAAGGACATTTGAGAAAACAAACTTGGACCGAAAACACCTAGGCCTCTCATCCAAAACAAAACTTCCTAAAGGATATTGGACTATGGTAATCCTCAATCCATTATAGTGTTCCAAGATGTTCTCGAGTGGTAAAAACCACGAATAGTGTATGAGGAAGAAATTAAATAACCGGTCATCCAGCCACTCACTAGGATGTCAGGAAAGACCCCCCCCCCCCCCATTAGTGGGGGTGTTTGGCAGATTGTTCTCCACAAGTGTTGGGAGCATATAAAAAATACAAGAAACTATAATTTCTTAATGCAAGTACAGTAGCAGCGGCGACACTGTTCATCAGCGGGTACTGTAGCGGCGGCATGTCACTGTAGCGGTGTTAGGGCACTATAGCGGCGGCGATACTGTGCGGTACTATAGCAGTAGGTTACTATTCACAGAATGTGAATTGGGCTTTGAATTTGGGCCTACGGGCTATGTAATGGGCTACAAGCCCACTGGGCCTTCGGACTATGTAATGGGTTTCCCTCTACCCAGTTAAAAGAGGAATTTAATTTGATTTAATAATAAAAATGAGGCTTCGGCCCCAACCTTTAAAAAACACTCATTCCAACATATAGGTCCCAAAACAAACAACCAGCCCACCAAAACCACTTTTCCTACTACCAAAATTTGCAAAAACACAAAAACAATCACTATCAAAGTATAAACTGAAACCCCATTTTTTAATTTAACCAATATCCATTAAATAATTAATTTAGGGGTTCACTATAATTTTTTCAAGAACTACCCAGGGAAACTACCAAGTAAATCATCTGCGACCATCTTAGAAGGCGAAGAGCCTGATTAACTAATCACACAGCAACCAACCCACTTCGTTATTTGGTATTACCAACATTGAACAAGTGAAGATGGACCAAGGTAAAACATTTCCACTTTAATACCCATTCATAAAAAAAGATAATAACCAACCTGAAGTCCCACCACAGACTCCCTTTTTCCTAGACACTCATTCAACCGCTTCTAAACATCAATCTTAAAAGTGATCCCATTCAATGATTCCCTCATAACCAAACCCGTTAGCCGCACTGCACTATGACACTATACCCAAAACACCCATGAAGTCATGAAATATCCTTTCCCTCTAGCCCCACTAACCTACCACTACCCAAAAGCATACCCACAACATAATAAGTCCATAACCGCATCTTAGTCCAACTTACCATCATTGCTATATGGACATAACACAAGAAAAAAACTATTAGTTCCTAGAAGTCCATCTATTCCCCAATCAATCAGTCTTTGAAATTGGGATACCAGCAGACCCCCTGTATCACCCCATGTACAAGGCCCATAGAAAAACACCACCAATTAGCTACCCCCCACACAAAAATACGCTTTCCCATTTAATGTACCAACCCCTCTATCCACCCCGGTACCCATAATAAGGTTACCAATAACAGCTTCTCACCAACCCCATGATGTAAACAAACCAACCAAAAACAGCACACACCCACACCATTAAACAAATAATATTCAAGTTCAGCAATAGGGGTTCTCTAATTAACATTAAAAATAAAATGGGTGATCATACAACAGGTTTGATCCTGGTACATACATTTATTTAACCAAATATACACGATTAAAAATATTTTATGCTATACCCATTTATAAAATCCTCACAACAAAAAAATAATAGTAATAGTTAACAAGAAAAGTCCACCAATGACCATGATTTTTAGAAGGTTTTACAACCATAGCAATTTATAACAGGAAACAAGGAGAACAAAAAAATGTTCTAATCATTCATTCTTCTTTAATACCCTATCAATTATTTATATCTCATTAAAAAAATATTCACTTGTTCATCACAAGGAATCATCAGTACACCCACCCCACACGATTGACAATTAAATAGAGGTAGAAGAAATCCCTATTGGGAACAACAAGTGACCAAAACTCCTCCTTGCACTAAAAATAGAGGATCACGCGAGTAGTAGGAATGAACTCCAAGAAAAACGAATAACTAATTATTCATAGATTCCAAACTCCATGGAGGGGAAAATATCTAGACACACCAATGGAAAAATGAAAGGGTCTACGGAAGATAGGATTTTAACATTAAAAAAGGAAAGATCCTAAAATCAGGGAGACGATTTCAGAATACATTAATTTAATATCATTGTTTAACCATATGTCGTGGCGATTTCAAAGGCCTCAGCACATTAGAAAATAATTGAGATATAATTATTCCCCTTGAAAATGGTGGAAATGGAATTAGAAACTGCTAAGATTTGATAGGTTCTCATTTAATAAAGAAACATACATAACAGGTGTGAAACCTGATAAACTAGAAAACATGGAATTAATCACTGATGCCCTGGCATTGACGCCCTAACACTAATTCCCTCACAATGATGCACTGGAACTGACACCCTAGAACTAATTCCCTACCACCAACATACTGGTATTGATGCCTAGACTCCAGCGCCCTCACACTAAAGCCCTCACACTAACACCATGGATCCAACGCCCTGGCACCAACACCCTAGTACTGATGCCTAAGCAGCGACACCCTATAATTAACACCATGGAACCGATAAATATACCACTAAATCAGCGAAACTGACACCCATAAATCACTAATGTTGATTCCCTAGAATCACTAATGTTGATGCCCTTAAATAAATGACACAAAATCCCCTAAATCACTGATGGTGAGGCCCCTGAGTCACTGATGCTGATTCCACGGACTTATAGATGCCAATACCCCTAACTCACTAATGATGAAGGTTAAGACTATATTTTGGGTAACTCTCAGAATGAGTCACTGATAGCCCCCAGAACACCCCAAACATAGGTTTTTTAGAATAGAATCCCCCAGTGGGGTTCGGGTCATTAAAAAAATATTTTATAATCAACATTCATTAATTTATGACATTTAAGAATAAAACACTTATCATATTTACATGTGATCTTGATGGAATAACCAAATTTTCATTTTTAGAATTAAAACTGATATATAAGTTAAAGACATGTCGTAAATGATTTATTTTGAAAAAATTGAATTATTATAATTTTTTAAAAGAAATTATAATTTTATGGAATTTATGTCTAAAAAAACATTTTACTAATGGTGTGGTCATAATATAAAAATTTTAATTTTCTAAATTATAATATTTGTTTTAAAAGATAAAATTTTATATAAAATGATAAAAAAATGATAATAGGATTAAATTTTCATGAATATTTAGTATTCTGATAATTAATTAATTTTTTAAATCGTATAAATGAATCTTATATCAATATTACATGTGGTCTTTTCAAAATGAAAAAATATATATTTCTTTATAATGAATTTTTTTTTGTATAAAAAAAATATAGAAAAAAAGTTTTAATTGGAACTGTAATAAAATTAATGTTAATTAATATTATAATTTTAGGAATTAAATTCACATCAATCAAACATGTGGTGTGGTCAAAATTATTAAATTTTTATTTTTATTGTAAAAATAATTTTCTCCTAAGTTAAAAATGTGCTTCGAACAATTAAAAACTTGTAATTGTTCTCATATTAAAGTAACAATATTAAAAAATCATCCATTAATTTATAATATTTATGAATTAACCACACACCAATCTAACATATCATCTGTTGAAAATGACTAAAAGTTCATTTATATAGATATAATATTATTATAATGAAAAACATGTGTGCAAAGAATTAAGCTGAGAAAATAATTCATCTTTTATTTCAATTATATAGAAAAATGGACTAGTTTAATTTATGACATATAATAATTAATCATATATCATTTTGACATGTGGAATGATTGAAATGATATAACATGTGTTTTAATATTTTTAATATTTTTTATAAGGTGTAATTATTTGTAAAACAATCAAAACTAAGGAAATGGGAATAGATATTCATGAAAATATTGAAAACTGTTCTTTAATTCATTTTTAACCTAGACAGATGATCCAATGAAAAATATTACAACCATTCTAGTTTTAATAACTATAAATATTATGTTTCTAAGTTAAAACATACGTTAAATGATCTTATTCAAGCAATAAAACTTAAATTGAGATGATGTTTTATAAAAAATACATTAAATAAGTTTTTAAATTTAAAGAATGAATCATTTTTAAATAAGACATGATTTTTAATCATAATAAAAAAAAGTATATTTTTAGAATTAAAATAATTATTTTATAAGTTAAAACATACATAAAAAAATCTAAATTGAATGAAAAATATCGCATAAAAAAATATTAAAAAAATAAATAATTCTTTAATTTTAAGATTTATAAATGAACTCATGTTAATATAACATGTTATGTTGTCGAAATGACCAAAATGTATTTTTAGAATTTAAATAATTTTTTCCATAATAAAAACAAAGATCAAATGATAAAAAATTAAAAAAATGATATTGAATCATCTAGAAAATATATAAGAATAACCTACAATTAAAATTTTACCTCTTAGAATAAACCACAAATCAATATGCCTTAGTTTTTTCATATTGAATGAAAGTATTATTTTATGATTAAAATTGTTTTCAAAATTAAAAATAATCATCAAATGATCAACAACATAGAAAATGAAATTATATTATTTTTAATTTAAAATAAATGATATTTAATTAATTTTTAAACAATATAAAGGAATTAAATATCAATGTTATGTGTGGTGTGATTAGAATAAATGAAAGTTATCTTTCTAGAATTAAAATCACTATTTTTTATATTAATAAAGTGCATCAAGTAATCAAAACTAAGTGAGTGAACTTGAATCATCATGAAAAATATAATAAAATGTTTTTAGAATAATTTTTGCACCTATAGTATTTAAATTATATTAATTTTATATATGACCTATTTTTAATGACTAGAAGTGGTTTTTTAAAATTAAAACTATTTTCTATGTTAAAATCATGAGTTAAGTGATTAAAAATTAGAAACAATAATATATTTCATTTAAATTGTAGTAAAATGATCATATATTATTTTTAAACCTAAAATAAAAAACCTTATATAATTCCAATGTCTCGTGTGGCCGGATTAATTAAAATTGAATTACGAGAACTAGAATAATTCTTCTTTATTTTAAAAATGTATATCAAAATAGTCAATATCAAGAAAAGTGATCCAAAATTATTGTAAAATTTTATTAAAATTATCAGAATTTAATTTATTATATTTATGAATGAAAAATATTTCAATCAAGTGTATGGTTTGGTCGAAATGATATTAAGTGTTTTTTAGAATTAAAATAAAATTTTATTTTCAAAACATAAATCAAATCATAAAAATTGAGAAAATTAGATCTTATTTTCCTCAAATTCTAGATAAATTATCAGAAATTTAATTAGGACTTTTATGGATGATCCTCATAACAATATAGTGTTTTGTATTGTTTGAATTATTGGAACAGGGTTTTTGGTTATGTTTTTATACTAAGATTCAGTGGGACTAAACTCTCACAAGGGGGAAATTGTAGTCAAGTATTTTTTATGTTATTCCAAGGAAAGGTTTATAGGAATAAATTTGGTCTATAGTGATGTTTGGAGAATATATTCATCTTAAATGATGATAAAAGTGGAATATTGTTTTTTAAAAAAATTTATGGTTTGTAGTATTCAATGGAGCCTGATTGGTTATTTATGTTGTTGAGTATGTTTTTGGGAATTTTGGGTTACAATTAAGCTTCAAAATGATTTTTTAAAATTTTACACATATAAATATGGGTAAATAAAGTGAGATATAAAGTTCACAAACCTAATGTTAAGCTAGTGTTGGCCGCATGAGTAGGATTAAAATTTTATACTCCTACAACCTAGATGTATGCTCATTAAAGTAACCAATAAATATTATTCTGATCCCTAAAATCCTTATGACTTCCCCCACTTTGGACATAGATTATGGGGGAGGGTTTCTTTAGTGATTTTAGTGATTCACACTCATATATATCTCATCTATTTTATATTCTATATTTATGGAGTTCTCTATTGAGGGTTTATCTATCTCTTATTTCTCATTTTCATTGTCTCTTACTCCCCTCTTGATTTGATATTATATTTTAGGAATTTAATTTGGGGTTTTTTCAAAGCAATAATAAGACTATTTAGAATGATAGGTCGTTTTGATATGGATAGCAGAGAGTTTTGTGTGTAATTATCACACCATTGAAGTCAATGTTGATATTGGTTGTAATTAGAGAGATTATCCTCTATTTTTTTGATTTTGTAGACATATTGGTATATATATTTTTATTTAATATAATTTGTTCTTTTTCATTGGTTTTTTTATTTGGGATTTATGAGTCAATGATGTAAGCTAATGTAATTATGGGAGTGATATGAGGTACATGGATTTACATGTTTCCTTTTTTTGTAATGAACATGGTTACATGATAAAAAGTGTATGTAAAATGGCCCTTACAAACTATTTAAAATTGGGTTTTAATAATATTATTTGTCACTGAAATGTATTAAAAAGAAATTTCTGTGCCTCTCTTATATTGATAGGAAATGATTAAAAATATTAGTTTCTAATAAATGTGTTGTTTAGTTTGAAATTTTTTATTTAGTGAAATAGTGATATCTTGTAGAATTTTCTAAGAGTTAGATTTTTTGATGTGGAAAATTATGTGTGCAGTTTGTGTGATTTATTTACAGTTCAGTATGGACATAATGAAGTGTTTTGGTTCTTATAAATTATTTTTTTTAGAGGTCAATGGAATTCATTTTATACTGCTAGAATACTATGGAAATGTTTAGACCACATCATTTAAGATTAGAATGGATAGAAATTGCACATTAGTGTAAGAAACTCATTACTAAGATATAGATAGAATTGGTTTCATAGATCTACTTTCCATTAGGGTTAACCACAAATTTTTGTATAGTATGGTATATGTATTCCATTAGTCTGATTTAAAAAAAATAACAAGAGTAAATTTATTGGTTTATAAATAGTTTGTGTGTCAAAGAATTGTTAAAATATGGGAGTTGTGGGAAAATTCATTGTTTTCATTGAAATTAATAAATTTTTTATATGGTTATTAATGATTTTGGTGTGTTTTTATTCATTTTATTACACTCACTCATGAGTGAAAATTTTACTTGTTATGGTAATTATAGTGAGTCATTATGAAAATAATATTGAGTTATAATACACACACCTAGAATGTTAACCTTGATTCATATATGATTGTTTATTTGTATGGATTAAGTTACATGTTCTTCTGTTATTATCATGGTGTATTTGGTGGAGATATATCCATTTTTTGTGGAGACTATTGGGTAATTTTTCGATTAGATTCTATTTTTTTAAAAAATAATTTTAATGTTTTGAATAATTTAATTTTTGTCTGTATATATGTAGGAATATTTATTTATTTCTATATTGTATATTTTTATAATAATGTTTTCATTGTCTGATTAATACGGTTAATTATCACCAAACAAAAATAACTAAACCATAAGTGAAATATATATAGGCCTTTCTAATGCGGGGGACATTCGAAGTGTTGAGAAATGTTTTGATCTTTATTAGGTTCAATTTTCTAGTAGCCAAATTTGTCATAGATTTTAATGGAATGACTATAAATACATTTTTAAACATTATAAATATATTTCTATCCCAGTATGGGTGCTTAAAAAGAGGGTTAATTAAAGATGAATGAGAAAATATAATTTTATCCCACTCAAAAAAGTAAATTTGTTTAATGTTATGAAAACTAAATAGATAAATGTCTAATCAAAATTAATTAATCACAAAATATAACACCCAAAATTTATCACTTAATAACGATAAAGAGAGAAATCATAAATAAGAACAATACAGTGTTAAATAATTCATGACATTCTAAAACAACCAGTAATATATTTAAAAGTGATTATAATTTATATAAACCATTTTTAATCAAGGAGATTCTTATATTTTTGTCTAATCAGGCTGGGGGACAGAGGATCATATCCATGGTAGAAATTATTTAAACCATAGAACATTATCAATCAAACAGAATGATAAGATACAAGTCTAATTTAAGACTTCTCTGATATATATTTTCAGTAGAAAGCATTATCCATAATATCCTATTTTTTAAATGAGATCGATAACAATTCCATCCCAAACATCACTGAACAAATAATTCAAAAGATATATATTTGTATCCAGAGAATCTTGTTGATCACATAGGATCGGAAAAAAATTATTACAACAAAAAATCATAGAGTTTTTATAGGGGATAACCAAAGATATAAAATTTCAAAAATCAAACCGGAACAATATAAACAAAATATTTCAAAATAGCTTATATAGTGTTTCTATTGATTATAATAAACATTTTTCTCAATATTCATGTTCACAACGTCAATCCCTCAATAATTTAGTCTGTGTTTATAATAATTTATGTAAAAAACATCTCAGAGTTCATCTAGTATGTTTCTTACAAAAGCAGAAGTCATTCAATCTTCTATTGAAATTTTTCAAACTGAGTTCAAAAGGATCAAAAAATTAAATGGATCAAATTTAGATCATCAAAAAAAATTAAAAACAAGTTATGTTAGAACAAAAACAAAACTAACAAAACATCTAGTATGTTTACATAAAATAAAGAGTGTGATGTAATTGATCAAAATGATGTATAAATAAGAATAAATTTCATGAAAATGACTCAAAGGTATATGTAACGCCCCGACCCCAGTTACCCAGAGTCGGTTCATTATTACATAACATTGGAATGATCACAAGAAAGATCAAATCTCGAAAGACCGATTGGTTTAGTAGCCTTGGAAACACTAGATATATTCTTAATGTTTTACATTACATCATAAAGTAAAAAACTACTACTACAACATATTGTCTCCATATTCCACACTATTAACCCCTCATAATATCTCTACAGGTCATTCATAATTTACTTCTTCACTTCCTGGGAAAAATAAAACATAGAAAAGGGGTGAGCTCAAATGCCCAGTAAGGATAACAATATAGCGGAAACTTTCATAAATAAGAATAAACATTTAAGGCAATATATAACTAAAACAAAAGCCTTTCAAACTTGAACTTTCAACATAGTATGGCATAAATAAAATGAAATAATTCCATTTACTTATTCACATGGATATTATACTAATCAAATAATCACATGCAAAATCAATAACCACTTTCATAATGATGGAATGCATAATGCCAGACTATCATAACCACATAGCCAAGGCCTCGTGCCAAGACTATAAATAAGATTTTTCAAGGCCTTGTGCCAAGATGCGAGTTTGTCTCATGAGACCTACCGATGCATCGAGGAGCTATAGCGGGCTCCACCCGTCACTTACAAAGTCCAATGCATTCCCATATGAAAAGTTTTAAACATAACATAAACATCCGTATTAAAACTAGCAAACGAAATGTCAATGCTTTCTCCATAAACCATGAATGGTATAAAAATAACACATCCACGGTCAAACATATCACAAAACCTTCAATACATTATGGAAGTTTTGTATCATAATAAATCAACTTCATATAATCATAAAATCCATCAAAAGATTTTGACATAGATGAAATCAAAACTATTTGAGAGAAATATCTCATTTTTTTTAAATCATTTAAAAGTAACACATTTATAAAGGAAGTAATTAAAAAAAGATTTTTGAATCAAAGTGTCCTATACCACTTTGAAACTTTTGAAAGGAATTAACATTTTAAAAACATTCATGTCCATATAAATAAATCCTTAAAAACCATTTTGAATACATGGGCATTAATTAAAAAGATTTAGAAAGATAAATCTTTAAAACATTTAAAATTCTGATTTTGATAAAGAGTACCTTTCCGAAATTCTTAAAATATTCATTTTGAAATAATTTAAAAGTCACATAAAAATAAAACATTTACTTTGAAAATATATTTATAAGCTTGTAAGGGAATCTTTGACAATTTTATAACGGCGGTAAATAGCCGCACCCACCGTATAAGTTAAAAAAACATTCTTACCTTAATTTTTTCGAAAAGGTTAAAAGCACCTTGTTTGGAAAATGACGGAAAGATTCTTTATAAACCTCTTATAAAATTTCAAACAAGGATATAAATGACTTTAACCCATATTCTAGTAAATAGTAAAAATGTTTTGAAATTCATTTTTAAGAAACGTGGATGTGGATGAAAAAGAGATCCCAGTAGATTATTACGTATAAACAACCTTGGATAATGAAGATATTGTGAAATAAACCCTTACCTTGTACTTTTCCTTGGTTGGGGTAGGTTAACCTTTTGTATAATGGTGAAATAATTGTTATCAAATTATACAAGAATCATATATATTAATATGATATCATATATGATCTTTTAACATTGATTAGTTAATAATATCTTAGAATTATCGTCGTTTCGGGTGTTAACTTACTCGTTTTCTTTTATATGATTTGTTACATAAGCCGTGTTTGTTATGGATAGGTTGTATCTTATTCATATCCAGAATGATATCAAGTCCTTAAACATCATTTTCAAATCATCAATTGAAAATTATACTTGAATGGATACGATGGAGAATGAATCTCATCGCGTTCGTGGAGACGGTAGTCCGTACGTACGCACGAGCGACAATATCATTCTTTTGATATTAAAATAATATATAATTGGATGGTATATCATATATACATAATCATTATCATGTTACATTTATTATTTACATGAGTTACACATCATTATTATACCCATCCAAATAATAATATATTGAATAACAATTACACCACGACGTGGAGACGGTAAGCCGTACGTACGCACGTATGGTGACATGTCATTCAAAGGGTGGATAGAATAACGAATATGGTTGTACCATAACATTAAATATATGATACTAGAGTTATTATTTTAGAATGGTAACAACAAAGGAAGAAGAAGTGGAAGAAGAAAGGAACTTGAAAAAGGGTGGTGAAATCATTACCTCTTTTTCGGGTTCTTCCTTTTGATTTGATCCAAAGGGCTCCTTAGGTTGGATTTCTGATCAAACTAAGGCCTTTAGGTTGTAGTGAGGGAAGTTGGGAGAGTATTTTGGAAGAGTTTGGCCGATGAAAAAGTCTTTGAAGGTGTGAAGAAATGAGAAGGTGGAGTGCCCTTTTATAAGAGGGGTGAGGGGCACCTTTGGAAAAGCTAGAAATATTAATTTATAATAAATTCATATTCGGTTTCTAATGGATCCAAAGTTTATTATTTAAATTTTAAGGTGGGTATAGGTCAAAAACCACTCAACCAATAGAATTTAGACAGGTTTGGGTCATTATATTAACCTTATCTTTAAGTATTAACTCTAAGTTAATTAGTTTCACTTTTACAACGTCTCTTTGTATATTTATATTATATGGTTAATAAACTTACCATATACATCCAAGAGACCCCCCACGTAGTCCATTAATGATGAACCTATCATGATATAAGTCTATTGGCCGATCCTTAGATTTTTAGGAATTTAATATCAATTAATAATATAATATTTGTTTTAAAAACTCTTTTTTGACAATTTTGACACTATTCAATAATTGATTTTTGTAAAAATCATAACAGAATGATTACTTCAAACAAAGTTACTTTCATCAATCCTAACATGTTATATTAACCTAGAAAAGTAGTTTAATTCCTAAATAGTCTCAAATTATATTTATTTGTGTATTTATAATATCAATTATTTTAATTTTTCACTATTATAGTAATTACTGCATCATCATTGTGTCATAAGTAAATTAAATTATTTAAAGTCTAAAAATTATAAATAAAATATCCTTATGTAGGAAATCGTTTTATATTTCTAATGAATATTTACAATCGAATTTATCTTATGTATAACCCTATATTAAAAATGTTTTAGTAAATAAACTTTGATTTTAACTCTTTTAACTCTTCTTTGAATTAAATAATAATAAATGTCCAAATCTAATCCAAGTGGACCTAAATGATAATATTTTATTCCTCAGGATGTTTTGGTCGAGATAAACTTGTCCAATAGAATTAGGACATGTGTCAGGGTAATATTAATATCATTTTTACCCTTAATTACCCTATTTACTTTTAACCGTGGTAAATAAAAGTAAAAAGTTACTATTCACCAAAAATTATTTTCATATCATTGAACCACATTTTACTTCTTGATATTAACCGTGTCTCTCGGATTTTTGAAATTCCACTCACAGAAGCAGTAAAATTTAGTTTTATGAAAAATTCAGTTTTTTAACTACCACTTAGTAGTTTCACTATTCATCAAAAATTGAAGTTTTTCAGAACAATGTCAAAATTTCACCCTAAGCTATAATTGATATTCCGAATTCAAAAATGATGTCTATTTTACAAAATTCAAAATATATAAGTTGCATTAATTAATTTTATAATTAATTCCCGCTGTCACAACAAATAGCGTGTTTTTAAGAAACAATATATATCAAAAGATTGATAATTGTTTATGTCCAATTTCAAACTGAAATTAATTCTGATGAACACCGTTGGATAAAATGGTAAAAATATATTCTAATTATTCTTTAAAACCACTCAATAATATAATTTATCACTATAAATTATTTTGATTAAAAAAGTTGTTTTTAATTAAAATTTAGTAATTTTAACTATTCATCAAAATATTAAAGTTATCCGAAAAGTACCGAAATTTCACCTTAGGCTAAATTCGATATTCTGAATCCCAAAATGAAGTCCATTTTGAGAGATAAAATTTCAAATAGTTGGTATTACTATTCATAATGGCTAGTTTGATCGGTTGTGGTGTGTGTTAAAACTCGAAGTTGCGTACAACACACGCTACTGTGTTATTCAAAAGAAAGCGTACTGTGGAAGCTTGGGATGTTTCATTTTAAATTTTTGATGTCCCCATCTAGTCAAAAAGTTTAAAATATTGTATTTAGAAAGGGTTCACTATTAAAAGTTGGTAAAAGTGCAATACAGAAAATGAATTTGTTCTTACATTATGTCTAAGAAACTGATAATATGGATTCTAAAGTTATAAGGATTATATAAAGGTTAAAATTTAGTTAATACTATTCATAAACTCTTTTGAACGGATTGTTTGGTAAGTCATGGTGCGCTTGAACCCGATGTTGCATGTAGTGCCCGTTATTAAAATTTTTTGAAGAAATAACACACTATGAAATCTTGGGGTGTTACATTCTCCCCTCCTTCAATAAATTGCGTCCTCGTAATTTGAAATTGTTCTTCGAAAATAAAAGGTTGAAAACAGAAAATATATTTGTGGGAAAACCCACATCGGAAATTGAGTTACTAAAAAATAGTCTTAATATGATGAAAAGAGAAATGAAAGGGTCACCACCAAATTATGATCTCGATTAGGAGAACATTGGTGGCAATTAGAGACATATAATTGGAGGAAAAATGTAAATATTTATAGGTAGTGATTGAGATCATCAATCACAAACAACTGTAAAATTGAGGTCCTTAAATTCATCAATCTATGATAATTTGAAATACCATCGGTTCAACAAAACATAGGGTATTAGGATAACACATTTTTGACGTTTCAAAATATCTTAGTTGAAATCCCACATCGAAAAATGAATTAATGAGGCCTCTATTTAAAATAAAGAGTGGAAAGTATGAAGATTACTGAAAATAACACATACTAGGGTTTTATGTAGGAAAATATGGATATGGAAGAGAAATCTAACCATCAATTATCTGATGGAGAGTGGTAGAGAACATGGCTATGAAAAGGCCAAAAATCCCAAATCCATAAATTAATGATGATCTTAGGTACCATTTAGGACAAAATTTTTGTTCAAAGTTCCTTTTCTTAATGTTGAGGAATTTATTTATGATATTGGCTAATATCATAAGGAGATATACTTACTTTATAATTAATGTTTTATCCATTAATAAATTTCTACCACAAACTCATCTTTCACTCTAAAAGATAATAGAACGTAAAAAAAATTCTATTTATACTATTCGTAAAGGGTTCCAAAATAAATGAATTTATAATTCATCTACCAGATCTTTTAAAAAAAACTAAATTATTTAATCTAGGACATCTCATGGGCTAGTGGTAAGTGATACACCCTTGTCGCCCTTCGGTTGCAGGTTCAAGTCTTGGGCCTTTCCGGTCGCGACGGGTTGGTGCCCGACCTCCGGGTTGTCCTTTTATGGCAATCCAAAATTAATCTCAAACTAGAATTTATCCAAAATACATTTGTCCAAACTCACAGTCCAACATTTATAAGGAAGGTAAACGTAATGTAAATCCTTTTTACCCTGTAATAGCATATTAATACCTTCATCATGTATTCTTTTAAAACACTGAAACATCCTGAATTGCCATAATCCTTATTGATTACATTCATACTCCCTTATTCCATATAGAATGCTGGATATGCTTCATAAATCCAAAAAAAATGTTTTAAACCCCAACAATGATGGAATATACAAATCATTAATCAGATTCAAGGTAGTCGAGAATATCCAATATAATTTATCCAAATCAATCATGTATTATTCTAAAATCACTACATCGATATCAGAACCATATTATGGTTTATCTTTCTCTCAACCATATATTTTCCAAAAATTTAACCTGCTATTGAGTCACTTTTCTTTGTTCCATACAATCTCAAGTCCTTAATGAAATTGTACTGCAGTACAATCCTTATATACTCCATAATTATTATAATAATCACATTATTGATACAACACTCAAATGACATAATCAACATAAGAACTCTAATCATTCCTCTTCATCTGTGGTAGTATCATAACTTGATTATTATCCAATAGAATCATTTGCGGCATAGTGTGATGACTGGGACATAGGTTTGTGTAGTGTCCAAACTCCTTGCAAATTAATCATTGTACATTTGACACCATTTTCTTACCCTTGGAGTCACGTACTTTGTGCCCTTTTCCTCCACACTTGTAACAAACTCTCATTCCTTTCAAGCAAGTTCTAGGGTGTTTCTTTCCACAGTTATCACATATGGTAAAATTCTTCTTTTCCCTCTTCCCTTCATCCATCTTTCTCTCTTCCATACATTTCTTCTCTTGCTTCCCTTTAAAGCAATAGGACTCAGCAAACTCTTTACTTATCTTATCAATACATGATATTATTTCTTCATATGATGATAATTCAAGCGAAACTATTTCTCTTATAAATTCTGGCTTAAGACCATGAAATATATGATCCTTCTTTCTCATTGTACAATGTGCATTTCTAGAGTTCTCATTCCTTCTACTGGGTGCCATTTCTAAACAATGGCATACATTAGATTAGTTTATGAATAACAATACCTAATACCAAACTTGTAAAACACATAACATAATTTAAATAGTTTATGGATATAATCCATAATCATAAAAATGTCTCCTTTGAGGAAGTATATACTCATAAACCCTTCATAATGGTTTTTAAAGAAAATGAGAGTTATCCTAAGCATATCCCCTGGGAGTGTCGTAACCAAGAGTGCAGGAAGACATGTTGTCGTGCACCAGTTCCCATTCGAGTCGATCTCAAAGCAGTGTTTTCGAGTTTTACCCCTAGGTACATCTGTGCCAGAGCCGCCTCTACCTTCTCATATCCAAACAGGGATGTATTGCTCGAAAAACTCACAAAAACTTTACAATACCAAAATTGTAGGAAGTTCTTCTATACTAATCCTCAATGTTCATATTAGGTCTACGTGCTCTAATCAGATTTTATCTAAATATAGCTTCCAAGGTTTGTACTAAACTTCCTCTAACACCAACTGTAACGCCCCGACCCCAGTTACCCAGATTCGGTGCATTATTACATAACATTGGCATGATCACAAGAAAGATCAAATCTCGAAAGACCGATTGGTTTAGTAGCCTTGGAAACACTAGATATATTCATAAAGTTTAACAATACATCATAAAGTGAAAAACTACTACAACAACATATTGTCTCTATAGTCCACACTATTAACCCCTCATAATATCCCTGCAGGTCATTCATAATTTACTTCTTCACTTCCTGGGAAAAATAAAACATAGAAAAGGGGTGAGCTCAGATGCCCAGTAAGGATAACAATATAGCGGAAACTTTTATAAATAAGAATAAACATTTAAGCCAATGTATAACTAAAACAAAAGCCTTTAAAACTTGAACTTTCAACATAGTATGGTATAAATAAAATGAAATAATGCCATTTACTTATTCACATGGATATTCTACTAATCGAATAATCACACGCAAAATCAATAACCACTTTCATAATGATGGAATGCATAATGACAGAATATCATAACCACGTAGCCAAGGCCTCATGCCAAGACTATAATTAAGATTTTGCCAAGTCCATGTGCCAAGACACTACTTTGTCTCTTGAGAACTACCGATGCATCGAGGAGATATAGCGGGCTCCACCCATCACTTACTAAGTCCAATGCATTCCCATATGAAAAGGTTTAAACATAACATAAACATTTTTATTAAAACTAGCAAACACAATTTCAATAATTTCTCCATAAACCATGAATGATATAAAAATAACACATCCACAGTCAAAAAAATCACAAAACCTTCAATACATTATGTAAGTTTTGTATCATAATAAATCAACTTCATATAATCATAAAATCCATCAAAGGATGTTGACATAGATGGAATCAAAACTATTTTAGAGAAATATCTCCTTTTTTTGAAATCATTTAAAAGTCACACATTTATAAAGGAAGTAATTAAAAAGAGATTTTTGAATCAAAGTGTCCCATTCCACTTTGAAACTTTTGAATGGAATTAACATTTTAAAAACATTCATTTCCATATAAATAATTCCTTAAAAACCATTTTGAAGACATGGACATTAATTAAAAATATTTAGAAAGATAAATCTTTAAAACATTTAAAATTCTGATTTTGATAAAGAGTACCTTTCTGAAATTCACAAAATATTCATTTTGAAATAATTTAAAAGTCACATAAAAATAAAACATTTACTTTTAGAATATCCTTATATGCTTTTAAGTGAAGCTTTGACAATTTTATAACGGCGGTAAATAGCCGCACCCGCCGTATAAGTTAAAAAAACATTCTTACCTTAATTTTGTCGAAAAGGTTAAAAGCACCTTGTTTGGAAAATGACGGAAATATTCCTTTATAAACCTCTTATAAAAAGTCAAACAAGGATATAAATTAATTTAACCCATATTCTAGTAAATATTAAAAATGTTTTGAAATTCATTTTTAAGAAACGTGGATGTGGATGATAAAGATATCCTAGTAGATTATTATGTATAAACAACCTCGGGTAATGAAGAGATTGTGAAATAAACCCTTAACTTGTACTTTTCCTTGGATGGGGTAGGTTAACCTCGTGTATAATGTTGAAATAATTGTTATTAAACTATACAAGAATCATATATATTAATATGATATCATATATGATCTTTTAACATTGATTAGTTAATAATATCTTAGAATTATCGTCATTTCGGGTGTTAGCTTACTTGTTTTCTTTTGTATATTTTGTTACATAAGCCATGTTTGTTATGGATAGGTTGTATCTTATTCATATCCACAATGATATCAAGTCCTTAAACATCATTTTTAAATAATCAAATGATAATTATACTTGAATGGATACGATGGAGAATGAATCTCATCGCGTTCGTGGAGACGGTAGTCCATACGTACGCACGAGCGACAATATCATTATTTTGATATTAAAATAATATATAATTGGATGCTATATCATATATACAGAATCATTATCATGTAACATTTATTATTTACATGATTTACCCATCATTATTGTACCCATCCAAATAATAATATATTGAATAACAATTACACCACGACGTGGAGACGGTAAGTCGTACGTACGCACGTATGGTGACATGTTATTCAAAGGGTGGATAGAATACTAAATATGGTTGTACCATCACAGTATATATATGATACTGGAGTTATTATTTTAGAATGGTATCAATAAAGGAAGAAGAAGTGGAAGAAGAAAGGAACTTGGAAAAGGGTGGTGAAATCATTACCTCTTCTTCGGAATCTTCCTTTTGATTTGATCAAAAGGGCTCCTTAGGTTGGCTTTCTGACCAAACTAAGGCCTCTAGGTTGTAGTGAGGAATGTTGGGAGAGTATTTGGGCAGAGTTTGGCCGAAGCAAAAGGCTTTGATGGTGTGAAGAAATGAGAAGGAGGAGTTCCCTTTTATAAGAGGGGTGAGGGGCACCTTTGGAAAAGCTAGAAATATTAATTTATAATAAATTCATATTCGGTTTCTAATGGATCCAAAGTTGATTATTTAAATGTTAAGGTGGGGATAGGTAGAAAACCACTCAACCAATAGAATTTAGACAGGTTTGGGTCATTATATTAACCTTATCTTTGAGTATTAACTCTAAGTTAATTAGTTTCACTTTTACAATGTCTCTTTGTATTTTTATATTATATGGTTAATAAACATACAATATAAATCCAAAACACCCCCAAGTGGTCCATTAATGATGAACCTATCATGATATAAGTCTCTTGGACGAACCGTAGATTTTTAGGAATTTAATATCAATTAATAATATAATATTTTTTTTAAAAACTCTTTTATGTCAATTTTGACACTATTCAATAATTGATTTTTAAAAAAATCATAACAGAATGATTACTTCAAAAAAAGTTAATTGAATCAATCCTAACATGTCATATTAACCTATAAAATTAGTGTAATTCCTTAAAAGTCTCAAATTATATTTATTTGTGTATTTATAATATCAATTATTTTAATTTTTCACTATTATGGTAATTACTGCATCATAATTGTGTCATAATTAAATTAAATTATTTAAAGTCTAAAAATTATAAATAAAATATACTTATGTAGGAAATCTTTTTTTCTTTCTAATGAATATTTACAATCGAATTTATCTTTTTTATATCCCTATATTAAAAATGTTTTAGTAAATAAATGTTGATTTCAACTCTTTTAACTCTTCTTTGAATTAAATAATAATAAATGTCCTAATCTAATCCAAGTGGACCTACATGATAATATTTTATTCCTAAGGATGTTTTGGTCGAGATAAACTTGTCCAATAGAATTAGGACATGTGTTACGGTAATATTAATATCATTTTTACCCTTAATTACCCTATTTACTTTTAACCGTGGTAAATAAAAGTAAAAAGTTACTATTCACAAAAAATTATTTTCATCTCATTGAACCACATTTTACTTCTTGATATTAACTGTGTCTCTCGGATTTTCAAAATTCCATTCACAGAAGCGGTAAAATTTAGTTTTATAAAAAATTCAGTTTTTTAACTACCACTTAGTAGTTTAACTATTCATTAAAAATTGATGTTTTTCAGAACAATGCCAAAATTTCACCCTAAGCTATAATTGATATTCCGAATTCAAAAATGAAGTCTATTTTACAAAATTCCAAACATATAAGTTGCATTAATTAATTTTATAATTAATTTTTGTTGTCACAACAAATAGCGTGTTTTTAAGAAACAATATATATCAAAAGATTGATAATTGTTTATGTCCTATTTCAAAGTGAAATTAATTCTAATGAACACCATTGGATAAAATGGTAAAAATATATTCTAATTATATTTTAAAACCACTCAATAAAAGAATTTATCACTATAAATTATTTTGATTAAAAAATTTGTTTTTAATTAGAATTTAGTAATTTTCACTATTCATCAAAATATTAAAGTTATCTGAAAAGTACCAAAATTTCACCTTTGGCTAAATTAGATATTCCGAATCCAAAAATGAAGTCCATTTTGAGAGATAAAATTTCAAAAAGTAGGTATTACTATTCATAACGGCTAGTTTGATCGGTTGTGGTGTGTGTTAAAACTGGAGGTTGCGTACAACACACGCTACTATATTATTCAAAGGAAAGCGTACCATGGTAGCTTGGGATGTTTCAATTTAAATTTTTGATGTCCCCATTTAGTCAAAAAGTTTAAAATATTGTATTTAGGAAGGGTTCACTATTAAAAGTTGGTAAAAGTGCAATAATGAAAATGAATTTGTTCTTACATTAATATGGATTCTAAAATTATAAGGATTATATGAAGTTTAAAATTTAGTTAATACTATTCATAACCTCTTTTGAACGGCTTGTTTGGTAAGTCATGGTGCGCTTGAACACGATGTTTCATGTAGTTCCAGTTATTAAATTGTTTTGAAGAAATAACACACTATGAAATCTTGGGGTGTTACAGTATACCTAATTTATCAATCACAAAACATGATAGAAATCCATGAAAATTTATGTAAAACCAGATTAAAATTTATAAATTTGTCAAATTATTTATAACTTCTATAAAAAATACCCCCATCTGAGATACACAACAAAAGAAAATAAACACACCACCTTTTATTTAAATATTTTCCTTCTAAAATAATTATTATTACATATCTCCCTTAACTTAATATTTATACCCTTTTGATTTCTCTCTTTAGGATTTACATTCCCCTTCTTACCAAAAAAATACAAACAGCCTTTCTCCCCCTTCATGATTATAAAGATGAAAGCAAATAAATAAAAAAAACTAGAAAATGGAACTAAGGGAGTTAAGAAATTGTATTAATTAAATGATAAAATAAATTAATATTATGTTCATGATCACATAATTAAATATACCAAAATTATATAGAATATGAAATAGAAAACTGAAAATTGTTAAATAAATGTGAGGGTAAATCAAATATCGTATGTAAGAGGAAAAAATTATATGTAAGTGTAAAATAAAAATCAGATATTAATAAACCAAAAATCAAATATAATATTAAAGTGACAATATACATCTCAGGATTTTAAAATCAAATACTATATTCAAAATAATACAAGATAGGCCACATCAAGCTTAAATGAACAATGAAATATTATAATTTAAATTTGATAGTTATAAACAAACTATTAAATTAAAGGGTATGAATAGAAATAACTTATTTATGAAATAAATAAAAATTTGAAACTAAATATTAATTTTTTGTTAATTTCATAGAAAATAATCCCATAAATTTTAGTAATTTAATTTTATTCTTTAAAAATTACATTTTCTTCAAAAAATTAATTTTTATTCTTTGTATGACTGAATATTATAATTTATAAAATTTATAGAAAATATATTTGAAATAATTAAATTCATTCTATGATTCAATATTTTAAAATAATATTTAAATAAATTTTTTAAAATTTGTGAAAATCTATATTTTTCAAGGAATAGTTAAAAATACTAATTTTTATTAAAAAGTGTTTCCTATTTAAAATTATTTGCATGGTAAACTTATTTTTTTATTAGTTTTAAATTTTCATTAGTTAAATTTTATTTAAACTAATTAAATTATTTTTTAAAATGTATATTATACTTGAATTTATTGTAAAAACATTTTTAATTTTAAATTGGCATTTTTTCCTCAAAACTCATTTTTCGTTTGGTTTTTCTAGTTAGAATTCAAATTAAATTCTGAAACTTTTGTACTTTTAATTTTGATAAATGGATTCCATATTTTCAATTAGTTTTTCCAAATTTATTAAATACTTGCCCTTTATTTTTGTCAATATGAATAGTAGACTTTGTAGTTTTTATAACCATGGTAAATTGTAAATCGATTAAATTATGTCAAACAAATACGATAAGGACTATAAAACGACCAATACACTTTCCCAAATTTTATTTAATGTTTAATTTTCATCCATAATCATACAAGGTTAGGATATATAGCCTCTTTCAATTAGTATGTTATTATGTCATTTATAATATTTTATTTAAAGAAAATCCAATGATGGAACACTTGTATTTTTAATAACTAGTAAAATTGTAATATGGTGTTATCCAGAAGATATATTTTCATATAAATAGTTTTCTGAAATATAAATTATTTATCATTATCATTATAATTAATTTTTAAATTTTATTTAATGCGTAATGACCTTAAAATATTTCCCAACGCTAATGAAATAATTATTTAATTAATTGAAAAATCAAATAAATGATAATAAAAATACTAAAATAAATAATATTTCAGATAATTAATGTCATAAAATATTTTTATAGATGATAATGACATGATACATGTTTAATTACAAATATATATTGAATTATAAGTTTTATCTTGATATTATTAAATCCAATGTAATGAATAGTTCTAAAATTGAAAATATTGATATTTTAAAATAAATATTGTTTTATTTAATGATAAAAAATTCTCCAAAATAAATAATTTTTCAAGCAGTTAAAATAAAGTTCAAAATATAAACACCGATCCATATATTATTATTTTCATTTTATATAAATTATATTATCCCTAAAATAGAAAGAATCCATGATGTCAAGATAAGAGTTCAAGGGTTAAATAACAGTTAAAACCAAAAGATAAAGGTGGAAGTTTAGTCCAAACGTGTCTAATTTATACTTTATTAAGTTATCATGACCAATAAGAATCTAATATTATAAATAAATCACTTTTGATTCATTTTTAATTAGAAATTAATTATATTAATTTAATATTTTTGGGAAATTCCAAGAGTTCCCCTCCCTTCTCTAATAAAATAGAATCACTTCTTCTTATTTATTCACACCTAAAAACCCTTTTGCATTGGGAAATACATTCCAAAAATTCTTCCAAGAATCCACACCCCCCAAAAAAATATTTATTGGTTTAGGTTTAATAACAAACCTATAAGTCTTAATGTGTCAATAAAAGGAGGTTTTCTAAATACAAAGCATAGTTTTCAACTCCACATTTCTGTTTTGTTTCTTCTTTGTTTTCCTTAAAATATTATTAATAATTTATAAAATAATAACTAAAATATCCTCTATATAGGATATTAAAATAGTGTCATGACCCACATACATCTCCGCTTCCATCAAATGGGAAAAATCCTTCATCATCTATGAGTATGTCGAACTACTGCCACACAAATCGATATAATTCATTTACCACCACCATCTCTCATGCATGGATAATAATGACGTAAATAATATTTATATAAGTTATTAAGGAAAATTTTATCATTTTAAAATATAAATATATCAATTATGTTCTTACCTTTTCATAAACGGAAAAATGATAATAGCATTCGTGCATATATGTAGGGTACCATATCCACGAAGCTATGTGATTAATTTTTAACACAACATCACTTGGATGATATATATTTTTAGATTTATCGAATTAATATTATATATAGGATATTTTGATAATTATATAAATGTAAAATTATATTTTCCTTCTTTCTATAGTGATCATTGAAAAATGGACTCGTTACCCATGCATACGTGTGGCCTACGATCTCTATGGTTGTAATGTAGTTAATTTTTCATAATAGTATTTTATGTAATTATATGAAATTATAATTGATATATAAAATTGATAATTATTTAGTAAATTATATTATGTATATGTTTTAATTATGATCTCTATGACCAAAATCGACATACAAAAGTTATTATAGACGTATGAACAGAATATCATCAAAGCGTTTGATGTGAAAATTAATAATTTAAAAAAATATTATAAAATATTTATAAGTAAAATTAAAGGAATAAAAAAAATTAAAAGGGTTATAAATAAAGTAAATAATTAACCTAAGATTATTATTTAGTAATATAAATAACATACTGATGAGTCGGACTCAATGTAAGGGAAGTTTTTTAACTTAATTTCCATTCTTTGGGTTATACTTCTAATTCGTTGATTATGTCATGATAATATTATGTGTAAAATGAATTTTTATTATCTTATGTTATATTTACACTTATTTTATATGTATTTTTATCTTATAAACACATTTAACATATTTTATGAACTCTCACTCCAATCATATGATATTTGTAAGGGACTTTGTTTAAACAATCCTCTTTTAATTTTTCTCTTCAACACTTTTTACAAAAGACTAAATAAAAGTTTTTTAACATACATGGAATTATCATAATAAAATATTATAATAAAACCTTAATGTTTTGAATATTCCTTTATAAGTTTACATGGATGTTTTAAAACAAATGTTTTTCCATTGTATGTGTGTAGTTTCTCTAAAACATTTGATTTCAAAATAAAAATATTTTTTTCTTAAGATTATTTTTATAATGAATGTTTTTATGATTTGTGTTTATTGATATAGTTCTTGGGTTTTATTGATAATGGGTGGTTCAATGATGAACTAATTATGGGTGGTTACGTTATTAAACAATTGTGGGTGGTTCCGTGATAAACCATGGATCGGTGGTAATGTTATAACCTCAAATCCATTAGGTACTCCAGAGAGAGAAGTTGACCATAATATTTATTCTATTTGTAACCATGATAAAAAAAATGATTTCCCATGATAGCAGCATAACTTTTATAGTCATATATATAATTTTAAATAAAAATATTTTAATTTTCAAAAGTTAATATGGGGATCTAATTGAAAATATGGTTCCATTTTCCAGGTAAAATGTTATATTTTTTAGAAAACATATTAATGGGTTTTTACTTGATTAATTGTTTTATTTCTTTTATATCATTTAATAAAAATAATTTATCAACTTATTTTTTTAAAAAAATTCAATGGGTTTTACGTATGGATAAGAGAAAAGAATAATTCAAATTGAAATTTGTGAAGATTAGTTTTATTTTAATGTCTTTTTATAGAAAAATTGGATACTAAGTATAAGTTTTCACACATAATGTATGGGTTTAATTTGTGAGAGTTTTTCCAAATTCCCTAATACATTAAACCTAAATGATCATTGTAATTTTAAGAAATTAAATTATAATTCAAAGACACTGTTATATACAATGGTTATGGTTGATTTCTTATCAAAAATTATAAATAAGATAAAATCAAGGATTAGAAAAAATAGGGGGTATTCACATAAGAGAAAAACAAATTTGTAAAAAATAAAACTATTGAATGATAACAAATGATATGTACATCAAATAAAATAAAAATTCCATAATTTGTAGTATAGAAATATTTTCAAGTCACATCATATTACTTTTATTTAAACTTTTATCAAAATATATAAAATACATTTTCAAAGAGGTATTATATTTTTACATAAATAAATAATGTCATCCCCCTTTGTTGAGGATTTTTTCAATGTTAGGAGAATTAAAAATAATAATATTAAAATAATCACTTTATTTTGAGTAATCCCATATTCTGTTTAATTTTTTCCAATCTATTGGAATTAAAATGTTCTGTAAAAATATTTGTAATATGAACTTCAACACTTATAAATTACAAAACAATATATCCTTTCAAAATAAACTAAATATTCAAAAAATAATAGGATATAAAATATAAAAACATATAAATATGATACTAACATAATATAATTATGTAATGTTTTAAGTTATGATTATACTAAAAAAAATTATTTTTTTTCTAACATTAGAATGTTATATACAATATTAATGTTCTTATATAATATTTCATGAATAGTTTATGAAAAATAATTCCTTGAAAATAAGTAGTAGTAATCGTTTCCATCACAACTACCAAACATTCCTTCATTAAAATAAAATAAATAGCATGTTTCCCAGATTGTCTTGGGAACAAATATGTTAGAAAAAAATCATTTGAAACAACATATTTCCAACCATATAATTTTGAATATATTCCTGTTATTTATAAATATAAGCCTTATAAGTTACTATTGATTGAACCTTGTTCAAGGAACGTAGTCTCTTCCAGTGGCATCATCTTTGAAACTTAGTGAAAATGGGTTCACTCTTAGAAATTAAATTTTTATACTTTAAATGTATCATTTTAGAAGTAAAACCTACTACCAAATATCTTAAACTAGGTTTCAATTATCTTCTAATCCTTTCAATGTCAAAAATCCCAAAATTAAAATTATAAGTAATCTTACTCAGACTAAAAACATCAGACTTAATATCTATAATTTCATTCTTACTATTACAAGTTAAAACATTAATTATTTTGGAATCTAACTGAAAAATAATATTTTAAATTATCTTACAAAATTTAGAAATATCTAACTTAGTTTGATCAAATGATTTCATTAAATACTTATATATACTTTCAAATATAATCTCATATTCAACAGTCTCTTCCGATGATATAATTACATCTTCATTATCAAAATTAAATGGTACAAAAAATTCTATAGAATAATAAATATGAGAATAAGTAGTTATATTAGCCATGAAGAATTATTAATTCCATAGATCTTCCATTTAAAATTCATTCATCTTCCTATAATCATCACTTTAGAAATAACTTCTCCTATAAAAAGATGGATTTTCACCCACACTCTATATGTCCATTTTGACTATTAAAACCTTATTCCCATTACATTTTAGATTAATTTTGGATTATCTATT
This sequence comes from Viscum album, assembly GCA_963277665.1. Lineage (NCBI taxonomy): Eukaryota > Viridiplantae > Streptophyta > Magnoliopsida > Santalales > Viscaceae > Viscum > Viscum album. The sequence goes on along the minus strand of OY728146.1, from coordinate 213,714,610 downwards.
CCTCATCAGCATGAGATAATCAATTCAAATATAAATTTATTTTTATCCATAAAAATAAATAATGTTTAAAGTCTCTTCCTCTATTCTATTATTTTTATATCTTTAATTCCTTACATTTTGATGATCATTATTGAAGTTATTCTTTATTATAATGTAAATAATTTTACTCCCATGTTTTTCAAAATCAATTTCAATAAAATATTAATTACTATACCTAAAAACCATTTTTATTAATTCTTAGTGGTATTAGGAATTGAAGGGTTAGCTTTATAAGTTTTAAATTTAGAGGTGGTAATATCAAAAGAAACTCTTCCATTATTATATTCATCAGTCCTTATATCTCTAATCAATTTTTTTCATACTTCATTGAAGTTTAGATAAGTTTAATAAGAATAAAATTCATAATATGTTTTGTATCATCAATAGTTTTCCAGATTAACATTCATTCCTTCAGAAGTGTATCTATGATATTCATAATAATTTTTTTATAATCTTTTTTTCAAAAATTTATTTCTAACCATTCGAATCAAAAATAAATCATTGATTCATTTGAGCCGCTAATTCCCATAGAAGAAAATAAAAATCATAATAAAAATCTTCCAATATTTTTTTTAGTTTCCAAAAAATTAGAAGTACCAAAGTGAGTAATGTATGGATTTCTCCAAATTCTATCTCCAGTCTCAAAAGAAGAAATATTACTATATATATTACGTTTCCTTGAAAAAATTAAATTGTTTTTTAAATTATAATTACCATGGAAATTGGGTCCATAATCGAGAGTAATGAGAATTTTATTTCTATATAATCTTATAATTTTTTAGCTGTCATCTTATAGTGATCAACTCTAGTGTTAATTAGAAAATTCTTCATTTGATCTCCTCAATACTCATATTCTTATAAATGAAAAATTGGTGGTTGAAATAGATTTTAATTATACAATATTTTGACCAGTAAACCCATCACAACCAAAAGATATTTACTATAGTAAACATTAGTGTATAGAAGCTTCATGTAAAATATATAAAAAAATGTTGACACTGAAATAGAAACCAAATTTATTTCCAGTATGGTAGCTTCAAGAGGGGAGTCAATCAATGTTAAAAGAGAACTTTCAATTTTCTCCCACTTAATAAATCAAACTATCTAGAAGTAAAAAATTCCAAACATATCAATGTACAATGAAAAATTTATATAATAGAATTTAAGTTAGTCAAAAGTTATCAAATTAATGTGATAAGGAGTCTAATAAAAAAATAACAATTAAAAGTAAAACATGGAAAGGAGTTTCAAATAAAAAATATTAAAATATTTTAAAAGAAATTATAAAGGATTTAAAAAATTTATAATTAAGGGAACTCTTTTCTTTTAATCTACAGTGGTAGTAGGATTAGAAACTAAAACCAATGTTGTAATATCTTAAATTATTTAAATATAAATTTTTAATAATTTTACTTCACTAATTATATATTAAAAAATTAATAAATTAAATTAATTTTAATTTTTAGTATATTTAAAGGTATATTATATAACTCTTTATCTATTAATGGTATTTCTTACATCATTAAACATATGTTTACTTATAAAATATGAATTAAAGTCTAAAAGTATACACTAATTAAATTATATTAAAAATATAATGAAATTTTCAATATTTTAATTAATTATATAACAATATAAGAATGTAATGACTCAAGATTTCATATATCATATTTTTTATTGAATATATATTTTTTCATTTGTATGTAGAATATAATATATACATCATAAAAAATTAACCATAAATAATTTATTTCATCAATATAGAGCATTATAATTTTGGAATATGTAAACTATATCAAATTAAATTTAGTATAATTGCGTGATAAAAGAAAAAAGAATATAATAGGAAAATGTGGATAATTTTGATCAAATATAAATATTACATATGTGAATTGTAATGTAATAAAAATAATTAAATCATTAGTATTTAAATTGATATATTGAAAATGAAGAATAATGAACCATGAGATGAATTAATGAAAATTATGAATGAAAATAAAATAGTAACAATTTATTTGAATTATAAAACAAATATGTCCATTCAAAGAGTAGCATGACTCTTTGAATAGTAACCTGAATGTTAGATATAGTAACCAGACTATTAGAATCATAATTGGATTATTAGAATAGAATCATAAAAAATAAAATAGTAAAATAAAATGTAAATAATAATTACCATGAATAAATTATGTAAAAATAATTGTTAGTATACAAAAAAATAAATATTCAAATTTTAAACTAACAGAAAGTATAAGTTCATTTTTTGATAAAATTTATTTTAACTTATTTTATCAAGAAATAATTATGTTTATATTATTTATTTTAATTATCTTTTTTTAAAAATATTTTGATAAAATAAATCGATTTTTTAATCATCCGTTCAAATTATTATAAGGGTCAATTTTTGGAATTTTTCTAAAAAACGTGATTTTTAGATGAATAGTAAAAAAAATTATGTAAATGATAGGGTTTAGTTAAAAATTTCATCACATAATAAATATATAGAAATTTTAAAATGGTTGGATAGAACAAAAAATATTTTTCAAGACAAATATTCCAATTAAAATATGTATTTACTATTTCACTCCCAAAAGGAATTTCTAATATTTAAAAATACAATGTCTTCCATAAAAATGGATTTTTCATTTTTATTCATTCCTTTGGTATAAAAAGATAAATTTAGGGTTAAAATGGATTAAAATTTATAAAAACATATATTTTACATAAAATATAACTCATAATGTCAAAGAATTCACTATAATAAGGTTTATATTGGAAATAAAAAATTATTCAATATTTAATCTAAAATACCAAACCCATTAAGTATAAATATTGTTATCCCTTTCCTTAGTAAACCAAATCTCATCCACTTCTAAATGAACATAGTGTAACTATATGTTTCATTTGTGATACGTGTAATCATTGTGAGGGGGAGGAGTTAATTAATGATTAACTGTATTTCAGTTTTCTCTATTTCAAAAATCGCCATTAATTAGAGGGAAATGACTATAAAATACACAACACATCAGCACACCCATAGGAACATTTAAAAGGATCTCTACGCAATAGGAGTAGTTGGTACTTTGAATAATCTAGAAACAATCTGAGCCCACACAATCCACATGAAACCAATCTATAAGGTTAATAGATAACATGGTATATTAATCACTTGTGCAAAACTATAATCTAATGATAATGTATATAATTAATACATAGAATATACAATATAAAGATTTTATAACAACTGAATAGAACTTCATCAACAGGTTTCAAAACAATATCGCTGTACTACCAATGTTTCTTTTTTTTCGTGTTCCTTCAAGTTAGTTATTTTTACATAATTACTTACAGAACTAATTTTATTCATTTGTCCACAACTTATTTGTTTGAACCTTATTTTTCTAGAAATTATCCATTGGAATCATCACTTATTTAATTAGTACATGTTCATTTGAAACTACTTTATCAAGAACCTCACTTTGGTCATAGCCTCTTTGCTCAATACAACATGTCTGGTTCTTCTTAGTATGGAACCATGTGTTCAGTACTCCATTCAAAGAAAAATGTTCTCTCAAGTGTCTAATTCAAAATGTCTCTTATTACCAAATGACTTAGAAATGTAATTATCCCCATTATATGCTTTTAGTTTCTCTTTAAAATAATGATGGAGAAAAAAATCCATGTTATAATTTTCCACTCAAGTCATTATTCGGTTGACCACTTTCAAATCCACTAAATAAATCAATCTCACAAAATTCATGAAAACATTCATCATATCATGGAATTAACTATCTTCAAATATTACTAAAATATTAGCGAGAATCGTCACATTTTCATTATTATTATCAAGTAATTGAATTTCTAGATCATGTAATGACCCAAAAGTATATCAATTGAGTTTCACTTCTTATAATGACGTCATAAAATACATACATCACATAGAGAAACCAATAAAAATATTATCCTCATAAACAAATAATGATACATTAGATAGTAAATAAACCAATAAGAATTACAAATATTAAAGTAGGATAAAAATAGAAAATAAGATAATGAGAATTTTAAAAATCAGATATGCTCAATCCAACATAATGACCACCCTCATGTAGAAAGTTTCAGAAATAAAAAATCCTAAAATATTATTTTTTTGAATATTAAATAATATATAATCTTGAGAGAAAATAGAATTGAATTAATAATTAATTAACTAATAGATATTTATATAAGTTATGGAACTTATATCATTGGAATGGTAACATATCTATTGAAAAAATAATTTAAAAATTAGAAATAATTATATGAACATTAGTTTTGTAAAATCACATATGAAGGTATAAAATAATATCTAGGTATCCTATAAATTAAAAACTATTTATTTATATTATGGTATAAATAAATAAATGTTTTAAAAATGATAAATTATTTGTTGGTATTTTTCTAAAATATAAATGTTCAATTAACATTTTATAATTAATATAATGTTTTAAAAGAAATATTATTTTCATAAAATAGATTAATATATTAATATCATCAAATATTATAATTATTAGATAATTTTGTGTGACGTAAATTTATTTTTCAATGGGTTATAAAATATAATATTATATTGAAATTGGTATTGTTTAAATAAATAATTATCTTACTTAAATATTAAACTGTGCATATTTATAAAACTATTTTCATAAAATAGATTTAATTTATTAAATATACTCCTCGAAAAATGATCAAGGTGAATTTTTTTATATTTCTAAAATAGTTGAATTTTTGTGAGTAGAAAAATGTGATAATTTATAGTATTTAACATTATAAGATAAATACACAGATTTTTTAGTCATGTATAATGTAATCATGATATAAATACCCAATATATCGAAACCCATTTATTATTTACTATATTTATTCATTATAATAAACACTACTGAAAGTATTGAGCCAAAATAATAAACTAATAAATATACTAATAAAAACACCTCTCCTCCCTATAAATACCACCCATTATACTAACACCTTTTAAACCTTTTCTATTTTCAATATTATACCAAATTTCCCTCCAAATACTATTCCCAATGCCCAAGAAATGATGGTGTCAATAAAATTCCAATTCTATGTTCCTTGAGAGATCCTTCAAGGATGTGATATTCAAGTGGTAATTTTTTCAGACCACAAATTTTAATTTGATTTCTTCTACTACCTTATCTTCACCTACTTCATCAAAAATATCATAATAAATCCATTATCTTGTATAAATTGTATTGTTCTATTTCTAATAGAATATATTATTTCCACTTCTTTTCTCATCTCCTATTATTCAATGAAATGAAGTTCTTGTCCAAATTATGGTTATTTACAATCACCATGGATAATGATTTTTAATTTTCAATTACAAACTTTATGGATGGTAATAAAGTCATTATTAAGATAAAACATGATTTTAATATGTATATATAACTTGTTTCATATTATAAAACTAATTTATATACTAAATAACATTAAACAAAAAACTAGTTCATGATTGTCAGAAAAATAACCAAAATAAACTAAACATTTATCATTAATGTTTTATCCAATCAATCATCCTCATACTAGATAATAAAATGATATATTGGACCATTTAAACTTATTTAATTGAATTAACACCATATATTTCTATATAACTATTCCCATTTTATTATAATAAACATAATTCTTGTACAAGATAACTGACCATAAAACAATGAAATGAACACATCCAGAATAAAAAAATTAATCTTTATAACTCAATGTAATTTTGATAACTGGACATAATAAAATAATAGTAAAAAAATACATTCTAAAGTGGTTTTTAATTATGTAAATATTTAGACATAAGGAATGGGATCTCTATGAGCCATAATTTTTCCTTTGGGTTATGCTTTTCCTCTCTTTACTCCAATATATTTCTTCATTATTCTGATATAATTATTTTATATTATATTTATATGTTATCAAAAATATGTACCTAGTTAAATTTATCCTTATATTATGGGGAAAGAAATGATTTAAAAGGTTCAATTCTCAATTCCTCTTGTTGAGTAAGCTCGATTAAATTTAATTTCACCACTTATTACTAATTCTTATGTACACTCTGTAAAATGATTCAATCCACCAATATGTTTAAAAATTAAATATTTTTATGAATAAAAACTATATTAGTTCATTTATTGTTTTCTTCAAAAAAAATTCATTCATCCTCTATAATAACTCTTTATACTTTTCCCTAAAACTTCAATTAAGCGGTACATTTCTAATGTTACATAAAAACTACCTTTTTATTTTCAATTCAGTCTGATATGATTATCATGATCTATGAATATATTTCACAAATTAATGTCAAATTATAATTTAAATCCCTTGTTTCATAGATACAAATATTATAAAACATTAATATATTCCTAATAATATTATTGTGATACCGATTTTAATCAAGGGTAACCCTTATTTTTATTATTTTTATTTGATTCTTAACGTGGCACACATATTCATGAATATGTTATGAATGGTGTTCCCAGATTGTGCTATAATTCATTGGGTAATTTTTTGTCTCATGAGATATTATATATTGGATTAGGGAGAAAACCTAATACATCATGTTACTTTTTCCACCATGTGATATTGTCTTGACAGTTAGCCTTCAATCATGGATATGTTATGTTATGTGTTGTTTCCATATTATTATATTTCCATGATCATATGAGTAAATGTTCTACATGATATTCCTCAACATGATTATTCATGTGTCATTACTCTCATGTCATTTTGTTATGAATTTTGACTTATATGTTACACTTATTTTCAATGATTACTCCCTTACTAGAGTTTTTAGCCTATCCCTTTTTGTCTATGTATTCCTTATGTTGTATTATGCAGTTGTAAGAACTCAGTGGATGTTAAGAGCTCATTTTAGAGATAAATAAAAGATATCTTATTCTAGTTTCCTTTATTATAATTTTGTACCTAGTATTTCAATTACACAATACTTTTCAATCCTAGTTTCTTATTTAATATATTATTATGATTAAAATCATGTGGTAATTGTGTACAAGGTTGGGGTCACTATAGTGAATATCTTCATAATTTATAGTTTTACAATTTTTTTATAAATATCCTCATATAAATATCTATACAATCTTTATATGAATTCCATTATCTAGTAATTTTTATATGTTCCCACTTTCAGGATATTTTTTCAGTTAATCTACACAAAACTCAAAATATTTATTTATCAGAAAAATGTAATGTTTCCTTTTCTGATGAACCCAAAAAACTTATTACAAAGAATATATCATTTAATTAATCAAAACTATTCCCTTATATGTAATTAAAATGTTTTATCACTCAGGGAAACTCATTATTTATTCCTCTAATTGATGCAGCTTTTTCATTCTTTAACTCAAATTTCTCTATCTGATAATGTCATATATATTTTTAAAATCTGGAAAAAGACTTTTTGAGAAAAAATTGTTTGAATAACTTAATGTTCCAACAATTAATCACATTGAAATATTTCACCTAAAATCATGAATAACATAAAATAATCAAGTTTCTTGGTAAATTCAAGAACAAAAAATTACTAACTGACTTCCTTGGTCAAAAACGACATAGTTTGATGTCCATATGAATAGTTTTAGAGAAACCATTTTTACTACCTTCTATCTAATCATATCATATTGATAATTTTACATTTTTCTATTTAGGTATGTTTCCTTCTATATAGAACACCCTATATAGAAATTTCATAAACAAGGACCAATTTTTCAAGGGATTTATGTTTTGAACAAAATACAACACTATAAACAAACCTTTTTTGAGTTTAATTTAACTTATTTCTATTTAATAACTAATATACCATTGTCCATAACAAACTCCCCATTTAATTTTTTTCAACCAAGGAAAATAAATCAATACATCTTTAAAACCCATTATATGGATCACCATTAAATAATTCTAATCTTATATGAGTGATTTCGATGTAGGAAACAAAAATAATCAAATGATAAATCCATATTTTCAATAATTTAGTGATTATCTATCATTATAAATATCTTCCTAAACTCATAACATTATCGTCATATACCAAAACATACTTCAACATGTCAATAACAATTTCATGCATTTACATTAAGAAACTATTTAAAATATTTCATGAATACTGACATCACAAAATTTACCATTTAGAAATATATTCCATCTAAATATATTCTCATCCTAATGTAAAAAAACCCAAATAAATTAAAAGATGTATATTCTCATACATTTCCCTTTTGGCAAGAATATCTAAAGATATGAATAGTGGAGGAAAATATCATATACCTAATCCTTGAAGAGAGTGAGGCATAACTTATATAATCAACCTTCTCTTCTAAAATGTTTCCTTCACTAATGGTTTAGTAAAGATATATTATACCCACTCCATTGTAGGTGAAAACCCTATATTTAGTCCATTTTTTCAAATATTATTTGATAAACAAATATTAAACAATAATTTTCTTATATCATGAATTTTCTAATATATTCTTGGTGATACGAATAGAAATGTTAATATGACAACACAAGATTAAGGGAAATATCACATCAACCAACATATCCTTCAGTCGTGACTGCATCAAAATTAATTATGTTATATTTTGAATGGAAACTATATATATATATTTTTCAAGGATTATAATCACAAAAATTTGTTTCTTTTTATAAAAACTTATTAAAATTTATCCTAAAAATAAAACATCATTGATTTGAATCTTCTAACATTGAGACAAACTGCCCATTCTACATCTCTATAAAAAATAGATTCAAATTTTCTTAACATTCATTCTATATCCCATAATCTATAGTTCACATATTTTATCTAAGTATTATTTTTCCACAGAAAATTGATATTTTAGGTGAAAATTAAAATCTAACAAAAAATAACATCATTTATTAGGTCTGTTCTAAAGGCTATTAAATAAATTAGGCTTCTAAAAATTTTCCAAAATTATTAACAATATACCTTTTGTACAACATTATCCTTAAATAGATTTTTTCTTATTGAGAGAGGTGTGGAGAGAGGTTTTGAATCATCTATGCCAATGATTTTACGTAATTACATGGTATATAATCCCTCTGATAAGATAATTTCATCCTTTAATGGTAAATTTCCAATCCAAGAAAGTACCTCAATTTCTCTTACAAAGACATTTCAAATGACATCTTCATTAATTTAAAAATCCAATAATATCCATCTTAATTTTCAACTCTAAATATTATATCATCAACATAAATAATCATATGATAGAATCCAATTTATTTTATTTTATATAGTGGTTTTTTCAACTCTCACCTTCTTGAAATTTAGCTAACTTAAACACGAATAGATCTTGTAGTAGTAAGAATATGTGGATTGATTCAGCCGATATAAATACTTCCTAAATTTTTTCTTATATGTCTCTTATTTTCCTATAATGAAACCACATAGATGATAAGTATAGACTTATTCTTCTATCTCTATATTCAGATAAAATGAATTAACATCTACTTAGAATGTATTTTATATTCTTTGTGTAACAATAAGAAAAAATATTATGATGGTTTCAAGCCTTGATACTTAGAAAAATTCTAATCAAAATAAATGCTTTCAACCTTTGAGTTTCCACTGTAGACCAATATTTCGTTATTTTTTAAAACTTCCTCTCTATAATTTATCTTGTTCTAGAAAAAATTCTTTAATAAAATTTATATATATATATATATTTGGATACTAACTACCATGTATCTTTTTTTCTCAATATTATCCAATTACTCATTCTTAGATTCCATGAACTCTTCATTCTCTAAATCTTCTTCCATATCTCGTGAATTAACCGGTGAAAATGAAGAGTAATGTGAATCAGTCCTCAATATTCTTCTCTTATGAAAATGTTTACCTTGATCTGTAATTATTTTTTGGACCTTCACTTTCTTCCTCAACCTTGTATGATAGGAATGTAATCATATATCATCACTTGAAATGGAAAAATATATATATTCATCCTTTATAGATTCTATATTTTCACCACCATAAAAAAAATTACTAAGTTTTTAAATAGAAACAACATTATCATCACTTCCACAATTATCAATAGCTGACTATGAAATAATTCTTTCATAATGTTCCATAACTTTTAAAAATAAAGATAAAAAAATCCTTCTTTTTTATTATAAAAGAATTATCCTAAAAAATAGGATTCTACATTAGGAAGATACTATCATCACCTCTTCAATAAAGCTTCATAATATTCCAACCATTGAACTTCATAACATAGGGGTTTTCAAATACCCCTATGTATTTCAAACAAGGGGTATATTTTTAATACATCTCATATAGATTCATATTATATTTTTTTCATATATAAACAATGATTCTTAATGTCAAACTCTAATCCATTACCTTTTCTCCAAAATAATCAAGAATTACCAATATCAATGAGCATGGTTATGGTCATCTCAATAAAAAAATCTATTCTTTCTTCACCATTATTTGATGGTGTGTATTTTTAACTATATTCGCTATGAATTTCATGATTATAAAGTTAACAAATAAACTTCCCATTTTTATATTTACAACCATTATTAGTTTTAATCTTCTTCATGGAGAATTCAAATTACTTTTCAGAATATATCATGAAATTCATAAACATCTTGGGAGCCCCTGATTTTTTTTAAAAATAGAATACATGTAAAATGAGTGAAATTATCAATAAAGGAAAGGATAACAATTATATGAATATTTAGATAACATTCTCACGGCACCACATATGTCAAAATTAATAATCTCAATGGTATTATTTATATGTATCTCAACCCTCATATATAAGGAATTTGAAATATTCTTTTTATGGAATATGTGAAAACACTAATCTACTCATCTTATCATGTCACGAACATCATCAATACTTCATATAATTTTTAATTTCTTCAATTTCCTCTATAAAATATTTCCAATCCTTTTATTCCATAACTAGTTCTCTTCTATCATTCTCAAATAGCATGAACCCTATGCATCTCTTACCAGAAACAAAATTCCTTTAGTTCACTATCCTCTTGTTAAAACATTTCCATATTCAACACTTTTAAAAATATGAATCTATTTTGAAAACTACTTCATACCATTTATCATAAATTGAGGTGACACTCAAAAATTATGTTTTATTCTATCAATAAATAAGGTTCTTTTAGATTTTGAATTTTAATTTCCAATGAAAGTTGATCCGATTCATTTGATTCTGAGTTATTTACCCTTTCCAAAATTCACTATCCCATATTTTTAGTATTGCACAATTTTTGAAAAAAAATTAAATTATTCATTCATTTTTTAATAACACCCGCCATACAATATCCTAGTTAACCTCCTTTTTTCTTTAAGATATATTTTAACAGCTAAATAATTTATTTTTCTGTTATCCTACTTTATAAGATTCATTCACTATTTTTTCAAATAAATATTTATAATCTAGTATAATTTTAAGGAACCCTTTAGTAATATGTAGATATGATCAATTCATTCAAAAATAGTTTCTAAGGGTTGTATTCTGTTTTTTGTTTACATACTGGATTTTTTTGGATTTATTCTTTGAGTGGGTTGGAAGCCCCTCAAAATCTATATAAAATTCATTCTCTATTAAATTGTTAATGATTATTCAAAAACATTTTTTTATTTACAATGAATCCATTTTTCTAGAAGTATCCATAAGAATCATATTTACATTTGAAAATAACATGTATTCAAAAACTAGGAACTCATATTCTGACATCCCTTTGATTATTATCCATGGTTTCTTTTTGTGAGTGAATTCTCATGTGAAACATAAAATAAACCTATTAGTATTAGACTTATTTAAATAATTAATTAAGGTTATAGTAATATAATATTATTTTTTAATATTTTTTTCCATAATTTCTTAAATTTTAGAATTAACATTTTTTAGCATCCATCATAGTCATTTTTTACCTAATTTATCTTCCCATAATTCTAATCAATAATATCAATATAGTAATAAATAGTTGAATATAATTTTTTTGATCCACCCACGCTTCACATATCCTAGTGAATTCTATAAAATCATTTTTCCAATTATAACAGCACTAAATTTATCATTTAGTTTACCCCATTTTTTATTTTGAAAGATACATTTCATTCTATTTTACCTTCATTTACTATTAAAACATTTTTTATGATTTTTCTCTAAATCAATAAAAACTTTCAGATTAATGATCTTATTTGAAAACCTAAATTTTACTTTAGGTATGTATTCCAAATTTTTTACTGATATGTCTTATTTATTAAATTTAATATTATTTTTCTTATGTTTAGAAATATTATAAATAAATTATTTAAATTATATTTTAAGTATAAACTCCATCTATTATTCCTCTTCGTCTTATTTATATTTAAAACATTGATCATATGTAAAACTCACATCATTTAGTTTTTAAATAATAATCATCTTGTTACAATAATAACTTGAATATTCATCTTCCACTTCAATTTCATTATATTTATTACATTTAAACAACAAAAAAACTCATTCATTATTTACAAAACTTTTTATCCTCTCCTTTTGAATAAGATTATGTTTTTTTTATTTTATTTGTCAATGGAATTATTGACATTCCATATTATTCATCATAATCATTATCTTCTTTTAGTCTTGGATAATTTGTTGCGAAATGGATAATGGATCCACAATTAAATCACTTCAATGGAAAATTTTCATTGAACATCCATGTACATATTTTCACATTTCAATAAAATAAATTCATGAATTCATCAATCTGTTTACCCACAACAGATTTAGTGTCATAGTTACTAACTTCTTCCTCAAAAATTACATTCTCATTCCTTACATGGAAGCTTCAAAATAGATTTATTGATCTTATTTTTCCTTGGTCATGAAAACATTTTCTCATATCATTTTTGGTGTCATGAGAATATGATGAAAATTATCCAATGAATGAGTATCAATAAATCTATTTTCTTAATATGAAACATTGGAATTAAATTTATCTAAAATAACTCGTATAAATTCTTATATAATATTTGAATCTTATAATTTCTCACCAAAAAATCTTATGGTGACTAAAATGTCACTGAACCTTGAAAATAAGTCACAACAAGATTCATTATCTCCCATTTCAGGATATTCATGCCTAAAAAATCTAGATTTTTAATTTAAATACATTCACTTTCATATTCCCATTAAAAATACTTTCAACTTTTCCCAGATTCCTTTAGATATTTTATTCACATTAACCCTAAAAAATCAATTTCAGAGAGAGAGATAGAAGAATGTATATAATTTATTACTTATCTATCATTATCTAGATTCTTCTAATTAGTTCCAATTAAGGGATAAACCTCAATAGTAACAGTGAATTCATAAGAATTGGCTTCTAAAGTTTTATATTAAATAGAAAAAATATAGTTAAGTGTAGTTTCCTTCAATATATGATAGTTCTTCCCATTCAAATTATGTATCCATTTATTAATTTCTGAGTTCTGACCATCCATGATAACCTCCATCTTCAAACTCAATATAGGCTAAAGTCAACGAGAGTAACTTTTTTACTGATACCAAATTAATGTTTTAGTAATGATTTCTGTAATCACTAAGGGGTTAATTTGTGATTAAATCTATTTTAGTTTTATTATTTTAAAATACTCCACTTATCATTTAGGAGAAATAAATATGTATAAACACAACACACAAACACACCCAAATGACCTTATGAATTTACATGGTTCACTACCAAATAAGAGTATCTACTCCTTTGATTGATCTGGAAACAGTAAGAGACCAGAAAAAACATTAGAAATTAATCCTTATAGTTAATGTTATGTAGGTTATATCCAAAAAAATCATAACATTATAATCCATTACCAATGAATGTCATAATTATATGAATAATATAATAATACTGATTTTATAACCACATAATAAACCTTTAATATTATTATCCAACACATCATCAATGTTTTGTTAAATTTTATCCACACTTACACTCATATATGTTATCTTCCCTTCTTATATTTCTTTAATATAAACATTCATTATATTTAGATAACTTCTTTTTCCAACCCCTATTTTTATCAAAACTTACCTATATGGATCCTCACATCTTCATATAGTACCTATTAATCTAGAATTACTTCATTTAGAACATAACAACCTTATTATCATCTTCACTCATAATCTTAGTGATCAAACGTCTCAATCTAGAATTCTATATCCAATACATCAACCTAGAAAATGATCTATCATGATTCTTGGTCATCTGTTATCTTCTTCATTAACTACATCAATTTGAAACTTATACCCTTTATATATTAATGGTTTCTATAAAAAATAATAAATCATAACAAACAAAAAATTTGAATCTCCCACACATGTAATTATTTTGTGGACCTCCTTTAAAGGCTATCAATATATTAACGTCAACATAAATTATAATAACTTTTAAAAAATCTCACCTTGAATGATCTTTAATTTTTCCTGAAATCTCTACTAAAATCACAATTTTTTATTTCATGATTATTGATGCGTTGAATTTACATCTCACCATAATAAAAATTTATTACATTAAAATATTTTTATAAAAATCTTAAAACCTCTATTGTGTTATTATTCATAGTAAATCCTTAATCCAGTATTTTTTACATGTTTCCTTTGTCCGCATCATTTCGAGTTACACTATCAAGAACACTAAATATTTTCTATGTCTAAAAATAAAAGGTATAATAATTAGTTACGTAGTGTCTCCCGTGAAATTATATAATTGATGTTTGGAAACATTTACTATTCATCAATCACATAACAGTGGCCTAACATAAGGAAAAAATATCATTATCAACTTTATATGCAAACTCTATTTTCCCACTAATAAGGATCCCCTCTAATTAAACAAAACATCAATAAATAATCCATTAATTTCTCAATACACACAAATATGAAAAACTATTTAAAATGCGGATTGAAAATTATGAGAATAATAACCTTTGAAATTCCTTTTCAATAAGGTTCCAAAGAGGATTTTGGTTTTCTCTAATAAACAGACACATTAGAACTGTTTTTGAAAACACCCACTCTGAAATAAAATAAAATTTAATGATAAAAGGAAATGAAAGTAAATCATAATAATTAAATAATGTGAATAATATATTTTTATAAAATAAGAAAACCCATCACAATTATAGAAAATTTATAAACCATTGAAAATTCAACTTAGTAAATCATGATTCTTTCAAAATATTATTTGTAGGTTATTTCTTTTAATATAATTCTAAATTTGATATTTATCAAACATGTGGCATGCATGGAAATACATATATAGTAATAATTCCTTAGAATTATATTTTCTTCCCATTATTTCATATGGAATAAAATATAAAATTAGGTTTTTTCTTTGAGAAAAAATGATCATGATTCTCATATATTACAATTATTATTAAGAAAAGTTGTTTTTAAGATCCAATAATTAATGTAACTCCAAAATAATGGAATGTAATAGTTACACCTACCTAGTATTATATAATTATTCCACATTTAATGAATTTTAGAAACTTATTTCATGGTAGGAACCTCACAATCCCTAGAAGAACCTTTACAAGAGGTTTGAACACAGTGGTTATTAGGGTTAGAGAATATACAAGAACCTTTGAATAACTAAGGATAAAATGGAATAAAAATAGTTAAGGGATGAAAACTTTATTATTTAGATAAGAAATTGAAAATAAGTAACCAAGCATAAATTGGTGAGAGGGAGAGTTATCTTAGGATGGTCTCCCAAACATCCCATTTGAAGAGGGGAAACAATAAGGGTAAAAAAAAGTTAAAAATAACAAAAAATTAGAAAATATCCATTAATGAGAAGGTTTCATGGATTTCACACATTTTTTTCAATATTATTTGGTACCAAGATGATTTTTTAGATATTTAAAAAACAGTCATTCGTAAACTTATGTTTTGTGGTTTTTCTTGACTATATGGAATTATGTGAGATGGACAAGTTCTATATATTTCATATTTGGAAACTGAAAACACTTCAATCATAATGTAATAAGTAAAATATTCAATATATACATATAAACATGAAATTTTTATTTCATAGTTATCCCAAAAATGAAATATTCTTCTATGATAACTTCATGAAATATTAAAAAAATGGAAACACAGCACTACCACATCCAAAATAAGGATTTTTGATAGAATATAATTTATCAAATATGCAGAGGAGATAACCTAGATAAAACAATTAGGGAAACATTGAGAAATTTATGTTTCATACTTCTAATATATATTGAATTTCTAAATACTAAAACATAAAATCTTACCTAAACCTTCTAAACATCATGTTTGACCAAATAATCATAACACAAAAGGAAACTCTACATCATATGAGGTTATGAATACTATAGCTAAAAGAACATCCCAAATAAAACACATACTAAAGAATACCCTTTATATGATAATGATTCCATATAGGGACCTACTATAGGACTCTAGACCATTTATAGTTATCCTATTAAGGAAAACGGATGGGAACATTCCATTATGGTAAAGATTCACTTCTAACGCAACTCATACCAAAAATAAAGTATAAAAAATTGATAATGAATTTCTTTAGATATCATTATGTCATAATCCCAAAATTTAATTTCTCCCAAAATAATATAAATTATAGTAGGCTTATAAAAAGAAAATAATAATAAATAGATAATATCTTCATCCATTAATATAAAATAAGATGGGGTATAAAAATGATGTATAAAAATTAATAATAATAAAAATAGTATCCTCTGAGAAGTTAAAATTTTTACTTCTAGATTATCAGACACAACACCACTAAGGATAATTAAACAATTTTTGGTTGGGAATGTTTCCTCTTTAACCCTTGACTATTCAGCTGACAAAACATCAGATTGTGAGATTGGAATATATATAGATAACAAGATCTTATAGGCAGAAAATATGAGGACTTAGAGTGACAATAATTCCTACATGAAAAGAATAATAATGGCTTTATTATAAGAAAAAACTATGGTAGGGTGTGAATATAATTTCACATCATCATTCTCTTTCAATTTTTTCTCCTCTACCAAATTATATTCATTGATCAAACCAAACTTATTAATATAATATGTATTTGAAACATCACATTATAATTTTATCCCCAAAATACTCCTCAATTATGAAATATTTATTAACCATATACACATATATAATTTTTCAAAAAATAATCACCTAGGAACCGAAATAGAGGTGAAATATACTTTAAAAATAATAACCCTCCTCTAAATCACCAATGACCAAGCTAGGGAAGTAGGGTACCAATTTCGCAAAAATTTCACTATATTCTTTTACTAACTCATCTCCTAGATTCCAAATCATAATTTATAATTATTTTATAGCCTTTATAGCCTTGGTGTAATGACACTGGATAAAAACAGGAATTAAATTCTTCAATGTCATGCCCTTGAGTGGTTGGAAATGGATGATGGTATCCCTCTATTGTAGATATAGTCTTTAAAATAAAATAGTGATACATTTCACCCATGGGGTTTTTAGAGTATATAAAGTATTAAAAAAGACTTCATCCTTATCTGACAACTCTATTTCACCTTGAAGTCATTTATCACTAAAAAAGAAAGGCATATTCCAATTTATAAACTTTTATAAATTATTTAAAATGTGAGATAAACTAGGACCTACCAATTTTTCATGATTATGAATAGAGTTAGTGACTGATAAAACAACTCTGTGTTCATTATATGGTAAGCCCAATAAAAATATACCTAAAGAATTCCATCTTTTAAGTTTTGATGTTTTTTTGGGGGGCATATTGTAAAACATTGAAAAATTAAAATTTCAATCAAAAAAAACATCAAATCCTAATACAATGGAAAAATATCCAAAATAAAATAATCAAAATCCATTATAATTCCTTTATGATGTAACTTTAAAATATTTAAAAACATCTCATTATACCCATTAGAAAAATAAACTATAAAGGAACATAACTTTTGAAATTCAATAATATCTTCAAGTCACAAGATTACTTCTAAAACTTATAACAATAACTAAGTTTGTTTTTAAAATCTAAACATGGTTAACAAAATCAATTTTTTAGAACAAGAAATATCACCCAAAAAAAATAATGTGAAAAATTATAGTTGTTATCACATATATTTTGAAATCACCTCATTTTACAATAAAATAATAAAAATCCTTTAAAAATAAAATCAGACACCATTTATTAACTTAAATAAATTACAATGAATTACCAAAATATTTACAAGAACATATCATTTGTAACGACCCGATGTTTTATTAATAGAATTCCCTCCTTATAATTATGCCCTATGATATAATCACGTTAGGAAGCACAATTTAATATCATGATACAATATATTATATAACCATTAAACATTATTTTCCCAATTTTATGGTTTGAATTTTGAAAATATGACATACACAGTAGTGATTAGTAAGATGTTATGAGTCTGATAAGAAAAATGTAATTTTTTAAAAGTAACCTATCCTTATTAATAGTAACCTACCCTTATGAATATTAATATAAACCTTATGAATAATAAATCATCCAAAATAATTGTAAACTAACCCATGAATAATTAAATAAATTTTAGGAACTTAGAAAGTTAGAATTTGACCATAGTAAAAGTATCAGTATTTTTTTGTAAGTCATAAATAAATAATTATAATTAATTAAATAATTTAAAAGAGAATTTAATTTCTTAAAATGTGTTCATAAATTAAAAATTATATGTCTTCTAGTTTGAAGATAATTTTATAAGACTTTATTTAATTTTTTAAATCATTATAAAATTAGTTTAAATTTAGGAAACTATATTTTTCAAGTAAATTTATAATTTTAATTAAAAATTAAATTAATCATATTTTAAAAAATATTTTTTAAAAATGAACTTTATTTTTGGATTTTACTTGTCAAAAAATGGTGGGGGTAAATTTTTGGGATTTTTCAAAAATACTTAAATTTTTATGAATAGTAAAATACCATAATTTACAAAATAAGCTAAATAAGCTAATTATAGGGTCATGGATAATGTTTTGCTGATGTAAGCCCAATTGGTTCAAGTTCAAATAATAAAATTACTAATCATGGTCATGTAAGAATCACTCTTCCTTGTCTTGTGGAAAAAAAATAAATTAATGAATTTTATATTGAGAAATCCCCTCTCACCTCCATTATAAATACCACCTTTCACAACCTCATTACCTCACAAAACTAAAGCTTCAAGCCTTGTATAAACTCTACACAATAATCTTCCCTATACCCCCCACACATCAAATAGATAATGGTATCATAAAAAGACCAATCCTAGGTCCCTTAATTAGGATCTCAAGAGGAGGGTTCAAGAGGTAATTTATATCCCTATTTTCCTTTAATTTACTTTGAATATTAAGTTCTTTTCTTATTCACTCCCCACCTATATTTTTCAAAATGGAATGGTAACTCCATTATCATACATATAATGTAATTTTATTATACTAGTGTGATATTATACCATCCAACACCTTTCTTCTATTCCATTTATTTTAAAAAAGAAAACATTGTTCTTGAGTTAGTAATCTATCACCTTCAAGAACTACATGTTTTCATTCTCCATTTCTACATTAAGATCTAATAATGAAACCATTTTTATGGTATAACCAGAATAATTTATATCTATGTTTTCCTATTTAATGTTCTGGAACTAACTTATATATATATTACTAAATGCATAAACAAAACAGGTTCGTTGTGGTCGAAAAACCGCCCAAATTAACCCTAACAATCATAATTTAATTCTTATCAAATGATTCATCCACATGGTATATAATATAAATCATAATAAGATAATTTTAAATTATTTAATATCATTAATATAATGAAATATATGTTCTGAATACATGTGAACCGCTCAAGAAAGCCATAAAAACGTACATTCCCAAACAATATTTTTAAACACTATAACTCATCCAAAGTCCATAAAATAACTTATTGAAACCATAATTACACATTTTCATGTATAAAATATTCTTTAATTTTCAATTAATGAATATAATGTGGTTTTATAGGGCATTAAATTGAATTAAGTGTTCGGATACATGGTAAGGGGAAAATATCGAACCCAACTTTCTTTCTTCGGGTTCTCCCTCTTTCACTCCATTTTAGGTATGGTCACTCCTTAAAATCATTT
Organism: Viscum album; assembly: GCA_963277665.1. Classification (NCBI taxonomy): domain Eukaryota; kingdom Viridiplantae; phylum Streptophyta; class Magnoliopsida; order Santalales; family Viscaceae; genus Viscum; species Viscum album. Next base: position 213,694,320 of record OY728146.1, on the reverse strand, counting down.
TTTCATCATTATATTACCTTTTATGGGATTTAAATGTTTTATAATTAACTTTATATCAAACCAATGTTTTCCAAAAGAACTCTTCTTTCAAAAACTCACCTTTTACTTCTCAATAAAGGTTAGTGGCTATCGTATCAAGTATGTTATTCCCACTTAATTTGGGAACCCAATGTTTATGAGTGTGTTATTATGAGATTAAACCCAATCCTTTATATTTTTTAGTTATTTACATTATTTATATATGTCCATTGTGGAAATAATGATAAATGATAATGTTATGATGTGATGGGTGTGCTCAGAATTATATAGTGCAATATAAATGTTTCAATATGATGGGTGCACCTGAAATGATACAGTACTCCAAATGAATTGGGTAAAGTGATTAATCTCATGAGTTAGTAAGAAATTATTTTTGAACAAGATTCTTGATTTCTTCAAAATTATGTGTGGTAGTTAACCACTAAGACATGATGTTTCATTTTTATGCATTGCTACATTTCAAGTCTCTTAATAATGCTTCATATAATGTTTATGATCCTTTTCCTATGATATGGTTATGCTCAACCATTTTTATTTTATTCTTATCTATCCTATTATTGGGATTTAATTTCACCCCTTTTTATGTATATCCTTAGGTGGAAACATGTACCCAGGAGAGTTCAAGTGCCAATAAGAAGCTAGAGAAGAAGGAATTAAATAAATTCTTGTACTTAATGTTGTAATTATTATGTATGGTCCCCATTTTCTAAAGAAACTAAACCATTGGGTCCTTTATGTGTAATAATATTATGTCTTTTATCATTAAAATTATTTAATAGTAATGTATGAAAATGTTGGGTTGTTATAGTTGGTATAAGAGGCAAGGTTTAGTTAATCTAGGAATTAGGATTAGTGAACCCCAGTGAAAACCTCCAGCATGTGACTAAGTACAAATATGCACACAAAAATATTTACATAGGGATCCCATATGTTATCATTTTAGTATAAATAATACAAATGAATATGTTATTCATGAATTGTTGACTTATGTTCTGTTATAACCTTTTCTATGTCAGAAAATGGTGGGAACTAGGAGAAACCAGGCCAATAACTCATGTGAGGGCCCTTGCAACGATTGCTAGAATGACATCCCCAATGATTTGGGAGGTGGAGATAAAAACCTCCTGGTGATTCTTACCCAACTATCTCAGGTTATGAACAAAAACCATAATAATAGAGAACTTCTACCTTCTCTAGAGAAGGAGAAACTGGTTATCGAGTGTTTTATGAGGCAACAGACACTAATGTTTAGTGGATCTTCTGATCCACTAATTGCGGAGTAGTGGGTCAACTACATGGAGAAGATGTTTTATATGATTCATTGTTCTGTGGTGGAGAATGTGACCGTAGCCATCTATCATCTATATTGAGAGGCCGATCAATGGTGGTATTTGATTAAGAACATCAATCCAAAGGAGGAAATTGAAGAGATAGAATGGGAAAACATTAAGATAATGTTTATTAACAAGTATTTACCATGAACTATTTTCAAGAATATGGAGATATAATTAATTGAGATCAAGAAAAATGAAGGAGAATTTGTCACAACTTATGAAGTTAATTTCACAAGGCTTTCAACGTACTCTTTGGGTTTTGTTACACTACTCCAAATACGGCCTTTATCAGTGCTAAAAATGGCCTTTATCAGCGCTAGAAATAGTGCTGATAAAGCCGGCAAAGATAAGGGGGAGGGGGTCCCCTTTATCAGCGCTCCGAAAAGCGCTGATAAAGACCACTTTTATCAACGCTAAAAAAAGCGCTGATAAAAGGGGTCCTTTATCAGCCCTAAAAAAAGCGCTGATAAAAGTACCCTTTATCAGTGCTTTCGTTTTAGCGCTGATAAAGGACCCTTTTATCAGCGCTTTTAAAAAAGTGCTGATAAAAGTTAAAAAATTTAACAAAATTTAAAAAAAAATTTAAAAAAATTAAAAAAATACTGCCAATCGGGGGGGGCTTTTATAGTGCTTGAACCCCCCCCCCTTTTACAGCGCTTTTCGGCCCCTATACAGCACCCCACGCACCCCACGCACCCCCCTACACCCTTTAACAGTGCTTGCTCCAATGTTCCCCATGCGCGCGCACCCCTGCCTCCACCAGGATTTGAAGTCGAGACCTCCCCCCTGCGCGCCTAAACCCTTACCACTACTCTATTTTGATTTTCTTTCCAATTCATGATATCTCTATATATATATATATTTATATATTTAGTTATATTTATTCGTATAGTAATATATATTTATATTAATATATATATATATATAGTTATATTATAATATATATATAGTTATATTATTATATATATATATATATAGTTATATTATAATATATATAGAAATATTAATATATATATATAGTGGTATTAATATATATCTATATCTATATATATATATAGTTATATTTATTCGTATAGTAATATATATTTATAATAATATATATATATATATATAGTTATATTAACATATATATAGTTATATTAACAGATATATAGTAATATTAACATATATATAGTTATATGAATATATATTTATATAGTTAGTTTAATATATATAGTTATATTAATATATATATTTATGGTGATATTAATATATATATTTATAGTAATACTAATATATATATATGTAGTTATATTAATATATATATAGTTATGAGATTAATATATATAGTTAGATTAATATATATATATAGTTAGATTTATATATATGTATATAAATATTCATTGTATTTTAAAGAAAATGGATGTTAGTTGTTATTTAGATAAACCTAATATATTTTATATGTAAATATATTTTATTATTTATATTTATAATTAAATTTTTAGGTGTGAATATTTAAAAAATATGATAATATTGTTATATATTTGATTACAAATAGCAGTGAATTATAAAAAGTGATGAAATTTCAAAGAAATAATATCAATATGAATGTAATACCTTGTAATAAATTCATACGCCACCAAAAAAACCAATAATACCCCCTTAAATGAGGGTGGAAATCCACAAAATGTTAAAAAATCGGGGTACCCCGACTAAAAACTCAGTTTTGGAGGCCTTATGGACCTCTTTTGGCCTCGAAAATCCCTTGACCGGGGTCCCTCCCGGTCATAGCGATGTAGAGCTCATCGCAGGCTTTGATTTGATATGTGGTAGAGCTCAAATGGACACCTGGATCAAATGTTGTGGCCGTTTGAAGTTGGAGTTACGTTTTCAACATATTTTAGATCTTTTTTTAATTTATTTAATTATTTTAGTCTTCAAATTGTTATTAAATGACTATTACTCCATAATGATTAGAAAATTATTAATTAAAAATATTTTTTTAATTTTTTAAGAAGCCATTTTCACTAAATATCTTATATATTATGTATAATAAGTGTAAATGTACATTTATAGTTATCTAAAATATATTTAAAATTTATATATTATATTTATATATCAATATAACTATATATATATATTAATATATAAATATATATATTTTTTAAAAACAAATTTGAAGCTGACCATTTATCAGCGCTTTTAAAAAAAGCGCTGATAAAGGCCCCCCTTTATCAGCGCTTTTTCGTTAGCGCTGATAAAGGGGGGGCGCCGCGAAAAACTGTTTTTGTGGTAGTGTTATAAAAAATGATTACGAAATTGATAGATTATTTAGTTTATTAGAACCACGCCTTGGAAAGGCTCTTTCAATTCGAGACTTTGGGAGTTAGGAAGAAGTTATTTAATGTACTCTCAAAGTGGAGATTCATTTTGGAGAATGGTACCATGGATATGGTGAAAAGAATGAAGATGAAGTTTCAAGCTGGTTGATCTAATGATAAAGGTTGGAAGAAAACTCAAAAACCCACATGCCAAAAATGTGGGAAGTTGCACCATGGGAACTGCCTCAAAGGGATGTGGAAGTGCTTCAACTATGGGAAAAATGGAACCATTATAAAGGGTGTGTAGAAGACATAAAAATTAAGGATAATGTAACAGATGAAAGGAGAGACCCATCCATTGTTTAATACTACAACTTTAGGGTGCTAGGGAACTATAAAAGATAGTGCACTAAACCTAGAGTTATCGAGGGTAATCAGCATCATCAGCCACCAAATATAAAAGAATAAGGTAAGGCTTATTCCATCACTACTGCAAAAGTGGAGAATGATAATGAAGTTGTACAAGGTACACTTCCTATTCACTCATGAATGGAAAAAGACTTATTTGATTCTGGTTCTATCAATTCCTTTATATCTTGCAAGTTTGCTAAAACTATAAAATTGATGCCCGGAAACCTTAAAGTAGAGATATCTATAAAAACTCAATGTGGGGGAATCATTGTAACCCAAGTTTTTTACTCTTATCCGGTTGGCATATGTGGGAATATTGTTCTAGAAAAACTCATAATACATCCCTTCGGTAAATTCAACGCTATAATAAGAATGCATTGTTTCTTATTATTAGAGCATGTGTCAACTATCAAGAAAAAGAAATATCATTTCATATTCCAAACCATCTGATGCTCCTCTACAAATGCAAGGAAGATCATGAATATCTTTTGAAAAAAACGTCAATGGTTTGGGGGTGGATTCCCAATAAAAAATCATACCTCACCTAAATGGTTGAGTCAAAGGATAGCACCAACCTTGTGGGAATGCCAATCGTGAGTTAATACGGTGATGTATTTTTTGAAGAGTTACTCAGAATTCCCCCAGATCATGAGGTACAGTTCTCAATAAAAATCATACCTGGAGCTACTCTTATCTCATAGTGTCCATATAGGATAGCTCCTATAAAACTGGAGGAGTTAAAGAAGCAGCTGAAAAAGAATCTAGAAAAAGTGTTCATACGCCCTAGTGCATCACCTAGGGGTGCTCCAGTGCACCTTGTGAAGAAGAAGGATGGAACAATGCAGATGTGTATCGATTCTTGGGAACTCAATAATAACACCATAAAAGAAAAATTATTCTCTTCCAAAGATTGAAAACTTGTTCGATCAGTTAATAAGAGCTCAATACTTCTCAAAGTTGGATCTTTATTCTGGATATCATCAGCTCATGGTGAAGAATGAAGATATTTAGAAGACTGCCTTCCGTACAAGGTATGGGAACTATTAGTTTCTGGTGATGCCCTTTGGACTTACTAATGCCACTGAAATATGGATTTGATGAATAGACTCTTTAGACATCACCTTGACAAATTTTAGATAGTGTTTATTGATGATATTCTCATCTACTCCAAGAGAAAGGAGGAACATGAAGAACATTTAAGACTTGTGTTGGCGACATTGAGAAAGGAGATGCTATACACTATGTTTAGAAAGTGCGAATTTCAGATGAATCAAGTCACTTTCATGGAACATGTGATCACAAGTTATGGAATTTTTATAGGCCCTTAAAAAACAAAGGAAATTGAGGAATGGACCAGGCCCTATAGTGTCATAGAAATCAGTAGTTTTCTTGGATTATCTGGGTAGTACCGACATTTTGTGTGAAATTTCTCATGATTTTCAGGCCCGCTAACTATGTTTACAATGAAAGGCGTAAATTATTTCTAGATGGAAGAATGTAAGGGAAGCTTCAAGGAGATAAATAGAAGGCTTATCACTACACTTGTACTCATACTACCAAAAAGTGGAGAAGTTTTTGTGATATATAGTGAGGATTCAAGGAATGGATTGGGTTGCTTGCCCATTAAAAATGACTATGTGATAGGCTATGCCTCACAGCATTTGAAGATCCATGAGAAGAACTACCCGATGCGTTATCTTGAGCTGGAAGCCATGATTTCTTCCTTTAAAATTAGGCAAAACTACCTTTATGGAGAGAGGTGTGAAATATACACCAACCTCAATATCCTAAATTATATATTCACACAAAAGGAGCTCAAAATTTGTCAATGGAGATGGTTAGAGCTAATCAATGATTATGATTTCTCGATTCACTATCATCCTGGAAAGGCGAACAGGGTTGTTGGTTCTCTATGTAGAAAAGAACCTAGTAATCTATCTATTTTATGAATTGAGAAAGACCCAATATTCTTGGATATGAATAGGATATACTTAAAATCATAAGGATAGGGGATACATCCCACCTTGACCAACTGATTGTGTAACCATCCATCCAATAGAAAATGAAGGAAGCACAGAGGGATAATGTGTAGATACAAAAGAACGTGAATGGAATAATAGAAGGGAATCTACAAGAGTTCCATATTGAAGATGATGTTGTGATTCATTTTAGAACATGACTTTGTGTTCCTTCATCACTCAGGATAAAGAAGGAGATATTGGAAAATGAACATAGCTCAACATTCTCTATCATCTTATGAGTACCAAGATGTACTGAGATCTCCAAGAACACTTCTAGTGGGAAAACCTGAAGAACTAGATTTCAGAATATATATCAAGGTGCCTTGTATGTTAGAAAGTTAAATGAGAGTGAAAAAATCCCAAAGGGAAGATGCAGTCATTTCCTCATCCCATGTGGAAATAGGAGAATGTAACTATGGGATTTTTCATGGGTCTCCTGAAAATGCTGAAGGAAAATAATGCGATATGGTTTTTGGTTGATTGACTCACCAATACTGCCCATTTTATCTCTATTTGGGATGACCTATCACATGAAAAACATACAAAAATATATGTGAAGGAAGTTGTAATACTTCATGGAGATCCACTCCCGATTGTCTCCGATCGGTATCCAGGGTTCACATCTAAATTCTGGAGGAGTCTTCAATATGCAATGAGTACTGAATTAAATTTTTGCACAACCTATTACACCCAAACTGATGGCCAATCTAAAATGAATATTTAGATTCTTGACGATATGCTGTGATCTTTCTCTCTTGACTAAAAGGTGGATGGGATCAGCATCTCCCATTGGTTGAGTTCTCATACAATAATAGATTCCACTCAAGTATTCAGATGTCTTCGTATGAATCATTGAATGGAAATCGATGTAAAAATCTAGCCTTTTGGGATGAAGTCTGAGAAAGAAAGCTACTTTGACCCAATCATGTGAAATAGATGAGAGAGAATGTTCAAGTTATCGAAAAACACATCAACGCTGCTCAAAGTCGGTAAAAAAATATACGCTGAAAACCATCAAAGGGACTTGGACTTCGACGTTTGAGATAAAGTCTTCCTTCAATTGTCACTATGGAAGAGAGTCATGCAGTTTGGAATGAAAGGGAAGATAATCCCATGTTACATTTTCCCCTTTGTGATCCTTGACCGCATCGGAGCTATGTCCTATCAGCTTAGACTTCCACCAAATATGGATCAAGTTTATGATGTGTTTCATATATCACTCCTAAGTAAGTACATACCTTATCCCTCACACAAACTGAACTCAGAGGTGGGATGATCTCACCTATGAGGAGTAGCCAGTAATGATTCTTGACAGGAGATATAAGGTTCTACACAACAAGACAACCAACCTAGTCAATGTTTTGTGGATGAACTATAAGTTTGAATAAGCTATGTGCGAATTTGGGGAGGAAATGAAGTAGATGTACCCTCACCTGTTTGTGTAAAATGAAATTTCTTGAGTGAAATTTCATAAGGGGGAAGAATGTAATGACCCGATGTTTTATTAATGGAATTCCCTCCTTATAATTATGACTTATAGTATAATCACATTAGGATGAAAAATGAAATATCATGATACTAAATACTAAGTGACCATAAAATAATATTTTTCCACTTCTATGTTTTGAATTTTGAAAATTTGACATACACGGGAGTGATCTATAAGATGTTTGGAGTCCGATAAGAAATACTTATTTTTTGAATTGTAACCTACCCTTATGAATAGTAACCTACCCTTATGAATATTAATATGAAAATATGAATAGTAAAAATACCAAAATAAGATTAACCTTACCCATGAATAATTAAATAAAATTTAGCCATCTTAGAAAGTGACAATTTGACGATAGTAAAAGTATTGGTATTTTTTGTAAGTCCTAATTAATTAATCAATTAATTAATTTAAAATAAAACTATTTTTCATAAATATTTTTCATAAATTAAAAATTCTATTTCTTCTAGTTTAAGATAATTTTATAATACCTTATGTAATTTTTGAAGGCATTATAAAATCTGTTTAAATTTAAAAAAACTGCATTTTTCATGTAAATTGTGATTTTAATTAAAAATTAAATTAATCATATTTTAAAAAATATTTTTGAAAAATGGACTTCATATTTGGATTCTAAACATTGAAAAATGGATGGGGTGGATTTTTTGGAATTTTTTTAAAATACTTGAATTTTTTATCAATAGTAAAATACCATAATTGACAAAATAAGTTAAATAAGCTAATTATAAAGTCACACATGATTTTATGATGATGTAAGCCCAATTTTTTCGGGATAAAATTATTTAATTAGTATTATTAGTAATTAATGACTCGTTATTCCTTGTATTGGGGGGAAATGAAAAATTAATGAATTTTATATTGAGAAATCCATTCTCCCCACTATTATAAATACCACCCTTCACACCCTCATTACCTCACACCTCTCAATTTTCATTCATTGTATTGACTCGGCCCAAGAATTATTCATATACCCTCCCAATGTCCTAGATATCTTGGTCTCATCAAAAGACCAATCATAGGGCCCTTAAGGAGGATATCAAGAGGATGATTCAAGAGGTAATTTCTCTCCCTCTTTTCCTTTAATTTCCTTTCAATTTCAAGTTCTTTTCTTATTCTATCCCCACCTATCTTCATAAAAATGTTATGGTAACTCTATTATCATTAATATAATAGAAGTTAATGATACTAATGTAATATTATACCATTCATCCCCCTTCTCCTATTTCTTTTATTTTATAAATGAAAATGTTGTTCATGAGGTGTTAATCTATCACCTTCATGAATGACACATTTTCTCTTTCCATTTATACCTTCAGATTTTATAATGAAACCATTTTTATTGTTGAAACAAAATCTGTTATATGTATTATGTAATATTTTAATTTGGGAACAAACTAATATATGTATAACTAAATTATTAAACAAAACAAGTTTGTCGTGGTCGAAAAACACCCAAATTAAAGCAAACAATAATCATTTAATTCTTATCTAATGATTCGTCCACATGGTATATAATATAATTAATTATAGGTAATTTTAAATTTATTAATATCATTAAAAACATGAAAGATTATTTCTGTATGTTATCCCATGTTCTAAATGTACTTTAATTTATGAATATATGTGAACCGCGCAAGACAACCAAAAAAACAAACATCCCATAACAATGCTTTTAAACCCTATAACTCATCCAAAGAACCACAAAAAACTTAATGAAACCTTAATGAACCATATTAATGTAAAAAATTTATTTAGTTGTCAATTAATGTTTCTAATGTGGTTATATATGGCTTTAAAGTGAAGATAACTTTCGGATATAAGGTAACTGGAAAATCTCAAACCCAACTTTATTTCTTCGGGTTCTCCTTCTTTCACTCCATTTTTTCTATGGTAATGAATTAAAATCATTTTTTCATCATTATATTACCTTTTTTGGGATATAAATGTTTTATATTTAATTTTATGTCAAACAAATATTTTCCAAATGAACCCTTCTTTCAAAAACCCTCCTTTTACTTCTAACTCAAGGTTAATGGTTATCATATCAAGTATGTTATTCCCACATAATTTTGGGAACCCAATTTTTATGAATGTGTTATTATGAGATGAATAACATTCCATTCCATGTGTTAGTTACATACATTGTCGATATATGTTAATTGTGGCATGAAAGATAAATGATAATGTTATGACGTGACCGGTGCACCTAGAATTATATAGCACAATATTAATGTTTCAATGTAACAGGTGCACTCGGAATTATACAGCACTCCAATGCATTGGGTAAAGTAATTAATCTCATTAGTAAATGTTAAATGATGTGTGAACAATATTCTAGCTTTGTTCACAAGTATTTGTGGTAGTTAACCACTAAGACATGAGGATTCATTTTTATACACTGCAACATTTAATGTCTCTTATTAATGCTTCCCCTCATGTTCATGATCATTTTACTATGTTATGGATATGATCACCCATTTCTATATTGTTCTTATATATCCTCTTACTAAGCTTTTAGATCAACCCTTTTTATTTATATCTTTATGTGACTACATGTACTAAGAATAGGTCATGTGCCAATTAGAATCAATAGAAGAAGGAATTAAATAAATGTTTATGCTTGATGTTGTAATTGTTATGTATGGTCTTAGTTTTCCCAAGACACTAAACCTCATTATACTATATGTATAATAATATTATGTTTTTATCTTTAAAATGATTTAATAGTAATGTATGAAAAGGATGCATCGTTATATCATTAGTCCAAAAAAAATCAAAAAAATAGTCAAATTCCAAATCCTAAAGTATAACCCCCAACCAAAACAAAAAACATCAATAACCAATAAAATATACTCAATTAATCATAACCATGAAATAAAAAACATGATAGTAATATAAAATTCAAAGGGGATAAAACAACAGAAATTTCAATATTGTCACCAATTCACATGGTTTTGTTGCACAATTTTTCATATTTGGTGCCAACTATTTGACATACACAAAGAGTTATCTAGAATAAGTTTCATGGCTTGCACACAGTATAATAGATAGTAAAATCTAACCATAAAACTTGTAATTTCCATCTATTTCCTCCCCCCCCAAAATCATGTAATTCCCCATTATTAATAACAATGACTATTTAAAACAGATATTAATATAATAAAAAGTAAAAACATCTCATAAATAATCAATTATAAGATTGAAATTGGAAACAAAACTCACAACCACCCTTTTAAACATAATTTTGGGTGTGATGAAGAGTTAGAAAGACACCACAGACACATACTTCTCAAGATATTATAGTCCTTTATATTTTCTACCATTTACATAAAATAAAAATTTGGTTCTCTGATATAGTTTGTAATGGATTTTATAATATTGACCTGACTCATTAACTAGACAGTCATTCTATAAGGACCGATGTGTATTCCCGATCACCACGATCTATTGAGATGTGTTAAGGGTTTAAATTATAACAATTGGGAATGATTTCAACCTTAAAATACAAGAATAATACTACTAACACTATATAGAAATCTAACATGATATATTTATATGTTTAAAATCCAATTATGAAAATGATAAGATACAATAAATATAATCCAATCCAACATACAATAAAATAATATAAATTATATTATTATGCTCAAATAATGAAATTACCAACAAAATATGAACTGTTTTATACATTTTTGTAATAAAAAACATGAGAATAAAATGAGATATGAAGTTCAGTGAGGAAAATACATCATGTGCCCAAAACTAATCAAAATATCTCATGAAATTGGTCAAGATACCACCATGTGACTCTAAGTCACCCACTAAGAATAAAAATCCACGCAACATCTAAAGGAAGTGTGTAATTAACCCAATATAAAAGTCATACCTATATACATTTATAAGAAATGAAAATTATATACCCACTATTATGAGTATATAGTGTGTCACTTGATGCCTATTAGGATACAACCAATAATATATATAATTTCTTTTATAAGAGAAACTAAGAAACCTAGTTTATAATTAAAGAGTAACTAATCATTTTATTTACATTTTTTTGATTTGTAAATGAATCACACATCAAATTTTACATTAAAACAGTTTTCCTTTATAAAAACCATATAATGTGATATTTTTACTTTGAAAAATGATCCTTTGAAAATAATATAACTCAATTTAGACAAAAATGAGTTCTTAATACATTTCATTAGAACCTAGAGTTTGAAAAAAACACTCATTTTTGTATGAAACCCATTAAATAATTCTTGAAAATGATCAATTAAAGATGTAAAACAATATGATCATGATCCATACAAGTAAATAATGGGGGAAAATAAATAATTAATAGAATAACATTAAAATATCTAGCTTGTCATTAAATTATTCATCACAAAAGGGGTATGAATAAACCTAAAAACAAGAAATTTACCATTTAAATCATGTATAATGAAAATTTATTAAGTTAAAATAATCAAAGGAAGACAACAAGTGATTAATGATACAATAGTTTTACAAACCTAATTGAAACCATCTATTTGTCTATAATTAATTCCTAATAAACACCAACACAACATACTATCTCTAACCTAATCATGGAAACACCTTAGCCAAGGTGGAGCTTGCAGCTCGGGGATACTATCCACTGGGTAATCTCAACTAGAATAACACTCATCTCTTGATTTCCCACTTAGTTACCTAGGCTTTCCCATGAAATTTGATAATGGGGTAGGGAAACATTTATCATTCATCCATCTCAAAAAATAGCATAATAAAAGGAAATACATATCAATTTCCACTTCTCATCTCTCCTCCAACACCCCTTTATAAAGATCCCCAACTGAAATACAAAAATATCAATCAATAATCCCTTCATCTCTCAACACAAAAAAACATGAATAATAGTATACAATGGGGATCAACATGGGTGAAAATAAAATTAAAATTACAATGAATGCATAATTACAGGAAATTATAATCACTATCAATAAATAAATTTAATAATTCATTTATATAAATAAAGAATAACTATTACAATTGTGGAGAATTTATAAACCATGGAAAACCCAAATTAATAAATCATGTTTGGTTAAAAACAATACATATAAGCTACTATTTTATATGAAACTCTCATTTAAATTTTATCAAACATATTCCATAAATAAAAATAGTTTTATAATGAGAGTATCATGGAATTATAAATTCTTCCAACAATTTCATAAGGAAAATATTATGATTTAGTGTTTTTCCTTGATAAAAAATTTTCAATTATATCATTGAATACTTCTCTAGTTAATGAAAATAATGTTAAATAGTTGTTAATTAATGTTACTCTAAAATAAGAGGATATGTATGGATACTCGTACCTCAAAAAATATAATCGTGTCACCTTCAATGAATATTAGAATATTCTGTTATTATAGGAACCACACAATCCCTAGAAAACAAAAATTCATATTTTATAAATCCATGGACTTGAGGTTCGTCCACCTTGGATACTAGGGATAGATAAGAGGCAATAAATATAGAATGATTAAGAGATCTTAGAAGAAAAATACTTAAGATACACTCACCTTATGATATTGTTTAGAAACTACAAAGAAATAAACAACAAATCACAATGTAAAGGAAGGATATAATGAGATTCATTTGGGGATGTTCTCTCAGATGTCCCCTTAAAAATGGGGAAGAATAGTGGAAAATCTAATTTAAAACTACCAGAAATAAACAAAATTACCATTTTCAAATAGGATTCATTGATTACCCAGATTTTTTACAAAATAATGTGTCAATAATGAGAGGTCTAGTAGATTTGAACTGCACTGGTATACACACATTAGCTTCAAAGTTTACAAAACCATTTTTAACCCACATGGGCCAGAAATTTTTTTATTTTTTTCATATTTCCGAGAAAAAAAAGACGTCAAAAAAGGTTGTGAGTAATATAATCAATATATACACATAGTAGTTACGATGGGATATCAAGATTCTCTTCATTATTTCACTTTATTCCACAAAATGTCATCGATAATAGAAGAAGTAGAAATACTGAACTACCCAATCCAAAACATGTATTCTAGAAAGTATATTATTTACAACATAAACATGAAGTTTACCTAGATTAAAAAATATAGGAAATAGTGGAAATGAATTTTTCATCCTTCCAGACTCCCTTAAATTTAGAAATACTAAAACATTAAACCATACAAATATTTCTAACAAATCCATTCATAGTAGATAATTAAAAAAATAGTAACATCAACACCATCCGAGGTTAGGAATACTATAGCTAAAAATCAATTATTAAATAGAATAAAACTAGAAGGATAACCTCACTATAATTATGATTTTACATGGGTACTACTAAAGGTGTCTCCACTATTTATTATACTGGTAATGAGAAAAATGGATGTTAACATACCATTATGGTCAAATTACACTACTAAAATGACATATTCACAAAATAATGTAGTCAAATAAAAGTATAATTTACATATATGTCATCAAATAACAATCCCAAAAGGTAATTTCACCTGAAATAATGTATAACATAAGATACAACTCAAAATTAAATAATACTATGTCAAGAACACTTCTATCCATTAGAATAAAAATTGTTATGATATACATATGATATCGAAAAAGACCAAATAAAAATATAAAATATGGAACCCTAAATGTTAATAGTTAAACACATTAAATGTCATATAGGTACCCATTATATAGCACTATCTAGGTTTGATCTTGTTTCAAGTACTCTTTTTTCCAAAAAATATTCACTTTAAAAACCTTTGAAGGTGACAAAGATATCAACATAAATGTTAGGTTCTCATGGGTTTCAAACATGAGTGAATAGAGATCCCAAATTTCTAACATTGAAATCACACCAAAGGATTTCTTATAGTATCATTAGTGATAGGCTGTGAATATTTCTTCAAAACATCATTAACTTATAGTTTAATCTCCTCTATCTTATTTTCCTCGCTAGTAAAACAACCCTTACTAACACTAAATCAATCTAGATCATCACTTTATGAGAGTTTTCTAATAAATAACTAAAATGGTGATATATTTAATAAACACTTCGACATAAATATGTTGAGTCAATAAGGTTTTCCTTATGACTTTTCCATTTTTTCTTGTTTTGAAAATCACAAACACCTTATACTTAAGCCAATATTATTTTAACCCCATTAAGAAAATTTATTTCTTTAAAGAAATTTACCTTAACCTAGATTTTCTTATATATAGCAATATTTTTCTTAAATTCAAAAACCGGATTCATACCCAAAATTCGGGATCCATATAATGATAAGACTAGGAACATTCTGTTTTTTTGAGATCTGAATTCTGGATGTGATCTATAATGTAGTTCTAATCCAAATTATGGACTCCGAACATTCATGAGTTCGACTCCAAACTCTTAAGTAGTTCGACTCCGAACTCTTAAGCAGTTCTACCCCGAATGCTTAAGCAGTTCGACTCCAAACTCTGAAGAGGTTTGACTCCAAACGCTTAAGCAGTTCGACTCTGAACTCTAAAGTAGGTCAACTCCGAACTCTTAAGTAGCTTGACTCCGAACTCTAAAGAAGTTCGACTTCGAACTCTAAAGTAGCTCGACTCCGCACTCTTAAGTAGCTCGACTCCGAACTCTAATGTAGTTCGACTTCGAACTCTTAAGTAGCTCGACTCTGAACTCTGAAGAAGTTTGACTCCGAACTCTTAAGTAGTTCTCCGCCGAACTCTGAAGAAGTTCGACTTCGAACTCTTAAGAAGTTCGACTCCGAACTCTTAAGAAGTTCGACTCCGAACACTTAAGTAGTTCGACTCCGAACTCTGCAAGTTCATAATACGATCTCTAGTGAAACCAGACTCCAAATTCCTATAAAACAGATTCTAAATATTTCCTAATCATAGACTACAAACTTCATTTTCGTGAGACTCCAAACTTTCAACTTGCTTACACTCCGAAATATTGATTATATTTTACTTACATATGCTTCATTTCAAAACGATGTCGTACATTCAGTTATACATGGTTTGTTATAAAACGATGTCGTCTATTCTGTTTCTAATTAACCGTTGGTTGAGTTACACGTGTACATTTTCCTCCGAATTTCATGGAAAATATGACTGTTGGAAGAAGGAGTCGACCGTTGGAAGTTTTCTTATAAATAGGAGATCATTTGAAAGAGCTCCAATATAGAGATGAATAAGTTGATCGATCTAGAGAACACACGTTGTTAAGGTTATTTCTAGAGAGAGAATCTTTTCATGCCTTGTGCGTACAGAACCGCTCGTTCAGATTTCGTTGTGCGACTCCAGATGTTGGTGATTACATTCGTGGACTTCCAGGGATAAGAAGATAGAGGTGTCGACTTCCTTGAAGTTCGTGGGCTTCCTTGCTGAGGTAGATAGAGGTTCCAACTACCTTGAAGTTGAGGGATTGCAGGGATAGCAAGACAGAGATTCTGATCTTCATATCGAGGGCTTACCCTGGTGTGGGTAAGATAGAATTTCTTGAAAGTATAAATCAAGGGACATTTATCCAAGGTTGTTTGATACCCTTCTCTTTGGGTTAAAAGATTCATATCTTGTTACATGTAATTTTACTACTTGTTTTTCCACTACATATTGTATTGTAAGGAAAGTATAACCTTCTTGTACTTCCTTACACTTGTACTCTGATTAGTTTAAGATTCTATACGCTTTAAGGTAGAATATTATATTGTAAACTTTGGTTCCAACTCTCCAGTTGGTGATTAGAGGTGTTGTGAATTTGCTTATGTTTAACATTGTTAAACCTAGATTTTCCTTGTCTAAGGAAAACATAGTTATCCATAACCAACTTTAAAGGTTCCAAAGGAATTTTTTTAAAGTGTACAATTCACCCCCCTCTTGTATATTGAGCGTCTACATTTTTATTTCGATCCTACAAAATAGTTAGTCCAAAAATTAAAACTGATGAACAAATATCATCACAGAGTCCTATTTCTGACAATCATGTTTTATCAAATCATTAGTAACTATATTTTTTTAGAAGGGTACTAGTTTGGTAAAATTTTTATCATATTCTTATTCTATCTGGTCACCTGGATTGAAACCCAATAATTATAATTCTATCATTAAATTCTAATCCTCTGGATAATTCCACTGGGAGAAAAAATTATGAAATTCACCCTAGAAATACCCTTAATTGATTTGTCATGGATAAAGTTATTCCACCTTTCAAGAACAATTACTTAAAATAACATCATAATATATTTGATCCTAGAGTCTTTAAGAGTTTCTCAACAGTAAAATATTTCATTAACCTAATCTAGCCACTCCATCTCCCCTTGAGGTCATCGATCACCCCACAGTATAGGTGGATATTGATTTATAAACACTTATACATGATTTACACGTAGAGATGACATATTTCATGCACTATTTGTGAGTTTGACGAGGTATATGGACTGATAAAACCACTCACTAGTCATTATAAGGACTACCCTAAAAACCTCTACCCATATTATTCCCACTTTGAGTAATTATATTTTTTGGGGGTCATTTTCTCAAAAAACATACAAAAAAAATCAACACATTATTCAAATCCCAATACATGGAAATAAGATCCCAAATAAAAAACAAAATACATGAAGATTCATTTATAACATTACATTAAAATATTTGAAACATATCATGATATCCATTCAAAAAAATCAATTATAAAGGAACCCCAATATTGAAATTAAATTATATCATAAAGTCACATGTCTATTTCTAAAATGTGAATAAAACTACCTTTTATTTTTAAATACTAAACAACATTGTTAGAATACTATTTGAGAATAATAAATTTCATCCAAAACAATAAATGTTCACTATTATATTATTTTTAACCTATATTTTGAAATCTCCGTATTTTACTTCAAAATAGTAAAATTCCTTTAAAAACCAACACAATACAAAACTAATTGTTTTTTTATAATCATTAATAATGAATATCATAACATTTAATAAGAACATTCCATAAAACCCAAATATAGTTTTCATGAAATAAATGAAAATGAAAAATCATAAAGGATCATCCTCGTCCTAAAAAAATTTATAACCTATAAAAACCACAAAATTTATTATAAAAATATATAAAAATCGTGATAGAATGATAAAAAATGAAGGATTGGAAAAAATTCAAAAAAATCCCATTGTGAATGTTTTAGCTTTATGGATTTTCAAACTATAATCCTTTCATGTGAGTTCCACTATGAGTTACCCTGAATAGTTCACATTGCTTGTGCATGATCTAATAGACCATGAAATATAATCATGTGACTATGTATTTCCTCCCTTTTCACCCTTAAAAAATATTTTCATGAAATATACTCTCTGGATCTCCCTAAAACTCATATCAATAGTATACCATATAAACATTCATCATGAATAGTCAATTATAAGATAAAATTATGAAATAAAACACCCAGTCATGCAAGGTTAAAAAATTATTTATATGATAAACAATTGATTATAAGATTCCTTTCATGTACCTCTCAAGATTCAACAATCCTATATCCTATGTAAATTACCCCCCATATAAAATTGGGTTATTTAATACTATATTTTAACTAAACATCCAAGGTCGTCTAGATATATCACTTAAACTTCTTCTCTATAAGGCCCTAAGTGTATTCCCAATTTTCACTGGTCTGTGACATGCACCAAGTGTATCAAATATAACCATTGGGAATTATTTCAATCTTCAAAACACAAAAAACATACCATAGATACCACTTGATAATATGTATTCTTATAAATTTAACCTATACATTCACACATATAAATGAGAAGATATAATAAATATAATCTAACTAAATAGAGTATATGTCATTATAAATAATAACATAAAACTCATATAAATATATTTCCAAAAAAATATAAACTTCTCCACATATTTTTTTAATCTAAAAGTGGAGACTAATGTTATAAATAAAGTTCAAAGAGTCCAATACATAGTATGCCCCGAAATAATACAACGATTCCATGAAATTGAGTAAATTAACCACCACATGACTTAAAGTATCACCTTCTTAATGAATTCTAGAATAAACCAAACATGAACTGTATACCAATATAAGACATATAGACTATATAATAAATAGGATTTTATACATGGATATTACATATTGTTATATTAATATTCAATTCATTTCAAAAAAACGTGATTGGGATTATAAAGGTTTAGTGACTTTGAGGAAACAGGTCAATAGTATTCTTAGTTCATGAAATATCTTTAATATCTCCAATAAAGATAGTTTCAATTTTTAACTCTTCATAAAAATAACATACCTAAATTATTCTTTATAACATGGGGTAAGGATACATAAGAAAGGGTCGGTTCAGATGCTCAATAAAGGTAAACAAGGGAGATATCAATTGGTGGTCATATGAAAGCATGTGATAAGAATAAGGTTTTATTATTATGAATATAACATACAAGGTTCATAACCAATCTATCATGGATCATAAAAATGAGTCAGGGTACACATAAATATTATTTAAAAACAAATGAATCATAATAGTGAGAAATCATCATAACTCAATCATGAACCATATGTTCATCTCATATAAGTGTGGAACCATCATAAGTCTAGAACCCATTTATTATATCGAGGATAAAATTTGAGACCATAAAATCATGATAGATTAGATATAAACACATATTTCCTACTTAATAATAGATTAAGAATCATATCATGTTTCACATATCATATTAAGAACCTTAGAATATTTAATATAGTGAATCAAGCACATCGGTATATTTCCCATCATTATCTCATGAGATATAAAAATAACCCAATGTGTTAGAGGTATATATAGCAATCACCTATAAGATAATGAAAATCATATATTTGTCTACAAAAAATTCATAAACCATTCATTAAATCAGATCCCATGGAAATGAAACAGGTTTTATACACATTTCAACATTCCATCATATCATGAACCATAGAAAAAGATAAAGGTTTCATCAAAATATTGTTATCATAAACAAAGAGAAACAGTAGAAATAATTAGGATGGTATCACTGGATCATATTTCCATGAAATCTTATGTAACATCATAATATGTCATCTTAAATAGAAAACAATTTTGAAATATCACTTGTAACATTTCATGATGAAAATGTCCTTTCCATAATGAAATAACATATTTAAAATCAAAAAATTTCTCAATAATTAAAAAAATTTAAAAATAACCTCTAAAACTTGTAAAAGAATCATTAAACCATTGATTAGTCATGATATTAGAATATATAATTCATGTCGTACATAATAAAACAAATATTCCATTGACATTTTCTGTAAAAGTAAAAATTACCTCATTTCAAAAATGAAAATAAGAATCCATTAAAACCCTTTTTAAAAAATTCAACCCTAGGTAAAATTGAATTTTAATACTTTTATAAGAACATAAAAAATATTTTTGAAAACATATTTAGAAAACATGGATGTGGAAGAAAAGGGTTTTTTAACTGAGTAGAGATATAAAGATTATTTTTCTAAAAAATATGATTTCAGTCAATTCAATTCATAAAAAGAGTAAAATTAAATGGAATCAAATATTCTATATAAATAACGATTTGGGTAAAATTAATGAGTTTTTTGAGAGTTAGACATTAATATTTTACCATCGTATGGATAATCACAAACAATGAGATTATAAAATAAAATTCTTATCACAATGGTAACATTAGAATCAAATTCCACATGAAATAAAGAACAATAGGGGGAAATTTAAATCCCATTAACATCCCTAAGAGCCATAATAAAAGACATCCATGGAAAGTTTATACACCACATAGAAGATATAATTAGATAATATATCATGTGTATCATATAAATATATGTGAGATAGAAATATTATACCTCAATTTCATACATATAAATTTGGCTAATCACCTGATAAAGTAATAGGGATTTTTTGGGTTATGTTCAGAGAGAGCTTTGAGTTCTGAAGGAAATGGGTAGGGGAACTATTTGACTAAACCATGTGTAGAAGGCCACATAGTTTGGACAGACCTTGTGGGGTCTTGTAAGCCGCCACTGATGAGAGTGCACTACATACTCATGGTTTTTCTAACCATGCGTTGCAGACTTATTGGGGTGTTCACCCTGGGAAGTGGGGAAAACATAGGCAGAGAATGGTCGGAAAAACCATGCCCCCCAAGAATTCATGCCATTGGTCTTGGATGGGGGCAAGCACATCGTAGGGACATGGTTCTTCCTACCATGAAACCTTTATAACATTGGATTTTTTTTGTTTTTCCCATGGTTATTGTAAATTGGCTCCCCCATTTTTCACTTTTCATTAATCCAAAAACCACTCTCACATGTTAAGATATACTCCACTCTCCTCCAAAAATTTTGTTCATATTTTTTCATCAAGTCTCTAAATCAAGAGTTGTTTATCTTGTTGGATATCCACCAGTGAGTTATTCATTCGTTCAGAACCTTTCTTCATTTATATTTCTATCAATGAATATATTTTGGTGAAATATAATATTCTATATTTTAATTATTTTCATATATCCTTTTATTTTCATCTATTCTAGACTTAATTATAGGATTATAATGGATGAGTGTTCTTGTATAAGAATAAGTAAGGTGTTATATACCTTTTATTCCCAAATATTGGTTCTTTATGACCTATTGTCATTGTACCATGCACAAAACCATACGAATGTTTCTTCCTAAATTGATAGAACCCTAAAAGGGATGTTAATTTACTGTTTGAGTCATTCTATAACACCAGTATATATAGTCGGAGGTTTTTGAACTCAACTGAATCCCCCCATGTTTGGTTTCTTTCTTTTTTCCATGTTTATTTCACCGATGACCAGTGTTATGAATTGGAAAATTCATTACTTATATTTTGAAGGAAGGGTCGTGTTTTCAATAACTGTTCTATCGGCTATCCCAATCCATGCTCTTGCAGCCTTATATGTTCTAAAAGGATTTATTCATAGCATTGAAAGGTTACTTAATGAATTCATTTGATATTCCCTCTCAGAATCTCCTTTCATATGATAGAAAAGTATTTCCCATAAGAAGGTATCAATGTGGTAAATCTCTCTGACACTCTCCATGGAATGCATTATAATATGGTATGGGAGGATTTAGAAGTGATCACTCTTTTGATCAAGGTTATGGTTACTAAGTGTAGAGGGGATTCATTGGTTCACAATGGACACTCTTATACTGTATAGTCACGATCCTTACCCACATTCTATCCACCCAACCTCTTACTCACTAGATCATGGGGAAAGGTGACATCCTCTTCAGTACCATAACTTGGTAGGTATAACTATTGGTTTCCCAAGAAGCCCATATCCTAATATTTCATTTAGTTAAGATATTAGTTGCCCATCATTTACCATGGTTATTATAAATAAGGATTTATAATCCACGGTTAATATCATTGACAAAAATTCTGAATTGGATAGATGTGTATTCATAGCCTCCTCTACAGGAACCTTCTCCATGAAATATTTTTGGAAAGAGATGAGCAACCGAGATAATTTTCATAGTTTGAATGAGAATCTATCTTGTAATATAATTCACACGAAATACAACTTCTTGATATGAAGAACTATGAAGCAGGTCATGACAGTTTATGACAACATTAAAATAATGGATGTTTTCCTAACCTCCAGGTATGCATGATGAAAAGCCTATAATGAGGAGATCGTGAACCATTTGTTTTTTAAAGTTGAATGAGAATAGAAATATGGAGATTCATGTGATACATCACTACATTACAATCTTTATAATCCCTTGGAGTCTCCTTCTTGAAATGATGGTTTCATGGGGCAGGAGGTGTGGGTCCAGAAATAATGGTGTGAGAAATTATGATAAATACAGGCTGTTAGTTCCTATATCAAGCATGGAACAAGGTCAGCTTTGAGGGTTTTCATCTAATGTGTAATTCCCTCATTTATATAATAAGAAACATACTCATTGACCTGGTAATAATTTTTAATAAATAGCATGATACTCCCAGTCTTAGTTTGTTTCTAGTGATAAGACCTCCCAATCATCTTATTCACATGAAACCCTAAAGGAACTGGGTTTTATGGTGTCTTTCTCTCCTAGGGATCAAATTTAACAAGGAAATATCTTTTAATTTTGGTGAAAATCAGGGATGGGGGATATCCATCAATACAGATGTAATATTAAACTATATTTTATTGATAATTATGATAGTGGATGGTATGCCCAAACTGATTTCAAGGTAATGATTACATGTTTAAACCATTGATTCCAAAGGAATATCAACCCTACATGTGTGTAAATATACTCAACTATTTTACAAAAAACATTTAATGGATTAGGCCAAATTCCATGGTAAATTTCATAAAAGTTATATAATGTATAGTCTTTTTAAACTATAATATCCATATTCTCCAAAAATGGAGTGAGGGAAACAAAGTAGCAGATCGTCTAACTTATATGGAAGAATAGGTATTCAATTTCACCTACCTCCTTAGTATAAACATCTAGGGACATTAGGGGGAGAATTTTATTATTGGAATACTCTCGACCTTCACTACATCTGGACTCCATAGTTTCCTATACTCAAACATTTCATTGATTAAATAAATAAATGATGATGATGAGGATGATGATGATAATGGGGATTGTGGTATAGAATTAATGACCCACTTAGATCCCTTTGAAATTTCTACACCAATGAACCAATTTATTTGGATTCCTTCAACATTTTTACTCCTTATATCTATACTACATGATCCACTCAGATACCTTGGACAATTCTAATCATTGGATGTAGGTTACTTGACCTATTGAGATGAATTATACATTTCTACTTCTTGGATTTAGTTTACATGGCCTACTCAGATGTCATAGGATTCTCTACTCCTTAAATCCGGTTTACTTGACCTAATCTAATGCATTACGAATTTATACTCCTTGGATGCATATTATCTTCCACATGTGGATTTCATTGATATTTCTACTCTATAGAACGTGCTTTTTTTATTCCTTTAATATTTATACTCCTTGTATCCTATACCCAGTAGTAATGAGACTTTATTACACATCATAGGTCATTAATGATGATTATTATCCTTATAGTTATCCATTAATATTTAGTTTCTTTATCATGGTGAACCATTATAGACTGGGAAATATCACTTGTAATTTTTTTACTTTATTACTATTATACATGCATGCTACTTCAACTTATATACACAAAATATACTTATTATAGACATTGTTGGTGGTGTCCTACTAGGTGTTATCTCACACCATGTTTGTGCCACAATTTCGTACCCAAAAGGTCTTCATGGATGTTGGTAGGGATAGGGTAAAGAATCCAATTGGTGATTCTTTGTTGATTATTTCATAGAAAATGGGGATCACATGACAGTGCTATAGGTCGTGATTCTATCTAGTGATAGTTTCTTTTTTATATTTTTTTACATTTCATATATTTATTATACTAGATGCATGTTTCCATGTATGAACTATATTCATTATAGCTACATTAAATACACAACATTTTGTGTGTGATGCTACCGATGGATTTGAATTTTTACATCTATCTGGATGATTTATCTTGTATTTATAGTTGATATTACACTTCCTCACATTATTCATTTATGATACCATTGTGTTAATTTGATCGTGTGGTTATAGACTCTCCACCATACCATCATAGTCCCTTCCATCAACTTAGAAGCATTTTCCATACAGGGAGGCACACATGAGGCTATGTGACCCACTAGATTAGGGCATCATTTAGTGGATCCCCGGTCTAGATGTTAAAAAGTTGTATCAAATGAGTTTATTTAGTTAGTCTTATCATTTGGGAACATCAGATAATAGATTTATAATTTGTTTGAGTTTGGTATTGAGGGGTTTCTGGTAGTAGATAGACCTTGCACACAAGAAAAAAACTACTTGGGGATGGGATATGATGTTTTGGTTTGTGGCTGTTATAGTTTATTTGATTCCATAGTTGGGTGATGTACATTATATGTGAAGTTATTGTTATTATTATTATGGATTTCATTTTATACATAGCTTATTATGGAATGAAATAACTGATATTATATCATTTTGGTACCTTATAAGAATAATATTCCATACATATTCTATGCCATATATGAATATTTTCATCATTAACTAACATTTATTATGTGTGCCTTGTGAGATATAACTGTATTTTTAAAAAAATTTCCATAGGAAACTGAGAAACTTAGCTGCTTAATTAAATTTAATTCATAAAAATAAAAGTATTTATTCATATATAGGATTATGAAGACACCTTAAGAAGTCAATTATGGAACATTGATTCATGGACCACTAGTTCCATATACTATAATGTGTTTATGTTTGTGATTAAATGGATTCCAAATTTCATTTGATAAATTTCGTGGATATTTATAAATTGGAATCTATAAACAATATAATTCAACATTTTAAGAAGATTTTTTTTGTAAATTGATATTAAATGATATGACCTTATATTTTGAAATGAAAATGTTTTTTTTAAATGGTAGTTCTAATAGAAACATCAAAGGTTATTTCCTCTATAACAAGCATTTAACACTTTCTAGATTTGAACCCATCATTTATAGTAGATATATTAAACCCAAATCAATCATAACAGTGGAAAGTGGGTAATCTATCATCAATTATATTTTCCCATCACTTTGACTAGGTCTTAGGAGTAGGCATAGGGGTGTGAATCATGTGTAGGAAGGAATGCTTGGGTCCATTTCATACACCTGTGATCCTGTTGTTATCAAATATTATTTAAGGTGTTTTATTGAAAATTTTAGAGATATACCACCATGATAGATCCAATTTTTGTCCCAAAAGGATGGATATTACCATTCTCTATAGGTGGTTTTCCCTAGGGAACTAGTAAAACGTCCAACAATGTCACTTGTAGAACCTCCTATTATATATGATATGGGTGATGATGTCTAGTTTCAATAGGATTTCTTATGATTTATGTAGATTGTTTAGGGAGCCCATGTACCTCCTTTATTATAAATGATTTTACCTATGAGTTTCAGTAGAATAATCCATGGACATTTTTAATGGATGAAAGATTATAAGCTGTGGAGTCATGTCTAGAGCCCATGCTATTGATTTTCAAGAATCTTGAGACACCTACCAATAGGTGAATGAATATCACTATGTATAAGATTTTGAATGCAAACAATAATTTGGTGAATTTTATTACTTGGACAGATTGTAATCTAGATTTGGCTTAGAGGAATTTCTCGATGACCTTCTGTGATTATTTTTATCCCAAGATGTTGGTTTCTGATAATGATGAGATTCCATGCAATTAGAGAAGGTCACTTTATCATTCATGGAATATTCTACTTATTTCATGGAGATGCATAATTTTTTTAAATTATATAAGGTGATTCCTTGTTTAAATATTGGATATTTGAGGATGGTCTCAAGTATGACATTTGATTGTACGTGAATTCCTTTCATCTTACTACCATATGTGGGATAGTTAATCATGTGCTTATTACTGAACATAACCTGGGCAAAGTTAGGGGAAGAGAGTAGTGTATTTTAGTTTCTCCACCTATTGGTGAAATTTCATGCAGTAGGAAGTGATACACTAAGATCACACATAAGTAAAATACCAAGAATATCATGATATTTGGTAGCTCTATTTCTTATCACCAGTGTGGGAGGCAGGGACCCATGAAGAGAGAGTGTGATAGAAACCCCATTAACTATTGAAAATGTAGCAGGATGGGTAATCTACAATGGATTTTTAGTAATTCTTCTTCACTATCAATTGACATAGTGTATACACCTACTCCTTGTTCTAGATAAGGTTTGGTAGCTTCTCATAAGACAGGGAGCTGGTGTTTGGTCAGTCAATTAGTCCAAGGTGGTTATCATGGGTGGGGAATCCAAACACCCAACTTATAGTGATAGCAGATTTGGCCATCTTGGTGTAGTTAGGTTGTTTCGTAGGGATGTGGAATATTCCATATGTATAAAATGTATCAGATACCTAAGGAGAAGAGTTTCAGACCTTTTATAATGGGAGGTAGTACTCTAGTAGCCTCTATATTTTTATCTTATGGGTTATTCTCAGTAGTTCATATTTTTTCGATTATGATGAGTCGTGGGTATATGTTAATTTTCTATATAGCGTGATGAAACTATATAATACATTGGGTATTTTCTCAAATATTTTATGCTTTTGAGGATATTTCCCCCTTAAGGTAGGTGTGTGTCGCTTTCTATAGGACCAGTTTGTCCCTAATATAAAACGGTTTGATACCATTATCAAGATGGATGGGTTGGTTCTTCATCATGATTACATTGATTAATATCAAAAACAATTATGACGTTCACATCCCTAGATATAGGGTTTTTAATTCAAGTGTTAATGTGATGTCCGTGTGAGTCGAGCTAGACCTGAAATTGTGGGGTGGGTGGGAAGACATCCCTAATTTGTAACTTATTTCTTGATGATAATGGAATTTGTTGGAATATTTCCCTCCAATGGTAGATCATTTTAAGATGGTTTTCCTAGATAATATTTTGATACTACCACCTAGATAGACAAATAGTTTTCTATCGTTCTAGTTATAGGAGATGCACTCGTTTCCATTTTGCTTAAATGACTGATACTACTGAGTTGTAAGATCTGAAAAGGTTTCTAGAGGATTTGTAGGATAAGGTAATTATTCAAACCAATGCTTATTTTTGGTGTTCTCTAACCTTTTATATATTAATGTGGATTGAAACCTTCATTTATGTTTGGATTACCAAAAATGTAATTAGTTGAAAGTTAAGAATCTGAATCCTTTTCTTCCTATAAATGATCTCTTTGACCATCTCCAAGGAGTAAGGGTTTTAAAAAATATTGATATGAGATTAGTATATCATTAGGTTCATTTTAGAACATAAAATATATCAAATATATCATTTCGTATCATATATTATTATTACTAGTAATTGGTCATGTCCTTCATCTCACATATGTGTTATTATTTTTCATGGAACTGATGTATCAGGTTTTCATATTTTTCAACATTCATTTTTTTTGTATTCGTGAATGATATATTGGTATATTATCAAAATCTATATGACCATGGAAAACATATTGATATTGTATTCAATACACTTATAGAGCATCATTTATATGATAATATCACTTTTTCTTCTTTTGGATGGATGAAATCCACCTCTTGAGTCACATTATCATAGAGACTGAAGTATCATTTGATCTAATGAAGGTGAGAGATAATGTTTCCCGATATTATTCCAATAATGTGTTTGAATTATTATGTTTCATGGGTATAGATGATTATAACATACACTTTATATAGTACTTATCACACTTATTAGCACCTCTTACTAGCTTAAATAAGAATTTTGTGAAGTTTATATGGTTACAACCTTAACATATATCCTTTCAAGAGAAAAAAATAAGATTGAATTCAATATAGATCTTGATTCTTCCATAGTCAAGTACAATCTATACATTCTATTGTGATTCATTAGGTTTTGTGTTAGTAGTAGTTTTGATGCATAAAGAGTGATTCATGGCATACTGGTCTTGTTAGTTGAGTACACATGAGAGGAACTACCCAATTCATAATGTTTAGTTGTCCACTATTGTGGATTCCATGCTTTCTGGGAGGAATTATCTACTATGAAACCATTTTATGGTGTTTATAGAGCATAAATTCTCAAGTACATCTTTACACAATGTGACTTGAATCTCGGTCAATGAAGGTGGTTTGGATACCAATATTCATTTGAAATTGAGATTTCAAACATGTTAGGAAAAGGAAATGTAGTTGGTAATGTTCTAAGCATGAGTGATTAGGCATAGACATTTCAATAGGCAAACAACAATTGAATTTTTAAGGACCTATTACTCGAGATGAATATAGTGGTTGAGGGTCATTATGGAAATTCTATAAATTTTTATTTATCAATGACCTCTTCACCTCATAATATAGTGAATGTGTTGAAACAATCTGATTTTGAGGTCCCATTCCTAAGAGAGAGTGTTGTAGAAGATGACTCGCTTCTTGGTGAGGTCATTGATGAGCTTGAGATATTTTTCATTTAAAAATGGATATGGGTTTCTAAAGTCAAACATGAAGAGTTGATGGGAGAGTCGCATGCCCCTATATTTGATATGTATCTTGGGGTTACCAAGATTTATCATTAATTTCACCATCAATAATAGTATTTATGGGTGAAAATAGATATTGTCCTTTTTGTTACTTAGTGTTCTCTTTGTCATTAGTTGAAGGAATAACACTAGTCAATAGTTGTTCTTTTATTGTAATTTACTATTCCAAAGTGTAAATGAGAAGGATCAGGGGATAAATGTATACCTATTACTGATTTCAATTATATTAACATCATTTAGGAGACCATACAAATGTATCGTAATGAGCCCCTTTGTGGTAAGTTGTGTCATTCACCATTGTACTAGTTAGTGGAAGGAGATGAAGTGTTATCGGGTCCTAAACTCATTCATAATAATTTAAATAAGATTAATCTTATTAAGAAAAATATTTCTATATCATATTCTAGAAAGAAATCATACACCATTCATCAACATTGAACACTAGAGTTTTAGGATGGGTGTTAGGTTTTCATACAATTTTTTTAGACTGGGGATAAAATATTTTAGAAACAAGGCATCTATCACCTCATTATTTCAATCCCTTCAAAATTTGGGAGAATGTTTTCCTATAATCCTATCAGTGTTAATAACCATAGAGGAACCAATCCATAAATGATTTAGTCTACATATCTCAGCTTTTATGATATCATTCTGATCTATCACATATTCTTCAACATGATGAGGTTGAGTTCGTGGTAGATGTGTCCTTTGAGAAGATTCATATATTTTTTTGATTATGGAGCAAAGGTACTCCATGTCTTGTCAGTTCCTATGGTATGGGTGCCATGGAAGCATGAATGCATACATGATCAAAATCGGGATAGGGATTCTAGTGTATCTTACCAATGGAATGAATTTTTTTCAGATGCTTCATTACCTTAGAAGGGAAACCCATGGGAAATTTGTCTTAATTGGTGGAGATTTCTAGATCCCATTTTTTTCAATGAGGTATGGATCTACTAAATTTTAGTTTTAATATTTATATTTATCTTTATAAATGTTTTTAATCTGTTAAGGAATGAATCAATAGTGTATGGGGCTTCTTTGAAGACTAAATATCTGAATGATGGAGGATAGGTGAAGGTTCATTGTATGACCAAACTTTGGGTAGAAACCCATGCAATTTGGACATACCGTGCATGGTCCTGTAAGGATCCACATAGGGGATAACACATGTTGTGTACATTTTTATGTAGTGCATTGCATCACATGTGGGATGTACACCCGGGGAAGAGGGGGTGCATGGGTAGATAATATTTAGGTAAACTGTTCTCCCCCAACTGTGTGGGCCACCGGCCATGGAAAGTAGCAGGTTCATGGTTGGCACATGGTTTGGAAAACATTGAGGTTAAAATATGAAACCTTTAAAACATAAGGGAATTTCAATTTTCCATTGGTTATTTTAATATATCTCATAACCTTTTCACATTTTACATCTCTACTATCCCTTCTCAAACATGGATAACTATTCTACTCTCTTACATGGGCTTTGATACTATTTCTTCATTGAGTATCTAAATTAAGATTTTTTCGTCTCATTCAATGTCCTCCAGTGAGTTCTCATTCCATAGGCTCATTTTTTAATTTTTATTCATATCGATGATGGAGTTTTGGTGTAATCTATTATTCCCTACTTCTAGGGTTTTCAACCATTTTTATATTTTTTTAAACTAGAGAAAATCTAAGGCTAAGAATATATGGAGGTTCTTCTATGGTCATAAGGTATGTGGTCTTTACCTTTTCTCCTATTGTTTAGTTGTCTATTCCCTATTGTCATTGTGCTACACAACAGACCTTCCCAGAGTTTCCTCTTAAACTGATAGATCCTTAAAAGGGATGTTAATTTCTAGTTTGAGACATTCTATGGAACCTATATTCAATTTTATAGGTTGTTATCCTCAACCCTAACCACCCATGGGGTGGTTTATTTTATTTTTCCATCTTTATACCACCCACGGGGTGATTTTATCATGCAATTATTTATTTTTAATTGAATATGTTAATAAAGTGGATTGTTAAAGTTTGTAAGAACCTTAAATAACACCTTTTCATTTGTATTTAAAATGTATGACTTGGACAATCCCTTGGATTATATTTGATTTTGAATGGATTTGGGAAATTATTTGTGAAATTGTTTATGAAATAGTGAATGAATTGGTTATGATGATAATTGGGATCATGATATGGGGTCGTCAACCCACTTGGATGCCTATGATATTTCTACTCTAATGATTCAGCTTATTTGGATGTCATAGAAATTTATACTCCTAAGATCTTGTTTACATGACCCACTCAAATGGATTTTACAACTCTACTACTTTTACTGAGTTTACCTGACCTACTCGATTGCCTTAGAGTTTTTTAATACTTGGTTCAAGTTTGCATATCCTACTCGGGTGCCATGGAAAATTCTACTCCTTAGATCTAGTTTTCATGAATTTCTCGGATGCCTTGTACTTCTCTACTCCTTAGACCAAGTTTATCTTCCATATTTTGATTCCATGGACATATCTATTCTATAGATCCTTCTTTATTGGATTCCTTATACATTTCTACCCCTTGGATCCTAGACCTGGTAATAATGATACTTGATTGGATGAAATAGGTTGTGGATTATCCTTACAATGATAATATTTAGACCTTATAATTTATTTTCTTGATCATAGTGTTATTTTATAGTCTAGATAGTGTTGCATGTTCTTTTAATACTCTATTACCATTATACATACACACTACATCAATATATATACACAAACCAAACTTATTGTTTCCACCATAGTTGGTGGCCTACTAAGTGTTATCTCACACCATAATAGAGTTTTTTTGGAACCCAAATACAATTCATTGATACAGGTTAGCATAGGGACAATATCCCTCTTTGTGATGCTTGATTGATTGTTTAATAGGAGCAGGGGTGCATTGGACTGGACTACAGTCTATGATTTAATTTGGAGATAGATTCTTTTTTGATGTTTTGGTACTTTTCATTCATCTATTATACTGGATTTTAGTTTCCATGTATTTCCTATATTTTTACAGATACATAAAACATATTTATTTTTTATAGGAGGTTTACCTTGACATTAATTATTACAATTATTTCCTAGATGAGTAATCTTCAATTAATAGTTGATATCATGCATTTTTCATTTATTCATTTATGATATCAATGTGTTGCATTGACCATGAGGGTATTTTCTATACAAATTAACGTCATAGACCCTCGCTACTAGTTGGAATACTCTAATATATAGAGATTCGTTCTTGAGGCCATTTGACCCACTGGCTTAGAGAATCATTTAGTAGATCCTGTATTGGGGCATAAAAATCACTCTTAAGCCATGTTCCTCATTAATTTATAAATGATGGAATATGTGGATGATATATTAGATAAAAAATCACCATAAGCAAAGACACATTTTATAAACATGTTATTCAATTGACCTCTATGTTTTCTCACTATTACCATTTTAGTTTTTACTATGGTAAATAGTATCTTTTTATTTACCAATATATTTATCCCTTTAGACTAACTATAAAATGAGCCATATTATATAATTTTAAAAAAAATTACAAAATAACATATCATTTTTATTAAATAATGTTTATTTGCATGTTTGACACATAAAACATGTTCTAACATTAACCATAAGAATTAATTTTTTCTTTATTTACTATTCATTTTGTTAAAAAATTAAGTTACTTATTATATAATTTTAATTAGGATGAATCGAAATATAGAATCCATTTTTTCAAAATAAATTCCCATAATTGAAATAATTTAAATTAAAATTATTCTTATATACACAATAAAAAACATTATTCTAGAGAAATGTTTTCCAAATATGTATAATGATTTAACATCAAAATTTAATATGAAATTGATTCAAATTAACTAAATTGTATTAATAATATTATAATTGAAATTATTTTATATTTTAAAAAAAATAAAACAATATGGAACTTTTTATATTATTTAAACAAAAATTCATATTTCTATATAAATTAGTAGTTTTCACTATTCATTGATAAATTTATATTTTAAATTTTTTTAGAAAATTCATTTTAAGATAATTTTTACATTATGATTTCAAAAATGAAGTTTATTTTTCAAAATAAATTTTATTAAAGTGTTAGAATTTAATTATACTATTTAATCTAAAACATTAGTAAAACCTTTTTTTACAGAAAATCATAGTTTTGAAACATATAGAGACCTTACTTGAAAATAAATTTCCTTTATCTAAAAAATTTATATGTACCACCGAGAGATTTTAAAAAAAGAACAACATATTTGATAGACTATATGACATGAAACATAATGGTTATAAGTCTGTATAAAATCTCAAGTCTTTACAATATATTTATCTTTAAATTAGTTTCATCTCTTCTATAACATGAAATGAACACAACATATTTGAATGAAAAGTGATACTCCATTAAAATATTATTATTTAAAGATTATCTTGAAAACCTGGTAATTAAATTGGAGGGTATGAATAGTAATAAATAATTATGAAAATTATACTATTTAAATATAAATAAAATAAATAAAATTGATATCTTTTTATTAGAGAAAAATTAAAACCATTTGAAATTAAAAAAAAATTGTTTTTTGAAGAACTTTATTTTTAAAAAGGTAGTTTACTCACACTTTGAAAACATA
This sequence comes from Viscum album, assembly GCA_963277665.1. NCBI lineage: Eukaryota > Viridiplantae > Streptophyta > Magnoliopsida > Santalales > Viscaceae > Viscum > Viscum album. The sequence goes on along the minus strand of OY728146.1, from coordinate 213,660,835 downwards.
ATTTAAAAAAAATAATTACCCATTTTAGAAAATTTATTTAAAAATATAAACCTCATTATTTTAATTTACTTTTAATAAATATCATATGGTATATTTTTTATATTTTTCGACAAAGTTTCATTTTTTATAAATAGTGAAAAATACTAAATTTTAAGTAAAAACTCATATATAAAATTATTTACCAAGTTAAATTATATTATAAATTTGATTTAAATTCCAATAAGTTCTATTATTTATCTTTTATTCCAATTTAATACATTATAATAATTTTCATACAAAAGTTTGATATAAAAACATTGTAAGATTTTGAACATTATCTCTTTGAAAATATGATTTCTCTTCACGTCTGTCAGATTAATTTTAAATTATATTTTTTTCATTTATGCGAATGGAATTTAGAAATACGGATTCCATATTTTGAATCCAAATAATTTCTTTTAATAATTTCATCTTAATTATTGACAATAATTAATAGTAAAAACACAAAATTATATTTACTATTGTTAAGGTAAAAACTGATTTACCTAGGGTAAAGTTAAATGATTCGGGTTACAATGAACTAAAAAACAGATAAAATTAATTTTATATCCATATTTATACCTTATGATTTCTAAGGATCATTTATAATATATTTTTGACCATTATATATTGTGAAAACGTGGGTAAATAATTTTCATTTCAAAAATTACAATTATGTCACTCACCTCACTTATAAAAGGCCACCGACTCACATAACTTCTTAATAAATTCCAAATATTTTGGGTCATAAAATCCATGTAAAAATAAAATACCAAATTCCATCCCATCTTATTTTAATACTTTTTTCATAAATTCATTCTTGGAATACTATTGGTATAATCTAAAAGTGGTGGTCCGAGAAGAGGTAAAATTTATAAAACAAATGTATTTCTGTTTTATTTCTTCTATAATATCATTGTAATATTATTAATTTATTATTATATTAAAACACAATTATATAACATATAATTATATGTTATTATTTTAAAGATATAAACTATATTCATCTCTTCATCCCTTAAATTTGAAACCATAAGGTTGCTCGTGTGTACGGCAGACTACAGCCTTCCGAACTGATGTGACACATTTTCCATATAAACAAATAATGGTTGGTTATGATGATGGATATAAAGTTTATGTATGAAATTTAAAACATAATTATTTTTATAGAGTCATTATAACATATGTACATTTTTACATTTCATTATGTAGTAGATATGATAATGTCTCACGTGTGTATAACACATTATCGCCTCACAAAGAGACGTGATTGGTTTTTCAATAACACTCTAAATGGAATGTAATAAGGATAATTTTAAAGAATTTATGAGATATAAATTACTTAATTATGATATTAATGACATTTTTTTCATTATTAAATTATTATATATCATTTTTTCTTAACCTGAAAAATGATAACGACGTTCGGGTATCTATAAACTACCCCCTTCATGAAGTGAAGTGAATCCCTTTTCACCCCCACACCATAAAAGAGATATATATAAGTATAATTAAATAAATAATAGGTTATATATTATATTATGATCATTTTATAAAGAAAAAATATTACTTAACTTCTTTCCATAATGATCATTGAAAAATAGAAATGTTATTTATCTGTACATATTGCCTTCCATATCAATGATTATAACACGATTCATTTTTTATAAAAATAATTAATGATTAGTTGTAAAATTATAATTTATATATAAATATAATAATTATGTAGTTGTTAATATCTTTATATGTTTAAATTATGACCACTCTGACCATACTCATCCTACTAAATTTTGTTTTGTCATATAAGTCTAACATCATCGAAACATCTGATGTAAACATAATTGATTATGTAATCCTATATAACATGCTAAAAAATTTATTAAAATGGAATAATAAAAATTGAAAATGTTCATAATATTGTAATTAATAAAGATATTTTTATTATTTAGGAATATATAAACTATAAATTTCTAATCGAACTCAAGGTAAGTGTTTCTCATCTCACTTTTACTTCTGTGAGAAATATACTATATTCACCACTTAATTCCTTTGTCAGGTGTATATACTGACCCTGTTTTATGTTATATCCTAAATTAATTTATCTTCATGGTATTTAATGTTTTATTTAATGTTATTTGTTACATGGGTCATATTATACAAAATTTTTTAAAAGTGGTAAGCATTTATTTCACAATCTCATCATTATTGGGGAATGTTTTTGTTTATATCCCCCCTGGGTAAAGTATTTCATATTTATGACTCAAAATAAATTTATTTTATTATAATTTATCTATTATCATGAAATATTTTAATTATTTCCTCTCATTTTTAATTAAAATTTTTAGGAAAATGTTTTTAATTTTTTTTTACTTTATTTCTCTCTTCAGTCCAAAATCCTTTTCAATCAAAACCATGTTTTCTAAATATGTTTTCAAAATCTTTTAACATTATATAAATTATTTTTTTAAAAAAATCATTTTTTAAATTTTTAAAAAATTTGTTTGAAGGAATATTCTTTTTATTTTCCAAAAAAATCACTATTCTAACCTTTTTATAGTTCAATGGAATGTTCTTTTAAACTTATACATCATGTATAATAATTACCCACCCTCATTACTTTTTACTATTTGAATCTTGTTTGGAACATTTTTAAGGTCATTTTTAAATAAAATTATTTTCCTAATATTTTTTAAATTCTTATTTTTGAAAATTTATTTTCAATGAAAATTAATTTAAAAATATTCTATAAAATTTCTATATTTAAATTAAATAGAGATATTTTAAAAGAATGATTATTTTCCTCAAGGAATGTTCTAAGTGATCTGTCAAAATCATTTTCTATCTAAGAATATATCCATTAATGTTACTTATTTTTAATGGGGGATATAATCCAATGATACCATCCTTCTCCTTTCTTTAGATGGATTATGATAAGTTTAATTGGGGAAGTACTATATTGATACCATTCATTTTACACTAGATAGTTTATTATTATGTATAATGATTGGGCTATTTATTAACATTTCATAGGAATGTTTTTCAATAAAAAGGTTTATGTTGATTATATTTCACCTCTTTCATATGAATTATTCATTGGATCTTTTTAGTAAATGTCGGGGACTGCTATAACACTTAAATGAATCTGTCGGTCTCATGAAAAAAACCATATTTGGTTTCCGCTGAGGCATTACCAATTTATGTAGATTTTCTGGGAATAATTACTCAAAAGTATTAAACGTATTATCACAAGGCCTTGATGGTATGTTTTTGATTTATAAAATTATTCATTCCATCATTATGAATTAAATTTTTTTATATTCAATATGATATTTCAATTAGTGTAAATTTCCATGGTTAAGTTTCATGATCATGTTCTCGTATATATGGAATTATTCAATCATCATGTATTCCTACCATATTATACTCATGTTATTGATTAAATGTAAGGTATTTTAGTTATTTTTATTTTCAAATTCATTCTTCCTTATTTATTCATAGTTTCTACTATATGTTTACCCTTATTGATATTTTGAGATCACCGATTTCTCATGTTTTCTTTCACCCAGGATACATGGACGTTTATTTTGATTGATAAGTAGGTATACACTAAGATGAATAATGGATTTTTCTAATAAAATTATTTCAATATTTTATTTTTAAAAATTTAATGTTAATTTAAAGTATGTATATAATTTACCATCAGTAATAAAATATTCGGTCTTTTGGGATGCAATTCATTATATCTTACGCAAATGTAATAAAGTTGACATTTTATCTAGGATATGGGGGTCATGGTCACTATAATTGGTATCATATACTGTTTAATAGAAACCATGGTAAATAGATTTATGAAATAATTTAGATCAGGGATCAAAAACCTATTATAGAATTTGAGAATAAGTATAGAAGAACTTTGAAAATTTTTGTTAAAGAATATATTAAATTATTTTTCCTAGAAAGTATATCCATGTTTGGATACTATATGTTGATGTGGTTCTAGGACAGATGTGATTTGGGGTAATAACTCATAAAAGAGAACATTATGTCTAACCTGATCATCACTTAGTGCATAAAAAGTGGAATTATTGTTCACAAAGTTTGACACTACTTGGGGATATTCTTAGGATATTCACATTTTACTCACAAATAATTATAATGGGTTTTCAAAAAAAATCCCACAAAAATATGTTTTTTATTTAGAGATTATCAATATATAAATTTAAAAATTTATGTTATATTTTTTACTAGTATTGGGATGACACATTATCTTTCATAATGTGATGAGCTAATCTAGTGTATGTTATCCTTTTGAAATGGCGCCTAATTCTAGAAATATGAAAAATATCAATGCACCTAATCCATAGGGTAATAATGATAATTTCTTTGTTGTTCTTGATCCAATATATTTAATTTAACAAGTCTCTAAAACATTCTTATCATATAAATACATAGTTTCATATTCAATCAAATTTGTGGAAGAATTCATGATTTATTATTCCTTTAAAGGGAAGATATAAAAGGAGAGGATGGTAGATTCACAAATAAATAATGTGAACAAGGGAAATAAGGTTTTTACAATATTTGATACCTATGAAAGTAAACACCTTGGTACATGTATAAATGTAAAATTAGTTTGTCACATGTGTGGAGATAAAGTCCATTATTCTCATTATATCAAGTGATATAAAAAAATTTCAATGTTCAATGCTTCAAATGTAAGTAGGTAGGGTACCAAAAAAATGAATTCCCCATGATTCAATAAAATATTCCAAATAAGAGGTTAAGGGATTAAGGTCATGCTTATGTAATTGATGTAACCAAATATTAATGATAAATGTTCTTCTGTTTGGATTCAATAATTATATAATTTTATTATTTTATCAAGAATATTCTAGTATTAACAATTATGAAATGTATAATGATTGTATTGTAGTAATTTTTCATTATGAATTTGAATGAGTGTATTGATTTGTATTGTGGAATAACAAAAATTATATTAATGGGAAGTTGTGTTAGGTACTAGGATGGGAAGCGGAAGACGATGGGCCTGGAAAATAAAATTTTTCACATCACCATAGGAACGTTACAATGTCTACTACATTGAAATATCCCTGTATGGTCTGAGTACCATGTATGGAATTGATAGAGAACAAAAAATAGAATGAACAAGTACCATGTTTTGATCTGACATGTGCAAGTTCATCACAGAATACTGTCGACTATTGCACGAAGACTCTGAATTTGAATCCCCCTAGATCATCCACACACAACTCTAAAATCTTCTTCCACATCGTTCATTGGAATCCTGGTGCTAGCGCGGTACTCCAATGAGATCTTCTACGCAATGGTGATCACTTCAAGGAAAGTGTCTTCAATTTAAAGAAGAAAGATCATGACGACCTTCCCTGCTTGAGAGAATCTCTCTCTAGAAATATGGTGGTGAGAGGGGCTCTGAATTTTGACACATGAGTGGTTCCATGGGGAGATCCTCTCTCTTATATAGGGGACATCCTAAATACCCAGTATGGGTTCCTGACCCCTATGTAATAGATATCCTCTATATAAGTATTATAAATATTTATTTCTGTCAAATTAAATTATGCTGTAAATAATATTTATAATTTTATCACTAACTAAAATATATATTAAATATATATATTCTATGATAATAATGGGTCTTTAACTTGAATCACTTATCATGAAAGTATTTAAAGAACCCTTGATATTCAAATCCATTCGAATAATATTTTATCTTTTTATTTACTTATTCACTTATAAATACATTTTATAAATAAATTCAACATATTATTCTAAGCTTGAATAATTATATAATTTATTTATTACTTGGTGATCCATATAAGTTAGATAATACAGGGACCCGTTTGTGGGGCCCACCAAGTTCTATATTTCTATTCTTAGAATAGTGCATATTCTTATAGAACTATAGTGTTTGACCCTCTTGGACTTTATCTAAATAGCAGTGAATAATATCCACCGACCAAGTGTGGAGTATAGCAACACATACAGGACCCTATAGAGATAAGGTAAATTCAAAGCAATGACTACCTTCCTATGAACATTGTCTATGTAATATAATTTCTTCTTCCTCGATATCTCAATAAAGAAGAATGCACACTAGTGTCAGTATCCTTTATCTTTCATTATTTTATTTGTTGATTTTTCCAGAAAATCATTCCATACACTACCTTGGCCATGTATTTAATGATGGTGCAACCATCCTAATCAACCAACCCTGAGATATCTCTTTCTCAACTCGGAAGTGACAAATCCTATCTTGATAATTCAATCAATGTCATATCACCAATAACATACCCCACACAAGCTACCTCACCATGACTTAATTCCATGGTTTTTACCTTGCATCAAAGTAAACAAGTAAATGACATACATTAAAAATGGTCTCATTTCTAGGGATCATTACACATGTCTGTAGATAGTAATGACCAAGGAAACATGAAACATGGGGTGTTTCTATTATGTGGGTATTTCCCCATGATCTCAACTACTAGAAATCATCACGTGCAAACTTCATGAGAAGAAGTATCAATTCTTTTGATCCCCCAACACCTGATGGTCACACATCATCTAATTCCCATCAAAATGATGTAACTGTACCATATGACATTACTTTAAGATTTCGTTCATGGCATCTTAGGGTTCTCACTACATCCTATGATCTTTTATAACCCTTTGATACAACAATTCATCTAAGGAAATTTTTCTAAACAAATTGGATGAAGAAGTATCTACGCTATTATGGGAACATAAGTACAAGTATATATATAACAAATTATATTGATGTAGTGGTAATCAAAGTAAATTAGAAGTTGGGTCCTAGTAACCCACTTTCAACACTCCCACTTTCACTAGAGCCAACTGCTAATATGTTTCAATCATCTAGATCTCACATGGAAATCCTGATTCTACGAAGAAATAGATTTAATCAGTGGTTCTACCACATTTTTCTCTTCGGTTACTCTTCTAACTAATACATCACCTCATTGAGTAAAATCCCTCTAGATATGAATATTTCGATTAACGTTCTTTTTTCCTCTAGTGAGACCTGGGCTTCATGGCAAGCACCACTATAGTAGTATTATCATAATATACTAGCACATGGTCTGGACTGCTAGGCACAACACCAATATATGAGATAATGATGCATATTTGGACTTCTTCCTTTGTTGCATCAGAAGTTTCAATATATTCAAACTCATCTATATAATCGACATCCATTGCCCTTTTTGAGCTTCTCTAGCTTACTGTGGCACCATTCAGAAAAAAGATGTAACCTGACTGTGATTTGAGATAATCATGATCTTTATAGAAACTAGCATCAGTGTATCCTCTCACTACGAGTTCCTCATCTCCTCCATACAACAGGAACATATCCTTTGTATGGCACAAGTACTTTAGGATAGTTTTAACAACTGCCCAATAAATCACTCCTAGATTGGCTTGATATCTACCCACCATGTTTAAATAAAAGGGGACATTAAACCTAGTATATAGCATGGAATACATGATAAAACCTACAGTCAAGGAATAATGGATTTTATTCATTATTTAAATCTCCTCCTGTTTTTGTGAACACATTTTCTTATAGATATTTATACCATGTGACATAGGAAACAATCCTCTCATGGATTGTTCCATATTGTACCTTTTTAGTACCATGTCAATATATGTATTTGAATTAGCCAAATAAGCCTTTTAGGTCTATCTCGATATATCATGATCCCTAAAATGTTGTCTACTTGACCTAAGTCTTTCATGGAGAATAATTCATTTAAAAAAGTCTTAACTAGACGTAAGACTTGTACCTCATTTATCATAATTAATATATCATCAACAAATAACAGTAGTAAAGTGATGGCATTCCCTTCAACCTTTTATAGACCTAGGGATCTCTTCATTTTTTACAAAACAGAATTCTCTTATATCCTCATCAAAACAAACATTCCATGACCATGATTCCTGCTTCAATACATAAATGTATCTCTATATCATGTATATTTTATTGGCATTCTTTGACTTCAAATACCCTTTTGGTTGACTCATATACACGTATTTAACCAAATTCTCATATATAAAAGATGTTTCAACATCCATTTTCCAAATATTATAATCATGAAAATCTATTATTGCAAGAAATATCCTTATGGATTTAAAAATTTCTACTGGTGAGAAGGTTTCATCATAGTAAATGCCTTGACGTTTCCTATAACCCTTTGCAACCAGTCTTTCTTTAAAGGTATTAACGTCACTATCCATGTCCAGTTTCTTCTTGAATACCCATTTTCATCCAATGGGCTTTACATCAGTTGGAGGGTCTATGAAAATCCAAATATGATTTTTTTTACATGGAATCCATCTCAGAATTCATGGATTCTTACCATTTAGCAGCTTCTTTTCCTTTTACTGCTTCCTTGTAGTTTAAAGTTTCATCATCCTCAAGGAATAATGTGTCACCTAACTCGGTGAGAAGAATACCATAATTCTCTAGTTCTATAACCTCTTTCGTAGACCGACGTAGAATTTGTGTCTCAAGAATAACTTATTCTTCCACTTGCTCTTATAAAGATAGTTCCTCTATAAATGCTTGTGAATCTGGATCATTAACTTCATCAAAGTCAATCATCTTCCCAATGTTTCCAATAAAAATATATTCCCTTTCTAGAAATATGGTGTATCATTCCACAAGAACTTTTCTATATAAAGGTTTATATATGTAATATCCTTTCGATTCCTTTGGATAACCTATAAAGATGAATTTAGAGCTTTTGGATGCTAATTTGTCACTTGGTAATGTCTTGAAAAATTTCTTGCACACCCATAAATGTATGTGTGTCATACTGGCTTTATTTATATACCATAACTCATTTGTAATCCCATCTTCATATTTATTTGATACTCAGTTAATGGTATATGCTATTATCTGCAAAGTGTATCCCCAAAAGGATAATTGAAGAGTTGCATGACTCATCATTGATATGACCATGTCATGCAAGTTCATGTTCCACCATTCAAAATCATCATTCCATTGTGTTGTATAAGGATAAGTGAGTTGAGATATTATCCCACACTCTTTCATGAGATCAGTGAAAGCTCGGTAAAGTTATTCCCCACCTCAGTCTGAGCGGAGTGCTTTTATCTTTTTACTGAGTTGGTTTTCTACTTCATTTTGGTATTCATTTAAAATCTAAAAGGAATTAGATTTATACCACATTAATTAGAAATATACATACCTATTATAGTCATCAGTTAAAGTAATGAAGTTTGAAAACCCACCCCCTTCCTATATTGGAAATGGACCACGTACATCAATATGTATTAATTCCAGCACAACATTGACTCTTTCTCCCTTTCCTTAGATAGGTGCTTTGGTCATTTCCCCTTATAAACACGATTCACATACATCCAAGGGTTCTAACTATACTGAGTCAAAATACCATTCTTTATGTAATATTCATAATCACTTCTCATTTACCTCACAAAGCCTGAAGTGCCATAGGCATGTGATATATGAGTTATGTGGGCTGTTTTTATCATTGATTGAAATTTTGTGGTTCTCAAGTTCCAGCATGTATAAACCATTTTAAATATGTGTCATACCATTACATATGTTATCCCTATAAAAGAGACAAAATTAATTTCCAAACATGAAGAAAAATCCCAAAGCGTCTAAACTCGATATATAGATAATGTTCCTTTTTATAGAAGGTACATAATAGCAATTTTTTAAAACTAGAATAAAACCACTTGGCAAGGTTAAGTGATATTCTCCCACTCCCAAGGCTTCTCGACTTGCATAGTTTTCATCTTAGAGATCCACTTCACCTTTTTCAATCTTCTTGAACCTACTTTTTTCTTATATAAAAATACAAATGAGTGATCTACATGTTGTATCGAATACCCCACTTGTAGATAAAGATAGATTGAATTCATTAACAAAAATAGTTGAATTAGAAGAATCAGTTTTCTTCTTCTTCCCAGCTCTAAAATTCTTCTTTAAGTGTCTTTTCTTGCCACATCCAATATAGAAAACTTCTTACTCGTTACTCTACCTTTGAATCATGGTATTATTCAAAGGACGAAGCATTATTGTCTTTGTCCTAGCCAAGGCCTTTGATTTATTTTCCTTGCACTTGATTTTCTTGTTCGCCAAAAGGACATATGAATTGGTATTTTTTAAATCCTTTTCAGCTGGGAAAACTAAATCCAAAAGGTCTGGGAGATAATTTTTCATATAATTCATTTTGTAATTTATAATAAATGTCGATAAGCTTGACAATAAAGAGACAAGAATGAGATCTACTACTAGTTCTTGGTTCAATTTAAACCCAAGGACTTCAAGCCTATCAATTTACTCAATCATTTTGAGCACGTGAGGACTTTATTCATACCCTTATGCTAGAATGTACTTATTAAGGTCACTTATGATCTCTTACCTTTCCTTCTTATCCCTCTTCTAATATAATTCTAAGAGATGGGAAAGAATCTTATAGGAGTCCTCGTACTCGTGAATTTTTGCAATTTGATGGACATGGATGACAACATGATGCATTTAACATCAAGTGCATTGTATACATGATTCCTACATTTATCTTTTTCTGCCTTGCTTTCTCCCTGAGGAGGCCCAATAGGAATTGGGGATTCCGGCACATATGACTTCCATTATTGGAATAATACTATTCACAAGCACCTGTACCACTCTTGGATGTTATTGTTGGTTGGGATATTTTATTTATCCAAAATCAATCATAGTGATAATGTACTTGTGGTGATATTGATTTCCATCTTAAATCTATATCAGACAAACATTTTGCAGTTAGTGCTTTGTATTTATTACCTTTTTTACATTTAGGATTAATGAATTATTATATCATTTAAATGTCTCCCACTATTTTAGAGAACCTTAAGAGCAATCATTATTATATTTTCAATACTCTGTTGCTTGAGAATTCTAATGGGGAGGATCCTCAAAATGTCCCTTATAGTCAACAAGATATGGCCACACCACTACATAGAGGGATTCAAGGTAGGAACTAGGTTGGCCAACCACTTGACTTGTGGTTCCTTATTTTTTTATTAAAGACCCAGATTTTAGAATCTAAACATGATTACCTAAACATCTTTCTTCTAAAGTGATAGAAACTTAGCTATGGCTAATCCTTGATAACACACTTCAGTTAAGTTGACCCAGTTCTTTCATGAAGAAACACTTTTGTTGTAAGAGGCACTCTCAACTATGGCTGACGATCACCCCAAACACCCATTTTTGATTAGATGGGACAAATGGAAGGCTTTTGGGCATAATATATCTTTGAGGGATTTTGATATTTTTTGTGGAATATAATCGTCTTTTATCTATATCATCAATCATTATTGTCACACTCAAAACTGAACATGAAATAGAAATACATTTCTCATTTCTTTACGCATTTTTTATCTTGTTTACATTTCTATGTAATCAAGAAATAATCATGAATTCTCATAAGAAAATAAACAATTCATAAAGGAAAATCATGAAATCCAACTAGTCTTGAGCATTCTATTATGATCGATACATAATGGATAAAAATTGACCAAGGGGCATCCATACTTGAGTCGACACCTGAATCACGTCGTAGACATCCCCAATTCAATATGCTCAACTCCAGTCTGTATTACCACATTGACATGGTGGGGTATGTGTCTCGGATCACCATTGTTTAATTACAAATATACTCACACACGGGCGAGGGGTTTTAGGGGTACAAAATACAACATGTGCATTGGACACGTAGGTCCTTATACATATTTGAATTGAAAGATGATTTGTAGATGGTCATTTTTCTAATTAATTATTACAATCATCGTACGTATTGAATAAATAATTAAGTAATATAAAAAACTAGACATGCATGGTTCAGTTTCTTGCTCAAGACTAGTCGGTATAAATAAAGAACAATTAAAAATTAAACTGCAATAAAATTTAAATAGTACGAGGGTTCTATAATAAATTAAATGAATTTAAATAAATTCAAATAATTTATATTTATCTGTTATAACTATTTAATTTAATTTTAATTCCAAAATTTAAATTAAACCATTAATTAAATTTCAACTATAACATTAAATTAAACTATTAATTTAATTTTATTTCTAAAATAAAATTACTCTATTAATTTAATATTAATTCTAACTAAATTATTGTTTCAGATTAAATTAAATATAACCCAAATCTTGATTGGAAGTAGTTTTTCAGGATTGAGAACTACCGCAAGGGAGTATTACTAAAATAGGGCCAAATCATGGCGTCAGCGTGGTGTGATTGAGGCGTGACTGCGGTGTGATTGCGTCATGACCGCAATGTGACCATGGCATATCTTCTTGGATAGGCAGCACGTCAAGGCAGCAACGTCTTCCAACCAGTAGCAGAATCCTCTGTCTAGGTGAGAGGGTGGAAATTTACTACTATGGCTAGCCGTGAGGGTAGCGACATGCAGCTTTGTCCAGCCGCGAGGGTGGCGGCATGCTGCTCTAGCTAGAAATATGGGCAGCGACCGACTGTTCTGGTGTGGCACTGATTTGGGAGGCGAGGTGACCCGATTAGGTTTGTTGAGGTGAGAGAGAGCGTTGTGATCCAGAAGAGGTGTTGTCCGGTAGCGGCATGTGATCTGGGGACCTCTGAGGGGGAGACACTATGACCTAGGGTGGTGCGGACTGATGACAGTGAGTAGTTTCAGGCGCGATGTGGTCTGGCCATGTGTGATGCGAGGAGGTCGCATCATGGGGTTCCAAGAGGCGTTTCCTTGTCTAGGCAGCATGAGCTGGCAGCATAATGTGAGGCAGAAAAGGGAGTGGTGCGGTGGTCTCAACTAGGGTTTAGGGGGTTGGGGGTTGTGTGCCACGCAAGAAAGAAGACCCAAAGGGTGTTCAGATACATTTTTAATTTATTGTTTTTTCTTTTAAAAAAACATACTCTCTTTTTTAAAATTAAAATTAATATGGAAAAACACCCACATTGAGGTCTTGGTCTCAAAAAATTTTTAAAATTTTTTTCATATAAAGCCTAAATACTTTAAATAAAAAAACAAGACTTGACCCCAAGTCTTCAAAGACCCCTTTTAATCTTATTTTTTATTCGAGTAATATAAAATAATATTATGTTATAATATATTTTATTTAACTCCTAAAATAAAACCCACCAGATAAATTCTTATGACTCAATTCCATCCAAATCATGGTCAGATTCCGGTATATTGAAGAAGTAATAAATAAAATTGAAACACATTCTTAATAAAATAATAATCGGAATAATTGTAAATCGACGAGTCTATCCATTTAAAAATTTTAAATGGTTGTAACTTGGACATTTGGAAACTGATAGACATACTGTCAGATCCATTGGAACCAATTTTATGCCCCGTACTAAAATTAAATTAAATTTAATTTTTTCCCTTTCACTTTGAGTAATCACAGGTCCCTCTGATACCACGTTTAGGTAATGGGACGGGCAGTGGAAGCCAATGGGCCAAGAATTTAATTTTTTATCATTATCAGAGCAACGTTACAACGTCAAATCCGATGAACTATCTCTGTACAGTCTGAGGACATCGTGTGGATATAGCAAAGCAGAAAAAATAAAATTAAAAATGACCTTGTTGTATTTGATGTGTGAATGTACGTCGCAGGATGCTGGTGTCCATTGCATGAAGACATGGACATTGAATCCCTCTTGATCGTTCGTACACACCACTCAAATGTGCTCATGTGTTGTTTGTTGGAATCTGGGTGCTTGCGTGGTACTCCAACAAGCTCTTCGATGCAACGGTGATCCAAGTATGGAAAGCATCATTGATCCAAATAATGAATATATTTAAGACCTTCCTTTCTTGAGAGAATCTATCTCTAAAATCACATATGAGAGACAGGCTCTCAATTTTGACACATGAATGGATCCATGGAGAGAGCCTCTCTCTTTGTTATATAGGGGATATCTAAAATACCCTGTATAGATTCCCGGACCCTGTATAATAGATATTATCTATATAAGTATTAGAAATATTTATTTATTTCAAATTATATTATTCGACAAATAATATTTATTATTTTATCACTAAATTCTATATATATTAAATATATATATTCCATGATAAACTTGAGTCTATAACTTGACTCACATATCTTTAAAATATTAAAGGAACCCTAGGTATTTAAATCCATAAAAATAAAATTTTATCTTTGTATTTACTAAATCACTTTTAAATACATGTTATAAATAAATTCAATATATTATTCATCGATTGAATAATTAAAGAATTTATTTATTACTTGGTGATCCATAGAACTTGGATAATACTCAAACCCATTGGAGGGGCCCACCAAGTCCTATATTCCTATTCTCATAAAAGGGTATATTCTAAAACCGCTATAGTGTGTGACCCTCTAGGCCCATATCTCAAGAGCAGTGAATAATATTCACCTACAAAGAGAGTTGTCTAGAAACCCATCGAGGCCCCTATAGAGATAAAGTAATGTTAATGAAATGACTACCTACCTACAAACATGGTATATGTAATATAATATCTTCTTCATAAATATCTTAATAAAGGAGAATTCACACTATTTTTATCATCCTTTATCTATCTTAATTTCATTTTTTGATTTTTTTTCTGACATTCTTACCTTCCATTACCATTGCCATGGATTTAACGATGGTGAAACCATCCTAATCAACCAGGCTCAAGATATCACTTCCTCAACTCAGAAGCGGAAAATCCTATATTGATCATTCAATCAATTAAATGACACCAATGATGTACCCAACACAAACTACCTGGTCATGACTTAATTTCTATGGATTTCACTAGGCATACAGGTCTGCAATTAAATGACATACAATGATAATGACCTCAAGTCTGGAGTCAATAACACATGTCTGTAGATTGGAATGACCAATGACACCTGAAACATGTGGTGTTATTAATATGAGGGTCTTTCCTAATTATCTCAACCACAAGAGACTATCAAGTTTGAAATTCATGAGAAGAAGTCTCAATTATTTTGTGCCCCATGCACCTTTTGGTCACACATAATCTGCGTCCTTTTAGAATACCATAACTAGACCATAGGAAATTACTTTAATATTAATATCATATAATCTCGGGGTTCTCATTATAGCTCAGGATCTATTATAATCCTTTGATACAACATGTAATCTAAGGAAATTTCTATAAAAAAAAGTGGATGCAAAAGTATCTACACTATTATGGAATGATATTAAACATGTATATATATAAAAAATGTATACATGTATTGGTAATCAAAGTACAACAAAAGATAGGTCTAGGGAACCCACCTTCAATAAATTTATCTTCTTGGAAAACACATAATTTTGGGGAAGATAACCATTAATATGTTCTTGATATTGAGATAATGATGCTGGGATTAAGAGACAGTTAATATTGATAAAGAAAATTAGAGTGTACTAACTACCAATAAAATATTTAATGAAATTTTGAAAAAGTGGTTTATGTTATCACTAATAGACTTTAAAACATTTTTTTATTTATGTAATATATCATTAATCTATTTTTTATTTAAGTAATAGAGTAGTATCCATGTTTTCAATAAGTATTTATGTTAATTCAATTTCTTACCATGTTTCTATAGAATACATTACAATGGTATTCATATTTTTTTTATACAAAGATTAAGAGATATTTTATATTGTTAAGGGGATTCGTGATATGTTCCTTTTGAAAACATAGTGACCTTATTTCTAAATTTTTTTATCTTAATATTTTTTATGGTTTATAAGGTTAACCATTGATGAAATGGATTAAGTTAAACATTGGATGAAGTATCATAAATTAACTTATTACTTCACAGTATAATGATTTAAGCACATTGGATAACATGTGCTAAAATTTTGTTGTAATAATAACAATAGATTAAAGGAATGACATATCATTATATCAAGGATGTTACAGTCATTTAAAAGTGAATTTTAGTAATTTTGGAATAAAAATTCATGTTGGATATTCATTTTTTATGGTAACAAATTAAGTGGAAAATTATCAAAGCACAAAAAAATATGAAATTGTGACAATGAAATAGAGATATATCAAGTAATTAAAATTCATATATTCTCAATCTATATGGTAAATGAATTCCACATCTCTATGAAAATGACATTAAAAAAGTAATTATCCATTTATTATCAGATCCTCTGAATCAGATGGTATTTAAAATTATTATTGATTTATGATTTTCAAGTCCTTACCATTCCATTGACCATTTATTTTTTTGTGATAAATTACCTATACCATTATGTATAATTATTTATTCTTTTATTCTGGATCCATATCTTTACAATCAACCTATGTTATCCTACATAGACAACTAGTTATCTATTATTCCATATGAACTTTGTATTTCCCTTATCTTTTATTAAGAGGATGTTTTTTACCCCTTATCATGTTTTAGGATTACAACAAGGGTATTTCAAAATGAAAAACATTTATTACTGAGTTCAAGATTAAATTTTGAGGATATATTTTATTTAGGGGGGTTGATTGTAACACCCTTAGATTTTAAAATATGAACTTCCTATTTTATAGCATCAATGATGTGAATAACCAAGAATAGAATCAAATATAACATCCTTAAACATTAAAATATATTTATTTTTGAATAAATTTTATCTCTTTGATAGCCTAAAATGCAAGAAACACCTTTCTTGAATAAAACACGATACCCTATTAAAATATTATTATATAAAGATTAAAATTATCACATGGATTCTAAATTAGAGGGTATGAATATAATTCACTAAAAATGTAAAATATATGGTTTAAAAATTTATAAAATTACTAAAATTGTTATATATTGATTATAGATAAAATTAGAACCACCTGAAAACAAAAAAAGGAATGGTTTTAGAAAAAAAACATTGTTTTTCAAAAAGTTGGTTTAGTCTTGATTTGCAAACATAATTTGAAATTAATTTTTACCATTTTTGGAAATTTTGATTTTAAAAATTAATTTATTAAATATATATTTATAAATTTTATTAGGGTTAATTGTTTTGAATTTTTCTAAAAATTTTCATTTTTTTCATTAGTAGTGAAAAATAATAAATTAAAATTTAAAACATCATTTTTCAAATTATATATAAAGAAAAATTATATTTTAAATTGATTATAATTTAAAATTATTTCACTTATATATATATTAATCCAATTTAGGTTATTTTAATTATAAACATGTTGAATTATTCTACAAAAAGTTTGATAATTATTGAACATTTTCTCCTTGAAAACCTGCTTTCTCATTATGTCTAGGGGATAATTTTAAATTATAATTTTCCATTTATTTGAATAAAATTTAGATAAATGGATTCCATATTTTTAATCATAATAATTTATAATATCATATATTGTAGTATTAATTTTTCACCATAATTAATATTAAAAATGTTAAAAATTATTGACCATAGTTAAGATAAAAACTGATTTACAAGAAGTTGAACTAAAAATAAAAGTCTAAACAAAAAACATGTTTAAAATATATTTTATTGGTTTGTTTTGAACTTATAATCACTATGTTATTATAGTAGTCCATTTTTTACACTTTTATCTTGTTAGAAACATGGGTACAACTTTTTCTTTTCAGAAATTAATAGTGTTCCACTCATCTCACTTATAAAATACTACCCACTGTCATATCATAGAAGAACATTAAAAACCTTTTGGTTCAAAAAATACCTTTCCAAATCACATACCAACCTCAATCATATAATCATAGAATTAGTTTTTTAATCAAAAATATTTACTTGTAATAAATTAGGTATAATCCTAAATAGATGGTCTGAGAAGATGTACATTTCCTAACAGTGATGACTTATATTTATCTTCTCTTCCCTTAAATGTGAAATTATAATGTCGCTTATATGTATAATGGATTTCCATCTCATGATACGATGTGATATGTTTTCCATCAACACCTATCACGATTAGATATTATGATGAATATAATGTATATATATGATATCAATAAAAAATTATACATCTTGAGTCATTTTATAATAAATAATGTTTTTACATTCCATATCATATCGAATATTATAACATCACCCTTGTATACGTCGGACTACAACCTTTGCAAAGTGATGTGATTCATTTTTCATAAACTCATTACATGGTAGAAATAAAGAAAATATTAATAAATAAATGTAATTTAAATGATTTAATTAATATATTAATTACAAAACTATCATTATAAAAATATAATATATCATTTTTATATTACACTGAAAAATGATAGTGTCGTTCATGTAGCTATAGACTATAAACATCAAAAAATGATGTGAATCTCTTTTCATCACCACAAAAAATGGATGATATGTATAAGTATATTTAAAAAATGGTATATATTAAATTATGATAATTCTATAAATATAAATTATTATATAAATTCTTTCCATAATGATCATTAAAAAATGAAAATGTTACTCATTCACATATACGACCTACCGTCTCTATGATTGTAACATAGCTCATTTTTCATAAACGTCATTATTGATTGGTTTTAAATGTATAATTTATTTATAAATATTATAATGATTTAATGATTATTATTCTGTATATTTTAAAAAATTACCACTTTTACCTTACTCAACCTACCAATGTCATTTTTTACACTTAAGCTAAATATCATTGAAACATAAGACATGAAAATAATTGATTTAGTAGTCACATATAACAATGTAATATGTAAAAAAAATAATAATAAACTTTAAAAGGTTGTTTAAAAAATAATAATTAACATTAGTTTATTATATTAGAAGATATTGAATGTATGCGATGAGTCTGACTCAAGGTTAGGGTTTCTTTTCCCACTTTAACTTCTGTGACATATATGAAACATTCACCACATATTACTTTTTTTGTTATGTATATACTTCCCTTTCTTATGTTATATCATGAATTATTTTATGTTTGTAGTATTAAATATTTTATTTAATGTTATTTCTTTCATGGGGCTTATGATATTAAAGTTACCAAGGTAGTAATAGTTTATTTTAAAATCTAATAATTATTTAAGATGGTTTTTTAAGTATCCCTTAAGAAAATTATGTAATATTTCTATCTTAAAAAAATATATTTTCTTAAAATCTTGTGATTCATGAAATTTTTCATGTAATATTACCATTTTTTTTATTTTGGTACTTAAAATTATTAATAAAATGCCTTTTAGAAAATCTATATTTATTTACCACTTCATCCAAAAATATTTTTTCTTCAAAAAAATGTTTTCCAAAAATGTTTTCAAATTTTTTTACATTATCCAAATGATTTATTACAAAAATGACCCATGTTTTTCTATTTAAATAGTGTTTTGAAATGAATATTCTTTTCATTCTCCGAATAAGGAACTTCTCTATATTTTTAATAGTAAAAAATGATTGTTTTTTTAAAATATATAGAATGTATAAAATTACCCCCAGTTAGGAAAGTCATTTATTTGATAATTAATTTTCATTTTTATAAGGTTGCTTTTTAGAAAAGGAATTTCCTAATATTATGAAAAAATATTATATTTTAAAAAAAATTAGGGGAAATGATTTTGAAAATATTATATGAATTTTATAGTTTTAAACATAATTGGATGATTTTAAAGAAAGGTCATATTCTTAAAATAATGTTCCAGTTCATCTTTAAAAATAATTTTCTATCTAACATGACATCCTTTGATGTTACATATGATTTAATGGGAATGTAATCTAATGATACCATCCTTATTATTTATTGTAAATTTTTATGATCAGTTTGATTACGGATGTACTATAATGATACCATTCATTTTACTATGGATGGTTTATGATTGTGTTTATTGATTAGGGTAGTTGTTAAAATTTCATAATTAATTTTTAAATAAGAATGTTACAGTTTATTATGTTTCACCCCTTACATATTTGGAATCCATTAGACATACTACGTGATTGGTGGGGCCCTCTTTATCCCCTTGATGCATTAGTAGGTCTCATGAGACAAACTAGACTGGGTTTTAGATGAGGCCCTTACCATATATATGGATGTATTGGGAAAAGGAATCAGTGGTATTATATGTCATGTCACAAGGCCTCTGTGGTATGTTTTAGATGTCTAGAATAATTAATTCTATCATTATGAATTCAGTTATTGATATTCCATGTGATTATTCAGTTTTCTTGAATATCCATGGATAATTCTAAAACTCATGTGATTATTAATATGAAATTATTTTATCATCATTTATTTCTACCATATTATGTTCATGTAATTGATTAAATTTATTTGTTTTGTTATTTACCAATACAAATTTATTATTCCTTATTTATTCATAGTTATAAATACACACTTACAAATATTGAGAATACGAACTCACCCCAATATTATGTTTTATTTTCCCCAGGATACAAGGAAGTGTTTTTTCATGGACATGTAGGATACACTAAGGGAAATAATGGCATTATATAAGAATATTATTTGTTTATTTTATGTTTAAAAATATAATGTTAATTTTATATTTGTATCAACTTTACCAAGAATACTAAACTATTTGGTCCTTCAGGATATGATTCCCTGTATCTTATCATATGTAGTAAGGTAGACACTGATTATGGGATATTGAGTTAGGGTTATAAAATAATACTTATTTTTAAAATATGGTTATTTATATTTATACCACCAAGTATAATAGGAAAGTTATAATGGGAATGTTTATATGATAATATTAATAGTCTATTATGGTTCCTTAAAAATCTGTATTTAATGTATTATGAGAAATCAAAGATATAAAATTTATTTGAAAATAACAATAAAATTTCATGAAGTTACATTAAACCCCCTAATATTAACTTCATCCTATAAATTTTTCACTCTGATACAAACAAAAGAGGATAATTTTCCATCATCACATACTCAAGTTCAAATATAACTTCATCAAATTGGTGGTTTCGCTACAAAACGTTGACATGGTGAGTGGTCTTATTTCATAAAACATTCTCCCTATAATAAAAAAATATCAATATTTAGTTCCTCATAATAAATATATTTCTAAAATGGTATGAACATTGAGTTTATTACATTTTAGGGTCAGGTATGTATTTCCTTAGGAGGGATACATGGAACAAATGTTCTGTGGAAGCACCAATCTATATGCTATCATCTTATATGATTAAGAATTTCACAGGGACCAGTATTCCTAGGGATTATTATTCAATTATTTACTAATATCATTACCTTATTCCAAATATAAATTCCTAAAATTATATTTTTTCCATCTTTAAAATATAGGTTACACTGTTGATTTGAGAATATATATTCTACCAACATTCTACTTCCCATATGTACTGCTGAATGGATATAAATATTATCCCATTTATTCAACTAGAAAAAGACCCAATATCTTTCATTATCCAACATCATCTAATCACATTGTAGTTTTACACTTCCTTTCATATAGGTATTCATAAGGATCCATATGAATCGCTATGTGAAATCTATTTTTGTATGAAAACATAACTAGAGGAAGGTGTTTATTGCAATAAAATTTTAAATACATACATCAATATACTAAAAAAACTTATAGGGGATGAATTATTCTTCCATACTGAACATATATCTTATGATTATATCTTTTTCTCAAACTTATATTTGTATCCAGGGTATAATGAATAATATTCTAGAATATCGAGGAAAATTCGAGATTATAATCATATAAAATAAAATGTGGTACTCCATGAAACCATAACACTGAAATAATGTATATTAGGGAAGTTTTATCTTGAGATAAATTTTTTCTAGTGTCGATGATGTTTATTGAAATTTTTAGTCGATCAACTACATCCCATTTATAATTGTTTCCTTTTAGAATTTTGGGGAGTCTAGTGAAAAAATCCATGGTAATTATTTTACATTTCTATTATGGTATGGGAAATGAATATTACATCCACTTAGACATTTTCCTCTCAAAATTAACTTACTAAAATACCAGTAACCGATATAAAAACTCTAAAATATCTCTCCTCATGACTTCCTACCATAAATACTCTTTCAGACATCTATACATATTTGTACATTTATGATTAATAGATAATAATGAACAGTTATCCTCTTCTAACAACTCATTCAAATAGAGTATGGATATAACACATACACATTTCATGAACCATATCATTCTATAACAATAAAGGTTGAACATGAGAACATTTGTCACCTTATTTTGTAGCTCCATATATTCCTTGTGTGCCACTTTTATCCTCACATGGATATATGGTTGAAAACATTTTTAAAAAGAAATGATTTATCCCCCTCCATGAATATTTCATTATATGTACATAAAAAATATATAAATATTTTTTATTTTTTATCCTCATAATGTATAACCTCACAAGACACTTTTAACTAAAATTATCTTCCACCTTGTAAACATTCCCAAGCTAGTAATGTATTGATTAGTCATAATCATTAATCTGATCCAACTATATTCTTTGGAAAATATTTAAATATTTATTTGTGAATATATACATTATCCTATTATGATTAGTATATATTCATCACATTCTTTCTATAAATATAATTCCACAATATATTTTGTGAAAAATATAACATAGATAACTCTTAATCATGATTTGGGTAATTTCAATCATGATCCTTCAATTGTGGTGAGTCATAACCTATAACCATGTCATTATGTGTGAGGAGGAATTTCTATCCCTTATTTTATGGATTAATATATATCACAAAACCTCCTCAACTGTTTGTTATTGTATGCATAGGTGTGATGACTAATCATCTCTTCGTTTCCTTGAAATCTACATCACATGCATTTGTCTAGAGGAACATGGATCCATTATAAGTTAACTTGGTGAATGAATTATATAGTAAGGATAAATTTTAAATAAACCATTTATAATTACTATAAAAAAGAAGAAAACAATATATGTTAGTCACAGTGGTTGGTCTAGAGCAATGTTCAATAGCCTCAGTCTCTGATGGATCCATTGATATACCCCCACTTGAGATTATACGACCCAAAAATTAAAAAATATGTAGACACGATTTACACTTTGTAAATTTCTCATATAGTTTCTCCATTAATAGGGTCATTAGAATAATTCTCAAGGTATTTTAATGTTCATAATTTCTCTTTAAAAGGTTAATAATATCATCTATAAATACAACCACAAACCGATCAAGGTAATTTATAAAACTCTATTTATTAAGTACATGAAGATAGTATGTCAATTAATAAGATGAAATGGAATCACTATATATTTATAGAGTAAATTCCATATATAGAATGTTTTCTTGAGTATATCCTCTTAATCGACCCTCAATTAGTGATATCTTGAACAAATATAAATCTTGGAAAAGTATTTAGATCTATATAGTTGATCAAACAAGTCATCAATACGGGGTAGAGAATACTTATTCCTTATTGTGATATTGTTAAAGATAACACTTTTCCTATTAGTTATATTTGTTGCAATTATTATCATTGGATTTTAATGGTTTTCAATGCAATAAAAATATTTCACTGATTTCAAAATGAAGAATTTTTTGAAAGAAATAAGTTGGCAGAAGAGGAGTATCTAAGATATACAATATTAATATAAAAGATAATATATCATGGAAGAATGGATAAAGAAGAAGATATTAAATTCTTTATATCTTAAGGAAGTTCCTTGAAAGGTTTTATTAATAATTTTGATGATTTTTGAACTAATATTCATGGAAAATACTTGTGTCAATGGTGACACATTTTTGATATCATTGAAGAAGTAGGAACTGATCCTTATACTGGTGTTACTTGACTGGATTATACTTAAGGAATTTGAGTGAGAGTCATTGAGTAAGTTCATCCAATATTTCATTATTTCATATGAACCATGCTAGCACATATTAGAAGTCCAAGGAAATATTTATTTTCATTAATATGACTATAATAATGGTAATTAAAAATATCATTTTTCATGATGAAGAAGATACCATGAAATATAAACATTAATTATATGAGTAATTTTATTAAATTCCAGGCATATAAATTCTAGATATATTATATTTTTCATAAGGTTTTGGTAATAGTTCTGTTTGGAATTATTATTTTATATTGAACATAATGAATAAGTGGATAATCCATTTTATGGGATATTAAAAAAATGGCCCCAACTATAGACACCAAAAAAGGCCAATTTGACAATATATATATGGTGTAAGGATTGACCCATGTTTTTGACTACCTTCACATGAGAAACAATAGTGGTATGTGTAAGGAGTGTGAGGAGGAGAACCAGTGGGTGCACAATTCCCATAGGGTACCTGTGGACCAAACAAGGTTGTGTTGCAGTCCAAGTGTGAATTTAGTGAAAGTGTGTTCGGGTTATTACCCCAGTTTCATGGATCAAAGAATTATAGTAACAAGTTGAAATATATATCATTCATAAACCATGATATAATTCTATTTGGTAAAATATTTTCATGCTCACCCTTTATCCATTTAACATTTTATGGATAAAACAGCTAATTTTTTATCCATCTAATCTAGGGTGCTTAATCTAATCTCTATTTTCCTCACCATATCAATGATCATAGAAACTACTATTCATTCAGATCTTTATTAAACAATGACGTATAATCAATATGAACTCCTTACTTTGATGAAGACAATCGAATTTAGTAATATAAATCTCTATAAGTAATAAACAGATGTCATTGATATGTTCTGTCATGAAAAAAAGAGACTAAAATGAAGTTAGATGCACTATCAAATGAACACATTGATATGAAGATCCCATGAGGTAGTGTGTATACATTCGATGAATCTATTATACTTTCACATGCATGGAAGTACCTCACCATGATGAGAAGTCTCGATCTCATGTAATAATATATTCCACCAATTTCTGTATCATTCATTTAAATAATAATAAATATGTTATGATATTTGGTTATCTAAAGTGTACTCAACATGGTATATTTTTTGGGAGATATTATCAAGCATTGAAGAAGATTCAAAAATCAAAGTAGAGTTAGTGATCATCATCCTATAAATATCAATTTTCAAAGGTTGAGAAAAGTGGATGCCACTTATAGATTCATTCAAAAATATCTTGCTCAAATAAAATAGATAATTTCTATTTGGAAAAGTGTTTTTTCAACCACATAGGCTACAAAAATATTGAAAAACCATGAATTCAACATTCAATGAAAATTATTATCATTTTTTTGTGCACTTACTACCCCTTCAAAAACTGAATGATGATAAAGCTTATCTACAAAGCAATATAAGTTTAATTATATCACACTAGTAACATGATGTTATGGTGAATGAGTAGTGTGAGTTTCATAGCTTTGTGATGAACTGGTTCTGTGAAACTCTCTTCTTTTGAAAATATCCATAGAAACATGTAGGACATTCTCTCATATTTCATATATTACCTATCTAGGTGAAGCAGAAGAAAGTATGTACTGTTAATATCTTCTTTAATAAAGAAGTTCATTTTTAAACAATTTGTGTTATGAAGAGATATTGTGTACTTGTTATCCTGTGCACAATGAAGATATATAGTGATCTACACCCATTCAAGTTTCATTATGAAGATAGTGTATACAAGCATACTTAAATTCATATGAACATGAGAATGTTACTTTGGCTTACTAGTGAAGATAATTTATACAGTGACTTCCTTGCATAATAGTTTGTTCATGATTGGGTATAACAACTTACAATAACTGGTACAAAGACAACCAAACATCAACAAGGTGAAATTTTCATTAAAAAAATTGTTAGACTCAAGTGAGATACATAATATTATTTAAATAGAACATTAAATAACATGAAAAACTACTTAAATTTTATAAATTCAACAAACATGATATTACCATGAAATAGATGCATGATATTCCATTTAGGTAATCGAGAAAAGGTTTGATTTATATTGTTAAGTAATTCCTACCAGGAAGAACCTATAATAACTAATACAATAACATTTACAGATTTTGTGTATTAAAAAAATAAATTATTTTGGGATATAGTAATATTCATATCATTGAGACAGGATAAGATAAATATTTTTAACATTTCTTATTTAATTAGAATTTTGGCCATAAAAGTTTTAATAATTCTAAGATGAGATGTAATTTCATTAATTCAATAATTACAAAATATATTTTTGATTTTAGAAAGACAAATCATTTAGTATATTGGAAGGAAGATGATATGTTTAAAAAGATACTAAATAGATTTTTTATTTTCATTTAGGTTGGATAAGAATTATATGACCCTTATCCCTCAAAACAAATCATTTTATTCTGATTGAAGTCATATGAAAAAATAATGAGAATATTTTAGTTCATTTATATTAAGAAGAATAACGCTTTCTGGTATACTATCATGCAAGAAATAAGTTAAGAATTTAGTGGGAGGAAAAGTGTCAATGTGACTCTATAAAAATTATAAATAAGTGGATGACATTCTTAGGGATAAAAATAAACATAGCAAGTTACGACTCTATTTAGATACAATATAGAGAACCATCCAAGATCAACAAAACCCATATTTTCATTTTACTATAGTGAAACAAAAGTAAAATTATATTCCATTCTAACTTCAAAAATGTTAAAGGATTATTTTTTCATGGTTCTGTGGTAATTGATTATTTGGAAACCATGCTAACTACTAGTTACTCTAACAATTTAATGAACCTTATAATATTTTGGTGAAATCCATTTCAAAATTAATATACAAACATGTGATAATAAATTCATAATATGATAATCAAGATCTTAATAGTTCTAAGAGGTAAAAAGAATAAATGATATAATTGGTGAAAAATTTCATAACACTGATTCACTCCTAGCTCAATGTTGAGTACATCCCAAAGTGTTCCTCTCAGTTAATATAAGAGAAAAATTTCACCTCTTTTGGATTCTCTACATTTTTTCTATTCAATTTTAAAGATTTGAGTTACTTTCATGTATTTTTAATAAAGTTAAGTTTTGGTAAATATTCATTTATCTTAGATAATAAATATAATTATAGAAAGACAATAATTTATATTATAAGGAAATAAAAAAATAAACCATATGAAGTCCTTTTTATATAGATAATGTGATGTATCTATTTTTCCATGCCATATTAACAAAGAATATATATCCTACTTGGAGAGTGAATAAAAAACTCATGTTTTCTATAAGTAGATTTATATTATCTATACCTCAATTTGATTAAGAGATTCAAGTGATCAAGAGGTATATGTTAGTTTTAATCAAAACATAACTGATGATGATCCAAGTAGTGATTAGAGTGATAACAAATCACATGATTTTTCAGCTGAAGCAATAAATAGTATAATTCATTGATATCCTAATGAATTAGTTTCTATTATATGTATGATATTTAAAATAATACAATAATAGATCAATCACTTTTAGAATAAGTAAGAAGTAATATAAAAGCCTTTAAACTCAAAACTTCTAGAATGTATAATGATTTCCATGAAAATCAGAGACAAGGAATCCACATATGATATCCTTAGATATATATCCTCCATGTTTGAGGAATATTAGATTAACACTATATGAGGGAAAGATGTATCATTTCAAGATATAGATGATTTGATCCATAACATTGAATAAAAAAATAAAACAATCATTGATGACAAGGATTTACAATTAGAATAAAAATTCAATAAGTTCAAAAAACACAATACTTTACAAAAAAAAAACTTCCATGAAGATAAAGTTAAAATAGTGAAGGAAACTTGTGAATAAAAGAAGATTGGGATTTTATATCAGAAAATTATCCTTAATTTGATGTTTAAATAATTGTACATTCAGTTTTCCAAAATTCAAATGATAAATATTGATACTTCATGAAAGAAGAAGATAGTTATTATTACTAATTGATGCTCAGCTACGAATTATATGTTTAAAATACCTCTAATATATGATAAAAATATTGTGAATTTTTCAAATGATCTATATCAAGAATCTGTAAAGATAGAGGTACCACCCATACCATCATATTATAGTTTTTCTAAATATGTTATCATGAATAGTACAAGATATAAAACAAAATACGAACATGTATCAGTGAAGAAATTCTATGAGAATCCAACCACCATGACATGGGTGTATTATAAAATAATTTTAAAGCTAGTTCCTCATAAATAGAACAAAATGATATGATGAAAACTAAAAAATATCAAACATAATAAATAATAATATCATATGTGTATTCTAATGTTGGTGTGACTTCATATTTAGGAATTTTTCACATAATTGTCTGTATAATCCTCTATTTTATAAATCACCAAGAATAACCATGTCAAGGGGGAGAAATATAGATATAAATAAGAAACATCTATAGTATATGAAAATTGTGATAAATCTAAATGTTTTTGGATAGTTTGATAATACCTATGATGTTGGAAAAGATTTTGGAAATAAGAACAGTGGATGGTCATCTCAGCAATTTTATAAAGGTAATGAGAAAATAAGGCCACAGAAGATGGTTGAGAATGAAGAGGATACATTGGGATGAAATAAAAAATTGTTATAAAATTAAATTCATCCAAGTTATTATAAAATAATAATTGTGAGAATACCATTGATTCTAAATCCAATAAGTTAATGAAAATTGATACATCTAAAAGAATATGTAATAATGATGACACTAAAAATATTCAAGGTCTAAGATTAAAACTTTCATCCAATGTACTTAATGATATGTTATTTCTCATTCTATAATATTCATAAGTAATGGTAGAAATGGATTAATAACATTTAAATGCATTTCAAAAAATAAATAAATGATTCAAAAAAATTATAATCTATATTTGTGAGGAGAAACATGGCTAGTCATACTATGAGAAATTTTTCTATAATTATTCCTATATTTGAAGAATTATTTAACCAAAATAAACATGAAATAGGTTATAAAAGTTAATTAAAATATATTTAATTAATAAATTTAACCCAAAAATAAATAAAAGATATGATCATATTTATACATACTCAAACATAATTGAATATCAGATATGAATGTGTGAGCAGTGAATGTAATGTAACAACATGGTTGAAGAAACTGTCTCAACCTTTATGTTCACATTAAGAAGAAATTAATATCCACCTTATTCCGTTAATCATTGGGTATTTTATTTGTGGTTATAAAATAGGTAATTAATGGTAATGTAAGTTCTCAAGGGGAGAATATGATAAGAAGTAGTTATATTAATTCTTAATAGTGAAACTAAAGAATTCATCATCCTTAAATGATTCCTCAATTTCTACTCAAATAAAAATATCATAGAGAACCATCTTCAATGAAGTTGAAGAATTTTCTTTTATATAGTATAATACATGGATAATTAAAAAACCATTTTTTTTATATTATATTTGGTATCCTTCTAAACAAGTGTTGAAGAAGATCATTCATAGTGAAATTATAATTTTTTTAATCTAGACTATCACAAGTTAAAGATCCATTCTAGTGTACTATAAATATTCGAACCTCTTAAAATACATTCATGAATATATCAATCGATTTAAATACGTTGAGGAGTTTTTCTGTTGAGGGGGAGACAAATAAAGATAGATGTATTTATTTCCAAAATCAGTAATTCACTTGGTATCAGATATTATTATTCTTGAAATTTATTAAATACTATTTGAATAGAAAATTTATTTTTCTTTTAATCATTATCCTTGGTAATCAAAAATTAACAAACAAAATAAAAATGGTGAGTAATTGAATGAATCAATCACATAAAATTTGTGGATGTGATCCAATGACACTTATCCTTCTTGATGCATTTGAATGTTTTTAATATTTTTGTCAAAGTGAGTGTAGGAGTTTCATATTGATTGCTTTTTGAAATGTTTTACATCTCATTTATTATCTTCAACATGGAATAAAAGTGGATAAAATTTGAAGATTATTTTAAGAGCTCTTATTTCATATGGTATCAAGATCAGTTGGAAAAGGACAACATTATTGTCTTAATGAAATCCTCTTGTTTTCTACCCCATGCATGGATCATATAGATATAGATTAAAATGATGGATGACACATTTCTTAAATGTGTGCTGATATACTTTTCCCATGAACTTTTTATTTCTTGTCAATAATAGAGAGAGAAATTTAAATGAATGTTTGTAAAATTAAAAGAGGATATTAACATATTTATATGATTATTTTTAAATATCATGGATTGTATTTACAAAAGATACAAAGGGGGAGATTGAAGGGTCATGTTTTTTATGATTAATATTTGTTTTTAGTGATTTTCATTGGTATTCCATGGTGGTTAATGAAATTTATAGATTTTATTAATGTTAATATGTTGAATAATTTAGAAGTAAATAAGTTTTGGAAGAGAAATATCAAAATATATGAGATTTATATCAAAGTGAATATAGCTTCCATGAGTAAATGAAGAAGAAGATACCCCAAGCCTTATTATCTTATGGAATTTTTTTTAAAACATTGAGTTAATAAGTTTTAAAATTTTTGAACTGATATTCATGCCATAGACCTGTGTTAATGAGGTATAACAATGAATTAATGTAAAGATGATACATCCAATTGACTTACATGATTGGATGATTATTAATTATTTTGAGTTAGAGGAATTGAATAAGGTTATGAAATATTTATTTAATTCATGAGAACCATGCCAGAGCTTATTTGACAAAAATGAAAATAATTATTTTCATGAAGAATAATTTAATTAGGATAATGAGAAATATCATTTCACATGATAAATAAGTGGAATATACAATATAAACATTTATTTATTGAGGGATTTTGATGAAGGTTATGCATATAAATGCATGATATATTTTATTTTTCATGAGGTTTTATTGAGATATTGTTTTGGAATTCATTTTTTATATGGGACATGTTAAAGAAGGTACCCTCCCATTTTATGAGACTTACCAAAAAAATTGGGCAACCAGCCACTAGTGGATGCTAGCTCGACCACATATATGGGGATTAGGGATCAACAAAAGTGGGGGAAAGCCAATTCTTGGGAAACCATGGTAGAAACTGAAAAGAGTGTGAGGAGGAGAAATGGTGGGTGTATAAAACTTTTAGGGTGACTGTTGACCATGAAATGGTGTGGCTTGATCCGTGTGGTTAAGAGGTAAAAGTGTGATTAAGTGATTACCCTGATATCAAGGATATAAGTGTTAATAGACCAAGTTGTAATATGTAGCTCCACCGTGATAGAATTTGATATGACTTATAATCCCTGAAATCCCTCCTTATCTATTAAAATTATATATATATAACACTAACCTTTTGAAATATGTAATCTTGGTTGTTCTATCAATCCACAATTTTATTCATCCTCTAGATGATCCAAGTAATTTCTATTTTCATAGATTTTCATGTTGTAATAATCGATAATCAAACCAAACTAAATAACCCCATGAAGATGATTTAATGAAATATTTGGAATCTTTAGAAGAATAAAATGAATTGAGATTTATTTTTCATAAAAATAGTGAATAACATGAAGATGTATTCACTAATCAATGGGAACATCGACATTAATATCCTACAATGATGTGTGTGTACATGTGATGATTTCATTATAATTATTCATGCATGAGGGTACATCACTATAAAGATCAATATTAGTCTCACGTAAGAAAATATGCCAACTATTTTTATGTCATTAATATAAATAATTGAAAATATAGTGAGATCATTCATGATTTCATTTATTTTTGAAAGGGTATATTTTTTGGGATATTTTTTAAAGCCTCGGTATAGTATGAAACTTCGAGTAGGTTCAGTGATCATTTACCAATAAAAATCATATCCCTAATCATGAGAAAACCTTATTCAACTTATATAATCATTATATAATATATCCTTCATAGAAAATAGAGAATATCTTTGTTGAAAAGTGTTCTTCAAGCCTCCTAGGCTACATGAAGAATGGAGAACTGAGCAATGCTTATGTAAAAAACAATATTCTTAAGTTGTCATGAACTTCTTGAACTATCACTACTATACAATGATAACAATGACATTTGAACATGTGTTATTTTAATTTTATCACCCTATGTTTTGTGAATAAATAGTGAATGAGTTTTATGAGTTTCATAGATTTGTGAGCCACCAATTGCTTTTAGAACTATACTTTCATAAAAGTTTGTGGATACATGTATAAAATAATAACATCTCACATATTTTTCCAATCTATATAATGAATAATAACTATCATGAATTTATGATATTCACTTGCATGAAGAATTTGGTTGGAGAAATTTTTATATAAATAATAGATATTTCACACCTATTTTAATGTGTGGAAGGAATAATAATAGTTATCTACACCCATTTGGGTTTGAATAAAGGTTATAGTGTATACATGGACATATAAATTCATATTCACATGAGAATACAATTTAGTCATACAAGAAAATATAACTAAGGAAGTATGTATACTATATAACAGTGTGTTCATGGTCGGGTGTGTTAACGTACATGAACCTATATAAAGAAACACAAAACAATACTAGGTGATATTGTAATTGAAATCCAAAGTTAGACTCAACTGATATACTAGAAAATATTAAGATATAATATTAAATAATTTAAATAAAGTCTTATATGTGATAAGGTTAACAAACATGTTATTCCAATGCAAGACATGCGTGATATGCCTTTTATATAATCAACAGAAGTTGGGATTTAGTTTCATACATAATTCCCACCATGTAGAACAAAGGAGAACCGATAAAATAATATTTTCTCATATTTTGTTTCAAGTAAGTTATAGATTTCATTCCATAGTAGTTTTTAAATTATTGAAACTAAAGAAGAGAAAGAGTTTGGCTAGATATTAATTTATTACTATTTCATCCTGAAAAATAGTCAATATTCTAAGCATAGTTGAAATTATAATGGTTAAATAATCACAATGGAGGTTTATAATTATATAAAGACCAACAATTTATCATTCTAGAACGAAGAAAAAAAGTTAAACCAAATACAGAAAATAGATAAGATTAACAACAGGGTTGAAGAAGTGTTATAATATTATAATTCCACAACATATGCATATTCTTGTGACTCAAGTGAAATGAAAAATAAAGGTTAGACTTTAGTTTGATATTGTGAAGTATAAAAAGAGTTGTTTTCGTACTGATGTGAATATATGAAGTAAAGAATTTTGTAGAAGAACAAAAGATGCACTATTATATCCATAATGTGTCTTAATAGGTTGAAGGATTTCATGTTGTTACAAATAACATTGATAGGTGAAGATTGTCATCAATGTTAGAATAAGAAACCGTCTAGGAGATATAGAACTTTCTATTTCATTTGAATATAGTGAAATATAAGTGAAATGATATTCTATTATTTTTATAACTACGTCAAATGAATATTTTCTAGAGGTTATGTTGTTTTGGATTATTCCAAGTCATGCAAATGACTACCCACCCTTATTGAGTAGTGAACCTTTTAAAAACAACGTGTTCTATCCTTTTCTTATTTACATACACGTTCATGTGATAATAAAAAGATAATATAAGAATCGAGATCTTAATTAGTCTAAAATGAGATGGGATAAAAGTTATAATTAGTGAAAAAGTTACCAAAACAAATTCACCCCTATTATTGAGTATATTTCAAAGTGGTCCTATCAATTAATATGAAAGATAAAGTCTACCTCTATTTTATTCCCTTAGTTGTGGAAATTATATTTAGAATATTTGAGTTTGTTTCCTATATTAACAATAAATTTTAATTATTGTTAATAAGAAATCATCTCTGAGTAGAATTATACTTCTACCAATGCCATGATGGATAACAAAAATAGTGGGAAAAACTCTGAATAGGAATTACCTATTATCTAAATAATATTAATTAAAATTTTCTTTATTCCATTTTAACAAAGAAGATATATTAGTCTTGGGTTTTGAAGATATGTTGGATAAAGTTTCCACCAATGATATGGATTGTCTCTATACCTTAATTGCATGAAGATATAATGTGATCAATAGTTATATATTATTTATTATCAAAATTGTCCTGAAGATGATCCAATATGTTATGGGATTAATAAAATGTCATTTTTTAAAGATGTATTAATTAGTATTAATCATGGATACCCTAAATAATTAGTCTCTATTATCTATATGATTTTTGAAAAGATGTAGGAAGAGATCACTTCACCTGAGGATCTTTCAGAAATAGTGGATAATGCATTAAAATAATAACTTCTAGAATGTACATTGATCACCAATATATATTATGATCCAAGTAATCCACAAATAGGATCCTTTGATATAGATTCTTTATGTTTTCATAATAGTGTATTGACACAATTTTAGATAAGGATGTATCCCCTTATGATATATAATATAAGATCCATTTTCATAATTACAAATTTGGAATCACCATTGATGTCTAGTATTTATAATTAGAATAAAAAACCAAGAAGGTAAAATAATTTGACTCATTCATACAAAAAAAAATTTGTTTTTCATAGAGAAGAAATTTAAATAATTGAGGTGGACTATAAAGAGAATATGATTGTGATTATTGATTATAAAATCATCCTCAATATGAAGTGTCAAGAATTGGATGTTTAGTTTTCCAATATTGAGACACCGCATTTTGAGATTTCAAAAGACAAGAGATAGTTATTACTCCTACATAATGCTCACAGGAGGATTCTAAGGTTAAAAGGCCTCTACAAAGTCATAATAAGTTCATGAATTCATTCAAAGATCTATCTCAACCATTTGTGGGTAAATAAGGACCACATATCCCATCTTTTAATAATCTTTCAAAGTATTATATCAAGAATAGTGATAGTTTAAAAAAATTTAAAAATATAGATGATGAAATGTGATTATTATACTACCACCATGACTAGGGTGGATTTAAAAAAAATAATGTTGTAGCTAGTTTCTTATAAAAAGAAAAAAATCTATGAATAATACCCATAAAAATTGTATAGAAAAAAAAGATAATAGTTTTTGGGTCAATGTTGGTTATATAATTTATTTGGGAATTGTTTATTTGATTGTTCGTACAATCCATTAAATTCTAAATCACAATTAAGATCTATGTCGTGAGGTAGAATATAGAGTAGAATAAGAAACGTACAATGTATGAGAAAAATATAAAAACATCACATAGTTATGGAAGTTTTGATAATATCTATGATTTTGGTAAATATATTGGTTATAACAACGATTCATGATCATATCAACATGTATCCAAAGATGATGAGAAGACACTACCTCATGTCATTCCTTTGAATGTAGATGAATCATTTGTAAGAAATAATAACAATTTTATTAAAGAAATTCCCTAAGAAAGAAGAAGAAATGTGAGAGTACCTTGGAATATAAATCCAATAAGTTAAAGAAAAATTCGTCATACAAACGAAAATATAAGAAGTACACAAATAAAATTAAGACATATGGACGATCCAATCTTTCTACCAAAGTTCCAAATAACAACTTAGTTATCTTGATATAATATTTGAAAATAATGAAGAAAATAGAAATGTAACAATCGAAGTTATGTAAAAAATAAAATAAAAGATTCCATATAAATAAGTAGATTCTTTGTGTGTGATGTGTATCATGGATGATTAAAGTATTTGAAATTTTTCTAAAATTATTCTTATAGAAAATGGTTTCGTTAAGAAGATTAAAATTTCACCCGTTGATATATGTTGTTTAAAATATTTAAAATAAAAAAGATGAACACACACAGAATATAAAGATAACATAATATTTCCACAACCACAATCCAAATTGGTGGTTATATATGAAACTGTGAAGTGTAAAGAAAATGGGAAAATTAGTTGAAAAAATATCTCAACCAAGCTGTTCACATTGAGAAGAATGAAATATAAACCTTATTCCATTAATCATTGTGTATTTTATATGTCATTATATTACATTTAATTAATGGTGAATCAAGTTCGCATGGGGTAACCATGGAAGTATTTAGTGTTGTTAATTCTTGATAGAAAAATTGAATAAGTCATCATACATGAATGACTCGTCAAATGGTATTCAAATAAAAATGTGATAAATAATCTTCTTTGATAAAGTTTAATATTATGCTACCATATCCTTGAAACAAGGATAAAAATTACCATATTTGTTTAAACTTGTATTTTTTGTCCTAAATAACATGAAATGAGTAATATCATTCTTTGTGACGTTCTAAAATTTTCATATCTGGAGAGTCATAAGTAGAAGAATAATTCTGGTGTATTATCGATATTTGAATCCCTTGAAATACATTCCTAAATATATCCACCATTATGAATATTTATATGAGTTTTTTTCCATTAGGTTTATAAAAATGAATAAAGAAAAAGTTTCTTCCAAAATCATTATTTCACTTGGTATCAGATCTGATTATTTTTTACATTTCATGAAGATCATGTTTTACGAAACGGTATGTTTTTCTTAATCTATCATACTTTTTTATCAAAAATTAATAAACTTAATTGAAATGGGGAGTAATTTAATTAATCAATTACATAAGAAATATGGATGTTCAAGGCCCCTATATTTCTTTATACACATGAATACTATTAATCTATTTGGAGAATTTAGTACAGAAGTGTCTAGTTGATTATTCATTCAAAATAATCACATATCATTTAGTATCATTATCTTGGAATAAAAGTTGATATCCATTATCCTATGTTAGAGAGTTCTCATTTAATGAGGTATCATTATCAGTTGGTAAATGATTTAAATTTTTTATTAATCAAATCCTCTTATTTTCAAAACAGACCATGGATCATGTATACTTATAGTGAAATGATGGATAACACATTACATAAGTATATACTGATACCATTATCCCATGTACTTTGATTTATCATCAAAAATGGGAAGGTAAATGGAAATTTAATTTTGTAATATTAAAGGGGAGATATTCACATATTGACATACTCAGTTAGAAAAAACATCAATGGTATTTCTAAAAAATAAATAGGGAGAGATTCAATAACCCACATTGTGTATGAGTTGTATTTGTTGTCGATGATTTTTATAGATTGTTAATGGTTTCCAAAAACAGAAATATTACATTTATTTTATTTTATTTAAGAAGTTATAAATAATTATGTTGTTGGAAGAGATGTATCTAGGATATGTAATCTTGATATAAAAGTGAATATAGGTAGTATGAATAGATGAAGAAGAAGATACTCATGTCTTGTTGTCTGAAGAAAGTTGTTATAAAAACATTTACTATATAAGTATTAATATTATAGAAATGAAAATAATGTAAAATACTTGGTTCAATGGTGACACATTTTTTTAAAAATAAAGAAGGAAGATGTTCCATACTATGGCGATACTTGATTGGATGATGCTTAAGGTTTTGGAGTGACAGTAATTGAAGAAGGTCATGAAATATTTCCTTATTTCATGTGAAAAAATCATTTAGTAATTTAAAAATAATTAAAATATTTATATTTATGAAAAATAAATAAATTAAAATAATTTATAATATCAATTTTCATGTTGAAGAAAAAGGCCATACAATATTAATATTCATTTCATGAGAAATTTTATTTAATCTCATGCATATGAATACATGTAATATAATATTTTTTAGGAGGTTTTTTGAGAGAGGATGGTTTGGATTTCATATATTATATATCACATGCGGAATAAAGGGTTAACCCCTTTTATGGGAGTTTGCCAAAAAATTGGTTCCAACCATAGCCACCAAAAAAGGTGAGCTGAGCAATAAATATAGAGATAAATGATAAACCCATATCGGATATAGAAAATTCATGGAAAACCATGGTTGAAAGTGAAAGGAGCATGAGGAAGAGAACCTATGGGAACATGGTTCCCGAATGGTACCTGTGGGCCGTGCAATTGTGTGGCACAACCTATGTGGTAACAATGTGCAAGTATGTCCAGATGCTGACCTCAATGTCATGGATTTATGTATTTGTAGAAAAAATTATAATACATAGCATGCCTCAACCAATAAAAAATATATTTCATACATGATCCACATGATCACTATTCAACCATTTAAAATGTTACGGATAAACACCAGTCATTTGATCCATCTATTTTTTCTCTTTGATCATACAATCATCATCCCCATCTTCTTGAGGATCAAATAAATTTTTTTCTTAGGATATTCCTTCTATAATGATTAATAATCAAACAATAAATGATAAGTCTATAAATAGAATTGAATGAAATTGTGGGAATATCTGGAATAAAAAAATTTTAATTTATATTTTCTATCCAAGAAAATATTAAACATAATGAAGTTGGAGCCACTACTATGGAACATATTGACATGCAGATTCTATAAGGTAGTGTGGGTACATGAAGAAAAACTTTTATACTTCACATGAATGAGTGTGATTCATCACGAGGAGCATTCATGATCTCAAATAAGAAAATATACCACCTATTTTGGTGTCACGTGTTGAAAGAATTTAAATTATGATGAGACATTCCATGATATAATGTTTGGACATCATGAAATATTTGATGGGACATGTTATCAAGCCTTAAAAAGGATTGGAACATCACATAGAAAAGGTGATTATATTCCATTAAAAATTGAAACTACAAGCCTAAGAAATTTAATTAAAACTTACATATTCTTTTGAGAATATGTCATTTATATAAAATAGAGCATATCTATGTATAAAATACTTTAGAAAGTCTCCTTTTCTATGAAAAGATAGGATAAATTTACATTGAATTCATAAAGAACAAGGGTTTTATAATTTCATACACATTTTTCACTATCACGAATTCATGATGATAAAACTGATTTCAAAAAAAATAGTTTAATTTTATCAAATTCTATTACATGATGAAATAGTGGAAGATATCTATGATTTCCCTAGCTTCTTGAATAACTTGTTCCATGATTATTTCTTCTTTAAAAAAGATATGTGGATAATCATAGAAAATTATGCCATCTCATATATATTTTCTTTTATTAAGTAGTAGAAGAACAAATGCCAAGTTAAGATATTCCCTTTCATGAAGAAGTTAGTTCACATAATAATTTTAATGAAGAATATATATATTATTCTTGTTTTGGTGTGTTCAATGAAGAAAAGTCATGATATAAACACATTTTGTTTTTCATAATGGAGATAGTGCATACATTCATATATAAATTCATATTCACCTTAGTATATAACTAAGGATAGCTTTAGAAGATAAATAAGGCATAAATTATATTGTATAAAAGTGTGTGCATGGTTATATGTGCTAAATTTCATACCCTATAAAATGACACCCAAACATCTAAAAATTGTTGTTTCAATTTAACACCAAATCCAAAATCTAGTGAGATAATAAGCAATATGTAAATACATTTTAAAATAATAGTAACAGTGTCCCATAAGTCCCAAGGCTAATATACTAGATATTAATATTCTATATATTCATGATGTTCCTTTATAGTAATCAATAGATGGTTTTATTCAGTTTCTTGTATATTTTAAAAAAAAAGAACAAAGAAGAGTATAAAATAACAATTTTGGATATTTTAAATTAAGGATTTCAGATATTTAATTCTATGGTAATACTAATATCATTGTGATTGAAGAAGATAACGATTTTGTAAATCTATTAATTGGTTACTATTTAATCTAGAAATATTTTGATGATGCTATGTTGAGATGAATTTTCATTAATTCAATCATCATAAAGGAGGCATATTATTCTCTCAAGACCAAAAATCTAGTGTAATGGATGGAATAAGAGATGTTTTAATAAATACCAAAAAAGTTTTTATTATCATTTGGGTAAAATAAAATATCTAATAGTATTATTCTAAAACATTTTCATATTATTGTGACTTAATTTAGATGAATAATGAATGGAATCTTTTAGTTTCGTATTGTGAATAAGAAGAACAGTTTCTTATCTATTATAATTTAAGTAAAAAGTCAGTGAGGTAGTGGAAGAATAAAAGGTGCACTATTCCATCCATTAGAAGTCTCAATAGGTGGAAAATGTTTTTGTTTTCACAAATAATCATAATGGGTAATGTTTTTCTTCAGAGTTAGTATAAATACATAGCTAGAAGTTTTAAAACATTCACTTTATTTGATAATATTGTAGAATAATTAAAATTATATTCCATTATTGTTATAACCATATAAAAGAATTATTTTCTAGTGGTTTTTTGGTATTGTATAATTTTTGAACCATGATAAATACTAGGTACTCTTATTCAGTAGTGAACCATGTAAAAACATCATGTGTTATCCTTTACTAAATTCCTTTCCTTCATGCAATAAAAAAAAGATAATAGGGAATCATGATACTAAAAATTCTATGTACTTAAAGGATTAAAATTATAATTAGTGAAAAAAATTCCAACACTGATTAACCACCCTCTCAGTGTTATGTATATCACAAAGTGGTCTCATAAATTGTTCAATTCTCATTAATTAAGATAGAGACACATCAATCTATCTTTATTCTTAACAAAAAAAATTAGGGTGCCCCATGGTGAAACACTTGGATGAATGGGTCCATTTTTTATGTTCTCCTTGATTTGGTTCTACAATTACTTTAAATAAATTATGGTTATTTTATAGGTAGTCTTTGAAGTATTTTAGGAACCATGTATGAGTTCTATGGTGAAATCCACACCAATGTTTGGTGAAAGACTAGGAAATTGTTCTAGAGAAACATCAAATAACTCCCACATAATAGGCATATAATCATTTTAGTGTTCCCCCAAAAAATATGAGTTAAAAAAACATTTTAATGTGAATAATTACACATACAATGGATTTCATATACATAAAAAGTTAATATCTATCATCTCACTAATAAAAGATTTTGTATTGGTTTGTAATATCAAATTTTACATATTTTACCTGGAAATTGATGTGGGATTTATGTATAGAAATATAATCCATTCCTAATATAGCATTAAATTCAACTATATGGATAATAACAAGATGTTTAAAAAACATATTCCCACCAACTTCAACAGGAGATGAATAAACGATGTGTTATTTAATCATAATTCCATTAGGGGAATTCGAATATAATTCAACATATAATCATTATGGTGTAATTTTGTACCATTATAAAATTATTTAGATGTAAAAAATGGGGTAGATGCATTATCAAATAAGACATTATCCATTCAATAGTTAATGATAATTCCACTTTTCACCATATAGTTATCATACCCCTCATTGTAAATAGCGATCATAAGATATTTAAATTTATCCCTCAACATAAGAGATTGAAGAAATTGGTCATATTCATTAACCATTGTATTTGAGAACTGGTCAGCATAATTCCCATACTCCTTTTATTTGAAGCATTGGATCTTTGGTGGTGCGTTTGTGGGTGTCCTCTATACTTCCATTACATTAATCATCATGTTCATTACCTTTCCGAATTAATGATACTTTTTAAACCACTGTTAAACATTTAAATAACCTTCCAATCTATTCGACCTATTATCTGGAAATTTCTTCCAACATTTATAGCATATATATGGATTAAATTTATTTCCTCGATGGGATTTATTTGGGTTTTCATGAGACTCGATCATTCGTTTCCTACCAAAACCAACAAAATGGTGGGATTTTCCAATTTCTATTTCTAACATCTATGTAAATCGAAGGATTTATTCATAGATACTATAGTATATTATATATAATCCCATTCAATGAAATTTTACCCTATTATAGAATCAATCAAACATACTTTAAATTTTAATGATAATACCATAATTTGACTTCACAATTCTTGTAAATTTTTCCTCATTGGTACCAACGGATTAATCAACCTCCTGCTTCAGCTCAAGAAATTCCTTATCTGTATTTTTTGGGATAATATGAGGAAATTATGTATTGAAAAACGTTCTATTAAAATCATACCACTTAATACCATCAATTTTTTCATGTTCTGTCTTGTTCTTGATAAGATCCAAGCACTGATCTGATTCACCTTTCCAACGATGACGATCCAAATTGTATTTTTCATTCTACAACAATAAGAGGATGGAAAATATATTTTTAGTGGTATTAATACATTGGTTAGAAAAAAATATATAGTTGAACAACTAAAATAAGGTGTTTTTCCTCATTTTGGACACAAAATAATGGTTTTCTCTCATTTTCTTTTTATAAGTTTAGTATGATTCATAGCATGAGACAATTTCTTGACCATAGATTAAATAGTTTTCATTACAACTCCTAAAAATATTATTTTTTCATTAGAAAAGTCATTTCATTTTCAATCCCATTTTTCATTAACATAGTTCCTTGAGGTTTTACCCATTTAATAAACAAAAATTCATAATGTGATCTTTAATAATAATAGAATGTGAACCACATAATAATTAAAAAAATATAAGATGTCTAAATCATGAAAAATTATTTATAATATATCTTACTTTGGGTTTGACATAGTTTATTCATAGTTATCATACATTTATATCATTTATGATGGTTCTTAAAGAGTTTTGGAATTTACAAAGCGTATCCCCTAGGAGTGTCAAACTCGTTGTGCAGCCAGACCCATTATCATGAAATGTGCGATGATCGAGTCCATCTAAATAAAACCATTTCAGATTTATTACCCCAAGGTATATAATGCCTGACCCCATAAGCCTGGAGTCGGTGCATTGTTTTAATACATTGTAATGATTACAGGGAATCATGTCTCGAAGGACAGATCAGTTTAGCAGTCTTGAAAATTAGATTACATACATGAACTTCACATTACAATTTCAAACATAAAATTAATCATTGATAATCCTTTTAGAATATAATTCATCTACTAGATTAAACCTATATATAAATCATAATACACTTCATGGAATCTGGGGAAAATATAACATAAGGAAGGGGAGAGCTCAGATGCTCAGTAAAGACAAACATTATAGTGTAAGATATCATAAATAATCACAAACATTTATGGAGAGATATAAAATTGAAACACAATCCCTTTAAAAATAAACTTCAGAATAATATGGAAAAGATAAATCAAATAATGACATTTACTTATTCTCATAGATATTATACTAGTTGAATAATAATATATAACATTA
Organism: Viscum album; assembly: GCA_963277665.1. NCBI lineage: Eukaryota > Viridiplantae > Streptophyta > Magnoliopsida > Santalales > Viscaceae > Viscum > Viscum album. The sequence continues at coordinate 213,617,668 of OY728146.1, read as the reverse complement.
ATAACTAATCTCTGTTATTAATCCCATTGCATTCCTCATATGAAAAGGGTGAAACATAACATAATCTTTTATATAAAAACTAGTATATGAAATATCAATACCTTTACAATAAAACATGAATGGTATATAAATACCACATCCACAGTCGAACATATAATAACTCATTCACTACAATATATAATATTTTATAATAATTAATCAAACTCAATTAAGAAAAATATCTATTAAATTATGTTTATATAGTTGAAAATAACAAGTAAAAATCTTTGATAGAAATATCCCTTTTCATTAAATCATTTAGAAGTCACACAATTTATAAAGGAATTAATATAAAAGAAATTTTTCAGTCAAAGTGTCCCAAAAACATTTGATACTTCTTACTATAAGTAACGTTTTAAAACAACCATGTCCACATAAATAAATCCTTAAAATCATTTTTAAAACATGGACATTAATTATATAGATTTAGAAAAATAAATCTATAAAAAAATTAAAATTATGATATAGTTAAAGATACCCTTCCATAAAACCTTAAATTATTCCTTTTGAAAACATATCTATGAATCATGAACATGGATGATACGTATGTTCTAGTAAATACTTATACATAAACTATCTCTGATAATAATGAGAAATACTTATACATAAATTATCTCTGATAATAATGAGATTGGGGAATTAACCCTTACCTTAATTCTGATACTCTTCGTACGTGTCTGAAACTCCTGTATAATGTTTTTAAAAATATTATTAACTTAAATCAGAATCATAATAATTTTTATGATATCATATATGATTCTTTTATGAATTTATATTTCCCATTTTTTAATAATTCCAAGTTAATGCAACATTTCATGTAATATCGCTTGGTTTATCATATGTGTTTTCACTTGTTATTCTTGATCATATTACATATATAATGATTTAATTAGTTCAATAATTAATGATATGATTTTTATATCATATATATTTATAATATAAATATATATAATAGATATATATATATAAAATGTAACACACCATTCATGGATAATGAACTCTCCTATGAAGAGAAGCCATTGATAATCTTAGATCATGTGGAAAATTTTATAGGAAATAAGAAAATGGCCCTCGTCAATTTGTTATGGAAAAACCACAAGTTTGAGTAATAAATGTGTGAATTGTGGGAAGTGGTGATGTAGAGTTACCCTGATCTGTTTTAGTGTGGGAGAAGAATATTTATAGGGTGAAATTTCATATGTGGGGGAGATTGTAATGACCCAAATTTTGATTAATGAAAATTATTCTAGATCTAATTAAATGTATTATTATATATAATTTTCATATAAAACATATTCACTTCCTTGGGTGTGAGTTTTTTTATTCTAAAATACCAACAAGAATTTGTACCATTTCTAATATAGTTTCTTAACATTGATCACATGATTAGTATAAATATAAGGCTTTAACAAATAAAATTTACTCATACAAAGGAAGAGATGGCCCCATCTAGTAGAATTGATCCATATAAATCCCATTTGTTGGAGCTTAAAAAAGAGGTAGTGTCATTGGGATTCTCTCCTAACCAAGCCCATGATGAGCTTCAATAAGTTAATCTTTAATTGAACCACCTACAGGATAAGTGGAAGTTAATGGAGATTACCACCCGAGGGATGTTATCCGAGCCGCCCCAAGATTCTTTTACCATCACACAACTTACCCTTAGGTATTATTTAGGTGTTATAAGGGGTTATATAACAAGACCCTAGAACTATGATTATGTGCTTTATTTTTGTATAAATAATATACATTCATTTTATTATTGTTACATAGTAAATGTTTTTCAAATCACAAATAGTATTTTCAGTTAATATTTAATTAATAAATTTATTTTGATGAATTAATATATTTTTAAATTAAATATTATTTTAATAAAATATTATTACTAAATTAGTTTTAATTAAAAATAAATTAATTTATAATTTTTGTGAATACAATTGTAATTTTTTTAAGGTTTGAAAGTTGTTTCTGTCAAAACCCATGAAATTTTGATAAATGTTGGTTTTTATTTTAAAAGTAAAAATTCATATAATTTGAAATTTATTTAGTTAATACAACATGTACTTGAGATAGGTTTAGTGGGAGTGAAAGTCTATAGGCCACTACTCCAATGTGATCAAGGATCTCAATAGGGATGATGTGACTTGGACTAATCTTTCCCTTATTACCAAATCTCAAAACCCTCTTCTACAGTGATATGTGGAGGAATAACATGTCTTCAAGTGTTTGGATAGTCTGCTCATATTGGAAATCAGTTTGAGGATGATAAGTTGTATGAAAGTTCAGCTTAGTATTTAGTGTCTATTGGCGACTCTTCTAGAACTTAGATGTTAATCTTGGATCTCTATCAAATACAATATATAGTGGTACTCCATTCACCCTTAAAACATCTCTTATATATATCTATTCTATCTGATCTAATGATAAATCCTATTGAATTGTAATGAAGTGTGCAGTCATAGTAATATGATCCACAATAACCCAGATTGCATTGTTTCCTTTGGTTGTCTTTGGATGTCCGGCGACAAAGTCCATGGTGATGTTCTCCCATTTCCATATTGGTATGGGTAATGGTTGCATCATCCCCTTAGAATTTTGCATCTCATCCTTCACTTTCATATATTCCGTGCACATACATGTATACTCAGTGATCTTCCTCTTCATGTTATCTCACCAATAATTCTCTTGTAGATACCGATACATCTTTCTGTTTCCTATGTGAATGATGAATTTCAAGCTATGTATGTAATGCCTAGACCCAAGTTACCCAGAGTCGGTTCATTATTACATAACATTGGCATGATCACAAGAGATCAAGTCTCAAAATACAGATTTGTTTAGTAGCTTTGGAAGTACTAGATATGTATATAAGTTTTACATGACATCATGAAATGTAAAGACAACAACAATGTGACCCCTTTGAACACACTCGTATCCCTTAGCCTATTTTTGCAGGTTAATCATAATATACTTCTTTGAATCCTGGGAAAAATAAAACATAGAAAGGAGTGAGCTCAGATGCTTAGTAAGGATAACAATATAGCGGATACTATCATAAATAATCATAAATATTTAACACATTGTATAAGACTAAAACACCAGACTTTTAAACATAAACTTCTATATAATATGGAAAATATAAATCAAATAATTCCATTTACATATTCAAATGGATATTATAATCATCGAATAATCACATGTAATATCAATATTAAATTTTATAATTATAGAAAGCATAATTACGGACATCATAACCACATATTCAAGGCTTCTTGCCAAAATGACATATAAAGATTTTGTCAAGGCCTTGTTCTAAGACACTAGTTTGCCTCATTAGTCCTACTGATGCATCGAGGAGCTTTATCAGGATCCACCCATCACTTACTAAGTCCAATTCATTACTCATATGAAAACGTTTAAACAAAACATAAACATTCGTTTTAAAGCTAGCATACGAAATGTTAATACATTATCCATAAACCATGAATGGTATAAAAATAGAACATCCACAGTCAAACATAACTCATTAAATATAATATGGACGATTGTATTATAATAAATCAAACTCAATCAAGAAGAAAATTCAATAATGGATATTGACATAGATGAAAATAATCAGTAAAACTATTTGAGAGAAATTTCCCCTTTTTCATGAAAACAATTAAAAGTCAAACTTTTTATCAAAGAAGTCCTTTAAAAGATATTTCTGAATCAATGTGTCCCATAACACTTTGAACCTTTTGAAAGTGTTTTTAATTTCAAAACATTCATTTCCATATAAATTACCCCATAAAACCATTTTTAAAACATGGACATTAATGAGAATGATCTAGCTAAATAAATATTTAAAACATTTAAAAATGATATTTTAGTTAGAGTTACTAACCCAATGAGAGACTCTTGAATACATATAATTGAGGTAATAAAAACATTATAATATTAGTAGAATAAAGGGAATCCTCAAATACTATGTAAAAGTACAATATGTACACCATATAAAAGTGAATTGGTGCATAACAACAAAGAAGTTTCAATAAAATGTAAATTAAGATGAAATCCATTATAAAGACCATATCTTTAGGTTAAGGATAAATAAATGACATAATTATGTGTGAAAAATATAAATACACTCAATATGATTGGATATTCAGTGTAAATAAATAAGAGGACATTCACACATATTCTAGTAAAAAGGACACTAATGGCATGGATGTTTAACACAATGAATAAAAATTGAGTTATGTTTACTCTTATCAAGTTCATATCGATGACATGAGAATTTATCAATGTATTAATAATGTGTTTCAAAAGTATATCCACCAAGGGGAGTGTAATTTACTACATAAATAAATAAATTGTGATTTCACAGATAATCTTGAAGTGAAATAATCAATGAAGTTTTCTTAAAACCCAATGAGTGGAAATCGAAATTAGAAATTCCTTAAAAAATTTGGAAACTTACGAAACATAAACCCCATAAAAGAAGTATCATAAAATAAATATGTAAATACCCAGAAATTAAATTATATTACAAAAAGAATATAATCATGGGCAGTACATACACCACACAAAAGGAAATAGTAGCAATATAGCACGAATCTCATGGGAATAAAAAGTGAGAGGAAAACCCATTACATTGTACTTTTTCTTAGTTCATGGTACGTAAACCTCCATTATAATGCTGAAATAATAGTTATTAAATTATAAAAGAACAAAATACATAAATATGATATAATACATGATCTTCTAATATTTCTTTGTAAATGATATTTTAGTAGTATCATTGTTTTGGGTGTTAACAGATTCCTTTTCCTTTATATGTTTTGTTACATAAGTCATGTTTGTTATGGATAGGATATATTTGATTCATATCCAGGATTTTATTAAGATCGGAAACATTATTTTTAACAATAAAATGAAACTTATTTTTGAATGGTTACGATGGATAATAAATCTCATCGTGATTGGGAAGACGGTAATTCGTACGTACACACGAGTGACAATACAATTCTATTCATGGTGAAATCTTCTTTAATTAGATGGTTATATTATATATACATAATAAATAACAAGTTGTATTTTTATTTATATAATTTATACTCATTATTATACAAATCCAAATAATGAAGTGTTGAATAACAAACTATACTACGACGTAGAGACGGTAAGCTCTATGTACGCACATATGGTGACCATGCCTTTCATAGGATGGATAAAATAATGAATATGGTTGTGAAATATTTATAATAACATTAAAATATGTATAAGGTACTGGAGTTATTAATTTGGTATTGAAACAACAAAGAAAGAGGAAGTAGAAGAAGAAAATAACTCTGAAAGAGTTGATGAAATTATTACCAATTCTTCAGGTGCTTCTATTTGATTTGATCAAAAGGGATCCTTATGATGGATTTCTGATAAAAGTAAGGACTCTATGTTGAAGTTAGGGTAGTTGGGAGGATATATTAACAGGTTATGGACGATCCAAATGGCTTTGTAAGTGTGATTTGGATAGAAGGGGAAGTACCCTTTTATAAGAGAGGTGAGGGAAATTTTTGGAAAAGCTTGAAATATTAATTTATTATACAGTCATATTCGGTTTATAATGGATCCAAAAGAATTTATTTCAAGGCTATGGTGGTTATGGGTCGCAACACAATCAACAAATAGGTTTTATATAGGTTTAGGTCACCATATTAACCTTATATTTTAGATTTAACTCTTAGTTAAATATTTTAACTCTTATCCTGTATTCTTGTATTATTATAATAAATGCTTAATAAACATACTATAAAAATCCAACAGTACCCCATGTGAGTCATTAATGTAATATCTATCATTATATAAGTCATTTAGGTAAAAATTAGATTTTTAAGCATATTATATCATTTAATAATATGTTATTTGTTTTAAAAACTCATTTTTGTCAATTTTGACACTATTTAGTATTTGGTTTTTGTGAAAGTCAAAAAAAATGATTACTTAGAAAAAAATAAATTAAATCAATCCTAACATGTCATATTAACTTATAAAGTTAGTTTACTACATCAAAAGTCCCAATTTAAATTTATTTGGATATTTATAATATAAATTATTTTAATATGTCATTAATAAGTTAATTACAGCGTCATCATTGTGTTTTAAATAAATTTAATTATTTATTTTATAAAAATTATAAATAAAATTACATTATATAGAAAATATTTTTATCATTATAATGAATATTTTTAGTCGAATTTATCTTATGTATAACACTAAATTAAAAATAATATAGTTATGAGAATTTGAATTTAACACTTTTAACTCTTCGTTAAATAAAATAATAATAAATGTACTAATCTAATCCAAGTGGATCAAATTGGATAATATTTTATTCATAAGGTTGATTTGGGTGGAAAACCCCTTATCCAGTAGAACTTGGACATGTGTTAGTTTAATTATCAAATAATTTTTACCTTTAATTACCTTATAAATTTTTAACTATGGTAAATAAAATTAAAAAATTATTATTCACCAAAAATTATTTTCATTATATTGAACTATATTTTACTTACTGATGTCAACCGTGTCTCTCAAAGATTTAAAATTCAATTCATAGAAGCGATAATATTATGTTTTCTGAAAATTTTAAAATGTGCCTAGAAGGTGGTCTAATGAATTAAATTTAACCTATATATGTATTATGTAACTATTTTGACATAAAATAAATTTAACTAAAATAAATAATTATTTAAATAAAAAGTATGTTTTACAAAATAACGCAGTGTTTTCCACAATTCTTAAAAAATTGATTGTTTTCAGAAAAACACCAAAAATTCATCCTGAGCTAATTTTGATTTTACAAATTAAAAAATGATGTATATTTTACCAAATTAAAAACATATAAGTTATATTAATTAATTAAAATAAATATTCTTGTTTTCAAAACCAGAAAGAAGATTTTTGAGAAGTAAAAACTATCAATGGATTGATAGGTATTTATGTCCAATTTAAAAGTAAAATTACTTTCAATGACCAACATTGGATTAAATGATAAAATATAATCTAATTATTCTTAAAAACCATTCAAATGTATAATTTAACACTAATAATTATTTTTATTAAAAAAGTTTTTTTCTATTAAAATTTATCATTTTTCACTATTCATCAAAATATTAAAGTTATTAGAAAAGCACCAAAAATTTATCCAAACTAAATTTTTATGTCCCACTCATAAAGAAGAAGTTTTTTTCAAATTTAATATATGAAAGTGTGAAATATTGGATTAAAAAAGGTTCTCCATTAAAAGGCATTCAAATTTCATTTTTTGAAATATACTTCTTTTATATGAAAATTGAATTTATTATTATATTATGTCTAAGAAACATATAATATGGATGTTAAAATTATATGGAGTATATATAATTCAAAATGCAGTTAATACTATTCGTAACCATTTTTTGAACGGCTAGTTTGGTAAGTTATGGTGCGCTCGAATTCAATCTTGCATGTAGCGCAAGCTATTGAATTAATTTAAATAAAATAACTTACTATGAAATATTGGAGTGTGTCATTCTTCCCCCTTTTTGAAATTACATCCCACCAATTTTAAAATTGGGCATGGAAACTTCATTGAAAGTACAACATTAGAAAAATAGTCAATAAAAATATAACATTAAAAGAATTAAAGAGAAGTACAAGGGTCACACGAGATAACCCATACTAGGATTATATGTAGGAAAACATAGAAATGGAAGATAAACTAAGTGTCAAGTTCTGATGGATAGTGATAGAAAATTTGATCCAAAGAAATTTAACAACAAGAAAACCACAAACATGTGATGGGTCAAATAGACATTAGTTTACCAGTAGGAAAAGTAAACGAACAATGTTTTTTGTTTTAAGTTCAATTTCATAATGTTTAAGAATTTATTTATGAGATTGACTTAGAACATAAAGAGATAAATTTACTTTTACTACTGGAAAAGTAGGTTATACCAACGGTTTATAACCGTTTCTATAGGCTGGAAAACCATTGGTATAGGGTATACCAATGGTTTTCCAAACCGTTGTCCAGTAAGGCGTGGGGAATGCCCTTAACCAATGGTTTTATTTAAACCATTGGTATAAGTGCTCGAGAATTCTGGAAAACAATTTACCAATGGTTCAAAACCGTTGGTATAAGTTTTTCCAGAATTATGGAAAAACTTTACCAACGGTTCAAAACCGTTGGTAAAGAGTTTCTCAAAACTGATGCACAGTAGCGCCCAGAAGCCCCCCCCCCCCCCCAGAAGCTACACCTGCATAAAAAAAGTGCACAACATCCCTCCTGTATACCCTCCACTATACACCTGTATAAAAAATATCACAAAAGACACTTACAGACTTCAAACAGTATAAAAAAACACCTAAAATGGCCCAAAAAAACACATATGACAACAATCATCCGGTGGTAATTCACCTCACCCATCAAATTCTAATAGGCAGATTTGTTTGATAAATATCTATTAGTGTTGAATAAGTCATTCAAATTGACTCAAATCCTATTTTTTTGTGATACTAGGTTTGGGTATGTAATGATTTGTGATGAATTTTGCATTGAACTTGTATTGTTTATAATATATGGTGAAAAGATATTTTCTTAGGAGTCTCGTCACTTATGACCTAATGAGTGAAACTACCAAACTCATGAAAAAGAGTCATTGATGAGTGTAAATTTCAGTTGTATTCACTTAAAATGATTTCCTTTTGAAATAAAAGAGAGACATTGAGTGGTGTCGTCCACACCACACCTCGGATTGAGGCGGAGTTGACTCGTACACATCACTAATGACCCATGGATACATGTCCTAAAGTATCAACAGTGTTCGAATTCCTTTGGTCTATTTTCCGTATGTCAGTTGTTGTTTTAACTTAAACTGTTTTCCATTTCAAAGAAATGTGAAACACTTTGAGTGGTTCCGGACACACCGCGCCTCGGATTGAGGCGGGGTTGACTCGTACACGTCACAAATGACCAATGGATAAATTTCCTAAAGTATCAACAGTATCCGAATGTGTTTGGTCAGTTTTCCATATGTGGTTTTTTTTACTTAAAAGCGCATCCATTTTAAACAAAAGAAAGACACTTTGAGTGGTCCCGGCCACACCGGCCCACGGATTAAGGTGGGGTTGACTCGTACATGTCAAATATGACCCATGGATACATGTCCTAAAGTATCAATAGTATCCGAATTCCTTTGGTCCGTTTTCCGTATGTCAATTGTTGTTTTAACTTAAACCGTTGTCCATTTCAATGAAAAGTGAAAAACTTTGAGTGGCCCCGGCCACACCGGCCCTCGGATTGAGTCAGGGTTGACTCGTACACGTCAAATATGACCCATGGAACATTGTCCTAAAGTTCCAACAGAAGCCGAATGCGTTTGGTCAGTTTTCCGTATGCAAGTTGTTGTTTTCACTTAAAATCATGTCCATTTCAAATAAAAGTTAGACACTTTCAGTGGTTTCGGCCACACTACACCTCAGATTGAGGTGGGGTTGACTCGTACACGTCAAAAATGACCCATAAATCATTTTCTTAATGTTTCAACAGAATCCGAAAGTGTTTGGTCAGTTTTTCGTATGTCATTTATTTTACTTAAAAGTGCATCCATTTTAAACAAAAGAAAGACACTTTGAGTGGTACCGGCCACAACGGCCCTCGGATTAAGGCGAGGTTGACTCGTACACGTCACATATGACCCATGGATCGTTGTCCTAAAGTTTCAACAGAATCTGAAGGCGTTTGGTTGGTTTTCGGTATGTCAGTTGTTGTTTTAACTTAAACTGGTGTTCATTTCAAAGAAAAGTTAGACACTTTGAGTGGTACCGGTCACACTGCACCTCGGATTGAGGCGGGGTTGACTTGTACACGTCACATATGACCCATGTATCGTTTTCCTAAAGTTTCAACAGAATCCGAATGTGTTTGGTCAGTTTTCCATATGTCAGTTGTTATTTTAACTTAAATTGTTGTCCATTTCAAAGAAAAGTTAGACACTTTGAGTGGTGCGAGCCACACCGCGCCTCGGATTGAGGCGGGGTTGACTCTTACACGTCACAAATGACCCATGGATACATGTCCTAAAGTATAAACAGTATCCGAGTGCGTTTGGTCAGTTTTCTATATGTGGTTTTTTTTACTTAAAAGCGCATCTATTTTAAACAAAAGAAAGACACTTTGAGTGGTACCGGCCACACCAGACCTTGGATAGAGGAGGGGTTGATTCCTACATGTCAAAAATGACCCATGGATACATGTCCTAATGTATAAATAGTATCTGAATGCCTTTGGTCTATTTACCGTATGTCATTTGTTGTTTTAACTTAAACAGGTGTCCATTTCAAAGAAAAGTGACACACTTTGAGTGGTCACAGACACACCGGCCCTCATATTGAGGAGGGGTGGACTCGTACACGTCACATATGACCCATGGATACATGTCCTAAAGTATAAACAGTATCCGAATGCCTTTGGTCCGTTTTCTGTATGTCAGTTGTTGTTTTAACTTTAACTTTTGTCCATTTCAAAGAAAATTGACACACTTTGTGTGGTCCCTTCCACACCGGCCCTCAGATTGAAGTGGGGTTGACTCATACACGTCCCATATGACCCATGGATCATTTTTTCTAAAGTTTCAACAGAATCCGAATGCGTTTGGTTGGTTTTCCGTATGTCAGTTGTTGTTTTAACTTAAACCGTTGTCCATTCCAAAGATAAGTGACAAACTTTGAGTGGTCTTGGCCACACCAACCCTCGGATTGAGGTGGGGTTGACTCTTACATGTCACAAATTACCCATGGATCGTTTTCCTAAAGTTTCAACAGAATCCGAATGCGTTTGGTCAGTTTTCCGTATGTCAGTTGTTATTTTAACTTAAATTGTTGTCCATTTCAAAGAAAAGATAGACACTTTGAGTGGTTCCGGCCACACCGTGCCTCGGATTGAGGTGGGGTTGACTCGTAAACGTCACAAATGACCCATGGATACATGTCCTAAAGTATCAATAGTATCTGAGTGCATTTGGTCAGTTTTCTATATGTGTTTTTTTTACTTAAAAGCGCATCCATTTTAAACAAAAGAAAGACACTTTGAGTGGTACCCGGCCACACCGGCCCTCAGATTGAGGCGGGGTTGACTCTTACACGTCAAAAATAACCCATGGATACATGTCTTAAAGAATCAATAGTATTCGAGTGTGTTTGGTTAGTTTTCCATATGTGTTTTGTTTACTTAAAAGCGCATCCATTTTAAACAAAAGAAAGACACTTTGAGTGGTACCGGCCACACCGTGGGGGTGGTCAGGTTGTCCAAGGGGGTTGGGGTGTATAGGTATATTTATATGGAAAGAATACCCCCACAATAATCATGCAACCTTGTCATTAGTCTAAACCCCTAGAACACATAAAAGAATCTAGTATGAACATTTACTAAAATATTTTACACCATACGAATGAAAATACAATCTAAATATAGTTTGAGAGGATATAGTGGTGTGTGTGAAAAATGATATTAAATCAATTTAAATGAATATGGAACAAATGAGGGTTTATAATACACTAAGAGTACCACAAACAATCCAAAACCACTATAGAACCACCCCCTTGGATAGCCCGCCCACCCCCCTCGACACCCCTTCTCCCTATGGACAGCACCCCACCCCCTTGGATAGCCCGCCCGCCCCCCTGGACACCCCTACCCCTCGTGGCCAGCCCACCCACCCCCCTGGACAGCCCGCCCGCCCCTCCTTGAAAACCCGACCACCCCCGTGGACAGCACGTCCACCCTTGTGGACAGCCCGCCCACCCCCGTACCCCCCTGGACACCCCGTACCCCCCGGGATAGCCCCGCCCACCCTCCCAAACAGCCCACACCTCCTTCCCCTACAACCCCACCACCACCACCTAGACATACCAATTCCCATGGACACCCCACACACCCCTCCCCCACCAGGACACCCCACCCAGACCCCCAGGACAGCCCACACCCCCTGGACAGCCCCGCCCACCCCCGTGGACAGCCTTTCCCACCCCCGTGGATAGCCCCGCCTACCCCCGTGGACAACCCACCCACCCCCGTGGACACCCCCTACCCCCTAGACAGCCCAACCACCCCCGTGGACAGCCCACCCACCCCCCTCGACACCCCTTCTCCCTATGGACAGCCCCCCACCCCCTTGGATAGCCCGCCCACCCCCCTAGACACCCCTACCCCCTGTGGCCAGCCCACCCACCCCACCTAGACAGCCCGCCCACCCCTCCTTGACAGCCCGACCACCCCCGTGGACAGCCCGTCCACCCTTGTGGACAGCCCGCCCACCCTCGTACCCCCCTGGACACCTCGTACCCCCTGGATAGCCCCGCCCACCCTCCCAAACAGCCCACACCCCCCTTCCCTGTAACCCCACCACCACCACCTAGACATACCACCCTACCTGGACACCCCACACACCCCTCCCCCACCAGGACACCCCACCCAGACCCCCAGGACAGCCCACACACCCTGGACAACCCCGCCCACCCCCGTGGACACCCCCTACCCCCTAGACAGCCCAACCACCCCCGTGGACAGCCCACCCACCCCCCTCGACAACCCTTCTCCCTATGGACAGCCCCCCACCCCCTTGGATAGTCCGCCCACCCCCTTGGACACCCCTACCCCCCGTGGCCAGCCCACCCACCCCCCCTAGACAGCCCGCCCACCCTCCTTGACAGCCCGACCACCCCCGTGGACAGCCCGTCCACCCTTGTGGACAGCCCGCCCACCCCCGTACCCCCATGGACACCCCGTACCCCCCCCTGGATAGCCCCGCCCACCCTCCCAAACAGCCCACACCACCCTCCCCTGCAACCCCTCCACCACCACCTAGACATACCAACCCCCCTGGACACCCCACACACCCCTCCCCCACTAGGACAACCCACACCCCCTGGACAGCCCCACCCACCCACGTGGAAATCCTTTCCCACCCCCGTGGACAGCCCCGCCCACCCCTATGGACAACCCACCCACCCCCGTGGACACCCCCTACCCCCTAGACAGCCCAACCATCCCCGTGGACAGCCCACCCACCCCCCTCGACACCACTTCTCCCTATGGACAACCCCCACCCCCTTGGATAGCCCGCCAACCCCCCCTGGACACCCCTACCCCATGTGGCCAGCCCACCCACCCCCCATGGATAGCCCGCCCACCCCTCCTTGACAGCCCGGCCACCCCCGTGGACATCCCGTCCACCCTTTTGGACAGCCCTCCCACCCCCGTACCCCCCTGGACACCCCGTACCCCCCTGGATATCCCCGCCCACCCTCCCAAACAGCCCACACCCCCCCTTCCCTGCAACCCCACCACCACCACCTAGACATACCACCCCACCTGGACACCCCACACACCCCTCCCCCACCAGGACACCCCACCCAGACCCCCAGGACAGCCCACACCCCCTGGACAGCCCCGCCCACCCCCGTGGACACCCCTACCCCCTAGACAGCCCAACCACCCCCGTGGACAGCCCACCCACCCCCCTCAACACCCCTTCTCCCTATGGACAGCCCCCACCCCCTTGGATAGCCCGCCCACCCCCCTCGACACCATTACCCCCCGTGGCCAGCCCACCCACCCCCCCTGGATCGCCCGCCCACCCCTCCTTGACAGCCCGGCCACCCCCCGTGGACAGCTCGTCCACCCTTGTGGACAACCCACCCACCCCTGTACCCCCCTGGACACCCCGTACCCCCCCCTAGATAGCCCCGCCCACCCTCCCAAATAGCCCACACCCCCCTCCCCTGCAACCCCACCACGACCACCTAGACATACCACCCCCCTTGACACCCCACACACACCTCCCCCAACATGACACCCCACCCAGACCCCCAGGACAGCCCACACCCCCTAGACAGCCCCGCCCACCCCCGTGGACAGCCTTTCCAACCCCCGTGGACAGCCCCTCCCACCCCCGTGGACAACCCACGCACCCCTGTGGACACCCCCAACCCCCACAATCCATTATCCAAAATATATCAAATTTGTTTGAACACAATCCATAATTCCCACAATCCATTATCCAAAACATGTAGACGTTCACGATAGCCTCCCCCAACTCTTATTTACATGTTTTGAACACACTCCTTCCAAACATAGAATATAAAAACATTAAATAAGTCTTCACAAACACAAACAATATCCTATTTAGATATTAATTTCAATAATCAAGTAAACCACAAACACTTGAAAAAAATCTATTCATTAAAACAACTAAAACAATGTGGTTGAGATCAAATTTTACCTATTCGGATGGGGGTGTACCTGTTGGGATGGGGGTGATGGTGTTAGAATGGGGGGTTCGCGAGAGCAGTGGAGTGAAATAGATTCGGATGGGGTTCGCGAGAGCAGTGGAGCAAATAGATTAGGGCTCTGTCCGAATGGGGAGAGGAGATCACGATCGGCAATTTGGGGAAAAACTTTCCCAATGGTTTATAAAAACTGTTGGCAAAGGCACACCTTTCCCAACGGTTCCAGTGAACCGTTGGGAAAGGGTCCACCGAAATTCCCTTTGCCAACGGTTTAAATAAACTGTTGGCAAAGGCTCACTATACTAAAGGTTTAAATAAACCGTTGGTATACTACCATTGGGAAAAGACCAAATTTCAATAGTGTTTGTAATTAGATTTTCATCCTTTAATAAATTTCTACTACTAACTTATCTTTTTTCCAAACGATGAGTATTCCAGATGATTTGGGCACACATGATGTGCTAGAATCAACTTCTAGATAATCACATAATCCAAAAAAGGATAAACTATATATTTCCATTTTCTTTAGAGATCATCAATAACCAAATGGTTAGTACATGGTCAGATGATCCCCAAAATGGGTAATCCTTTATAGAAATAAATACTAATCTTAATTTGTAAAATTAAACAAATAATACCCAAAGTTCAATAAATACCATTCAATAAAAAAGTGCCCTTAAAATCCTTAAATATAATCCAAACTAAGATTGAAACCAAAAACTAAGAAGAATTTAATCACATAGCCTTTCTTAGAAAATCTTAACATTTATCTCCAAATAACAACAACTACTCTTAAAGTCTCATACAGAATTATAATTAACCAAATCACATATTTTTTATGATAGGATAATAATTTCCATTAATAACCTGAATATCTAAAAAAAACATAGATTCTTCCAAAAAAAACACCATTACTCCTCAAAGGAAATCCCATATTATTCAATTTTTCTTAGGCATATAGTGTTCCCAATAAAGCAAACGTATTCCAAAATAACATTTATCACTTAATCACCTAATCATTTTCTTATACTAAGGATATAAATTTTATAAAACATAAGGTCCAAAATCAACTTATTATTGATCAATAAAATTATTTAACTATAAATAATTAGTCACACTAACTAGGGACTTCACGTTGTCCAGTGGTGGGCGATAAATCACAGTCGCACTTTGGTTGTGGGTTCGATTCCAACAGCTTTGTCAGACGTGACCGGTTATCACATGGTATGTGTGTTGTCCTTTTTCCAAAACAATATTTTTTTACATTCACTAAATTAGATTAATTCCACAAAATAACCATAACATAATTTAACCACAAATGTTATCTCATACCTCGTATTTTCATCCCAAAAATTAATAACATATAATTGCATCAAATTCAAGGATCATATAAACCCAAATGGTTCGTTATAACTATATCTAAAAGAGAAAGGATAATTCTTCCTCAAATAGAATTTTCACATAAAAAACTGCATGTTACACATACAATAGAAAATTATTCCAAAGTAATCTAATAAAAAAAGGATTAATACTTTTAAACATTTCTCCATCCATTTATTTCCACATAGGTACTTCCATTACCTAGTGGTTGTCCTATATAATAGGTAATTTACTTAGGTAATGCCCAGGTCCCCTGCATTTATAGAAAATGATTATAAATGGATTATTATGATAATTTTTATTTTCTTCTATAGTACTCTTTATTTTTCCTCATAAATTCTTTACTTTATGTCCTTCCTTCTCACACATAAATCGTTTCTTTATTCCATTGATACACTTTCATGGGTTTCTCATTCCATATTTCTATAATGATGGAAATTGAGCATTCTTTTCTCTACGGTCTCTACTGCTGGAGATCTTATCATTCTTTTCCTTTCTATTCTTTGTTGAGTTTGGGAGTTGGTTAATGTATATATTGTTGATCATATTTTTGGAAACCTACTTCGGCATGAACATGATATCTTTCACACCCATCAACATTCCAATTAGTTTCTCATCTCCTCTATCGTTCCCAGTTTATACATCATGTTTATTATTAGTATGACTTCCTTGGAATCCTGCCATTTACTAAAACCATAATGCTTAGTGTGAGTAACAATAGTCATAAAATCATTTAAAGAATATCATGACACCTTATTTTCAGTCTAAAACACCTTTGTAATAACCAAGGTTATTTATTGTCATATTGTATTAAAATCCTTCTAATCAGTTTGTAAAGAAAACTTGAATTATCCTATGTATATCCCTCAGGAGTGTCTTAACCATGATTGTAGCAAGACCCGTCGTTGTGCACCAGTTCATGTTCAAGTCTCGTTCAAAGGAGTGTTTCTGGGTTTTACCCCTAGGAACATCTGTTCCAGACCCACCTCTACCTGTTCATATCCAGAAATGAATGCATTGCTTGAAAACCCCACATAATATTTACATTACCAAAATTATTGGATGTTCTTCTATATTAATCCCAAAATTCTATCTTAGGGTAGTGTTTATTAATTAGAGTTTTTATAAATATAGTTTCCCAGGTATGTACTAAACTTCCTCTGATACCAACTGTAATGCCCAGAACCTAGTTACCCAAATTCGGTACATTATTACATAACATTGGAATGATCACAAGAGATCATGTCTTGAAAGAATTTTTAGTTTAGTAGAGTTGGATTTACTAGATACATACATAAGTTTTATATTACATCATGAAATTAGAAAACAGCAACATTGTGAAACCTTTGAACACACTCATATCCCTTAGCCTATTCCCATAGGTTAATTGTAATATACTACTTCGCATCCTAGGAAAAATAAAAAATAGAAAGGGGTGATCTCAGATTATTAGTAAGGATAAAAATATAGTAGATACTATCATAAATATGTATAAATATTCTAAGGCAATGTATATGACTAAAACACAAGCCTTTTAAACATAAACATCAGCATAATATGGAAAAGATAAATCAAATAATGTTATTTACTTATTCACATGGATATTATTCTAGTCGAATAATCACATGTAATATCAATAAATAATTTCATAATGATGGAATGCATAATACCAGACATAATAACCACATAGTCAAGGCCTCGTGCCAAGACAAAAAATAAAGACTTTGTCAAGAAATTATGCCAAGACACTAGTTTGTCTCGTGAGACCTACTGATGCATCGAGGAGCTATAAGGGGCTCCACCCATCACTTAATAAGTCTAATTCATTCCTCGTATGAAAAGGTTGAAACTAAACATAAACATTCCTATTAAAACTAGTATACATAATATTAATACTTTATCCATAAACCAATAATGGTATAAAAATAACACAACCATAGTCAAACATAACTCATTAAATAAAATATGTACAATTGAATTATAATAAATCACCCTCAATTAAGAATAAAATACAATGAAGGATATTGTCAAATATGAAAATAATCATTAAAACAATTTGAGAGAAATATCCCCTTTTTTATGAAAACATTTAAAAGTTTCACTATATATCAAAGAAGTCATTTAAAATATATTTTTGTGTCAAATTTTCCCATACCAATTTCAAACATTTGAGAGGAATTTTAATTTCAAAGAATTCATGTCCATATAAATAAGTCCATAAAACCATTTTTAAAACATGTAAAATTATGAGGATGATTTAGAAGAATAAATATATAAATAATTTAAAAATGTTATTTTAGTTGGAATTCCTAACCAAATGAGTGACATTGGAATATAGATAACTGAGGTAATAAAAACATTATAATATCATGATAATAAATATATTCATGATATACTATGTCAAAGTCCAATAGGTACACCATATAAATGTGAATTGGCGCATAACAATAAAGAAGTCTCAATAGAATATAAATTTTGATTAAATACCTTATAAAGATTGTTTCCTTAGGTTAAGGATAAATAAATGACATAATTATGAGTGAAAAATATAAATACACTTAATATTATTTGATATTCTATGTAAATAAATCATAGTATATTCACACATATTCTTGTAAAAACAACACCAATGACTTGGATGTTTAACATAATGAATCAAAGTTGAGTTAAGATTTCTCTTATTAAGTTTATATCGATGAATTGAGAATTTATCAATAGAGTGATTATATGTATCAAAATTATATAGACACAAAGGGGATTGGAATTTACTACATAAATAAATAAATAGTGATTTCACACATAATCTTTATGTATAATAATCAATTAAGTTTGTGTAAAACCCAATGAGTGGAAATCAAAATTAGAAATTCCCTTAACAATTTGGTAACATATGAAACATACACCCCGTGAATTAAGGATCATACAATGAATATGTAGATATCCATAAATTACATTATATTACCCAAATAATACAATCATGGTAGCACATTTACCACACAAAAAGAAATAATTCCAATATAGCATGAATCTTATGAGAATAAAAAGTGAGATGAAACCCCCAAAACTTTTAATTTTCCATAGTTTATGGTATATAAAAATCTAGTATAATGGTTAAATCAATGTTATTAAATTATAAGAAACCAACATACATCAATATTATATCATAAATGATCTTTTAATATTGCTTTATTAATGATATTATAGTAGTATCATTGTTTTGGGTGTTAACTGCTTCGTTTTCCATAATATTTTTTTTGTTACGTAAGTAATGTTTTTTGTGGATAGGATGTATTTTATCCATATCCAGAATAAAATTATGATCTTAGACATTATTTTAAATAATAAAATGAAAATTATTCTTGAAAGGTTACGATGGGGAATGAATCTCATCACATTCATGGAGATGGTAATCTGTATCTACGCACGAATGACAATACCATTCTATTGATGATGAAATAGTATGTAATTTGATGGTTATATTATATATAAAGAGTAATTAACATGTTATATTTATTATTTACATCATTTATACTCATTATTATACCCATCCAAGTAATGAAGTGTTGAATAACAAACTACACCATGACGTGGAGATGGTATGTCGTACGTACACTCATATGGTGACCTTGTCATTCATAGGATGGATAGAATAATATATATGGTTGTAAAATATTTATAATAATATCACAGTATATATTAGTTACTATATTTATTTTTCTGTTATGGAAAAAACAATGAAAGCGGAAGTGGAAGAAGAAAAGAACATTGAAAGAGGTGATAAAATTATTACCTCTTCTTCAGGTGATTCATTTTGATTTGATCAAAACGACTCCTTAAGATGGCTTTCTGATCAAAGTAAGGACTTTAGGATTACGTAAGGGTAGTTGGGAAGATATTTTATCAGGTTCTTTTTGAGACAAATGTCTTTTTAGGTGTGATTTTGAGAGAAGGGGAAGTACCCTTTTACAAGAGAGGTGAGGGTCGCTTTTGGGAAATATTGAAATATTAATTTATTATAAAATAATATTTGGTTTATAATGGATCAAAAAGGATTTATTTTGATTCAATGGAGGGGCTGGGTCGAAAACCTCTCAACCAATAGGTTTTAGATTGGTTTAGACCACCATATTAACCATATCATTTATATTTAACTCTTAGTAAAATAGTTTAACTTTTACCAAGTATTCTTGTGTTATTATATTAAATGGTCAATAATATTACTGTAAAAATCCAAGATAACACCAATTGGTTAGTTAATGAAATATATATCATTATATGGGTCCTTTGGCCAAGCCTTCAGTTTTTATGAATATTATATCATTTAATAATATAGTATTTGTTTTAAAACCCAATTTATGTCAAATTTGAAACTATTTAGTATTTGGTTTTTGTAAAAGTAAACAAAACTTGATTACTTCATAAAAACTAAATTAAAAAAATATTATCATGTCATATTAACCTATAAAATTTGATTAATGTATCAGAAGTCTCAATTTACATTTATATGGATATTTATAATATCAAATATTTTAATATTTCATTAATAAGGTAATTACTGCGTCAACATTGTGTGATAAATAAATTTAATTATATAATGTCTAAAATTTATAAATAAAATACCATTATGTATGAAATTGTTTTATCTTTATGGTGAATATTTATAGTCAAATTTTTATTATGTATAACCCTACATTAAAAATGTTTTAGTTATGAAAATTTGAATATAACACTTTTAACTCTTATTTAAATAAAATAAGAATAAATGTCCTAATCTAATGCAAGTAGATCAAATATGATCATATTTAATTCCTAAGGATGTTTTTAGTAAGAAAACACTTATACATTATAATTAGGACATGTGTTAGGGTAATTATAATATCATTTTTTACTTTAATTACCATATTTAATTTTAATTGTGGTAAATAAAATTCAAAATTTACTATTCACAAAAAATTATTTTCATCCTATTCAACCACATTTTACTTACTGATTTAAACTGTGTCTCTTAAAATTTTTCAATTAAATTCATAGAAGCGTTAAAATTACATTTTATGCAAATTTGTAAATGTGCCAAGAAGGTGGGTAAAAGATGTTAAAATGTTCAATAAAATTGTATACATCTAATTTTTTAATAAAATGACTCCAATTAATTAAATTGAACTTGTATAGGTATTATTTATCTATTTTTACATGAAATAAATTTAAATAAAATAAATAATTTTTTAAATAAAAAGTTAGTTTTAAACAATAACGCAGTGTTTTTCACTATTCATCAAAGATGAATGTTTTCAGAAAAATAACAAAAATTCACTCTAATATAATTTTGATATTCTAAATTCAAAAATGATTTATATTTTACCATATTAAAAATTAAAAAGTTGTATTAATTAATTTATAAAAAAATATTCCCGTCATCAAAACAAGAAAGTGAGTTTTGCAGAAATAAAACTATCAAAAGATTGATATATGTTTCTGCCCAATATAAATGTAAAATTACTTCCAATGACAAAAATTGAATTAAATGATAAAAATATATTCTCATTATACTTAAAAATCATTCAAATGTATAATTTAACACTATAAATTATTTAGATTAAAAAATATTCAATTAAAATTTAGTATTTTTCACTATCCATAAAAATATGAAAGTTATCAGAAAAGAACCTAAAATTTATCCAAACTAAATTTTAATGTACTTCTTATAAAGAAGAATTTTATTCTCACAAATTTAGTATATAAAAGTGTCAATTATTGTATTTAAATAGGGTTTTCCAATAAAAGGCCTTAAAATTTCAATTTTTTTTAAAAAATACTTCTTTATTTTGAAAAATTGAATTTGTTCATATATTAAATATAATAAACATATAGTATGGATGTAAAAATTATATGGATTATATATAATTAAAAATATAGTTAATAAGATTAATAACGATTTTTTGAACAGCATGTTTGGTAAGTCGTGGTGTGCCCGAACTCGGTCCTGCATGTATCACACACTATTGAATTACTTTAAAGAAAATAACATACTATGAAATATTGTGGTGTTATAATGTTCATCACACAAAAGTTCATTATTTTACTCTGTATTTGATGGAAAACATATTCTTGACCCAAATCTCACAATTTGTTTCATTAACATTCAACTCCAAGGATTTCCCTTTTCTGATAGATCCCACTTTCTTTTGAATTCCTACGTCATCCTTTTGAGCATACTATATCTGTTTCAAAAGAGATGGTTGTGGAATAATTTATGAAAGTATTCATTATGTTCCCTTTTTATTATTATCATCTCTATATTTATCAAATATAAAAATATTGGATCCTTTTCAATTCTCATAAATGATAGAATTGCTTGATCCTTTTTTCTTGGAGCATCTACCACCTTGTTCTCTTTCCCAAGGTGGAAATGGTTTGAGTAGTCATAGTATTTGATCAGATATAACCATATTCATTGGTGCATGTTCAACTCTTTCGGTGTGAATATATACTTGTGGCTTTTGTGATCTTTGTTTATTTCTCACTTCTCCCCAAAGAGGTGATGTCGCCAAATTTTTAAAGTGAAAATTATAGAATCTAACTCCAGAAAATGTGTTGGATAGTTTTCTTCATTAACATTTTATTTCCTTGAAAACTAGTCAATTACATTATCATTTTTCATAAACATGCTACCATTTAACTTCTTCAAAGCATCACTAAGTACCATAAAAAGTTCTCCACTAGTGGGTAGTATGAGCACATACGTAGTGATAAGCCTCCTTTTCAAACCCTTGAATCTCTCTTCACATTCATCACTCCAAGAAAACTTGACTCCCTTCCAATTTATCTTGGTAAGAGGTGTTGAAAATAGTGAGAATGTTCTCCCAAATCGGCGATAATATCCATCTAACCCATGGAAGCTATGTATATCTGTCACAGATATTGGCCTCAGCCATCCCTCAATTGAATTTTTCTTGGAGGGATCCATAGATATCCCCTTGATTGTGATTAAATGACCCATGAATGAGACTTCATTCAACCATAACTCACACTTGTTGTACTTTTAATAGAGCTTCTTCTTTTGCAAGGTCTCTATTATAGTGCTTAGATGCTCCTCATACCACTCCTTGGTTTTGGAGTATATTATAATATCATCTATAACAACTACCAAATATTTGTCAAGATAATATCTAAAGACTCTATTCATCATGTCCATGAATATTAATGGATCATTTTTGAGTTCTAAAGTCATTACTATTAATTCATAGTTCTCATACCTTGTATGAAAAGTAGTGTTGCGGATATCCCCTTTCTTCACCCTTACCTGGTACTATCCCGATCGTAGATCCACCATGAAGTAGTATTGTGCTCTACATAGCTTATTGATCAAGTCATCAATTCATGGAAGAGTATACTTGTTCTTTATCCATATTTTTTTGAGCTCATGATAATCAATGCAAAGGCACATTGACACATCATTATTCTTGATAAAGAGGATTGGTATACCCCATGGTGAAGCACCTAGGTATATGAACACTTTATCCAAATTATGTTTTAGTTTTTTATTTAGATCCTCAAGCTCCCCAAAAGCCATTCTATATAGATTATTTGATATTGGCAAAGCCTCCGGTATTTTATCAACCTATAATTTAACTTCTCTTCTATGAGGAAGACCAGGAAATTCCTAGGGAAAAACTTCAGTGAATTCCCTTAAAATAGGAATATCTTCAAGGATGGTTGCTTCATTAGACTCAATAATTTGAGAAATATAAACATGCTCATAAGGTATTATTATAAATTCTTTATATGATGGTTTTATAGAAGATTCATCCTCCTCCTTGCACTTTTACAGAATTGGGGGCCGATTCCCAATATATAGAGTGATTTCTATCTCACAAAAATTTATATAGGCTCTATATAAGGAAATCCAGTCCATACCAAGAATTGCATCAAATTACACTATAGGGAGAATGATGAGGTTAATTGGGATGTTCAGTCCAAAAATTGTGATAGGAGAGGAGTTATATTCATGGGATGTAGTGATTTCCCCATTAGCCATTCTCACCGACATCTTTACTTCCATGATTTTTGGTGGTGTTGGGATTATTCTAGTAAAATTTTAGGATATAAAATAATGCATAGAACCATAATCAAAAATTATGTTCATTGATATAGAATTGATAACATGTGTAATTATCACCACTTCATTTATGTGGTTCACTTTATTGGTTGTGATGGAAAAATCTCTCCCTTTCTACCTTGGAGGTTGTTTGTTGCCTCTAAAAGCCCTTGTCTTAGGGCACTGGTTTCAAAAGTTCTCTAGTTATTTTCAATTGAAGCAATGAACAATGCATTGATGGTCTAACAAATCATTCCTCTCCTCTATAGAAGTAGTGGGTTTTCCTTGTTGGCAGTTAATTGCTAGGTTCCTCTCTCTTCGACATCTAATTTGTTTCCTATTCCCCTTATGGAAATTTCTGGGGTGCTTCTTCTCACATATTTGGAAACTGGGGGGTTAGAATTTCTTAGAACCATTGGATTTATCTAACAGATCACCAGAAATAATGTCCAGTCTCCAATTCTTATCCCCATGATACCCACTACGATTCTTTGATCTCTATTTCGACTTTGAGGGCATATCTAACAATTTCCTCATATCTATCGAAGTCACAAATTGCTTGGGATTTTTGTAGGCTAGTTTTTAGCGCACAAAAGAAGTTTTCAACCTTGGATTCAGGGGGGTAACAAAAAATACATAGGCATATTTTACAATCCATGTGATTCTTTCCTCATACACTTTAATGGATTCGTTTCCTTTTTTTCTTGAGGTCAAGGGAAAACCTTTTCATCTTATGTCGGAGGGTGTGGGGAATATATTTATCAAAAAACATTTTACAAAAATCCTTCCATTCCAACGCCTTGATATCTTCCTCCTGATTTTTATTTTTGATCAATATCAGCCATTGATCAACTTCACCCTCCATATGATGAAAAGACAATGGAACCTTCTCTTGCTCAAAACATTGAAAGATAGAGAAAATATTCTTAATGGAGTTGATCCATTGTTCAGTGATTGATGGATCAGATGATACATGAAAAGTAGATGGCCTTTGTCTCATAAATCCCATAACTGCATCTTGTTCTTTCTTAAGGGGGTTGTAAATTACTATTGAACCATCTTTCTTATCAAAACATGAGTTAACTGAGGTAGTATCATGAAAAATATAGTGATTCCCACTCCCATCATATTTGGCATCTCGTTAGAACAATCATCACATTGATCTTCACATCAGTTGTTAGCCTGAGTCCTCCTATTACCAGCCATTGGATGGAATAAAAAGAAATTTAGGTGTAACACATAAAGTTAATACAATGAAAAACATGATAACATATATCTTACATTAATTTCCTTAACATATGATTTTATAGGATTCAATCTATGTTATCAGTAATTTACTTCCAAACATATATTCTTAGGAAATTTTTTAATTCCCTTCATAATGGTTCATACATAAATTATGAATTTACCAAAGAATATCATCTCATATTTTCATAACAAATAGTTTATAAAGGCTCATTATCATGTTCCAGTTCTCGTTTGAGTCTAGATCAAAGCGTTGTTTTCGGGCCTTACCCCTAGATACATAAGTGTCAGAGCCGCCTCTACTTGTTCATATCCAGATAGGGATGTATTTTATTGATAATCCACTTAATCTATACTATCCAAAATTTATGGATGTTTTTATTATACATAGTCTTGTCACTAAGGCTTTTAGTAGGGTTTTCTAATCTTAATCCCAAAAAACTAATGTTTTCTTTTGATACCAACTATAACAACCCTGCTCTTTATTACACACTTAAACATGATTTATTAAAAAAACATTTACATAATAAAACCCATAATATCAGAATTTCTAGTGTCTTTGGGGATTATGAACATTACAACATAACATAAGACATAAAAATACAACATAATTATGGAAAAATTCTTTTACATGACCACAATATTTCATCGTACTTAGCATTGCGTGGAATAACCTGAGAACATATATAAAGAAAAGGGTGAGCTATAAATCCTAGTAAGGGACTAAACAAGGCATAACATGAAGAATATATTACATTTTAGGAAATATTAATATCAATGGAGCATAAGAGAAACAAGAACATAAATTCATGATATAGCATGATTATAGTAACATGGAAATGTGGTAGCAACATTTTAAAAGATATTAACATGAGGCAAGGCTCATTGCACATGGATCATGAGTAAACCCTCATTGCACGCTAATTATCATGAGTAAACCCTAATTTAGATTTAATTATAATGATTAAAACATCATTGAATTTGGCGTGTCATGATTCTATTTTTTACCCAATATATCGGGGTGCTATCAGGGCACACCATTTATAATCATTTTTTCCATGCATATGTGTACCACATGGATCAAAACATGGAATCATTCAACATCATAAGCTATTAATTGATTATTTAACGTGTAATATATACATTTATTTACATTAATTATTTATATTTTCATAAATGTGTATACCCTTGATAGAGACATGTGTATGGTATTCACTACAGAATGATTTTGGTTTGGAAAATCATGGTTCAATTTCTATTGCATAATGGCATGATATAAAAAACATAAAAATGGTTGATGTGAGAGGAAGGGGTATCTAATAATATTTAATTGAAATGGACAGTAAGGGTTTCATATAGATACATATCCAAACATATGAAATTTTCAAATAGAAGGTGTAACATACTATTGAAACTTGAAGAAGTGTGAGAAATGGAATAAATTATAGGAAATTATGGCATGGTAATGGGTGAACATGGGAGGGATTAATGAGATAGAAATAGGTCTCTCATCATTAAAACATAAGTATGTTAGTATGGGGAGGTTTTAAATCATACCTAATCATTTTTAATTGAAAATAAAAGGAAATAACAACATAAAGAATCATGGACAAAAATGAGAAAGTAAGAAATTCCTTACATGAAAGTGTAACCCCAAAGGATTGGGAGGGGATTGAGGTAAGTTTATTGGGAGACTGGGGCACCTTGTGAGGATTATATAGAGATGAGTGAATATTAGGGACGTTATCCAATAGTTTTTAGTGAAGATAAGTGGAATCATGGATGGGTTTATATAGGAAAAGAGCAGGAATTATTTATTATTTAGGTTTTGGACACTACACATTAAACAAATCAAACCCACAAACCATACCATGGTTTTATCCAATGATTTTTGAAAAGTTTGAGTGAAAAAATCGTTTTATAAGGAAAATGGACAAAAATATTAAAATATTATTCTTTCCCAGTTGGAGGTGAGTCGCGCTATCAAGGAAATCATTTTAAAATGATAAAATGTATTATAAGTCTTGGAGGGTCCACTACGGCATTGTAAAATAAATAAATCAAATATAAAATCAAATAATATTAAATGAAAAACATATATTCACTGAATATATCTTTTATATTATTTTATTACATCACCATTGGGTCATCATGATGTCATAAAATAGATTATATATTTAAAAATTATTTATTTTATCCCTAAAAATTTGTTTATCTTAGAAAATTATGAAAAATTCACCATTGGATAATTTTGAATTCCTAATTCGAAGAATAATATTAATTTTATCTAAATAATTTTCTAAACATGTGACTTCTTACATTTAAAATATAAAATGACGTTTATCGAAAATTCATGGGTTTTGACAAAAACTACTTCCAATGTTTAATAAAAATTACAATTTTATCATAAAACATATAAAATCATTTATATTTAGTAAAAACAAATATAGTAATAATATTTTATTAAAATATTATTTAATTCAAAAATCTATTAATCCATAAAAATAGATTTCATAATTCAATATTAACTAAAAATACTATTTTTTCTTTAAAAACCATTTATAAAGTAACAATAATAAAATGAATGTATATTTTTTATACAAAAATAAAGAACATAACCATAGTGATAGGGTCTTGTAACATAACCCCTTATAACACCCGCATAAGACCTTAGTTTAAGGTGTGTGATGGTGACAAAATATTGGGGCAGCTTGGATAACTTATCTTGGGTGGTAATATCTATTAACTTCCACATCTCTGATAGGCGGTTCCGTTCAATATTAACGTGTTGAAGCATGAATTGGGCTTGGTCAAGAATAAATTACTTGGAAACTACCTCCATTATAAGCTCTGACAAAGGGGCTTCGTATAGAGAAATTCTACAAGATGAGGCTATCACTTCTATTTTCTGAGTAAATTGGATTTGTCAAATCCCTATATTTATTATAATCATGTGATCACTATTTAATGAATATATTTGAAATGGTAACAATTCATAATGATATCATAAAATCCAAAAACATAAAACCATGGAAATACATATTTTTATATAACCATTTTACATAATAAGACATTTAAATAGATCAAGATTAATTTTAATTAATAAATGATTGGGTTATAACAAACATGGTCATATTATAAGAGGCGTGATTGTTGCGGGTTATGGAATCCTAATGCACTTATATAATGAAAAAGTGAAATGTGCAAACACATCACTCTGACATTGGCCAATGAAAACTAACCAACATCCCACAGGGGATATGATATTCTTTATATTTTAATGTAATAGTCTAAAATCATCAATCTAATGTTAAGTAAATTACAAAAGAGAGTGTTTTTCCTTAATAAATCAATACCTACATAAGATTACAAGTGCTCAAAAAATTTACATAACGGGAAATTTATTTGAAAACTATTTTAAAAAATCAACCTTTCTTAAATTTTAATATTCCAATTTACATTAAAAACCCAAAATGTGTTTTTTAATCAAATCATGTATTATTCTAATATAAAAACATCAGGTTTCAATCAAAAAAATTGAAGCCATTTTTCTCAAATACAAATTCTAAATCAATTTCCAAAATAATTTTCAGAATTTAATTCCTAATTTTAAATTCCACAATTTTTCATCATATACAAAACACACCCTAATTCAATGGAATTGGGGGGTTTTCAAAATTTCATGCCAAATCCAATTCAAATCCACAATTTTAATGGAATTAGATTTTTGAAAACCAATTGGAATAAATTAAATTAAATCATGTGATATATTTAAATCATTCAATTTAGGGTTAATAAATTTGTAAAATCTTAGACAGAACCACCTACCGATGATCATGGGATCACGCAACATCAACATACACAATGGGAAACTCCAATAAAGAATGTCAGAAATGAAGATTTGAGAATAAAACCTAGATTCAAGATCTAATAAATTTGGGATTTGATCCTCCAACAACATTGATATCTAAAAACCCCTATGGAAGAGAGAGGAGAGAGAGCAGGAGATAAAGAACAGGGAGAGAAAAATTAAAGGGAAAAGAATGAAAGAAAATTTACTTTCATTAATCTGCCTTAGACATGGTTCTTAGGAGATAAAATTGATCCTTTAGAGTCTAAATGAAATAGAAAAATGGTATAGGTCAAGTTAGGCCTGATGTGGAAATAAAAGGTGGTTTGGGCAAATTTTAATGGTTTTTCATAATAATAAAAACATGTGTGCACAGTTTCTTAGGCAGGGTGACATGGTTAAAAATACTGTGTGCCCTAGATATGTGCCCCGACTTATGGGTTGCACAATTTATCCTTGGTTGAAACATGTGTTTTCAATCCATACACTAACTGTGCAAACCGTTACTACATGAGTTTTTATGATTTGAATTAGCAGATCACACTATTTTAAAAAAACCATGCGCCAACTATGTATATACCAAAATCCCTTGGATATTTACAAAATTTCACTTAAAACACCCATAAATTAAGAAAAAACAAATAATAATTAAAATAATGGTTTACGTTGTCCTAAAAATATAAATAAGATGTTATAACCTCCCCATTATATAGATGTTTTGTCCCTAGAAAGCCTACTAAGAAGCTTCTCTGTGCAAAATATGAGGCCACTACTATCACATATGTGCATCCCTCTCCCACATCTGATGAGTATCAGATCCATGATACTATATAAATTGAACCAAAGGTATCTTCCTCCCAAAAAGTACTATGGTTTTGAAACCAACTATCCTAATTGGATGCATAGCCATGAACAAATCAGGTTCGAATTCAAGATAATTCCTTCTCATAACATCATATGGATAAAATAGATACTTTCGTAGCTTTGATGTATGGAACATGTTATGTATCGAATCCAAATATGGAGGAAGTGATAAATGATAAGTAACTTTTCCCACCATCTCAACAACCTAAATTTTTTACTAAATATGGAGAAATTTCCACTTTCCTCCAAAGCTATTAATAACCCAACTAAGGTGTGAATTTCAAGAACACCTAATCACCATCTAAGAAATACAATAGTCTAAGATGATAATTAGTATAGGATTTATATGATCTCTATTCTATCAAAATTCTATGATGATCCAACTGGGTCTTTTTTTCATCTCTTGAACCAAGCTTGGTCCAACCAAGACCTTTTACAAATCTTCTACAAACACAACTTAGATTTACAAGGTCGTCTGTATAAGGCCTTAAATGGTATATTTTTATCACTAACTAGTAACTATTGTTATAATAAAAATAAAATGGCACCATACGGTTTTCTATAGCCCCCCAAAGTCGTGGATGTAGGTACGAAGCATAACCTCAAGAATCTATATATCTCTTTCTATATATCCATCTATCTATAGATGTTATTCCATAGTCAAACAGATCGTGGATCCGTGTTCCTCTTGATGGACTCTCCAAAAGAGATGAGTCAGCTGAGGATCCATATCAGAGACTATAAAATATGGAACTCAA
The DNA here is from genome assembly GCA_963277665.1 of Viscum album. Lineage (NCBI taxonomy): Eukaryota > Viridiplantae > Streptophyta > Magnoliopsida > Santalales > Viscaceae > Viscum > Viscum album. The sequence goes on along the minus strand of OY728146.1, from coordinate 213,587,127 downwards.
TGAAAATTAATAACATATTTCACATAGATAATTCTCATCTCTTTAACTTTGGTTGTATCACAAATGTGTATAAAGTGAGATGATTTAGTCATCCTATCAATCACTACCCATATCACATTATTGTTCTTATAGGTTTGTGGGAATCCAACCAAAAATCCATAGAGATCTCCTCCTAATTCTTAGTCTACACTGGAAGTAGATTAATTAATCCTGATGTTTTTTGTTCATTTCCATAACATGTAAGAATATAGAAAAAAGAGAGATAAAATCACTAATTCCCCATCTCATACCTAGCCACTAGAACCTACACCCGATCTCATAGAACATCTTTATTATTACTGGGTGCATAACCCATAGGGAATTATGGAAATACCCGATCACAGATTTCTTGTTAGATAATAGTACGAAAAAATTATTCTGATAACCTAGAATGACTTCATTAGAGAAAAAAACCTCAACAACTATATCCCCATCATAAAGACAGTCTCTAATTCAATGAAACTCATCATCAAGTAGCTGCTCTTAAAGAATCATCTTGAAAAGTGTGGTGGTCAACTAAAAAATGTCCAATGAAATACCAACCTCTATTTCACATACTCTAATATGCAACTGTGCAAAGAGATCCATCAATTTCCACTCTTCTTATGATTATTTTGTGGCCAAGGTTTTATGTTTCTTAATCAATGCATCCTCTATGACATTCCCTTTTCCTAGGGTATAGGCGATGTCAAAATAAAAAAAAATTAAGGTATTCCACCCAATGTACTTAGAAGATATTTATATCTTTTTTTAAGAAGATATAACTCAGTTGCTTGTAGTTAGAATACATGGTGAATGTTTTTCAAAAAAATTAATGTCGTGAACTCTTAAGTGCATACATCATAGCTTTATGTTCAATGTCATAGGTCAAATAGTTTTTCTCAATTTTACTAAGATGATGAGATTCATAATATATTATGTTATCACCTAATTATAAGAACACAATCCAAACCTAAACACTATGAATCAAAGAATACCACACATTCTTTCATAGCCTCTCGAAGAGTCAATATCGGTGCATTAGTCAACATATGTTTTAGATCAACAAAATAATTATAACATTTTTCATCCCAAGAAAATTTTAATCTCTTCCAAGTTTGATTTGTCACCATTGAATCCAATTTTTAAAATTCATTTTCAAACCACAAATAATATCAAATTAATCCCAAGGAGATCTGAATATTGAAAACATTTTGTGGGTTCACCCATGTCACACTGCTTTCACCTTTTCAAGATTAACTGAAATACCATGTTTTGACACAATGTTTCTAAATAACTTCACTTCTCGAATCTTGATATCACATTTTGATAGCTTGTAAAAATGTAAATGACTTTACAAATATTCTAGAACTGCTCTAATATGATGTATACTATCCTCCATAGACTTATAATAAACAAGGATGTCATCCAAAAATATGACAATGAAAATATCAAGATACACATAGAAAATTCTTTTAATTAAATCCCTAAAAAATCTTGGATAATTGGCTGAACCAAATTCCATGAAAAGGTACACATAATTCCCATAGGTACTCTGAAAATCATTTTTTATAATTTCAAATTATTTTATTATCAACTGAAGGAAAAAAATCGATGATCAATATTTCAGAACCACCTCTCCCATTTCTGAGATAAATACATCATTAATTCATAAAAACCAATAGTTTTTCTTTACTATAACTCAATTGAGTTTTCGGAAATCAACACAAAGGTGAAGTGTCCCATTAGATTTCATAAAAAATACAGAATCGACACTGCCCAAGGTGACACAGTCAGGCGTAAAAAACCTTTCAATAAAAGATCATACAAATGAGTTGTCAACTCTTTCATTTAATTTATTGGAATATGGTAATAATGAATAGATAATAGATAAGTTCTAGCTACTAAATCGATAGAAAACTCTACCTCTCTTATCAGTGGAAAAAAAGATAAATTGAAATGGAGAATTTTGGGAAACTCGATGATAACTAGATTATGATGATCACACAAGGACTCTCATTCTATGTCAAAATTAAACTTTAATATCACTTTCACCAACTGTGGATAAGAATGCCCGACTCAACACGACCTCAGGTCCCATTCTCCATAAAATATACAAACCACCCCACTGGGTCTAGTAAAGGATACCCATCAAAGATAACAGTTAATCTTGGATTTATTGAAAATTATCTAATCCATACATATTATTGTGTCACTCTATTTCATGTTGAGAATAAACAAATCCCAAAAAATATCAATATCTGATAGAGTGAAGACACGAGTCAGACTATAGAGACTGTGCTTTTTTTATGTTATATAGGGTGTAGTAATACCCATCACATAAGATAAAATCCCCATATAAAGATTAGGAAGATTGAAAATAAGGGTTTAAATGAATGAATGAGATGATCTAGTGTCAAAAAAATGTGTTACTAATTAAGAACCTATAATGACGGTACCTCTCAGAAACACAAAAACCATATCATCTTCTAATAGAGACTACTTATTTATATAAAGAATTTTTGTTCTAGATTATTATGTCTAGAACCCATTTTTTCAAAAATAATTTCATGGAATTGTAGTTTTAGTAGGTGATGATGATTTCATGTTATATATCAGAGTGAAAAATACATAGACGGACTTTTTAAAGTGGCATGAACGTTCGCAAGAACTACATATCTTGGGTGCCTCATTGAAACCCCATTTGAAATTCCATATCTTTCCAAACTAGTAAAAAATACAAGAGCCTTTACTAAGAACTAAAAGAGGTTTGGAATAACCCTTATGTTAAGAAAAATAATGAGAATTATCATACTTACTCTTCCCTTTAAGGAAACATTCACCACTACTGAGAAAAAAAAGGAACTCCTATCAACCCTGACATTCCAGCCAGGTCCATTTTAGACATAAATTCTCTATCTCACACATCAGCATAAGAAGGAAGATTCCATATAAAAACCTTAGAATGAGTATCAAATCATAGTACCATCTTGAACTATCAAGAATTAATATTATAATTCAACACAATATTGGTTACAAACTATAAAATCCTATAGAAAATAGTTTCCATGTTATTTAACTACCTTTTCATCATACTTGAGTTTGAAAAAATATAAGGCCTTGGTCAAAACCATCAAATCAAGATATAATTGGATAATGAAAATAACTATAAATACTCTCCAATCTAATCCCTCATTCTTCTTTAATATCACTATCATGTACCACCATCTCTAGTGATGTCCCTCTAACTTGAAATTGGAACATTTCACATTGATTTCATCCAACGTCCCAAATAACACAAAACAAATATCAATATTCCACAACCAATTATAAACTAGTTGATGATCATTATATACATGCAATGATTTTGAATTTTGGTGATTGAACTTCTAAGACTGAATCATAGAGTCATCCCTCTTAGGTTCTACAACTGGAGCCTGAATATGAATGGGTGCGGGTACCTCTCTCAAATCATGGACAACATGCACAATAACCTTAACCAGATTCCGGTCCATCAGTGGATTTTCTCACAATGTTTCATCAGCATCTTCCTTCAAGATCTGATTTCCATGTCTTCCGGGAGGCATGATGCTGCACAATATCATAATAAAACATTAGAGACATCATATTAACACTTAAATAAAGAAACAATGGAAATTTATCCCAATTGATAGATAAATTAGATTTTGATTTAAATCTATACAAATAAAAATACAGTAAACACTATAAATAATCTTCAAGATGCATTTACCAAACCACCTTTGTGACGTAAGAGTCATTTTTGTGAGATATATGCAGTAACTCAACCCCAAATACCTCCTATGTCCTGAAAAGATCTCTCAATCGCATACTGACATTAAGTCAATATGTTTAACCTATAACTATAATATCAATTTTTCAATAACCATCTTTGATAAACTGGTATCTTTATAACCAGGATAGTCCTAACATGTCCCAAATAGAGTTCTCTATCCCAATAGGTTGCTAAAAAACACATAGATTCAAACTATATGAAAGTGGGAATGAATTTTACACAAACACAATGGAAGACATAATTGAAGTTAGTATAAAAAAAATAAAATTACTAAGGTAGAATTGTAACAAAAGTAAAATTGAAATAAAAAACCCAATGTACAACCACAATGTTCCAAAAAAGAGGATAACAACTCTATTCCCAACTCACATAGAAACTAAATCCCAAATATCAACAGAAACTACCTCCTCCAAGTGGTTCCATCCACTACCTCAAACATGGAAGGAGAAAATATACAAACTCCAAATGGGATAGGTAGGTTTTGAGATAAAATACTTGTAGGGTCTCAAAAAGGATTACATAACAATATTCCACATTTCATTAGTCAAATAATTCTTTCAATTTCAAATAAACAGACATAGAATTTAAAAATCACATTTAAAACAAATCACACTTTACATTTCAAATGATTGAAATACTTTAATCAAATGGATAAATAATCATTTTATATAAAATAGTTTATATAAATTCACAAGGAATTTGTAAAATAGTATAAAAACAATGGTATATATTTGAAATCATTAACAATGAGCAACATGGTCATCTACTAAGAGGTACTACATTTCTAGTTTATGGAATCCTCACACACTTATAAAATGAAAAATTAAAATTTTCACACACGTCCCTATAACACTAGCCAAAGAAGACTGACCAACAACCCATAGGGGATAAGATTTATATCTACATTTGTGTTAGTGTTTTAAATTGTCAATATGGTTCTAGGGAAATTCCAACCTAGAGTTTTTTTTTCCAAATAACTCACTAACTACTTAGAATTTTATTTTCTCAAATAACATTCAATAATGTGAAATTTTTAGAAAAATATTTAAAATTAAATTCAACTCAATTTCAATTTTAATATTAAAACTTACAATTAAAAATTAAACTATGTGTTTAATCAAATCATTCATTTTCTATGATAAAACTATCAGGTTTCTATCAAAATATTTAGTCCATTTTTTACAAATAAAAATTTTGAATCAATTTCAAAAATGAATTTCAAAATTTAATTCCATTATTTAAATTCTATAATTTTCCATCAAATTCAAATCACACCCCAATTTAATGTAATTGTGTGTTTTTCCAATTCCATGCTAAATTAAATTATAAATCCTAAATCAATAGAATTTGTTTCAATAAAATAATTGAAAGAAACTAAATTAAATTAAGATATTTTATTTAAATCAAGCAATTTGGGGTTAATACAATTGAAAAATATTAGATGAACCACCTACCCAAGATCACAGGAATGGGAAACACAACTTCTATAATAGGAAACTCCAATAAAAAACATTAAAAAAGAATAAATGAGAATAAAACCTAGATTCAATTTATGAAGCAATAGTGATTCGATCCTCTAACAATATGGGGATATAACAAACCCTAAGGAGAAGATATCAGAGAGCGGGAGATAGAGAGTGGGGGGGAAACATAAATGGAAAGTATATAACAAAGATTTTATAGCTTAAATACACCATGTAAGATTCTTGGTAGAGCTAAAATTGATCCTTGAGGGTCCCAACAACCTAGTAAAATGATCTAGTATGAGTTAGGTCTGAGCGTGGGGTAAAAGGGGGTTTTGGTAATTTTTAATGATTTTTTATAATAACAAAAATATGTATGCAAGGTTTCTTGGGTAGGTCCAAATGGTTACAAAAAAAATGTGTCAACTGTGAAAACCCTCACTATCTGGGTATTCATGGTTTGAAGCAGCGTGGCTCAGAGTTTTGGAAAATCATGAACCAATTGTGCACAAGACAAACGCCATTCAAAATTTCCGAAATTTCACCAAAATAACCACTAAAATAATCCATACTAAAGAGTGATCAAAAAAGTGTTTTAGGAGTACCTGATAATAGTAGTAGGATATTACATAGATCCCTCTTAGTGGATAATCCATCCTAGGGCACTAAAAAATTCACAAACTCATTACAAATAAATCATGTAGGATTTGAATAGATAAAGACCATGAATGAGATAGGTTAAACCTATGGTTCCATAGATTGAAAGGGATGATTTAGGATTTTTATATCCTAAAATTATTTTTTCATAATTATGTGGTTTTATTACTATGATTATTGTTGTTCAGACTATTTTTTTGGTATTTGATAACGGAAGGAACCAAAAGTAATAGTGTAAATACAGAATGTGATAGAAAATTCAATGACTGTCCTCCTTGAAAACCAAATAATATTGGATCTATAATGAAAAATATTGTTTCTGTGCTCGCACATGTTTCTAAAGATATGAATCATACTGGACTACCTAAAGAGAACTAGAGGGAACAACATTCTATTAAGTCCTTTATGAGGTAGGGTCCACCTTCTTTTTATGGTTCCACAAATCCATCAGTTATTGAGAAATGGATCAATACCACTAAAAATATATTTTCAATTCACCGGTGTTTGGGTCAGGAGTATTTCACATACATTGTTTATCATTTGGAAGTCCAAGATGATTAGTGGTGGACTATTATCATGAACATTAATGAAATAAGATAAAATTGACTCTATCGAGTAGTATGGGTTGAAGATATTATTTTCCAAAATATAATTTCCTCATATAATTCAAAAAATGAAGAAGGAATTATTTTAGTTAAAATGGAAGGATAATGAATTCATTGGTACCTATGAGGAATATTTTACAATACCTATGAGCTACACATATGGTATTATCATCCAATCTTAATGTAAGGTTGATCAGTTCATTGGTAACCTAAAACAAGGTCTCTGAAAGGATTTAACTATAAGCGAATTTTGTATCTGTGAGTTAATTTTTTTTGTCCAATCTAGGTGCAAATGGAAATTGGATATTACCTACATTCCCCTTGTTTTTATATGAAAGGTAAGATTTACTGTCATGAAAACTCGAATAAGGAACATTGTTGAATGAATTCCTAGCTATCTTCATGCTAGAAATATTGGAGGAAGCATCAATGGAACTTATTGAATGGGATTGAGAGGTGACTTAAATGTGTAAAAGAGGGTCATAAATCTTGTGAATATTGAAATGAAATGCATGTTCTGGTTACCATAATGGAAGAAAATAAGACTCCTAATAACTCCCCATCCATGATCCAGTGATTCAAATATAAGGTGTATGATAATTATGATAACCAATTCTCATATAAAAATGTTAATGATGATGATGATAGAAATTATAATCCACTTAAGTCATGAGAAAAATTGAAATCTCTTGTGATCAATATTTCTTATGAGGGTTATAATGATGATGTTATGAAAGGTACACCTTCCAACCACTCTAGAACTATTGATACCATATTTGAATCTAGATCTACCCACTCTTTTATATCTAAAGAATTTTATAAAGGTAAAAAATTACACCCCAACTATTAGATGTATAATTATGTTTTAAAACCCATAATGGAGTAATTATCTCCTCTCACGTCTATGATTATTCTCTAGTTGATTTTTTTGGGAATCTACTTCCAAAAAATCTTTTTATTCTCACACTAGTTGAATTTGATGTTATCTTTGGCATGGATTGGATTTATATATCTATATATACCACATTAATTTTCTAGGAAGATAAGTCACATTTCATATTATAAACCATGCTATAATTGTATATCAATGTGATGATAGATATGAACATCCGATGGAGATCACATATACTGTGTGAGAGATAATTCCCTTTCAAAATGGGTGTCTCTTTATCATATGATTGGTGTGAAAATCAACATTGATAATATTATTAATGTGTGGGATTTTTCTAACATGTTTTTTAAAAAAATTCCAAGTCCTAAATCGAATTTTGAAGTTCAATTCTCAATAGAATTCATACTTGGTGCCTCACGTTTTTCCAAGAATCCATATAAAATTTCCATGATTAAGATGTTGTAATTGAAGAAGAAAATCGAGGATAACCCTAGAAAGGGATTCATTAAACCAAGTGTGACACCTTGGGGTGCACAAATTATTTTTTTAAGAATAAATATGGATTATTATGACTCTAAATTGGTTATCAGGAATCGAACAAGATCAAAATTGATAATAAGTATCATACACCAAGTATTGATGACTTGTTTTATCAAATGTGCATAGGTCAGTAATTTTCCAAGATTGAACTCCATTCTAGATATCATTAATTATTGGTAAAGATATATAATATACCAAATACAGCATTTTGTACATGGTATATACACTATAAATATCTACTGATTCCTTTTGGTCTTACTTATCCCCTGATATCTTCAAGGATTTAATAAATAGTGTCTTTAGAGTTGCCTTTATCAATTTTTAGTAGAATTTATAGATGATATTCTTATATATTCAATGATCAAGTTAGAGAATGGAGATCAATTAATAATCTTGATGAAGACACTAAGGAAGTCAAAACTGTATTAATATTTTAAAAATTGTGAATCTTGGCAACAAAAGGATTCATTTTTTGGTTATATAATATAAAGTATGGGTGTATTAGTTGATCCATAAAATAATGAAGTAATTAGGTTTTGTACTAGACCAACCATTTTGATTAAGATCTATTTTTTCGTGGTTTCAAAAGATATTATGTATGATATGTGGATAATTTCTCACAGGTGTCTAATCCACTCACCATGTAACCTCATAAGGGAGACATGTTCCTATAGACCAATTAATGTAAGGGCAACATTAGGGAAATAAAGATAACATAATTTGACGCACATATACTTACATTATTATATAGTGGATACGGTTTTTTGTTCTACAGTGATGAATTTATGAGGTTACCATGATGCGTACTCATGCATAATTACATGGTGATAGCCTATTCCTCATAAAAGATGATGGTTCATGAGAAAAATTACCCAAATACTAATTTGGAGTTATCTTCTAAATTTTTTTTACTAAATATGTGGATGAACTACCTTTAGGATAACTTTGTTATATATATTACTCATAAGACATTAAAGTACATAGTCACATAGAAAGAGTTGAATGTGTACTAGAGAAAACTATTGGAGATGATTAAAGATTATGACTATTCAATGAATTACCACTCTATGAATGAGAACAAAGTGGAAGATACACTGAGTCTAAAGGATCATGATACCTTATCCATTATAAAGATAAAAACAGATCCAATATTTCTGAATTTTCAATGGATGGATATTTAAATATTTAATATTGTTACAAAATTTTATCTTTCTCAACAAATTCTTCAAACAAATATCCGTGTGAGGATAAAAGAGACACAGAAGGATAATATATAGCTAAAAAAAGTGACAAGTGTCCTTATGTTCAACCTTTATTGTTACAAAATGATAAGGTTCATGAGAACTATAGGTGATCCATCAATACAAGATTTGAAAAAGCTATTATAAGATGCTTATAGTTCTTCATTCATTACTCAATTTTTAAGTACAAATATGTATAAAGATTTAAAATAGAATTTTCGATGCGATGGAATGAAGAGAGATATCATAGAGTTTTTATATTGGTTATTGGTTTGTCCACATGTTATGGATGAGATAAAAAAGTGTTATAGGATGTTATAACCATTACCAATACAATAATTAAAATGGTAAAACAACAGCATGGTTTTTTTTCATTGGAATCCCCAAAATTTATAAAGGAGGAAATGCTATAACGTTTTTAGTCAATATTCCCAAAAAGATAGAAAATTTAATTACTATCAGATACAATTTATTTATTTATCGTCATGTTAGTATATACATTAAGGAAGTGAAATGGTTTCAGGGAGTACCACATTCAACAATATCTAATTTTGACTTGAGGTTTACCTCAATGTTCTGGAGATGTCTTCAGTAGGACCGGGATACAAATCTAAGATTCAATACTATGTATCATCCTTATATTTATAATTAGTCCAGTAGAACAATTTAAACCCCATATGAAATATTGATATCTTTTTCTCTATATTTTTAAGGTTATTTTGATTTTCTTCTTCTATATGAGTTTTAATAAATAATGGATTTATCTCTAGCTTTAAGATGAATCTTTATAAATTCCCTAATTGAAAAAAGTGTATAAATACAATGTTATAGGATAATATTGGAGAAAGAAATTTATTATGACCTAATATAGCATAATAAATAATAGATATTTTTATATTCATTGAAAAATACATAAGCGCAACATGAATTCAATAAGAAATTTATGCTGAAAATCACCAATGTGATCTATAATTTTATGTTGGTGATGAAAGATTTCTAAAATTTTATCCAAGGAAGAAATTAATGAGATTAAAAAAGAAGTGAAAAATAATCCCTAGCTATATCAGACCCTTGGAAATTTGTGATCATATTGGGATAGTAGTTTTTGATTAAAACTTCAATTGAACTTCTTTCAAGTCTATGATATGTTCCATGTATTTCTTATGTAGAATGACATACCTGAATCATCAAATATAATAAACTTAGAGGCTATACCAATAGATAAAGATATTTAATTTGAGTAAAACCCTATAGAGATTCTAGATTATTGATATAATGTTCTATGAATGAAGACATCTAACTATGTCATAGTTTTGTCGCGAAACAACTAATCTGAAGAAGATACATGGGAAACTGATGATATGATGAGGTATAAGTGTCCTCATTTTATTTTCTCAAAGTGATTATTTGAGAGGGTGAAATTAATTTTAATGGGGGTATAATATGACCCCAAAATATTTTATGATTTTTATAGTAAATTTAATTTCATTAATAGCTTGTGAACCACACAACACCGTGTTCTATTGAAATACAATATACTATTAATATTATTATATAAAGATGACTATTATACCTTGGCTATTAAAGTTGGTGTTATTAATATGAACAACTATATTCTGGAAATTTTTATATGGGTTTTAGTTAAATAAATTATATTTTCTATTAGAGTCTTAATATGTTTCAAAACTAAATTTCTCTACAAAAAAACTTATAATACTTTTTTAAGGAAATAATATAATTAATTTATACAACTTTTATATAATATATTTGAAAAAATGAACATTATATTTTAAATCATCATGTAAAAATTATGTTAAATTTCATTTTAGATAATATTTTTTGAAACTATTACTTTTCGGATGAATAATGAAAAATATTTATTTTTATTAAAAACTTCATTTATGTTTAAAGAATGTAAAAAGTTTTAAATTTTTGTAAATTTTTTAGAAAAAATATTAGTTTAATTATATTATTATCAATCTAATTTATTTTATTGGAATCAATATAATATTTATATTTTTTTGAAAAATATTCTCTATTTGTGAAAACTTTTTCTTTGGAAAAATCATTTTTTATCATGTATCTTAGATTATATTTAATTTAATTATGCCACTTCTATGAATTAAATATATAAAAATAGATTCCATACTTTGAATCATCATAATTAATATTATATAATATGTTCAATATAATTTTTCCTTCATAAAGAATTGTAATTTGTAAAATTTATTATTGTGGTTAATGTTAATTTGGGTTTTCCACATTACATATACAGGTGTTAAAATTAATTTTAAACACACATATGATATTTATTTAATAAATTATATTTTATATTTAGAATAAGTGTTTCATATTTATCAAATAAGTATCATTTTAATTTTTTTATTTACTGATAAATAACCTAGGTATATAAAAATTTGATATTTATGGTTGTGAAAGGTAAAATGGTATATGTGAGAAAATATAGAGGGTAAGGGAAGAATGTGTTTAAAAAATGTTTCCTTTCTAATGGTGGAGGTGTGGCTTGACTCTATCATACTACACCACATTATTTATCGATTTTGGAATCATGTGTCATGAAATTGAAATCCCATTATTCAATATTTTTTGGTATTAATGAAAATTAAACTCAACCTCAATTATAAAAAGTCATTATCTCCCCCCACTTCTTAACACCTCCTAAGCTATTTAGTTTGGCCTACCCAATCCATAATTTCTTCATGAAATCCTATTTTCTATAACTGCTATTTTTACAAAAATACCACCATTATTGTATTTAATAAGAAATCCAAAAGTGTTTTGTCAATGAAAAAGAGGTTCAAAATTTCATGAGTAGTGTTGAGACTTTAGGAAAAGGATTTCGGTCTAATGTTTATTTCTATGAGGCACATCCATATTCACCATCTATTTTGTTTTTTTTTTGTATATATATTTCACATGTTTGTTTTTTTATTCTTATTTTAGAAGTTATATGGATTTAAATGTCTATATAAGGTTATTTCTTTCATGGGTCTTATGATTCTAAACATATTAAAGTGGTAAGGGCTATATCTTTTAATCTCACTATTTATTAGGATTGTTTATGATTATGCTTCTCATGATAAAATATTATGATCTACCTATCAAGAAACTCATGCATTTTCTTCTACTCTGGTTATTTCAATGAAATATATATTTTCTTTTCATTATCCTCTCTTTAAGAACTAATGAGACCAAAAAATGTTTTTAATAAAAATATACTTTTTTTCTCTCTTCGAACAGAAACCCATTTAATTCTATATCCATGTTTTCGAAAAATGTTTCTTGAAATTTATTTAATGTTCTTATATATATTTTAATTTTAATTTTTAACCATGCTTCAATTTTAAAAAAAATTATTTTAATGTAATGTTCTTATAGTTTTCAAAATGAGTTACTTTTGACTTTTACTGAAAATGTGATGGGAATTTTTTTCTACAGTGTACGACACGAACATAAATTACCACCGTCATAACCACTCAATGTTTTAAGAATTACTTTACCTTTTCCATGGTTATTTTAATAGAATATTTTTTCATTAATGTTTTTGAACTTTTTATATTAAAATTAGTTTATTTAAAAGTGAAAAAGATATTTTCCACAAGAAATGTTCCAAGTGATCTTCCAAATTCATTTTCCCTATATGATGAAATCCATTGTAATTATATGAGATTTAATCAAAAATATGATCCAATTATACTATCCTTATTATTTATCTCTATGTATTATTTCTATGATGATAAGATGTTTTTGATAATTTTTTATTTTCCCGGGATTATGCTATGATGAAATGATGAAATATTTATGAAACCTGTTTCTTTTCCATGTGATATTCTATAATGAAATGTTTATGAAACTCATTTAATTTTCATGGGTTCTAATATGATTTTTTTTATGATATGGTGGCACGCATATGTATGATGTTTATTATTTTATAGGTGGGACTTTAATATCCCTCTAATTCATTAGCTATCATATTATATCTCATGAGATATTTATAAGAAACAAGATGATGTGATTGATATTCTATGGGAAATTATCTGATTTTCTTGATCCACTTTGGGAAATAATTGATGATTTTTTATCATTAATGAAATTCATAATTGGTATTGACTGTAAATCCATTATAATTTGATGGTTTCATATGTTAACCTTTGAAAAATATATGGCTTATATACTTATGAGTGTTCCATAATTATATGACATGAAATTATTGTTTACGATTGATTTATGATGGTTTATCTCTCTTATGATTCATTTATTTTGATATGATAATGCATTATTCCAAGACTAATGTTTACTATCCATGATATATTGGGTATAAACCATTAATTTATATTCGTAATTGTATACTATTATGTTTCTCATAATATTTTATCTGATCATCAATTGATATCTACCATGTTTACCAACTAAGTATCTGATCTCATCCTTATGTTTCCTTTACACATGTTATGAATTATTGTTCATATAGTTTATATCTATGAAGTGTCTTATATGAGAAGATATTTATTGGATATGTCGAAGATCTTTCATGAAATAATAACATTGTGTAAATGGTCTCCAAAGGAAACTAAACCTTTACGATCCTTGGGAATGATTCTATGAATGTTTTTGAATATTAAACTAAAAAATATTTAACATATATATATATATAAACATAGGTCATTATACTTTACAATTACTATTATCCACTTAAGTTATATACCATCCAATACTATTTAATTCATAATAATATGATATATTACTATTACTTTGATCCACTTAATGTATATACACTCTCCCCTCCACTTTTGACACTTCCAATTAATGGTTGGATTCATCAACCAAGGAGGACATTGCTAATGGTTTACTTATCACTACCTTCACACCTAGTTAGTGTGTAGTATACACTATATTTATAAAAAAAATTGTTTTACTCAAATATTATGGATGTAATTGAAAATATATATATTATGGAGAATCAAAATAATGAAATTGAAATAAAAATATTATAATATAAATAAATATATTAATCAAAACATTTCAACATTAACCAAAAATATTTATAAATAATTTATGATGGTAATAATTGATCAATAATAACATAAATTAGTGCGATAAATTTTTTGAATAGTGTTTTACAAATCATTATGTTATTATACCATGCCTTCTGAAATGGACTGAAGGCCTCCATTTTTTGTTAATTTTTGATAATCCACTTTTTAAGGGTTAAAGGGGACCCATAAATAACTCATGGTCTTTGTGACATTACTGGACCTGAAGGTCTTATATTAATTCATCTCATATAATGACTACTTCGAACTAACCCACTCTAGTGTCTGTATCTTAATTAGCACTCCACCTTCACGTGAATGGTCGTCTAGCTTTCATGTATAGGATGCACAAGTCTCGTACTAATGAAAAACCATTTCCTCTCATTATCCATAGTCTGATTAGCTCTTATCTAGTGAAAACACCTACTATAAATCCTCATATAGGTCCATTTTCCTTATAAGTTAGTCTTTTAAATCTGCAATTCATGTGGTTCGAAGGGCTTTAGGTGGCCCAAAGGCCTTGAGGTGGCCCAAAGGCCTTGAGGTGGAATGAAACCCCTATTGGCCCAAAGGCCTTGGGTGGTAGAAAAGCCTTGAATGTCCCAAGGACCAAACTTGTGGCTTGGAGGCCCAAATAGGTGAATAGGTCGTGTTGCTACAGTACCTAACAGTTTCTGCTACAATACTTCTATAGTAACCCAGAAAAATGCATCTGTCTATATTTGATCTTCAATCTCTTGGATGAACTTAACGGGATTATAATTTCAATGTCATCCATTTGGTTTATGTAACCTATTATTGATCTAATATCTCTTATAATAATTGTATACATTCATTATAATATCTCCTTATACGTTTTTCTTTTAATTAAATATATTTACTTGTACATTTTATTTTCTCTCATTGATTCGTTTTTTCTTCTTACATTACCATGTTTATAAGGGGTTATTTCTTAAAATATATTTATTTGAATATTTAAATATATCAAAACATCTTTTAAAATTTTTTGAATGTATTTTATTCTCTAGAGATATTATTGATTTTATTATAATCCTTTTTGTTGTATTTAAATCATCTTTTAAATGTGATCTCTAATATTTATTACAAAATCATGCCTCAAAAATATTGTAATGTAAATCTCTTCTGATATTTCTCTTAGAATTATATCTCATTGTTTAATATTATTTGAAATGATTTGATTGTTTTTACTACCCCTATTTTAAAAATAATATTATTATTGACCTTATTTTTCGTACTTAAATGAAAATTGCAATGTGATCATGAATATCTATTATTAATTCATACTTTACAATATTTGTAAGGGGATACTCTCTCGAACATTCACTTTGGGATTCTCTCTTTTTATCAAATATTATTTAAAAAAATTCAATGTATTATCTACCCTAATTATCATAAAAATATTATTATTAAAATTATATATTTATTTACTTTAATTTTCAATGTAATGTAAAAGAAATTATGTTCAATTCGAGATTTATAATATTCATAAAGTTACTCTAAAACCCAAATCTTCTTTTGGGGTTATATTCTCTTATTATGTCATTTTAACAAGACATTCAAAAAAAACTTCTAGAAATATTTCAATTATATTTAGAATATCCCCTTATGGGTATATTCATGTTTTTAATTAATTTAAATTCATTTTTATCTTCCTTAATAATTTTGGATAAAGGATGTTTTTTAAATCTCCCATTAATTTTCCTTATTTTTATTCTTCATCTCTCCAAAAAATATGATCTCTTCTTTGAAAATCCAACCATTTCATACAAAAATAATTTTTTCCTTGATTATTTTTTGAACCTCTATATATATTATTTGAAATATTCTTTATAACGTCACTATGGAACCCATTATTTTCTCACAGGTTCATATCATGTTTGTGATTAATGTACCTTTTTATTTCTATCTGACACATAGGATTTTGAGAATTTTATAATGTAATGGGTGGGATCATAACTATATATCCCTAAAATAGATTAGTTAATGTGATATATCTAATGAAATTATGTGTATTATGCATGAACATGATGATATCATTATTTACATTTTTGGAAATGATCATTTGTACACATATGTTATGCATGAACAGTATTCTATCCTTGTTTACAATTTATGCATGTGATTTAACCATACCATTATGATTTTAATTATTATGTATGTTCCATATTTATATTATTAAAATATAATTATTAATTGTTCTATTTTTTATATCTCTAGTTTCTATTATGATTTTTTTACTTGATGACCTCATGATATTCCTCATTCAAATTCCATGTAATGAATTATGATTATATCATGATATAATTACATGGTTGAATTATTGATATATTGGTATCCCACATTGATTATGATTCCCATGATTCCCATTCATTCCTCATACTAGGATTTTAGTTCACCCTTTCTATGTTTTGTTCCCCCTATTGATTGCAAGTATTAATAAGGGTTCAACCAACTTATAAGTGGTCTACGATGATGGATTGATTAATTTTTATTTGTAGTATTGAATAGGATGATGTTTTAGTATGTTACTAGTTTAAAAATAAAATAATATTAAGAATTTGGGAATGATTTTAACATTAAAATTTCAATTTATGTATAGAACTATATTTTTTTTACACTAGATTTCAAATTCCGAGTCTAAGGACATTTCAAAGGTAAACAAGTTTTAAACTTTTGAACTAAATCAATAAAACTATATAAGAATATAAAATTACAAACATTGACTTCATAAATAAATGTATGTAGTAGTAATATTTATAACCTTTATCATTTTCAATATATTATTTCAGAAGTAAGTCATTCCTCAAAATTCATAGAACAACCAATTTATAAGATACATATTCCAAACCCTATAATATATATGATCATTAAAAATAAAACTAAAATGAATAAAACTAAAAATATTAGAGCGTTAACAACTAAAAGGATCACATATATAGATAGTAATAATCACACTGAAAATAACAATAAAAATATATCAAATTCAATGAGGTATTGAATATCTCGAATGTAATAAATTTTTTAGCTCAACATTCATGTTTATATCTTCAATTCCTCAAATATTTGGTCTATTTTTATAAAAATTAATGTAACAAATTTCTTTGAGTTCATTTGGTATGATTTTAGAAAAGTAAAATTAAGATATATCTTTCATTGAGATTACTAAATATGACCTCACAAAGCTCTAAACATTTGATGGATAAAATTCGTCACACTGAAACTTATGGGTTAGAAGTTAAGGACACATAAAAAATATAATATTTTTTTAAAATTGTGTACTTGTAAAACCATTAGTGTGTTGTGTTTCATCAAAATAATGAATATGGAAGAATCCAAATTATTCATATGAAACCACATGTTATAAGCTAAAAACATTGATCAGAGATTCAATATAGAGAAAATGAGTATGCATTTTCAAAAAAATATTTCAAAAATCATTAATTAATATTTTATCAGTATATCAGAGTCTCAATTAAATGTTGTACAAGTTCTGTTCAAAATTACTAAATATTAAATTTTGAAATTAAAATAATTTATTAATCTAAGAACATTTATCAGATAATAAAATCCCCAAAAAATGAATGATTTAATTTGTAATTATAGAATATGAATTTACTATTAATTTATTACCTTTATGAATGATTTAAACATCAACCAGAATTATATTTTGGTTGAAATGACAAAGGAGGTTTTTTTATAATTAATAATATTTTTTAAGTTAAAATTAATGTCAGATAATCAAAATAATACCAACAATCTACGATTATCATAGGAATATAATAAAATTTCCATCGAATAATTATGTATAAAAAGAATGCAGTGATGACAATATAATTTATTATTATATTAGAATATATTAATGTAAATTTTCAATACTAAAATTATTTTATAATTCCAAAATATGCATAAAATAATAAAAACCTATCACATGAGATAAAATTATCCAGAAAATGCAAGAAAGTCATAATAAATTAATTATGTAGAATAATAATGATCGTTTTTTGAATTCAACATATAGTTAGAATGACTAAAACTGTGTTTAAAAAATTAAAACTATTTTTATGGTAAAAACAGTTGTCAAAAAATAAAATCCTATATAATGAGATTATATTATCAAGAAAATCTAAGAAAATGATTCTTGATTATTTGGTGACCTCTATAAATTCTTTTTCCTCCAATTAAACATATGGTGTGGATATAATGAATAAAAGTTTACTGTAAAATTAAAATAATTTTGGATGTCAAAAATGTGCAAAAAAATATTAAAATGAAGCAAGAATGCTTCGATTTTCATTAATTGGAAAATAATAACTCGT
This sequence comes from Viscum album, assembly GCA_963277665.1. Taxonomy (NCBI): domain Eukaryota; kingdom Viridiplantae; phylum Streptophyta; class Magnoliopsida; order Santalales; family Viscaceae; genus Viscum; species Viscum album. The sequence continues at coordinate 213,568,506 of OY728146.1, read as the reverse complement.
TAGTTTAAAACTCATGGGAACAAATACTAAAAAAAATTTACCTTTAGTGTGACTGAAATATTTTAATGTAATATTTTGAATTTTTAATTATTTTATATTTTTGGAATATGCATTAAAAGTTCAAAGCAAAGAAAATGAGAAAAGGTTGTAATGAAAATAACGGGCAATGGTTATTTGTTAATTTATTACCCATATAAATGAATTGTATGTATATTTCTTATGGTGTACCTATAAGGATGCAAATTCTGTTTTAATAATTATAATTGTTTTACTTTAAAATGGGTTGTAAATTTTATGTTATTAACATTACATTGAAATGTAATTATATTTCAAAAAAAAAGATATATATATATATATATAGAAGTTAAACTATTTTTCAATTCCAATATATATATATATTTATAAAATTAATATATTTTATTTGAAATTTTCATATTATATAATTGCTTGTAAATTTTTATAAAGTGGATTATATACGAGGTGGCACTCACATAAATACATGTTCACCCACAATGTAATTGTGAATGTATTTGTCTTGCATAAGATCACAAACCTAACTGATCCATTGTTACTATATATTAATCAATTGGATCGTAGGAGTTATATATTATAAAGACTCATCCCACGTATCATTGACTCTACAACTTCCATCCAACATTATGGTGACCAACGTGGTCTACTATACAATGCTTCAAATGACACCATCTGAATAAAATATTGTAACTATTATTATGTACAAACTCTACTAAGGATAAATTTTCTTCACAATAATCATAAAACATTATAATATAAACCCCCAATATATCCTCTAAAATATGGATGGTGTGTTTTGAGTTCACATTTGTAATTATATAGTAAATAGTACTCACCTTTAGATGTGTACAAAATGTAATATAAAGTCCCTATTAGAACCAAGAATTAAATATCACATTTTTTTCAAACACAATTCACATAAGCACTACATGAAACATATCAATATCCCACTGAAATATATTTCTCAAATCATCCACTGAATGTGACTTCTAGATCAGTAAATATTACACAGTCTTAATTAACTGATCAATAATTAGCTAAATAGTATGTCTAAACATAGGTGATTTAAAAAAACCATTCCAAAACAAATGATGGCCTCTTAAAATTTATAAAATGGGATGGTAATTGGTTATATTATATTTTTATGTATTTGAATCTCTATTATAATGACCACTAAATTTTTAGGTACATTAAAAGGTTGATATTTAGTTTTTAATTGAATTATTTTGGCTAATTTTTTAATATCATTATGACTTGCTTCGTGTAAGAAGAATATTGGATAGTGGTGGATGTTTCCCAACTACTAAAATATATAAAGATTCACTGAGTTCATAGTATAGAACCATTACATAACTAATACAATCTTCAAGGGGAAGTAGCCACTAGATTCCCACTAGTTGGTCGGTGGGCCTGCATATAGTGGTTGATAAGGCACTGGGTACACAATGAAAGGCTATCAGTTATCTAGTGGTTACTAAATTTCTTTGTTTTAATGATTTTTTTATTATCCAAAAAAATTTAAATTCTCTATTATCTCTTCAACCTGAACAAACTCAACTACAAACACCCTCCAATCTATCTTCCATGATTACATTAGATTTTACACACTTATTTATTGTCATAATTAATCCTTATTAGTTAAGAACTTCATTTGTAGGAAGTATAATACTATATAAGGTAGAATGTTGGTTTTTGTTTCACTGTTTCTGATTACCCTATCTCAAATCCCGAATTTTTTAGATTTTCGGAAACATTATCAACTTTTATTAGTTTCAATGAAATTTAGGAAACTTCCTTCAGTAAAATTTATCCATAATACTTGAGGAATTTTTTCATTAATATTATTAAATGTTTATTTGATTATATATGATAATCCTTATATGTGCATACTGACGGTGTGTTGTTTAACTCTGGATATTATGTCAAGGTACCAGTAAAGTCTTTTTAAGATTAGATCCACCCCTAAGAACCAGTTTGAGATGGATTCAGTAGGTTAGAACCCAAATTTATGGGATTTTAATGTTATATAAAAGGGGATTCCCACTGTGGTAATTGGGTTTCCTATTGGTTTTATTGGGAATAAAAAGGGTAAACGGGTTCTTTACTTCGTTATTAATCTTAGATATAGTTTTAATTCCTGTGTATGGAATAAAGGTTTTGAGGGTGAAATTTTTTGGGTTGAGTTAAAATATATGGGGACATGAGAGTTTTCAAATGAGCTCAAACACCTAATTATAGATAATTAGGTTATGTTGTGGGATTTTCTGTGGGATGTTTGGACATTATGGGTGATAGTAACCTTAGGTTCCAAAGAATCCAAGGTTAATTAAGGTGAATATGTATTTTAGTTTCAAAAATATTTTGACTTGATTTCCCTGTCATGTGGATGGATAGGTGTATTTTTTATTTGTATGCATGTATATTCCAGATATGGGAGATATATTGGCATCTCTATATTATTATAATGAATTTTCCATAATGATAAATATAAGTAAATGGTATAATATCTCATGTATTCTCATTGTTACTAATTTTATGAAGGGGGTGGATATGATAAGCCTATAATGATACTTAGATGCACATTCTCATTCAATTAGATGAAAAATATTGAACTGTTAATCATTTCCAACAATGTATATTATTCTTTCCCATGTTCCTAGATATCATATACCATTCCAATTATTAAAAGTATAACATTATTATTGGGATGTATGATTAATTATTATAAACCAATTATGTTCTTTTTATTATTCCCCAGGTATTCAATAACTCCTTCCACTAAATTGTTCAATGAATATAAGATCGAGGTTCATGGAAGCCTGAATTAGTGCACAATAACCCAATATGGGTACATGTCTGTTACCTATTTATTTATTATTTAGTATATTTGAAAAACAAAATTATTTTATTAATGTTAATTCCCCATTACTAGTGTCCTACTATATTACATACACACACTCTATACATTAAAATAGGTTGGTATGTTGATTTTTTTATCTAGGATCCAAGTAATGGGGAAGCCCCAATGTTAGGTGTGTGAGATTAGCCTGGAAATTTGGGTAGTACCAAAAAGGGTTCTAGAATCTTCCTCATGAATGTATTCTATATTCTTTTCATATTTGATATTTCCTAGGTATATGATCCCCCACTCATGGGGATTATTCTTTGGACTGATGGTATATGATTATCATGGGTTATTTTTATTATCACATGTGGTATTTTTAGTATGGTTAGTTCGTAGATATGATTCTATATAATACATCTTAATATTTTAGTATTTTTTATTCTATTTATTTTTTGGTATGATACTAAAGTATATATTCTCCCCATTTTATAGATGATAATTCCACCACTAGTAGGAACACTATGGCATATGAATAGACACACTTGAGTCCGTACTACTATCTAACTCAAGCCATATATCCTAGGTCAAGCCAATCCAAACTTTTATCATAAACCCATTTTTAATGAATTAGGATTCTTAATTTTGGAATATTATTGATATGATGGTAAAAATTAGGGTTTGAATCTATAAATTTTTATGTCCGACATTGGTATAGTGGACTCTTATATTACCAGGGTGTCTAAATTTATTTTATTGGTTTTCATGGATATAGTTTCTTGGATTTTCAGCTTGTATTATTTTGAACCATGGTTTATTGATGTTTTCTTCACCCAACATGTAATAATGTCCTGATTTCATGAATCATATTCAACGTTTATGTTAACATAACATGTTATTTTTTATTTTTGATTAGAAACTAGCTTTTTAAAATGGTTTTTTAATTATCTAAACACTAATAATGAGTCATTCAATGTTTTGTAAAATAATTAATTATTATTTTAAATTAATAAAAACCTAAATAAAGTAATTTTTTTGGATACTATTTTAATATAAATTTATTATATATAGAAAAATGTGGTGTAAATTTGAGTGGTTAATGTTTTATAGTGTTCTAGTGTCTATTAGTGTGAAACTTTGGGAATTTATTCTCTAGGTAAGTTGTTGTATAATGGTTTTGTGGATAGTGATTGGTGTGTGGACTTATATGATTGGCTAGGTAATGAAAAAAACTAGGTCCTACCTCAATTTAAATATATTAGGAATTATAATTTTTGTGAAATATAATTAATAATTTTATTATCATTATATAATAATTACAACTAAAATGTGACCTATGGGGAAGTAGAGGTACAAGGTGGAGGACAACCCCAATGTTGAGGATAACCCTAAAAATCCTCTATCTGAATAGTAGGTATAAGATAATAATTCTTCTAGGGTCTTTTAACGGTTTATTTTAGTGATCCTCTTCAGTTTGGGGTATTTTTCTTAGTGCAAGGTAAAGGTTAAGTAGCACATCAGGGATAGGATACCATGAAAGACTTCACATAAGAACTTAATTTAAAACATCCACCAGCTTTTTTGGTAACTATAAGTATATATGATGTAAAATAATATATCTATATGATCTATGTAATATTTTTATTGGTTGTGATGCGTATTGAAAAATAGGTGAAGCCATCTAATTCCTTACATTAGTGGCTTGTCGGAAAAAGGTGTTGTGTGATGGTTCAAGATAAGAGGTATTAGCAAGAGATATGGGATTAATTAAAGAACCTTTTATTTAAATATATATTTATTTACATTCTTATATATAACTATGTGCGTGATTTGATGGAACTCTATCAATGAGGGATTTCACTGACATATTATTCTATTTTGTTTTTATAATTTAGTAATTTTGATCTATTTATTGTCGTAAATATAGCACACAAGGATCAAAAGATTGAGAAAATAATTTTTATATAACTTTGGTAGTAATTGAGGATTTTTAATTTGACATCCTATTAAGAGATAGTTATCATGGATCTCACTGTTGAAGTGGCTCTTGTGGAGTGTTGTGAAACAAGCATGTTCATCATTTTAATGGTCTAAGTGGTGACCCTTATATTGATATTGGTGGATATCCTTTGGTAAGTAAATGATGAGATAAAAATATATTATATATGGTGGTTATTAATAGTATTCCAGGGTTGGGGATCTTTAAATCCTCATTCTAGGTGTGCTCTTGTTATGTGCATATAACATGGGCATAAAGGCCATATATGGTCTACCTGTTAGAGTCTTATAAGGGAGTTTTCTCCTTAATGAATGATGGGAAATATAAAATTTTAGTGTATGGGGATTTCATTTAGGGTTTATGGTATATATTAGGTTAAAATCAATATTCCAGAGCCTTATTAGGGGGATCACTGTAGATAGACAGTAGGGAATCATTTAGTAGGTCGGACCATAATGGAAGATGAGGACAATAGGGTCAAAAATAGTAAGTTCCACATGGGATGGTAGCATGGGATTATTAAAGAACCAAATTTTAGGGTTTTGGATCTATAAAAAACTAAATTTTTTACATAAGGGTGTCATAGATGAGGTTGAGGGTCCCTTGGTATTTAAATGTAGGGTTCTCATTACTTCTGTATTTTCTGATTCCATCCTTAATATAGGGTAATCAGTTATTTAATATCAGTATAGATAGTATATGGTTTGTATGTTGTGTTAGAGTATTAATATAGGATATTTACATTAGACACACACTTAGGGAAGAGATTTTATTGACATAGGATGTTTATTTGGTATAACATGGTTGTTAGAGGAAATGTTCCCTTATGGGAAAACTATGTCTTCAGCATTTCTTGAAATATCATCATATTTCGAATGGGATTTGTGAAATGATTTTAGGATCATATCAATTTTTAAAAATAGTATATATAATTAAATTCCCTCAAAAGTAATTATTATACATTCACAGGAGATATATAAATCCAAGAAGGTTGAGCTGGACTTTACAATTATTAGTCGGTATCAACCATAGAACATAATTCCAATATAGTCTTTGAGATTTATCAGATAATGGTTCCACCTAATTTTTCTCCTCTAGTGGTAAATTTAATTATTATTTTCCCTAATTAATTTGTGTTCCTTCATTATAATAATGATATATAGTTTATAATTTATCGTTTACTAGGTTATAAGCCCATATAGAAACCCTTATTAGTTAGTAATTTTTTATCTATGAGAGTAGAAGATTCATCTTAAGGACCTTAATGTAAAGGGTTTTATATAGCTGAGTAGCTATCAGTAGGGTGATCCAATATTTTTTCCCAAAAAGGAGATGATATTTTTATGTTTTAAATGATATATTTAAAGATATATAATGTTATCATAAATAAAAATTATCTTATAACACATATAGAAATTTGGTCGATCAATGTAATGGAGCTTTATTGTTCTCTAAGGTTGATATGTGATTGGACTATCATCATCGCTGAGTCCAGATGTATGATATACCACAAATGAAATTTCAACATAGGTATAAGATATATGAGTATATAGTTATTACTTTTATCTTGTAAAATATAATAGTGTTTTTCAAGGATATCATGAAATAAATATTTTATCTCCATCGAGACTCTTTCATCCTGGTATTAATCAATGATATTATGGGATATTCCGAAATTTAGAAGTTATAATGGGATTTTTTAGAGATTTTATGAATCCCTATTTGATCACATCATCCATATAATCATCTCTAAATTCCCATTTATTTGTTTAAGTGGTGAATTTCCCAGGTAATTTCATACCTGGTGAAAGGATTTTTACTAATCCTGAGAAGGATAAGGTTTTCATATAATAGTTATATCCCAGGAATGTTTTATAGATCTGTATTATCCTAAGCTTGGCTGATTACCATATATGGTTTATTCAATAATTTTTTACATTAAAGTGATAATGAATGGATTGAACAATAATTGATTGAAATTTGACTAGATCGATCAATGTGGATCCTAATTTTATGATTTAAACGGAATTATCACTTCAGTACCGATTTTGATTTCCCCTAATCTGGGTATGGCCAACAACATCTACTATAGTTATTCATTGGTTTCATTATTTTTTTAATTAGAAAATATTGATTAGTTGGTTATGTGTCTCATTATATCATACCACATGAGTCAAACTACCTAATCAATAAATTGAATCATGCTACTATTGTCCATGCTTTGAAGTTTTGGAAATACAATCAATTTGGTCATGTCTCATTCCAACATAATTGTTCTAATGAAGAAAAGAACTATATTACTTCAAGAACCCATCAAAATCAGAAATGGATGGTGATCAACTCCAAAAATATATCATTGAATTTATTATCCCCTAAAACAAAACCCAATTAACAATAAATTCCAATTCAATGTAAAAAGTGGAGAAAAGTCTTAGATGAACCATTGATAATACCTATAAAGGACCAGGAATCTTGATATACTAAAACATTTTTCAGAATCTCCCATCACATAATTTTAGATACTTTATTAACATCCACTCATAATCTTAGTTTCCAAATGGCATGCCCAAGAAACATTACCTCTTGCATCCTAAACTAAAAATTCAATATCATGGCATAGAATTGAGAACCTATAAATATATCCAATAAAATATGAAACTAATCTTCATTATCCTCATAGGATCACAAATATATCAATATATCTTTGATAAACACAGTCATAAAGGAATATAAATTAGGATTAAAGGTAAAGTTCATCAAGGCCATAAACATAATCTGTATTTTCATTACCTTGAATAAAATCACCATTAATTAATAATGGTTATATATTCTTATAAAGGATTTATATGGCACATAATAAGCTCATACCCCCAACTAATAGTAACCCATTCATAGGTTCATCTTTGAAAACCAATTATCCCATATGATTTGATCCAATAAATCATCGATCCTTGGTAAAAATATATTAGTTATAACTATTTACCTGATTCATTATATGTCAATTAATACACAAATATAAACTCCAATGCAATTCCTTTGAAAAGATCATAAGAGCGCCCCAAGGAGACATACTCTATCTGTTGAATGCATTATAATCAATGTCCTATAATAGAGTCTAACCCCCTAATATCTGCTACAATCAAACAATAAGAAGTTATATATATAGGCTAGGTACCTTGTTGAATTTCAATCACACACTCTACCTCTATCTTTTTTGGAAACCCTAAATAATATTCAGGAAACAAATCATGAAATGCATCGACTATAAGAAGAAAAAACACCAAAAACACCTACATCCAATACAAGATACATTCCTTCTACAAGAAATGAAATCTTAACCAATTATCCCAAATCAAAGGTATCTGATATGGTAGGATATTACCACACTCTAAAAAAACATATGATCCATTATTAGAATGAAATAACATCACACGTATCGAGGAGAAAAATTATGATCCTAAAAATTATAGCAACCAGTTCATCCTAATAATTACATCAAATCAATTCATATCTAGAACAATGAAATCCTAAATATATGCATAACCGTATATATCAATGGAACAACATGAAAATCATCAAAAAAAGTACTTTATTTATTTATAATTATTTATTCATAGGAAAAACTCTAGATAGAATCACCATATAAAATTTCAATCTAGAAACCAAACAAGTTGACATGAAATAATGGGAAGAATCATAATCAAACAACATGAAAACCAAGGTGTGTGTGAAGAGAATTATACCTCTTACCACTAAATAACCCTCTATAGTATCCAATGGAACTTGATCAACAATAAACAATTGGAATATCCCTACAACTTGAAACTTCTCTAGGTTTTCTTGGTTCCCATACCTAATATGTTTTCTCTAAACATATTCCCAAAACCCATTTTGTCTCCATAACAAAAGATATTATAAGAAATTTGGATCATACTCTACTAAAATGAACTATCCTATACACAGGAAACATGTGTATAATCCAAATCACAAACTCAACTCATATTGGTCCCCTTATAACTAAAAATATTAATATATCCCATCTAGTTGTAATAGTGGAACTCTTTAGGAACATTGGAACAAATATGTCAGGTATGGCCTCTTTTCCCACACTAATAACACTCTAAAAAAATTTATATGTAGAAAAAGAGAAAGAACATGTCTTTACATATCCCTATGACCACTAACCAATGATGTGATAATCGTATCTCTTTCTCCTCAGGACATTAAAAGATCCAACTACTTCCACATACGGTCTCCTCTCTTGTCGAAGATCCTTTTCCAACATAAAATATTTTTTTACTACTTCATTAAAAACTAGTAAATAAAAGAGATGAACATTTGATCAAATCAATAGCTTTAGACCATATTATAATTGATGGGATTAAAAACCCTAATTTCCTCCAAGGTTAGAGAAAAAATACATAAACCTGGAGTTATAATCGAGAATGAATATGTTTCCCCACATTATCACCCTGAACAGTTTTCCTTTATCCATTGTTAAAGTTTATTGTTATAAGTAATCAAATGAAAGCCTCTAAAAAGATAGAAATTTCAACCCCTTGGTCCTCTTCACTAGTACAAATATATCCCACCATTTTTGGGCATGTCCCTAAAGAATGAATATGGGAAGATTAAACTTCTCCTCATCTAAATAATAATTTATCTCAATGATCTAATACATCCCCTCCAACTAGTCCAAAGCTCCATGAAGTTTAGGGCCTCTTATAAATACATTTTAATGTTGTCTTTTAAAATCTTGGATTGCATCAAGAGTCACTAAGAAAATATTTAGGTGGTCTCGAAACTATATTCTAGACCACATTTAACAAAATATTAGTGATATTCTTCTCCATTGGGGTCTCTAGCACAACAAATATAGTAACATGTTTAGATTCCCTTTCCATATATCCCTCATTAGACTAAACCATCTCAACTTCCTTTCCCTTGGGCTCATTAACTCGAATCTTAGGATCCATGACATTATAAAAATCAACATACAGATTATTATTTAGTAATTTTTTCTATAAAATCAATAAATCATGCATCAATTATTCAATAATATTAAGAAGTATTTAGTATCACCAAAATAATAACACTATATCACAAAAATTAAATAACAAATCATCTAATTAATCCAATATTATTAAACAATACATTAAAAATTGATAATTTTTTAAGGAATTAAATTATTTACTTAAAATTTAGATCACCAATACATGTCATGTCCCTACATGAAAAAAAAATTCATGAATACCCAACTAATAAATCTAAATCAAGTGAGAATTATGTAGTGAAATACACTTTATAAACTGATAAAATATAATCCCATAATCTTGGGAAACATCGACTTGTACTACAGTTATGATATCCATGTACCCATACATATCTTCCATTAGATGTCTATACTCATAATCCATATTCTAACATTTACAAAATATTATGAGCTTTAAAAAGGTACTTCTATCATTCAATTTTATGATACCTCACCCCACTATGACTATGGTATTGAGGTAAAATGACACATGTACTCAAGTACACTCTTTGATCATCAAAGTTACAGATAATTTAAAGATTTATCTTTGGAAAATATTTACCCATTAATGGTCTATAACATTAAAATACTCAATAAATAGGTTCAAAAAGAACATATAGTTGAAAAAATAATAAAAATGATCAATATGTCATATCAATATCCAATATATGCTATTTAAATATCATGTATATAAATATGAATCAAATTTAAAATACAAGTAGAAGATTATGAAATATACAGCATAAATGTCAAGTAAAACCAAATGTGAATAACTACTTCCAAATAACTCCAAAAGAACACAGACTTGGATCGAAGATGTCTTCATACATCATCACCTTACTAAATTGGCCTCTCAAATTTATCCAAATAATAATGAATATAATATATACATATACAAGGTTTGTATGTTTAAGAATTATGAATATAATCCTTGATTGAAGCCACTATAACACCTTTAATCCAATATAGTGAATTGTGGTCATATATAAATAGTGAATGTTTTTAAATTATTTAGTAGTTTTGTTTTGGACAAGAAAACAGGGAATTAGATATAGAAAAATTCACAAAAATAATCGTATATCAACTTTAACCAATTTAAAAAACATAGAACATTGTAGAAAAACTCATGGACCATTATCATCTATTATTAAAAACACCTAGAATTGAATTATATCATATTCCAAACACATTGTGTTATATAATTTTTAAGACTAACTAAATATCGGGATGAACACATGGCTTCCACATCAATATCCCAAATCTAAGCCTAACCCAAGGCACCCTATAAGTGTCCAACTTATATAGATATCCCATAAATCCTAGTATGTATATGATACAATTGTGTCTATAACATAGAGTACCATATAGGTATATCTATGAGATGATATCATTTATTTCAAGTAAATTAAACATTCCATTGATGAGGATATCATTGAGCATGTTATGCAGTTATCATATGTGAAGGGTGTTAGAGAAATAATATTATATGATTCACACTAACACCCATCGATATACATTTAATTTGATCATTAAAAGATAACATATGAGAGTCCTCCACATATGGTTGTCATTAATAATTCTTTTATTAGATGAAGTATTGGGGAGGCTAACTGATGTGTTCATATAATGAATTCAGGAATGGTCATAGATTACCTCGAGTGTTTTGTAATGTATGATAAAATATTGTAGTAACTCTAGCATGTCATGAGGTCAATATAAACATGTAACACCATTGATATGGGGTTTAACTAGGTTTCTTAGCTTACTTCTAATTATCCATCATCCTAAAGCTCCATATCATTATTCATTGTCATCAAGAGACACTAGTATGTCATGGAATTTTAGAGAATATCCACTAAGAATCTATTGATTCATGGTTTCACATGGATACACCCAAGAGAAGGGAGTCTAATGGTCACCATTGAGTGATCTTCACAATGAAAGTGGATAAAGATAATAATTGAAACTCTATTGTGAATGGTATAATTTATTTATTTAATTACACATGGTTTTGTATTATAGATTAATAGATTTGGTTGAATATTTCTAATTTATTCTGCTATACTGATTAATTGTCAATTGATCCATATAAACCCATTAGTGGCATCAAATATTTTCCATGATAAATGGTTCATGAAATCTTGTTGGAAAATGAAGAAATTCAATGTCAAATAATCTATCCAAAAAATATGATGGATGCATTATATTGTGGCTAGTTTTGATAAATTTTATATCATAAGTTGTGATGGGGATAACCTCGTATGATATAAGGTATCATTATAGAAAACACAATAAAAATACTTCAGTTTTAATGTATCATAATGTATGATATTGGTAATCATATCTTATGATGGCACCAGTTCGAACAGTTCCTAAGGCGTAAAAATATAGAATTGTATCAAAAAGATGATATTGATGTCTATCGTAGTCTATGGCATACTAAACATTGAAAGATGTATCATTGGTTAAAATAGTTTACATAGAATTAACCCAATGTTTATCTTACAGAAGGGATTATCAAAAGCCTTGACGATCAAGGGATGAGTTAATGATATGAAAAATCAAGGTAACCCTACAAAGGTCACCTTGAGTTAAATTAATCATATCCATGTGTATATCATAATGTATTGTTGTTAAACACTATGAGTTACTCTTATGTAGGAAACTCATCTTATTATAAGAATTATTTATTAACTGTATGGTGTGACTGATAGCTCCAAAAAGAGTTTTAAACCATGTATCTTCTTGATCAACTATTATGATATGTATATATCATAGAATATGATATAGTTAAAAATTAAATTTTTACAAATTTTAATTATAAATTGATTTAAATGATTTAAAAATTTAGGAAAAGTGACTTTTGGGATATTTATTTATATTGTTAAATGATTATTAATTAATTAATTGTAAATTTCTTTAAATTAATTAATTAAATTTTTATAAAAATTAATTAATTAAATATAACATAATATTAATTAATAATAATAAAATTTCATTTTTCAACTTTTATGGAATTATTTATAATGTCGATATAAATTTTATTTATGAAAATTATAAGAGTAGTTTATACAAATATTATAAATTACAAAATAATTCAAATTATAAAGAATATTATATTTAATATTATAATATTTTCATAATAATTAATTTGAATTTTTCAAATTAAAATTAATTATCATAAATATTATTTAAAACATTTAAAAAAATTTTATGACTACTAGTATTAACATTGTTGGAATAATATAAAATATGTAATATTTTAAATGTTTATTTAATATATGAATAGTTAATATATATAATGTTTATATTGAGATATTATATATTTAAGTAAGTTCCATATAATGTATAATATAAAGGATCTCATATTGGAAATAACTTTAATGTTTTTATAATTAATTATTAAATTTTTATTATACAAAGATAAATTAGAGAAATTTTATATTCACTTTATTTTTTAGTAGTTTATAAATGTATATACCGTGTATAAATATATTAATTTTTTAACTATTAAGATTATTTCATTGGATATTATTCATGATTATAAATTATTTATATTACGAATTGATGTATTCTTTATTTAGAATATTCCATTGGATTAAGATCTTGAATGATGTTATTAATTTTAGTTTAAATATATTAGGTGTTTGAATTAAAACATAATTGATACATGTCTTGATTAAAATAGCCTTCTTTAAAAGAAATATGGGTCAGATTGCTCAATACCCTGAAGGATTATGCCATGTCTTGAATAGTGGGTGTTGCTTATCGGCCTCTCCAATATTACTCTTATTGAGATTGTTGATTTTAAATCATATTAAAACATCATTTTTTGGATAATAACACTTTTCAAATTCTCTAAGGAACAAAGACCTAATATGCAGCAGACCCTCCCACCATTAGGTCGGCTGAAATCCCTTATTCCCTGATTTCACATTTTTCGTCTACCATCTCTACCATTTATTGATGATATATCATATGATTCCAAGACCTCACATGAATTTTTTTCATATTCCTTATGCATAAGATGTATTTTTAGTATTATAAATATAGATGGATTTTAATTTGGGTTAGTAATATAAAATATGACATTTTTAAAGAGTTACAAATCAATTTGGTTTGAATATATTGATATGATTTGAGGAATAATATCTTAAACTAAATATCGTGAAGAATGCATACCTGTAAATGGAATAACATGAGATAATATGGTGAGATTAAATATGCTTTAAAATTATAAGTGTTAAATTCCATCTAAAGGAAACACTTATCAACACCTTAATCATCCAAATGTGTGGATTTAGGGAAAAGTAGTGTTCCCATAGATTTTTTTTGTGGGCAAATAAATTAATGATGAGACCCTAGGAGTTAGGTTTATTATTTTGGTAATTTTATTTTGCTAAATTTTATTCCAAAAAACCTAAGAGATAGGATAAAAGGAGGATGATGTTTATTTTATCCTTATGATGGATTAGACAAATATTTTTATGCTCAAGTATACAAGAGTCATATACAAAATTATTGAAATAATTTTATTATTAAATTAATAATGTGATAAGTTTAAAACCAAATAAGGGTCATTTATTAGTGAAATATAAATTTATTCACACTGAATGATATAGGTGATTTTAAAAGAGAAGTGCCTAGGTCAATTGATTTACCATTGAGAATGGTGTGAATAAATTGTCTATATTTTATAATTTATTCTTTAGAAATTAACCTCTATTATATTTATTCTCTTTATTTACTCTTATTTAAATTTTACCACACCCATACACAACTGGGATATTAAAAATCAATGCACATAAGAATTTTTATATGGTTTTTTCCCATTGATGTTACCTACTTATTATTGTGTTTGGTTTATTATCAAGATATATATTTTATTATAATTAATGTTTTAGGATTACAAATTTGTGTGAAGATATCATCCAATTAACAAGAAGTGTCTCTCAAAAAAATTGAATTATTTATATTTGAACTAATAGTATTGAATAGGTTATTCTAATATTCATTGTGAAACATATATTAAATATAATGTTGGATGTATTTTCATCTAATAAAGAGATATTATTCCTCATTCTAGATTGTTTACTTCTAGAACAATATCATTTAAACAACATGAAATTCATTATTCCTTCTCAATATTTTAGAACAACAAATGTATGCATAATATTTCTCAACAATAGACTTTTATTCTTACTTCACAAATTAAAGAATCTATATGACCCATAACATAATTTATTTCCTTAATAAAAATGATTAGGGAGTCACAAAACCTATTAATCATCTCTTTTCTCTCTTCGATGCAATCATTCTGAAATATTAAAAGGTATCAAAATTATCAAAAAACACCTCTTTAAAATTTTTCTTTTTCAATATATATTTCCATTTGAAGTCACATAAGAATAATGAAATTCAAATATACCATTTTCAAATTTCCAAAAATATCATCACATGATCTTGTCATTTAATTTTAATACAAATCATGGCGAGAATCATTAATAAATCCCAAAACCATGATCCTTAATCCATTTATATCAATACTATATCATCCCATTTGATTTCAAGAATTATACTTTAGAATTCATCCATATTTATGTTTTTATTAACTATTAGAACTTATATAATAAGAATAATTACTTATGTATCAACCAACCTTATTATATGTCGACCACTTTTTTCAAATGTATTAAACTAAAAATAATATCTTATCTATAAAAAATATATTATGTAGTGAATTATTTTTTCAATTTTTCAATATTATATTTTTAATCACATCTTATA
The DNA here is from genome assembly GCA_963277665.1 of Viscum album. NCBI lineage: Eukaryota > Viridiplantae > Streptophyta > Magnoliopsida > Santalales > Viscaceae > Viscum > Viscum album. The sequence goes on along the minus strand of OY728146.1, from coordinate 213,552,813 downwards.
TACTCAGTTCCTTTACCAATCTTTTTTATCTGAAGCAGGAACGCATATATTACATATTCTATGGATTAAAAAAATACCACCACAATAAAAATAATTTCTTATGGGTATCATTCCTTTAAAAATTCATATAAATCATGAGAAAATATCTTATACATCAATTTCCATTCCTATTAACTAATTTTATTTTATACAAAATATCTTATGTATAAAAAAATATCATTTTTATTCCTTCCCCTAAACAATTTTCAGCACATAACTAAAATATATATAATATAATATATGTTACATATATAGTGTAAGTCCCTAATTATGCCATATTTATTTAATTAATCTTGGGAAACTATCCAATGTAGACAAGTAATGTTTGGAACATTTTCATTTCCCTAAATAAAGTATAATATATAGAATTGATCAAAATATTCAAAAACAATTTCCAAACATCTCAAGAATGTTCGAGAAAATTCACAAACATTATCAAACACCATCCAATGTTTTGTAATCATGGTTTAAAAATATAAAACCTTCATAAAATAATCCATCGGGTTCTTCAATATCCCATTTTAAAAAAATTTCAACCTTGAAATATCACACTAAAAAACATAAATCATAGACTTTATCATATATTATAAACTTGACACCACATTTTGGATAAAGTATCTTTTTTAGAATATTCCATCCCTCAATGATAATAAATTTTTATCCAAGTGGCATAGATGATGTACTCCTTAATCCAAAAACTCATTCAACTATTTATACCCATTATTTGTTGAGTCAATAAGGTTATCTTTTGACTTCTCCATTCCTTATGGTCTTATGTTTTGAAAATCACCAACACTTTTTCTTAAATTCTAAATTTTTTCTTAAGTACTATTTTTTATTAAGATCAGAACTTGTCATTCTGTTATACTTATAGAATTTTCATTCTATTACACTTATAGAATATTTGTTCTGTTAAACATATAGAATTGACATTAAGTTATACTTACAGATTAGTCATTCAATTTTATGATTCTGAATCCAGTGGAAAATTCATTTTGTTTTATGATTCCAATTTTGGTGCAAAAGTCATTCTGTTTTATGATTCTGAATCTGGTGAAAAATTCATTCTGTTTTATGATTCCTAATCTGGTGAAAAAGTCATACAGTTTTATGATTCAGAATCTATTTCAATAGTCATTGTATTTTATGATTCTGAATCAAGTGAAAATGTCATTATGTTTATTGATTCTGAATCCAGTGTGAAAGTCAATATGTTTTATGATTCCGAATCTGGTGAAAAAGTCATTTTGTTTTATGATTCTGAATCTGGTTTAAAATTCATTCTGTTTTATGATTCTGAATCTGGTGCAAAATTCATTCTGTTTTATAATTCTGAATCGGGTGAAAATTCCTTCCAATTTTATGATTCTGAATCCAATACAAATGGGATATCGGTTTCAAAATCTGATTTATTATTTTTCTTAAGAATATGTTTCTTGATAATTTTTTCATTATGAATCTATTTTTCTTAATAATTTGAGAGTTGTTTAATGTATCTTTCCAATATTATCAGATTCCAAGATTTATTATACATAACCATTATATTTAACTTTAAATTGTTTCTTATACTTGAAACAATGTCGTTCAATCTGTTACAAACTAATTGTTGTATGTTTGACATGTGTCCAGGTCTCTCCAAAATTTATGGAAAATATAATCATTAGAGTGGAGCCAACATTTGGGGTGTTTTTCTTATAAATACAAGTTCATTTCAGTGAGAAAAATACTTCGACAAATGCATATATTGGATGAACTTGATGTGTGTGAAAAAGATATGAAGTCATTTCTAGAGAGAGTCTCTTAAAAATCTCAGTGCATCGTCAAGATGTCGTGAACAAATTTTTTAGGGGTGAAAAACTTTTTAAGACTTTATTTTTTCAAACTTTGATCTTGCTGATCGTGGGCTTCTGGGTTTGGATGATAAAGGTTCTAATTTTCTTTTCAATTGAGGGCTTTCAGGGATAGAAAGACAGATACTAATCATTAGATGGAGGGTTTACCTTGGTTTGGGTAAGACAGAATTTATTGAAATTATAAATCAAGGAACCTTTATGCAAGGTTGTTGGATACTCTTCTCTTTAGGTTACAATAATTGTATTGTTACTTGTTTACTATTTTATGTTGTTTTAATTACACTTTATTTTTAACATTGTTAAAGTTAGAAAGTATAACGTTCTTATACTTTCTAAATCTATTAATCGGTTTATATTACAGATTCTATACACTTTAAGGTATATTATTTTCTTTAAGAGGTTTTTTGAATGTTTGTTTAGCTTTGTTAAACATTGTTTTCTTAAAGTCAAAATCCAACCTTAAGAAACATTTTTTATTAAGGTTAAGAAACAATCTTTAAGACTGTTTTATATCAACTTTAAAGGTTCCAAATGAATTTTAAAAGAATAAAATTCACCCCCTTCTGTATTTTAGAATCTCTTTACATATTCAACCCTAAAATTTGTATCAAAGGTGGTTTCTAAATACATATATCCACATAAAAGTTTTCTTTCTCAAGTTTTATTTTTCCTATTTGTTTATAAACATTTTATTCTAACTTGTATTGTGGAAAGAAATATTATTTTAGTATGGAAATCAACCATGTTGGATATCTAGATAATCTCAATCCTAATAGACCACCAATCATGGATGGAAATGACTATGAGTACTAGAGAGATAGAATGAATACCTTTGTGATAAACACAGGTGTAGACAAATACATTATGTTAACTGGAGATTATAAGATTCCTGATAAGGAACTTAGATCCTTAACTAATCCAAAAAGGTGGAATACTAGGTAAAATTTAAGGTATGTAATACTTTGCTTTGTTCCATGATGAGAAATATATATATCCAGATTTCATCTTTTGAAGGTAAAAATTTTATTTTGAAGAAGCATGAAGTAACTCACTTTGGAACGTCCAAATTCATTGAAACTAAAACAGTTGTGCTCAGAGCTGAGTATCATGGATTCTGCTTTCCTTATGGAGAACCCATATGTAAGGTGTAACAAAGATTTCTGACTATCATAAATATTTTACAATCCATGGGTGAGAAATATCTAGATGATGAGATTCTTGTAGAAAAGATAATAGACATCATGCCTAAAGAGTGGGAATACAAGAGGACTGTTATAGATGAGAATAGGAAAGTCACACAAATTTATCTGGATGAATTTTTTGGAACTCTTCTTCAACATGAAACCAAAATAAAGAGAGATGCTAATAATATTAAGAAGAAGAATGGAAGTGGAAATGTTGCTTTTACAACTACTTCAGATCATATGAAATCCAAGACTCCTAAGAGAATTACATGATCAAAATCTAAGAAGGTTGTTGTTTTATCTGAGTTCAGTGAAAGTGAAGCTTCAGAAAATGAGTTATCCAATCATTCCCATAAGATGAATAATATTTTTGGGTAGAAGAACTTTTAAATATATATATAAAAAGAAAGATAGAAAGGATATGAAATATGGGGAAGCGACAAGCTATGACTGTATAAGAACTGGTCATATCAGCTCTAATTGTCCCTTACTTAAGAAAATAGACAAGAAGGACAAGAATTCTGAAAGAAACCAGAAGAATTTCTAAAGATCAAATCATAAGAAATTCATGAAATCCAATGACACCTAGAGTGCCAGTGGTAGAGATTCTTCTGATGACTCTTAAGAATATGAATCTTCTGAGCAAAGTAATATTGGTCTAATAGCTCAAGATCCATTTCAAAATCATTATCTTATGGCTAAGGTACAAACTTCTGAATCCTTAACCAATATGTCTTTGAGTGAAAATTCTCTTGATAATGATTTTTCTTCAGATGAAGAATCTAATTCATTTGTTAAAAATAATTATTTCCATTCCTATTATTATATTTTTATTTTTTCTATGTTGCTTGAAGAAAATTGTAACGTTTCTAAAAATATATTAAAATTAATATTATAAAGAATTTATTTTAACAAAATAAATCTCATATCTTACTAAAGATCTTAATAAGAAAGTTGGTGTTTTAGAAAATGTTTCTAAGAAACTTGAGGAAGTTAATTCTAAGAAGGATAAACATTATAAGGATCTGGAAAATATATTTTTAGAAAAATTTGTTTTAAAGGATAAACATAACTCTAAATATTTTATTCAAAAGGATAAGAATTTAGTTTTGAGACTAAAGTCTGAAATATTTTTCTTTGAGGAAACTTCTTGAGAATTTTAATTCTAGTAATGAAAATTTTGACAAGACGTATTCTCAAATCCGACCGCATAGTCATAGTCAAGGTTTAGGTTATTCTCATGAAAAAACTATTTTTAAAAACAATCATTTTGTTCCTCGAAGAGCTCCTTTTTTCAATAAATGTCAAAGTGGTGGCATTGGCAGAAGAACTATTCTTTAATTAATATTCAATCCCTTGGGTTTCATAAAGCCTACTTTTCTAAACAAAAATGGATACCCAAAAAAATTTTCTAACAATTCTAGATCCAAACACGTATGGATTCTAAAAACCTAACTTTTCCTTTTTCGTGTTAATGAAGGAAGTACCAACAATATATGGTACATGGATAGTGGATGTTCCCGGCACATGACTGGTAACAAAGACTATTTCAAAAATATTTTAATGACTAAAGGTGGAAAAGTAACCTTTGGGGATAACTCTCAAGGAGAAATTAACAGTATAGGTAACATTATTGTTCTAGAAAAATCTTTGATTTCAAATGTTTTGTTTGTTAATAGTCTTAAGAACTATCTCATCACCATAAGTGAATTATGTTATGAAGGATACATTGTGAATTTTTTTTAATGACAAGTTCTTTTTACACAATTCCAAGGATAAGCTTATTTTCTCTACCCATAGGCAAGAGAATGTATACACACTAAACATAGAAGACCATAGAAGTCAAAATCATCCTTACCTAAGGGAAATCGAAGATCAAAAATGGATTTGGAGTAGAAGACTATGACACTATAACTTAAGTAATCTTAGTAAAATTTCTAAGAAAGATCCTTTTCAGGATCTAATGGAACATAAGATCATTTCTCCAACAGTCTGTAATCCTTGTCAATATGTAAAGCAACATAAATCTTGCATTAGATATATAAGTGAAGTTACAACTTTTAATTCCTTACAGTTAGTGCACATGGACTTATTTGGTCCAACACAAAGTAGAAGTATTGGAGGAAAATACTATGTGTTTTTGTTAGTTGATGACTACAAAATATATACTTGGGTTTACATTCTCACAAAGAAATATGAAGCCTTTTCTTATTTCAAAATTTTCAGAGCCCAATTAAAAAACAAGAAAAACATTCCTTTGATAATTATTCATAATGATCATGGTGAAGAATTTCAAAATTCATTTTTCAAAACTTTTTGAACTAGATAAGGTATTACTTATAAATTCTCATCCCCAAGGACTCCTCAACAAAATGGTATTATTGGAAGATGAAATTGTATTCTTTAAGAGATTACTAGAACCATGTTGAGTGAATATTCTATAGCTAAAAACTTTTGGGCTAAATCTGTAAGTACATCAAATTATACTATAAATTGAGTATTGATTAGACCCTTTATTAAAAAAAATCTTAGGAGTTATGTACTAGCCAAAAACCAAAAGTTTCTTACGTAAAGGTTTTTGGTTACAAAGTATTTATCTTGAATATCAAGGATAACTTACATAGATTTTCACCCAAATCCGATGAAGGAATATTCTTTGGATACTCCACTAACACTAAGTCATATAGAGTTTTCAATAAAAACACTTGCACTGTGGAAGAAATAGTACATGTTAGTTTTGAAAAAAATGATCCTTTTGTTTTCAAACATCCTGAATATTTTCCTGATATATTTTCTAAAAATGATCACCAACCTTTGGTAGAAGATCCTTTATTCAAGGATACTATTCAAGAAAATATTTCTGAAACATTTACAACTGAAAATTTTCTACCCTATGTTAATGAATAGGTATTTTAAAATCTATGTCATTAGTTACTTAGGAATCTTCCGAGTAATAATATCATAGGAAATGTTAATAAACCAGTAAGAACTAGAAGTTCATTAAGGAATGAATTTGAACATGTTGCATTTCTCTCCCAATTTAAACTAAATACTCCTAAATAATCCTTGGGTGACGAAGATTGGATAAATTCTATCCAAGATGTAGTCAACGAATTTGTAAGGAATTAGGATTAGATCTTGGTTGGAAAAACCTAAGAAAACTTTTGTTATGGGAGTAAAATGGGTTTATAGAAACAAATGTGTTGAAATGGAGTTATTGTTATAAATAAATCAAGATTAGTTTCCAAAGGCTATAACCAACATGAAGGCATAGACTATGAAGAATCCAATTCTCATGTAGCAAGGATTGAATCTATCTGTATTATTTTATCTTTTGCATCTTTCTTTAATTTTAAACCTTATCAAATGGATGTAAAGTGTGCTTCTATTAATGGTTATGTATAAGAGAAGGTCTATGTAGATCAACCCCCAGGTTTTGAAGACACAATATATCCTAATACTATTTATAAACTTACCAAAGCTTTATATGGACTAAAAAATTCCCCCAGAGCATAGTATGATAGACATTCTAGATTTTTTCTTCAAAATAATTATGTTTATGGAACTGCTTATCCAAATATTTTTATTAATAAATTTTCTTAAGATGTTTTTATTGTTTAAATTTATGTTTATGACATCATCTTTAGATCAACTTAGTAATCCTTAAATGATACCTTTTTGAATCTTATGAAATTTGAGTTTGAGATGAGCATGATGGGTGAGTTAAAGTTTTTCCTAGGATTTCAAATTTCTCAAAAACCAGAAGTTACATACATATCTCAGAATAAGTATATTAAATATATTCTTAAAAAGTATGGATATGACAACACTAAGAGTATACGTACTCCTCTTAGTACCTCAAATACTCTTGACCTTGATGAAGTTGGGAAACTAGTGGATCAAACTCCATTTGGAGGTATGATATGAAGTTTTCTATACATGACAGCAAGTCATATAGACTGAATGTTTTCAATATTCCTATGTGCAAGATATCAATCCAATCCCAATGAATATCATTTAAAGTATATGAAAATAATTTTTCTCTCCTTAAAGGGAACTTTAGATTTGGGCCTATTATATTCTTCTGGAAGTGTTCTGAACATAAATTTTTTTTTTTCAGATGCTGAATTTTGAGGTTTTAAAATGGATTGGAAGGGTACATCTGGAACTTTTCATTTGTTATGATATTCCTTAGTTTCTTGGTCTTGAAATAAACAACATTCTGTAGCACTTTCCGTTACTGAAGTTGAATATGTAGCAGCTGGAAGTTGTTGTGCTCAAGTGTTGTGGATGCAACACACACTCACATACTATGGTATGAGTTTCTCCAAAACTCTTATAATGTGTGATAACACATAAACCATTTCTCTATGTAAATACCCTACACATCACTCCCGTGAAAAGCACATAATTATACATCACTCTCTTAGGGATTAGACACTTAAAAGAGATATTATACTTCAATTCATCAGAACTCGACAATAACTTACTGATATTTTTACACAGCCATTATCTACCGATAGATTTGAATACATTAAACAAAAGAAAGAGATGATCTCTATGAGTTTATCATTCACATCTACTTCTTGTTTAAATAATCTCTGAACATTAAACTACTCCTTATTTCAGGGGGGGTACATCTTATTTTTCCTTTCTTAAAATTTTATCTTTCTTTATGTTTTTCTTTCTTCTTAAAATTTTATCTTTCTCTATGAAAATCCATACTTTATTATTTAGAATTCTGATATTGAAAATTTTGGTATTGATAATTTTGGTATTGAAATCCCAGATTTTAAAACATTTAAAATAATTCTTATAATACCGATAAATTCCACAGAGTATTCTAAAAGGTACACTTTCTTATTATATATTTTCTTATCTTAAGTTTTAATTGTTGGTATTTAAAATTTTGTAAATCCATGTTTACCTTACTACCAATGATAGTAATTTTCATTTTTCATAATCATCTTCAGTATATCAGATACTGACTATCAAGGAAATAATTTATTGGTCAATCTCTAGGGAAAGGATGGTATGCCCTAACTTCTTTGAAAAATATGACTCTCTTATCAATAAGGTTATAAGAAATAATGGATTGGAAATATTTTGTGTGGCTAATGAGAAAAGTCAGGATCCAGTTTTTCTAGATTGGGTTATTCAGTTCTCTTAATCTGTTACATTCTTTTAAAAGGATTGAAAGGATTTTTTTTAGTTCAAATGTTATGATAATACCTATACAGTTCTCTATAAGAAGATAGAAACTGTTCTTAACATATCGTAGGAATGGGAAGCTATTATATCCTCTCAAAGACATCTTAAGAAGGAAGGTTCTTATGAAAAAGTCATGGCTTTGGATTATATTGGTCTTAAGTATGTCATGAATCCTATGATTACAAATCTTACAACAAATCACAAAATGGTAGCTCACTGGATGCAAGGTTTTCTTATTCCAAGAAAAGGGTATAAGGAATATACAAAGATATGTGATATCTTTATTTTAGACTTTCTTTTCATCTTAAGAAATATCAATTTGGTTAAGTGCATCTTTCTCACCATCCAAGCAATAAAAGGAGGAACCATCAGATCTCATATTCTTATGTATCCAGCAACTATATCTAGAATAATTGTTATGTGCCTTCAAGAGATGAATGTACCATGACAATTAGTTTTAAAGCCTTTCAAGATTTTTTTTCTAAGTGATGACACTCTAAGGAGGATATTTCTTACTGAAACCCAAATGTTTGGAAGAAATAGTTTTCTTGAACAAGAGTGATGTTTCAGAGTCATCAAAATTGGTACACAAGAAAAGGAAACATTAAGAACCAAGCTTGCCAATACATGTTCCCGATGTCCTAGAATCATCACCTCCTCCTACAAAGAAACTCAAAGCCTATTCAGATGAAACCGTTGAAAAGTGGATAGAAATGGAAGCTAACATAAATGAAGGAGATCCTTCCTTTGGCTTGGATCTTAAAGAGGCTAAGGCCTTAAAAATCAAGCAAGCTGAAAATCTTGAGAAAGAAAAGATGGAGAATATCCTGTAGAAGAAATCCTTAGAAGCTCAAGTATGTCAGCCTCTACTAAAATCTTTAGAAAAGAAATCTCAAGAAGTTCCCAAACCTCGAGTTATTCATAAGAAGCTGGTTGTTACTCTGAAAATATAGAAATCCAAGAAAGACCTAGCTTTATCATAACTTCCTCAAGAAATAGAAGATCAGATTACTCAAGAAGAATATAACGATGTTTAATGGGATGTGGAATATTACCTTGGAACTCCTTTGAGTTCAGTTTCTAAATCTGTTTTTGAAGAACAAGTAGATGTTGAAGTTGAAGAAGAAGTTCATGAAGAAGTTGAAGAATAAGTTGAGGAAGAATTAGAAGTTTAATATAAATAACAAGTTTTAATTGAAGTAGAAGAGAAAAAATAGGTTGATCAATAAGGTGGTAAAGAGAAAGAAATTCAGAAAGAAGAAATTCAAGAAGGATCTCAACATCTTGAGATTGAAGGGGAAGAAGATGAACAAGAAGATATTAATGTTATCCAAGTATTTGATGAACAATCCCTAGTTTAGAAACCTGTTCAAGGAAAGAGTGTGTTGATTTCCTCATCTAAAAAGGAAACACCACATATTTCTTCAAGGAGAATAGAGAAACCATCTTCTTTAACTCCAAGAGGAGTTAACAAAGGAAAAGATGTTTCATGTTCCGAATCCTCATCATCTGTTGAACATAAGTTTGTCAAGATATCTTTAAGAAAGTAGGTCAGCACGATTCTGGTTCTTACAAATATAGATTCCCGGAGTCAAATGATGCAAGAAACCCTGAATCCAAAGACGGAGTCAAACAATATACTTAACGACATGGTGGTCAACCAAGAAGCAGACTTCAGTAATATTTTTATTGATTACAAAGCTCAAAAGGTGACTTTTAAGAAAGTCTATAACCACACAAAAACCATTAATGAAGAGCTTAGGCAGTTTAGTGACTTCATGGATTCAAAAAACGGGTCTTTCAATACTTGTGAAACTGATTTCAACAATTTCAAGGCATCAATCTCTGAGAAGTCTAGTCAAAATAATTCTATTTCCCTATCTGTAAGTAGTGAGAAGGATGTCAGAGCCGAGTTAGAGAAAATAGTGGTTCTTCAAGAAGAAAGAATTCCGTTTTTAGAAAAGAAGAATCAAGATCCAGAGATATTGTTAAAATGATCAAAGAAGATCATAAGGAATTCAAGAAACTTAAATCCCTGATAAAGTAAATGTTGTCTGAGCAAAAGAATGATGGATGATTTTCATTAAATTTTCATTTTTAGTGGTAATTTGAACCTTATTTCCAAAATTTTCTCAAGATGCTTCTTGCATATCTTTCTTTTTTTCTAATTTATTCTTTCTTAACCATACAGGTACATCTTATACGTCTCCATTCCTTTCTCTCTTTTTAAAAATCACAAAGGGTAAGAATTTATTTAAAGGAATAATTTAATGATGATCCCAAAGGAGGATAATATATTAAGGGATAGTATAGTAAGAAAGGATAATGACTAAGTAAGTGGATTTTTTCTTAAAGACCATATGTTAATCTAAGGGGGAGTTTTCTTCTAAGAATAGATGTTTATCTAAGGGGTATATATTTTCATAAAAAACCATACACTAAAGATCAAGAATATGATCCCTGTGAAATATAACCTAATGGTGAGTTAGTTGTATTCATCATAAATCTTATTCAAAGGGGCAGATAAGTTTTTCACACTTGTTTATCTCAGTTAATATATTCTTCCTTAGCAAAGTTGTTTGTGATTTCTAAAAAGGGAGATATTTTTGAGTCAATAAGGTTATCTTATGACTTCTCCATTCTTTATGGTCTTATGTTCTGAAAATAACGAACACTTTTTCTTATGTTCGGAATTTTTTCTTAAGTACTGTTTTTTCTTAAGATCTGAACTTGTCATTATCCTATACTTACAGAATTGTAATTTTATTATACTTAAAAATATTTCATTTCATTATACTTATAGAATTGACATTCCATTATACTTACAGATTAGTCATTATGTATTATGATTTTTAATCCAGTGAAAAATTATTTCTATTTTATGATTTCGAATCCAGTGAAAATGTCATTCTGTTTTATGATTATAAATCCAGTGAATAATTTATTATGTTTTATGATTTCGAATCTGGTGAAAAATTAATTCTGTTTTATTATTCTGAATCCATTGTAGAATTTATTCTGTTTTATGATTCTGAATCCAGTGCAAAAGTCATTCTATTTTATGATTCTGAATCTGGTGAAAAACTCATTCTGTTTTATGATTCCGAATCCGGTGCAAAATTCAATGTGTTTTATGGTTCTGAATCTGTTTGAAAAGTCATTTTGTTTTATGATTTTGAATCTGGTGAAAAATTCAATCTGTTTTATGATTCTGAATCTGGTGTAGAAGTAATTCTGAATTTATGATTCTGATTCTAGTACAAAAGTAATTTGGATTTTTGGATTCTAGTTCTAGTACAAATATGAAACCGGTTTCACAATCTGATTTATTTTTTTCTTATGAATCTCTTTTCTTGATAATATTTTTCTTAAGAATCCATTTTTCCTAATAATTTTAGAGTTGTTTAATTTATCATTCCAATATTACTGGATTCCATGTTTTCTTATACATAACACTTATCTTTAACTTAACATCATTTCTTATACTTGAAATGATGTCGCACAATCTGTTACATACTAAGCGATGTATGTATGACAGGTGTCCAAGTCCCTAATAAATATAAAGAAAATATGACTGTAGGAGTGGAGCTGACTGCTGGGAAGTTTTTCCTATAAATAAAAATCCCATTTGAATGAGAAAAGGACCTAAACAGATGCAGATATTTGATGAACATGATTCATGTGAAAAAGCGGTGATGTGATTTTTAGAGATAGAGGCTCTTAAAACTCTCAGTGCTTCATGCAGATGTCATGAAAAACTTGTTCAGGTGAGAATGACTTGTTCAGAATTGCTTTGTGAAGACTCTGATCATGCTAATCCTGGGCTTCTGAGTTTGGAAGACAGAAGTTTTCATTTTCTTCTAAATCGAGGTCTTGTGGGGATAGCAAGACGGATATCGATCATCAGATTGAGGGCTTACCTAGTTTTGGTTAAGACATATTTTCTTGGAAGAATAAATCATGAAACCTTTATCCTAGGTTGTTGGATACCCTTATCTTTGGGTTAAAAAAATCTTATTGTTACTTGTTTACTATTTTAAGTTTTTTTAATTCTGTTGTATTCTTAACTTTGTAAAATTTTGAAATTATACCTTTCTTATACTTTCTAATTCTGTTACTCTGATTATATAACAGATTCTATACACTTTAAAGTAGAATTTTATCTTCAGGCAGTTTTCTAAATGTTGTTTTAACTTTTTTTAACTGTGTTTTCATAAAGTTAAAAGCAAAACTTAAGAAACAGTTTTTTATAAGGTTTAGAAAAAAAATTTAATAATTTTTTCTATCAGCATTAATTCTTCTAAAGGAATTTTTAAAGAATACAATTACCCCCCCCCCCTCATGAATTTGAGCATCTCTTTACATATTCGATCCTATATTTTTGTGATAATAATATGTTGGGAAAACTAAAATATATTTTAAAAAGTTGTGAACATACTATATACCATTTTTCACATAATTCAAAGCATAGTTGGGGTCTACCCAAAGTCCCTCACGTTAAAGGGAAGGGTTAAACATCCTTTTTCAGCCTTAAAATATCAAAAATATTCTTGAGAATTTCTTTTGGGAAGATATAAAAAAGATGATATCTGGAAGAAATTTTATAAAACTTTGAATTCTTATTTGAAGAATTTTGTTGAAAAAAATTAAATTCGATGTCAATATAATTATATCAATATTTTTTTACTAAATTATTATAGAGACTTATTTCACATTAATTTTCACATGATATTCAGAGTTGTTTTTTAATATTTTCCCATGTATCATCATGTTATTCTTTCATTCATAAAATCTGTGTACATTTACTTATATCATTCATATATAAAGATTAGGTGGTTCTTAAATTAATGAATTTTTATTTCTTATAGTTCTGACCCACATATCTTCCTTAAAAAATAAAAAAATCATCCTAAAGTTTCTTTTTTATCATCATAATCATATCACCAATTATAGTTACTAAATATATATAAATTCAAGTTCTCAAACCTTTTTTCATCATCCCAAAAATTCATGGTTCATTTTATGTACATGATAAATATTTTGGAATCTTTTAAATATAATTCCTTATGATCACTTTAACACCTTTCCCACAAAATCACTATATACACAATATCATGCCTTGACTAACTGAACCCTCTTTTTTATATTCTATAAAGCTACTTTATGGTTTATCAGTAACCAAAATACCAACGGTAAGATCCGAAAAAGAAAAATTGCATGTGAGATTCAATATCATTCCTTGATATAATTAGATAATGTGAGTTACTAACTAATATTATAAGATCGTTTTGATTTACATTATATCCTTCAATTTCCTTTCCAAGATTCATTGAAACCAATATAGTTGAACACTAGTTATGAATCATTTATGCTAATATTCATCAACAATTAACTGGAATAATTTTCTAATGAAAAAAATATAGTCTTCTTATTTAAAAATATGAAATACTAAAAAATATATCATCTCTCTAAGTATAAACATTTCAAAATAATTCTTCATTTTTTTTGAAAATTATTTGAAAGTAATCTCGTTATCTTCTATAAAATTAATATCATTAACATAATTTTTTTAAATAAATGTGTATGCCTCCACATCCTTCATAGAAGGGTTTATGTCAACCAATCCATTAATGAATTTCCATTCTCTCAAGAAACCATCCTGATATAAATTCAAGACCCTTGGGCCTATTTTGGCCCATATGGTGCCTTTTCTAGTCTTTATACCAATGTTATATATTTTTTAAAAATTAATCTCTTAGTTTCTCAATGTATACTTCCACATATGGATATCCATTAAAAAGGTAGATTTAAAAATCAATTTGGTAAATTTAGTACTGTCTATGAGAAAAGACACCTAGGGACTTTCTTCTATATTACAGTCTTGTAATAGGAGAAAGATTATATTCAAAATCAAATCCTTCAATATTTGAGTAGCCATTTAATATAAGTTCATCCTTATTCCTTGAAACTGCCAATTTATCATTAAATTTAATTTTAAACACCTACATGATCCCAATCATATTTTTATATTTCAGTATAGAAATAATATATCAAGTATTATTCTTCTAAAACTGACTTATTTCATTATTCATAGAATAACTCATTCTTTATGATTGATATCCCCAGTTATTGAATGTGGCACAATCTGAGAGATAAGATTTCTTGGATTTTTTAGATATAGAATTATTCTAATTTTAATAGGTCCATTCAGATCTCTCAATATATTATCGAAAAAAAATTTCACATTTATCATATAATATTTAATTTTTTCTTCCTCAACACCCAATTCTTCATAACCAGTCCGATCAATTTCAATATTAGACCCATATGGTTCATTTATAGCTTATTCTTCACTGTTTTCATCGGAAATGTGCTCATTAGTTTCATCCACATTTTCAAATTATCGTTCAATTAGAACCTTAATTTAAAGTTCATTTTAAATGACCTTAATAATATAACATTAAATAAAATTAATAATCCTTTTATTCGATCAAATTTACCCTTTTCTATTAGATATATAACCCAAAATCAGAAATTCCTCAACATTCTCATTGAATATTCCCATATTTGTGTCATAATATTCACACACAAAAAGACTTCCAAACACCCTAAAGTAGTCCACATTTTCATTATTCTATTACCACATATTATACGATGTCATGTTATAATTTTATCTTTCAAAAAACATTTTTTTGATATTTATGGTTATGTATATGGCCTCCTTTTAGAAAAACATTGATTAGATGAACTCATCAGGTATGGTTCTTTCCCATTTCAACAAGAGATCTATTCATTCTTTCTAAAACACCATTATACTAAGTGTTGTAAGAAGTACCCTATTGATGTTTTATCTCATTCATAGAATGTAAAAATTACAAGAAATAAATTTTAAAATCATCCCCATAATATTTTGTTATTTTTTATATATATCCCTAGTTTTCTCTCATCATGTCATTTAAAACATTTAAAAATATGTTGATTCTAAAACTTGTGCTTCAAAAAAATCACATGAGTCATTCATGTATATTTATTAATAAATGTGTCCCACCCCACGATTTCATAGTACTTTATCTCATTAAAGTAATTCAATAGCTTGCACTACACACAAAACTGAGTTCAAGCGCACCATGACTTACCAAACTAGCCATTAAAAAGAGATTATAAATAGAATTAATTTAATTTTGTACTCTATATAATCCTTATAATTTTAGAATCTATACTATGAGTTTCTTACACATAATGAAAGAACAAATTCACTTTTTTTTAGATAAAAGAAGTATTTTTAAAAAGATGAAATTTTACCGCCTTTTAATTGAGAACCCTTTTTAAACAAAAAATTTGACAATTATATACATTCAATTTAATGAAATTCAATTTTTTTATAATCGGTACATAAAAATTTAGTTTGGATAATTTGTTGGTACTTTTCTGATAACTTTCATATTATGATGAATAGTGAAAAACACTATATTTTAATTGAAAACAACTTTTTTAATAGAAATGATTTATATTGTTAATTTATGCATTTGATTAGTTTTTAAGTATAATTAGATTATATTTTTATCATTTAATACAATTTAGGTTGTTATAAGTACTTTCACAATTA
The DNA here is from genome assembly GCA_963277665.1 of Viscum album. Classification (NCBI taxonomy): domain Eukaryota; kingdom Viridiplantae; phylum Streptophyta; class Magnoliopsida; order Santalales; family Viscaceae; genus Viscum; species Viscum album. The sequence goes on along the minus strand of OY728146.1, from coordinate 213,536,920 downwards.
AATTTGATATAAACACATGTCAATCTTTTGATAGTTATTGCTTTTTTAAAAACCTGCTCTTTTGGTTTTGGCCAGGGGAATTAATTTTAAATTAATAAATGAAACTTATATATTTTTAATTTTGTAAAATATACATCATTTATGAATTCAGAATATCAAAATTATCTTAGGGTGAATCTTTGTAATTTTTCAGAAAACTTTCAATTTTTAATAAATAGTGAAAAACACTGAGTTATTGTTTACAACTGAAATTTTATTTAAATAATTATTTATTTTATTTATTTTAGGTAAAAATAGGTACATAATACTTATATAATTTCAATGTAATCCATTGGATTCAATTTATAATAATTTTAGATATATAAAAATTTTATCGAACTTTTTACCGTTTTTTACCCACCTCCTAGGAGTATGTGCAAATTTTCATAAAACATAATTTTACCACTTCTGTGAGTTGAATTTCAAAAATATGAGAGACACAGTTAATATCATTAAGTAAAATGTGGTTCAATAATATGAAAATATTTTTTTTTGAACAGTAACGTTTGACTTTTATTTACCACGGTTAAAAGTAAATAGGGTAATTAAGGGTAAAATGATATCACAATTAACCTAACACATGTTCTATTTCTATTGGATAAGTATAATTCGACCAAAAAAACCTTAGGAATAAAATATGATCCTCTTTTTTCTACTTGTATTAGATTAGAGAATTTATTATTATTTTATTTAAAGAATAGTTAAATGAGTTAAATTCAAATTTTATTAAAATAACCATTTTAAATATAGGGTTATACATAATATAAATTCGACTATAAATATTCATTAGAAATATAATATTATTACTTACATAATGATATTTTATTTATAATTTTTAGACATTAAATAATTTAATTTATTTATGACACAATGATGATGCCGTAATTACCTTAATAATGAAATATTAAAATAATTGATATTATAAATATCCAAATAAATGTAATTTCAGATTTTGATGAATTCCACTTATATTATAGATTAATAGGTCATGATAGGATTGAACATATGAATTTATTATTAAATAATAAGGTTTTTAGGACTTTAATAAAAAATCATTTATTAAATAATGTCAAAATTGACATAATTGAGTTTTTAAAACAAATACTATATTATTGGTTGATATAATATTCTTAAAAATATAAGGTTCACTCAAAGGTCCTTAATAATATTATATATGTCATTATTGAACCTATTGTGGTTCTCTTGGAAGTTTATAGTATGTTTATTACCATATAATATAAAAATACAAAGAGACATGGTAAATGTCAAACTATTTAACTAAGAGTTAAATCCAAAAGATAAGGTTAATATGATGACCTAAACCTATCTAAAACCTATTGGTTGAGTGTTTTTCGACCCATCCTCACCTTATCCTCTAAATAAATCATTTTTGAGCTATTAGAAATTGAAAATGATTTAATTATAAAATAATATTTCAAGCTTTTCCTAATGTGACCCTCACCTCTCTTATAAAAGGGCACTTCCCCTTCTCTTAATTTCACAACACCAAAGCATTTTGGCTTGGCCAACCCCTGCCCAAATATCCTCCCAACGTTCCTACCTTCATCATAGAGGCCTTCTTAAGGATCCGTTTTGATCAAATCAAAAGGAAGAACCTGAAGAATAGGAAATATTTCATCACATCTTTCAAGTTATTTTCTTCTTCCACTTCCTCTTTCCTTGTTATTTCCACTCTAAAATAATAACTCTAGTATTTCTTATATACTATGATTTTTTTATAAAAATTTTATTATTGTATTCATTATTATATCCATCCTATAAATATCAAATTCATCATATGTTTTTATGTACAGATTAGTGTCTCCACGTCGTGGTGTAGTTTGTTATTCAAACACTTCATTATTTGGATGGGTATAATAATGAGTATAACTAATGTAAATAATAAATATAACATGTTAATGATTCTCTATATATGATATAATATCCAATTACATAAGATTTATCCATCAATATAATGATATTGTCGCTCATGCATACATACGGATTAGGGTCTCCACAACGAGATAAGATTCATTTCCATGTTCACCATTCAACGATGATTATTAAAAATATATCATTAATAAGTATTTAATATATGAAATAATAATGATACTAGAGATATAAATATGTGTTTGTGTGTGTGTACTTATATATATCTTATTCACTTAGTTCCGTTCTATACGATATGAAAACGACAACATCGTTTATGCGTACGTACGGTCTCCCGTCCCCATAAATGATATTTTCCATTTCGTATATATGACTATTATAAATATTTATATTCTAAATATGTATGATTTTTTCTATTCTAGAAGTATTTAAATCATTATCTAAGTGATACAATCAAGAAAAACAAGTTAAAAAACATACAATAAAGAATGAAATTATTACCAGAAATGATAATTTAACATGGAAATTATTATTAATTGGCTAGTATAAAGTCATAAATTAATCATGTATGATGTCATAAATATTGATATTGTTTCAGAATAATTTAATAACATACTATGGTCTTTATACATGATGTTAAATGTACCCTAGACTAAAGGAAAGTACAAGGTACGTGGTTTCTTGTCCCATTTTTAATTCCGTGAGATTTCCATAGTTCACCACTTATTTATTTCTTATGGTGTATTGTGTACTACCATTTGATATATATTATCATAATTCTATTTATATTCATGATATTATATGATTCATTTTGTGGTCATTCACTATTTTTCATATGACATGATTGATTAAAATGAGGTGAGGGTTATTTCCTCAATCTCATTATTATTCGAGATTGTTCATGTGTAAGTATTTTCTGGGAAATACATATCATAGATACCCATATTTTTTAAAAATGATTTAAAAAAGGAATATTTTGAGGTTTTATGGGAGGGACTATTTAACTAGATCATCATCTTAAATGTTTTAAAGATTTATATTTCCTAACCATTTTAATTAATGTCCATGTTTTCAAAATGATTTTAAGGATTTATATATATGGAAATGAATGTTTTTCAATGATAATTAGTTTAATAAGTTCAAAAGTGGAATGGGACACTTTGATTTAAAAATACCTTTTAAATGAATACCTTTATAAATTATGATAATTTTAAACGATTTCATGAAAAAGGGGTATTTCTCTCAAAGCATTGTACTGATCATTTTCATCCATGTCAACATCTTTTAATGGATTTTAAACTTCTTTGAGGTTGATTTATTATGATACAAATATTCCATATTGTATTGAATGTTTTGAGACTTGTTTGACTGTGGATGTGTTATTTTTATACCATTCATTATTTATGGATAAAGTATTGAAATTTCGTATTCTATTGGTAATACGAATGTTTATGTTATGTTTAAACCTTTTCTTATGATAAATGTATTGGACTAGTGTATTCCAGGTTGGGGACCGGTGAAAGTAAGCCCTTCGGGTTGGGGTCTGGTTACAGTAAACCATCTGGGATGGTGTCCGGTTACAGAGGCTCTCCAGGTTGGAGTCCGGATACAGAGGCTCTCTGGGATGGAGTCCGGTTACATAGGCTCTCTGGGTTTGGGTCCAGTTATAGTTAGTCCATAGGTTCTGGCATGAGGCCTTGACTAAAAAATATATTCTGGTACTATACATTCCCTCTTTATGAAATTAGTTATTACATGTGATTATTCTAATATTATAATATACATGTGAATGTTTATATGGTAATTTTTGATTTATCGTTTCCATATTTTGTTCATGTTTATGTTTAAAAAGGCAGTTGTTTTATTACAAATCTTGACTTAAAATTTTATAGCTTCTGCTAAATTATTTACCCTTACTGAGCATCTGAGCTCACCCCTTTTTTATGTTTTATTTTCCCAGGATCCCAAGAAGTGTTTTATGTTAGAGATGTAGGGTTAAGTTAAGGGAACAATGTAATTATCAAAGGATTTTTTTGTTGTATGTTAGAAAGTGTAATGTAATGTTCAGGAATGTAATCTGTTTTCCAAAACTGCTAAATCGATCGGTCTTTCGGGACATGATTCCTTGTAATCATGCCACTGTATTAAAATAATGCACCAACTCTGATAATCTAGGGTCGGGGCATTACATTTTGTATCAGAGTAAGTTTATAAATAACCTTGGAAACTAGATTTAGATAAACTATCATTAGATCACATTAACCAAAGATAGATTTTGAGGGTTAGTATAGAAGAACTTCCTAGAATTTTGGTACTATATAGATTTTGTGAGTTTTCCAAGCAATACATCCCTGTCGGGATACGAGCAGGTAGAGGTGGCTCTGGAACAGATCTACCTAGGGGTAAAACCTGAAAACACTTCTTTATGCTATACTCGAATGGGAACTGGTGCACGACAATGGTCCTTGCTGCACTCTTGGTCACAACACACCCTGGGGATATTATTAGGATAACTCTCATTTTATTTACAAACCACTATGAAGGGTTTATGAGTATATACCTCCTCAAATAAATCATTTTTGTGATTATGGATTATATCCAGAAACATTTCAATTTATGTTAGGTATTTTACATGTTTGTAATTATGAATTTGATTCATAAACTGACCTAGTGTATGCCATTGTTTAGAAATGGTGCCCCAGTAGAAGAAATGAGAACTCCAACAATACATATGATCCAAAGAGTAAGAAGGGTCATATCATTCATGATATTAGGAAAACATTTAGAATGGAAATAGTATCCCATGTATTCTCAACATATGAACAAATAATATCATGTGTTAGTAAGATAAGTAATGAATTCTCTGAGTCCTAGGGCTTTGAAGGGAATCAAGAGAAGAAAAGGATGGTAGATATAAATATGGATAAAGGGAAGACGAGAAAGAAAAAGTTCCCATATGTGAAAAATTTGTAAATAATCACCTTGGTAAATTTTTAAAGGGAATGGAAGTTTGTTATAAGTGTGGAGAAAAAGGACACCAAGTATGTGATTGAAAGGCTAAGAAAAATGTTTCTAATGTAAAATGCTTCATCTAAAAGGTGTTGAGACACTATGTGAATCAATGTCCCAGTCATCAGAGTATACCGGTAATGATGTTATTGGGTAATAATTAAGTTATGATACTACCTTAGATGAAGAGGAATGACTAGTGTTCTTAGGTTGTTATTATATAATTAGTTCATTTGAGTATTGTATCTACAATATACTTGTTTTATGAATTATGGAGATAAATAAGCATTGTAGCACAATACTATTTTATTGAGGTTTTGAGATTATATGGTGCTAAGAAAAGTAACATAATAGTAAGCTACACTTTATGAAAAATACATGGTTGAAGGAAATTTAATACTTAATATGGTTTTGATAATGAGGTAGTGATTTTGGAATAAGAGATGGTTGATTTGGATAAAATATATTGGTTATTCTTGACGTACTTGGAACTGATTAAAAGTTTGTTTATTTCATAATTGTTGTAATATTCCAAATTATTCGATATAAGGAATATATCCAATATTATATAAAGGATAAGGGAGAATGAATGTAATCAATAAGGTTTTATGATAATTCAGTGTGTTACAATGTTTTAAAATAATACATGATAAAGGTGTTCACAGGTTATTACGTGAAAAAAAGGATCTTCATTGTGTTTAACTTCATTATAAATTTTGGAATGTGAGTTTGTATAGAAGTATTTTGGATAAGCCTAAAGGTTGGAATGGATTAAGTTTGAAATTGGATACTATTGTTAAGGTTATTTTTTGATTGTTATAAAAAGAACAACACACAGATCGTGTGACAATTCGTCGTGTCGGACAAAGCTGCAGCAATCGAACCCACAACCATAGTGCGATTAGAAATTATCACCTACCATTGGACTACATGAAGCCCCTAGATTATATAATCCAGTTTTTTTAGATTGTCTAATAGGTGAATTATAAATTATTATTTTTGAACCATATACGATTAGGATAAATAGAATATTTTTTTGAAATATTTTTGAGTGAAAGATGAGTTTTTGGTAGGATTTAGTTGAAGGATGATACTCTAATTGTCAAGTATTTTTTTTATTTCTCTTATTATATGAAGAAATTAATTCTTAAAGTTTAGTTAAGGGAACTTATAACCAAAAATTTGTTATCCTAAAACCTTATGTTTTGTTGAACTGATGATATTTTAAATCATCATAGAATAATGGATTTGAGGCCCTCAATTTTACACTTGTTTGTGATTGATGACCTCAATCACACCCAATAAATAATAACATTTTTCTCCAATTATTTGTCTCTAATTAACACCAATTTTCTCCTAAGAGAGATCATAATTTGGTGGTGTATTTTTTATTTCACTTTCCCTCTTATTAAGACTAAATTTTATTAACCCAGTTTTCGATTTGGGTTCTCCACCAAGGTATTTTTCTACTTTTAACCATTTATTTTCAAAGAAAATTTTAAAATTGTGAGGACGCAATTTATTGAAGGAGTTGATAATGTAACACCCCAAGATTTCAAAGTACGTTATCTCATTAAAGTAATTCAATAACTTGCACAACACACAACACCGAGTTCAAGCGCACCACAACTTACCAAAATAGCCATTCAAAAGCGGTTATTAATAGTATTAACTAAATTTTGAACTTTATATAATCCTTATAATTTTAGAATCCATACTTTGAGCTTTTTAGACATAATTTAAGAACAAAATCATTTTTTTTCAGATAAAAGAAGTATTTTTAAAAAGATACAATTTTACAGGCTTTTAATGGAGAACCCTTTTTAAAACCAATATTTGACACTTATATATATTAAATTTAATGAAATTAACTTTTTTTTAGAAGAGGGACATAAAAATTTAGTTTTGATAATTTTTTTGGTTCTTTTATGATAACTTTTATATTTTGATGAATCTTGAAAAACACTATATTTTAATTGAAAATAACTTTTTAAATCGAAATGATTTATATTGTTAAATTATGAATTTGATTGGTTTTGAAGTATAATTAGATTATATTTTTATCATTTAATACAATGTAGGTTGTTATAAGTAATTTCTCATTTAATTTTAACATAAACATATGTCAATCTTTTGATAGTTATTACTTTTTTTAAAAACCACTTTTTTGGTTTTAGCAATGGGATTTAATTTCAAATTAATAAATAAAACTTATATATTTTTAATTTACTAAAATAGACTTTATTTTTGAATTTGGAATATCAAAAATTATCTTAGGGTTAAATTTTGGAATTTTTCTCAAAACATTCAATTTTTGATGAATAGTGAAAACACTGAGTTATTATTTAAAACTGACTTTTTACTTAAAGAATAATTTTTTTTTGTTTCATTTAGGTAAAAATAGATACATAATACTTATAAAAGTTCGATGAATTTCATTGAATTCGGTTTATAATAATTTTAGATATATAAAAATTTTATCGAACTTTTTACCGTCTTTTACACACCTTCTAGGAGCATTTGCAAATTGGCATAAAACATAATTTTTCAAATTCTGTGAGTTAAATTTCAAAAACCTGAGAAACACATTTAATATCAGTATGTTAAATGTGGTTAAATAAGATGAAAATATTTTTTGGTGAATTGTAACTTTTGACTTATTTACCACGGTTAAAAGTAAATAGGGTAATTAAGGGTAAAATGATATCATAATTACCCTAACACATGTACTAATTCTATTTGATGAGTATAATTCGACCAAAAACAACATTAGTAATAAAATATGATCTCTTTTGTTCACTTGGATTAGATTTGGACATTTATTATTATTTTATTAAAAGAAGAGTTAAAAGAGTTAAATTCAAAGTTTAAAAACTAATCCATTTTAAATAAAGGGTTATACATAATATAAAATCGAATATAAATATTCATTAGAAGTGTAAAATTATTTCTTAGATAATAATATTTTATTTATAATTTTTAGACATCAAATAATTTAATTTATTTATGAGACAATGATGAAGCAGTAATTACCTTAATATTGAAATATTAAAATAATTGATATTATAAATATCCAAATAAATGTAATTTGATACTTTTGGTGAATTCCACTAATTTTCTAGGATAGTAGGACATGTTAGGATTGAACATATGAATTTATTTAGAATTAATAATTTTTTTAGGTCTTTAACAAAAATCATTTATTAAATAATGTCAAATTTGACATAATTGAGTTTTTAAAACAAATACTATATTATTTGTTGATATAATATTCCTAAAAATCTAAGGTTCATTAAAAGGTCATTAATAATAATATATATGTCATTAATGATTCTATTGGTGTTTTATTGGATGTTTATAGTTTGTTTATTGGCATATAATATAAAAATACAAAGAGACATTGTAAATATCAACTTTTTAACTAAGAGTTAAATCCAAATGATAAAGCTAATATGATGACCTTAACATGTCTAAAACCTATTGGTTGAGAGTTTTTCGGCCCATCCCCACCTTATCCTCTAAATAAATCATTTTTGAGATATTAGAAATCGAAAATGATTTTATTATAGAATAATATTTCAATCTTTTCCTAAAGTGACCCTCACCTCTCTTATAAAAGGGCACTTACCCTTCTCGTAATTTCACACATCCGAAGAATTTTGGCTCGGCCAACCCCTACCAAAATATACTCCCAACATTCCTCCCTTCATCCTATAGGCCTTTCTAAGGATCTCTTTTGATCAAATCAAATGTATGAACCCGAAGAAGAGGTAAATATTTCATCACCTCTTTCAAGTTCTTTTCTTCTTCCACTTCCTCTTTCCTTGTTGCTTCCATTCAAAAATAATAAATCCAATATATTATATATATTGTGATGTTTTTATAAAATTTGTACAACCATATTCATTATTCTATCCATCCAATAAATGACAAAGTCAACATATGTGTCTAAGTACGGATTCCTGTCTCCACGTCGTGGTATAGTTTGTTATTCGAACACATCATTATTTGGATGGGTATAATAGTGAGTATAACTGATGTAAATAATAAATATAACATGTTAATGATTCTGTATATATGATATACCATCCAATTACATATTATTTCTCCATAAATATAATGATATTGTCGCTCATGCGTATATACGGATTGTCGTCTCCATGACACGATGAGATTCATTTCCACGTTCACCATTCAACAATGATTATAAAATATATATCATTAAGAAGTATGTAATATTTGCATAATAATTCTTCTGTATATATATATATATACTTACATATATCTTATTCAATTAGTTATGTTCAATACGATATGAAAACGGAAACAGCATTTATGTGTATGTACAGTCTACCATCTCCCTAGACGTTGTTTTCCATTTCATATATATGTCTATTATACATATTTATATTCCAAATATATATGATTTTTTATATTCTGGAAGTTTCTAAATCATGATCTATGTGATATAATCAAGAAAAACAAGTTAAAACACGCACAATAAAGAAAGAAAATTTTACCCGAAATGTAAATTTAACATGGAAATTATTATTAATTGGGTAGTATAAAGTCATAAATGAATCATATATGATATCATAAATATTGATATGGTTCTGGAATTATTTAATAACATACTACGGTATTTATAAAGGAGGTTAAATGTACCCTCAACTAAAGGAAAGTACAGCGTAAGGGGTTTTGTTTCTCACTTCTAATTCCGTGAGATTTCCATTATTCACCACTTTTGTATTGCATGTGGTTTATTGTGTACAGCCATTTTATATATATTATCATGATTATCTTTATGTTAATGATATTCTTTGATTAATTTTGTGGTTATATACTATTGTTAATGCGACTCAATTTATTACAATGATTTAAGGGTTATTTCCTCAATCTCATTATTATTCGAGATTGTTCATGTGTAAGTATTTTTTGAGACATACTTATCATAGATACCCATATTTTATAAAAATTATCTAAAAATGATTATTTAGAGGTTTTATGGGAGGGACTATTTAACTAGATCATCATTTTAAATGTTTTAAAGATTTATATATCCAAACCCTTTTAATTAATGTCCATGTTTTAAAAATGATTTTAATGATTTATTTATATGGACATGAATATATTTAAATCATAATTATTTTATGAAGATTCAATTTGGTATGGGAAACTTTGATTCAAAAATCCCTTTTAAATGACTACCTTTATAAATTATGAGAATTTTAAACGATTTCATGAAAAAGGGGTATTTCTCTCAAATCATTTTATTGATCATTTTAATCTTTGTCAACATACATTAATCGATTTTAAACTTGTTTGAAGTTGATTTATTATGAAACAAATCTTCCATTTTTTATTGAATTTTTTTGATATGTTTGATTGTAGATCTGTTATTTTTATACCATTCATGGTTTAAATATAATTTATTGACAATTCGTATGCTATTTTTAATAATAAAGTTTATATTATGTTTAAACCTTTTATTATAATGAATGTACTAGACTAGTATGTTCCGGGTTGGGGACTGGTAAAAGTAATCCCTCCGAGATGGGGTCCACTTACAAGAGACCCTCCAGGTTGGAGTCTGATAACAGAGGCTCTCCGGGTTGGAATCCGGTTACATAGGCTCTCCGGGATGGAGTCCGGTTACATATGCTCTCCAGGTTTGGGTCTGGATATAGTTAGCCCATAGGTCCTGGCATGAGGCCTTGACACAGAAATTAAAGTCTAGTACTATAAATTCCCTCATTTTGAAATTAGTAATTACATGTGATTATTCAACTTTTAGAATATCCATGTTCATGTTTATATGGAAATGTTTGATTTATCTTTTCCATATTATGTTCAAGTTTATGATTAAAAAGGTTGTTGTTTTATTACACATCTTACCTTAAAATTTTATAGCTTCTACTAAATTATTAACCCTTATTAAGCATCTGAGCTCACCCCTTTTTTATGTTTTATTTTCCCAGTATCCAAAGAAGTGTTTTATATTTGAGATACATGGTTAAGCTAAGGGAATAATGGCATTATCAAAGGATTATTTTGTTGTATGTTAGAAAGGTTAATGTTACATTCATGTATGTAATCTATTTTCCAAGACTGCTAAATTGATCGGTTATTCGGAACATGATTCCTTGTAATCATTCCAATGTATTAAAATAATGCACTGACTCTGGGAACATAGGGTCGGGGCGTTACAAAATGCAATGAAATAAAAATTACCCTAAGTATATTTATGACACATTTACCCACACAATTATAATTAAACCAATTATTGTGGAACAGTGAATTGCAATTCCACTCATTTGTGTCTTACTTATGTCATTTTAACCTCATATCATGCTTTATATATAAAATCTTCATATCATATTAATTGGAGAAGATATTTTACCCCAATTTTTTAATTTTTTCACAGACCCTATGGACCAGTATAGACAAATATCCCATGCCAAAGACTTATTTTTTGGAAACTAAGGTAATATTAATTACTTAGATCACCAATCTAAAAAATCCACTTTTTGTTTCACCATTGGCGATGATCCTTCCATATTTTATTCTCTTACTCAGATAATTATTTATTTTGAAAATAAACTGAATGCCTTAATCACATACCTGACTCTGAATCACCAAGTTATTATTAAATCAATAAAAAACAACTTAGAGTTCAGTAATTGGGATTCAATCCAAAATATACAAATTCATTTTATTCTTATAGAGATTTCATTTCCAAAAAAGGCATCACCATCATTATTTTATTCAATGTTCTTTATAATCTTCTCATCTCTAGTTACATGTGATGCACACCCATTATTAATAATATTTGACTTACTCCTCCTACTATCATTAATAACCGAATTATAAATTAGTGACTATTATATTTTTTACCTCACTATATATTCTTAACATTGATATCCTAAATTTTTTTTTCTATAATAATGGACTTTCTATATGTACCTAGCCTTAAAAATTATATAATCCTGAGTTTTAAGTCAATAATTCCCACAATAACATTTTAGGATCATTATGGTTCATAGTTTCAGATAATTTTTTAATCACCCTAAAATAAATAAATATTATATCAATATGTTTACACTTACACTAAGTTTTCATTTTTCTACAATATAATACTTTAAAGATATAACATGTTATATTTTCATTACATCTCTTCACAATTTTATTCTTGACCTCATCCTTGTACCTAGTTATCATTAAACCCTATGAAAAACATTTTAAAATGTGGGATGAGCACACAACGCCCATTTAGCTACATATTAAATGAAAATAAAGGAAATCATTAGCCTATGAATAATCATAAAAAACTCCATTTTCAAAATAAAATTTGGGCTCAAAATAAACATTTTCTTACACAAAAAACAACTTCACATCCCAAATAGTTTCTAAAAAAATCCATAAGAAATTATAATGGAAAAAATAAAAAACCCAATGGTTTCTATGAAATAATAAAAAACTCGTGAAAATAATTTTATTAATATATACATTTCACTCTTCATAATTATCATAAACTTCCCTATAAACATAATCACATTATCTTGCCTTGTGAAATCATAATATTTCCATAAAAACTCAGTGAAATCATAGATAAATAATGTAGGTGACATCCAAAATAATTTAAATATCCCTCATAAGATAAATCTGACAATTAAAAAACATGTATGATAAATTCCAATAATAACTTAGGACAAACCTAACTAGTTAACTCTATCTTGTTACCTAATGCATTGTAGAGATATATTGGGTTCGACCATAATCATGAGTTATATCAGGCTCACCCAACATCATAAGCTATATCAAGATCACTTTTCATTGTAATAAATTATAAATAAACATAACATAATTATAAAAAGTGAAATATTTCATTTTTATCATCATAAAAGTATTCCTTGTTCTATTTAGAAAAACATTTCTGAATTTTGAAAATATCCATTTCATTTAAAACTATTTTTTAAAATATTGACAACAAATGTAAAGAGGGTTTTTATTTTAATAAAACATGGAAAATTATAAAGGAATAAAACCATAAAATAATAGTTAAGTGAGTGAGAAAAACAATCATGTTGTATATGTTGAAATAAAACATTCCCTTTACTTTTTTTTTGAAAATATTCCATATAAAATATGGGATAATATTTATTTTAAAAACACCTGAATGAAGGTAAAAATGATAAAAAATTGCCTTCATAATTAATATATATATATATATATATCCATAAAATAATATTAAAAATATTTACATGGAAGAAAAATATTTAGAAAATAAATATTTAAAACACTTGAAATAAGGTTTTTAGGGTGAGGTGTCCCATACCACAAGTCAGACACATCATATATGTTATTTATATCCATGAATAGAAAAATTATGTTAATTATTTTCATACTTAAGCCCTTTTTAATGTTAATTATTTCTTTAATTTTATTTCATACCATGTTTTACAAAATTACATAAATAATTAAGTTCATGTTTAATGTTTGGATGATATTTACCTCATATGTCCAAAATGTATTTGGAAAATTGACAATTTTCATAGTGGACATTATTAATTAATCTCCATAATAATAATTAGGAAATAATTTTAGTTTTTTACATTAATTATACTCTTAAAACTAACCATGTAATATGATTATAAAAAATGAATTACGTTACAATCAGGGTGATTGTAGGTCTTACATATGGATGACTAACATTTTAATTTTTCATTGAACATGATGGAAATATGGAAAGTATAATTTTATCTTTTTATAATGATTATTATATAATAAATACCATATTATTTCCTTAAATACACTTATATGTAGTATCCATGAGATGTGGTCATGAGAACTAAATATCATCGCTTTGTGGAGGTGGTAATCCAGACGTACACACAACTGACTATATCATTTTTCAATGGATTGGAAGGTTAGAAATTAGAGGATATAGTATATTTAAATAGTGATAAAAATTTAATGAATATTATATATATATATATATATATATTAAATTTGTCATTATAACCATCCATGAGAGGTGGTTGTGGAAACCAAATTACATTAGTTCGTAAGGAAGTAGTCTGATGTAAACATGAACAGTGGTTTCATTTTCTAATATCATAGAGGAAGGATATGCAAATAGGTTATAGATTTGGCATAAAAAATATAAGAATATGGAATACTAAGGTTATTCTTATATATAATGGTTGAATAATATTTTAAGGACGTATAAATATATAAAAAAACTAATGGTTAAGAACTATGCCTCTTCTTTGGAAAATATAATTAGGTATATATCTAAATACTTCCTATGTTGGTTTTATAATGAAAAAGGGACTCTATAAGGTGGTAATAGACATACGAAAGGAATTTCTGTTGGTATTTTTGAACCAAATTTCTTTTTATGTGTGAATAAAAGATGATAGGAGGTGTCCTTTCATAAGTGGGTGAGAGGAAACTCATGGACTTTTTAAAAATATTAAAATATATTAATGTCTTACCCAAGATAAATGGATCCAAAATCAATCATTTACAAATATAAGACGATATTAGGTTGAAATAGGAAATCAAAAAAGGATTTATACTAGATTTTATGTAATCTAAACCCTTATCTCTTTAGTTTAATCCCCTAGTAAACTAATTGAAACCTTAACCGTGGTAAGATATTTTAATTATTTTTGTTATTCATTATGAAAAAAACTACGTATAAAATATTACCTAAAATTAGTTGTTCTGATTATAAATAATTAATTAATTTTATAAAATTAAATTCGAATAAGTGTTATAATTTAATTTAAAATTAAACCTATAAAATGTAGCGGCAAACGATTTTTCATAAAAATTCATTTTAAGTATAAATTTTTTTATACAAAATTTATGTATAATATTAATTAATTAATAATTTATTGGATTATTTTTAATTAAATTAAATTAAATAATTTTAAAAAAATTCCAAAATTGAAAGTGACTTTCTATATATTTGAAATGAAAACACCTATTTCAATAGAAATAAGTATTTCCCTCTATACATTGAAAAGTAAATATTTTTAAAAAATTATTAAAAATAAATACTATGATAATTTGGTCATGATGCATCAAAAAATAAAGTTTATTTTTTCAAATTAAAATTCGGAAATATCTAAATCATTCCTTTAAATAAAACTGTACAATTCATGAAAACCTGATTTGTTTAGAAGTAATTATTTTTCTCTTCTGACATAAAAACTACTAAATTTTCTACTAAGGAATATAACTCTATAAAATCTTATTAATGGATACTAATAAGTAAAAAAAACTATTTATCATAAAATTAATTGGGTTGCTACATTATTCCCCTCTTTGGAATATTTTTTCCTCATAATTTATTCATTACTTAAACAAGGGGATATTTTTTTGTTGTCAAATGATTTTCAGATTCCCATGTTGCTTCATAAATCATTTTTTTTTCACAAAACTATAACCTGGTAAATCAAATTATTCAATAACACTTTCTCTCCATATTCAAGAATCTATATTCGTTGTTCCTCTTAAGAATTTTTTTCTTCTAACTAAACTATATCAAGGCTCAAAACACGAGATGTATCTAACACATATTTTATTTACAACCAAACATGAAATATGTCATGTACTAGAGATAAACTCAAAGTAATATATAATAAATAGTAAATTAATAAGAATTTATCTCGAATTTAAAACATTCTAATGAACCAAAATCTTTACTTTCCCTTTTTACCAAAATACAAAACACTTTTCTATAAATATACTTCTCAAAAAACATGTTCTCCTTCCTCAAATAGGAATTAAATGCACAATTTTAGTTAAACAATCAATAATAACCCATATGAAATTATTTCCTCAATATATATTTGGTAATGCAACCATAAAATACATAGATATATTTTTCCATTTCCACTCTAGAATAGAAAAAAGCTAAAGTATCCTCTTCAGTAATTTTCATTCTCCTTTAACCTATTTACAAGGAAAAATTTTATAGAAAAATAAACTAAATATTTCTTTATTCCTTTATACTAGAAAATTTTACAAAGGTATACATGTATTTTTGTGATACTAGGATTAATAGAAAATAGAGAACATTGAGCCTCACTCAATTGTTATTTCTCAACTTGGGGTCATGTGAAACCCAAAACCATTTATGAATCTAAAACAAATTCTTTCCTAAAATTAAACTTAGAAAACTTACCCTTCATTTATTATTTTTCTCTTTCCTATAAAAAAATATCTTATATTCGATCTAGGTTAATTTTGTATAGAAAATATGATGATTCTAAAACCAAAAAGAAATATATGGATCTCCTTCATGCACAATTTCTAAGCCAATATTAATCAAATCATTAACCAAATGATCATGTTACATACATACCACAATTAATGTGGTAGTTTCTTTTCAACTCAAAGAAATAAATATTTTGTTTCCTTCACCTTGATGGTAAAAAGTTTTGAAGTCATAATATTTTATCAATTTATCCATCTACTCTATCTCATTTTCAATTTTTTTTAGTGAATACATACTTCAAAATTTTATAATCAGTATATATTTCACACTTTACCCTATATAAATTATATCATTATATTTTTAATGAAAAACCTAAACGTATCTATTAAAGTTCATGTGTAACATCCTAGGTAAAAAAAGAATATTAATTTTTCATATTTATTAATATTTCTGAATAAAATATTAATATTATTTTAAAGGGAACTCTATGCTCGATGGTGTACCCAAAATGCAACAACGAGTTTCTTTTAAATCTTATGTTGCACTCTAATAATAAAATAATATTATTTTTAATGGTAGTTAACGAATCGTTGTTGTATTGGTGGGAATTAATAGAAATAACTAAAATATGATTTTATATGTTTGTTAAATGTTTTTACATTTATCCAATAAAAGTTAAAGGCTTAAAATAATAAAAGAATTCAATTTTAAGCCCAAATACTCTAAAATTCACTAAAAGGTCGATTTATCCCCTTTTGATGGTGAACCCTATTTAATATAGTTTTGTTCACTCTTATACATTCTATTATACCAAATAAAATTCATCTTTATAATCGGGACATCAAAATTTAATTTGTGTAAATTTTTGGTATTTTTCCGATAAAGTTCATTTTTGTAATGAATAGTGAAAATGTTGTATTTTAGTTGAAAACCTCTTTTTAATATAATTTATTTATATGATTAGATTATATTTTGAATTGGTTTTAATGTTTAATTATAATATATGTATACCATGTAATCCAATATAGGTCATTGGAATTAATTTCACTTTGAAATAGCACTTAAACTAGTGTCAATCTTTTGATATATATTGTTTCCAAAAAACACACTATTTGTTCTGACAACGGGAAATAATTATTAAATTAATTAATGCAACTTATATGTTTTGAATTTTTTAATGTAGACATAATTTTTGAATTTGGAATATCAAATATATCTGAGGGTGAATTTTTGGTATTTTTCTGAAAACATCAATTTTTGATGAATAGTGAAAGCACTAAGTGGTAGTTAAAAAACTGATTTATTGTTTAAATAAAACATTACCACTTCTGTGATTTGAATTTAAAAAATCATACATACATGGTTGTCATTAGTATGTAAAATTTGGTTCAATGGGATTAAAATAATTTTTGGTGAATAGTAACTTTTTAGTTTTGTTAATCGCGATTAAAGGTAATTAGTGTAATTTAAGGTAAAGATAATGTTATAATAATATGAAATGACCATGACACATGTCCTACCCTTATTGGATGAGTCATAGACGATAGAGACAATCCATGGGTCGACTTGGGGACCCCATGGAGCCACTTTGGTAGGAAAATGACATTAATAACTTTTTATTTAAAGTTAAAATTAAAATGTCACAAACATGTATTATTTTACTAAAACAATTTTTTCATGGGGTTATACAATTTATATTTTTTACTATAAATATTAATTAGAAATATAAAAATATTTCATACATCATTATATTTTTTTTATAATTTTTAGACATCAAATAAATTAATATATTTATGACACCACGATGATGCAGTGATTACCTCATAAATGAACGATTTAAATAAAATGAGAAGATATGGTAAAATATAAGTCTTACACTTGTCATAAACCTATTGTATGGGTGTATTTAGAAACCTTATCACCTTAGCCTCAAAATATATCCTTTTGGGTCCTTTAAAATACCAAAATCATATTATAATAAAGTAGTATTTTATAACTTTCCAAGAGTTCCCCTCCTCTTCTCTTATAAAAGGCCCCCACCACTACCACCTTACCCACACCTCTCATTCCATTTTCTAGGACATGATCTGCCCATTTTTTCTCTCCAAATACCTCTCCTAATCCTATAATCCTTCCCTTAGGCAGAAAGCTCTTCAAGAAACCCTTTTGGTTCAAACCAAGTGGAGTTACCCGATTTAAAGGTAATGTTTTCCCTAATGTTCTTTTGTTTTATTTTGCTTCTCCAACCCCCTAAACTATATTTATTCCTTTCTTTTGTAACAACGCCAGTATCTTAAATATACTATGATGTTGTTATGTGAAGGATTCTAGCTACACTTACACACACCTCTGTCTAATGGTTAAAGAACATATTGTTTCTGTAGATGGCGAATTACTACCTCACGAAATGATGATTATTCAATATTCTCTTAACACCTTTAAAGGTGGCCATTATGATGTCACTGTATATTATATATGATATATATGGTATTTATGTTTTATATCTTCTTCTGTATTTTATATTTAAATCATACCATTATTCTTTGCATGTTGTGCAAATGCGATAATTTCATATGAGGAAGTGCGGACTACCGCCCCCACAAGTGATGTGACTCGTTCATGCAATACATGGAATGTATAAAGAATGAAATTAATGAACTTATGTGACCAATATTATAAGTAAAAATCCTTAAACCTTACTTAATATTGAATTAAATGAATAATTCATATTGAGGATCTTTTTAGGTTTAGAGTTTTAGAGAATTAGGACATAACTATTACATCTCAAAATATTACAAAGTAAACACTTCTACTAAATTTCCATAAAATAAAAACACTTAAAAAACATGTCTAGTTCCATGTTTTAGATAGAATGAATTTTTCTTGATCCCATCCTTGACCCTATTCCACTTTAAGTCCTGCGAAAAACATTTTAAAAACTTGGGGTGAGCATAAAAAACTTAGTAAGGGATACACAAAGAAGGAAATCTATTAGTTTTTCAAAACCACCAGTAAACCATGAATACTTTATCAAAGAAATAATTTTCACCTTTATGAAGAAGAAAATACTCTTCATTGAATAAAATTTCATTACTTACCCTTTTGTAATCAAAAGATTACCATAAAACCCATATAAAGAAAACATAACATATAAAGGTAACTTGGGACATAAACATACATAACTGGAATAACCATACAGTCGACTTCCACACATACTTAAATGGAATAGCCATACGGCCAACTTCCATACCCAATGCATTGGAGTTTATAACATAACCACCTGTCCTGGTATTCACGGCACCACCCATCATATGGTTTATCATGTAACCACCCGTCAAATGTCCACGTACCATTATAAAATCATAAGACATAAAAAATATATAATGGAAAGAAAACATTTCCACACTTTGATCACAATATATTACTTAAATATATTGACATAACAAATCCATTATAAAAAACCATTTTCAATACCAAAATACATAAAAGATTATATGGTATTTATTTCATTTTAAAAACATTACGACATGTTCAGGAAGCCAAAACCCAAATAATACTCGCAGTGGCAAAAAAAGTCGTCACCGCATACGTTAAAAGAAACATTCCTTTTTGCCTTTTAGGAAAAATCTTCATAGAAAAAGATTCATGTCGTATAAAAGTAAAATTCAAAGGAGTTTATGCACCGTATAAAATAAAGTTGTGTATAAAACTAAATATGCCTCAACGAAATGAGACTGAGACGAAGTCCCTTACCTCGGGTCCGATTTGACTCGATCATTTTTTAACATCCTGAATAATAAACTTGAGTTAATTTCTACTTGATTAGGAACCTTTTTAAAGTTCATTATTCTTTTTATATCACTTATTTCCATGTTATAAACATTATGTAATCATTTATGTTAATAATGTTTATTTTGTCGATATTTGGTTCTTAAGTCGAAAGTGGACTTCTTACAATTACATGTTGTTCATGTGGTCAAAGGTTCATTATATACATAATGATATTCATGATTTGGATATCATATATATCATATATATCTAGCATATACATGTATTTAGAGTATTTCATAATCATTTAGAGGTAAGAAATGAAATGCACCGTTAATGGAGACGGTAAGTCGTACGTACGCATGAACGCTACTTTCATTTCTATGTCATATTAATGCAATTAAAACTAAATGAGAGGTATGTATATTTTAATTCCAGAATTATATTCATCATTTATATGTAACATACATCATATATAATAACGTTAAATCCATCCCTTATACGTCCCACATATGGCATTAACGAATCAAATCACTTTGAGGGGGCGGTAGTCCGCACTTCCTAAAATGAAGATATCGCGTATACCTATAATGGAAGCCATAAAGGTGTTCCATAAATGAAAAATACAGAAGCTTAAGGAATACATAAACATATTATATATCATATATAAATATAGTGACATCTTAATGGCCACCTTTGAAGGTGTTGGAAGAATATTGAACAATCTTCGTTTCGTGAGGCAGAAATTCACCATCCACAGAAACAGTATGTTCTTTAACCATTAGATGTAGGTGTGTGAAAGTGTAGATCTAATTCTTCTTATATAAAAATCCTAGTATATTGAAGATACTGTAGTTGTTACAAAAGAAATGAAAAAAAAGAGTTTAGGGGGTTGGAGAAACAAAAATAAAACAAAAGAACACAAGTGAAGACATGACCTTAAAATCGGGTAACTCTCTTTGATTTGAGCTCAAAGGATTCCATGGGAAGACTTCTTCCCAAAGTGAGGCTTCTAGAAGTAAGAGAAGGATTTTTAGAGACAAAAAGATCAGAGCTTTGACGATCCAAAGGCTTGAGAGGTGTGGGTAAGGAGGTAGAGGTGGGGGCCTTTTATAAAAGGAGAGGAGGGGCATGCATGGAAAGTTAGGAAAAGATACATTATTATAAAATGATTTTCGGATCAAAAGGGTCCCAAAATTATAAATTTAGAGGATAAGGTGATAAGAGTTCTAAATAAACACATAAAATAGGTTTTTGACATGTGTAGGTCTTAGATTTTACATTAGCATTTCATTTTATTTAAATCGTTAAATAATGAGGTAATCGCTGCATCATCATGGTGTCATAAATAATTTAATTTATTTAATGTCTAAAAATTATAAAAAAAATAATGATGTAAGAAATCATTATATCTTTATAATGAATATTTATAGTCAAAACTCTGACTTGCATAACCCCATTTAAAATTTGTTTTAGTAAAACAACTCATGTTTGTGACATTTTTATTTTAACTTTAAATAAAAAGATATTAATGTCATTTTCCTATTAAAGTGGCTCCATGGGGTCCCCAAGTTGACCCATTGATTTTATTGGTCGGAAATGACACATCCAATAAGGGTAGGACATGTGTTTAGGTCATTTCATATTATTAAAACATTACTTTTACCTTAAACTACATTAATTAGCTCTAATCGCGATTAATAAACGTAAAAGTTACTATTCACCAAGAAATTATTTTAATCCCATTGAACCACATTTTACTTCTTAATGACAGCCATGTATGTCGGATTTTTGAAATTCAAAACACAGAAGTGGTAAAGTTTCATTTAAACGAAAAATCAGATTTTTAAGTACCACTTAGTGGTTTCACTATTCATCAAAAATTGATGTTTTTCAGAAAAAAACCAAAAAATCACCCTAAGAATTATTTGATATTCTGAATTCAAAAATTATGTCTATTTTAGAAAATTAAAAACATATAAGTTTAATTAATTAATTCAATAATTAATTCCTACTGTCATAGTAAATAGCGTGTTTTTATGAAACAATAAGTATCAAAAGATTGACCCTAGTTTAAGTCCAATTTCAAAGTGAAATTAATTCCAATGACCACTATTGGATTAAATGGTAAAAATATATTCTAATTGAAATTTAAAACCAATTCAAAAGATAATCTAATCATATAAACAAATTAGATTAAAAATGAGGTTTTGAATTAAAATACAACATTTTTCACTATTCATTAAAAAAATGAACTTCATCAGAAAAATAACAAAAATATACACAAAGTAAATTTTGATGTCCCGATTCTAAAGGAGAATTTTATTTGTTCCAATAGAAATTATAAGAGTGACAAAAACTATATTTAAGGAAGTTTCACCATGAAAAGGCGATAAGTCGATCTTTTGTGAAAATTAGAGTATATATGCCTAAAATTGAATTCTTTTCATATTTTAAGCCTTTATACTTTATTGGATAAATGTAAAAACATTTAAAAAACATATATAATCATATTCTAGTTATTTCTATTCATTCTTGCCAATACAACGGCTACGTGTTAACTACCATTTAAAATAATATTATTTTATTACTATTGTGCAATGTAAGATTTCAAAGAAACTCTTTGTTGCATATCGGGCACGCTATCGAACATAGACACCCCTTTAAAGTAAAATTAATATTTAATTCGTAAATATTAATAAATATGAAAATGATTTATTCTTCATTTACCTAGGATGTTACATCCTTCCCCCCTTTTGGGAATTGCGTCCTCGTAATTTTATTCACTTATCAGAATAAGTGGGGGTATTTATCCCTCGTAGCATTTTCAGATTCCCACGTTGCCTCTTCAACCATAGGGTTTTTCCACGAAACCTTTACCTGGTGAATTACCTTATTTCACAACACTTGCTCTCTTCGGTCAAGAATCTGGACTGGTTGATCTTCATAAGAGAGATTCTCTTCCAACTGAACTACCTTTGGGCTCAAAACATGAGATGAATCTGGCATATACTTTCTCAACATCGAAACATGAAAAACATTGTGTACCTGAGATAAACTCGGAGGTAATGCCACTCTGTATGCAACTGATCCAAATCTCCCCAAAATTTCATATGGTCCAATGAACCTTGGACTCAGCTTTCCATTCTTACCAAATCGCATCACACTTTTCCACGGTGAAACTTTCAGAAAAACATGATCACCTACCTCGAAATATAGATCCTTCCTCCTATTCTTCGCATAACTATTATGCCTGCTCTGAGCTGTTCTCATGTGTTTCTGTATCATCTGAACTTTTTCTGCCAACTCTTCTACCAATTCTGGTCCCATTAGCTTCCTTTCACCCACTTCATCCCAGAAAGCTGGAGGTCGACACCACTTCCCATATAACGCCTCAAATGGTGTCGTCTATATACTGGAATGAAAACTGTTATTATAAGAAAACTCAACCAAAGAAAGATGTTGGTCCCAACATCCCTAATAATCCATCTAACTAGCACTTAGCATATCCTCCAAAGTCTGGATCGTTCGTTCTGACTGCCCATATGATTATGGATTAAAAGCTGTACTAAAATTTAATTCAGTACCCAATGACTTCTGAAAGCCTTTCCAAAAGATAGAAGTAAACCTGGGATCACGATTAGATTCAATGGAGAGAGGAACTCCTTGTAACCTAACTATCTCTTTAAGATACAAACGGGAAAGTTGAACTAGGAAAAAAGTATCTCGTATAGAAAGGAAATGAGAATATTTAGTCAAGCGATCAACAATAACCCGGATTTCATTATTACCTCGAGGTGTCTTCAGCAATCCCACAACGAAGTCCATGGATATATTTTCTCATTTCCACTCTTGTACTGTTAAAGGCTGAATAATCCCTTTCAGTAACTGTCGCTCTGCTTTAACCTACTGACAAGTCAAACACTTCACAGTGAAATCAACAATATCTCTTTTCATCCCTTCCCACCAGTAATACTCTCGCAGATCTTTGTACATCTTAGTATTGCCTGGGTGAACTGAAAATGGAGAACTATGAGCTTCACATAAAAACTCTCTCTTCAACTGTGAATCACAAGGCACACACAATCTCTTCCCAAATCTCAAAACACAGTCATTATCAATATTGAATTCAGGCAACATACCCTTCTGAACCAGCTCTACCGTTTTCTGCAACTCACTGTCTTGCTTCTATGCATGCTTGATTCTGTATGATAGAGAAGATTTCACTGATACCTTAAACAAAACAGAAGGACATCCTACACCAACAACTTATATTCCAAAGTTCATCAAATCCTTAACCAATGGATCATGTTCCAAACGGAACATTGTCAATGTAGCATTACTCTTTCGACTCAAAGCATCATCCACTTTATTTGCTTTTTCGGATGGTAATGAATTGTACAATCATAATCATTGATTAATTATAGCCATCTCCTCTGTCTCATGTTCAATTCTTTTTGAATGAATATATACTTTAAACTTTTGTGATCGGTATATATTTCACACTTTACTCCAAACAAATGATGCCTCCAAATTTTTAAGGCAAAAACAACAGCAGCTAATTCCAAGTCATGTGTAGGGTAATTTACCTCATGAATTTTCACTTGACGTGAAGCATATGCAATTACCTGATCATTTTGCATAAGGACACAACCGAGTCCTTTCAATGAAGAATCAATGTATATAAAAAACTCACCATTACTGGAAGGAAGTTCCAAAATTGGAGCATTCACCAATCTTCTTTTCAACTCCTGAAAATAATCATCACATTCTTTTGTCCAGATAAACTTAACACCCTTCCGAGTTAGCTTAGTCATTGGACTAGATAACCATGAAAAATTTTCAACAAACCTTTGGTTGTAACCTACCAAACCAAGGAAACTATGGATCTCGGTTACATTTGTGGGTCTTGGACATTCTTCAACAACTTTTTTTTAGCAGGATCAACAGTTATGCCATCTTTTGAAACAATATGACCAAGGAAAGAAATTTTTTACAACCAAAACTCACACTTTCTGAATTTCCCATATAATTTCTTTTCTTTCAAGGTTTGAAAAATAACCCTTAAATGACATTCATGCTCCTATTTACTTTAATAAAACACCAAAATATCATCGATGAAAACAACCAAAAACATATCCATGAACTCATGGAAAATTCTATTCATAAGGTCCATGAATAAAGCAGGTGCATTGGTTAACCCAAAAATCATAACTGCAAATTCATAATGGCCATATCTAGTACGGGACGCAGTCTTCGGAACGTCTGCTTCTTTTACTTTCAACTCATGGTACCCTGACCTCAAGTCAATCTTCGAAAAATACTAAGCTCCCTAGAGCTGATCAAACAAATCATTGATATGAGGCAAAGGATACTTGTTCTTAACAGTAATGTTATTTAAGGCTCTATAATCAATGAAAAGTCTCATTAAGCCATCTTTCTTTTTAACAAACAAGATAGGATCACCCCATGGTGATGTGCTAGGTCGAATGAAACCTTTATCTAATAACTCCTGCAATTGTTTCATTAACTCTAAAAATTCAACTTGATCCATTCGATAAAGGGGTTTTGAAATTGTATTAGAATCAAGAACTAACTCAACAGTAAATTCAACTTCTCGATCATGAATAAAACCAGACAACTCATCAGGAAAAACATCAAGATACTCATTTACCACTAGCACATCATTTATCTGAAAAGTTCCTTTATTTTCAACAATATGTGCAAGGTAACATTCATTTCCGTATTTTACTAGTTTATCAACTTACTGATATGTTATCAAAATCAAGGGATCATTCTTGCACACAAACTGAAAATCTTTCTCAAAAGAAACCATTTTAGCTCTGCAGTTAATCTTAGCATGATAAACAGAAAGCCAATCCATGCCCAAAACAACGTCAAACTCTACTAGAGGCAAAACAATAAGGTTTGCTGGTAGATTCTTTCCGCACATAAGGATAGGAAGGTTCTTATAATTTCTTTTTGTCTCAAAGTTCCCTCCGAGTGTTTTTACCATAATTTCAGGATTCATATCTTGAGATGGAATTTCCAATTTATGAGAAAACTTCACAGAAATGAAAGAATGTGTAGACCCAGAATCAAACAACACATTGGCATAATCTGTACAAACAAACATTGTACCTGATACTACTTCATTCGACGGCCCAACATCTGCTGAAGTAGTTGCAAAGGATTTCACCACCCCTTTCTTCTTGTAGTCTGGATTCTTTCCCTAAGTTGACTTCTTAATTAGACACTCATTTTCATAATGACCCATTTCATTACTCTTAAAACATCTTACTGTTGGCCTTTCATTTCCTGCTTGATCATCTTCCTTACAGTTACGAGCAATATGACCTGACTTACCACACCAAAAGCACTTTCCAGACATGGATAAACATTCTCCACGATGCATTTTACCACACTTCTCACAGGATGGATATTTGGTTTTCTTACCTCCTTGCTTCTTTGATGAATTCCTCCCCTTTGCCTGCCAACTGGACCTCTTATTCTGTTGTTTTTCAATGATCACCTGATCATCGACAAACTCCATTTCCACCTTCTCCGCACATCGAACAAGTTTTTCATAACTTTGGAACTCACGAGAAGCTAAAGCCCTTCGATAACTTGTCTTTAACCCTGGGTAAAAAATGGTTGATTTTACTATCAAGATCTAGTATGAAGTTTAGAGAATACCTTGCTAGTCGAGTGAACTTTTCTTCATAAGCAGCCACTGAATCATACTCCTGCCTCAATTATAGAAATTTGTTTTCCATCCTAAGATGAACCAACTTAGGAAAATATTTCTCAAACAACATACCTTTGAATTCGTCCGAGTAAAGATCATCAATATCATCACTATCCTTGATATTTTTTACCATCGACCACCACTGATCAGCTTCTCCTTCAAAACGGTAAACAGCAAGACTAACCTTTTGATGTTATGAACACCCCATGACCTAAAAAATCTTCTCTAGTGCTTTAATCCACCCTTCAGCTAGAACGGGGTCAAATGATCCTCTAAATTATGGGGGATGTTGCCTCATGAAATGTTCTACCACTGACATGTTCCTCTGCGGTTGATCTGGGTGATCTCATGCATGGATACCACCACCATTTATAGCCTGAGTCAATTGTTCCATCACTGCAACAAACTGTTCAGTTCCAATTCTGACCATATCAGGTTGCTGATTTGGAAGGTTGTCTTCCTCATGATGTCATCCCAACATAGCTGCTTTGTTTCCTCTGCGGAAAACCATTCTGAACACAGAAATATCTTAGGTGAAGCAACATGGTAATCTTTAAATGCAATATCATTTCAAAAAAATATTTTTGGATAATCATTTAATAGAATTCAAACTCCTAAAGTTGTCTAAACGGACCTCTGATACCAACTATAAGGCCCCAACCTTAAAACTTACTTATTATTTAATTAAATGAATAATTCACATTGAGGATCTTTTCAGGTTTAGAGTTTTAGAGAATTAGGACATAACTATTACATCTCAAAATATTACAAAGTGGACACTTCTACTAAATTTCCATAAAATAAAAACTCTTAAGAAAACATGTCTAGTTCCATGTTTTAGATATCATGACTTTTCCTTGATCCCATCCTTGACCCTATTACACTTTAATTCATGTGAAAAACATTTCAAAAACTTGGAGTGAGCATAAAAAAGCTCAGTAAGGGATACACAAAGAAGGAAATCTGTTAGTTTTTCAAAACCACCAGTAAACCATGAATACTTTATCAAATAAATACTTTTCACCTTTATGAAGCAGAAAATACTCTTCATTGAATAAAAGTTCATTACTTACCCTTTTGTAATCAAAATATTACCATAATACCCATATAAAGAACACATAACAGATAAAGGTAACTTGGGACATAAACATACTTAAATGGAATAACCATACAGTCGACTTCCACACATACTTAAATGGAATAGCCATACGGCCGACTTCCATACCCAATGAATTGGAGGTTATAACGTAACCACCCGTCATGGTATTCACGACACCACCTGTCATATTGTTTATCACGTAACCACCTGTCAAATGTCCAAGTACAATTATAAAATCATAACACATAAAACAAATATAATGGAAAGAAAACACTTCCACGCATTGATCACAATATATAACATAAATATATTGACATAACAAATCCATTATAAAAAATAATTTTCAATACCAAAATACATAAAAGAGTATATGGTATTTATTTCATTTTAAAAACATTATGGCTTGTTCAGGAAGACAAAAACCAAATAATACTCACGGCGGCGAAAAAGGTCGTCATCACCGCGTAAGTTAAAAGAAACATTCTTTTTTGTCCTTTAGTAAAACACTTTGTAGAAAAAGATTCATTTTGTATAACAGTAAAAGTGAAAGGATTTTATACACTGTATAAAAGAAAGTTGTGTATAAAACTAAATATGCCTCAATGAAAGGATATTGAGATGAAGTCCCTAACCTCGGGTCTGATTTGACTCGATCATTATTTAACGTCATGAATAATAAACTTGAGTTAATTTCTACTTGCTTAAGAACCTTTTTCATGTTCATTATTCCTTTTATATCACTTATTGCCATGTTATAAACATTATGTAATCATTTAAGTTAATAATGTTTGTTTTGTCGAGATTTGGTTCTTAAGTCGAAAGTGGACTTCTTATAATTACATGTTGTTCGTGTGGTCAAAGGATCATTATATCCATAATGATATTCATGATTTTGATGTCATATATATCATATATATTCAGAATATACATGTATTTATAGTATTTCATAATCATTTATAGGTAAAAAATGAAATGCACCGTTCATGGAGACGGTAAGCCGTACGTACGCATAAACGCTACTTTCATTTCTATGTCATATTAATGGAATTAAAACTAAATGAGAGGTATGTATATTTTAATTCCAGAATTATATTCATCATTTAGAGGTAACATAAATCATATATAATAACTTTAAATCCATCTTTTATACGTCCCACATATGGCATTAACGAATCAAATCACTTTGAGGGGGCGGTAGTCCGCACTTCCTAAAATGAAGATATCACGTATACCCATAATGGAATCCATAAAGGTGTGACATAAATGAAACATATAGAAGCTTAATGAATACATAAACATATTATATATCATATATAAATATAGTTACATCTTAATGGCCACCTTTGAAGGTGTTGGAAGAATATTGAACAATCATCGTTTCGTGAGGCAGAAATTCGCCATCCACAGAAACAGTATGTTCTTTAACCATTAGATGTAGGTGTGTGTAATTGTATACAGAATTGATCTCATAACAACATCCTAGAATATTGAAGATACTGTAGTTGTTACAAAATAAATGAATAAAAAGAATTTAGGGGGTTGGAGAAGCAAAATAAAACAAAAGAACACAAGTGAAGACATTAGCTTAAAACCGAGTAACCCTCTTTGATTTGAGCTCAATGGCTTTCGTGGGAAGACTTCTGCCCAAATTGAGGCTTCTAGGAGTAATATAGGGATGTGGAGAGACACAAAGAACAGATATTGGCCGAACCAAAGTCTTGAGAGGTTTGGGTAAGGAGGTAGAGGTGGGGGCCTTTTATAAGAGGAGAGGAGGGGCACTCTTGGAAAGTTAAGAAAAGATACAATATTATAAAATGATTTTAGGATAAAAAGGGTCCCAAAATTATATATTTAGAGTATAAGGTGATAATAGTTCGAAATACACCCATCCAATAGGTTTTTGACATGTGTAGGGTTTATATTTTACATTATCTTTTCATTTTATTTAAATCGTTAAATAATGAGGTAATCGTTGCATCATCATGGTGTCATAAATAATTTAATTTATTTAATGTATAAAAATTATAAAAAAACTATCATGATGTAGTAAATCTTGTTATCTTTCTAATTAATATTTATAGTCAAAAATATGACTTGTATAACCCCATTTAAAATTTGTTTTAGTAAAACAACTCATGTTTGTGACATTTTTATTTTAACTTTAAATAAAAAGATATTAATGTCATTTTCCCACCAAAGTGGATCCATGGGGTCCCCAAGTTGACTTATGGATTTTCTTGGTCAGAAATGACACATACAATAAGGTTAGTACATGTTTCTAGGTCATTTCATATTATTAAAATGTTACTATTACCTTAAACTACACTAATTACCTCTAATCGCGAATAATAAATATAAAAGTTACTATTCACCAAAAATTATTTTAATCCAATTGAACCACATTTTACTTTTTAATGACAGCCATGTATGTTGGAATTTTGAAATTCAAAACATAGAAGTGGTAAAGTTTCATTTAAATGAAAAATCGGTTTTTTAAGTACCACTTAGTGGTTTCACTATTCATCAAAAATTGAAGTTTTTCAGATAAATACCAAAATTTCACCCTAAGCTATATTTGATATTCCGAATAAAAAAACGATGTCTATTTTAAAAAATTCAAAACATTTAAGTTTCATTAATTAATTCAATAATTAATTCCCGCTGTCAGAGAAAATAGCGTGTTTTTATGAAACAATAAGTATCAAAAGATTGACACTAGTTTAAGTCCAATTTCAAAGTGAAATTAATTCAAACAAAAACTATTAGATTAAATGGTAAAAATATATTCTAATTTCACTTTAAAACCAATTCAAAATATAATCTAATCCTATAAATAAATTATATTAAAAATAGGTTTTGAATTAAAATACAACATTTTTCACTATTCATTAAAAAAATAAACTTTATCAGAAAAATACCAATTATCTACAAAATGTAAATTTTGATGTCCCGATTCTAAAGGAGAGTTTTATTTGGTCTAATAGATATTATAAGAGTGACCAAAACTATATTTAAAGAAGTTTTTCCATGAAAAGGTGATAAGTCGACCTTTAGTGAAAATTAGAGTATATATGCCTAAAATTGAATTCCTTTCATATTTTAAGCCTTTATCTTTTATTGGATAAATGTAAAAACATTTAACAAACATATATAATATCATTTTAGTTATTTATATTCATTCCTGCCAATACAACGGCTATGTGTTAACTACCATTTAAAATAATATTATTTTATTACTAGTGTGCAACGTAAGATTTCAAACAAACTCTTTGTTGCGTATCAGGCACGCGATCGAACATAGCCACCCCTTTAAAGTAAAATTAATATTTAATTCGTAAATATTAATAAATATGAAAATTATTTATTCTTTATTTACCTGGGATGTTACATATATAACATATATATTATACTGTAATTATAATATATATATATATATATCTCAATTATTTTTAATTCCATTAATATGACAAAGAAATGAAAGTAGTGTTCATGTGTACGTACGGCCTACCGTCTCCATAAACAGTGTATTTCATTTTTTTATCTCCAATTATTAGGGAATAGTATAAAATGAATATGTACTGGATATATATGATATTTAAATCATTAATACTATTTTCAAGATGATGTACTTATAACTACATGGACGATTCTTTTCAAACAAGTTCATTTTTGACTCATGTACCAAACATCGACAAAAAAATTTGATATGAACTCACATAATTAACTAATTATTATAACATTATAATATGTTATATGAATTGAATTATAAACTTTAAAGGAGGTCCTTAATATATTATAAATTGAAAAATTTTATTATTCAAGAATATAAAGAAACGAACAAGACAAGTCGGGCTTGAGGTAAGGGATCCTACCTCTCTCTTTTTAAGTACTCTTTTTTATGTAACTTAATTTAAGCTCCTATTTATTATGTTGGGGGATGTTCTTTTATATTCCTATTTCTGTACTTTCTGTGTTCATATTAAGAGATACCATATTTTATTTCATCAAACCTTTTTTTAGAAGTTTTAAGTGGCGATGTTAGGCTGCCGAGTTTTCGTAAGGGATTTTTCATCTCACTTGTTTTCCCAAAAGATTTATGATACATTTTCCAATATTTGTTTTGAGTGGTGTATCCACTTCCCATTATTCTACTCATTGTGTAATATAATTTCTTTTTTGGGTGTTTACATCAACTTTTTACAGACCTTCTTTCGTGGGGTGAATGTTTCGAAAGTTACACAAATCTGTAAGGGAACCATTCACCCTCCTATTTTTAAAAGACTTATTTTTTATTTCTTTTAATTTACATATTTTTATGTTGGGATATGTATTTCTATATCCTTATTGATGTAAATTTTATTTCAAGGTGATGAGATACCATTTTCTCTCTCATCAACTAATTTTATGAATTTTAAAGTGATGTCGTTAGGCTCTCGAATTTTACCAAGGGAAATTATTAACCCAATTTTGATTTCTTTGGGTTCAACATGTAGTTATTGAATATATCATCCTTTGAAAATGTGTGACTGACCTTCTATTTTTTAACACTTAATATCCACTTATATTGGCTGTATTTATAATTTTCACACATTATTATGAGATTGATTTATCCTTAATTTAAGGATACCTTCTTTATAATGGATTTCATCTCATTTTACATTTCTGTTGAGAATTCATTGTTGTTATGCCCTAGTTCACTCTTATATGGTTTATATACTATCCTTTGGAATATTATATCATGAATCCTTTTATTCTCATGATATTATAAATTTCCGATTACATGTTATTCCTAAATTATTATATTCAAGTGTCTCTCATTTTGTTAAAAAGCCTTTAACTAAAATATCGTTTTAAATGTTTTATTGATTTATTCTTATAAATATTTCTCATTAATATCCATGTTTTAAAAATGTTTTTATGGATTTATTTAAATTTATATTAATAGTTTAAAATGTTAAAATCTTCAAAGAGGTATGGGACACTTTGATTCAAAAATCTCTTTATTAAATTGTTTTAAATGGTTTTAAAAATGGTTCTTCAGAATAGATTCATTATTTCAATATCTTTAAAGGTTATATTTTTATTGCAATGTAGAAAGGTTATCTTTTCTTTTATGCTTATGTTATGTGTTGTGATTATGTTATGGTTCTTGGGCATTTTTTATGAAGACAGGTGGTTCCGTGATAAACATAGGGCGGGTGAGCCCGATATATCTCTCCAATGCATTGGGTAACATGAAGGAGTTAAATGTTAAGGTTTCTCTGAAGAGATTTAGGGAATATACTGGTATGGGAATTCCAAACATTACCATGAGGGTTACTCCCTACGTAAGAATGCTAGGAATTCCTCAAGTTTCCTTTATGTCTTATGATTTCTATGAGTTATTTGTAAATCTTATGATTTCATGAGGTATGTTAAATTGATTATGTTTTATTAGTAAAGTATGATTTCATTGATTCTTATGTATACATGGACTGATGTTTTCTTTCCATACTTTTATAACACTTACTGAGCTTTTTATGCTCATCCCATGTTTTTGAAATATTTTCACAGGACATAAAGTTGAATAGGGTCAAGTATGGGATCAAGGAAATGTCAGTCTGTCTAAAAGAATGAACTATACATTACTCTTTTGTTCAAGAGTTTTAATTTTGTGAAAAAATGGCAACAGAGTAGATTTGTCTACATTGTAATCTTTGAGATGTAATAGTTATGTCCTAATTCTCTAAAACTCTACACCTGAAAAGATTCTCAATGTGAATTATTCAATTTAATTCAAGATTAAGTAAGGTTTAAGGTCTGGTCCTTATAGTTGGTATCAGAGGTTGGTTTAGATAACTTTAGAGGTTAGGGTTTTCTTTAAGGATAAGTGACATTACCATAATGGTTAGGATTTCAGAAAGATTCATAGTTTTAGATAAAGTGAATGAGTAAGTATATCTTAGTGTTTATCTTCCTCATTAGTACATGATAATTTTGTTGATATACTCACACTGACATTTTTTGTTTTAGTAAATGGATGGATCTAGTAGTCACCAAAGTGACAATGGGTTTTAAGGAAACTGTGGTGGTTCTCTAATTAAGAGAATAGATGAAATGGGGGATTCAATGATAAATCCCGTGGTTATTATAAACCAACTATCAGAAGTCATGATCAACCACTTGAACCTTGGAGAGTTCTCTAATGCATCATGTACGAGAGAATCAACTCGATGTGGAAGTTTGGGTAATAATTATAATGGTAACCATTAGGGTTTATATGATCCTTACATTTGAGGTAATTATGGGTTACTATATGTTATGATGGAATATGAACGACATGAGATTAACTTGAGGTCAAATTATGTTATGGTTATTTTTTAAGAATTTATCACTTTTTGGGGAATGTTATAAGAATTGTATAGTTTTGTAAAAAGGACAACACATAGTCGTGTGACAACCTGTCGCGTCGGATGATGTTGCGGGAATCGAACCCACAACCAAAGTGTGACTGGTACTTATCGCCTACCACTGGACAACGTGAAGTACCTAGTTAGTTTGACTAATTCTTTTTAGTTAGATGATCTTATGAATCTAGAATAAATTAATTTTGGGTTATCTATGGAAATTATTAACCTATCACGAAGGATATGTGATTAGGTTAATTACTTTTCAGTATGATACTTTAAGAGTAACTGATGATTAGAGATAAATTTTAAGGTTTTTCTTGGAAGACTATGTGATTAAATCCTTCAGACATTTGGGTTTCAATGTTAGTTTTGATTACTTTGAATAATTTTATGTATAGATGTTTATTTAATGGTATTTTTTGAACATTGGGTATTGTTTGACAAATTTTAGAGATTAAGAATAGATCTTTTTTTTATAAAGGATTATCCTCTTTGGGTATTATATGATCATTTACTATCATTTTTTGTTTTGGTTTTGGTTTTGGTCTAAAGACATGGGAAGTATATAGTTCTCTTTTGTGGATTAGGTGATTCTATAGAAGTTGATTATAGTGATCTTAATGTAAACAAGTTATCCTAAATACTCGTCTTTTGGAGAAATTATGAGTTTGTGTTAGAAATCTTGTAAAAGATGAAAGTATACATGACAAGTATGTACCCTTATGATTTATTTAAGATCATAAATAAATTCCTCAATGAAAAGTAACTTAAAACAATAAATTTCTTTGTTAACCTTTCCTACTAGGGAATCAAATACCGTTTAACCCATCACAAGTTTGTGATTTTCTTGTGGTTAACTTTCTCCTAATTATGTTTTCAATCACTCTCCATCAGAACATGACCCTTTTGTTTTCTCTTAAATGTCCATGTTTTCCTACATGGAATCCTAGTATGGGTTAACTTAGGTTACCTTTGTAATTCCCTTTCTTTCTTTTAAAGTGACAGTTTAATTTACTCTTTTTCTGATATGGGGCTTTCGATGAAGTTTCCAAGCCCAATTTTAAAATTGCGAGGATGCAATTTCAAAAGGGGGGAAGGATGTAACATCCCAGGTAAATAAAAAATATTACTTTTTAATATTTGTTAATATTTGTGAATAAGATATTAATATTACTTTAAAGGTAACGCTATGCTTGATGGTGTACCCAAAACACAACAACGAGTTTCTTTGAAATCTTACGTTGCACTCTAATAATAAAATAATATTATTTTAAATGGTAGATAACGCCTCGTCATTGTATTGGTGGGAATGAATAAAAATAACTAAAATACGATTTTATATGTTTGTTAAATGTTTTTACATTTATCCAATAAAAGATAAAGGCTCAAAATAAAAAAAGAATTCAATATTAAGCACAAATACTCTAAAATTCACTAAAAGGTCGATTTATCACCTTTTGATGGTGAACCCTCTTTAATATAGTTTTGGTAACTCTTTTAAATTCTATTGGACCATATAAAATTCATCTTTAGAATCGGGACATCAAAATTTACTTTGTGTAAATTTCTGGTATTTTTCCGATAATGTTCATTTTTTAATGAATAGTGAAATATGTTGTATTTTAATTCAAAACCAATTTTTAATCTAATTTATTTATATGATTAGATTATATTTTGAATTTGTTTTAAGGTCCAATTATAATATATGTTTACTATTTAATGCAATAGTGTTCATTGGAATTAATTTCACTTTGAAATTGGACTTAAACTAGTGTCAATCTTTTGATATATATTGTTTCATAAAAACACGCTATTTATTCTGACAACGGGAATTAATTATTAAGTTAATTAATGCAACTTATATGATTTTAATTTTGTAAAACAGACATCATTTTTGAATTTGGAATATCAAATAAATCTTATGGTTAATATTTGGTATTTTTCTGTAAAACAACAATTTTTATGAATAGTGAAACCACTAAGTGGTAGCTAAAAACTGATATTTTGTTTAAATAAAACTTTACCACTTTTGTGAATTTAATTTAAAAAATCCTACATAAATGGTTTTCATTAGGATTTAAAATATGGTTCAATGGGATTAAAATAATTTTTGGTGATTAATAACTTTTAAGTTTTATTAATCGCGATTAAAGGTAATTAGTGTAATTTAAGGTAAATATAATGTTATAATAATACAAAATGACATTAAAACATGTCCTACCCTTATTGTATGAGTCATGTCTGACAAAAAAATCCATGGATCAACTTGGGGACCCCATTGAGCCACTTTGGTAGGAAAATGACATTATTACTTTTTATTTAAAGTTAAAATTAAAATGTCACAAACATGTATTATTTTACTAAAACAATTTTTACATGGGGTTATACATGTCATATTTTTTACTATAAATATTCATTATAAATATCAATATATTTCCTACATCATGATAATTTTTTATAATTTTTAGACATGAAATAAATTAATTTATTTATGACACCGCGATTATGCAGTGATTACCTCATAAATGAATGATTTAAATAAAATGAGCAGATATGTTAAAATTTAACTCTTACACTTGTCAAAAACATATTGAATTGGTGGATTTAGAAACCTTATCAACTTATCCTCAAAATATTTCCTTTCGGGACCTTTAAAATCTGAAAATCATTTTATAATAAGGTAATATTTTATTACTTTCCAAGAGTGCCCCTCCTCTTCTCTTATAAAAGGCTCTCACCTCTACCACCTTACCCACACCTATCAAGTAATTGAATAGGCCAAGATATGCCCATTTTTTATCTCCAAATCCCTCTCCTCATCCTATAATCCTTCCCTTAGGTAGAAAGCTCTTCAAGAAACCCCATTGGTTCAAACCAAGGGGAGTTACCCGATTTAAAGGTAAAGTTTTCCCTAATGTTATTTTGTTTTATTTTGCTTCTCCAACCCCCTAAACTATTTTTATTCCTTTACATTGTAACAAAACCAGTATCTTAAATATACTAGGATGTTGTTATGTGAAGTATTCTAGCTACACTTACACACACCTCCATCAAATAGTTAAAGAACATACTGTTTCTGTGGATGGTGAATTACTGCCTCACGAAACGATGATTGTTCAATCTTCTCTTAACACCTTTAAAGGTGGAAATTATGATGTAACTGTATTTTATATATGATATATATGGTATTTTTGTTTTATATATTTTTTTATATTTTATATTTAAATCATACCTTTATTCTTTCCATGTTGAAAAAATGCAATAATTTCATATGAGGAAGTGTGGACTACCGCCCCCTCAAGTGAGGTGTCTCTTTCATGCAATACGTGGAATGTATAAAGAATGAAATTAATGAACTTATGTGACATATATAATATATATACTATAATATAATTATAATATATATATATATATATCTCAATTATTTTTAATTCCATTAATATGACAAAGAAATGAAAGTAGCGTTCATGTGTACGTAAGGTCTGCCGTCTCCATAAACGGTGCATTTCATTTCTTTTTATCTAAAAATGATATGGAATAGAATAAAATAAATATTTACTGGATATATATGATATTTGAATCATTTATATTATTCTGAAGATGATGTACTTATAACTACATGGATGATTCTTTTCAAACAAGTTCATTTTTGACTCATGTACCGTACATCGACAAAAACATTTTATATGAAATCACATAATTAACTAATTATTATAACATTATAATATGTGTTATGAATTGAATAATAAACTTTAAAGGAGGCCCTTAAGAAATTATAAATTGAAAAAAGTTTATTATTCAGGAATATAAAGAAACGAAACAGACAAGTCAGACTTGAGGTAAGGGGTCCTACCTCTCTCTTTCTTTTTAAGTACTCTTTTTTATGTAACTTACTTTAAGATCCTATTTCTTATGTTGGGGGATCATCTTTTATATTACCTTTTATATACATTCTATGTTCATATGAATAGAGACAATATTTAATTTCATCAATCCTTTTTTTTGGATATTTTATGTGGCGTCGTTAGGCTGCCGAGTTTTCGTAAGTGATTTTTCATCTCACTTTTATTCCCATGAGATTTATGCTATATTTTCCACTATTTGTTTTGAGTGGTGTATGTAATTCCCATTATTCTACTCATTTTTTAATATAATTTCTTTTGTGGGTCTCTACATCACCTTTGTATGGTCCTTCTTTCATGGGGTGAACGTTTCAAAAGTTACCCAAATCGGTAAGGGAACCTTTCACCCTCTTATTTTTAAAAGAATCATTTTGTCATGTCATTTAATTAAATTTTTTTTAAGTTGGGATATGTTCTTATATATCCTTATTGATGTAAATTTTATTTCCAAGTGATTAGATACCATTTTCTCTCTAATCAACTAATTTTATGAATTTTAAAGTGACGCTGTTAGGCTGTCGAATTTCACCAAGGGAACTTCTTAACCCAATTTCGATTTCTTTGGGTTCAACATGTAGTTATGGAATATGTCATCCTTTGAATATGTGTGAATGGACTTTGATTGTTTTTCACTTAATATCCACTTATATTGGGTGTATTTATATTTCTCACACATAATTATGAGATTGATTTATAATTAATTTAAGGATGCCTTCTTTATAATGGATTTCATCTCATTTTACATTTCTATTGAGACTACATTGTTGTTTTTCACCAGTTCACTGTTATATGGTTTATATACTATCCTTTGGAAAATTATATCATCAATCCCTTTATTCTCATGATATTATAATGTTCTGATTAAATGTCATTCCTCGATTATTGTTTTCAGGTGTCTCTCATTTTGTTAAAAACCCTTTAACTAAAATATCATTTTAAATGTTTTATTGATTTATTCTTATAAATACTTCTCATTAATATCCATATTTTCAAAATGGTTTTAAGGATTTATTTATATGTATATTAATGGTTTAAAATGTTATAAGATTCAAAGTGGTATGGGACACTTTAATTCAAAAATCTCTTTATTAAATGGTTTTAAATGGTTTTGCAAATGGTTTTTTATAATGGATTCATTATTTCAATATATTAAAAGGTTATATTGTTATTGAAATGTGGGAATTTTATCTTTCCATTATTCTTAAGTTATGTGTTTTGATTATGTTATGGTCCTTGGGCATTGTTTATGAATATGGGTGGTTCCTTGATAAACTTAGGGCAGGTGAGCCCGATATAACTCTCCAATGCATTGGGTAACACAAAAGAGTTAAACGTTAAGGTTTCTACGAAGAGATTTAGGGAATATATTGTGATGGGTATTCCAAACGTAACCATGAGGGTTAATACCTACTTAAGAATGTTATGAATGCCTCAATTTACCTTTATGTCTTATGATTTCTATGAGTTATTCGTAAATATTATGATTTCATGAGGTATGTTAAATTGCTTATGTTTTATGAGTAAGGTATGATTTCATTGATTCTCATGTATACATGGACTGATGTTTTCTTTCCGCACTGTTATAACCCTTTCAGAGCTTTTTATGCTCATCCCATGTTTTTGAAATGTATTCACCAGACATAAAGTTGAATAGGGTCAAGGATGGGATCAAGGAAATGTCAGGCTGTCTAAAACAAGGAACTAGACATGACTCTTTTGTTCAAGAGTATTTATTTTGTGAAAAAATGGAAACTGAGTAGATTTGTCTACTTTGTAATCTTTGAGACATAATAGTTATGTCCTAATTCTCTAAAACTCTAAACCCGAAAAGATCCTCAATGTGAATTATTCAATTTAATTCAAGATTAAGTAAGGTTTAAGGCCAGGTCCTTACATCATGTGTTGGATAATTTTTATCATGAGGTTTTTATTAACTTAAAGGATAGGTTATTAAATTATCCTTATATATTAAAGCACAACCCAATACCTTCAATAAAGCATCACTGAAGATAAAAAGTTCACCATTTCTAAATGGGAATAAAAAAATGGAGAATTGAGTAATACAATTTTAAATTCCTAGAAACATCCATCATATTTTTTCATCTACATGAACTTGAATCCTTCTATGTTAACATAGTCAGTTATATGGGTAAATGCGAAAAGGTTTCCAAAAAAACTGTTCATAGACTCTTAATATAGGAAAACTAAAAAACTCAGTATCCTTTTTAGATATTAGCCATTCATTTCCATATTAGTTTTAGTAGGAGAAATAGTTATTTTTTATTTATTTTTTATATGTCTAAGGAATGAAATATGTTGTTTCTAAGAATCTAAATGTATAAATTTTCCATATAACAAATTTTAATTCATGGTTTTTAGAATAATTCATAGACATTTTTCATGATCCTTATAATTTTTTAAATAATCCAAAATATCATCAATAAAAACAATTGAAAACTTATCCAGATAAATATTTGAGACATTACTCATAATATCCATAAATATAGTTAGTCAATTAATCAACAAAAAGGGAATGACTATAAAATCATAATTCGTACACCAAGAATGAATCATTTTCTTAGGGATGTAATCCTTCTTCACCTTTAGCAAATGGGACCCAAACAAGAGATCAACCTTCTAAAAATACTAACCACCCTATAATTGACCAAAAAAGTCATCTATATAAGGAAATAAATACTATTTATTAAGAGTGGTGTTATTCAATGCTCTGAAATCAATGAAAGGAGGAATTTAATCAGTTGTGTTTTTAACAAAAAAATATGATCACATCAAGGTGAAGTGCTAGGATGAATGAAACCATTATCAAGAAACCCGTCTAACTACATTTTCAATTCCAGAAGTTATATTTCAACCATTTCATAAGGGGGTTTTGAAATTTCCATACTATTAGACACTAATTAAGTATTAAACTCAAATTACCAATTAGGTATAAGACTAGGTAACTCTTTAGGAAAAATTTCTTGATATTATTTTACTAACAATTCCTCATTAATCAGAACAATTTAATTATGTTCAAAAATATGATCAAGATAACTTTCATTTCCATATCTTAAGATTTTATCTGCTTCTTAACATATTATCAATGGAATTAATTGATTAATATAGACAAATATTATCTAATTTTATAAAATAACATTTTTGAATCTACAATCTATCATGTCATGATAAACTGATTACCAATCAATACCCAAAATAACATCAAATTATACAATGGTAAATAAAACAAGGTTCTCAAGGAATACTCTTCCACAGATGATAACATAAAGATCATTATAAAATTTTTTTGCCTTAATATTAAACCTACTTGTTTTACCAAAAGTTCTTAATTCATTTCATAAAGATAAATTTTCATTCTTCCATCAAATTTATCATAAATTAACGAATGTGTAGAACCCAAATCAAAAAATACAATAGAATAATCTAAATAAACAAGTATTTTACATGTACCACTTAATTAAATATCCCAATATCTTATGACATGGTTATAAAGTATTTCAACACACCATTCTTCATAGAGTATTATTGCTTCTAATCATTCATGGTATTCTTCATATGAAGATCTATATAATTCCACATCTCATTACATTTAAAATACATTGCATCCTATTTATGAAAATTGGTCTCACCATTACCATGGTATTTTTATTTGATGTCATGATCCATATTCCCAAACATAATAAATCATATTCACATCCTAGATTTCATACAACATTCCATGTGGTTCTTTTTACCAAAACTTTAATAAACTAGAATCTTGATAGTCTTACTTTAATATTTCATTGATGGATTATTCCCAATTGAATACCACCTAGATCTATTTCTCTGTTACCATGTTTATGACACATGATCATCAAAAAACTCCATTTACACCATCTCAGCAAATAAAATAAGATTCTTATAATTATTAAATTTATGAGAGTCTAATTATCTTCATTTTATTGACTTCAATCATAATGAAAACTCGTTAATTTTTCTTTTGATATCCTCAATAAAATTTGGTGCATACAATGATAATCGGGGGATATTTTATTCATACACAACCACTAATTCTTACTCCCTATGCCTCAATTATAAGAATTTGTTTTTCATCATATTTCAAACATCATTATTAAAAAACATCTTAAAGAAGATATTCTTAGATATATAACATTCCATGCAATCAATCTCTTCTCTTTCTCTTGTATTATTCATTGTTTCCCATCATTTTTCATCTTCACCTACAAAATTGTAAATAAAAGTAGTTTCTTTTGGATTATTTGAACAAACCATGGATTTGAATATCATTTCTTGAGCCTCAATCCATACCTAAACTACCATTGATTTGAAACATCCACTAAATACTAGAGGGTTATATCTCATAAAATAATACATTATTGGCATGTTCCTTTGGGGAAGATTTGGTTTTTCTCTAGTATAGATACCTCCAACATGTATAGCATATGTCAACAATTATATCACAAAAACAAAATTTTTAGTTCTAATACCATCCATTCTAGGTTTCTAATATAGAAGGATATTTTTATCTTGGTTCCTTCTTACATTAGTGGCCTTATTCCCTTTATGGAAAACCATTATGACCATAATTATTTTGAATGAAAAAATATGGTAATATTTAAATTATATATTAGGATAACCATAAATCGTAATCTATTAAATATATTTAATTCTATTATACTAACAATTAAAATCATTTAAACCTTTACTGAGATACCAATTATAAATACCTAACCTTAGAAGTTACATAATCTGGATTTTTAAAAAAAAATTATCAATATTATATTTTTTGGATCTTTAGGGTTTAATGTTTAATAGAATTGGGTCGTCAACATTATATAAATAAATATTACATCATTAGGCATACACATCTAATAAGTAGCTATTTTTTCACATGATACAAAAAAATTAAGCTATAATAAGATTTTTTTTCATGAGATATCTTCATAATTTTTTATATTGACCACATATTTTCCCCTACT
Organism: Viscum album; assembly: GCA_963277665.1. NCBI lineage: Eukaryota > Viridiplantae > Streptophyta > Magnoliopsida > Santalales > Viscaceae > Viscum > Viscum album. Next base: position 213,493,849 of record OY728146.1, on the reverse strand, counting down.
CATACTTAAAACCATGTAAAAAAATTGAATCAAATTATTAGAACAAAATGATCAGAAAGAGACATATAAAAGGAAATAAAGAAACTTTTTATTATATCAATAGTCAAAAAATTGTTTTTCAAAATAAACATTATGCTCAAAATAAATATTTTCTTACCCAAGAAATCAATTTCAATGCCCAAATATTTTAATGAAACATTTTGTAAAATTATTAAATGAATAAATAAGACTTATAAAGGTTTATTTTCAATCATAAAAAATAATCATTAAAACATTTTCAATAAAAATAAACATTTCACCCATAAGAAGTAGCATAAACGTCTTTTAATACATAATCTTATTAGCATGCCTTGTGAAATAATAATATTTCCATAAAAATATTAATAAGCATAAATAAATCATGTAGGTAACTTGATAAATCATTTCTATATCCCAATTAAAATCCCTCATACAAATGGAAAAACTACCCGATAAATTCCAATAATCACTTAGGATAAACCCAAAAGATTAACTACATCCCTTTACCCAGTGCATTGAAGATCTAAATCAGTTTCACTCATCATTATGAGCTATATCAGACTCATACATAATCATGATCTATACTAGGCTCTCCAATTATAATAATTAATTCCATATAACCATAACATAATCACAACATATAGAATATTTCACTTCCATTATCATCAAAATATTCCTTGCACAAATAATGAAAATATTTCTGGACTACTAAATATCAATTTCATTTCAAAATATTTTTAAAAATACCCAGAACATAGGTAAGGAGGGTTTTCTTCAATAAATAATTCAATCATGTAAAGGATTCCCAACATAAAATAATAGTGATAAAATTTATAAAAACTATTGATGTCGTGCACATTAAAATAAAACATTCATTTTTCCTTTTTTTGACATATTCTGTATATAATATATAGAATGAATCCTTTAGAAATATTTTGAAAAAAAAATGAAAATGAAAAAGAAAATTTTAATTAAAAATTTTTTAATTCAATATAAATACAGAAATAAAATAATTTTAATAGTATATACAAATAAAAAATAGATTTAGAAAATATAAACTATACAACATTTAAAATGATATTTTTAAGTTAAAGTGTCCTTTAACATGAGTGTACCTCATTACCTATATTATTTATATACCTAGGTGATAAAAATATTTAATTTATTTAATTTATTATAAAACTTTTTAATTTTAATTATTTATTTATTTTATATATTACCATGTTATATAATTACTTAATTAATTATGTTCTTATCAGATGTTTTGAAAATATTCAACTGATGTGTCCAAAATCTCTTTCGTATGTTGACTATGGTCAAGGTGGTAATAATTCGATCATATCCAATATAATAATCATGAAATAGATATTATTTTGTATACATTATTTATAATTTTAAAAGTGACAATGAAATATAATTATTTAATATTAATTATCTTACAATAATAAATATCAAAGGTCGTACGTACGCTTGACTAACATTTCCATTTTTCAATGAACATCAAAAAAAATAACATAAGTATTATTTTATCTTTCAAGAATTATGATTATATCATCAATATCATATTATTTTATTAAAATCTATAACATATAGAATGCATGTTATGTGGTCATGAAAAATGAATCACATTGCTTTACAAAGGTGGTAATCCATAAGTACACAGAAATGATGTTATGATTTCTCATTGGCTATAAAGGTAAGAAAGTATATCATATATTATATTTAAAGAGTGATAAATATTTCATTATTAACATATATATATATATATATTAAATCTATCATTTTAACCATTCATGAGAGGAGGTGATGGAAAATGAATGAAATTAGTTTATGAGGCGGTAGTCTATCATACACATGAACTATAGTTTAGTTTCCTATTTTATGGATGAATTAGATGGATATAATTAATTTCATTTACATAATAAAATCTCATTATAAGGATTTTTTTTATTCCATCATGGTTGAAGAATATTTTAGGCTGATATAAAAAATTAAACAAAAAGGTTTAGTTAAAAACAATACCTCTTTATGGGAATACCTCTTTAAGTTTATACCTAATGCCTTTCTAGGTAGAAAAAGGCATCTAGGATGTGGGGACAAGGACACACATGGAATTTATAAAAACATTAAAATATATTAATTTCTTAATAAAAAAACGGATCCAAAATGGACCATATCCAAATATGAGATGATATAGGGTTGAAATATCCACATAAAATAGGATTTAGAAAATTTTTAAGTAAATTTCAAACATTATCTATTTAGCTTAACCCCCCATGAAAATCAGTTTTAACCTTAACTACGATAACAGATTTTTACTATTTTAACTCTTATAAAATTAATGAGATTATTTTTAGTTATATAGGATTAATTTTACATTAAAAATACCAAATATAATTTTACTTCTTTTTAACTCAAAAAAAATGTTAATTTTTTTACAAATCATTATTTTCACTATTCCCCCAAAAAATCAATATTTTTAGAAAAATCCAAAAACAAATCAGCATATTATATATTTGATATTATGATATAAAAACGAAATCTTGTTATATCCTATTAAATTTTGAAAATTTAGAAATTTAACTTTTAAATAAAACTATATAATCCATGAAAAACACTTTAGTATGAATAAAACTATATATTTAATTAATTTTGAAAAATCAAAAAAAAATTATTATAATGAATGTGAATCCATACAATATAATAATAAATATTAAAAATGAATGAAAATGATTTATTTTAAACCTTAAAAAGGAATTCACATTCGTACCTCCTTTAATAAATTATGTCCTCTTAATTTTATTAATCAATTAAATAGGTAGGGATATTTTTCCCACATAGTATTTTCAGGTTCCTATGTTGCTTCATTGATCTTGTGATTCTTCCACAAAAAATTAACCAAGTGACTTAAATTTTTCCATAACACCTAATCTATTTGATCTATAATCTAAACTGAATTTTCCTCATATAAAATATTCTCTTCTAGCAATGCGCATTGAGGCTCAAAACATTAGATTCTTCAGGTACATATTTCCTTAAAAATGTAACATGTAAAACATATTGTACCTAGGATAAACTCATAAGTAAGGCTGACAGATAATACAATTATATAAATTTTTGTATAATTTAATATAGTATAAAAAAATATATACTTAACTTTCCTTTCTTTCTGAAACATATAACACCTTTCTGATGAGATATTTTAATAAAGACATAACCACTTACATAAAATGAAATATAATTCCTCCTATTATCTATATAACAGCTCTCCTTTATCCGAGATTCCATCATGCCTCATTGCCTCATCATTACCATCTCAACCATTAATTATATAAATTATATTCCTGATAACTTTCATTCACCAACTTCATCCCAACATACTATAATTCTACCCCGTTTTCCATATAATGTATCAATAATTTTCATATGTATACTAGAATGAACATTTTCATTATAATAAAATTTAGAAAAAGAGAGATACTAAAACCAACAAACCTGTTAATCAAGTGGGAAAGGAAAAATAATATCCTATAAATTTTTAATTGCCTACCTCAACTATCTATCTGATTAAGTATGAAAAGTTGTATTGAAACATTACCATGTACCCAAAAACTTATGAAGTCCCAAAAATTTGATATAAATATGAAATCATTATAAGTTATAATAGAGAGGGGTACTAAATGTAATCTTACTATAAATTTAATAAAAATTATAGCAACTTGATCCAATGACATATTATAATGAATATGAATAAAATACAATGATTTATTCAGATTATCAAAAATAACCCAAATCACATTATTTACTAGAGATATATTTGGTAATAACACCATGAAATCCATCGATATATTCTCTAATTTCCATTGAGGGACTAGAAAAGGATGAAGTATCTCTTTTTTTTGTTTCTCAACATTAATATGTCAAAAAGTAAAACATTTAATTGAAAAATATATAATATATTTCTTCAATTCACGCCCCCCCCCCCCCACACACACACTAATACTCTTGAATTTCACTTTACTTTTTAATGCTACAATGATAAACAAAAAACATAGAGTTTTGATATTCAAATATCAATTACATCTTTAAAAATGAATCACTTGGCATAAAAAACCTCTTTAGAAATATCAAAACACCATGTTTTTTAAAATTAAATCATTTTAACTCACACTCTAAACAAACTATAATCTTTCTTTAAAACCATGGTCTTCAATCTGAGCATGTTTATTTATGTTCAAAATGGATGTTTGGACTAACACCTAAACCAAAATAGTGGTAAATCCTTTATGAATAATTTTAAGGCTAACATTCCTTAAATCATTAAACAAAGGATAATTTTCCAAATGTATCATATCTAATGATACCCTCTCTTTTCAACCCAAGGCATCGACTACCTTCTTTATTATTCTTGGATGATATGGAATTGCTTAATTATAATACTTTATCATTTCCTATTGTCTTTTCTATTCATGTTCAACTCATTTTGATATAATACATACTTCATATTTTTTTGTTATGTGTATATTTCCCATTTTAAAAAATATAAAATATGTATCCCTATTTTTATAGAAAATAACTATTAAATACATTTAAAAATCTTGTATAGTGTAATTCTACTAAGGGACATTGAATTTTAATAATGTATATGAAATTAACCAATCCTCTTGCATCAACACATAACCAAGTACCTTCAAAGATGAATCACTATTAATAAATAATTCACTATTTCATAATAGAAAGGATGACATAAGAGAATTATCCAATATTCTTTTCAATTCCTGAAATCATTCATTACATTAAATTATAGATATTTATTTTACTCCTTTTTATGTTAACCTAGATATCATTCTAGATAATTTAGAATAAGTTTCAATAACCCCTCAGTAGTCACCCACTAATAATAGAATACTTCATATTTTAGTGGAATTTATATCTCTTGTACACTTTTATACCACCTTAATTTTCGAAATATAAATAATTATTCAATATTTAGGGACAAAATATCCAAGGAAATAAATCATTTCAAACTATAATTCATATTTGATAAAAAAAATTAGAACAAATAATTTTTTCCATGTATACAGAATAATCCATGGATATTTAAATTATTATTCAATAAATTTATAATAAACTATAATTTCATCAACAAACACAATAATAAATTTATACAAATACTCATAGAGACATCAATTCATAAGATCCACGAAAATATTTGGTTTATTATAAAACCTAAAGGGAATAAACTCAAACTCATAATTCTTATATCAGGTATGAAATGTTGTCTTGAGAATATCACTCTCCTTTAGTTTCTTCTGTGCATATCCATACCTGAGAGAAATCATTGAAAAATTTTATATTCCTAAATCTGATCAAACATGTTTAAATATGAGGAACAAATACCTATTCTTAATAATATTATTATTAAATGATCATAAAAAATTAAAATCCTGAATAATATGTCTTTCTTCTTCATAATAAAAAGAGCACCCTAAGGTCAAATACTAGGATGAATAAAACTCATATTCAGAAACCCTTGTAACTTATTTTTCAATTCCATTATCTCTAATGGGGATATTAGGTATGTGGGTTTTCCAATTGAATTATCTTATATAACTAATTAAAGTGTGAATTCAAACTCCCCAACAAGAATAAAACAAAGAAAATCATCAAAAAAATCAATTATAAGAACCTTATTTTTAAACGATGTATCAATCCTTTAATTACCTATTTAATTATTTGGATTTAACCTAATATGTAATCTTAATGACTATGTGGAGGAAACAAGGTTTTCTATGGATTTTAAATTGTAACACCCCAAGCTTCCATGGTATACTTCTTTTTGAATAATACAATAGCGTGTGTTGTACGCAACTTCGAGTTCTAACACACACCACAACCAATCAAACTAGCCGTTATGAATTGTAATACCCACTTTTTGAAATTTTATAAATTTTATCTCTCAAAATGGACTTCATTTTTAGATTTTTAATATCAAAATTATCTTAGGGTGAAATTTTGGTACTTTTTGGATAACTTTTATATTTTGATGGATAGTGAAAATTACTAAATTTTAATTAAAAACAAATTTTTTAATAAAAATAATTAATAGTGATAAGTAATGAATTTTAGTGGTTTTAAAGTATATTTAGAATATATTTTTACTATTTAATACAATGTTGGTCATTGGACATAATTTCACATTTAAACCAGACATAAACAACTGTCAGTCTTTTGATAGTTATTATCTCTTAAAAACACGCTTTTTATCTTAACAACGGGAATTAATTTTACATTAATTTCTTCCAATTCTATGTTTTGAATTTGGAAAAATGGATTCCATATTTTTAATCATGATTTAAAAATTTTGTAAATAGGTAACTTTTATTTTTAGACATTTTGAATAATTAATTCTATAAATATTTTATTTACCAAGGTTAAAGGGTAAATCCGGGACTTCTAAACTTATTGGTCCTTCGGGACTTGATTCCTTGTAATCATGCTAATGTATTAAAATAATACACCGACTCTGGGTAACTGGGGTCAGGGCATTACAGTTAGTATCATAGGATGTTTAGTAATAACCTTGGAAACTAGATTTAGATAAACTCTGATTAGATCACAAAGCCCTAATATAGACATTGAGGATTAGTATATAAGAACTTCTTAGAATTTTGGTATTGTAGAGATTTTGTGAGTTTTCGGAGCAATACATCCCTGTCTGGATATGAGCAGGTAGAGGAGGCTCTAGCACAGATGTACCTAGGGGTAAAACCCGAAAACACCACTTTGAGCTAGAATCGAACGCGAACTGATGCACGACAATGGGCCTTGTTGCACTCTTGGTTACGAAACTCCCAGGGGATATGATTAGGATAATTCTAATTTTCTTTACAAACCATTATGAAGGGATTATAAGTATATACTTACTCAAAGAAAACATTTTTATGATTATGGATTATATCCTTAAACTGTTCAATTTACGTTAGGTATTTTACATGTTTGGAATTATTCATTACAATTCATAAACTGACCCAGTGTATTCCATTGTATAGAAATGGCGCCCAGTTGAGGATTGTGAACCCCAGCAATAAAAATGATCCCAAGAGTAAGAAGGATCATATCTTCTATGGTATTAAGCCAAAATTTATAAGGGAAATAGTCTCTCATGTTTTCTCAACATATGAAGAAATCGTATCATGTGTTAATAAGATAAGTAATGAATTATCATAGTCCTATTTATTTTAAGGGAAGAAAGAGAAGAAAAGGATGGAAGATATAAAGATGGATAAAGGGAAGAGGGAAAAGAAGAATGTACCCATATGTGAAAACTGTGGGAATAAACACCATGGAACTTGCCTGAAGGGAATGGGAGTTTGTTATAAGTGTGGAGAAAAAGGACACCAAGTACGTGACTGGAAGGGTAAGAAAAAGGTTTCAAATGTACAATGCTTCATCTGTAAGAAGTTGGGACACTACACAACTAGTGTTCAAATCATCACAGAATTCCCCAAATGATGATATTGGTTAATAATCAAGTTATGATACTACCCTAGATGAAGAGGAATTACTAGTGTTCTTATGTTGTTATTTTTGAATTATTTCATTGAAGTGTTGTGTCAATGATGTATTGAAAATAAATAAGGATTGTACTACAGTACTATTTCATTGAAGATTTGAGATTTTATGGTATTAAGAAAAGTGACTCTACAGCGATTTAAAATTTTTTGAAATTACATGGTTGAAGGAAAGATAAACCTTAATATGGTCCTAATATTGAAGTACTGATTTTGGAATAAGATGTGGTTGATTTGGGTAAATTATATTAGATATTCTTGACTTCCTTGAAACTGATTAAAGATTTTTATATTTCTTCATTGTTGGAGTTTACAACATTTTTGGATGGATGAAGTATATCCAGTATTCTATAAGGAATAAGAGAGCATGAATGTAATCAATAAGGTTTAATGGTAATTCAGGATGTTTCAATGTTTTAAAAGAATACATGATGAAGGTATTCACATGCTATTACTGGGTAAAAATGATCTACATTATGTTTACCTTTCATACAAATTTTGGATTGAGAGTTTACATAAGTATTTTGGATAAGTCTAAAGGTTGGAATGGATTAAGTTTGAAAGGTTATTTTTGGATTTTTATAGAATAACAACACACAGATCGTGTGATGACCCGTCGCGTCGGACAAAGCTGCAGGAATCAAACACACAACCATAGTGCAATTGGGATTTATCACATACCACTAGACTACATGATGTTCCGAGATGGTATAATGTATCTTTTTAAAAGGGTCTGATATGTGAATTATAAATTCATTATATTCGGAACCCTATACAATTAGGATGAATATAGTATTTTTGAGTTGTATTATGTTTTGGGGGGAAAGATGAGTTAGTGGTAGATATTTATTAATGGATAAAACATTAATTATAAAGTAATTATATCTCCATATGATCTTAACCAATCTCATAAGTAAATTCCTCAACATTAAGAAAAGGAACTTATAACAAAAATGTTGTCCTAGATGGTACCTTAGATTATCACAAAATTATGGCTTTGGGATTGTTGGCCTTTTTATAGCCAAGTTTTTTACTACTCTCCATCAGATATTGATGGTTATATTTATCTTCCATATCCATATTTTCCTACATGGAACCCTTGTACGTGTTATTTTTGGTAACCTTAATACTTACCACTCTTTATTTTAAATAGAGGCCTTATTAATCAATTTTCTGATGTGGGATTTCAAATAAGATATTTTAAAATGTCAACCCCATGTTTCCAATACCGAGAATAAATTGCGAGGGTGAAATTTATTAAAGTAGGGGAGAATGTAACACCCCAATCTTCCATGGTATACTTCTCTTTGAATAATACAATAGTGTGTGTTGTACGGAACTTCGAGTTCTAACACACACCACAACCAATCAAACTAGCTCTTATGAATTGTAATTCCCACTTTTTGAAATTTTATAAACTTTATATCTCAAAATGGACTTCATTTTTGGATTTTGAATATCGAAATTATCCTAGGTTGAAATTTTGTTACTTTTTGGATAACTTTTATATTTTGATGAATAGTGAAAATTACTAAATTTTAATTAAAAACAACTTTTTTAATCAAAATAATTAAAAGTGATAAGTTATGAATTTAAGAGGTTTTAAAGTATATTTAGAATATATTTTTATCATTTAATAAAATTTTGGTCATTGGACATAATTTCACATTTAAACCAGACATAAACAACTGTCAATCTTTTGATAGTTATTATCTCTTAAAAACACTCTTTTTGTTTTAATAACAGGAATTAATTTTAAATTAATTTCTGCCACTTCTGTGTTTTGAGTTTGGAAAAATGGATTCCATATTTCGAATCAGGATGTCCAAATTTTTTAAATAGGTAACTTTTATTTTTATACATTTTAAATAATTACTTCCGTAAATATTTTATTTACCATGGTTAAAGGGTAAATCCAGTAAATAAGGGTAAAAAATAATATTATAATAATAATAAATTACCCTAAAACATGTCCTAATCTTATTCGTAGATACATTTCCGACCATGGTCATCTTATGGTCGATTTTGGGACCACATGGATCCACTTATAAGTGATAAGGACACTTTATATTAATTAAGTTTAAATAAATACAAAAATGACATAAGCATATATCTTTTAGAAAAATGATTTTTACATAGGGATATATATGTTGGATTTTTGACTATAAAAATTAATTAGAAATATGAAAATATTTCCTACATAATGGTATTTTATTTATAATTTTTATACATTTAATAATTAATATTATTAATGACACAATAATGATGCAGTATATTCTTTATTAATGACTGAATCAAATAATTGGTATTATAAATGTTAAAATAAATATAATTTGAAAGTTTTATGACATCCATGAATCTCGTTGGTTAATATATGATTATATTATTTCTTAAATTAATTTTTTTCGAATTAATAAAGTTGTTAAGTCTTTAACAAAAATCAATTATTGAATAGTGTCAAAATTGACATAAAAGAGTTTTTAAAAAAATGTTATATTATTAATTGATATTAAATTCCTAAAAATATAAGTTTGGGCCAAGAGACTTATATCATGATAGGTGTATCATTAAGGGACCTCTTGGGGGTCTCTTGAATGTATATAGTAAGATTATTAACTATATAATATAAAAATACAAAGTTCCATGGTAAATGTTAAACTTATTAACTAAGAGTTAAAACTAAAAGATAAGGTTTATATAATGACCCAAACCTGTCTAAATTCTATTTGTTGAAAGTGTTTTGACCCATCCCCACCATATAATTTTAATAATACTCTTTGGAGCCATTATAAACCCAATATGAATTTATTATAAAATAATATTTCTAGCATTTCCAAAGGTGCCCCTCACCCCTCTTATAAAAGGGAATTCTCCCTTCTCACTAATTCACACATTCATAGCCTTTTGGCTTGGCCAAACCCTGCCCAGATACTCCCTCAACTTCTCTAACTTCAACCTAGATGCCTTAGTTTGATCAGAAATCCAACCTAAGAAGCCCTTTTGATCAAATCAAAAGGAACAACCTGAAGAAGAGGTAATATTTTCACCACCCTTTTCCAAGTTCCTTTGTTCTTCAACTTCTTATTTCTTTGTTATTACCATTGTAAAATAATAACTCTAGTATCTTAAATATACTAAGATGTTATTATAAATATGGTACAACCATACTCAGTATTCTATCCATCCTTTGAATGACATTTCACCATACGTGCGTGCATATGGCTTACCGTCTCCATGTCGTGGTGTTATTGTTAGTCAAAACATTATTATTTGGATGGGTATAATAATGATGTGTAATTCATGTAAATAATAAATATAACATGATAATGATTCTTTATATATGATATAATATCCAATTATATATTATTTTAATATCAAAACAGTGATATTGTCGCTCGTGCGTACGTACGAACTACCGTCTCCATGAATGTGATGAGTTTCATTCCCCGTTGTATCCATTCAAGTCTAATTATCATTTTATGATTAAAAATAATGTTTAAGAACTTTATATCATTCTGGATATAAATAAGATACAACATATCCCTAACAAACATGGCTTATGTAACAAAACATGGAGAAGAAAATGAGTATGTTAACACACGAAACGATGATAATACTAAGATATTATTAACAAAGAAATATTAAAAGATAATATATGATATCATATTAATGTATATGATTATTTTATAATTTAATAACAATTATTTCACCATTATACATGAGGTTAACCTACCCTCAAACAAGGAAATGTACAAGGTAAGGGGTTTTTCATCTCACTCCTTATTCTCGTGAGATTCATGCCAGATTTCCACTATTACCTTTTGTGTGGTGTATGTACTGCCCATAATTGTATTATTTGTGTAAAAAACTTTAATTTATGTGTGTTTACATATTCGTTTTATGATACCTATTTCATGGGTTGTTTGTTTCGTAAGTTACCAAATTGGTAAGGGTTAATTTCACAATCTCTTTATTATCCGAGGTTATTTTTACGTAAGTATCTACTAGGACATATTTATTATCCATGTCCATGTTTTATGAAAGAGTTTTCAAAGGTATTATTTTAAGGGAATTTTTTTTACAAAAACTTCATTTCAAATGTTTTAAATATTTATTCTTCTAAATCTTCCTCATTAATTTCCATGTATTAAAAATGGTTTTTAAGGATTTATTTATATGGAATTGAATGTTTTTAAAATTATAATTCCTTTCAAAAGTTTCAAAGTTGTATGGGACACTTTGATTCAAAAATGAGTTTAAATGACTTCTTTTATAAATTATGTGACTTTTAATTGGTTTCTTGAAAAAGGTGTATTTCTCTCAAAGACTTTTACAAATCATTTTCATCCATTTCAAGATCTTTTAATAGAATTTAAACTTGTTTTGAAGTTGATTTATCATGATACAAGTCTTTCATATTGTGTTGAAGGTTTTGTGATATGTTTGACTGTGGATGTGTTATTCTTATACCATTCATGGTTTATGGGTAAAGTATTGACATTTATTATGGTAGTTTTAATACAAATTTTTATGTTATATTTCATCCTCTTCTTAAGATGAATGTGTTGTACTAGTATGTTTTGGGATGGGGACCGATAAAAGTAATCCCTTCGAGTCAGTGTCCGGTTAATAGAGGCACTCTGGGTTGATGTCTGGTTATTAGAGGCACTCCGGGTTGGTGTCCGGTTATTAGAGGCACTCCGGGTTAGTGTTCGGTTATAAGAGGCACTCTGGGATGGTGTCCAGTTATTAGAGGCACTCTAGATTGGTGTCTAGTTATTAGAGGCACTCCGGGTTGGAGTTTGGTTACAGAGGCTATCTGGGTTGGGTTTCGGTTACATTTATCCCTTAAGTCTTGGCACGAGGCCTTGACACAGAAATTAAAGTTTGTAATTATGCATTCTATTATTATGAAAGTGGTTATTTATATTGCATGATATTATTCGACTAGTAGAATATCCATGTGAATAAGTAAATGGAATTATTTCATTTTATATTTTCCATATTATGTTGATGTTCATGTTTAAAAGGATTTTGTTTTAGTTATACATTGTCTTAAATGTTTATGATTATTTATGAAAGTTTCCACTGTATTGTTATCCTTATTGAGAATCTAACCTCACCCCTTTCAATGTTCTATTTTTCCTAGGATTCCAAGAAGTGTATTTTGATTGATATACAGGGTTAAACTAAGGGAATAATGGAGTTCGTGAAGTATTATTTATGTTAGTTTGTATGTTATTAAGTGTAATGTAACATTCATGTCTGTGATCTATTTTCCAAGACTGCTAAACTGATTGGTCCTTCGGGAATTGATTCCTTGTAATCATTCCAATGTATTAAAATAATGCACTGACTCTGGGTAACGAGGGCCGGGGCGTTACATAAATAGCACTGATCCCCAATTTTTGGAAAAATCACAGGTCATATTTTTAGTAAAAACCATTATGCATATCCCACAAGGAATCTCCTAACCATACAGGTAATTTCATAGGGCCAAGTGGGGAACACAGTTTTCCCTAACCATATACCTAGGGATGTATGACCATTCCCAATGTCTGTAATTTCTAGAAGTGTAAAAAAATGGTTTGTATATGTTTTCTCAAATTGTGCCCATAAACCAAGAAAGGGTGGGCTTGGGATGGTTTGGATTTCCCAGTTGTCACACAGTTTGACTAATCGTGTAGCCAAACCAGGTGACCCATTAAATTGGGTGATTTTATAATTTTTCATTTAATTTATTTAAAACTTAAACCCCTTCATTTGATTTTCTTATTCCTTTGACATGAGGCAACATTTTCTTCTTTTGATAGCTCAAGCATCCTATAAACTAGGTTCTTTGATAAATTTTTAATCTAGAATCTGATTATATCATCATTTGTATCATCATATTCACACCAATAATATCTCTTTTTGTCATGTTCATTTCAACATTTGTCTTTATCATGACAAGGTTATTTACATGTAGGCTCATATTCCCCATTTCTCAAGAATTAGTATATTTTTCGATTTTCTCTTGATCTAGAAAAAACCAATGAATGTTACTACATGATTTCTCCTATATAGACATTAGGTAGGTGGTTTAGTTTTTATCCCTCAAATTTAATATGTTTCATTACATGTTTTATCATTCCATATGCTGATTTCACCATGAATTACCCCTAAATTGAATCTATCTTGAATTGGCTTCCCCATTTAGGAACGTAATTACTTTCCTAGAACCTAGTATATGGTGAGATCAACCACATCAAATTGAGCCACCCTTTGGTGTGTTCCCTTTTGTGTGCCTATCCGAATTCATTAGTTGGATAGAAAAAACACTTATTAGTGTGTTTGGAATTACATTACATTTTGATATAGAAAAATGGGGAATTATTGTGGTATATCACGGATAGCACACTTATCAATTTTAAATGAATTGAATAGAGGGGATTTTTATGACCACATAAACTAATTAAATGAAATAGTAGTTACATTGAGATAATTATAGAATTTTAAGGAGTTATGAATTAATCATTTCCTCTGATTAAATCCTTGACTATTGATAATAGTTATAAAATAGCATGGATACCCTTCTATTATAATTCAGTCACGGAGACCCCTATTCATTATAAACTTGAATGATATCCTTTGTTTATTGTTATGTATGGTAATGGTGTCCATTCTGCTAATGTGATACATGGGAATGGAAACCCTCAATAAATTATGATACGAGCATGGTGACCCTATGACTGTGATACGGGCATGGAGAACCTATTGATATGATATAGGAATAACATCCCTTATAAAAATTATATGGTCATTCCAATCCTATTATATGATTACTAGGAATGAATACCCTTATTCTGATATACGAGAATGGAGACACTATTACTATAGAGCTTGGTATAGTGTCCCCTATTCATATGATACTAAGAATGATAACCCTTTTAATATATGGGCATAGGGACCCTATTAGTGTGATATTGGGAATGGATTCCCCTATTCATGTGATATTGGGGATGGTGTCTTTTGATACTCATGATATTCATGTTACAGATTCTGGATTTCTGAGTTTCTCCTCAGGCCCAGGCTAGTAGTAGTATCCATATATACCATTATTGAATTCCCTATATATACATTCCATATTTATGTATACATTTGGTGGTGTATTTAGATATTATATAGAATATGTTTAAGAAAGTACTATCATATGGGTGTCCTTATAGAAGTATAGTTGAACCATTATAGCCTAATTATTGCTTACTATATTACCTGCACACTGCCATATTTTATGCATTGTCTAGATATTTATAGACAATGTTAGTGGTGGATTTCTGAGTTTATCTCACACCCTATATGGTACACCATTGGTAACGAATAATATTAAGTGGATAAAGGTATGGATATGGTAAATAGCCTAGTTTTTTGATACTTGACATCTTTATAGAATGGGAGAGTGGGATAATTTGATCTAGTTGAGGTTCTTTATGCTAGAGAAGACTGTCATTCGGAGTATTTCCCCCAGTTTTCTGCACTCATTGTATAAAACCATGATGTTTCCATTTTTATGACTAAACAATAGAATTTTTATTGATTTTTTTAGTACACTGAAAAAACTTACAAGAGTCACATCATAAAGGTCCAAAGTAGTGGAGCCCCAAAGCATCATTGATAACAAAGATACTGCCACATGATGGAAAGGATCCAAGGTTAAGGAATAATGAAATGTTATGGTTTTGGGAATACCTAGATGCCAAGAAATCCACAACCCTATTCCCCCCCCCCCCTCCATGTATGAGTTATCTCTATATGGATGCACATTAGCTGTTTGCACATGCGAAAAAAATATTCTATACACTACGGGAAACATCTTTTTTCCGTGAGTGATTTGTAGTGGATCAAGTAATCTATTTCCACAGCCTTCAAATTAATCTATATTTGTTCACTTAACATCAACCACGTAATCAAAGACTTTTCCTTGACCTAAATAGTGTCACCACTATCGTAAAAGGCCGAGAATGTGGCAATAACAAACACACTATGGTCCCTAATCACGCCTCCCCTCCCCCTAATATTCCCCTTTAGTAAGGACCCATCTGTGTTTAGTTTGATCCTAGTTCTATGGGGGTACCGGTGAACCCAAGTCCCCTGGACCCTCTTATCAATCTAGTTGTATGCCCAGGATAGAATGACCACACTGATGGGGCTTGCTAGAAATTAGAGAAGACACTTACTAAGTACATCAAAGAGGTCTTCATCTTGAAGCTAACACTGGTGAAAGTGGCAGATAAACTCTTGTGTCGTGCTAAATTCCTAGATTTCCAAATGATCCAAAATCCCACCATGAGGATGATCACCCCACCTTTCCACTCATGGACATTGTCACATGCGTTATAAAATCACCTGCTGAGAATTTTCTCGTACAACACTCTGACATCACGCCACCCAATGAATGCTCAATACACCTACCACATCCAGCAAGCCCAATCACTATTAAATAAGAGGTGCATCACCATTTCCTGTTGGGGTTTTTTCAGCACCAGCATTTAGAGTCCAAAGACACTCCCATGCATTGGACATTGTCATCAGTGTGAAAATAGTTATTACTCTCTCTCCACATAGGGAAATTGAACTTTGGAAAGATCCCCCAACACCACCATGTTTCGCCCCAGCATTTGTATCACCTCTCACACTTGCATAAGCCTCATTGAAAACTCACCCGATGTGAAAACTGTGTAGATGAGTCTATTGGGATCCCTGTTGAGGAAAATTTCTTTAAAAACAAAATGTTGAGTATCATTGAGTATGGCCTAAAGAAAGACAGGGTGATCGTATGATTCTCTGAATGATATATTCAGTGTGGGGAAATAGGGAAACCACACACTTCCTTCCCCCAATCCTTACACCAGAATTTCACCTCTCCTCTCCTTACCATACACCTAGTTTAAAGACACAGAACCTCCGTATAAATCTGAATAAGCCTCCAAAGACTTGATATCCAAGACCTCTACACACTTGGGTCTATGTGGCCTACTGGCTTGGGGAACTGTTTAAGTGGAATCTTGTTTAGGATGTAAACAAGTGGAATTAGAGAATTTATTTTCCGTTTGTCTTATTTTTTGGTAATATAATACAATAGGTTAGGAATTTTTCAGAGTTTTTAATGAGTTTTCCCTATGTGTAGTTAATCCATGTACAAGGAAAGGCCAAATTACCTAGGATGGGACATTTTCTTCTATATTTTTCCTGTTACAGTGGATTTGATTCCACCATATAGTGTTGCACAACGTGTGTGATATTTATCATTATGAATGAGGTTTATATATTATCCTTGGACTGATATGGAAATGAATAATTGATCATGTATTATTTTAGTTAGATTAATGGATTTATATGTCATGCATTATTCCATTCCATGTTTACGTAATACGTTCATTACATACAACGTTTTTTGTGCTTATAGTTTTTTCCATGAATTATGATAACAATTCATGCAGAGACTTGATAAATGATTGGTTGGGATAAAATGGACTCCAAAATTTAGTTTATGAGGTGTATGGGCCCCTATAAATTTGATATTTGGATCCATTCAATTAAACCATTAAAGAAATATTTTCTAAATGGGAACCAAATTAATAAAAATTAAAATTTCAAATGAAGTGGTCACCATTAAATAGGGATTTCAATTTTCATTTAAATGGTTTCTTCTCAATAAATTGCAATCAATACTCTATATAATAGGTCCCTTACAACATAAAACCGAGCTTTAACTAGACCTAACCTTAGTAGTAGGTAGTTGGTTCCATATCTTATTTTCTATATAAATTTTTATATTACCCATTCCTAGCTATTTGAGTAGGAATAGGGGTGTTAATATTTCATAACAAGGCTTCTACTTTTATAATTAATGTATCTGTAAAAATTTCACTATTAAATCCTATAAAATGCATGTGTTAAGAATCTTTTGAACTATGCATCTATGATGTACTCTAATAGTTTGCTGGGATGGTGGTGATGACAATGCTCTAGAAGTGGTGGTCCCTAATCAACCAGTGATACCTCTAGTTGTTCCACCTATAGAACCACCTATTATCCCTGATGTAGGATATGATGTTTGGTTTTTAGGGGAGTTTCTATGGCTTATACAAATGATAAAGATAGCTTTGTGACCTTCCCTTTCTACTATAGATCTTACACATGAGTTTGAGAACAAAATCCTATGGATTTTTTATAGTAAAGTGGTCCCAAGGATGAAGGGTTATGGATAGAGATAGTCTTATCTATATTCAATAACCCTGAGAAACCTGTTGATAGGAGAATGAAGCTCACTACTTATATGCTTCATGGATCCCCCAAATGCTAGTGGGATATTCTGAAGCAGGCAAGTCAGTAACGAGAAGTGTCTTTGAGGGATTATCAATCAAGATCTTGTAATTATTTATTCCCTGAAACACTAAGGTCAGATCATTATAGAGAGTTAATGAATCTACAGTATGATAATATGACTATGATAGACTCTTGAACTATTTTTTATAGAGCTTCAATGATTTGTGATTTTTTATATTACTGATGAGCTAGCGAAAATGATATGGTTTGAGGACGATCATGGTCATCCAAGGAATTCTCATGTGAATATCTTTTGGTTGACTACCATGTTTGATATAGTGAACCAAGACCTCATTATTGAGTGAAACCAGAGAGACGTAGATTGTGTGAGGTAGGGATGTTCTAAATGGAGACAAGTTACTAGTTAGACTAGAATTCTAAAATGATGCATTGCGACTGTGTGCATGAGAAACAGCTGCTAGGTGACCCCCTTTTATAGTTAAGTGGTTTTTCACCACTATGGGAATATTAGGAATAAGAGGCCCCAATGTCCCAAATACCCCAATGAGTGTTGAGGATGTGCAATATTGTGGCATATTCAGAATTTATATAGTGCCTTTATATCCTTTCCAAGTGGGAGAGGGTCCATATTAGCTCCACCATCAGGAGCATGATTAGAAATACATCACCAGGAAGGTAGATGGAGAACTACCAGATGTGCAGTCCAAGTAGGAGGTCATGGGCATGGTAGTCGGGCTTCAAATATAGACTGCTAGTAGAGAGTTCCAACTCATGGAATTCAGGATGCAACATAGGGTCATGGATCAAGCCATATTTATTCAGTGCATACTATACATGAGGAAAAGGGTTTCAATCTATATACTATTTGAGTTATTATTCTAGTAGACTCTATTATTGAATTTTCATTGTTTGATATAGGTTCATCACACTCGTTTTTCTCTATCGATATAGTGTAATTCCTTAGGATTCATATTAAGTAGTCTTTTTGCATTATGGAGCTTGATACACCATTAGGTTTATGATCAGAGTGTGTATGCCAATGTAGGGACTGTCCTATTAAGGTAGGAATCCATCATTTCTACTAGGACCTCTTATTACATGATATAATGGTCTTTGATTTCATTCTCTAAATGGACTGTTTTGTCCCTTGTCACACCTATGTGGATTGTTATTATTGGAGGGATTCATTTAAATTACCATAGGGTGGTACATATACTCACAAGGGTGAGTGGGATATCTATGCTATTAGAGCTAAACCGTATCATCTTGGGCTAGGCGAGGTGACTTCCCATATTGAAATAGATTATGTATATGATTAGTGGTTACATAAAATTGATTTCCCTCTTGTAGTAAATCTATTTAGAGAAGTTTTCCTCAAGGAATTTTCTAGAATACCTCTTAATAGATAGGTATATTTTAATATCGAGATAGTTCTTGGAGCTGCACTGGTGTCAATTACTCCTTACAAGCAGAAAACTATTGAGTTATAGGATTTCAATACGAAGCTAGAGGATTTAGATTTGAAGGGTTTTATATCACCCAATATTTATTCTTGGGTTTCACCGGTCCTTTTTCCAAGATGGAATAGGGAACCCCCAGGATTTTTGTGGATTACAAGAAATTGAATTAGATTACAATGAAAAAATGGTATCCTTTACCGCATATAGATGATCCTTTTACCAGCTCATAGGAATGAGTTAATTCTCAAAGATCAACCTGATATCGATCTATTATGAAGTTCATGTCTGGCCTTCAGATATTCCATGTATGGATTCCCTTAGTCTATACAACTTATATGAGTATCTCGTTATATAGTTCTGTCTTATTAATATTCTTTCTGCCTTTATGAAATTGTTGAATTGGGTTTTCTATCCATATTTGGATTCCAAAACAGTTGTCTTCATAGATGAAATCTTAGTGTATTCTCAAAATCAAAGATAAAATTCCACCCATATTGATATTACATTGAATACACTTTGAGATCCCCACCTTATGATAATCTCAGTAAATTCCATTTTTGGATTGATAAGGTACACTTCCAAGGTTATATAATAATAGATGTAGGAGTTTAAATAGACCTAAAGAAGTTGATATATGCAGTTACCTAGTATATTCCCAATAAAATCTTTGATATACCGAGTTTATTAAGGATAGATGGTTACAACAAGCATTTTATATAGGTTTTATCTTACATAAAAGCACCTATTATGGGATTGACCAAGAATGGTGTCATGTTTATATGGTCAGAATCATGTGAGACGGTCTTTCAATATATAAAAGGGAGATTGAATTTGGGCAACACCATGACCCAAGTTACCTGGAGTTGGTGC
The DNA here is from genome assembly GCA_963277665.1 of Viscum album. NCBI lineage: Eukaryota > Viridiplantae > Streptophyta > Magnoliopsida > Santalales > Viscaceae > Viscum > Viscum album. The sequence goes on along the minus strand of OY728146.1, from coordinate 213,473,598 downwards.
ATTATTACATAAAATTAGCATGATCACAACGGATCAAATCCCGAAAGACCGATCAGTTTAGTAGACTTAGAGGTACTAGATACATAAATAAGTATTACATTACATTATAAAATGAAAAACAACAACAACATCGTCTTTATTTAACACATTCATATCCTTATCCTATCCATGTAGGTCAACCATAAAATACTTATTCACATCCTAGGAAAAATAAAACATAGAAATGGAGTAGCCATGTTCGGTACTGTGGTAGCTGGAACTATTCACTCGATTTGGTCCTTCGGGCCACCAGTTTTGGCCTACAGGTCTCAAGGGCCTTCGGGTCATCAAATGCCTTTGGGCCACAGGGCCTTTAGGCCACGGATACCATGGAGTATCCCAGTTCACATAGAACAGACCCTAGAAGAGGATCAGATCAACAAGAGTAGCATCCACCAGAATAAGAGCTAAATGGATAAGAAGAATGAGAGGGTATGGAAACTACTACTAGGACATGCACAGTGCATCTTTGTATAGGGAAATGCTATTCGGTCAACAATTCATGGTGGGGAGCTAAGTGATCATTGATGTAGAAGTTGGGGAGGGTCAGTTCACATGGGCTGGGACCATGGGTCATGTTTTGGGTATGGTTTGCCTCTCGGCCTTCGGGTCATGTATTGTGGGTCAGTCGGGCCTTGTGTCTTGGTCCTACGGGTCATGTACGAGTTCCCCTTCAACCCTTAAAAGGGGGATTATCCATAATAAAATAACAATAAAGGCTTTCGGGCCATTCAAGCTAAAACAAATGCCTTTGTAAACATAAAGGTCAACATAATATAGCAAATATAAATCAAAATAATGCCATTTACTTATTCACATGGATATTTTACTAGTCGAATAATCACATGTAATATCAATATCCAATTTCATAATGATGGAATACATAATGCCAGACATCATAACCACATAGTCAAGTCCATGTTCAAAGATTAAAAATAATATTTTTTTCAAGGCATTATTCCAAGACAATAGTTTGTCTCATGAGACCTATCGATGAATCAAGGAGATATAGTGGGCTCTACCCATCACTTACTAAGTCCAATGCATTCCTCATATGAAACGGTTGAAACATAACATAAATATTCGTATTAAAACTAGCTTACAAAATTTCACTACTTTATCCATAAACCATTAATGGTATAAAAATAACAAATCCATAGTAAAACATATCACAAAACCTTCAATAAAATATGGAATATTTTTATCATAATAAATCAACTTCAAACAAATTTAAAATCCATCAAAGGATGTTGATATAGATGAAATGAAAACTATTTGAATGAAATACCACTTCTTATTTTGATATAATTTAAAAGTCACATAATTATAAAATAAAACTTTTATTTTTATAATATTCTTATAAACTTATAAGGGAAGCTTCAAAGGTGTTATAATGGTAGAAAATAGTCGCACCCACTGTATAAGTTAAAAAACATTCTTTACTTAATTTTTTCGAAAAGGTTGTAAAGGACCTTGTTTGGAAAATTATGGAAATATTACTTTATAAATATCTTATAAAAAGTAAACCTAGGGTATAAATTACTTTAACCCATATTCTAGGAAATAGAAAAAATATTTTGAAATACATTTTTAAGAAACACAAATTTGGATGATAATGAGGTCCCAGTAGATACTCATGTATAAACAACCTCGGATAATGAAGAGATTGTAGAATTAACCCTTACATTGTACTTTTACTTGACCTAGGTTATGTTAACCTAATTTATAAAAGTTAAATCATTTATATTAAATTATACATGAACCACATATATAAATATGATATCATATATGATCTTTTAATATTTCTTTGTTAATAATATTTCAGTAGTATCGTTGTTTCGGGTGTTAAATGATTCATTTTCCTTTAAATGATAGGTTATGTAAGCCATGTTTGTTATGGATAGGATGTATTTGATTTATATTCAGAATGATATTACATTATTATACATTATTTTTAATCATAAAATGAAAATTATTCTAGAATGGTTATGATGGGGAATGAATCTCATCGCGTTCGTGGAGACGGTAATCCGTACTTACACAGGAGTGACAATATCATTTTATTGATGGTGAAATTGTATGTAATTGGATGGTATATCATATATAAAGAATCCTTAAAATGTAATATTTATTATTTACATCAGTTATACTCATTATTATACACATCCAAATAATGAAGTTTTTGAATAACAAACTACACCACGATGTGGTGACGGTAAGCTATACGTACGCACGTATGGTGACTTGTCATTCATAGGATGGATAGAATAATGAATATGGTTGTAAAATATTTATAATAACATCACAGTATGTATAAGGTAATAGAGTTATTATTTTGGTATGGAAACAAAAAAATTAAGGGGAAGTGGAAGAAGAAAAGAACTTTGAAAGAGATGGTGAAATTATTACCTCTTCTTCGGGTGTTTCATTTTCAGTTGATCAAAAGGGATCATTAGGTTGGATTTATGATCAAAGTAAGGACAATAGGTTTAAGGGATGGTAGTTTAGAGGATATTTGGGTAGGTTTTGGCAGAGCCAAATGGCTTTGGAGGTGTGATTTTGAGAGAAGGGGAAGTAACCTTTTATAAGAGAAGTGAGGGTCACTTTAGAAAAAGCATGAAATATTATTTGATTATACAATTATATTCATTTTATAGTGTCTCCAAAATTATTTATTTCAAGTAAAAGTTTGTTATGAGATGAAAAAATATCAAAAAATAAGTTTTAGACAGGTTTAGGTTACCATATTAACCTTATCTTTTAGATTTAACTCTTAGTTAAATAGTTTAACTTTTACCATGTATTCTTGTATTATTATATTATATGGTTAATAATATTACTATAAAATACCAAGAGAACCCCAACTGGTTAATTAATGATATAACTATTATTATATTTTTTTTTTCTAAACCTTATAATTTTAGGACTATTATATCATTTAATAATATAGTAATTTTTTTTAAAACTCATTTATGTCAATTTTCACAATATTCTTTAATTGATTTTTTGGAATTCTTAACAGCATGATTACTGTGAAAAAAATTCATTGAATCAACTCTAAAATTTCATATTAATCTATAAAATTAGTTGAATTCATAAAAAGTCTATATTTACATTTATTTGGATATTTATAACATCAATTATGTTAACTATTCATTAAAAAGGTAATTACTGCAATATTATTGTGTCATAAATAAATTTAATTATTTAATATCTAAAATTTTTAAATAAAATACAATTATTTGGGAAATAATTTTATATTAATAATAAATATTTATATTCAAATTTATCGTATGTATTACCCTATATTAAAAAAAATTAGTTATGCAAATTTGAATTTAACAGTTTTAACTCTTCTTTAAATAAAATAATAATAAATGTCCTAATCTAATCCAAGTGGACCAAAAGGATCATATTTTATTCCTAAGTTTGATTTTGGTCTAAATACACTTATCCAATAGATTTATTTCATGTTTTAGGGTAATTATAATATCATTTTTATCTTTAATTCCCCTATTTACTTTTAATTATGGTAAATAAAAGTCAAAAGTTACTATTCACCAAAAATTATTTTCATCTTATTGAAACAAATTATATTTACTGATATCAATTGTGTCATTCAGATTTTTGAGATTTGATTCACAAAAGTGGTAAAATTGTGTTTTATTCAAATTTTCTAACGTGCCTAGAAGGTGGGTTAAATACGGAAAAAAGTTCAATAAAATTTTATAAATCTAATATTATTATAAAATGACTCCAATTAATTACATTGAACATATATAAGTATTATGTATCTATTTTTACCTAAAAAAATTTATATAAATAATTTATTTAATTAATTATGAAGTCGGTTTTATATAATAATGTAGTGTTTTTCACTATTCATCAAAAAATGAAAATTTTCATAAAAATACCAAAAATTCACCCTAAGATAATTTTGATATTCCAAATTCAAAAATGAAGTCCATTTTGAAAAATAAAATATATAAAATTTCAAAAAGTTGGTATTACTATTCATTATGGTTAGTTTGGTTGGTCATCGTGTGTTAGAACTCGAAGTTACGTACAATACAAGCTATTGTATTATTCAAAGAGAAGTGTACCATGGAAGCTTGGGGTGTTACAATTCGGCACTATTCATGATTCTTCCAGAGCTGATAATAAGCTATAATGTTTATTTTGATGCATCAGATATCATGCTAGGATTAGTCCTGATGTAGGAACATCATGTATTTGAGTGTGGTTTATGAAATTTTAGGCCTCGTGAGTGGAATTAACTAACACATGATCTCAAGTTATAAGTTTTTGTTCATGACTTGGGTTTTTTGAGTCATTACTAATTGAGAGATCATTTTTTGATGTTAACAGGCCACAAAATAATTTAGTATATTTTCATGTATAATACTTGATCCCTAAACATGGTTGAGTACCTATAGTCCATTATCTTCGATCTTTTTTATATTCATGAGAAAGGAAATATTTTTGTGATGTTATGAGAAGGAGGACAAAAACACGGGTAGTTCTAGAGGCTAGTTGTGAGTGGAATATTATAGACCTATGTTCAAAGATGCACAGAGAGGTTCAGGACTATCTTGGATATTCTATGTAACATCCCAGGTAAATAAATAATAAATAATTTTCATATTTATTAATATTTACGAATTAAATATTAATTTTAATTAAAAGGGGTTTCTACGTTCGATACCGTACTCGATACGCAACAATGAGTTTCTTTGAAAACTTACGTTGCATACAAGTAATAAAATTATATTATTTTAAATGTTAGTTTACGAGTAGTCGTTGTACTGGCGGGAATGGATAGAAATAACTAAAATATGATTATATATGTTTTTAAATGTTTTTACATTTACGCAATAAAAGATAAAGCCTTAAAACACGGAAAGAGTTCAATTTTAGGCATTTATACCCTAATTTTCACGAAAGGTCCACTTATCACCTTTTGATGGAGAACCATCATTAAATATAGTTTTGATCGATCTTATAAATTCTATTGGATCAAATATAACTCTTCTTTAGAATCGGGACATCAAAATTTACTTTGTGTAAATTTTTGGTACCATTCTGATAAAGTTCATTTTTTTATGAATAGTGTAAAATGTTGTATTTTAATTCAAACCCTCTTATTAATCTAATTTATTTATATGATTAGATTATCTTTTGAATTGGTTTTAAAGTGAAATTAGAAAATATTTTTACCATTAAATCCAATAGTGGTCGTTGGAATTAATTTCACTTTGAAATCGGACTTAAACTAGTGTCAATCTTTTGATACTTATTGTTTCATAAAAACGCGTTATTTGCTCTGAAAGCGGGAATTAATTATTAAATTAATTAATGTGACTTATATGTTTTGAATGTTGTAAAATAGACTTCATTTTTTAATTTTTAATATCAAATATAGCTTAGGGTGAATTTTTGGTAATTTTCTGAAAAACTTCAATTTTTGATGAATAGTGAAACCACTAAGTGGTACTTATAAAGACTGATTTTCTGTTTAAATGAAATTTTTCCATCATTGTGTTTTGAATTTCAAAAATCCGACATACATGGTTGTCATTAAGATGTAAAATGCGGTTCAATGAGATTAAAATAATTATTTGGTGAATAGTAACTTATTAAGTTCTTAATCGCGATTAGTGGTAATTAGTGTAGTTTAAGGTAAAAATAATGTTTTAATAATATGAAATGAACTTGACACATGTCCTAACCTCATTGGTTGTGTCATGGCCGACCAAGACAAGCCATGGGTCAACTTGGGGACCCCATGGAGACACTTTGGTTGGGAAATTACATAAATAACTTTTTATTTAATGTAAAAGTAAAAATGACACAAACATGATATGTTTTACTAAAACAATTTTTAATTGGGGTTATACAAGTCAGATTTTTTATTATAAATATTCATTGGAAAGATAAAACGATTTCCTACATAATAGTATTTTTTTATAATTTTTATACATTAAATAAATTAAATTATTTATGACATAATAATGATGCAGCGATGACATCATTATTTGACGATTTAAATAAAATGGAAATATAATGTAAAATCTATGAACTACACATGTCCAAAACCAATTGTATGAGTGTATTTCGAACCCTTATCACCTTATACACGAATTATATCAATGTGGGACCTTTTAAAACCGAAACACATTTTCAAATAAAGTGTTATTTCTTTACATTCCAAAAGTGCCCCTCCTCTCCTCTTATAAAAGGCCCCCACCTCTACCTCATTTCACACACTCCTCAAGCCTTTGGCTCAGCCAACCCCTGCCCATTTACTCTCTCCACATCCCTCTACTAATACTATATGATTCCCTTTGGGCAGAATCCTTTCAAAGGAAGCCTTTAGGCTCAAATCAAAAGGAGTTACACTTTTAAAGGTAATTCATTCTCTCTTGTTCATTTGTTTTATTTTGCTTCTCCAACCCTCTAAACTCTTTTTATTTACTTATTTTGTAACAACACCAGTATCTTCAATATACTAGGATGTTTTTATAAGATTTATTCGAGCTAGACTCTCACACAACTACATCAAATGGTTAAAGAACATACGGTTTCCGTGGATGGTGAAATTCTGCCTCCTGAAACGATGATTGTTCAATACTCATTTAACACCTTCAAAGGTGGCCATTATGATGTCACTATTTTTATATATGATATATAATATGTTTATTTTTTCATTAAGCTTCTGTATTTTTCATTTTGGGCATACCTTTATGGTTTCCATTATGGGTAAACACGGTATCTTCATTTAAGGAAGTGCGGACTACCGCCCCCTCAAAGTGATGTGATTCGTTAATGCCATATGTGGGACGTGTAAAGGATGGATTTAAAGTTATTATATATGATGTTATACTGTAATTATAATATACCTCTATATAATTATTATTTCTTTCCATTAATGTATGATATAGAAATGAAAGTAGCGTTCATGCGTACGTACGGCTTACCGTCTCCAGGAACAGTGCATTTCATTTCTTATCCCCAAATGTAATGTACTATTAAAAGTACATGTATATAATGGATATATATAATTAATGATATATCTAAATGATGAATATAATTCTGGAATTAAAATATACATACCTCTCATTTAGTTTTAATTCCATTAATATGACAAAGAAATGAAAGTAGCGTTCATGCGTACGTACGACTTACCGTCTCCCTGAATGGTGCATTTCATTTCTTACCTCTAAATGATTATGTAATATTATAAATACATGTATATTCTGGATATATATGATATATATGATATATATGATATCCAAATCATAAATTTTATTCTGGATATAAAGAACTTTTGACCACATGAACAACATGTAATTGTAAGAAGTTCACTTTCGACTTAATAACCAAATATCGACAAAACAAACATTATTAACTTAAATGGTTACATAATGTTTATAACATGGAAATAAGTGATATAAAAGGAATAATGAACTTTAAAAAAGTTCTTAATCAAGTATAAATTAACTCAAGTTTATTATTCAGGACGTTAAAGAACGATCGAGTCAAGTCGGACCCGAGGTAAGAGAACTTCTTAACCCAATTTCCATTCTTTGGGTTAATATCCTACTTTAAAATTACGTCATGATATTATTATGTCCTATCTTGTATTTGTACTTTCATTATGTGTAATTATAGTGAATACAAATAATAGATCTATCTTATTTAAAAAAATTATCTTTGTAAGGGACTTCGTCTCAATCTCCTTTCATTGAGGCATATTTCGTTTTATACACAACTTTATTTTATATGGTGTATAAACCCCTTTGACTATTACTTTTATACAAAAGGAATCTTTTTATACGAAGCGTTTTACAAAATGACAAAAAGGAATGTTTCTTTTAACGTACGTGGCGACAAAAACCTTTTTCGCCACCGCGAGTATTATTTGGTCTTTGGCTTCCTCAACAAGCCGTAATGTTTTTAGAGTAAAATAAATACCATATACTCTTTTATGTATTTTGGTATTGAAAATGGTTTTGATAAAGGATTCTCTGTTGTCAATATATTTATGATATATTGTGATTGAAATGTGGAAATGTTATCATTCCTTTATATTGGTTTTATGTTTTATGATTTTATATTGGTACTTGGACATTTTAACGGGTGGTTACGTTATAAACCATATGACGGGTGGTACCGTGAATACCAGGACAAGTGGTTACGTTATAACCTCCAATGCATTGGGTATGGAAGTCGGCCGTATGGCTATTCCATTAAGTATGTATTGAAATTGGCCGTATGGCTATTCAATTAAGTGATATGTGTGGAAGTCGACCGTATGGTTATTCCACTTAAGTATGTTTATGTCCCAAATTACCTTTATATATGTTATGTGTTCTTTATATGGGTTTTATGGTAATTCTTTGGTTACAAAAAGGTAAGTAATGATACTTTACTCAGTGAAGAGTTTTTATTACTTCATAAAGGTGAAAAGTATTACTTTGATAAAGTATACATGGTTTACTTGTTGTTTTGATAAACTAACAATTTTCATTCTTTGTGTATCCCTTACTGAGCTTTTTATGCTCACCCCAAGTTTTTTTGAAATTTTTTTCACAGGACTTAATGTGGAATAGGGTCAAGGATGGGATCAAGGGAAAGTCGTGCTTTATAAAACATGGAACTAGACATGTTTCTTTTTAAGAGTTTTTTTTATTATTATATGGAAACTTAGTAGAAGTGTCTACTTTGTAATCTTTTGAGATGTAATAGTTATGTTATAATTCTCTAAAACTCTAAACCTGAAAATATCCTCAACGTGAATTATTTATTTAATTCAATATTAAGTAAGGTTTAAGGCCGGGGCCTTATAGTTGGTATCAAAGGTCAGTTTAGACAACTTTAGGAGTTAGAAAAGTGTTAAATTATAATATGATTGAAATGATGTAGCATTTACGAATTACCATGTTGTTTCGCCTAAGATATTTCTGTGTTCAGAATGGTTTTCCGTAGAGGAAACAAAGCAGCTATGTTGGGACGACATCAGGAGGAAGATAACCTTCCAAATCAGCAACCTGAGATTGTCGGAATCGGAACTGAACAGTTTGTTGCAGTGATAGCACAGTTGACTCAGGATATAAATGGTGGTGGTATCCATGCACGAGATCAGCCAGATCAACCACAGAGGAACATGTCAGTGGTGGAACACTTCATGAGGCAACATCCCCCATCATTTAGAGGATCATCTGACCCTGTGCAAGCTGAAGGGTGGATTAAAGCATTGGAGAAGATTTTTGATGTCATGGGGTGTTCAGAACATCAAAAGGTTAGTCTTGCTGTTTACAGTTTTGAAGGTGAAGCTGATCAGTGGTGGTCGATGGTGAAAAATATCAGGGATAGTGATGAGATTGAGGATCTTCACTGGGACGAATTCAAAGGTAAGTTTCTTGAGAAATATTTTCCTAAGGTGGTTCGTCTTAGGATGGAAAAATAGTTCCTATAATTGAGGTAGGAGGATGATTCAGTGGCTGCATATGAAGAAAAGTTCACTCGATTGGCAAGGTATGCTCCGAACTTCATACGAGATCTTGATAGTAAAATAAACCGTTTTTACACAGGGTTAAAGCCAAAGTATTGAAGGGCTTTAGCTTCTCGTGAGTTCAAAAGTTACGAAAAATTTGTTCGATGTGCTGAGAAGGTGGAAATGGAGTATGCTCATGATCAGGTGATCTATGACAAACAACAGAATAAGAGGTCTAGTTGGCAGGAAAAGGGGAAGAATTCATCAAAGAAGCAAGGAGGTAAGAAAACCAAATATCCATCCTGTGAGAAGTGTGGTAAAATTCATCCTAGAGAATGTTTATCCAAGTCTGGTAAGTGCTTTCGGTGTGGTAAGTCTGGTCATATTGCTCGTAACTGTAAGGAAGATGATCAAGCAGGCAATGAAAATCCAACGGTAAGATGTTTTAAGTGTAATGAAATGGGTCATTATGCAAACGAGTGGCCAATGAAGAACTGAACTGGGGGAATGCAGCAAGACTACAAGAAGAAAGGGGTGGTGAAATCCTTTGCAACAACTTCAGAAGATTTTGGGACATCGAATGAAGTGGTATCAGCTCCAGGGAGCTCAGTATTTTTCGAAGATTGACTTGAGGTCGGGGTACCATCAGTTGAAAGTAAAAGAAGCAGACGTTCTGAAGACTGCGTTCTGTACTAGATATGGCCATTATGAATTTGTAGTTATGCCTTTTGGGTTAACCAATGCACCTGCTGTATTCATGGACCTTATGAATAAAATTTTCCATGAGTTCTTGGATAAATTTGTGTTTGTGTTTTGAGGTTTTGGAAGAGGTTATGTGTGCCCTGTGATTCACAGTTGAAGAATGAGTTGTTATGTGAGGCTCATAGTTCCCCGTTTTCAGTTCATCCAGGCAGTACTAAGATGTACAGAGATCTGCGGGAGTATTACTGGTGGGATGGAATGAAAAGAGATATTGATAATTTTACTGTGAAGTGTTTGACTTGTCAACAGGTTAAAGCAGAGCGGCAGTTACCGAAAGGGATGCTTCAGCCTTTACCAGTGCTAGAGTGGAAATGGGAGAATTTATCCATGGACTTTGTTGTGGGATTACTGAAGACATCTCGAGGTAATAATGCAATCTGGGTTAGTGTTGATCGCTTGACCAAATCTGCTCATTTCCTTTCTATACGAGATACTTTTTTTCCCTAGATCACCTTTCCCGTTTGTTTCTTAAAGAGATAGTCAGGATACATGGAGTTCCTCTCTCCATTGTATCGGATCGTGATCCCAGGTTTACTTCTAACTTTTGGAAAGGCCTTCAGAAGTCGTTGGATACGGAATTAAATTTTAGTACAGCTTTTCATCCTCAATCAGATGGGCAGTCAGAACGAACAATCCAGACATTGGAGGATATGCTACGAGCTTGTTCTATGGATTATCAGGGAAGTTGGGACCAACATATTTCTTTGGTTGAGTTTTCATATAATAATAGTTTTCATTACAGTATACAGATGGCACCATTTGAGGCATTATATGGGAAGCGGTGTCGAACACCAGCATTTTGGGATGAAGTGGGTGAAAGGAAGCTGATGGGACCAGAATTGGTAGAAGAGATGGCAGAAAAAGTTCATTTGATTCAGAAACACATGAGAACAGCTCAGAGCAGGCAGAAGATTTATGAGGATAACCGGAGGAAGGATCTATCTTTCGAGGTAGGTGATCATGTTTTTCTCAAGGTTTCTCCTTGGAAAAGTGTGATGAGATTTGGTAAGAAAGGAAAGTTGAGTCCAAGGTTTATTAGACCATATGAAATTCTGGAGAGAGTTGGATCAGTTGCATACCGGGAGGCTTTACCTTCGAGTTTATCTCAGGTACACAATGTTTTTCATGTTTCAATGTTGAGGAAGTATATGCCAGATCCATCTCATGTTTTGAGTCCAGAGGTAGTTCAGCTGGAAGAGAACCTATCTTATGAAGAACAACCAGTCCAGATTCTTGACCACAGGGAGCAGGTGTTACGAAATAAGGTGATTCATCAGGTAAAGGTTTTTTGGAAAAACCATGTGATTGAAGAGGCAACGTGGGAATCTGAAAATGCTATGAGGGATAAATACCCCCACTTATTTTGATAAGTGAATAAAATTGTGAGGACGCAATTCCCAAAACGGGGGAAGGATGTAGCATCCCAGGTAAATAAAGAATTAATAATTTTCATATTTATTAATATTTAAGAATTAAATATTAATTTTAATTAAAAGGGGTTTCTACGTTCGATAGCGTACTCGATACACAACAATGAGTTTCTTTGAAAACTTACGTTGCACACAAGTAATAAAATAATATTATTTTAAATGTTAGTTAACGAGTAGCCGTTGTACTGGCGGGAATGGATAGAAATAACTAAAATATGATTATATATGTTTTTAAATGTTTTTACATTTACCCAATAAAATATAAAGGCTTAAAATACGGAAAGAGTTCAATTTTAGGCATTTATACCCTAATTTTCACGAAAGGTCCACTTATCACCTTTTGACGGAGAAACATCATTAAATATAGTTTTGATCTATCTTATAAATTCTATTGGACCAAAGATAACTCTTCTTTAGAATAGGGACATCAAAATTTACTTTTTGTAAATTTTTGGTACCTTTCTGATAAAGTTCATTTTTTTATGAATAGTGTAAAATGTTGTATTTTAATTCAAACCCTCTTCTTAATCTAATTTATTTATATGATTAGATTATCTTTTGAATTGGTTTTAAAGTGAAATTAGAAAATATTTTTACCATTAAATCCAATAGTGGTCGTTGGAATTAATTTCACTTTGAAATCGGACTTAAACTAGTGTCAATCTTTTGATACTTATTATTTCATAAAAACACGCTATGTGCTCTGACAGCGGGAATTAATTATTAAATTAATTAATGTGACTTATATGTTTTTAATTTTTTAAAATATACTTCATTTTTGAATTCATAATATCAAATATAGCTTAGGGTGAATTTTTGGTAATTTTCTGAAAAACGTTAATTTTTGATGAATAGTGAAACCACTAAGTGGTACTTATAAAGACTGATTTTCCGTTTAAATGAAATTTTGCCATCATTGTGTTTTGAATTTCAAAAATCCTACATACATGGTTGTCATTAAGAAGTAAAATGCGGTTCAATGAGATTATAATAATTTTTTGGTGAATAGAAACTTATTAAGTTCTTAATCGAGATTAGTGGTAATTAGTGTAGTTTAAGGTAAAAATAATGTTTTAATAATATGAAATGAACTTGACACATGTACTACCCTAATTGGTTGTGTCATGTCCGACCAAGACAAGCCATGGGTCAACTTGGGGACCCCATGGAGACACTTTGGTTGGGAAATGACATAAATAAATTTTTATTTAATGTAAAAGTAAAAATGACACAAACATGATATGGTTTACTAAAACAAATTTTAAATGGGGTTATACAAGTCAGATTTTTTATTATAAATAGTCATTGTAAAGCTAAAAAGATTTCCTACATCATAGTAGTTTTTTTATAATTTTTAGACATTAAATAAATTAAATTATTTATGACATAATAATGATGCAGCGATGACATCATTATTTGAAGATTTAAATAAAATGGAAAGATAATGTAACATCTATGAACTAAACATGTCCAAAACCAATTGGATGAGTGGATTTAGAACCCTTATCACCTTATCCACTAATTATATCAATGTGGGACCTTTTAAAACCGAAACAAATTTTCAAATAAAGTAATATTTCTTTACTTTCCAAAAGTGCCCCTCCTCTCCTCTTATAAAAGGCCCCCACCTCTACCTCATTTCACACACTCCTCAAGCCTTTGGCTCGGCCAACCCATGCCCATTTACTCTCTCCACATCCCTCTCCTAATCCTAGAGGATTCCCATTGGGCATAATCCTTTCAAAGGAAGCCTTTAGGCTCAAATCAAAAGGAGTTACACTTTTAAAGGTAATTCATTCTCTCTTGTTCATTTGTTTTATTTTGCTTATCCAACCCTCTAAACTCTTTTTATTTACTTATTTTGTAACAAAACCAGTATCTTCAATATACTAGGATGTTGTTATAAGATTTATTCGAGCTACACTCTCACACAACTACATCAAATGGTTAAATAACATTCGGTTTCCGTGGATGGCGAAATTCTGCCTCCCGAAACGATGATTGTTCAATACTCATTTAACACCTTCAAAGGTGGCCATTATGATGTGAATATTTCTATATATGATATATAATATGTTTATTTTTTCTTTAAGCTTCTGTATTTTTTATTTTGGGCATACCTTTATGGTTTCCATTATGGGTAAACACGATATCTTTATTTAAGGAAGTGTGGAATACCGCCCTCTCAAAGTGATGTGATTCGTTAATGCCATATGTGGGACGTGTATAGGATTGATTTAAAGTTATTATATATGATGTTATAATGGAATTATAATATACCTCTATATAATTATTATTTATTTCCATTAAATTATGATATAGAAATGAAATTAGCGTTCATACGTACGTACGGCTTACCGTCTCCATGAACGGTGCATTTCATTTCTTATCCCCAAATGTAATGTACTATTAAAAGTACATGTATATAATGGATATATATAATTAATGATATATCTAAATGATGAATATAATTCTGGAATTAAAATATACATACCTCTCATTTAGTATTAATTCCATTAATATGACAAAGAAATGAAAGTAGCGTTCAGGCGTACGTACAGCTTACCGTCTCCATGAACGGTGCATTTCATTTCTTACCTCTAAATGATTATGTAATATTATAAACACATGTATATTATGGATATATATGATATATATGATATCCAAATCAGGAATTTCATTCTGTATATAAATAACTTTTGACCACACGAACAACATGTAATTGTAAGAAGTTCACTTTCGACTTAATAACCAAATATCGACAAAACAAACATTATTAACTTAAATGGTTACATAATGTTTATAACATGGCAATAAGTGATATAAAAGGAATAATGAACTTTAAAAAAGTTATTAATCATGTATAAATTAACTCAAGCTTATTATTCAGGATGTTAAAGAACGATCGAGTCAAGTCGGACCCGAGGTAAGGGAACTTCTTAACCCAATTTCCATTCTTTGGGTTAATCTCCTACTTTAAAATTACATCATGATATTATTATGTCCTATATTGTATTTGTACTTTCATTATGTGTAATTATAGTGAATAAAAATAATAGATCTATTTTATTTTAAAAAAATGATCTTTGTAATGGACTTCGTCTCAATCTCCTTTCATTGAGGCATATTTCGTTTTATACACAACTTTCTTTTATACGGTGTATAAACCCCTTTGACTTTTACTTTTATACAAAAGGAATCTTTTTATACGAAGTGTTTTACAAAACGACAAAAAGGAATGTTTCTTTTAACGTACGTGGCGACATAAACCTTTTTCACCACCGCGAGTATTATTTGGTCTTTGGCTTCCTCAACAAGCCGTAATGTTTTTAGAATAAAATAAATACCATATACTATTTTATGTATTTTGGTATTGAAAATGATTTTGATAAAGGATTCTATGTTGCCAATATATTTATGATATATTTTGATTGAAATGTGGAAATTTTATCATTCCTTTATATTGGTTTTATGTTTTATGATTTTATATTGGTACTTGGACATTTTAACGGGTGGTTACGTTATAAACCATATGACGGGTGGTGCCGTGAATACCAGGACGGGTGGTTACGTTATAACCTCCAATGCATTGGGTATGGAAGTCGGCCATATGGCTATTCCATTAAGTATGTATGGAAATTGGCCGTATGGCTATTCCATTAAGTGATATGTGTGGAAGTCGACCGTATGGTTATTCCACTTAAGTATGTTTATGTCCCAAGTTACCTTTATATATGTTATGTGTTCTTTATATGGGTTTTATGGTAATTCTTTGGTTACAAAAAGGTAAGTAATGATACTTTATTCGGTGAAGAGTTTTTATTACTTCATAAAGGTGAAAAGTATTACTTTGATAAAGTATACATGGTTTAATTGTTGTTTTGATAAACTAACAATTTTCATTCTTTGTGTATCCCTTACTGAGCTTTTTATGCTAACCCCAAGTTTTTTTGAAATGTTTTTCACAGGACTTAATGTGGAATAGGGTCAAGGATGGGATCAAGGGAAAGTCATGCTTTATAAAACATGGAACTAGACATGTTTCTTTTTAAGAGTTTTTTTTATTATTCTATGGAAACTTAGTAGAAGTGTCTACTTTGTAATCTTTTGAGATGTAATAGTTATGTTCTAATTCTCTAAAACTCTAAACCTGAAAAGATCTTCAATGTGAATTATTCATTTAATTCAATATTAAGTAAGTTTTAAGGTCGGGGCCTTATAGTTGGTATCAAAGGTCGGTTTAGACAACTTTAGGAGTTAGAAAAGTGTTAAATTATAATATGATTGAAATGATGTAGCATTTACGGATTACCATGTTGCTTCGCCTAAGATATTTCTGTGTTCAGAATGGTTTTCCACAGAGGAAACAAAGAAGCTATGTTTGGACGACATCAGGAGGAAGATAACCTTCCAAATCAGCAACCTGAGATTGTCAGAATCGGAACTGAATAGTTTGTTGTAGTGATGGCACAGTTGACTCAGGCTATAAATGGTGGTGGTATCCATGCAAGAGATTAGCCAGATCAACCACAGAGGAACATGTCAGTGGTGGAACACTTCATGAGGCAACATCCCCCATCATTTAGAGGATCATCTGACCCTGT
Source organism: Viscum album (assembly GCA_963277665.1). Lineage (NCBI taxonomy): Eukaryota > Viridiplantae > Streptophyta > Magnoliopsida > Santalales > Viscaceae > Viscum > Viscum album. Next base: position 213,457,267 of record OY728146.1, on the reverse strand, counting down.
GCAAGATGAAGGGTGGATTAAAGCGCTGGAGAAGATTTTTGATGTCATGGGGTGTTCAGAACATCAGAAGGTTAGTCTTGTTGTTTACAGTTTTGAAGGTGAAGCTGATCAGTGGTGGTCGATGGTGAAAAATATCAGGGATAGTGATGAGATTGAGGATCTTCACTGGGACGAATTCAAAGGTATGTTTCTTGAGAAATATTTTCCTAAGGTGGTTCGTCTTAGGATGGAAAAACAGTTCCTAGGATTGAGGCAGGAGGATGATTCAGTGGATGCTTATGAAGAAAAGTTCACTCGATTGGCAAGGTATGCTCTGAACTTCATACGAGATCTTGATAGTAAAATAAACCGTTTTTACTTAGGGTTAAAGCCAAAGTATCGAAGGGATTTAGCTTCTCGTGAGTTCAAGAGTTACGAAAAACTTGTTCGATGTGCTGAGAAGGTGGAAATGGAGTTTTCTCATGATCAGGTGTTCTATGATAAACAACAGAATAAGAGGTCTAGTTGGCAGGCAAAAGGGAAGAATTCATCAAAGAAGCAAGGAGGTAAGAAAAACAAATATCCATCCTGTGAGAAGTGTGGTAAAATGCATCCTGGAGAATGTTTATCCAAGTCTGGTAAGTGCTTTCGTTGTGGTAAGTCTGGTCATATTGCTCGTAACTGTAAGGAAGATGATCAAGCAGGCAATGAAAATCCAATGGTAAGATGTTTTAAGTGTAATGAAATGGGTCATTATGCAAACGAGTGTCCAACGAAGAACTCAACTAGGGGAATGCAGCAAGACTACAAGCAGAAAGGGGTGGTGAAATCCTTTGCAACAACTTCAACAGATGTTGGGCCATCGAATGAAGTGGTATCAGCTCTAGGGAGCTCAGTATTTTTCGAAGATTGACTTGAGGTCGGGGTACCATCAGTTGAATTTAAAAGAAGCAGACGTTCCGAAGACTGTGTTTCGTACTAGATATGGCCATTATGAATTTGTAGTTATGACTTTTGGGTTAACCAATGAACCTGCTGTATTCATGGACCTTATGAATAAAATTTTCCATGAGTTCTTGGATAAGTTTGTGTTTGTGTTTTGAGGTTTGGGAAGAGGTTATGTGTGCCTTGTGATTCACAGTTGAAGAATTAGTTGTTATGTGAGGCTCATAGTTCCCCGTTTTCAGTTCATCCAGGAAGTACTAAGATGTACAGAGATCTGCGAGAGTATTACTGGTGGGATAGAATGAAAAGAGATATTGCTAATTTTACTGTGAAGTGTTTGACTTTTCAATAGGTTAAAGCAGAGCGGCAGTTACCGAAAGGGATGCTTCAGCCTTTACCAGTGCCAGAGTGGAAATGGGAGAATTTATCCATGGACTTTTTTGTGGTATTACTGAAGACATCTCGAGGTAATAATGCAATCTGGGTTAGTGTTGATCACTTGACCAAATCTGCTCATGTCCTTTCTATACGAGATACTTTTTTCCCTAGATCAACTTTCCCGTTTGTTTCTTAAAGAGATAGTCAGGTTACATGGATTTCCTCTCTCCATTGTATCGGATCGTGATCCTAGGTTTACTTCTAACTTTTGAAAAGGCCTTCAGAAGTCGTTGGGTATGGAATTAAATTTTAGTACAGCTTTTCATCCTCAATCAGATGGGCAGTCAGAACGAACAATCCAGACATTGGAGGATATGCTACGAGCTTGTTCTAGGGATTATCAAGGAAGTTGGGAACAACATCTTTCTTTGGTTGAGTTTTCATATAATAATAGTTTTCATTCCAGTATACAGATGGCACCATTTGAGGCATTATATGGGAAGCGGTGTCGAACTCCAGCATTTTGGGATGAAGTGGGTGAAAGGAAGCTGATGGGTCCAGAATTGGTAGAAGAGATGGCAGAAAAAGTTCAGTTGATTCAAAAACACATGAGAACAGCTCAGAGCAGGCAGAAGAGTTATGCGGATAACCGGAGGAAGGATCTATCTTTCGAGGTAGGTGATCATGTTTTTCTCAAGGTTTCTCCTTGGAAAAGTGTGATGAGATTTGGTAAGAAAGGAGAGTTGATTCCAAGGTTTATTGTACCATATGAAATTATGGAGAGAGTTGGATCAGTTGCATACCGGGTGGCTTTACCTCCGAGTTTATCTCAGGTACATAATGTTTTTCATGTTTCAATATTGAGGAAGTACATGCCAGATCCATCTCATGTTTTGAGTCTAGAGGTAGTTCAGCTGGAAGAGAACCTATCTTATGAAGAATAGCCAGTCCAGATTCTTGACCACAGGGAGCAGGTGTTACGGAATAAGGTGATTCATCAGGTAAAGGTTTTGTGAAAAAACCATGTGATTGAAGAGGCAACGTGGGAATCTGAAAATGCTATGAGGGATAAATACCCCAACTTATTTTGATAAGTGAATAAAATTACGAGGATGCAATTCCCAAAAGGGGGGAAGGATGTAACATCCCAGGTAAATAAAGAATAAAGAATTTTCATATTTATTAATATTTACGAATTAAATATTAATTTTAATTAAAAGGGGTTTCTACGTTCGATAGCGTACTCGATACGCAACAATGAGTTTCTTTGAAAACTTACGTTGAACACAAGTAATAAAATAATATTATTTTAAATGTTATTTAACGAGTAGTCATTGTACTGGCGGGAATGGATAGAAATAACTAAAATATGATGACATATGTTTTTAAATGTTTTTACATTTACCCAATAAAAGATAAAGGCTTAAAATACGGAAAGAGTTCAATTTTAGGCATTTATACCCTAATTTTCACGAAAGGTCCACTTATCACCTTTTGACGGAGAACCATCATTAAATATAGTTTTGATAGATCTTATAAATTCTATTGGACCAAATATAACTCTTCTTTAGAATCGAGACATCAAAATTTACTTTGTGTAAATTTTTGGTACCTTTCTGATAAAGTTCATTTTTTTATGAATAGTGTAAAATGTTGTATTTTAATTCAAACCCTCTTCTTAATCTAATTTATTTATATGATTAGATTATCTTTTTAATTGGTTTTAAAGTGAAATTAGAAAATATTTTTACCATTAAATCCAATAGTGGTCGTTGGAATTAAATTCACTTTGAAATCGGACTTAAACTAGTGTCAATCTTTTGATACTTATTGTTTCATAAAAACACGCTATTTCCTCTGACAGCGGGAATTAATTATTAAATTAATTAATGTGACTTATATGTTTTGAATTTTGTAAAATAGACTTCATTTTTGAATTCGTAAAATCAAATATAGCTTAGGGTGAATTTTTGGTAATTTTTTGAAAAACTTCAATTTTTGATGAATAGTGAAACCACTAAGTGGTACTTATAAAGACTGATTTTCCGTTTAAATGAAATTTTGTCATCATTGTGTTTTGAATTTCAAAAATCTGACATACATGGTTGTCATTAAGAAGTAAAATTTGGTTCAATGAGATTATAATAATTTTTTGGTGAATAGTAACTTATTAAGTTCTTAATCGTGATTAGTGGTAAATAGTGTAGTTTAAGGTAAAAATAATGTTTTAATAATATGAAATGAACTTGACACATGTCCTAACCTCATTGGTTGTGTCATGGCCGACCAAGAAAAGCCATGGGTCAACTTGGGGACCCCATGGAGACACTTTGGTTGGGAAATGACATAAATAACTTTTTATTTAATGTAAAAGTAAAAATGACACAAACATGATATGTTTTACTAAAACAATTTGTAAGTGGGGTTATACAAGTCAGATTTTTTATTATAAATAGTAATTGGAAAGATAAAAAGATTTCCTACATCATAGTATTTTTTATAATTTTTAGACATTAAATAAAGCAATATTTCTTTACTTTCCAAAAGTGCCCCTCCTCTCCTCTTATAAAAGGCCCCCACCTATACCTCATTTCACACACTCCTCAAGCCTTTGGGTCGGCCAAACCCTGCCCATTTACTCTCTCCACATCCCTCTCCTCATCCTAGAGGATTCCCTTTGGGCAGAAGCCTTTCAAAGGAAGCCTTTAGGCTCAAATCAAAAGGAGTTACACTTTTAAAGGTAATTCATTCTCTCTTGTTCATTTGTTTTATTTTGCGTCTACAACCCTCTAAACTCTTTTTATTTACTTATTTTGTAACAAAAACAGTATCTTAAATATACTAGGATTTTGTTATAATATTTATTTGAGCTACACTCTCACACAACTACATCAAATGGTTAAAGAACATACGGTTTCCGTGGATGGCGAAATCCTGCCTCCCGAAACGATGATTGTTCAATACTCATTTAACACCTTCAAAGGTGGCCATTATGATGTCACTATTTTTATATATGATATATAATATGTTTAGTTTTTCTTTAAGATTCTGTATTTTTCATTTTGGGCATACCTTTATGGTTTCCATTATGGGTAAACACGATATCTTCATTTAAGGAAGTGTGGACTACCGCCCCCTCAAAGTGATGTGATTCGTTAATGCCATATGTGGGACGTGTAAAGGATGGATTTAAAGTTATTATATATGATGTTATACTGGAATTATAATATACCACTATATAATTATTATTTCTTTCCATTAAAGTATGATATAGAAATGAAAGTAGCGTTCATGCATACGTACAGCTTACCGTCTCAATGAACGGTGCATTTCATTTCTTATCCCCAAATGTAATGTACTATTAAAAGTACATGTATATAATGGATATATATAATTAATGATATATCTAAATGATGAATATAATTCTGGAATTAAAATATACATACCTCTCATTTAGTTTTAATTCCATTAATATGAAAAAGAAATGAAAGTAGCGTTCATTCGTACGTACGGCTTACCGTCTCCATGAACGGTGCATTTCATTTCTTACCTCTAAATGATTATGTAATATTATAAATACATGTATATGCTGGATATATATGATATATATGATATCCAAATCAGGAATTTTATTCTGGATATAAAGAACTTTTGACCACATGAACAACATGTAATTGTAAGAAGTTCACTTTCGACTTAATAACCAAATATCGACAAAACAAACATTATTAACTTAAATGGTTACATAATGTTTATAACATGGCAATAAGTGATATAAAAGGAATAATGAACTTTAAAAAAGTTCTTAATCAAGTATAAATTAACTCAAGTTTATTATTCAGGACGTTAAAGAACGATCGAGTCAAGTCGGACCTGAGGTAAGGGAACTTCTCAACCCAATTTGCATTCTTTGGGTTAATATCCTACTTTAAAATTACGTCATGATATTATTATGTCCTATCTTGTATTTGTACTTTCATTATGTGTAATTATAGTGAATACAAATAATAGATCTATTTTATTTAAAAAAATGATCTTTGTAAGGGACTTCGTCTCAATCTCCTTTCATTGAGGCATATTTCGTTTTATACACAACTTTATTTTATACGGTGTATAAACCCCTTTGACTTTTACTTTTATACAAAAGGAATCTTTTTATACGAAGCGTTTTACAAAATGAAAAAAAGGTATTTTTCTTTTAACGTACGTGGCTACAAAAACCTTTTTCGCCACCGCGAGTATTATTTGGTCTTTGGCTTCCTCAACAAGCCGTAATGTTTTTAGAATAAAATAAATACCATATACTCTTTTATGTATTTTGGTATTGAAAATGGTTTTGATAAAGGATTCTATGTTGTCAATATATTTATGATATATAGTGATTGAAATGTGGAAATGTTATCATTACTTTATATTGGTTTTATGTTTTATGATTTTATATTGGTACTTGGACATTTTAACGGGTGGTTACGTTATAAACCATATGACGGGTGGTGCCGTGAATACCAGGATGGGTGGTTACGTTATAACCTCCAATGCATTGGGTATGGAAGTCGGCCGTATGGCTATTCCATTAAGTATGTATGGAAATTGGCCGTATGGCTATTCCATTAAGTGATATGTGTGGAAGTCGACCGTATGGTTATTCCACTTAAGTATGTTTATGTCCCAAGATACCTTTATATATGTTATGTGTTCTTTATATGGGTTTTATTGTAATACTTTGGTTACAAAAAGGTAAGTAATGATACTTTATTCAGTGAAGAGTTTTTATTACTTCATAAAGGTGAAAAGTATTACTTTGATAAAGTATAAATGGTTTACTTGTTGTTTTGATAAACTAACAATTTTCATTCTTTGTGTATCCCTTACTGAGCTTTTTATGCTCACGCCATGTTTTTTTTGAAATGTTTTTCACAGGACATAATGTGGAATAGGGTCAAGGATGGGATCAAGGGAAAGTCATGCTTTATAAAACATGGAACTAGACATGTTTCTTTTTAAGAGTTTTTTTTATTATTCTATGGAAACATAGTAGAAGTGTCTACTTTGTAATATTTTGAGATGTAATAGTTATGTTCTAATTCTCTAAAACTCTAAACCTGAAAAGATCCTCAATGTGAATTATTCATTTAATTCAATATTAAGTAAGGTTTAAGGCCGGGGCCTTATATTCTATACTTTCATTATTATCAGTGAGATATTCACTTATGGAGAAAGTGAAGATGGTTTAGTTTTCATACCTTGAAGACTTATTCTTATAGAAAATTATTCCTACTGAGGAACCACCTATAAATTGATCTGTCGATTCTGATAACATCATGCATATACATAGGTGCATCCAGATGCTAGATAGAAAAGAGAGGATATTATGTGAGAGTTGCATGCTTCTTAGTGGGAATTTTATCCATGTATCTCTAAGATGTATAATAATATGTGCTAAAAATATTGGTTCCCTAGGATTAAACATCAGATCATGGGTTTTATAACTAGGTGTTCCACCTATCAGAAGGTGAAGGTGGAACACCAATGGCCTATGGCCTTGTTAAAATATTTAACAATCCGAGAATGTAAATGGGAAGATGTTGTGATGGATTTTTTTAACATCTTACCAAGGTCTCCATGAGTTATTTTCTCTGTTTGGATAGCCATGGATCAACTAATAATGGTTGAACACTTCCTTTATATCCAAGAGACATTCTTAGTAGATGAACTGAGAATATTTTATGTCTACGAGATTATACAGCTAAATGGGGTTCCTCATTCTATCATTTTAGATAGGGATTCTCATTTCACACCAAGGTTATTGAAGGGTTTACATAAGGGTTTGGATATATAGGTGCTTCTGATCACAGACATTAGCACTCAGACGGATTTGTAGTTAGAGTGAACCATACAGGTGTTAGAGGACATGCTCTGGGAATATGTCCTTGATTTCCAAAATAATTGGGAAATGAATATTTATATCATTAGATTTTCCTAAAATAATAGCTTTATTATGACGATACAGATGGATCCTTATGAGGCCCTCTATGGTAGGTTAGGTCTTTCACTACTTTGTGGTTAGATGAAGGATAGGCAGCACTATAAGGTTCTCATGTCATTTAGGAGACTTCAGAATAGGTTCATGTCACTAAGAAGCCTATGTCTAGCACTCAGTCTTGATATAAATCTTACGTCAATAGCCATTAATAACCTATGGATTTTGATGTTAGGGATGATATTGTCTTATGAGTATCACCCAAACTTGGGTATAGAATGATACAGAGGTAAGGGAATTTGTCACCTCATTATATCGATATTTTTGAGATATTAGAAAGAGTTAGGATGGTAGCCTATTAGATTATATTACCTTATAGGTAGTGTTCCATGCATGGTGTCTTCTATGTTTCGCAGGATCAAAATTATCATTCTAACTTATCTCATTATTTTGATCTCAGTGATATCTATTTAGACACAAGTGTTTCTTCTGAGAAGTATAATATACAAATCATTGAATGGATCATGAAATCCATTTGAGTCTGGTATGTCCCTTTATTACGACTACTATGGAAGCACAGCTGGTCGTAGGAAAATACTTGAGTGTTGGATGTTGACGTATGAGCTCTATGGACAATTCTTTCTTACAAAACGTTTCACTGACCATGAAATGAAAATTTGTTGATGAATTCATTTGAGGATGGATAAATGTAAGAACCGAGCTTTTATACAAGGTATAAATCCTTTAATATCTTGTTTAATTGTTTGGTTTTAATATAATAAAGATTCCTAGTGAGGATATGAAATAAAAAGGGGGGTTTGAGGCTTGTTTAGAGCCTAAATACCTGCTTTTTTGGAAGAAATCACAAGGTTGCAGGGCTAGTAAAAACTATGCAGTCTAACCCAGGTGGTTTCTCCTATCGACTTGAATAATTTCATATGGCATCGAAGGGCTCATGGTTTTCCATAAAGAAGAACCCTAGGCCAAAAACCCATGCTGGATGTCTATAATTTTTAGCTGAGGTGAAAAGCATAGTTTGCACAATGTTTTACCAACTGTGTGCATGAACCATGTAAGAGAGTTTTTGGGTTAGTGTGTTTTAAATTACTAGTGAATGGTTTTTAAAATCATGTATCAAAACCATAAAACCTAGTAAATTGTGTAATTTTACCATTTTCCCTTAATTTATTTTAACCATAAATCTCTTCCTCCTATTTTTATATTACAGTGATAGGAGGCTCTGTTTTCCTCCTTTGAGAGCTCAATCCTCCTTCAACCAAGGCTCTTGGATAACATTCTAATCCATAGTCCGACTCAATATTTATTCATATCATGTAATGAAATCCGTTAAGATATATATTCATATTGTTATTTTAGAAATTTTTCTTTCTATCGATGGTGTTTTTTAAGTGCATGATGATATTCCCAAATTTTCATCAATTTTTCTATTATTCAATTTTCTCCTAATATAGACAAAACCAAAGACTAATTCTAGATGAGTGATTCTCTCTATTCATGTAGTGGGTGGTCTAGTTTTTATCCCTTTAATTTTAAATGTTTTATAATATGTTTTGTTGGTCCACATTCTAGTCTCACCATGCATTTCCTCTAAATTGAATATGTCTAAAATTGGTTTCCTAATTCAGGAACCTAAGGACTTTTGAGAACCTAGTACATGTTGAGATCATCCGACTCAAAGTTATTCACCCCATTGGGTGTTCCCTTTTCTATTCCTACGTGGAATACTTGTTTATATATCCAAAAACTATTGATGTGTCTGGCCTTACTTCTAAATTTTGATATCATAAAATGGGTGATTATTATAGCATAGAATGGCTAACACACTTATCAATTTTAAAATAATTGAATAGAGGGGATTGGTACAACAACATCACCTAATAAAATTTAATAATGGTTACCCCTTGTTAGTATTGAATTTAAATGAATTATGAATTAACTATTGGATATGATTAAATCCTTAACTATTTATAATTGTTATTATCAACATAGAGACCCATCAATTATAATTTGGGCATGATGTCGCTAACCCTTTATAAGTGGGCATGACGACCCTTTTTCATTTTTATATATGGGCATGGAGTCCCTTATTCTAATGTGATACATGGGCATGGAGACCCTCATTAAATTATGATATAGCATGGTGACCATATTACTATAATATTGGGAATTGCATCCCCTATTCATGAGATACTAAGAATGGAATCCCCTGATACTCATTATACTCTTGTTATAGCTTATGGACACATGATTTATGCACGAGGTCTTGGATATTAGATGTTTCAATATATATGGATGTAGATGTCACTATGTATACAATCCATATATGTGTATACATCTTGTTACTTGTTTAGGGATTATCTATATTTGGCCAAAGAAGTTACTGTCAGCTTGGTGTCCTTCTGAAACAATAGCCGAACCTTTACATCTATATTACTACTTAATATATTACATGCACATTTCTATAGTATATGCACTGATTGTATATTTACAGATAGAATTGGTGGTCTACTACTGAGTTTATTTCACCCCCTATCCAAGATATCATTAGTACCTGGTAAAATTATATGGATGAAGGTAGAGATAGAGTAAAGTTCCCAATTATTGATACTTTACATGTCTACAGTATGGGAGCATGGTAGAATAGGACAAAGCTATGGATCATGATGCAAGTCGAGATAGTTCTTTTTGAGTCTTTTTCACTTTTTGATACAGGTACTATATAGCATGCTTGACTATTCCTTTTTTTCAGACATCTAGAGTATCATAATCTTGAACACGACACTGGTTATTTCTGTTATTGGTTATTTATACCATTTGTATTATTAAACTTTTTCTGCTAGTTTTTAGTTTATAATTATTATTTTTTTAATTTATCTTTCTTTTTCCACCACTGTGATACTTTGGTCATGATGGTATAGTCTCCCCACTGTACCACCTTATACCCTCGCTACTAGTCAACAGCCTCCGACATTTGGGGAGCTATGATTCAGTCCATGTATTATATAGTATTTAATTTGTCTTTTAGGATCCTGATAATTTATATTATGTACGAATTCATTCATGATTACAAATTCAATCTCAAATTAAAAATTTAATATAACTTCATTAAAGTTATAATTTATCTTATCATGATACACTGAAAGCCAATACATACCCAAAATAACATCCATCTCAACTATGAGCAGAAAAAAATATTTTTTTAACACCCAAGATTTCTTAATATTTTATTTCTTCAAAGTAATTCAATAACTTGCACTACACGCAACACCGAGTTCAAGCGCACCACGACTTTCCAAACTATCCGTTAAAAAGCAATTATGAATAATATTAACTGAATTTTGAACTTCATATAATCCTTATAATTTTAGAATCCATATTATGAGTTTCTTAGACATAATGTAAGAACAAATTCACTTTTTTCAAATAATAGAAGTATTTTTTAAAAAAAAATGCAATTTTACCGCCTTTTATCGGAGAACCCTTTTTAAATCCAATATTTGAAAATTTTATATATTAAATTTGAAAAATAAACTTCTTCTGTATAAATGGGACATAATAATTTGGTTTCAATAGATTTTGGGTGTTTTTCTGAAGACTTTCATATTTGGATGAATAGTGAAAAATATTATATTTTACCTGAAAACAACTTTTTTAATAAAAATAATTTATAGTGTTGAATTATACATATTAATGGTTTGGAAGTATAATTAGATTATATTTTTTTAATTTAATCCATTTATGGTCATTGTATGTAATTTCACTATAAAATTGGACATAAACAAGTGTCAATCTTTTGATAGTTATTATTTCTTAAAAATACACTTTTGGTTTTGACAATAGAATTAAATTTAAATTAATTAATGCATATTCTATGATTTTAAATTGGTAAAATAGAATTAATTTTTTAATTTGTAATATCAAAATTATCTTAGGTTTAATTTTTGGTATTTTTCTGAAAACTTTCAGTTTTTGATGAATGGTGATCAACACTGAGTTATATTTTAAAACCGAAATTTTATTTAAATAATTATTTATTTTATTTAAATTTATTTTAGGTAAAAGTGGATACATAATACCTATATAAGTTCAATTTAATTCATTGGAGTCAGTTTATAATAACTTAAGATATATTAAAATTTTATTGAACTTTTTATCGTCTTTACCCACCTCTTAGGGGCATTTGCAAATTTACATAAAACTTAATTTTACTGCTTATGTGAGTTGAATTTCAAAATTACTATAGACATGGTTGATATCAGTATGAAAAATGTGATTTAATAAGATGAAAATAATTTTTGGTGAATAGTAACTTTTTTACTTTTATTTACCACGGTTAAAAGTAAATAGGGTAATTAAGTATAAAAATGATATTATTATTACCCTAACACATGTCTTAATTCTATTAGATATATGTAATTCGACAAAAAGAAACCCTTTAAATAAAATATGATCCTATTTGGTCCACTTGGATTAGATTAGGACATTTATTATTATTTAATTAAAAGAAGTGTTAAAAGTGTTAAATTCAATGTTTAATAACTAAACATTTTTAATATAGGGCTACACATAAGATAAATTAGACTATAAATATTCATCATAAATACAAAAATATTTACTACATAATGTTAATTTATTTATATTTTTTAGACATTAAATAATTTAATTTATTTATGACACAATGATGATGAAGTAATTACCTAATTAAGGAAATATTAAAATATTTGATATTATAATTATCAAAATAAGTGTAATTTGATACTTTTATGAATTAAAATAACTTTAAATATTAATATAAAATCATAGGGTTGGTTAAATTAATTTTGTTTAAGTAATGATGCTGTTATAAATTTCACAAAAACAAGATACCAAATAGTTTCAAAATTTACATAAAAGAATTTAAAAAAAATATTATATTATTAATTGATATTATATTCTTAAAAATCTAAGGTTTAGACAAAGGACTTATATAAATATATTTGTACCATTAATGAACCACTAGGGGTTCTCTTGGAAGTATATAGAATGTTTATTATCCATATAATATAAAAATACAAAGAGACATGGTAAATGTAAAACTATTTAACTAAGAGGTAAATCTAATAGATAAAGTTAATATAGTGACCCAAACCTGTCTAAAACCTATTGGTTGAGTTGTTTTTGACCAATCCCCACATTATCTTTTAAATAATTCATTTTATAGTCATTAGAAACCGAAAATTATTTTATTATAAAATAATATTTCCAACATTTCCTATGGGGCCCCTCACCCCTCTTATAAAAGGGAACTCCCCCTTCTCTCGAATTAACACCTTAAAAGCCATTTGTCTAGGACAAAACCTACAAAAATACCCTCTCAACTGTCCTACCGTTTTTCTATAGGCCTTCCTTAAGTCCTAAATCCATCCTAAGGAGCCCTTTTGATCAAATTATAATGAAGAACCTGAAGAAGAGGTAAATATTTCATCACCTGTTTCAAGTTCCTTTCTTCTTCAACATCCTTTTTCTTTGTTGTTTCCATTCTAAAATAATAACTCTAGTATATTCTATATACTGTGATGTTATTATAAATATGGTATAACCAAATTCATTAATCTATCCATCCTTTGAATGACATGTCACCATAAGAGCGTACGTACGGCTTACCGTCTCCACGTTGTGGTGTAATTGTTATTTAATACATTATTATTTGGATTGGTATAATAATTATTTTTAATTGATTTAAATAACAAATATAACATGATAATTATTCTGTATATATGATATACCATCCAATTATATATAATTTTAATATCAAAAGAATGATATTGTCACTCGTGCGTACGTATGAATTACCGTCTCCACGAACGTGATGAGATTCATTCCCCATCGTATCCATTCAAGAATAATTTTTATTAGATGATTAAAAATTATTTTTAAAGACTTGATATCATTCTGGATGTTAATAAGATACATCCCATCTATGACAAATATGACTCACATCACAAATAATATAATGGAAAATGAATCTGTTAACACCCAAAATGATGATAATACTATGATATTATTAACAAAGAAATGTTAAAAGATCATATATGATATCATATTAATGTATATGATTATTTTATAATTTAAAAACAATTATTTCACCATTATACAGGAGTTTAACCTACCCTCGACCAAGGAAAAGTACAAGGTAATGGTTAATTTCTCAATCTCATTATAATACAAGATTGTTTATGGGTAAGTTTTTACTGGAACATATTTATTACCCATGTCCATGATTCATAAAAGAGTTTTCAAAGGAATTCTATTTAAGAGACTCTTTTACTAAAACATAATTTTAAATGTTTTAAATATTAATTCTTCTAAATAATTCTCATTAATATTTATGTTTTCAAAATGGGTTTTAAGGACTTATTTATATGGGCCTAAATGTTTTTATAAAGTTAATTCCTTTAAAAATTATCAAAGTGGTATGGGACACTTTTATACAAAAATGTCTTTAAATGTATTCCTTTCAAAATGGTGTGAATTTTAAATTTTTTCATGAAAAAAAAATATTTCTCTCAAAGAGTTTTCCAAATCATTTTCATATATGTCAACATCATTTGATGGATTTTAAACTTGTTTGAAGTTGGTTTATTATTATACAAATCTTTATTATTGTATCGAAGGTTTTCTGATATGTTTGACTGTTGATGTGTTATTTTTATAGCATTCATGGTTTATGGATAAAGTATTGACATTTCGTATGCTAGTTTTAATACGAATATTTATGTTATGTTTAAAACATTTCATATTAGGAATGCATTGGACTTAGTAACTTATGGGTTGAGCCCACTATAGCTCCTCGATGCATCAGTAGGTCTCATGAGACAAAATAGTGTCTTTGCAGAAGGCCTTATCCAAATATTATTAGTAGTCTTATCACAAGGCCATGAAAATGTGGTTATGAAAGTTTGGCATTATGAATTCCATCATTATGAAAGTGGCGATTGATATTTCATGTGATTATTCGACTAGTATAATAAACATGTGAATAAGTAAATGGAATTATTTGATTTTATATTTTCCATATTATGCTGAAGTTCAAGTTTACAAGGCTTTTGTTTTATTCTTATACATTTCCTTAAATGTTTATAAATATTTATGAAAGTTTCCACATTATTTTTATCCTTACTGAGTATCTGAGCTCACCCCTTTCTATGTTTTATTTTTTCCAGGATGCGAAGAAGAATATTATGATTGACATGTAGGGATAGTCTACATGATTATAGTGTTTTCTATGGAAATAATGTTTCTATAGTTTTCCATTTTATGATGTAATGTAAACCATATGAATGTATCTAGTATTTCCATGGCTACTAAACTAATCGGTCTTTCAAGACTTGATCTTTTGTGATCATGCCAATGTTACGCAATAATGAACCAACCCTTGGTAACTAGGGTCCGGTCATTATAGTTGGTATCAGTGGAATTTTAGTAATAACCTTGGAAACTAGATTTAGATAAGCTTTGATTTGAGCACACTGCCCTTAGATAGACTTTGAGGATTAGTATAGGAGAATGTCCTAGAATTTTGGTATTGTAGAGATTTTGTGAGTTTTCAAGCAATAAATCCCTTTCTGGATATGAGCAGGTAGAGGCAGCTATAGCACAGATGTACCTAGGGGTAAAACCTGAAAGTAATGCTTTGAGATAGACTCGAACGGGAACTGGTGCATGACAACAGGCCTTACTGCACTCTTGGTTACGACACTCTCAGGGGATATTCTTAGGATAATTTTCATTTTAATTAAAAACCATTATGAAGGGTTTATGAGTATATACTTCTTCAAAGAAATTTTTTTATGATTATGGATTTTATCCATAAACTTTTCAATTTACATTAGGTATTTTACATGTTTGGAATTATTCATTGCAATTCATAAACTAGCCTAGTGTATTTCATTGTATAGAAATGGTTCCCAGTAGAAGGAATATGAACTCCAGAAATATGTATAATCCAAAGAGTAAGAAAGATCATATCTTTCATGGTATTAACCCAATATTTATGAGGGAAATAGTCTCTCTTGTATTCTCAACATATGAAGAAATAGTATCATGTGTTAATAAGATAAGTATAGAATTCTCTAAGTCCTATGGCTTTGAAAGGAAGCAAGAGTATAAAAGGATGAAAGATAGAAAGATGGATAAAGTCAAGAGGGAAAAGAAGTATTTTACCATATGTGATAACCTTGGAAAAAATATCACTGGTGAATACTTGAAAGGAATGAGATTTGGTTATAAGTGTGGAGAAAAAGGACACCAAGTACGTGATTGCAAGGGTAAGAAAAATGTTTCAAATGTAAAATGCTTCATCTACATGGTGTTGGGACACTATGCAAATTAATGTCCCAGACATCAGAGTATACCGCAAATGAAGCTATTGGATAATAATCAAGTTATGATACTACCTCACATGAAGAGGAATGGATAGTGTTCTTATGTTTTTATTATAGAATTATTTCACTTTAGTGTTGTATCATCAATATAATAGTTATTTTAATTATGAAGATAAATCAGGGTTGTACAACAATACTATTTTATTGAGGATTTGAGATTATATGGTTCTATGAAAATTGACATAATAGTAAGCTACACATTTTGGAAAATACATGGTTGAATGAAAGGTAATCCTTAATATGGTCCCGATAATGAGGTATTTGTTTTAGAATAAGAGATGGTTGATTTGGATAAATTACATTATATATTCTTGATTACCATGAAACTGATTAATGATTTTTATATTCCATCATCATTGAAGTTTAAATCATTTTTGGATAGAATAAGTATATCCAGTATTCTATAAGGAATAAGGGAGTAATAACGAAATCAATAAGGTTTTATGGTATTTCAAGATGTTGCTGTGTTTTAAAAGAAGACATGATGAAGGTGTTCACATGTTATACGTGGAAAAAGGGATCTTCATTGTGTTTAACATCCTTATAAATTTTTGACTGTGAGTTTGGAAAGAATTATTTTGGATAATTCTAGTTTTAGATTATTTTTGGATTGCCATAAAAGGATAACCCGGAGGTCGGGCGGCAACCAGTCACGTCTAGCAAGGCTGTGAGACTTGAACCTGAAACCGAAGGGTTACAAGGGTGTATCACCTACCACTGGTCCACGGGATGTCCTAGACTGAATAATGTATTTTTTTTTAAAAAAGTTCTGGTAGATGAATTATAAATTAATTTTTTTGGAACCCTATTCGAATAGGATAAATAGAATATTTTTTTAGTTCTATTATCTTTTAGAGTGAAAGATGAGTTTCTGGTAGAAATTAGTTAAAGGATGGAACTCTACCTGTCAAGTATATTTTTTTTCTTCTATTATTCTAGGAATAAATTAATTATTAAACTTTAGGTAAGGATCTTAAAACTAAAAATGTGTAATCCTAATACCTTATGTTTTGTTGAACATATGATATTTTAAATCATCATAGATTGATGTCTTTGAGGGCCTCAATTCTACAATTGTTTGTGATTGATGACCTCAATCAATCCCTATAAATATAAACATTTTTCCTCCAATTATATGTCTCTAATTTCAACCAATGTTCTCCTAATCGAGATCATAATTTTGTGGTGACTTTTTCATTCCCCTTTTCCTCTTATTAAGACTAAATTTTATTAACCCAATTTCCGATATGGGTTTTCCCACAAAGGTATCTTCTATTTTCAACCTTTTATCTTCGAAGAGAATTTTCAAATTTTGAGGATGCAATTTATTGAATGAGGGATTAATGTAACACCCCAACATTTCATAATACTTTATTTCTTCAAAGTAATTCAATAACTGTCACTACACGCAACACCGAGTTCATGCGCACCACGACTTACCAAATTATCTGTTCATAAGCATTTATAAATAGTATTAACATAATTTGGAACTTTATATAATCTTTATAATTTTAGAATCCATATTATGAGTTTATTAGACATAATGTAAGAACAAATTCATTTTTTTCAGATAATAGAAGTATTTTTTAAAAAAATGCAATTTTACCGCCTTTTAATGGAGAACACTTTTTTAAATCCAATATTTTAAACTTTTATATATTCAATTTTACAAAATAAATTTCTATATTAGAAACAGGACATAATAATTTAGTTTCAATAAATTTTTGGTGTTTTTCTGATAAATTTCATATTTGGGTGAATAGTGAAAAATACTATATTTTAACTAAAAACAACTTTTTTAATCGAAATAATTTATAGTGTTAAATTATACATTTTAAGGGTTTGGAAGTATAATCAGATTATATTTTTACAATTTAATCGAATGACAGTCATTATAAGTAATTTCACTTGAAAATTTGACATAAATAAGTGCTAATCTTTTTATAGTTATTATTTCATAAAAAACGCTTTTTGGTTTTGACAGCGGGAATTACTTTTAAATTAATTAATTCAAATTATAGGTTTTGAAATTGGTAAAATAGAATTAATTTTTGAATTCAGAATATCAAAATTAGCATATGTTGAATTTTTGGTATTTTTCTGAAAACTTTTAGTTTTTGATGAATAGTGAAAACAATGAGATATAGTTTAAAACTGAATTTTTATTTAAATAATTATTTATTTTATTTAAATTTATTTTAGGTAAAAATAGATACATAAAACATATATATGTTCAATGTAATTTATTGGAGTCATTTTATAATAACTTTAGATATATAAATATTTTATTGAACTTTTTACTGTCTTTACCCACCTCGTAGGAGCATTTCAAAATTTACATAAAACATAATTTTACCACTTATGTGAGTTGAATTTCAAAAATCCGAGAGAAACGGTTGATATTAGTAAGAAAATTTTGGTTCAATAAGATGAAAAGAATTTTTTTTGTGAATAGTACATTTTTACTTTTATTTACCACGGTTAAAAATAAATAGGGTAATTAGGGGTAACAATTATATTATTATTACCCTAATACAAGTCCTAATTCTATTGGATAAATGTAATTCGACCTCAAACAACTTTAGGAATAAAATATTAACCTCTTTGGTCCACTTGGATTAGATTAGGACATTTATTATTATTTAATTAAAAGAAGAGTTAAAAGTGTTAAATTCAATGTTTAATAACAAAACCATTTTTAATATAGGGTTACACATAAGATAAACTTGACTATAAATATTAATTAGAAATATAAAAATATTTCCTAAATAATGGTAATTTATTTACATTTTTTAGACATTAAATAATCTAAATTATTTATGACACAATGATGATGGAGTAATTACCTAATTAATGAAATATTAAAATAAATGATATTATAATTATCAAAATAAATTTTATTTTAGACTTTATATGAATTACACTAAATTTATAGATTAATATGAAATGTTAGGGCTGGTTAGATTAATTTTTTTCTATATAATAATTCTGTTATGAATATAGAAAAAACAAAATACCAAAAAGTGTCAAAATTAACATAAAAGTGTTTTTAAAAAAAAACATATTATATTATTAATTGATATTATATTCCTAAAAGTATAAGGTTCGACCAAATGACTTATATAATGATATGTGTATCATTAATGAACCACTTGGGGTTCTCTTGGAAGTACATAGTATTTTTATCAACCATATAATATAAAAATACAAAGAGACATGGTAAATGTCAAACTATTTAACTAAGAGTTAAATCTAAAATATAAATTTAATATAGTGACCCAAACCTATCTAAAACCTATTGGTAGAGTTTTCTTAGACCCATACCCACCTTATACTTTAAATAATTCATTTTTGAGTCATTAGAAACCGAAAATGATTTTATTATAAAATAATATTTCTAGTTTTTCCTATGGTGCCCCTCACCCCTCTTATAAAAGAGAACTCCCCCTTCTCTCTAATTTACACCTTCAAATCCATTTGGCTCGGCCAACCCCTTCCAAAATACCCTCTCAACTCTCCTATCTTCATACTATAGGCCTTCCTTTAGTCCAAAAGCCAACCTAAGGAGCCGTTTTGATCAAATCAAAAGGAAGAACCTGAAGAAGAGGTAAATATTTAATCACCTCTTTCAAGTTTCATTCTTCTTCCACTTCCTTTTTCTTTTTTGTTTCCATTATCAAATAATAAATCCAGTATCTTCTATATAATGTAATTTTATTATAAATATGGTACAACCAAATTCATTATTTGATCCATCCTTGGAATGGCATGTCGCCATACGTGCGTACGTATGGCTTACCGTCTTCACATCATGGTTTAATTGTTATTCAATACATTATTATTTGGTTGGGTATAATAATGATGTTTAATTGATGTAAATAATAAATATAAAATGATAATTATTCTATATATATGATATACCATCCAATTATATATTATTTTAATATCAAAAAAATGATATTGTTGCTCATGTGTACGTACAGATTACGGTCTCCACGAACGCGATGACATTCACTCCTCATCGTATCCATTCAAAATTAATTTTCATTATATGATTAAAAATAATGTTTAAGGACTTGATATAATTATGGATATTAATAATATACAACCCATTCATAAAAAATATTACTCAAATAACAAATAATATAAAGAAAAATGAATCTGTTAACACCCGAAACGATGATAATACTAAGATATTATTAACAAATCAATGTTAAAAGATCATATATGATATCATATTAATGTATATGATTGTTGTATAATTTTATAACAATTATTTCACCATTATACATTAGGTTAACCTACCCTCGACCAAGGAAAAGTACAAGCTAAGGGTTAATTTCTCAATCTCATTATTATTTGAGATTGTTTATGGGTAAGTTTTTACTCAGACATATTTATGCCCCATGTCTGTGTTTTATAAAAGAGTTTTCAAAGAGATTTTATTTAAGAGACACTTTTACTAAAACATAATTTTAAATGTTTTAAATATTAATTCTTCTAAATCATTCTCATTAATATTTATGTTTTCAAAATGGGTTTTAAGGATTTATTTATATGGACATGAATGTTTTTAAAAAGTTAATTCCTTTCAAAAGTATCAAAGTGGTATGAGACACTTTGAGTCAAAAATGACTTTAAATTTCTTCCTTTAAAAATACTGTGACTTTTAAATGTTTTTATGAAAAATGGATATTTCTCTCAAAGATTTTTACAAATCATTTTCGTCTATGTCAACATCCATTTATGGATTTTAAACTTGTTTGAAGTTGATTTAATATGATACAAATATTTCATATTTTATTGAAGGTTTTGGGATATATTTGACTATGGATGTGTTATTTTTATACCATTTATGGTTTATTGATAAATTATTGACATTTCATATGCTAGTTTTAATATAAATGTTTATATTATGTTTAAACCTTTTCATATGAGGAATGAGTTGGACTTAGTAAGTGATGAGTGGATCCCGCTATTGCTTCTCGATGCATCGGTAGGTCTCATGAGACAAACTAGTGTCTTGGCATATGGCCTTGAAACAATCTTTTTTTAGTCTTGGCACGAGGCCTTGACTATGGGGTTATGAAAGTCTGGCATTATGCATTCCATCATTATCAAAGTGGATATTTATATTGCATGTGATTATTATACTATTAGAATATCCATGTGAATAAGTAAATTGAATTATTTTATTTTATCTTTGTCATATTATGCTGAACTTCAAGTTTAAATGGATTTTTTAGTCTTATACATTACCTTAAATGTTTATGATTATTTATGAATGTTTCTACTTTATTGTTATCCTTACTGTAAATCTAAGCTCACCCCTTTCTATGTTTTATTTTTTCCAGGATGCAATGAAGTATATTATGACTGACCTGGAAGGATAGTCTATGGGATCTCAGTGTTTTCTATGGAAACAATGTTGTTTTAGTTTTCCATTTCATGATGTAATGTAAACCTTATAATTGTATCTAGTATTTCCATGGATACTAATCTAATCGGTCTTTCGAGACTTGATCTTTTGTGATCATGCCAATGCTATGTGATAATGAACCACATCTGGGTAACTGGGGTCAGGTCGTTACATTTTTTGTACAAATGATTCTACAAATTAGAATAAAAATATTTATATAAAGTTTTGGTTCCTTATTACATCAAACAACAGTTTTTAATAAAAGTTATTTATCTATTTATAGAGGTAAGGTTTCTAATTTAATATAAAATTTCCCTAAAATAAAATAATGTTTAGAACCCAAATCAGAAAAGGCTCTAGTATAATCTTTTTTAAATAGGAAATGTGTCTATCATCATTTCATTTAATACCCATGTGTTTTCCAAGGTAGTCATGAATGAATTTTACATGCCTTTATTCTTCTGTTCTTGATGATTCCCATCATTCATGATTTTCTTCATACACATTAGCGTAATGTCCCATATCATTTCATTTTAAACATTTCACTTCCTTCTTATCATATTTGGTTTAACCTGTTTCATTATTATTTTTATTCAATTATACGAAAAATTTCTTAGAATAACACATAGATAAACCATTATAAATTTAATAAGACACTCACTATGATAATTTTTACAACACTTATCATAATACAGAAATTTAGATCACTTAACATTAGACTTATTCATTAGATTTTTCTTATTTGTTTCCACTTGGACTGCTTATTATATTTATTTTTGAAAAATTACAAAACCAAATCCATATCAACCCTCTTAAAACTCTCTAAAACATTATCAAAGATTCTAAATTCATGAGAAGCCAAATCTATTTGCAACATTTGTTTCAATCTTGAGTAAAACCTATCAATTTTACTATTATGGTACAAAATGAAATTTGGTTCTTGGAAAATCTAGTAAATATGGCTTCATAGGTGTTAATAGATTCATCCTCCTTTTACTTCAGTTCCAAAAAAAAATTTATCCTATGTCAAAAAAACCCTTGGAAAATATTTATCAAGGAAGAGACACTTAAATATCAATGAAACTATTGAATATATCTCATCTTTATCATTAGTTTTTTTAAATGACCACCATTGACAAGATTCATCTTCAAGATGATAAATAGAAATAATTTTCTTTTTATTCTCATAACTAGAAAAAACATTGAATATTATTTCTAGATAATCGATCGATCATTTTACTACCACTGGATTTATGGTTCCACCAAATGTTGGAGGGTGTAGTTACATTAAATTCTTCACCGTATTCATTTTCCTCTACAAAGAGTTCAATCTCTCTCTAGCATGGGTACCACCAAAAATGTCTAGTGTAAACAAATTCAATAATTATAAAACCTATTTTTTACAATTCCAAGCATTATAGGATAATCATTCAAAACATTATTATCTTCTTAATTAATTTCCACATAATTTTCAATGTTTCCACTACTAAAAACCATTCTGAAACAGACACGTATTAGATGAATCGATAGAAAAACCCTAAAATTTTCCCATGATAATATAATTAATATATTAACAACCCTTAAATTTTATTTCTTAATAATATATTAATTTCTAAATCTATGAAAACAATTCTTTAATACCAACTATAACACAATATACCTTAATTAACCCATAATTATGTGTTTAATGGAAATTATTGAACCTTATTACATTTCTATGTTATTTTAAATTTATATTTTGAGATAATTAGTAAAAAAATTAAATATAAAACCCTTAAAATACAAAGTAGAAACTTCCACTCAATATCTATTTTTCATAAATAAGGGACAATTAAATTTTAAATAGCATTTCATTAAAAAAATCATTCCCTTCTTTTAAGACGAATCCCTCAAGAAGAATGATATAATTTTCTATAGTAACTACTCATCCTTAAAAACTGTAAATTCTTTTTGAAAATATGGGATGAGAACAAAAATATTCCTAACGAATACAAAAATAATGAAACTTGTTTTCCCATTAGGATAAACATGAAATATCATAGAAAATTTTTCTTTTATATAAATAATCATGACCTCAAAATAGTTATTTACTTAAACAAGAAATGGAATTTACTTACCATATATTTTCATAAACTATAAAATAAAAAATATTAAAAGAAAAAAATTATAATTTTGAGTGTTTCTTGTAAAAAATGGGTACTCATAATAACATTTTCATGAAAACATACATTTCATAGTTAAATGTGGTTGAAACATTCCATTTAACATAATCTCATTAACTTTAATTTTGAAATAAAAAGAAATCCATGAAAAATAATTTGAGATAATAGAATAATAATGAATGTAACATGGTACATAAGCATAATATCACTCTTACAATAACTCCTACAAATAGAATAATGTACTAAAACAATTTGAATATATATTCCCTAGAGAACAAAATAATTACCCAATGCATTATAGTTATATATTGGGATCAACCATTATCATGAATGATGTATAATTACTATAACATACAAGAAATGAATATAAGATTTAATTTCATCATAACAGCCCAAAAAAATATTTTTTAACACATATAAAGAAATATTATCATGTTTCTTGTAAAAATAAGGATAAAAATCATTTTTCTTTGAAAAATCACAAAACAAAAAATTTTGGTTGAACATTAAATGGAATATTCTTCTGAAAAACCATGACACATTTCGTATAAATATTCTATAATAATAATTTCCATGATGGTATTAAATTATACATGTGTTTTGTATGTTAAAAAGTTTCATTTCACACTTTTGTAAAAATTTAAAAAATAACCCATTTAGAAGACATTAAACAAGATTATTTTAAAACCAGTATAAAGAATGTAAAAAATAGTTTAAAATATATTGGAACATACCATTTATTATATTAAAAATATACCTTAAATATTTCATCTAACACTGATAAAGATGAAAGAATAAAATAAAAACTTTTAAATTAAGGTTTTAAAAAAATATCTAACCTCGAGTCCAACTTACCACATACATTATTTAACTCATTTATAATAAAATTATATTAATTATAGAATTTACTAAGAACATTTTTTAGATTTTTTAATTTATTATTATCCCATTTATTTCATCAATTACCATGTCTTATCTGGTAAATAAATCAGTCAATTTCATGTCATATGTTTTAAGGGTGATTAGTTCATAATCACCCAACAACATAGGTAGATTAAACTTTAAAAAAAACGTTCATTGTTCCATAATATAAATATTATTTATCATGAAATAATTATTAATTTTATTCATTCAATATAATTTAAAAATGATTAATGAAATGTGGACATGGAAAATAAATCAAATCAATTCATGGAGGTGTTTGTCCACATATGCAGAAGAGCAATGTTATCACTTTTCAATGGATTGAAGGATTATAAGTTATGTAATATATTACCTTAAATTAATCATAATTATATCATTAATATCATATATATTTATCAAATCCATCATAATAACCACTCTTGTGAGGTATTGATAAAAAATTAAACACTTCACTTTTTGGAGGTGATACTCCACAATTACGATCAAAATTTTATTTTTTATTATTATTATGGGAAAAATAATCCCATCAAAACAATGAAAATATCATGGAGGTCTAAAGTTATGAAGTCCAAGAGAATCCCCTGAAAAATATTACTACATTACATAGGAAGTGATCCCAAACTAGAGTAAATAATCGTAGTATCGTCTAACCTACGTCCCCACAAATGTGAATCCACAGAAAAGTTGTCCACATTTTGATTATGATGAATAGAAATCCCATGATTGGTTTCCAAAGAAATTATTTGTACAAGATAAATCAAATGTCGTGAAGGATCCACATTCCCATGTCAAGCCTGAACTAAGACCTCAGAATATAATCCCACCTCTAATATCAGCGGTGCGAATCTCTTGCAAAGCATGACACTAGTGTGAAATGCTCTCACTTACACACCTAATGAGCTCCCAGACCATAAAAATTGTTAAAATAATTCCAAACGGATCCATACTTGTCCCATAGAATACAACTCCCATGTGTTTATCCATTCTTAAATGAAACATCCACATTAATTTTGAAACTACTCAACGGCAGGTGCAATTTAACCCACCATCCTTGGGAATGAGGGGTAGAAATTGGCCTGTTAAAGAACCTACAAATCATGGAAGATTGATTTGTGTATTTTACCAGTGCACACAAATCATGAACGAGTGCCCTCATCTGCACATAGATATAGGAAATCGGCAGGCGTAGACTCATTCTAGTTTTTTCCACACCTCCGAGATAGTCCAACAAATGGAAATAACAATGATTCTATGGATCTTGAACTCTATCCCTTGAGATTCTGATACTGGGAACCAATAATAAATTAATTCATTCATGGAATCACTTTATTAATTTAATCATCCCCACTACCCTATATTTGACAAGAGGCTAATGGAACATTCACTCTTAAAAATCAAATGGAAGATTGATTCAGCCTGTGGGTTGTCACAACAATAGCAGTGAGAAGCCATAGAAATCCCCTTCTTTTTTATATTATCCATTATTGGAATATCTTGGTTTTGCTTCCTCTATACCCAGAATTTAATCTTCATCGTCACCTCCTTGCACCATAAATGAGTGGCCCACTCATCATGAACAAAACCAGAATATATTAATCCACCATAATCATTTTCATTAAAATATCCTAAATAGGATCTTGTAAACAACCACCAATCAGCCTCTTTATTAAATAATTTATCCTTGAATGTTTCCATCTACTCCTTTCTCAAATTGGCATCAAGTAGGCTAGGAAATCAACTATCCTCTTTAAGAGAATTTTCGGGCACTATAAATCATGGAAAACACAACTTCTCAGCAACCCAATTATCCCTCCACAAATTAATATACCCTTTCCCGACCACCCAACATGAAGCATCTTATAAAATCTCTTGATGGAATAGCATAGTTTTAGGAAACATGGAAACGTTCCATATATCTGATTCCTCCTAGTGTTGACCATATTTATTTTTGATAATTTTGCCCTAAACTGAATCCCAAATGGAAAATTTTCATGCATACCATGCCTACATGGATTGTATGGTAGTAGTCACATTTCTTAGACCAACTCCACCCTCCTCAATCGGCTTCACCAAATGGGTCCAAGAGGGACAATGAAACATTCTTGGGGAATGAGCACCCAATAGAAAACTTTTCATAATCTTCTCCATCATATAGATAGTCCCTTTGGGAGGAGTAATGGTGGATAGGTCATGCATTGGGATAGAGTATAAAACACTATTTATCATATATGCGACCACAAAAGGACATAAATTTGTTTTCCCAAAACATCCTATTGATTATGTCCTCAAAGAAACTATTCTTAACATGACCATTAGAAATAGGATCCCCTAGGTATAACAATAGAAACGTCTTCCATTGAATTGTCATAATATCTTATAAGCACCTATCCCTCTTTATTGAGAATCTCTTAGAAATAAAAACATTATTCTTTATTGCATTGATTTTCTGGCCACTTGAATTACTATAAACCTCCATTATTTACATAAATACATGGAGAGAATATCTCCTACAATTTAAAAATAAAAAAATATCATCAGCAAACAAGAGATGAGAAAAGATACCATCTTAATCCTAAGAGTGATATGGAAGAATCTTCCATTCAACCATCCATCAGTGAAAGCTACGTGACAGAGCATCATGTTAAATGATAAACATTATGTGGAAAAGGGATACCCTTTTCGCACACCCTATACACTTTATAAAAACCAAAACCCTTCTTTATAAGTGAGATGGAGATCCAAGGGTAAGAATAAAAACATAAGTATAGATCACAAAGCCATTCATGGAACCCAAGTTTTTTTATGGTATTAATAATGAATCTCCACTCAAGTTTTTCATAAGATTTATCCATTTCGACTTGAAAAATAGTATTTTACCTAATCACCATTATATTAATATCTTCCACAAGTTCCTTAGTTATTTCAAACACTCCTGGATACCCATACCTTTAATAAATCCATGTTGTTCTTGGGAAATAATCTGTGGGATCACCTTATTCAACCTCCTTTCAAGTATACACACCACAACCTTGTTGGAAACATTACACATATTTATGGGACTATAATGATCAATGAAGGAGGGATATTTGTTTTTGGTAAAGGAATAACTCGGGATGAGAAAGTACTCTTGATAATAGCTCCTCCCTGAAAAAAACTTCTTATACACCTTGAGTCACATGGATCCCCAAGAAGTCCCAAGACTGCACATAGAAATATCTTGGGAAACCATCTTGGCCAGGAGTGCTATCCATGGACATATTGAGAACATCTTCCCAAAACCTCTTCTCAACAAGTACACATAAGTAATGTTTTCATTTACTATATGATGTAAAATGGGATAAAAAAATTATGTACCATAAAAATAATAACATACACATATATTATATTTACTTATTTTATTATATCATCATGGTTAGGATTGGTTTTAAGTGCATATAAAAATCACTAAATATTAAAGAACTCTACTGAGAGTTATACCTTCAATTTGGAAACCTCCTATGGTTTGTACCTTAATCCTTCTAGGTTTGTATTTTGGTGATAATAGAGCCTCTGGTTCATTGGGCGAATGTTTTTCAGAAATTTGGATAATTATTGGTTGAGATAAATTCCACAATATGTATGAGTAAGAGAGGATATGTGGTTCCCTATTATAAGTAAGGTGAGTGTCACTATAGTAACTTTTAAAAGTTTTAAATTAATATAAAGTCAAATTCATCGTAAAGTGGAAATAAATATATCCCATTTTTAATACAATATGATATGGTAAGAAATAATACCATTCAATAATATTTAATATGATAATTTTTTACCCTATCAATTAGTTTTAACCATAATTAAACCATTTTAGACGTTATCATGGTAACATATTTTTTTCATGGTTTTTATTCATTATAAAAAATGAAATTTAACTCATTAAAAAATTAGATCCTTATCATTACAAATATTAATTCCATATTTCATGATTCAACTTTTAGAACATATAGAATATTATTTTAATATAATTGAGAAAAAGATAATGTAAAATATTTTTTTTCAAAAAAATACATTTTTAAGAATAAAAAGAATTTATTATAAAATAAATTATAATTGTTATTAAAATGGAATTAATTGGATTTTATTTAATCAATGTGGAATAATGTTACTTTAAAACCAATTAAAAATAAAATGGTTCTATTACAAATTAGAAAATAATTTATAGTGTCTTTAAAAATTTATAATTTATAGTATTTGTCCATGTTGGAGTTGGTTCCCTAGAAACCAACTTCTTTGTACTTTATGATAAACTTATATTCATTGGATGAATATTAATAAACACATTATCAAATCAAGATTTCTCTTCTGCATGACATAGTATATGATAATGTCTTAACAATAGTTTTCTCACTAAAAGGTCATAGCAGATCAAAACTATGATGACAACCCAGAAGTGCCATGACACTATTCTTGAATATTTATTCAATAGTCAGATGATATCATTTGAAGGGACAAAAATGATATAGTCTATTAGTTGTAGGGAATCATTAAAATTGGAGGTTCCTTCTCATGTTTAGTACCCTTGGTAATATCTTGGAGTAAATTATGAGAATAAGACCCGCAAATAAGAAATCCACATTCATAAGTGTCATTGGATGGTCTTATCTGTATATGTGTGTATTGGTCCTTAGACTTTATGATTATTATTAATGGGTATTGTGACTTTCATACTTAGATGTATTTATGAAAAACATGATGACATATGTTCATGGATATGTAATATTTGTTGGGTGTGTCATGACTAATACTGAAATAATGAATAATGTGAGAAAGGATTTGTTACTTCTATGGAAGTAGATATCTCATGCCCTTTGATGGAAATGATATAGCCTAACTAAATCCCTGGCCATGGTGTTCTCTAGGAAAGTTCAATTCTGGAAATTCAAAAATTTGAAATTGTGAACATGGATTGATGGAGCTTTTATGAAACCCACTTGATTAGAGATATTAGAAAAAATGGTTTATATTACATGATAAGAATTTATATTCGGTTACAAGTTATTGTGACATCAACTTCTTTCTCTTAAGTGCCTTAACCCATTTCTAGATTGTAATCTTGGACATTAGGTAAGGCCTCCTAATTCCAATGAAAAAGAGACCTAGAGGGTCACACACTAAGTGTAGCTAGTATCTCATTTAAATACATATTATTCTCAGTTTTGTTTAATAATTATTCACATTTTCCTAGTCGCAGTTATTTTGTTTCGAGTTATTTGAGAGAATATATTACGAATGGAATATTTTACTTATCATTGAATAATAGATTTATATTTATTTAATAAATAAATAGTCATTATTAAAGTCCCGATAAATATTGAGGAGGATTGGGGGATCAAGTTATGGGTTTGTTGAGAAATAATATGAAATTTATTTGGTTAAATAATATTTGAATATAACATAAAAGTAAGGAATATTTCATGGAAATAATAGCATTTACATTATTATTTGACATGGGGTTTCACATAGAATAATAAAATAAGTAATGCCACTTATTCTAATTATTTATTATTACCTAGTAAATTCAATTCCCATTATGTAATTACACTCTAATTAGCCAAGGGGTCATTCCAAAGGCTAACCAATGGTTGGGTGCCCAACATCCTTGGAGAAAATATCTCAATCCTATAGAACTCTTCCTTCTCCCAGAACGCTCTCAAGAACAAGAGAGATACTCCTCCATCGGATCTGAGAGAATGATTTGGACGTGACTCACAATACTATCGAAGTCAAACATCGCAAGAAAAATGTTCTTCTGTGCTAGCACCAAGATACTCCTTTGACGATGTCCGGAGATATGTGGAGAATGTGTGGATCACCACTAGTGTAATCTTATCCTTGGATTCTACATCGCAACAAATATACACCTCAGACCCATGGTCTAATGCATCAATGAAGAAAGAATCACATTGGAACTAATGATTTAATTTAATTTAATTAATTATAAATAAAATATGTCAATCCTCTCTTCTTAGTTCTAGGATCTCTCCTTTGTCATTTATATTTGATTAAATTTTGGGAATACTTGAATTTATCATCATATTGATCCCAGATTAGTTATCGATAATGGAAACTTGCAAATTTGGGTACATGCCCATCCTATGATTCTTCTGCATCGGAAACCTTCAAGTGGTATTAAATCAAGAAATATTTTTATTTAAAATTATTTAAATAATTTGTTGAATATTTACGCTTTAAAATTTTAGTTTGTCAATTTATGTTTAATCATTCCTCTAATCTGAATT
Source organism: Viscum album (assembly GCA_963277665.1). Taxonomy (NCBI): domain Eukaryota; kingdom Viridiplantae; phylum Streptophyta; class Magnoliopsida; order Santalales; family Viscaceae; genus Viscum; species Viscum album. The sequence goes on along the minus strand of OY728146.1, from coordinate 213,426,761 downwards.
TTTAGATCGATTCTTCCTCTTTCATTTATTCCAGATCTTATAGAAATGAATAATTTTTATATTAAAATTACATAGACGATATCATACAAAGTCACTGATGATTATATCCATGTAACATGATAGTACACACCATGTATTCAGAATTACACTCTGTTTAATCTTCAACACACATTGTGTAATCCAGATTACAAACATTGTAGTTTGTGTTCAACACACATGGAGTAATTTAGAAATTACTCAAGCAGTGTGAATTAATGAAATGAGGTGTTGCTAATTATCACACCGCATGTTGACCACAACATATTGGCAAACGGTCATCCTGACTACACTCTGTGTGGCCCACAGGACATGGGGTGTAGTCCCTTTGGGTTAGGGTCAAGTCGTGTATCCCATACATGGATTGCTGGGCTGGTGACCATATAACATGGAGTCTACATGGCGTGTGCCCACTGGACATGTTGTGTATTCTGATGATTTCTGAAGTACACCTCACACGTAGTTTCCCCAAGTGTATACTTTGGATGGATTTTGAGGAAGGTAGACACCATGCAGTCATATCTACATTCCATGTATTGTTTCCATATTATGTAGATTTAAAAATTTATAATTATATTTTGTATCCCTTGAGACTCTTACTTTTGTGTGGTCATAAATCTAGGAAACAAAATTGGATAAGTGTTTGACATATATGGGTGTGAGTGTGTTTAATTAACATCTGCATAATCTTCAAAGATCTACACATCATGTAGGAGTTGTATTATAATTATAATTATATGTGTATGCTTCATGTCAGAAATAATAAAGTGTATACAAGTATAAATACTTCTCGTGTAGTTTTGGATGGGTATTCATCGTGCTGACTCTAAGGTACAAGTTATGAAAAAGGTTAGGGATGATAATCTCAAGAAAATTAAGAAAAGGATTAAGATAAAAGGGATTGATTAATTAAAGATAATGATTTATCGATTCAAGCGTAATTTATCCTAATAATAATAATTAAATAATTTAATTTTGGTTTTATTAAATTCATAATTCGTTTCATTTATTTGGATAATCAATATCAAGATCAAACCTTTATATGTGATTGGTTCCCTTTTTTATTTATTTATTAAATTTAGAAAAATTATTCGGTGTGCCTTATCCTAATTAATATGTAGGGCCTGCATGCTCATGGTTTCATTTAGGCAAACCCCCTTTTACCCCTCACCTACGTGTGAGCTAAAACCATATGTAATGGATGGAGCTCCCATGATTATGGAGGCAGTTCAAGATAGGAACCGAGGTGAAACCAATCAAAGAAGATACAAAGGTGGATGGCTAGAAAGCTGTATACATGAACCTTAAACAGTTCAAGGTGTTTCTCCCCTAGTTTAGGGATAGTTTATCAACCTTTAGATTAACAAAACAATACTAAATATCATGATCAACCCCTTTATTTATTTATTTCAGTTGTATGGTTATTCATTATGTATGTTTTATGGGGTCACATAATTAATGAACTAAAAAGCATAAATGATGGAACTAAAATAAAAATGATTATGTGTAAAAAATTTCTAAACATGGTTAATCACTTATGTATATCCCACTTAATATTAACAATAATGTGAAAAGGTAACAAGTTGAAATTTACCCATCAAGGATAAAATCCCTTAAATAAATATTTAGTTGGTATAGCCTTCCATTACTTCTGTTAGAATCGATCCATAGTTGAAAGTGTTTAACCAACCCTATTTGGGGTGCTTTCAATTATTGGGGAATTATAATCTGAGGTTTTGGGTTAAGTTAACATAGTTTTCATAATGGTTTTACTACCCATGCTAGACATGGTGCAACTGAGAGGCAATGGTTGAGGAAATCCAACATTATGGATTTCAGGATAGGGAGTCCACTAAACAATTCTAGGAGTTGTGAGTTAATGTAGTTGGAATTTGGATTTCCTACCTAAGACCTTTCATTTTTCTTGAATATCCATAGTTGGGGTAATGATAAGGTAAATATGGATAGATGTCACTAGAATATATAAGCAATATGATATTCTGAAGCTAATGATGAGGGAAATTGGGTTTCAACAAAATAGTGGGAGACTGACAAATTTTAATTTATTTTTTTATCTAATTTTACTAAGATTAAATACTAAAACTCTTTCCATTTTATTTTTTAGAAAAATTAATCAAAATAAAATCAAAAATATCATTGTGAACCATACTTGAGAAGTAAAACCATCTCACCAGCACGAATTTCTAGGAATGGTAGAGGTGTTGACGCATCATCCTTCACCATCAAAGGAAATTATATGTACTGGAGGAACCCTTACCAGTTGTTTCTGTAAATTAGTTGAGTGATGTCAAACTCTATTTTTATGATAAAGATCTAAATGACACTACAAATTTTCAGTGCTTCATGTTATCATCTATATTTTATGAGGTCTTCAAGAAACATGAGAAAATGGATGTTTATAGCCTAATGTTTCACCTTTGGTATATCTGTCAAGAGAAGGAGAGAAAATAGAGGTATGAGATATCCAACGCTTTGTTGACCACTAATCTAGGAGAGTCTACGCCAGATGAACCTCATGTAGTTAATATTATTGGATACATTGAGAATCTTGAAATCTTAGGGATTAAATTCTCGGATGAGTTTCATACATATCTCATACTATCATCATTGTCTAAGACATTATCTAGTTTTATTGTGAACTATAATATTAACAATAATGAGAAGATTATATTAGATCATCTTACTAGGATTCGCCAAGTTGATAAAGATATGGGGTGTGAAAAACCCATAGAAATGTTGGTGAATAGTAAGTGGAAAGTCAAGGCAAAGGAGTCCTAAGAGTTATAAATAATCTAAATCCTCTGAGCACCATCTGACCAAGAAGAATATGATCCAGAGGCTGGGCAACGAAAATGAGGAAGTATGCTTTGTATGTGGAAATTATGTCCACTAGAAGAGGAACTGAACCCATAGGATAGGGGAATCCAAAGTGGAATTTGTTATCGAGTGTAATCCTTACATATACACACATAGGGTATTTGAAGAAACTTTTGGGGCTCAAATATGTATTTAAATGTAGGAACCAAGTGGATTCTAGAAAATTGCTAGAGGAGAGGTGCATCTATGAGCTTCCAATGGTGCAAGGATAGATGATCTTTCCATTGGTGACTACCACCTCACATTTCCAATCCGAATGATTTTGTCTTTACGTGGATATTATTATGTACCATGTGTTACCAAGATCAAATTTCTATATAGAGTTTAGATACATATGGATTTATTTTGTTGTTCGGAAATAAATGTTGTTACTTTTATAAGGACCACATATATTATGGTATGGAAAATTTAAATAATGGTTTATATGTATTAAATTATAGGATCTAAGTGTTGGAAATTGATAACAAACCAAGTTCACATGACTCATACAATACCCAATTGTGGAATCACTGCATTGATCATGTAAATGGGAAGTGCCTAAAAAGGATCTATCCAGATGGTTATTTAGACCCTTTCATGGTCAAACCACTTGATAGATGTCATGATTGTTTATAATGGAAATGAAAAAACCACCATTTATTAGATAGGGTGAAAGATCCACATAGATTTTGTAATTGGTACACACTGATATGTTTGGACCATTTCTAGTAGAAGCTAGAGGTGGATATTCTTACTTCATTACTTTTACTAAGGAATTTAGTAGATATGGTTATGTCTAATTAATGAGGTATAAATCTGAGTCCTTTAATAAATTCAAGGAGTTCAAGAATGAATTATAGAATTATCTTGTTATGAAGATAAAGAACATTTGATCAGATTGAGGTGGAAAATATCTTGACAAAGAGTTCTTCAACCTTTTACAGGAGTTTGGGATTTCATCTCAACTCACTCCACCTTATACACCATAGTGGAATGGTTTTAACGAATGGAGGAACCATACCTTGTTGTACATGGTAAGGTCGACGATGATTCATAAAGATCATCCATTATCCATTTGGGGATATGAATTTGAAACTACAATATATACATTAAACCAAGTACCAACTAAGGAGGAAAATGGGATTCCCATTGAGATATTGAGTGAAGAGAAACCCACATTGTTTCATACACGTGTATGGGGATATGTGGTGTTTGTTAAGTCTTTCTTAGGAAACAAACATAACCTCAGGCCATGAAGTGTGCCTTTTTAGGGTATCCCAAGGAAATAATGGGCTACTACCTATAAAACCACTCAGAAAAGAAAGTGACTATTTCCAGATAGGACATATTTATTGAGAGGGAACACATCCTCAAAAAGGATAATTGGAGTAATATTGACTTCAGTTAAGTTAATGCTCAAGATACATAGTATTTTGTATAAGAAAAAGTTCTAATGGTCCTCATAGAAGAGGTAGTTTTTGAAATACAAGTACTGTGTAGGAGTACAAGAGAGGAAAGGAAACCAGATAAATATGGTTTTCTGGTCTCTAAGGATGGTGACTCATTATTTTAGGAAAATAGTGAACCTATCTCCAAAGAATAATAGGTATAAATCTCATAAGCTAAAAGATGGCTATAATCTACGAATTCTGAGATGGATTCCATGTATCAGAACCAATTATGGGTTCTGGTCAATGCACTAATTAATGTAAATTGTTTTGGGTTTAAATGGATATCTAAGAATGAAACTTGACATAGAAGGTCATGTTAGTACCTATAAAGTAAGGATATTGGATGAAGGCTTTAAATTGTGTCAAGGAATTTACTATGATGAAACATTTTCACCAGATTCCATCTTTAAATCCATATAAATCATAATTTCCATAGCATATTTCCATGACTATAATATTTTGTAGATGGAGGTCAAAACTACATTCCATAATGGGAACATTTAGGAAGATGTCTATATGTAATGACCATAAGGTTTTGTGACACCAGGTGATGCTAAAAGGGTATGCTAGTTGAAAATATCCATTTATTTATTAAAGAAAACATACAATTCATGGAGCATTCAAATCGAGGAATCCATAAGAGAATTTGGTTTCATTACGAATGAATATGATCCATGTGTTTACAAGTAGTTTAATGGGAATGTCGTCATTATCCTAGTAGTGTATATTGACGACATATTTATTATAGGAAACAATATACCATTCTTTCAATCATTAAAAGAATTGTTGAACAAGTACTTCTCCATAAAGGACGTAGGTGAAGTAGCCTACATTCTAGGGATCAAGATCATTAATGATTGATTGAATAGGATTCTTGGACTAAGTCAAAGTATATATATTGACCATATAATAAAGATATTTAGTATGTAACAATCAAAGAGGGAATTCGGTCCAATGACACATGGTATACATATTTCCCTGAAAATTTGTCCCTATACACAACATTACAAAGATTGGATGAGTAAGATTCTATATTCTTCAACGATAGGATCTATTATGTATTCTATTTTATATAATAGTCTTCATTTTGCCATTGCACTTAGCTTGGTAAGAAGATATCAAGAAGATCTAGGAGAAAATCATTGGACTACTATCAGGACTTTCCATAAGTATCTAAAAAGAATTAAGGATATGTTCCTTGTTTATGGAGGAGACAAAGAGCTTATCATCATAGGGTATGTTGATGCTGGTTTTGAGAATGATTTGAAGTCAAAATCATGATATGATTTCTATCTCCATGGATGAGCTGTGAGCTAGAAGAGTTCAAAGCATCCATTTTTAGTTAATTCAATAGTGGATTCTAAATATATAGCGTCTTTTGATGCAGCCAAGGAAGCTGTCTAGATTCAGAACTTTTTTCAGGTGCTTAATGTGGTACCCAACAATAAGGATCCCATTACATTGTATTATGTTAATACTGTAATGGTAGATTTGTAAAGGATCCAAGGTCAAATCAATGGAAAAAATCACATAATCTAAAATTATAACCTCTTGATGGGTTTCTATCAATGGAGGGAAGTTTCAGTGAGAACAACGTCCACAGAAGAGAATGTGGTGAACCCCTTGACTAAAGGCCTATCTTAGTAGGAGAAAGAATATCATGTGAGTGCTAGTGCATGGAAAGTTGTAAATAGTTAGTTCTAGAGAAACTGGGAGATTATTGGAGTTTCTTCCATTGAAACCAACTTCTTTTTCCTTTATGATAAACCTATATTCATTGGAAAAATGTTAATAAACTTCTTATCAAATAATGATTGTTCCTTTGTGTGACATAGTATGTGATAATGTTCTAAGAATATTTGTTGCACTAAAATGTCACAATGGATCCCTACTATTATGATAACCTAGAAGTTCCATGACACAAATCTTGTATTTGTGTTCTATGGATGGATGATATCATTTTAAGGGACACAAATGATATAGGATATTAAGGGTGGGGACTCATGAAACTTTGATGCACCTTATCATGGTGTGGACCCCTGGTAATATCCCAGAGGATATTATGAGAACAAGAACTACCTGTAGAAAATACATATTCATAAGTTTCATTGGATGTTCCAATTTGAGGACATCTGTATTTGAACTTTGACTTTAAGAATATTATTAATGGGTATTATGACTCACACCCTTAGATTTATTGATAAAAACCATTAAGATAGACCTTTGCAGAGAGGTAGGATATGTTGGGTGCATCATGAGTAATACTACATTAATGAATAATGAGAGAAAGAATTTGTTTCTTCTATAGAAGTAGATATCTCCAGCCATTTGTTTGAAATGATACAACCTTACTAAATCCATGGCCATGGTGTTCTCTTGGAATGTTCAATTTCAGAAGTCAAATAATTATTAATCAATTACATCGGTTTATGGCACATTCATGCATCCCATTTGATTAGAGATATCAGTAAAAAGGGATTATATTACATGTTAAGAATTCGTATGATGTGACATGTTATTGCGGCGTAAAAAGGGATTATATTACATGTTAAGAATTCGTATGATGTGACATGTTATTGCGGCTTCAAAGTATATCTCTTAGGTACCCTGACCTATTTCTAGACAATACTCTTAGAATTTAGATAATCCCACCTAATTCTAGTGAGAATGAGGCCTAGAGGGTCATACACTAAGTGTAGCCAGTATCTCAGTTAGAATGTAAAGACCCAGAAATTCCATGTAATTTTTTTTATTATATGGGAATTTTACAAGTTCATGAAAATTGACAGCTCATGATTCTGAGGCCCGGTGTACCCAAAATGAATTTATGAACTTTTTTCAGGTATGTTCAGTAAACATGCGATCATGTTTTTGTAACTTTTAAACTGTTTCTCAGAATTGAAATCGGAGGGCACCGTTGAACTCACAACACTGGTATTCTCTTAAAGAGACCTTCACCTCGACTGTATTTGGTCAAGGGTGAAAGATAGATTTTGGGTTTTTCATGGGAATGAAAATAAAATAATATAAACTTTTATTATATTTCTATTAAAACTACTCTACATGGGTTATGGAGGTGGGGACCACCTGAACTAAATCCTCCATTTTTAATTCAATATTGGTGACCACCTGAACCCCTTTAATGATAGGTCACTCTTGAAATTCCTCTCATTATTTAATTATTCCAACTCCCCATTAAATTGTTGGATTTAACTAATATTTAATGAAATGTGTTGGAAATTTTATTTTTATCAACTTAATTAATCTTCTTAAGTTAAATTATATTGGGACCTCATTCATTTTGTGGGAAAATGAGAAGGGGAGAGATTTTGGAGGATAACTCCTCCCGAACATAGAATACCTGTCAAAAAAGAAAGTTCTCCAATGAGAAACCACCTCCATCGAAGAGCGATTATCCGATGAATGAGCCTGGGATTGGAGGCGTGTGGCGGGCAAGAAAAACGTTGAAATCTTTGACATCTTTCTCGTGCGAACACCAAAGAACGAACGAGGTAGGGATTGTTGTTTTGATTTTTTCCCCTTTCCCATTTGTGACTACTATTCGTAATTCAAGAAGGAATTTTAGCTGATTGCTACCGCTCTAACGTGGAGAGTGTGGGCCAAACAAACATGGCCCACCCTCTCTGCAATTCTTGTGATTATTTTTTGTGTTCATCGGGATAGAGGGGACGGTGCGACCGCGCCGCCTGATGGAAGAGAACCGCGGCTTGTGCTATAGTGGGGAAGGAAGGACGGTCGGCCAAGCCGGCTTCTAGTGAAGGCGCGGCGTGCGTCTGTGCCACGCAGAAAGGACGGCCAGCCATCCGGCCGGCCGTGGAGGACCGACGCCCTCCCGCCCAGCGGCACCCCACCGCTCCGCAGCCGACCTGCGGCACTACGGCCTCCCTAAGACCACCCTGCAACGGTCCCGCTGCTCTGCTGTCGCCCCGCCCCTCCATGGCTTCCTTGCTGCTCCACAGCCACCCCTCCACACCACAGCGTCTCGTCGCTTTGTGGCCCCCACACCACACCACGGCCTTCCTGCACCATCGGCCTCCCGGGCTGGGACGCTAGGCCGGGAATCCCATCATGGTTTGGGCTACACCATGGGTTGGGCCAGACCCAGTGGGTCGGGTGAGGTCGACCCGAAGCGGGTCGGCCCGGGCCAGGTTGGGCTAGGATGGACTAGACCCAGACCGGTTTCGACCCGTCCCATACTTTTGGCCATAACTATGGCACTGGGCATCCATTTGACGAACCGTCTACGGCGTAGAAAACATTGGAGTGGTAATGTCCTTTTTGTATACCCCACATAAGGTTAGGATATAGTTGGGGTACTATCGAGTTGGATCAAGCACGAATCCAACCGGGCCCTCAGAACTAAAAGTTTAGTAACTTACATACTGAGTGTCTGATTGACACAATGTCTATTACGTTGAGACAACTAATATGTGGGGGTCATTTGGGATACTTCTTCGTGGTACTTCTTGGTAGTTGGAGTATCGAATAGTGGATTGAAGAGTGGACACTCTCGAAGACAAGCAAGCATAGTATAGGAACCCTTTAGTTGGTTGTAACAATGTACTAAGATCCTGTGTGGGTCTGATGATGTACTGACGATGTACTAGGATCCTTTGTTGGTCTGAAGACGTACTAATGATGTATTAGGATCCTGTTTGGGTCTGATGACATACTCACGATGTACTAGGATCATGTGTGGATCTAACATCGTACTGATGATGTACTAGGATCCTGTGTGGGTCTGGCGACGTACTGAAGATGTACAAGGATCCTTTTTTGGTCTGAAGGCGTACGAACGATGTACTAGAACCCTGTGTGGGTATGACAATGTACTGGCAATGTACTAGGATCTTGTGTGGGTCTGAAAATGTTCGAGGATCCTCTATGGGTCTGACGAGGTACCAGGATCTTATGTGGGTCTGACGATGAACTACAAACCTTTGTGGGTCTGATAATGATTTAAGTTCTTTCGTGGGTCTACCTCTTAAAAGATTAAGATGAATTAGTAGTTATATATAATCATCCCTACTACTATCCTAATTTATACCTGGTGTGAGTTTATTTCACACCTGTTTGGTACTTTCGTTCATGGTAATACCATGGTGGTATTCTTCTGTGTGGCATACCTATGTGGTACTTCCATTCATGGTATTCCTTCCTTTGTGGAATAGTTGAGCTTTGGGCTTTTGGGTTGGACCCTGTGTTTCCTCATGATTGATATGGGTATACTGGATAACTTAGGTATAGGTATGGGCATATACCTAAGTAAGGTTGTCAGTTGATTTCATGCTTTGTGGATTATCTTTTTGGGATTTTGTGAGACCTTATGGTTCTCGGGGTCCCTACTGGGTATCGTTATACTCACCCCTACACGGGTTATGCACACACCTTGTTGTGCTTGGTGAAAATTACAGATAGCACTGATCAAGGCTGATGGTACCAGGATTGGTCGGTGCCTAGAGGTGGACCATACAACGTGTCAGTATTTAGAGAATACGGGTTGACGTGGAGTGCTGAGGAGGCGATCTATACCTACCCTTAAGGTAGTAACCTCAAAGGATGAACTAGTAGCTATCTTTCTCTTTTTTCTGTTGTATTGTATTTCAGTTGTACTTGTACCTTTACTATTCGGCTTGAATTCCGACCCCTCTTAATTTAATCACTATTTTTTCTATATAGTTTACTTGTGTTCTTATCTTATTGTGTGCTTGGTTGCATTGTTTACATGATATAAAGGAAATGTCTTCCTAGTTTTAGGGAATATTACATTCGGTGCTAGCCGTTATCCCCTGGCCTAGGGAAGGCCGGCTTGGGGTCATCATGGAAAGGGCCCTAGGGGACGGGTCATGAAAAATTGTTATCTGAGGAGTCGGTTCTACCATATAACATTGGACTCTGATCTTCTTTTTAACAGAAATAGTGTTAAGTGTAGTGAGTGTAGTTATCAGTTTAGGGAATCTAGTGTTGGTGAGGCAGCTGACTTATCCATACACCAGGACCCTAAATTTTTATTTCCAACTCAGTACATGAAAACACTGATTGAGTGAATGTTTTCAAAAGTTTTCTTTCTGATCTCTTTTAGTTAGCTCAATAGGTATAAATTATTGACTGTGGAGCACCTGTTTCTTTTCAGGATTCCTCCATGCAGATAGCTAGCCAGGGTTCCGGATATTGTATGCACTGATTTCCCACCGAGTGATGAGGCCTCGGTGTAGGTCCCTCTTCCAGTAGAGGCACCAGTGGAGGCACTAGTGGAATCATTACCCATTGGGCCACCAATACCACCAGCTCCAGTAGCAGAGGGTGCACACTACATGAGCATGTTATACGAGTTCCAGTGCCAGAGGCCACCCATGTTCAAGGGAGAGATAGACCCATAGGTGGATCAGGATTGGATGGAGGTCATGGTGAGATACTTTCGACAGGTAGGGACACCAACTTATCTCATAGTGACCCTTTCCGCCAGCCTTCTATATGTAGAAATAGGCAGATGGTGGATCTTGGTGCTCTAGGTTCATGACGAGGTGACGATTCTCTCGGAAGACTTAGAGATCCTATTTCGGAAGTGTTTGTCCTAGCGACACTTCAGACAGTGTGAATACAGGAGAATATTCATTTGCAACAGGGAAGCATGAATGTGGCTCAGTACATAGCGAGGATCACCGACCTCTCACACTACTCCACAGATATGGTACGAGACCCATTCTTTAAGGAAAAATCCTTCGAGAAGGGACTCAGGCAGGAGATCAGGGCTTCGATGATCTCACATTCTATCCTGATGCAGGTGAGGGTGTTAGAGCGAGCACTATTAGTGGAGAGTGTTCTAGCTAAGCAGTCATCAGCAGTGAGACCCACCACCTGTCATAATGTAGCGGAGTCTTCTGCAGCTTACAGCAGACAGATGTCACAGAGGTCTAAGAGGACCAGGCATACAGGTGGACGACCGCATGATTCAGGATCATTTGTACAGGGTATCGGAGATAGAGCTAGTCATGCGAGGAATATGCAGTGTTTCACATGTGGCAGGTAGGGTCACATGGCTCGTGACTATCTAGGACATCATACGGATGATCAAAAAATAGTTGAGGGACCGCTCAGGCAGAGACAGAGGTTCGACTGAGGAGGTCCAGAGGGAGTAGGCAGACATGGCAGAGGATCTGGCTATATAGCTAGCAGTGGGAAATGATTTGAGATGTTACCGCCACCACCATCAGGTGGTCCACTCAGAAAATATGGAGTACGTGGACAGGGGAGAGCTCAGCTCCAGGATATTAAGGCCAACGAACATGGCCCTCTGGAGTTTATATGAGGTACGATCTGTGTCTAATACATGTTAGTTGTAGTACTTATACACACAGGTTCTAGTCATTATTTTATTTCCACTGCCCTCATTTGGATCTCAGAGATTCTGATGGAGGCATTGCCTCGATCCGTATAGCTAGAGTCTTATACGAGAGAGGATTCGACGATTACGCACTAGTGCCGGTAGTGTGAGCTTACTCTAGGAGGTGAGAGTTTTTGTTGGGATCTCCTAGTAGAGGTGTTGAGGCCTTACGATGTCATCTTTTCTATGGATTGGTTATCTATAGTTCATGATTAGATTGAATGTATTAGGCACAATGTGGGGTGTGTCTGCATGGATGGGACCAGGTTTACCTTGACCGGAGAGAAGGGAGCCTTTTCAGCATAGGATGGACTTACTCAGAGGAGAGTGTAACTGATCACTCATCAATTGGCTAGCCTTATCCTCAGCGCTGTCGATGTGGAGAGTCTGAGTTATCCTGTAGTGGTGGAATAGTAAGAACATGTCTTCCCTGATAATGCTCTAGGTCTACTGCCCTATAGAGAGGTGGAATTTTACATCGACTTGTACCATGGTACGACACCGATATCTACACTAGCGTATCGGATGGCTCCCACAGAGCTTCATGAGCTGCGGGTACTGCTAGAAGACTTACAGGGGAAGGGATTCATCTAGACCAGTGTTTCTCCTTGGGTAGCCCACATTTTGTTCACCAAGAAGTCGGATTGGAGCTTGAGTCTTTGTGTTGACTATCGGTGCCTGAACCAGGTGACCATGAAGAACAAGTACCCACTCCTGAGGATTGATGACCTCTTTGATCATCTGAAGGGAGAATGGTGGTTTTCGACGCTAGACCTAAAATCAGGCTATCACCAGATCAATGTATGAGATGAGGATGTTCACAGGACTGATTTTAGATGTCGGTACAACGATTATGAGTTTTTGGTCAGGCCATTCGGTGTAACCAATGTTTAGAAGTTTCTATGGGACTCATGAACAGGATCTTTCAGCCATATCTTGATCTCTTTATGGTGGTCTTCATTGATGACATTATGATCTACTACCCTACTGATGAGGAGCATGCCTATCATTTACATGTAGTACTGGACACACTCCAAGAGCCCTAGATTTATGGTAAGCTATCGAAGTTCCAGCTATTGATTCGAGAGGATTACTTTCTGGTACATGTCATCTCAGAGTCTAGAGTTTCAGTTGATCCAGTGCAGATTGAGGTGGTACTTGCTTGGGAGCCACCCAGGAGTGTGACAGAGGTACGAAGTTTCCTGGGTTTGGCTGGATACTACAGGAGGTTTGTTCCAGATTTCTCCAAAGATGCATCACCTCTATCAGCATTGACAAAGAAGGGAAAACCCTTCATGTGGTCAGAAATATGCTGGGGGAGTTTTCAGGAGCTGAGGTAGAGGCTGAATAGTGCTCCCATCTTGAGGCTCCTAGAGGAGGGCATAGTGTAGGTAGTCTATTTTGACGCATTATGGACCAGAATCAGATGTGTCTTGATGAAAGAGTGAGAAGTGATCACATATGGTTCTCGATAACTGAGACAACATGAGAAAAACTATGATACCCATGACCTGGAGTTAGTAGCAGTGGTATTCACTTTGAAGTTGTGGCGACATTACATGTGTTCGAGTGTTTCACAGTCTACTCGGATAACAAGAGTCTCAGGTATATCTTCTCATAGAAGGAACTGAACCTAAGATAGAGATGTTGGCTCGAGTTCCTCTAAGAATATAACTTCAAGATAGTCTATACTCTTGGGAAGGGGAATATTGTAGCAGATGCACTTAGTCAGAGATCTTGTATATAGCCGCTAGGAGAGGCGACAGAGCAGTTGGCCGCCATGTAGATATCCTTTGTGGGTCGAGATGGAGCAGCTTCTCTTTAGTATCTTACAATCACTCCCCCAGTTCTTTAGTGAGTCAGGGAGGCGCACCGTGGGTTTACTGACTGCGAGGCCTGACGTGCTCATATATCCATAGGACAAACACCAGATGGATTTTCTGAAGGTGGGGATCACATCATCCTCTTCAAGGGACGTACCATGGTACCGATGTCACTTTAGGAGGAAGTGATGAGGGAGTTCCACACATCCCTTCTAGTTGTACATCCATGAGTGGAGAAGATGTATGAGGACATCTGACGACATCACTATTGTCCAAGAATGAAGAAAGTAGTAGCAGAGTTTGTCTCTCGGTGCCTCACTTGTCTGTAAGTGAAGGCACGGCATCAGGTACCAGCCGGCATAGTTCTGCCTTTAGAGGTCCCAAAGTGGAATTGGGATGGGATGTACATGGACTTCGTGGCCAGACTTCCACATACATCCAGGGGTCATGATTCTATCTGGGTGATCGTCGACCGACTCACCAAGTCGGCCCACTTCCTACTGATCAGAGAGCAGGGTTCAAAAGAGAGCATGAGACGCCTCTATGTGAGGGAGATTGTGCGGCTACATGGAGTAACCTCAATTATTATCTCTTATTGTGATATGCGTTTCACTTTCTGGTTATGTAAGGGGTTGCATGAGGCTTTCAGGATGCAGCTTCATTTGAGCACCACTTTACATCCTCGGATGGATGGCCATACTGAGCGGACGATTTAGAACCTCGAGGACATGATGCATTCTTGCGTCCTTGACATCGGTCATAGCTAGGAGGATCACTTTCCCTTGGTGGAGTTTTCATGCAAAAACAGATATCACTCCACTATTGGGATGGAACCATTTGAGGGATTGTACAACCGACCTTGTAGATCACCTTTGTGTTGGACTGACCTAGGGGAGTCAGCACTAGTGGGACTAGATATGGTACGGGCTACAATAGAGAAGGTGTAGGTCATCCAGGATTGGATGAAGACTACACGAATCAGGTAGAAGTCTTATTCCTATAGGAGATGGAGACCTCTGTAGTTCGAGGATGGTGACCATGTATTTCTACGGGTCTCACCTCGACGAGGTTTGTGGAGATTTGCCCGGGGTAGCAAGTTATCTCTGAGGTACATCAATCCCATCCATGTCCTCAAAGGAGTTGGCGAGGTGGCCTACCGCCTAGCTCTTCCACCTCAGTTGCACCGGGTGCATGACGTCTTCCATGTATCCCAGCTGAAGAGAAATGTGCTTGACCCTACACACGTCATCGACCATAGCGATATAGACATCGTAGATGGGGAGATGTTTATAGAGGTTTCAGAAGATATTGAGGATTGATTAGAGTAGCTCATTCGTGGACAGTCGATACCTCTGGTGCACATTCACTGGCAACACATGAACCTCCAGGAGATCACAAGGGAGTGGGAGACTCAGATTCATGCTTAGTATCCCCACATGTTTTCCTAGTTTTTGTAATGAGGCTTTCGGGGACGTGAACCCCTGAGGTGAGGAGAATGTAAAGACTCAAACTTTCCAAGTAATTTTTTTATTATATAGGAATTTAATGAGTCTATGAAAATTGACGGCACAAGATTCTGAGATCCGGTGTGCCCAGAATGAATTTCTGAACTTTTTTTCGGGTACGTTCAGTAAATGTGTGAGCAGGTTTTTGTAACTTTTAAACCGATGTTCGAAATTAATCTTTGAGGGCATCGTTGAACTCGTTGCGCCAGTATTTTCTTAAGGAGACCTTCACCTCGACCATAGTAGGTCTAGGGTGAAAGATAGATTTTTCATTTTTCATGGTAATGAAAATAAAATAAAATAAACATTTATTTTATTTCTATTAAAACCATTGTACATGGGTTATGGAGGTGTGGATCACCCAAACTAAAACCTCTATTTTGAATTGAAAGTTGGGGACCACCTGAACCCCTTTAATGAGAGGTAACTCTTGAACTTCCTCCCATTATTTAATTATTCTAACTCCCCATTAAATTGTTGGAGCCAACAAACATTTAATGAAATGTGTCAGCAATTTTATTTGTGAAAACATAATTAATCTTCTTAAGTTAAATTATATTGGCACCCCATTATTTTGGTTGGAAAATAAGAAGGGGAGTGCTTTTGGAGGATTACACATCTCCAATGAAAAACACCTCCAAACAAAGAAATTTCTCCATCGAAGAACCAACTCTATCGAAGAACGATTATTCAATGAATGAGCTAGGGATCGGAGGCATGTGGAAGGTGAGAAGAATATCAGCATCTTTGACTTCTTCCTCACACCAACACCAAAGAATGAAAGAGGTAGGGATTGTTGTTTTGATTTTTCCCCTTTCCTATTCTTGAAAACTCTTCGTAATTCAAGAAGGAATCTTAGCTACCTGATACAACTCTAACATAGAGAGTGTGGGAAAAATGAACATGGACCAACCTCCCCATAAATCTTGTGACTATTTTTTGTGTTCTTCACAATGAAGGAGACTGTGCGACCGCACCGCCAAATGGAAGAGAACCGCATCCTGTGCCGTAGGGACGAAGGAAGGCCGGCTGACTGATCTTGCCACAGGTGAAGGCGCAGCGTGTGAGAATGCCACATGGAGAGAATGGTAGGACATCCAGACATCTGCGGTGGACTTCCATACTATGGCGGACACACCTCCCCACCACACTACGGCCGCCCCGCGCCCGCCCCCCCACCTCGCGCCCGCCCTGCCGCACTGCTGCCGCCCAGCCCCACCGTGGACGCTCCGCTACTCCATGTCCTCCCTACTGCACCCCGAACCTCCCGCACCATGGGATGCCCAGGCCGAGCCGCCTAGTGCGGGTCGGCCAGACCCGGTGGGTCGGGCCAGGTTTGTCGGACTAGGTCGGAGCAGACCCAGACCAGTTTTGACTCATCCCATAATTTTTTCCATAAATTTGGCATTGGGCATCCATTTGATGAACCGTGTGCGGCGCATGAAACCTTAGAGTGAGATGATACTTTTGGTATACCCCACTTGAGGTTAGGATAAAATTGGTGTAATGTGTGGTTGGATTGTGTACGAATCCAACCTTGCCCTCGAAACTAAAAGGCTAACAACTTACAGACCTGAAATTCGATTGACGCACCGTCTATTGTGTTGATACCCCTAAAACTTGGTGATCCTTCGGGATACTTCTTCGTGGGACTCCGTGTTATTTGGAGTATCAACAAGTGGATTTAGAAGTGGACCCTCGTGAAGACAAGTGAGCTTAGCGCAGAAACCATGTAGTTGGTTGTAACAATGTAATAGGATCATGTCTTTGTCTGACGACGTATTGAAAATGTACCGGGATCTGGTGTGGGTATGATGAGGTACTGGCGATTTACTATGATAATGTGTGGATCTGAAGAATTACTGACGTTGTACTAGGATGTTGTGTGGGTATGAAGACGTACTGACGATGTACTAGGATCCTTTGTGGGTCTGACGAAGTACTGACGATGTACTAGGGTCTTGTGTGGGTCTGATGACATACTAACGATGTACTAGGATCCTGTGTGGGTCTGACAACGTACTGACAATGTACTAGGATCATGTGTGGGTCTGATGATGTACTAGGATCCTGGTAGGGTCTAGCGACATACTGACAATATTCTAGGATCCTGTGTGGGTCTGACGATGTACTAGGATCCTGTGTGGGTCTGATGATGTACTACGATCTTCTATGGGTCTGATGATGATTTTGGATCCTTTGTGGGTCTGCCTATTAATAGAGTAAAATGAATTAGTAGTTACATCTAATCATCTCTACTATTGTACCAAAGTTATACATGGTTTGAGATGAGTTCGTACATATGTGGTACTTTCCTTTGTGGTAATTCCTTGGTGGTATTCTTCTGTGTGGTGTACCTGTATGGAACTTTCCTTCATGGTAATACATTGGTGGTATTCTTCTGTGTCGCGTACCTGTGTGGTTCTTACCATTATGGTATTCCTTCTTTTGTGGAACAGTTGAGCTTTGGGATTTTGGGTTGGACCCTATGTTTCCTCATGATTGAGATGGGTATACTTGATAACTTAGGTATATGTATGGCCATATACCTAAGTAATGTTTTCAGTTGATTTCATGCTTTGTGGTTTATCCTGTGTGGATTTTGTGAGACCGTGAGGGTCTCAGGGTCCCTATTGAGTATCATTATACTCACCCCTACACAGGCTATGCCCGCACCTTATTTTGTTTGGTGCAGACAACAGAAAACACTGATCGAGGCTAAGGGTACCTAGACTGGTCGGTTCCTTGAGGTGGACCATACAGCGTTTCGGTATGCAGAGGAGAGGGGCAGACGTGGAGTGCTAAAAGGAGATATATACCTACCCTTCAGGTAGGAAACTCGGAGGATAACCCACTAGTTGTATTTCTCTTTCTTTAGTTGTTTGGTATTTTAATTCTACTTGTACATTTATTGTTGGACACATATTCTGTCCCCTCTGACATTCAACACTCTTTTTTTCTATAAAGTTTACTTGTGTTCATTTCTTGTTGTGTGCTTAGTTGTGTGTGTTTACATAATATAAAGGCAATGCCTTCTTGGATTTAGGGAAAATGCATTTTGGTGCAAGTCTTCACCCCTGGCCTATGGAAGGTGGGCTTGGGGTAGTCACAGCACGGACCCCGGGGGGATGGGTCATGACATAAATAATTTATTATTTAACAAGCTAAATAAATAGAATTCCCGGTTTGTGTTTAACATTTATTTTAGTATGCTGGATCGTATTTTTTCCATCCCTAGTTATTCAAGATTATATATTACAGATAGAATATTTTATTTGTCAGTGAATAATGAAGCTATATTTATTTAATAAATAAGTAGTCATTATTCATGGCCCGGAAAATATTGATAAGGATTGGCAGATCAAGTTATGGGTACAATAATAAATATTATTAAATATTATTCAGTTAAATAATTTTTAAATATAACATGAATGTTAATAACGCATCAGGGAAATAATTGCACTATTATTATTATTTGACATGGGGTTTCATAGAGAATAGTAAAATAAGTAACGGAACTTGTGTTAATTATTTATTATTACCTGGCGAATTAAACTCCCCATTTTGTTATCATTTCCTAACAAGCCAAGGGGTCATTCCATAGGATAAACAATGGTTGTATGCACAACATCCTTGGAGAAAATATCTTGAGCCTAGAGAAATGTTCCCTATCCAAGAACGCTCTGTAAATGAGATAGATCCTCCTCCACTGGATCTAGGAGAATACATTGGAATCAATTTTCAAGGAGATAAAAGGAAGACATTGCAAGAAAATCTATCTTCTATGCTAGAACCCAAAAAATACTTTTGCGATGTCCGTAGATACATAGATCAAATGTGGATCACTGCTAGAGGAATCATATCCTTGGATTATACATCGCAACAAAGTCGCACCTCAGACCTGTGGTCGAACACATCAATGAAGAAAAAATCACCTTTTAGGTAATACTTTAATTTATTTTATTTTATTATAATAAAAATATGTTGATCATGTCTTCTCAGTTCTGAGTTCTCTCATTTTCCTTTTATCTTTCATTCTTTCTGTGGATACTGGCTATTATCGTCATATTGATCTTGCATTAATCATTGATCATGGAAATTTGAAAAGTTATGTATATTCCTATTCTGAACTTCTACTACGTCCGGAATCTACAGTCCAAAAATATGTCCTTTCATAAATATCTAAATGATTCAAATTAATATATATTTTATGTTATGATATCAAAAAAAATTCATTTTATCATATTCAATGTCTAAAATTTATAGTTTTAAAATTTAAATAAAACTATATAATACGTGGAAAAAACATTAGTTAAAATAAAATTATTTATTTCTTAAATTTGAAAATGCAT
Organism: Viscum album; assembly: GCA_963277665.1. Lineage (NCBI taxonomy): Eukaryota > Viridiplantae > Streptophyta > Magnoliopsida > Santalales > Viscaceae > Viscum > Viscum album. The sequence continues at coordinate 213,407,312 of OY728146.1, read as the reverse complement.
TTAGAATTATTGTAATGAATATGAATCCATAATATAAAATAATTAATATAAATAATATATTATATTGATTTATTATTAATATTACCACATATTTCACAAAAAAAATTATAAGACAAAAATGTTGTACCCAATTGTTTGTTAAAATTTTAGGGATTTGATTCCCCTTACCTTATGGAATATTTTAAAAAAAAATTATTTTAAATGCATTACTATAAAAACATAGAATACTATATAAGATATTTTTATAATGGTTTATTTGTTATATATTTCCACCAAATAAAATAAGTGTTATTATATAACATAATGGAGTTTTTTTATTTTATAATGATATTAAAATTTGAATAAGTTTTATAAGTGACTGTTGGGAGTGTGGTTAAAATTAGATAAGTTAAAAGGTTAATAAATAAATGATTATTCTAGTCAAAAGTCAATGTGAATTTCACATAATATCTTCAATGATTTTATTATAAGATAGTAATTAGAAATATATATAGTCGCTTTTCGTTACTAGAACAAATTGAATGTCACTCTATATCCAAAAGGAGTTTTGGATGTTTGTGTAAAAAGATCTTATGAGTTAAATTAGTTTCCAAAATGATCTTAAAGATAAAATTTAATGAAAATGGTTTCAATGATGATGATGATGATGACGATAGACTTAGAAAGTCTTAAAAGTAATTAATTGAAGTTATTGATAAAATAACAATATATGTTTTGATGTTAAAGTATTTTTATATTTATTCGAGGAGTTGAAAATTAGGAATATGATTCCTAAATCTAAACATTAGTCAAATTATAATTTTTTATAGGTTTTACTCACTAAATTGTTCAGTGGGAGAGTTTTATAAGATAGTTAGATAGAGATGTGGCATGAATTATATAAAGGTGTAATGAGATTAATAAAATCCTCAAAATGTGAGGAAAAAACCAAATTTAGTGGTAAATCATATGAGAAATGTTTATACCGACACTTATATATGGTTTAGTTAAATTTATTAAAGGAATTCAAGGATATATGATGTATCATGTTAATATAAATTCAAATCCTCATTTTATATATTGAAACATATATTATGTAAATTATCCTCAAAAAAAGGATAACACTTAGTTGTCCCAAACTGATGTTCATCATGAAGTATTGTAGGTTGTTATTAAATGTAAAGGTTATCAAGGGTATGGTTTAACAGGTATACATAAAATATTATTTTTGGGTAAAAATAATTTTTTGAGATGGTTGGCCCTAAAGTACACCACTTTGAGTGTCATACACTATGTTCTTTCTATGCTAGGGGGGCATATTTTATCTTAGAATTTCCCCATACTTGAGGTTAGTGAGATAAATTTCATAAGAAAATTCCTCCTTTTATACTTTTCTTATATATCCTTAAGGGTTAAGTAATTAGGTGTGGTTCGGTATATTGCTGATTATGTAATGTCCTAACCCCAGTTACCCAGATTCGGTGAATTAACTTAATACATTGGCATGATTACAAGGAATCAAGTCTGGAAGGACTGATCAGTTTAAAAGTCTTAGAAAATAGATTACATACATGAACTTTACAATACAATTTCTAACATAAAACACAACATACATAATCTTTTGAGAACACCATTATTCCCTTTAGAGTAAACATATATATAAATCATAATAAACCTCTTGGAATCCTTGGAAAATAAAAAATAAGAAAGGGATGAACTCAGATGTTTAGTAAGGGTAAATAATTTAGTGGAAGCTATAAAATTTTAATGAAATATGTGTAATAAAAACAACTACCTTTTTAAAAATAAAAATGAACATAATATGGCCAAAATAAATCAAACATTACTATATAAAAATTCACATGGATATTCTACTAGTCTAATAATCACATGTAATGACTAATTTTATAATGATGTAATACTAACGTCAAACATCATTAACACATATTCAAGGCCTCATGCCAAGACTATAAATATAATTTTGGTCATGGCCTTGTGTCAAGACACTAATTTTTCTCATGAGACCTACCGATGCATCGAGGAGATTTAGCGGGATCAACCAATCACATACTAAGTCCACTACATTCCTCATATGAAAATTTTGAAACATAACATAAAAATTTATTAAAACTAGAATATTAAATTCCAATAAATCAACCATAAACCATGAAGGGAATAAAAATAGAACATCCACAGTCAAAAATATAATAACACATTAAATAAAGTATGGAATATTGTATTTTAATAAATCAACCTTAATCAAGAATAATATCTAGTAAGGATGATGACATTGTTGAAAATGATCAGTAAAACTTTTTGTGAGAAATATCAATTTTTGTGAAATAATTTAAAAATCACACATTTATAAATTAATTTAAAATAGATTTTTGAATCAAAGTGTCTTATACCACATTGATACTTTTTAAAGGAATTAACATATTAAAACAATCATTCCCATATAAATAATTCCTTAAAACCATTTTGAAAACATAGACATTAATGAGAATGATTATAAGAATAAATATTTAAACGTTTAAAATTATGTTTTAGTTAAAGAGAACCTTAAAATAATCATTTTGAAATGTATTTTATGAAACATGGATATGGATAATAAATAATTCCTAGAAAATACTTATACATAAAAAATCTCGCATAATTATGAGATTGAGGAATTAACTCTTACCTTGTACTTTCCTTTAGTCGAGGGTACGTTTAACCTCATGTATGATGACCATTGTAAGAACCCGGTTCTTATTCTTGAGGTATGGGTTTATTCATTTTCTTTTATTAAGTGTTTTTTAAAAAAATAAGGAAAATGGGAACAATCCCAATTTTTTTGGGTATAATCCATGTACTTTTCCATAAGCCATGTACTTTTTCTGTGTGGGATGAGTATACAGGGCGTGTAGGCCTATCGGTGATGAAGGGTGTAAAAACATACTACACATAGTGTACTTGGTATTTACACGTCATGTAATCAGTTGGTAGGTGAACAGTAAGGTGGTGGAATCAGCAGCCAATGGAGCAATAGTACATGCCATGTACTCAAAAATACATGTTGTGTACTCTTATCGACAGATGAATAGTTTTGCGGTGAAATGTAGCCGCCATAGGAATAGTTAAAAAATGAAAACTACACATCGTGTTCTTGAGATTACACACCGCATAGTTTGCTTTTCCACTTAAAACTGGAATTATCCTCCTCTATTGATAGAGGAAGCTACGACATCTGAAGAACACGGCAGAGACGTCCAGATCTTGGAGGAGCTCCCAATCGTCAAACGGAACTCGGTTTCCATCACTGACGGTCTTGATTGAACTGTGCGGGTGAGTTCTTCACTCTTTCTTAACCTTTTCTTCCAATTCTTTACTAAGGGAAATTTATTTACATTTAAATGGGGAATCTTCTACCCCAGATCTACTCTGTTCTCAGGTGTTTTGGGATGTGTCATTCATGTATATGGATCCGAGGAGATCAAGTTAGGTGTTCTGGTGTTTAATTCCAATTGTTGAGTGTTTTTGTGTACCATTGTGCCACTCACCCATGTTTGGGTGTCGTATCACTGATGCCTTGGCTATTTAGATATCTAGAACTACATAGAAAATCTAAATATAAATATAAAATGGTGATTGGGATTATTTCTTAGATCCAGGGCCACCCCATGGGTGTGTTCCCTTGTTCAGCCGTTTGGCCAGGTTACCCGAGTGTATACCATGATTTTAGCATGCTTTGAATTTCCTTGAGAGAAATTTTATATAACTTCTTTCTTATGTGTTGGGCTCGGCCCAGTTTAATTTCTTATCTTGAGGGAAGTGTTTTGTTTATCCTGCAAGAAACTTTTCTCATTCCTGTGGGTAGTAGTTTCTATGCCTATGGGCAACTCCCCATATGCCTGCGGGCAATATTCGGTATGCCTGTGGGAAGTCACCTGCGGGTTTCGATTCAGATTACCTAAGGGTACAGATTTTCATTTCTGAAGACAACTTTTACTTTGTATAATCACTGTGGTGATATGTTATTTTGTACCTGCCAAGCTAAAGCACAAGTTTGGAATTAATAAATGATTAATAAGGTGGTAATGTAACTGGTAGAGATAGTTACTTTCGAGTACTGCCTAGTTTACTGTTTTTTATTATTGCACACTATTATTGCATATTTTCACTGAATGTTGGGCACAGGCCTTTGGTGGTTTCCTGTAGGGATTTATTTCTCACATCCTATTTGGGTCATGTCTTGGTCCCAAACAGATTAAATTGATGTAGGTGTGGATAAGGGAAAGAGTCGCTATATAGGTACTTTATTATTGCACAGGAGTGGGAGAGCATGGGACCAAGCATTGGATCGCGATGCGGCTGAGTTCATGGTGCACTGTTTTATTTTTATTTGTTGTATTTTCCCTTGTATTGTATTGTATCACATTGCAGTGTATCCTGTTTTGGCTGATTCTTAGACTTAGGGACATATTGCATCATTATATATGACTGTTGGTATTTTCCTTATTTTCGTACAGTGTCCATTTCAGCATTTTTATTCTTTACTACATCCGTGTTTGTATGTTTATATATATTTATTCTATGCTACACTTTAAATAATGAGGGAATATTTTCCCCACTATCAGAACTGGGCCCTCGCTACTAGTTTGCAGCTTCTGGCATTTGGGGAAATGTGCTTGAGGTCATTTGACCAACCGGGTTTGGGGCACCCGTTTAGTGGCACTCGGATCTAGGACATTACAAAGTGGTATCAGAGTGTGTTTCATTTTTCTCTTGACTTACTATTTGGTGTCTGTAGCCATGGATAGGATGGAATAGGTACTTGGTAATAAGTTGTTCCAGGGAGTAGCTAACACGTGTATAGGGAAAAACCAATTTACCTCGTGTTTCAATTTTTCTGATCTTGTAAGTTTACAGTTTATTTTATTTTCACCATTGGGTGATGCACTTATTATATGCTGTTTATATTTTTATACTTGGGTTCTATTTAGTTGTTACCCGATTAAATGATGGTATGCCAACACATGCATCATTTTGTCACATGTTTGAATCAAATTCCATTCATAGTTTCCATATAGCAACCCAGACATTTCTTACATTGCTATTATATCATTTTAAAGATAAACAACATAATAGTATTACACCTAGAGGATCAAAAGGTTTAGTGTCTTTGGGAAACTGGGACTATACATATCAATTACAACATCAAGAATAAACATTTATTTAATTTCTTATTCTCTTGCTTCTTATTGGCACTTGTCCTCTCCTTAGTACATGTAGCCACCTGAGGATATACATAAAAAGGGGTGAGCTAAAATCCCATTAAGAGGATAGATAAGAATAATATAGCATGGGGTGAGCATAATCATGACATAGGAAAAAGATCATGAATGTGAGAGGAGCACAAATAAAAGACTTGAAATGTGGAAATGCATAAAAATTTAAACATCGTGTCTTAGTGGTTAACTGTCACACATACTTGTGAACCAAGCTAGAATCTTTTTCACACATCATTTTACACTTACTCATGAGATTCATCACTTCATCAAATGCATTAGAGCGCTGTATAATTCTGGGTGCACCCTTCACCTCATAATATTATCATTATAATGAATTCCACATAGAAAATATATCAATAATGAACATAAAAAACCCATGAAAAGGAATGGGTTTCATATCATAAGAATGCATTCATAATCCTTGAGTTCCCAAAAGAAATATGGAACAACATACTTGATACAAGAACCATCAACCATGAATGAGAGGTAAAAGTTGAGTTTTTGAAAGAAGAGTTCTTTTGGAAAATATTTTGTTTGACATAAACTTCAGTAGAAAAAATTTATATCCCAGAATAGGTAAGATAATTATGAACAATTTATTTTTAAGAAGTGATCATACCAAATTTTTAGTGAAAGAGGGAGAACCTGAAGGATGAAAGTTCAGTTCGAGAATTTCTCATTACCTTGTATCTGAATGCTTACTTCTCTTTAATGTCCTATATAATGACATTATATTCATTTATTAGAAATAAAGAACCTTTTTTACATTAATATGGTTCATTATGGTTTCATTAAGTTATTTTATGTGCCTTTGTATGAGTTATAGAGTTTTAAAACATTGTTCGAGAATGTTTGTCTTTTTAGTTTTCTTGAGTGGTTCACTTGTATTCTTAAATTGAAGTTTGGGTAGAACATGGGTAAACATATAGAACTGATATTACATATTCTTAATGATATTATAGTATATTTAATGATCTTATAATTAATCATATTATATCCATGTGGATTAATCATTAGATAAGAATTAAATGATGATTATTTGGGTTAATTTGTGTGGTTTTTCAATCACAACGAACTTGTTTTAATTTATCACTTAGTAATATGGCCATAAATTATTTCCAGAATTTTAAATAGGAAATAATACATATAAAAAATTCTGGTTCAACCATAAAAATGGTTTCATGACAAGATCTGAAGGTAGAAATGGAAGAAGAAAGCATTTTGTTCTTGAAGGTGATAAATTAACTCCTCACGAACAACATTATATTTAATAAAATAAAAGGAAGTGGGAAAGGGGGTTGGATGATATAATATACCATTAGCATCAAAAAATTTGATTATAGTTATAATACTAGAGCTAAAATACCATTTTTATGAAGATAGGTGGGGTGAAATCAAGAAATGAACTTGAACATGAAAGGAAATTAAAGGAGTAGAGGAAGAGAAATTACGTCTTAAATCCTCCACTTGAGATTATCCTTAAAGAAGCTAGGGTTAGTCATTTGATGAGACCAGAAACTCCTGAATGCGGGAGAGGGTCTAGGGAAGAAGTTTGGGCAGAGTTTAGGGAAGGCTTGGATCTTGAGAGGTATGAGGAAATGAGTGTGTGAAGGGTGGTTTTTATAGTGGTGGGGAGAGGGGTTTCCTTAATATAAAATTCATTAGTTTATTAATATCCCCTAAGACAAAGAATAGTGATTATTCCATGATGAAGAATAGTAATTTTATCATGTGATCACGAACCAAGTGGTCTTACATCAGTATAACATTACACATGACTCTATAATTAGATTATCTAGCTTATTTTTGCAAATTACATAATTTCACTATTCATAAAAAATACGAGTATTTCAGAAAAATCCAAAAAAATTACGCCTACCATTTTTCAATTTGTAGAATCCAAAAATGAAGTCCATTTTTCAAAAAAAAATCTAAATATTATAAATATTATATTTAATTAATATCATGGTTTATTACTAAAAAACAGTTTTAAAACATTCATTTACTTATTCAAAAATATAGGTACATCATAATTTCACTTGAATATTATTTTTATACTATCATAGGTAAGGTTACTATTAATTAGGGTATATTACTATTCATAAGGGTATGTTACTATTCATAAGGGTAGGTTACTATTCACAAGGGTATGTTACTATTCACCAAAAATTATTTTTGTTTCATTAGACTCCAAAAATCATCTTGAACAGAACCGTGTATGTTGGATTTTCAAAATTCCCAACACAGAAGTGACACAATTATGTATAAAGGTCACATAGCACTTATTAGTTCATTATGTTGTGCTTTCATGAGATTTTAAGACATAATTTAATGGAGGAAATTTTCAATTGAAAATTTTTGGGTCGTTACATTCTTCCCCACTTAAGAAATTTCACCCCCAAAATTTCATTTCACATAAACAGGTGACGGAACTTCTCCTTCATCACCTCTTCTGGTTCAAAAGTTGATTCCTCAAACTTATGGTTCCTTCACAACACTTTATCAAGATGAGTTGTCTTGTTGCGTAGAACCATATCTCTCTGATCCAGAATATTTACTGGCTGCTCCTTATAAGAGAGATCATCTTCCAACTACACCACCTCTGAGTTTAGTACATGTGAGGGATCAGGTATGTACTTCCTCAGGTGTGATACATGAAAAAAACAATGAACTCGATCCATATTCGGTGGAAGTGAAATCTGATATGGGATGGCTCATATGCAGTCAAAGATCTCAAAGGGGACAATGTACCTTGGGGTTAGCTTCTCTTTCTTCCCAAATCGTATGACTCTCTTCCATGGAGATATTTGAAGGAAGACTTTATCTCCAAAGTTGAACTCCAAGTTCCTTTGACGGTTCTCAACGTAGCACTTTTTCCAAGTTTGAACAGCTTTGATGTGCTTATGGATGGATTGAACCTTCTCTATCATCTCTTGAACAAGATCGGGTCCAAGTAGCTTTCTTTATCCAACTTCATCTCAATAGGTTGGAGTTCTACATCGCTTTCCATACAGAGCATCATATGGAGCCATCTGAATACTCGAGTGGAAGCTATTGTTGTATGAGAACTCAACCAATGGGAGATGCTGATCCCAACCACCTTTGAATTCAAGAGAGCAGGATCTTAGCATGTCTTCAAGCGTTTGAATAGTCCTTTCAGATTTTCAATCAGTTTGGGGGTGATAGGCCGTGATACAATTTAATTCAGTACTCAAAGCATGTTTAAGGCTCCTCCAAAATGTAGATGTGAACTTTGCATGACGGTCAGAGACAATTGAGAGTGGAACATCGTGAAGTCTCACCACTTCCTTCACATATATATTTGCAAGTTGTTCAGGAAAAAGATCTTCCCACATAGTGATAAAATGGGAATTCTTGGTGAGTCGGTCAACCACAACCCATATCGCATTATTTCCCTTTGACGTCTTCAGGAGAACCATGAGAAAGTCCATGGTAACATTTTCTCATTTCCACATGGGTATAGGCAATGGCTGCATCATACCTTTGGACTTTTGTCACTCAGTTTTAACTTTTTGGCATACCAAGCAGCTTGATATATATTCCGCAATTTCCTTCTTTATGTTATCCAACCAGAAGTGTTCACAGATATCACTATAAATTTTGGTACTCCCAGGATGGATAGATAATGTTGATCTATGTGCATTATCCAATAGCTCCTTCTTTATCCCAGGTGATGAAGGCACACAGAGACGCTTTCCAAACTGAATCATACAATCATCATCAATATGGAACTCTTGCATCTTCCCTTCCTTTACTGCATTCACCCTCTTTTGTATCTCCACATCATCCCTTTGTGCTTTCTTAATCTTCTCCTGGATGGATGGTTCCACAATCATTTGGGAAATGTAGGATGTTTCCCATGCCCTTATGATTTCCAAATCCATTATTTTCATATTAAGAAGATAGGGTCTTTCTCAATCTGTAACATGGATAGAGTAGCAGGTTCTTTTCTACTTAGAGCATCAGCTACCTTGTTTGCAATTCCAGGATGGTTGTGAATAGAGAAATCGTAATCCTTGATTAGCTCTAACCATCTCCTTTGATGCATGTTGAGCTTCTTTTGTGTTAATATATACTTTAGGCACTTGTGGTCGGTGTATATGTCAAACTTATCACCATAAAGGTAGTGCCGCCAGATTTTCAAGGAAAAAATCATGGCTGCCAGCTCTAGATCATGTGTCGGGTAGTTCTGCTCATGAATCTTCAACTGTCGTGAGGCATAGGATATCACATTATCAGTTTGGATGATTACAAAACCCCAGAATTTCTTTGAAGCATCACTATTTATCACAAAACTTTCTCCAATTTTTGGTAGTTTGAGTTTAGATGCAGTGATCAGCCTTCTCTTTAGCTCCTTGAAGATTCCCTCACATTCTTTCATCGATACATACTTTACCCCTTTCCTTGTTAACTTATTTAGAAGGCTTGAAAATCATGAGATGTTTCTCACAAAACATCGGTAGAACCCAGCTAATCCAAGAAAACTATGGATTTCTGTGACATTAGAAGGCATGGTCTATTCCTCTGGGCCTTTGTTTTTGAAGGACCCATAGAAATTCCCTCACTTGTGATCACATGTCCCAATAACGTGACCTGATTCATCCAAAAGTCACACTTACTGAACTTGGTGTATAACTTCTCCTTTCTCAAAGTCACCAACACATGTCTTAGATGTTTTTCATGTTCCTCCTTTCTCTTGGAGTAGATGAGAATATCATCAATAAACACTACCACAAATTTTTCGAGTTAATGTCAAAAGACTCTATTCATCAAATCCATGAAGATTGCAGGGGCATTATTAAGTCTGAAGGGTGTCACCAAAAACTCATAGTGACCATATCTTGTACGGAAGGTAGTCTTCTGAATATCTTCCTTCTTCACCTTTACCTGATGATATCCAAAATGAAGATCCACCTTTGAGAAGTATTGATCCCCTCTTAACTATTCTAACAAGTCTTCAATCCTTGGGATAGGATACTTGTTCTTTATGGTGATCTTTTTGAGTTCCCGATAACCGATACACAGTTGCATTGATCCATCCTTTTTCTTCACAAAGATCACTGGTGCACCCCAAGGTGATGCACTAGGGCGTATGAACCCTTTGTCCAGATGCTCTTGCAACTGATTCTTTAACTCCTCCAGTTCAATAGGAGTCATCTTATAGGGACACGTCGAGATAGGAGTAGCTCCAGGTATGAGATCAATTGAGAAATGTACCTCACGATCTAGGGGAATTTCGAGTAAATCTTCAGGAAATACATCGTCGTATTCCCTCACTATGGTAATTTCCTCAAGGTTGGCACTTTCCATCGACTCAGCCATTTGGGAGAGGTATGCTTATTCATAGGGAATCAACTCGCACACCATTGAAGGATTTTTAAAAGGAGATTCATGATCTTCCTTTCATTTTTAGAGGAGCATGGGATGGTTTAGAATATAAAAAGATATTTCCTTTTCCAGATAGTTGATATGTGCTCTATATAACGAGGGCCAATCCATTCCCATTATAGCCTCGAATTCCATGAAAGGAAGTATTGTGAGATTTTTCGGAAGAATCTTCCCACATACACCAACAGGAGAAGAGTCAAACACTTGGGTTGAAATGATTGCACCACATAGTGTTTTTACAGATATCTCTACTTCAAGGTTTCGGGGATTTGATTCTATAGTTCTAGCAAACTTTCAAGATATAAAGGAATGCGTAGAACCAGAATCAAGTAAGACTTTTTCCATTATTGAGTGAATAGGAAGTGTACCATGTATGACTTCACTATCATGATCCACCTCCGCAGTAGTGATGGTATAAGCATTTCCTTATTCTTTTGGATTTGGTGGTTGTTGACGTTGATTACCCTCGAGAACACAAGGTTTAGTGAACTAACTTGCATAGTTCCCTAGCTCCCTATAGTTGTACAATTGAACCATGAGTGGTTCTCTCATTTCTTCAGCTATATTCTCCTTCCCTTTCGTGTCTTTTCAAAACTCTTGTGCATGGTGTCCTTATTTCCCACAATTAAAGCATTTCCCCATACCTTTCAAGAAGTTCCCATGGGGAAACTTTCCACAGTTTTTGCATGTGGGTTGTTGAGTTTTCTTCCTAGCTTTATCATTATATCCTCCAGCTTGAAACTCCATCTTTCATTTCTTATCCCAAAAGCCATGGGACCATTCTCCAAACTCCATCTCCACTTTGAGGGAACATAGAACAACTTCTTCATTACTCTTGAAGTCTCGAATTTCAAGATCCTTTCGAAGGTGTGGTTTTAGTCCACTAAAGAATCTATCAATTTTTCTATCATTGTTGATAACAAAGCCTGAAGCGTACCTTGCCAGCCTTGTGAAATTCACTTCATAGGTTGTGACATATTCTCTTTCTTTTTTCTTGAGCTCTATGAATTCTCTCTCCATACTTTTTCGAAGATTTCTTGGGAAATACTTGTTACGAAACATTATATTAAAGTATTCTCATTCCATCTCTTCAATTTCCTCCCTTGGCTTGGTGTTCTTAATCAAATCCCACCATTGATTGGATTCTCCATCTAGATGAAAAATGTCTAGGGTCACATTATCCATCTAATAACAGTGAAGAACAGAAAATATCTTCTCCATGGAGTTGACCCACTGTTCCGCAACTGGTGGATCGGTTGATCCACTGAACGTTGGTGGTAGTTGCTGCATAAAACATTCGATAGACAGTTCCTCCCTATTTGGTGAAGGGTGATGTTCCGCATTATTATGGTTATTGTTCATAACATGAGATAATTGGGTAATCATCACCATGAAGTTTTGAACTCCACGTCCCAAATCATTGGGTATGTCATTCGGGCAATCGTTGCAATGTCCCTCGCATGAGTTGTTGGCATGATTTCTCCCAGTTCCCCCCATTTTCTAAAATAGAAAAGGTTAGAAAAAAACATAAGCCAACAATTCATGAATAAATAACTTATTTATTTGCACAATTTATACTAAATTCATAACATATGGGATCCCTATGTAAATATTCTTATGTGCCTATTTTTACTTAGTCTCATACTAGAGGTTTTCTCTAGGGTTCACTAATCCTAATTCCCAAATTAACTAAACCTTTATTCTGATAACAACAATAGAAACCCTGCCTTATATTACATTACTATTACATCATTTTAAAGATAAACAACATAAGAGTATTACACATAGAGGATCCAAAGTTTTAGTGTCTTAGGAAAACTAGGACTATACATAACAATTACAACATCAAGCATAAAAATTTATTGAATTTCTTCTCCTCTAGCTACTTATTAGCACTTTTCCTCACCTTATTACATATATCCACCTGAGGATATACATAAAAAGGGGTGAAATAAAATACCAGTAATAGGATAGATAAGAATAATATAGAATGGGGTGAGCATAATCATGACATACGCAAAAGATCATGAACATTAGAGGAGCATAAATAAAACACTTGAAATGTGGCAATGCATAAAAATTGAAACATCATGTCTTAGTGGTTAACTACCACACATACTTTTGAACCAAGATAGAATCTTGGTCACACATAATTTCACATTTTATTATGATATTCATCACTTTACCCAATGAATTGGAGTGCTATATAATTTCAGGCGCACCCGTCACATTCAAACATTCGTATGCCACTATATAATTCTGGGCGCACCCGTCACCTCATAATATTATCATTATCATGCATGACACATAGAAAAAAAATCAATAATGAACATCAATAACCCATTTAAAGGAATGGGTTTCATATCATAAGAAAACATTCATAAACTTTGGGTTCCCAAAAGAAATATGGAACAACAAACACGATACAAGAACCATCAACCATGAATGAGAGGTAAAATTTGAGTTCTTCAAAGAAGAGTTCTTTTGGAAAACATTTTGTTTGACATAAACATCAAAGAAGAGTTCTTCGAGAATGTTTGTTTTTATGGTTTTCTTGAGTGATCACTTCTATTCTTAAATTGAAGTTTCGGTAGAACATGGGTAAACATCTAGAACTGATATTACATGTTCCTAATGATATTAAAATATATTTAATGATCTTATAATGAATCATATTATATCCATGTTCTTCGAGAATGTTTGTTTTTACGGTTTTCTTGAGTGATCACTTGTATTCTTAAATTGAAGTTTCGGTAGAACATGGGTAAACATCTAGAACTGATATTACATGTTCTTAATGATATTAAAATATATTTAATGATCTTATAATGAATAATATTATATCCATGGGTATGAATCATTAGATAAGAATTAAATGATGATTATTTGGGTTAATTTGGGCGGTTTATCAATCACAATGAACTTGTTTTAATTTATCACTTAGTAATATGGCCATAATTTATTTCCAGAAATTTAAATAGGAAATAATACATATAAAAAATTCTGGTTCAACCATAAAAATGGTTTCATGACTAGATCTGAAGGTAAAATGGAAGAAGAAAGCATGTTGTTCTTGAAGGTGATAAATTAACACCTCACGAACAACGTTATCTTTAATAAAATAAAAGGAAGTGGGAAAGGGGCTGGATGATATAATATACCATTAGCATCATAAAATTCCATTATAGTTATAATAATGGATCTAAAATACCATTTGGATGAAGATAGGTGGGGTGAAATCAAGAAATGAACTTGAACATGAAAGGAAATTAAAGGAGAAGAGGAAGAGAAATTACCTCTTAAATCCTCCACTTGAGATTCTCCTTAAGGAAGCTAGGCTTAGTCATTTGATGAGAGCAGAAACTCTTGAACGTGGGAGAGGGTCTAGGGAAGATGTTTGGGCAAAGTTTAGAGAAGGCTTGGATCTTGAGAGGTATGAGGAAATGAGTCTGTGAAGGGTGGTTTTTATAGTGGAGGGGAGAGGGGTTTCCTTAATATAAAATTCATTAGTTTATTAATATCCCCTAAGACAATGAATAGTGAGTATTCCATGACGAAGAATAGTAATTTTTCATGTGATTCTAAACTAAGGGGGCTTACATTAGCAGAACATCACACATGACTCTATAATTAGCCAATTTAGCTTATTTTTGTAAATTACAGTATTTCACTATTCATAAAAAATTCAAGTATTTCAGAAAATTCCTAAAATTTACCCCAACCATTTTTTGACGTTTAGAATCCAAAAATGTAGTCCATTTTTAAAAATTAATTTTCTAAATATTATTAATTTTATATTTAATTAAAATCATAGTTTATTACTAAAAAATAGTTTTAATACATTCATTTACTTATTTTAAAATATAGGTACATCATACATTTACTTGAATATTATTTTTCTAATATCATAGCCAAGGTTACTATTAATTAGGGTATGTCACTATTCATAATGGTGTGTTACTATTCAAAAGGGTAGGTTACTATTCACAATGGTACGTTACTTTTCACCAAAAATTATTTTTTTCATTAGACTCCAAAAAATCATCTTTAATGCAACCGTGTATGTTGGATTTCTAAAATTCCCAATACATAAGTGAAAATCTATTTTTAAAGGTCACTTAGCACATAGTAGTTCATTATGTTATGCTTTCATGTGATTTTATGAAATAATTTTAAGAAGGGAATTTTCCATTGAAAAACTTTGGGTCGTTACATTCCATGCCATGTGGGTGTATTAGAAATTTCAGGTTGTTGTTATAGATATTGTTCTAGAAAACTCTTTTTGTTGTGATAGATGCCTTGATAAAATACCTACTATTTGATAGGGTATTGTTATGTATGGTTTTTTAGAATGAACGCCAAACTTTGGTTCTTGAGGAGTATGGGCCCTCATTGACCGGAATTGGGTGGATCATTGACCTGTTTACATTGTTATAACATGTATAAAATTCCAAGATTTGATTCGCACAGAGTATGGGACCTCACGGATCAAAATTTGGCACTTAGGTGTTGGTTTTAGTGTTTTTCTGGGCTCTAAGTAGTTTCAAAGGCTTACTGTCTGGAAAAACCCGGAATACTTGTCGTGTAAATTTGATTACACGTCGTTTAATCTAGTGATCGGGATGAAATGAAATTTTTTTAAATTACACGCCGTGTAGTTTCTACCCGTGTCATAGGTCGTGTATGAATAATCATGGGATAGTGAAACTTCAAGGGAACATGTTGTGTACTAATTGTACACGCCGTGTTTTGTTGACCATGTGGCCGCAGTGCAACTTACAATCACGGTCAGAGAAAAATCTAAGCTTATACACACCGTGTCAATAACAAACAGGCCGTGTAGTTTGACCTGGGGATCTGGTCGTATAACTAACAACACGAGTCGGTGTAACATCTTCTTGGACATGTCGTGTACCTATGGGACACGCCGTGTAGTCTTGACCGGTGAGAGACCATGTAGACTTGGCTGTGTGGCTGGGGAAACGGGATGGTGTACATTCCATGTGCGGGTGTGACATGTCGTGTAGTGTCAGCCGAGTGGCCAGTCGTGTCACTAACAACACAGGAAGTTGTAATCTAAGTAGTACACACCGTGTAGTCTCGCCTAAAGGAGATCTGTGTGGCTAATCTGTGTAGAAAGACTCGGGTAGAGGAAAAAATTCAAGAACATGCCGTGTGTGTGGAAAACACGCCGTGTGTTTGGGGTGTTACACGACCAATTTTGGTAGAAGTACACGCCCATGTGAAATACTTAAAGGATCACGCCGTGTAGTTATTATACACTCTGTGTAATATTTTTTTGTAAAACATGAATGTTTTCTTTCTCATGTTCCCTTCCTATACTCCTTGTTTTCAGTCCTTGATAATAATATCTAAGGCATGTGTTTGATCTTGTAGAGTCATGCCGCCGAGACAACCACGCATTGTTCTCTAGGAGAGCGGTAACGAGTATACTCCATAGATGGTATGACATGGGATATCAATGGATCCTCTAGTAGAGCCAGATGAGGCACCAGCCTTTATACCAGGCGCAGGCACTGATTCACAGTTCTGGGAAGGTTTCTTTCGGTTTTTTTAGAACATCTAGGGAGCACCTCCGGTTGCTACATCTATGGCAGAGGTGACATGCATATTCCAGCAGCAGCATCGGCCTACATTTTTAGAGTATGGAAGACCACAGGATGCGGAGTCTTTGCTGGGTTCTATGTAGACTATTTTCGAGCATCTAGAGACGCCTCCTGGGAAGAGGGTCAAGCTCGCTACATACATGCTGTGTGATTCCCCCAGGAGATGGTGGGATGTTACCACTCAGACCGAGCATCACAAAGATATGGCGTGGGAAGATTTTCAGATAGTCTTCTGTGACTTCTTCTTTCCAGAGATGCTGAGGACAGATATAGCTCAAGAGTTTATGAATCTGTAGTAGGTCTCTATGTTAGTGATGGATTATTATGACCGCTTCACCGAGCTACAATGATTTGCACCTGTTCTGGTGGGTGATGAGACATTGAGGGATCGACTCTTTGAGGATGGTGTTTGATATGAAATCCATGCACTGGGGAAAAGTTTTAGGTTGCCTACAATGCATGCTATTGTGAACCAGGCACTACTTGCTGAACGGAACTTGCAAGAAGCTAGTGGTGCATACCTGGGTGGTTCGGCACCAGTCTCTGGTACTATTTCTACCGGTAAGAGGAAGAGGTAGATGTATTTCTCTCATGGTGGCAGTACTATCTAGAAGAACTCTTTAGGTGGTCAGGTCATTTGCTACTAGTGTGGTAGAGAGGGGAACAAAAGACCTCAGTGTCCACGTGACCCAGTGGAGTGTCGAGCTTGCGGTAGGATGGGTCATCTCCAGCATTTTTGTACGGCATTTCCACCAATTTCTACTGAGAGGTGTTTTGTGTAGACTCTAGGTGCGGGGGAAGGTCCAACATATTCTTACAAGTCAGGTAATTGGAATACGTTTGGACATACAGGGTGAGGTGGTGGTAGTGGTTGTGGTAGCCAGACACCAGGATCTCAGAGACAGCAGGGCGGGTCAGCTCAGGGTAGTCAGGTTTTGTCACAGGGCCATGGAATTGGGCAGGCATATGTAGTGCAACAGACCCAAAAAGAGTAGGATCCTAGTCCTTCCACTGTGAGAGGTACTATTCTAGTTGCTTCTGTTTTGTCTTCTGTACTTTTGGATATGGGTGCTACACATAGCTTTATATCTGTGCCCATTGTGGAGATCCTTGGACTTTGTGTTTTTTCTTCTTCTTATATTATGACACTAGAAACTCCACTGAGGACTAGAACTTATGGTGTGCATTGGTGCAGGGAGCTCCCCCTAGAGGTTGGTGGGTGTCACTTTCTATGAGACCTCTATTTCCTAAAGATGACGAGATATGATTTCATTCTCAGGACGAACTAGTTGGTAACTATTCTAGCCTTTGTGGATTGCTACCGTCGCAGGGTGAGTTTCATGTCACTAGAGGACGGATAGTTTCTATACAAGGGAGAAAGGGATGTCCAGGCGAGCCAACCTAGACCCAAGCATTGTGGGAGAGGTGGAGTGACAGTTCAGATTGTGAGCTTATATCTGGATGACCAGGGAATATTTTAGAAGTATTTCCCTCTAGAAGTTGATCATTTTAGGGATGTCTTCTCAAACGGCTTTTCAGGTCTTCCTCTAGAGCGAGAGGTGGATTTCTCTATTGATCTTCTGCCAGAAGTATTATTAATGTCTATTCATCCATATAGGATGGCTACACCAGAGTTGAAGGATCTCAAGAGGTAGTTGGAGGAGTTACAGGCAAAGGGTTTCATCCGACCCAGTACCACTCCTTGGGGTTCGCCTGTACTATTTTCTAAGAAGGCGGAAAGTACCCTCAGACATTTTGTGGATTATCGGAAGCCAAACCAATTGATGGTCAAGAACCGGTATCCCTTTCCAAGGATTTATGATATTTTTGATCAACTTCTAGGATCACAAGGGTTCTTGAATATTGACTTGAGATCCGGATATCATCAGTTATGCATTAGAGCATCGGACATTCCACTCCCATCTTTTCAGAACAGATATGGTCTATATGAGTACTTGTTTATACCGTTCAAACTCAAAAATGTTCTATCAATTTTCATGGATTTGATGAATCATGTGTTCCACCCATATTTTGATTCTTTTGAGGTAGTCTTCATGGAAAATATCTTAGTGTACTCTCACACTCGACACGACCATGTTACCCATCTTGAGATCATTCTGTGTACACTGAGATAACATCACCTATATGCTAAACTCTCAAAGTGCCACTTCTTCATGGACAAGATAAACTTACTGGGTTTGACTAAGAAGGGTGTGAAGTTCATTTGGTCAGAAGCTTGCGAGACAGCCTTTCAGGAGCTGAAGGGATTGTTGACATCAGCACCAGTCCTGATAATTCCAGAGTAAGGGAAGAGCTATATAGTTTACTATTATGAATTGGGTATTGGTCTGGGAGCAGTGTTGATGCAGGGTGATAAAGTTATTGCATATGGGTCTCAGAAGTTGAGGCAATATAAGAGGAATTACCCAACGCATGATCTCGAGTTGGCCGGAATTGTTCATGTGTTATGATGTTGGAGATATTACCTCTTGGGAGAGAATTTTTTAGTGTTTACCAACCACAAAAGTCTGAAATATATCTTTACCTAGCATGACTTGAACATGAGATAGTGAATATGGGATAAATAACTTCATTCACTCAACTTTGATCTTGCCTATACTCCTGGTAAAGGTAATGCGGTTGGTGATGCACTAAGTCGGATGACTTAGTTACAGGCAGTGCAGGAGGCCAGTGGTGAGTGGCAGCTCAAGGCTTTGTTCTCTGAGATGAATTTGGAGGTGCACGATAGTCAGGGGAAAACCTATCTTTCTTCCTTATATGTGACTTCTACCCTCCTGGATAGATTGAGGATGAGACAACTATCAGATTCCTAAGGCCTAGTTCTACGGGAGTCTGTGGCAAGAGAGGTCCCTCCTCCTGATTGGACGATAGGCGATGATGAGGTACTATGTATCCATGGACTAGTGTGGGTTCCAGGGGATATACGTGAGGAGTTGATGTGATAGATTCATGGTTTTTCTTGGGAATTGCATCCTAGAGTTACCAAAATGTACCGTGACTTGAGACGTTAGTATTGGTGCCCGGGTATGAAAAGGGAACTAGCTCTTTTTTGCGAGATGTTCCACCACTCAGCAGGTGAAGTTGGTGCATCAGAGGCCAACCAGACTGTTATAGTAGTTACCCATTACGGAGTGTAAATGGGATGATGTCGCGATGGAATTTGTGACTGGGTTGCGAAGGTCACCTCAAGGCAGTGATGTTGTGTGGGTTGTTGTGGACAGACATACGAAGGTAGCTCACTTTTTGCCGATTAGGGAGACCTTTGGTGTTGATGAGCTCAGAAAGATGTATATCTTAGAGGTATTACGCCTTCATGGGGTCCCTCATTCTGTCGTTTCAGATAGGGATTCCCATTTTATCTCCCGTTTATGGTAGAGCTTTTAGAGGGCACGAGGTACACAAGTGCCTCTGAGGATAACAGTTTTTAGGAAACTATTGAGATTGCACCTTACGAGGCTTTATATGGCTGGCCATGCCGATCACCCCTGTGCTGGTTGGAGGTAGGTGAGGTAGCCTTGTTGGGACCATGTCTCATACATGAGACTTCAGAGCAGGTCAAGTTGATACAGAAGCAGATCGATACTACACAGTCTTGTCAGAAATCTTATTTTGATCACCATAGACGACCCTTAGAGGTTGTATTCAGGGATCAGCTCTTCTTGTGTGTTTCACTGAGGTTGGGACATAGTTGGATCATGAGATAGGGTAAACATTCACGGAGGTATGTGGGGTTGTTTGATATTTTGGAGAGAGTTAGTTCGGTTGCCTATCGGTTGTAGTTACCATAGAGGTACCGGGCCATGCACAACGTCTTCTATGTATCTCAGCCACGCCATTATCACTCAGAATCATCTCACGTTTTTCAGCCTAAGGAGTTTTAGCTTCAGGCTGATGCATCCTTTGAGGAGAATTAGATTCATATTGTTGATAGGAGTACGAAGGTTCTCTAAGGACAGTTAGTTCCTCTCAAACGGGTGTTATGGCAGCATGGCCGAGTACAGGACGAAACCTGGGAGTAGGAGACCGACGTATGTGCGCAGTGGCTAGGGTTGTTCTGAGATTTATCTTCACCACCCTTGGAAGGGAAATTTGGGGATGATTTGTTTTAAGGGGGGAAGTTTGTAAGAACCCGGTTCTTATTCTTGAGGTATGGGTTTCTTCTTTTCCTTTTTCCTTAAGTGTTTTTGAGAAAATATGGAAAATAGTGAAAATCCCAAATTTTGTGGGCACACCATGTACTTATCCACACGTCGTGTACTTTGGCCGTGTGGGATGAGTACACAGGGAATGTAGGCCTTTCGGTGATTAAGGGTGTAAAAACTGACTACACACTGTGTACTTGGTATTTACACTCCATGTAATCAGTCGGCAGGTGAACAGTATGGAAGTGGAAGCAGCCACCAGCAGAGCGACATTACGCATCATGTACTCAAGAATACATGTCGTGTACTCATGTCGACAGATGAACAATTTGGTAGTGAAAATTAGCCTCCTGAGGAACAGTTAAAAAATGAAAAGTACACGACGTGTACTTGAGAGTACACGTCATGTAGTTTTTTTCACTTAAAATGGGAAGTAGCCTCCTCTATAGAAAGAGGAAGCTTACAATGTCATAAAAACATGGGAGAGATGGTCGGAGCTTGGAGGAGCTCCTGGTCATTGATCGAAACTCAGTTTCCTTCACTAACAGTCTCGATTGAACCGTGCGGGTGAGTTATTCGCTCTTCCTTATCCTTTCCTTCCAATACTTTCCTGAGGGAATGTTATTTACGTTTTAATAGGGAATCTTTTATCCCAGATCTACGCTATTCTTGGGTGTTTCACAAGGCTCCATTGATGTATATTGATCAAAGGATATCAAGGTAGGTGGTCTGGTGTTTAATTCCAACTATTGAGTGTTTTTGTGTACCATTGTGCCATACGCCCATGTGTGGGGTGTCGCATGGCTAAGGCCTTGGCTGTCTAGATATCTAGAAATGATTATATAATCTAAAGATAAATATAAAAGTTTATTGGGATCATTTCTTGGATCCAGGGCCACCCCGTGGGTGCATTCCATTGGTTAGCCATTTGGCGAGGTAACTCGAGGGTATACTGTGAATTTAGCATACTTTGAATTTATGTGAGAAGAATTGTATATAATTGTTTTCTTATGTGTTGGTCTCAGACCAGTTACTTGCTTATCATAAGGGCAGTGTTTCTTTTAGCCTGTGAGAAACTTTTCTCATGCTTGTGGGTAGTAGTTTCTGTGCCTGTGGGTGACACCTCATAAGCCTACGGGCAATATTTGTTATGTCTATGGGGAGTCAACTAAGGGTTTTGATTCGGATTACCTAAGGGTAAGTATTTTCATGTCTGTGGACAACCTTTATTTTTTATAATCACTGTGGTGATATTTTATGTTGTACCTTCAAAAGATAAAGCACAAGCTTGGAATTAATAAATGATGAATAAAGTGGTAATGTAACTGGTAGAGATGGATACTTTTGAGTACTGCCTAGTTTACTGCTTTTTATTATTGCACATTGTTGTTGCACATTTTCACTGATAGTTGGGCATGGACTTTGGTGATTTCCTACTGGGATTTATTTATCACACCCTATTTGGGTCATTTCTTATGTCCAAACAGATTATATTGGTGCAGGTGTGAATAAGGGAAAGAGTCCCTATATAGGTACTTGATTGTTGCAGAAGAGTGAGAGAGCTTGGGACCGATCTTAGTCACACGATGCGGCTGAGTTCCTACTACATTATTTTATTTTTCGTAGATGTATTTTCCCTTGTATTTTATTGTATCATATTTCAGTGTATCTTGTTTTCGCTTCTTCTTAGACTTAGGGACATATTGCATCATTATATATGACTGTTGGTCGTTTCTTTATTTTCGTACCCTGTCCATTTCAGAATTTATATTGTTTACTACTTCTGTGTTTGTATGTTTATATCTATTTACACTGCGCTAAATTTTGAAAAATGAGGGCATAGATTCCCCACTATCAGACCTGGGCCCTTACTGCTAATCGGCAACCTCTGGCATTTGGGGAAATGCACTTGAGGTCATGTGACCAACTAGGTTCAGGCCACCCGCTGAGTGGCACCCGGATCCGGGATGTTACAAACATAGTATGTTATTAAATTATACCATAACCATATTTATATTTATGATATAATAAATGATTAATTTATGACTTTATACAACCCATTTAATAATAATTTCCATGTTAAATTAACATTTCGGTTAATAATCGATTTTTAATCGTACGTTTTTTAACTTGTTATTCTTGATCGCATCACTTAGATCATGATTTAAATAAATCAAGAATATAAAACATGATTTATATATAATATATATTTAGAATATAAATATTTATAATAGATAGATATATGAAATGGAAAACACATTTTATAGAGACGGTAGGCCGTACGTACGCATAAACGTTGTTTCCATTTTTATATCGTATTGAACGGAACTAAGAGAATAAGATATATGTTAATAAATACAAATATATATATATATAGTATCATTATTATTTCATATATTACATACTTTTTAAGAATATATTTTTTTATAATCATCATTTAATGGTGAACGTGGAAATGAATCTCATCGTGTCATCGAGACGGTAAGTCGTACGTACACACGAGCAATGATATCATTTCATTAATGATTACAAGGTGTGTAATTGGACTATATATTAATTTTAAAGAGACATTATCATGTTATTTTCATTATTTATATACATATTACTCATAATTATATCCATCCAAATATCATAGTGTTGAATAACAAATTACACCACACTGTGGAGACGGTATGTCGAACGTACGTGCGCACGGTAACATTATCATTCATAGGATGGATAGAATAATGAGTTTTCTTTTAAAATATTTATAATAACATAATAGTATTTATAAGGTAAATAATTTATTATTTTGTTTTGTATATAACAAAGAAATAAAATGTGGAAGAAGAAAAGAACATTGAAAGAGGTGATAAACTAATTACGTTTTCATTGGGTGTTTTCTTTTGATTTGAATAAAAGGTCTCATTAGGTTTGTTTTATACTCAAGGTAAGGCCTCTAGGTTTAATTTAGGGAAGTTGGGAGGAGGTTTGGGTAGGGTTTGGACGATCCTAATAGCTTTGGAGGTGTGATTTTGAGAGAAGGGGAAGTACCTTTTTATAAGATAGGTGAGGGTCACTTTAGGAAAAGTTTGAAATATTATTTAATTATAAAGTAATTTTCAGTTAATGGTGCCAACTGAATTTATTTCTAGAATTAGGTGGTTATGGATCGAAACCCTCTCAAAAAATAAATTTTAGAAAACTTTAGTTTACCATTTTAACCTTATCTTTCAGATTTAACTCGTAGTTAAATAGTTTAACTTTTACAATGTATTCTTGTATTTTTATATTACATGGTTAATAAACCTACTATAAAATGAAAAAATAACACCAAGTGGTTAATTAATGAAATATATATCATTATAAGAGTTCTTTTTTAGAACCTTATATTTTTAGGACTATTATATAATTTAATAATATAGTATTTGTTTTAAAACTCATTTATGGCAATTTTGACACTATTTGGTATTTTGTTTTTGTGAATGTCATTACAGAATGATTACTTAGAAAAAAAAATTAATTGAATCAATACTTACATGTAATATTAAACTATAAAATATGTGTAATTCATTAAAATTATCAATTTACATTTATTTGGAAATTTATAATATCAATTCTTTTAATCTTTCATTAATAAGGTAATTATTGCATCATCATTGTGTCATAAATAAATTTATTTATTTAATCTCTAAAAATAATAAATAAAATACCATTATGTATTAAATCTTTTTATATTTATAATGAATATTTATTTCTGAATTTATCTTATGTATAACCCAATATTAAAAATGTTTTAGTTATGAAAATTTGAATTTAACACTTTTAACTCTTCTTTAAATAAAATAATAATGTGTGTCCTAATATAATTCAAGTGGAAAAAAAGGATCATATTATATTCCTAATGTTGTTTTTGGTTTAAATATGCAAATCCAATAGAATTAAGAAATGTGTTAGGGTAAATTACAATATCATTTTTACCTTTAATTACCCTATTTACTTTTAACCGTGGTAAATAAAATCAAAAGTTACTATTCACCAAATATTATTTTCATCTTATTAAACCACATTTTACTTTCTGATTTCAGCCATATCACCCAAATTTTTGAAATTCAATTCACAGAAGCATTAAAATTATGTTTTATGCAAATTTTCAAATGTGCCTATATGGTGGGTAAAAGAAGTTAAAGTTTAATAAAATTTTATACATCAAGTTTTATTTTAAAATGACTCCAATGAATTAAATTGAACTTATATAGGCATTATATATTTATTTTTTACTTAAAATAATTTTAAATAAAATAAATAATTATTTAAATAAAAAATCAGTTTTAAACAATAACGTATTGTTTTTCACTATTCAGCAAAAATTGAAAGTTTTCAGAAAAATATCAAATATTCACCCTAAGTTAATTTTGATATTCTAAATTAAAAAATTAATTCTATTTTACAAAATTAAAAACATAGAAGTTGCATTAATTAATTTAAAATTAATTCCCATTTTCAAAACCAAAAAGCGGGTTATTAAAAGTAAAAACTATCAAAAGATTAACATGTGTTTATGTCAAATTTCAATGTGAAAAAAAAATTATAATGACATAAATTGTATTAAATGATAAAAATATAATCTAATTATACTTCAAAACCTTAAAAATTCATAATTTGACAATATGAATTATTTCGATTAAAAAAGTTTTTTTCAATTAAATTTTTGTATTTTTCACTATTCACCAAAATATGAAAGTTATCAGAAAAGTACCACAAATTTATTCAAACTAAACTTTTATATCCTGATTCTAAAGAAGAATTTAATTTCATTAAATTTAATATATATAAATGTTTCAAATATTGGTTTTAAAAAGGGCTCTCCATTAAAATGTGGTAAAATTTCATTTTTTGTAATATACTTCTTTTATCTAAAAAAATGAATTTGTTCTTATATTTTTTCTAATAACCACCTAATATTCTCAAATTATAATAAGTATATAAAATTCAAAATTCAGTTAATACTATTCATAACTTCTTTTTGAACAGCTAGTTTGGTAAGTCATGGTGTGCTCAAACTCGGTGTTACATGTAGCATGAGTTATTGAATTACTTTGAAGAGATAATGTACTATGAAATCTTTGGGTGTTAAATTCTCCCCTACATTAATTAATTGAATCCTCACAATTTGAAATTTTTCTTTGAAAAAAATATTAAAAATAGAAAAATACCTTTGTGGAAAAACCCACATCGAAAATTTGGTTAATAAAATTTAGTCTTAATAAGAGGGAAAGGGAAATGAAAAAGTCACCACCAAATTAGGGTTTTGAATAAAAGAACATTGGTGGAAATTATAGACACAAAATTGGAAGGAAAATTTAAATATTTATAGGGAGTGATTGAGGTTATCAATCACAAACAAGTGTAAAATTGAGGCCTCAAAGCCCTGAATCTATGATGATTTAAATACCATCAGATAAACAAAACATAAGGTATTAGGATAACACATTTTTGGTTTTATGATCCCTTCCCTAAAGTTTAAGAATTAATTTTTTCACAGAATAAGAGAAAAAATATACTTGATAAGTAGAGTTCTATCCTTTAACTAATTTCTACCACAAACTCATCTTTCACTCCAAAAGATGATAGAACTCAAAAATATTTTATTAATCCTAATCATATAGGGTTTCAAAAAAATGAATTTATAATTAATTTATCATACCTTTTTAAAAAATATATTTTACAATCTAGGACATCATGTAGGCCATTGTTAGGTGTTGATCCCTTATCGCCTTTCAGTTGTGCATTCAAGTCTCGCTCCTTTATTAGACTCAATAATTTGTTTCCCAACCTCCGGGTTGTCCTTTTTATAAAAATCCAAAAATATTCTTAAGAAATTTTTTAATCATAAAGAATAGTATCCAATTTCCAACTTAATTCATTACAACCTTTATACATATCCAAAATACTTTGGTCCAAACTCACAGTCCAAAATTTTGAAGGAAGGTAAACATAATGAAGATCCTTTTTTTCCACGTAATAACATGTGAATACCTTCATCATGTATTCTTTTAAAACAAGCTAACACCCTGAATTACCATAAAACCTTATTGATTAGATTCATGTTCTATAATTCCTTATAAAATACTGGATATACTTCTTATATCCAAAAATGTTCTAAACTACAATAATAATTGAATAAACAAACAATTAATTAGTTTTAAAGTGGTCAAGAATATCGAATATAATTTTTCCAAATCAATCATATCTTAATCCAAAATCACTATCTCAGTATCAAAACTATATTAAGGTTTTTCTTTACTTCAACTATTTATTTTCCAAAATGTTTAACTTGCTATTGAGTCACTCTTCTTAGAACCGTATAATCTCAAATCCTCATTGAAATAGTACTGCAGTACAATCCTTATTTATTTACATAATTTTTATAACCAGTACATATTTGATACAACACTTAAATAATAATAACAACATAAGAACACTAGTCATTACTCTTCATCTTTGGTAGTATTATAACTTTATTATTATCTAATAGCATCATTTGGGCCATACTCTGATGATTTGGATATTAATTTGTATAGTGTCCCTATTTCTTTTAGATGAAACATAGTACATTTGAAACCTTTTTCTTACCCTTGCAGTCACATACTTGGTA
This sequence comes from Viscum album, assembly GCA_963277665.1. Taxonomy (NCBI): domain Eukaryota; kingdom Viridiplantae; phylum Streptophyta; class Magnoliopsida; order Santalales; family Viscaceae; genus Viscum; species Viscum album. Next base: position 213,380,224 of record OY728146.1, on the reverse strand, counting down.
TCCTTTTTCTCCACACTTATAAAAAACTCAGATTTCCTTCAAAAATTTACCAAGGTGATTCATTCCATAGTAATCACATATGGGAAAATCTTTTATTCCCTTGTTCCCTTTATCTATATTTATCTCTACCATCCTTTTTATATCTTGTTTCCCTTTAAATCTATAGGACTCAGAGAATTATTTAATTATTTTATTAACACATGGTACTATTTATTCATATGATGGTAATATGTGGGAGACTATTTCCCTTCTAAATGTTGGATTAATTCAATAAAATATGTGATCCTTGTTACTCTTTGGATCATTCATATTGCTGGAGTTCTCAATCCTTCTACTAGACACCGTTTCTAAAAAAAGGCATACACTAGATTAGTTAGTGAATCACAGTTTATAATTCCAAACTTTTAAAATGCCTAACATAAATTGAACAATTTATGCATATAATTCATAATAATAAAAAATGTCTTCTTTAAGGAGGTATTTACTCTAAAATTATTCATAATGGCTTGTAATGAAAATATGAATTATCCTAAGAATATTCCGTAGGAGTGTTATAACCAAGAGTGCAGCAAGTCCTGTTGTCACGTACGAGGATACACCGAGCCAAGCCCGAAACACCTTGTCAGAGTTTTCACTTCTAGGTACATTTGTTCCATAGCCGCCTCTACATGTTCTTATCCTGAAATGGATGTATTTCTTGGAAAATAGAAAAAATATATACATTACCAAAATTCTAGGAAGTTTTTTATACTAATCCTCTAAATCTATCTTAGGGTAATGTTTTCTAATCAAAGTTTTTCTAAATATAGCTTCCAAAGTTTATACTAAACTTTCTCTGATACCAACAATAATGCCATGACCCCAGTTTCCTAGATTCAGTTTATTATTTTAATACATTGGCATGATTACATGGAATCATGTCCCGAAGGACCAATCTGTTTAGAAGTCTTGGAAAATAGATTACATACATGAACTTTACATTACAATTTATAACATAAAACACAAAATAAATAATCCTCTGATAACTTCATTATTCCCTTTAGCTTAAACCGGCATATTAATCATTATCAACTTCTTGTAATCCTGGGAAAACAAAACATAAGAAAGGGGTGGTCTTAGATGCTCAGTAAGGGTAAATAATTTAGCAGAAGCTGTAAAATTTTAAAGAATTATATTTAATAAAAACAAGAGCCTTTTTAAACATAAACTTGAACAAAATATGGAAAAAATAAATCAAACATTACCATATAAACATGCACATAGATATTCTAGTAGTGGAATAATCACATGTAATAATTAATTTCATAATGAGTGAATGCCTAACATTGGACATCATTATCACATATTCAAGGCCTCGTGCTAAGAATACAAATACAATTTTTTTCAAAGCCTTGTTCCAAGATAGTAATTTGTCTCATGAGACCAGCTGATGCATCAAGGAGCTATAGTAGGCTCCACCTGTCACTTACTAAGTCCACTGCATTCCTCATATTAAAATGTTGAAACATAACATAAACAATCGTATGAAAACTAGCATACGAAATGACAATATCATAAACCATAAAGGGTATAAAAATAGAACATCAACAGTCAAACATATCAAAACTCATTCAATAAAATATGGAATATTGTATTATAATAAATCAAACATTATAAAAAATAATATTCAGTAAAGGATGCTGACATAGTTGAAAATGATCAGTAAAACTTTTGGAGAGAAATATCTCATTTTGTGAAATAATTTAAAAGTCACGCATTTATAAAGGAATTAATTTAAAATTTATTTTTGAATCAAATTTTACCATACCAGTTTAAAACTTTTGAAATTAATTAACATTTTAAAATAATCATGTCCATATAAATAAATCCTTAAAACCATTTTGAAAACATTGACATTAATGAGAAAGATTTAGAAAAATAAATATTTAAGACTTTTAAAATGATATTTTAGTTAAAGAGTACCTTAAAAGAATCATTTTCAAATATATTTTATGAAACATAGACATGGATAATAAACATGTATCAGAAAATACTTACACATAAATAATCTCAGATAATAATGAGATTTAGGAATTAACCATTACTTTGTACTTTCCTTTAGTTGAGGGTATGTTTAACCTCATGTATGTTGACCATAATATGTTATTAAATTATTCCAGAACTATATTAATATTTATTATATCATACATGATTCATTTATGACTTTATAATACCCATTTAATAATAATTTCCATGTTAAATGATCATTTCGGGTAATAATTGCTTTCTTTATGTTACATGTTTTAACTTGTTATTCTTGATCGTATCACATAGACAATGATTTAAATACTTCCAGAATAGAAAACATGATTTATATATCATATATATTTATAATATAAATATGTATAATAGATAAATATATGAAATAGAAAACACTGATTATGGAGACGGTAGGTCGTACGTACGCATAAATGTTGTTTCAGTTTTTATAACGTATTGAATGGAACTAAGTGAATAAGATATATATATATAAATTCATACATATATATATATATATATATTCTATATCATTATTATGTCATATACTACAAACTTATTAATAATATATATTTTTATAATAATCGTTGAATGGTGAACATGGAAATGAATCTCATCGCATCGTGGAGACTGTATGTCGTATGTACACACGAGTGACGATATCATTTCCTTAATAATTAAAAGGTGTGGAGTTGGATGGTATGTTAATTTTACAGAGAATTTATCATGTTATTTTCATTATTTATATACATATTACTCATCATTATATCCGTCTAAATATCGTAGTGTTGAATAAAAAATTACACCATGGTGTCGGGACGGTAAGTCATACGTATGCATGCATGGTGGAATTATCATTCATAGGATTGATAGAATAATGAGTATGGTTGTACCATATTTATAATAACATAAAATTATGTATAAGGTACTGGATTTATAATTTGGGTATGAAAATAACAAGAAAATTGAAAGTGGAAGAAGAAGAGAACGTTGAAATAGGTGATAAAATAATTACCTCTTCTTTGGTTGTTTCCTTTTGATTTGAACAAAAGGGCTCCATAAGTTGGATTTCAGCTCAAGTTAAGGTCTCTTGGTTGAATTGAGGGAATTTGGGAGGAGGTTTGTCCCAGGTTTGGCTGAGCCAAATGGCTTGGGATTTGTGATTTTGAGAGAAGGGTAATTGCCCTTTTATAAGATAGGTGAGGGTCACTTTTGGAAAGGTTTCAAATATTATTTTATTATAAAATAATTTTCAGTTTATAATGGATCAAAATGAATTTATTTAGAAACTAAGGTGGTTATGGGACCAAATACAATCAAACAATAGGTTTTATACATGTTTAGGTTACCATTGTAACATTATCTTTTTTTATTTAACTCTTAGTTAAATAGTTTAACTTTTACAATGTCTTTTTTTATTTTTATTTTACATGGTTAATAAACATACTATGAAATGCCAAAAGAACCCCAATTGGTTCATTGCTGACATATATATCATTATAAGAGTTATTTGGTTGAAACATATATTTTGATGTCTATTATATAAATTAATAATATAGTATCTATTTTAAAAACTCATTTATGTGAATTTTGACAATATTTGGTATTTTGTTAATATGAAAGTCATAACGGCATGATTACTTTGAAAAAGACTCATTTAATCAACCCTAAAATGTCATAGTAACCTATAAAATTAGTTTAATGCATCAAAATACTCAATTTACATTTATTTGGATATTTATAATATCAATTATTTTAATCTTTAATTAATAAGGTATTTACTACATCATCATTGTGTCATAACTAAATTTAATTATTTAATATCTAAAAATAATAAATAAAATACCATTATGTAGGAAATATTTTTATCTTTCTAATTAATATTTATAGGTGAATTTATTTTATGTATAACCAGATATAAAAAATGTTTTATTTATGAAAATTTTAATTTAACACTTTTAACTCTTCTTTAAATAAAATAATAATAAATGTACTAATATAATCCAAGTGGACCAAAAGGATCATATTATATTCTTGAGGATGGTTTTGGTCGAAATACACTAATCCAATTGAATTGGGACATGTGTTATGGTAATTATAATATCATTTTTATCTTTAATTACCATATTTACTTTTAACCATGATAAATAAAAGTCAAAATATACAATTCACCAAAAATTATTTTTATCTTATTGAACCACATTTTACTTATTGATGTAAATTGTGTTTCTCATATTTTTAAAATTAAATTCACAGAAGTGGTAATATTATGTTTAAATCAAATTGGAAAATGTGCCTAGAAGGTTCGTAAAAGATGGTAAAATGTTCAATAAAATTTTATACATTTAATCTTATTATAAAATATGAGAGTTATCATAAAAGTACCAAAATATTATCAAAAATAAATTTTTATATCCCACTTATAAATAAGAATTTAATTTCATTAAATTGAATACATAAATGTTTCAAATATTGTTTTTAAAAAGGGTTCGCCATTAAAAGGCAATAAAATTTCATTTTTTGAAAAATAATTCTTTTATTTAAAAAAATGAATTTGTTCTTATATTATGTCTAAGAAACTAAAAATATGGATTCTAAAATTATTCAAAGTATATAAAATAAAAAATTCAGTTAATATGATTCATAAATTCTTTTTGAATGGCTAGTTTGGTAAGTCATGGTGCGCTCGAACTCAGTGTTCCGTGTAGCACAAGTTATTAAATTACTTTAAAGAGATAGCATACTATGGAATCTTGGGATGTTAGAGATTATATCCTTGGTTATAGCTTAACAAAGATTCTATTTTTTAGTCTCATAGCATGATTATGAAATCTTGGGCCTCAATTAATGTATAATAAGGAAGTGTATTACCATTAGTTAATAATATATATGATGTGCTAATCTATTGGGCCAGGGTCATGTGATGACCTCATTAATAATGGTGAATGGAATGTTTTGTATTCTTCAACCTGTTCTTTTGGTAATCCATGTTTCAATAAATTTTGAGTAGTAATATGGGATTGAGATACTCTTTATACCATAATTACTCTATATCTTGAATAAGGGTGTCATAAGAAAACTAATTATTTCATATGATACATCTAGATGATAGTGGTATACATGTGTTTGATAGAGATCATGCTAGATGCATTTGAATATTTAGTAGCAATGATGATATGCTATATGACACTCTTTTATTACATTTATGTATTGATTAATTCATATTTTGTTCAATTATAAATCGGATCAAGGGTCAAACATTATGGTTAACTAAATGGGGATTGAGTTTTAGTCATAGAGATTCTCTAAAAGTGCTTTAGAGTTTATCCAAAAAGAGTTTTATATGTATATTCATAAGGTATTTCATATGGTTTGAAATAATATGAAAATGATGGTAGATTTAAAAAAATTTGATGATATCAAAATTGGGTTTTCGATATTATCTCATAAGCTATTGTATATGATACAATATAAATATGAAATAAAACTTATTCTACATGGATTTTGTGTAAGTAGGGGATTGGTGGAGATATTAATTAAATCCTTATATATATGTGATACACATTGGACTATATCATAGGGTATAATATAGGGATATCATAGGAGTGTATAACCTTTATTTCATGTAAATAAAAATTTCCACATATGGGAATGGTGCTTAGTAAGATATGAAGTTATCTCATGACATGGGTGTGGGGAAAATACATTAAAATTTAACATATGAGAATCTACCACATGTGGTTATCATTAATATAAATTTCATATGATGAATTTTTTTGAGATTTAATGATGCAATCATGTAATGAATTCTTCAATGGATAATGCATTACTCATTCATTCTGTAACGCGTGAGTAAATGTTTTATTAAATATAGAGTGTCTTAGGGGATATTTAAAGAGTCTAACACTATAAAAATGGGGTATACTTTATTTATTATCATACTTACAACTCTCCCACCTTCTTGAACCCCCCCTCTCTTTATTTTATTTAAATCAGAAGACACTATCATTCCGTGGAAGGTAGGATAATATCAACTAAGCATCAGGTCATTCGTGTTTGTAACTATAAACATAATGGAGAAGTTAGGATTATGGATACCTTTGAGTGGTATTTATCAAGTATATGGATGAAGAGAGTAGCTATATATCTTCAATGAAAAGTAAAAAAAATATTTTACTTACACATTATTTTGGTTACAAACATTTGTTAAATTAGTTGAAGGGTATTTAATTTTTTTCACTATATTGATTAAGTGTTCATTGATCCATAAAAACCATCCCCATCTTAATAATACTTCTCACAATTAAAATTTAGTTATAGAAAAATATATCAATAATCATTTTATTTTATCTTATCACACCAAATTCATCCATAAGGTTATTTCACTTGAATAATATAAAGACTATTCATATTTATATATAAACACCAATAAACCAAAACATACTTTCATAATAAAAAATTCAATTTCTAATATGAAATTGACACACCTAATTCTCCATTTTAGTCGCCATGTCTAATTAATAAATTAAATAACATTATGTAACCATTACCCTTCTTTTTATTACTTCACTTAACCTTTAAATAATTTTACAACATTCAAAAATCCCATTATAACCCATTATTTTCATAATATAAATCACCCAAACTCACCATTAATTATTTTAATTCATTTGGTGTGTTTAAACCTCCTTACACAAGTATTTTCATCAATTTGGTGCATTATTTCCCAATAAAAACAAGTATATCATCAAATAATAACTCCCAAACTTCCCATTAAATTTCATGTAAGTTTATTATGAGTTAATATGGCAGTGAAACACACATAACACAAAAAAAGGCACTTAAGCTTCATTTTATACCTATTTATTCTAATAATTAATTACTTTAGTTATGATTATACAAAATTAAAAATTTATCTAATCCTATTCATCATTGATCCACCACTTTACACGTGAATTGTTGTAATTTCTACATTATATCACCTATATAATGTGTGTAAATGACATAACATATAATCAAAAATAATTATACTATATTAAAACTAATTTTCTTCTCTAGAAAACTCACGTGAAGTCATAAAATTACATAACAGTTCCCAAATAATATTTAATCACATGTTAAACACCCCAATAAAGTAATAGATCACCTACCTCACTCTTATCTTACAATCTACATATGGAATTTTTCTCTAACTCCTCTAAGAATACAACAAACCATATAAATCATAAAAATATAGGTAAAGTGAAAAAAAATTAATATGAAAAAAAAAATTAAATTTAGTGACTTTATAAAAATTATAGGGTTCTAGACTCATTCATCGAGGTGAACTCGCTCCACTTATGGGTCGTAAATCAAACCCTAACTGAGGAAAAAAAGATCCTTGAAGTTATGAGATGAAAGGGGGTGATTATGAACTTAAAAGTTCATAAAAAAAATTAATCCCTAATAAGAGGATTCTTGAATTAATTAAAAAAATCAATAATAGATTTATGTATTTTCCCAACATTAAAAGAACCTAAATGTATATTGGGTACCCAATGACCCATCATTGGGTACAAGTTGGTGTCTTGGGTTATTCCTACCATAATCTCCACCATAAGGTACTTGATAACCCACATCAATTACCTAGTATTAACTAGAGGTGTAATTAAAACTTCATCCTCCTTTAAAACCCATTCATGTCTCCTCCCTTCACACTAAACTTCCAAAACCAAACAAAAATTAAATTTACAATTAATTAAAAACATTAAAATCAAATAAAAATGTTCCAAATTGACTATGGTCTCTATATATTTAGAGATAGAATTATGATTTATACATAACAAAATATATTATATATATATTATCATAACAATATTTGAACTTATGATACATTGATTGGGTCAAGTACCTCCAATCATTTAATTTTGAGATGTAATATGCCTCGATTAGGGGACCTCCAAAAAATATTCCCTTCATTGAAATACCCAAGAGAAGGTAGTATGTGAATCTTTTGGGGAATGAAATTTGGAGATCCTTTTCATAAATTGGAATAATTATTTTATGAAGGAGAATAGTATGGTGACTTTGATGCCTCTTATGACCAAGTATTCTCTATGAGACCCAAAAAAGGGTTAGGATTCAAATTCATACTGTTTTGTGATATGGAATAGGTTGTTTGATACAAATCTAATTCTATGATAGGCTTGGAAAGAAGATATAGTGAGTTTTTTACATTAAATGGAAATAGTCCCTAATCCTATGAGAAATAAATTTATGAGGGACTTCCACAGCTCTTTAAAGGAGATACATAAATAACTGACTAAGATGTCAAATGATATCGAATAATTTTTCTGGTGGCCAGGAATAAGAATGGGAATTTCAAGCCATGTTTCTTTATTCCCCTCATATTATAGGATAAAAATATATCCATGGATACTAGTGAGAATACTTAACTAATTACATTTCCCAAACATGGACTTCTTATCCAGGCCTCTTTGATCTATAATGGGCCGTTATGTTGTTTGGGTTTTAATGGAAAACTAAAGAAGGTTTCACACAACCTACCTATTTGAGATACCCAATCAAGGAATAGAAAAGATAAGATATATTTGTGTGTCATTTTTCGTCTACATGGGATACCCATGAACATTGTATTGGATAGAGATTCAAATTTCATGTTCTAATTCTAAAATGGGTTTTGAAGGATTTGGGAATACAGCAGAATCTCAACACATGTTATCACAAATAGATAAATGGGTATTGAGAGAGGAATATTATGATTTTAAAGTATATGATTTCAAATTGTGTTTTTTATTTTGTTGGATCGTGATAAGTCTATCAAGCTTTTTAAAATGATACAAATAATAATAATTAGGCATCAGTGAAAATGGATCCTAATGTGGTTTTGTATCATTCACCATATCACTCACCTTTGAGTTGTTTAGATTCAAGAAAGTTGATAATAAGTGATTTAATCCAAATAAATTAAACAACCAATAAGGGGATGTTTATCAAGAAAAATATAGTTACAGATCATATCATTCAACACACATATGTTGACCTAATGTGATGACCCATAGAGTTCACCATATTGGATAGGCTTATGTTATTCTAATATATCTCAGGGATTAATGTGTTTTGATGATTAAAAAAATCCATATTTATATTATAATGATATTATTTTAGTTTAATGATATTAAATATATTCCAAATATTTTTATATTATGTGAGAACAAATTTATAGGTGTAAAGAGATCAATTTAATAGACACTTAAATGTACCTTCTTGTCGGTAAAATTTATGTTATGAAAGAATATTATCTTATCTGTAACATAATTATCTTATAATATAAACCCAGTATCTATTATGGAATATTAATTTTTTTGAAATTAAATTAACTTATGAAATATTAGGTTATCTTACTATATATGTAAATCATCCCTTTGAAGAAGGTAATTTATCTTAAGAATGGTCAACTTCATAAATCTCGGGTAGAAGGAAATAATGAGAATTATTTTATATAATGAAAAGTACACTCATGAAATTATTATCCTATAAACATTAGATGATTTCATGGAAGTTGATTATCATATATAATAAAGATTTAATATTTTAAAATGAAATTATTATATAAATAGTGAATCCATGTCATTTATCTTATGTAACACAGAAGACAAAGATCATTAATGTGTTATCTTATAGAGTTTATTTGTAAATAATCATATGAGAATCGTGTTATCCGACATTTATCTAAATAAGAACAAGTTATCTTGTGGATTTTCATGATTATAATCAAAATGTTGGAATAATTTTTCAATGAGTTAATTATGATTATATATGAATGAGAAAAGAAATTATCTAACTAATGAAATATTGATTTAGAAAATGTGAATTTTTTATATGAATGGAAAGATCCAATAAATAATATTTCTTCCATCTATACAAAATAAGGTTGTTCTATCATTGGAAAATAATTACACAATCCATTAAAAACATGTCTCGTCAACTTTTCAAAATTATTATTCACTCATCAATTATGATTATTGAGTGTTCATATGTTCAAATTTAAAAGAGAATATATTTAGAGAATAGTTAACTACTACATGATGATTTATGTGTACATATATTAAAACACATATATAATTTATATAATTATTGAATTCACACTTCTTGAATCTTCTCTAAAATTTCATTATTGTTCTTAAAGTATTATCATTTACAATAGAAAAACCATTAAACCTAAATGTAGAATATTAGTATCTTCTCTAGACGTAACTTTAACTACTGTCAATTGTTTCTTGGAACTAGTTGAAACATAATTCTTCCAAGAATTGTTTATATTTATTCTTATTTTCACTCATTTTTATTGATCATTTTAATACTATGAAAAATTATTATAATGGGATTTTCTAGATAAAATCTATTGGAAAATTATAATAAGTAAAATTTTCTTACACTCATCTAGGGGGCCTTGAAAAAAGAGTGGTTTAGTGAAAATCACCACAATCGGGGAGTATAGTTTTAGGGGAGTGGACTAATATATATTTTCTCCCTGGACCCCTATAAATATCTTCTGTTCGATGTTTTTCATTTGTTTTTTTTTCATAGTTTTTTTTATGTAAAAGAGTGAAACATGCATACCTTTAAGTCAGTGGTTTTATAGTAAAAAATGCTTTCATAAAATAAATTCACCCTCCCATATTGAGTATTTTTATATCTATTTTCTAGTAAAACATTTTTATCATAGATTATGAATCTTTAGTTATCATATTTTAATGGTAGAACATCAATGATTTTCTTAAAATTGCTATTATTGCTGACAAAAGATAAGGTATGTCTATGGTTTGAGATCCATAATTTGATGACAAAAATTATGGATGCTTGAAGGAATGAATGATCATATATCTCAAAAAATATGGTCTTACGGTTTACATAAAAACCACAAATCCTTATAAAATTACCTGACACAACCAGAGACATGGGATTCTAACACTAAATAAAATTACGAATTAAACTCTAAGTTTATGAATGATATTATTTGTATACTATGTCAAGATGAGTTTAACTTAGTTTATCAATGTCAAACCTCCTATAAAATATGTATTACTATATTTGTCTCTTATGAAAGGATAGAAAATGTGAGATATCTTTAATATAATAATTCTATTCCAATGTTTTATACTTTCATATTATGGGAAAGATAAAGAATTTCTCAACTAAATATAATAATTGTTTATATTTTGAATAATTTTTATACTCCAGGAACATCAATTCCAACCCTAGATCAAGACCTAAAATTTCTATGAATTTTATTGCCTAGATGGAGTGTAATATTGGCTATAATCAGTTAATCTACTAAGGTCATGAATTTAAAAATAAAATTTCTCATCGGAACCCCTATGATCTATGAGGCATAAATGGTATTTGAACATAGAGATCATAAATTGGATAAGAATTAAAATATATCTATGATGTTTTCTACTTATAAAGATGATAATAATAATAAGGGTATACAAATTCTTGAATCATCTAAATAATAATATACCTCAATAAATTAGGAATCAAATTATGAACAAGCATAGTTTTCAAAAAATTTAACACGATTATATAACATGAGAAGAGGATTCAAAAAACATTTTAATAAGTACCCAATGAATGATAGAAATTTTAAAGATATTAGACGCTATGAGTGTAAGGAACTTAGTAAGATCAATATAGTCTTCCCTTAACTCCAAAAAAAATATTTTTGAGAAATTTTTTTCAATAAAGTTGGTTATAGGAAGAAATACATGAAATCCATGAATTCATTTTCAAGTTCCTATACAGAATATAGTGATAATACATCTTCAGACTCAGTATTTGAAGTTCCTAATCAAAAGGATTATGTGTGTTTTATAGAATATATAAATTAGGTATGCTCTTATATTCTTCTAACCATGTTTCTAAATCATAAAATAATAATTACTTATATAAATAGTTTAGTGAATACTATACTATATTGGAAACTAAGTATTATATAATAAAAACGAAAAAACAATGAACTCACAAATTCCTATTAATATATGTTTAATGAAGACGAAAACTTCAATAATGAAGTTTTATATTTGAAACCCGAATTGAAAAACTCTATTTCATCGTATATTGAAAAAACTAAAAAAATGAATAATTTAAAAAAGGATATTAAATATATTAATGATGATTAAAGTTTTTATACAAAGGGAGAGGATTACAAAAATAAAATCCTTGTTGATAACTAAACCAAAAGATCTAAGTATTATATTTGAAGGAAGTATTAAAAACACAAGATTTATAAAAATTAGTTTTTGAAAAGTTATGAAAATTAAACTATTTATAATATTACATTCCTTCATTGTGAAATAAAAGGCAACTTTAAAAATTTTGGTGACTATGAAATATGAAAATGTGTGGAATAAGGATAGCTATTATTTTTTTAAAAATTATCTAATTTATGTTTTTTTATATAAATTACAAATTGATTTGGGTTCTCATATCTTTTATACGTAATATTTAGAGATAGAGGAGTTCTTAGGTACCAAAAAATTGTATCGCTTAATTTTTCATTATAAGGAACTATCCACATAAACAATAAGGAAAAAAAATTATTGATAGTGAATATTCAAGGAAAATATATGGATATTACTCCAAATTTCACTCATTATCTAAGGTAAATGGAGGCTAGATAAAATTTGATAAAAAATAAAAAGAAATGATAGTTTGAATTGGATCTCATAAAAATGCTCAATCTATCCCCATCAAAAAAATTATCTATGTTGAAGGTTTAAAGAACAACCTGATAATTATTTATCAACTATGTCATGACAATTATTTGGTTTATTTTTCAAATAATAACTGCTTGGTATTTAAAGAAAAATCTATTATGTTTAGAGAACCAAGAAAAAATATTTATATACCTTGGACTAAAATTCCATATTGAGATAGAATCTAAATTTCTTGAATGATGAAGTAAATCAATCATGAATTTGGAATATAAGACTTGCTAATTTAAATTTTTATTCCTTGCTAAAGGTATCAAAATGAAATTTTATTTTTGATTTTACTGACCTTAAATTTGATAAAATGAAAAATTGTGATGCATGTTAAATGTTAAAGAGACACAAGTCAACTTTTAAACTAGTTTCAGATTTTTCCACTTCTATACCACAAAATATTACCCATTTGTATCTTTATGGACATGCTAGAATAGTAATCCTTACCGGAAGATTCATTATTTCTATTTTAGTTGATGATTTTTCACGACTTTATTGGGTTTAATTTTTTAGACATAAAAGTGAAAACTATAATATTTTCATTAATTTATATAAGCTTTTTTAAAATGAAAAGAATTATAGAATTTTTTCATTAAGAAGTGATCATGGAGGGGTATTTGAGAATAATGAATATAATTAATTTATCACAATGAATGGTATTAAACATAGTTTTTTCCCCTTGACACCTCAATAGAATGGTGTTGTTGAAAGGAGGAATGTGGCCTTGTATGAAATTTCTAGAACATTGTAATGTGAATATGACTTGCCCACTCATTTTTGGAAAGAATCTGTAATATAACATGCTATGTCATTAACACAGTTATAATAAGGTAGATCTTAAACAAAAAATCTATGAGTTATAGAATGATAAAAACCCAATGGTAGGATAATTTAAAGTATTTAGATGTAAGGTTTATATTTTGAACAACAAGATAAATCTTGGTAAATTTGTTCGAAATGTTGATAAAGGAATCATCTTATGTTATTTCACTTCTTCCAAATATTATATATTTTATAACAAAAGGTTGTGGATTTTTGAAGAATCAACACATATAAAATTTGATGAGAGTGATCCTTTTGATCACAAAACGAATCAAGTTGATGAGTTATGTGATTATACTGAATACATGAAACCTAAACAGGATGATGATTTGGAACTTATTTTGGTGAACCAAATCCTAAAAGGGTTGATATTGGTGAACCATAAAGTGTGACTTTGAAAACCTGGAAACCTTAAAGGAAAACCTCTAGAAACTATTATAAGAATATTATATTAGGGATTTAGGACCATAAGAAATGTATGAAATATTTTATAATTGTCATATTTTTTATCTATTCTATAACCTATAACTACAGAAGATGTTCTATCTAATTAGAGATAGGTTTTAGTAATGCAATAACTGTGAAACAAGTTCATGGTAAAAAATGTATGGGAATTAGTTGATAGAACCTCTGAATATCCAATTGTTGTAGCAATAAGGTTTTTTATGCAGAAGTGATATGATAAAGGTGTTATCACTTTAAATAAATCATTTTTAGCTGGAAAAGGTTATAATTATTAATAAAGAATATATTATGAACATACCATTACTCTAATTGATAGGTTAAAAGCAATTAAAACTATTCTAAAATATATATCTCATATTAATCATAAATTATATCAAATTGATGTTAAGTATAAATTTCAAAATGGATTCTTAATAGAGTAACTTTATGCTGAACAACCTCCCTGTTTTGAAGACCCACATTTTCAAAATTCAAATTTTAAACTTACCAAAGCTCTACGTGGAGTTAAAAAAACCAAGTGTATGTAATTAATACTATGTTCTTGTATTTTATATAATGGTTTTAATTTGGGACTATAAGACCCTAAAATTTTCAAGAAAACATCACCATAAGGTACTTTTCTTGAAAAACTATTTTTAGATTATGTTACTATTAGGTCAAATAACTAAAAAATTCGGTAATGATTTCTCAAAAATCTTGAAAAAGAAATTGAAATGATCAAGTTGGGTTGTGTTAAACTATATCCTTGGATTTAAAACATATCAAAAATATTTTGGAAATTTTTTAAACCAAATAAAATAAATATATTATTTTCTTAAAAATCCATACTTGAAAATTTAAGACCTATTCAATTTATATGTTTACAAATGTTAAACATTAATTATATGAGGTTGGAAAATATTTCAAGAAAAGTTATATAATAGAATCATTTGAATCTTGCATCATCTTACTATAAGTAAGCTATAAATTATTTTTTTCTATATATTTTTAAGATACTTTTCAATATAGTCCAAAATAATCTTATTTTAGTTCTATTAAAAAAATTATGGTATCTAAAATGAAATGTTTCTCTTTCTCAAATTTTTTCAAGAACTTATTTCATATTCATATTCCAACTTGTTGGGTGTAAATTAGATAAGAAAATAAACTAGGAACCTATCATTTTCTAGGTATACATTTAGTATCATTGTGTGGAAACAAATAACACTTTTTATCACTATAAACTAATAAAACTAAATATATTGTAGATGGATGTTGTTGTGCACAAGTTTTGTCTATAAAACACACCCCAGTAGATATTTTTATTCAATTAGAAATATGATACAATCAAATAAGATAAAAAAATTGTTATCAACATTTCATAAAATCTGATAAGCCATTATATATCAAAGCATCTTGATTAAAAACATAATTTCTTAAGATATCATGCAAAAAATCTGATATCTATTTATAATTTGTTTTTATAGAAAATAAATTAGAAAAAAATTCTATAGAATCTTTTCCTACTAACATATCTGATTTTATAAAATCTGAGTTAGGGTTTATTTAATTTCATTTAATTCTATTTTACCTTTTTAAAGTTTGAATTTATATTGAGTAATTTTTAAAGTATGATGAGATCCTTAGAAAAATTATAATTCACCAATATCAAATAAAATAAAAAACACAAAATTCTAAATGAATATTTTTTACAGTAATCACGATGAAAAAAAAGAGAAAATATCATCAAGAAGATCATTAAACTCTATCAATATAAGATAAGTAACTCATTTTTTTAGAAATCACATCATACAATTAGTTTTATTAATTATATTTATAAATAATCATGGTGTTCATGGATGAAATATCATTCATGATGCTGCTCCATATAGTAATTATCTTCCAGGAAAGATGAATAGTACCTCTTCTAATAGATTGATCCGTGGTGATAGAGTCACATCCATGCCACATGTTTTGGTAGCTATATTTTTTTTCAATATCCACCAAATTAACAATACCAATAATTTCATAATAAATAGTTGTGGTGAACAAACAAGGACAAAAAATGCATCCCATAATTTCACCATGACGATCTTTGAAAATAATACCATAAAAAAGCCCTCATATTTCCCCTTGATATGCCATCTGTATTGAATTTAATATTTTCATGGAATGCATTAAGGCACAAGAATTACATGGTTACTTACAAAAGGAAGATGATATTTACTTGAAATAAAAACACTCTTTATCAGGGTAAGATCATGAATTGAGTTATCACAATATCTGTTTTGAAGATCATTTACTTGTTTTACTACAACAAAAACATGATCGAATTTTGACTATAGATTGAAGGTAGTTCCTTCATGAACCCATTTATTTTAGATGATATATATAGTGTAGAATTCCTCTAAACGGGCCATAATGAAGAGGTTGAGAATATGTTGTGGAATTGGAAAATTTATGCAGGTGATAAGGTAATCCCGTATACATTTTGATATTGGAATTGCAATTTCAAAACAATCTATAATGGCAGTCCATAGGGTCGAAGTAGTAGGGAAACCGAAGAATACATGGTCAATGTCCTACCTATTATAGAAATATAGGGCACATCTTGAATATAGGATAATTCCAACACCCTATAAAAAGTGGGAATATTTTAATACATGACTCTCCTTGAAATATAGAATATGGATGGTAGAATAAAGTTTCTTCTCAAATATTAATCCAAATTGATATTATACCCTTTTAAATTCTCTAAATAAATGTTCTTTAAGATATCCTCCCACTATAAGTAGGTTCCCAAAAAATAGTATCATACCCATTGATGAAATTATAATTAAAAGCCAATTCTTTGATATTAGTAGGAAATATATACAAAGGATTCTCTAATTTATATTTAATCGATACATTTTTGTAAAAATAAATATTAAGAGAATTAATAGTGTTGATATGAGGCATACGTATCTAGTTTTTTAATCAAAAAATTAAGGTAGAACTGATATTTACCATTCTTTGTGAATTTACTTAAATGGGTAGAATTAATTATTGAGGGTAGGCCAAATAAAAGAATCCAAATAATTTAAATTCCCAATTATGAGCCTATTTAAAAATATTGATCTCGGAAAATAAAGAGACTCCAAATTCCTATTGATAAGTCTCTACATGAAGTTATCCTGCAAAACATCATTGCATTTACAAGGATTTATATTCCCATAACACCTTGGTCAATTATTTAACAATATTTGTTCAAAGGAATATTCACAAGTGTTCTCTGGATCATGCTTCCGCTTCATAAAAAGTTTTTAATAAAGGTTTCAACACCCTTAATTATGGAATTTGATCATCTATAGATCATAAAAGAGTAAAAAAAATTGAGGCAATCACATTATTAACAAGATTAACCATTCCATCCATTGAAAGAGTCTTTTTTATTCAGAAGCCAACTGATTTTGGACATGGCTTTCAATTTTTGAAAAATTTCTTATATGTGGTTTTCCAAAAAAAACATAAGGACACCGTGATAGTTAAAAGGAAACATACCTTCTCTAAAACACACATCTCCATTTATAACCAATTTTTTAGCATCACTAATATCTTTTCTAAAATAAATTAAAGATGTATTCCAACTAATATCATACCTTGATACTTTATCATAATGAATGATAAGATCTTTGATTTTCTTGAAATTTATTTTGTCCCCTTGAGTAAATAGGATGATGTCATAAGTATTCAATAAATGAGTGGGGATAACAAGGCCTCTATAAGCTATGATGGTCTTGAGTGTATCATCATTTTCAATGGCGAGAAATATCTTTCTTAAGTAATATTTAGAAATGAAAAAATAACGTCTAGTAGATGGTCACCTTCCCTAACACCTCTAGTCCATTTGATGTAACTCTCATGAGATCCATTGATAAGCATTGAGATATATACTGAACTAAAAATAATTTTGACCCAATTGATAAATATTTCATCAAATCCAAAAAAAATTAAAACCATTCAAATGAAATCCTAGTCAAAGGTGCCAAAGGAATTTTTAACATCCACGTCAAGGGTGATATTACCGACTTTTGTGGATTTCCTCAGAAGAATAATGCATTCGGAGGCTGTAATAAGATATTTCTGAATACTTCTAACTTTGATGAATCTATACTAGTTTTGTGACACAATTGTTTTGGAATTGATTGAGAGAATATTTGTATGAATTTTATCTATAATTTTATAAATAATTTTTTAAAGATCCACTAATCTAAATAAATGGATATCATTTTAATTATCCACTTGGGGAATTAAAGAAATTAACTGAGAATTCATTTCCTATGTCAATTAGACACCCTTAAAATTAATAACAACCCTAGAAACATAACCTTTAATGATATAACAATATATTTGAAAGAAGTAATTTTTAAACATGCCTGATCTTAGAGATCTTCCAAAGTTTAAGCCAAAAACATCTTCCTTAATCTCAAAATCAAGGGGAAGAGAAGTGAGTTTTGAATATTCCACATCATTAACAAGTATGGTAATGATACTATACATGATATCAATGGTTATATTAGGACCATAAAATAGGTTATTGTTAAAAGTCACAATGTGGGAAGAAAAATGCTCCATTTTATCAAGAAACACCCATTATTATTGAGAATAACTATAGGACTATTAAGCTTCCTGCCTCTTTATAGAGAGTTGAAAAAGTTATTAATTTGATCACCTTCATTAAGCCATATTAAAATAAAATCCTCTATTTTAATGCCATATTTTTGGATTAAAATAATATTTAGATAATTTATAATATTATATTCTGACTCAGTACCAAAAAAATCACCATGAGAATAACTTTCTTAAACAATGGAAAGTATAGATTCAAGATAAATAATATTTTCTTCTAAGTGGATAAATTTCTCTTTAATCAAAATTTTTAATATTTTTATAAGAACATTGATCTTAAAAATAGAATCCAAATCATAATCTTTGTATCTTAAGGAGTTCCATTATTCATGAAATACTTTTTTAAATTCAGAGTGTAAGGCCTAGTCATTATTACATCTAAAGAGAAAATGTTTTTTAGTCGCTCCTTTGATAGAATTAACCAAAATGGGATGATGATATGAATTTAATAATGCAAGGTTGGGGCATGAAATAGATGTAAAAACATACATAGTCACAGAATTAATGAAAAACCTATCCAATATAATAGATACCACTTTATTTAGATTCTTCTTATACTAAGTATATTTTTCACCAGCCAAGTTGACTTCCAATACACTTATGTTACCAAAAAAATCACTATATTCTCTAATTGAAATAGAAAAATTGTCAATTCCTAACCTCTCATCCTAGTTGAGAATGGAATTTAAATCTCAAATAGTCCAAGATCCCCTCATTTTGATTCTTAGGTCCTGAATATTCAACCAAATATATCTTTCTTCTTGATAACAATTACAATCACAAACAAGAGATAAAAATTGTGTCACTACCAATAAATAATAACTTAGAGTGGCCATATACTCTGTTGAACTCATAATAGAGACTTCATTAAGTCTCAAATGATAAAAAACCCAAATCCTTTTAATATCATAATCAATTTATTAGGACATACTATTTGGTATCCTAATTTTTCAAGAATAGAAAAAGTTTAAGAAAAAATCATATTGGGCTCAGAAAGACCTAGAAGATTAGGTTTATGTTAATTGAAAAAAACCTAAGTGAATTATCTATTTTACGGTTTTCCAATATATAAATGTTCCAAAACCATAACTTCATTTAAAATTATGTTTGGAGCTAAATCCCTCTATTTTTATGCCACAACAATGCTTGTTCCTAGTTGATTTCCTGATTTTAATAGCTTGTTTATCATCTTTAATTGGACTGACTACTTGTTCCTTATATAGAGTATTATCATTGAGGGATCCCACAACATTAACTGTATCTAAAGTATTAATAACAACAGTGAAATTTACTTATGTAATTCCTTCTGAGGTGGAAAATGTACTGGAATTAGGTTTACCAATGTTGCTGGTATGTAATTCTTCCAAAACTAATAATCCAGCAGATGTGTCAATAGTTTCAAAAGAAGTTAGTTTTTTTTCTAATTTTATCATCAACTTATGGGTAATTAATAAATTGAGAATATATAGGAATTTTCAAATACTATGTTAATGCTCCCATGAAATTGAAAATTTTATTTGATATTATCTCTAATGGAATTCACTAGATCTTCTTTGGAGGTAACATTTAATGTGTCTACAACTTGTACAGATGCTGTCAAGAGGAAACTTCCTAAGAGCGAAGTAGATTGACTAGTCTCTCTAATAATGTGGAGACTTATTGAATTATTATAAGTACCATTAGTAGATTTTATAAAAATATTGTGATGGATTCTCCTATCCTCAAGCGCATATAGATTATTTTTCACAGAAACAGTCAAAGGGATATCAACCCTGACCTACTTATTAGATATTCTACTAAGGTGTTCATCATTCAGTGACTTAAATAATGTCTTTATGTATTGAAAAATTTCTTGATAAATGGATTCATCCTCATTGCCCATAATTTCATTGCCATCATGATTAACCCTAGTTGGATTATGAAGACCCCCATAAACAAATAAAATCCTTTAAGGTAATTCAACTTGAGAAGTTACAACACCATTTTACTTGTCAGAGGAAAAACAAAGTCATTCATCATGTATATATTCCACAAAGGTTCCGATATCAAGAGAAATTTTGAAAATATATTATTTTATCTTCACTATATATAATACTATCCCTTGCAACCATTCTTATAGTACAACTTCAAAACTGACATTTAACAGTGTTTGTATTTATTAGTGCTTAAAAAGCGCTAATAAATGGCATCTTTATTAGTGCTAAAGAAATCACTGATAATTATAACCTTTTATCGAAGCATTTTTTAGTATTGATAAAGGGAACCTTTATCAAAAAAAATTTATTTCTGACAAAGGATCCTTTATCAGTGATTTAATTTTAGTTCTCATAAAGGGTATCCTATATCAGCACAATATTTTTAGCACTAATATAGGGTACCCCTTATCAGTGCTTTATTTTTTTCACTGATAAAGGTTACCCTTTATCAGCACTTTATTTTTAGCATTGAAAAATATATATTTCATGAGTTCTTCTTTAGCATTGATAAATGTCTGAATAAAGAAAATGATATAAGTAAAAAAATTAAAAATAAAAAATTAGTTTATTAAAACTAATATTACAAATATTATTAATAAAATAATTATTGATAAAAATGAATAAATTGATTATACATTTTTAAATATTAAACGTTATATTAATTAGATAAATATGATAATTAATGTTATTAAACTATATAAATTAAATATATATATATATATTAATGTATATAAATATGATTTATATATTAAAAAATATTTATGCACTTTACTTTAGATATTCTTTAATAATGATAAAAAAATATTTATAAAAAAATATTTATAAATAAATATATTTATAAATGTACCTTTACTATATTTATAAAATTATATATTTATAATTATAAATAAATATATATACTTTTTAAAAGTATTTATATAATTATAAATAAACAATTATATGTATTTAAATAATTATTAAATCTATAAAAATTTACTTAAATAATGAATATATTTACTATATTTATATTTATATATATTTATTAAATATATATAATTATATTTATATAAATATATATAATGATATAAATATTATTTTTTTAAAAATAAAATTATAATTATAAATAAATAGTTATACCATTATAATCAATATATTTAAAAAAGAATATATTTACTATATTTATATTTATATAAATTTATTAAGTATATATAAATATTTACAATTTTAAAATTTATAATTATATTTATAAATCCTTTGTCAGTGCTTAAGTAATATGCGCTGATAAAAGAGTCTATATAATTGCTATTTTCAAACTGATAAAGATGAGGCTTTATCAGTGCTAAAAAATTGCTGATAAAATGAATATTTATCAGTGCTATAACTTTAGTATTGATAAAGACTTTCCTTTAAAAGTGAAAAAAAGTACTGATAAAGAATCCATTTATCAGTGCTTATTACTTAAGTGCTTATATATGTACTCTTTATCACTACTTATTTGTAAGCTATTATAAAAGTGTAAGATCTATTAAAAAGTCCTATCTATTTGTGAACCATTCATGATATCAGAAGATTTCCATGGAATCCACCCATTGTTGGTGCTCCTCCTCAATAAGTTGAAGCTCTAATCACAACAACCGATTACCTACAGTTGGTCGAACATCTCTTCCAAAAACTGGTGTTCAATTACAGTTAGGGTTTTCTAATAAGGTCTTTGATTTTCCTCAACCTAGCGAGGTAGGCCTTCCAATTTTCTTTCTGTATTTCTTGTATCATTATTTATTTTTTCTTCAATGGTGTCGTTATTTTTGGTCTAGTGATTGTATGCCATTTTGATTTTATACTATAAATAGAATGATTTTTTTATTATCCATTGTTTTATTGACTGTCAATGTATGGTCCATCTCGATATATGGAGTTATTGGTTATAACTAACATTGAACCATGGATTTATTCATTGTTGTTTAATTTCTATGTTTTATATGTTCTTACTAATTAGAATTTTCATATTTGTATATAAATGTGTAGAAATTTTTGTTTATATTTTTGTTTATTGACTACTGATTTGAGGCACATTGGTGATTCCCTAATGACTATATATATTCTAACACCTTTCATGGACACCTCAGTGGACATGTAGCTTCATATGCTATTTTTTAGCAACCAAGTTAGTTGAGTGATGTATGTTCTTCTATTGGTTATTTGTATCATAGGATCTAGTTCCTCTTAGAATTCATTATGGTCCTTAGTTTTCTTTTTAAAAATATTCAAAGGGGCCATACCTAGTAAATCACATGAGGTTTTATCACATAAAGCCTTCCCTTTATGAATCATTATAGTCCCTTTAGTTAAAATTAGGATTGAATATTAGGTTTTTATCTATTTTATTTTTCTTATAAGCTATATGTGAGTTTTTATACGTGACATGTATGTGTGTTTATATAGCTATTGAATCCTTTATTTCTATAGGTGTTCTTCTAACAGGTATGCCTATATCGGGTAATGATAATTTTGTTTCTGCATGTCCGTTGACCCCAAGGTTCATGCAAGAATTTTGCTTGAACATTTGTACAAATTGTTTCTATTGGGGGGGACCACCTCCAATTTATAGTTTTCTACAACTGAAGTTTAAACCATCCATTACTGACTTTGAGGTGTTTTAGAGGTTATACTATGATACTAATTGTTGTTGTTTGGGTAATTCAGGCTAGGGACATTACACTATCCATCTTTTGGTTTACACCTATATTTTTTTCTGATAATATCATTTATTATATTTTTTTATCTCCCTCCTATAATCATATTCATCTAGATAATTCACCGTAGTGTATCAATCCAAATCTTTATCATGTATCACTTGATCAAAGAAAAACCTAATAACATGATTCATCAAAAATATGATGCATCCCCTATGTTCCTTTTATGGGAATCCTTCTCACCCCCAATCTCTCTATGTGGTTGATAAACATGTCTAAGGGATTCCAAAAAAAATTAACTTATATTGTTGGTATAATATAATGTGTTAGTGTCTGTATTTTTTCAAGAAGTTTCTATTTGATTTGATATTTTGTTTCTCTAATTTAGATCATAAGAAAAGTGATGTGGTAATGTAAGTTTCCATTATCAACAAAAATAAAGTAATATTTATTACATTTTAATGATTACTGATTATGATCTTATTAATGATTATATTATAACACATACTATATTTTCAAATCCCTACAACCATTATTTTTAGATTTAAAATATCTATGCACTCATATATTCTAGTATAAATGATCTATATTTCCCATCCTTGAAGTATTAATCCCCTTGAACCAATATTTATTCCTTTATTTCCAAATGGACCAAAATTCTAAAAAAAATAATGATAGTTCTCTCCCTTTAATCATTAGTGTTATTTCTTGCTCTATAAAACCACTGATCTATCTGATTGAATGAGAGTTTATTATTATTGTTTATTATATTTTAGTTTCTTATTACTCTTTAATTTATGATATTATATTTTCATTTGATTAGGGGATTTAAGAAATATTTTTTGTGGAGTAATTATTTTCTTAAATTCAATTTCCCCTTCTCTTCAACATACAAAAATTATTTGAAACAATAAAATGTTGAGATTCCCTTATTAAAATTGTCTATAACTTTCACCTTTGATAACAAATATCATAGGTGTATTTATTTATAAATGGTGTAAAGTTAATCTTTTATGAACCAAAAAAGGATGGATATGAATAGAAAATGGAAGAATGATAATCATTTGATAAACAAATATGGTGATGGATTTAAAGAGTTCATCAATTTTCTAATAGAGCATGCAGACAGCCCTTCTAAAATCATATGTCTGTGTTTTCGTTGTTGTAGTTAAAGAAAAATTAGTCGAAAATATTTTGAAGAACATTTAATTTGACACAGAATAGATGAAAGATATAATGATTGACTAAAAATGGGGAAAATGAATATGGACAGCGATTCATAAGATACTATGTTTAATGAATCATTTTCTTTGAATACCATTATAAAAGATGACTGATATCACATGGAAAAAATGAACATGGAAATTTAAGATGGCCTTTACGATTTTACAAAGTTGTTTGACAAGTAAAAAAGATGTTCCCTGAAACCATTTTATATTGGTTGTACTAAATAAACAAAATTTTTAGTTTTATTGAACTTACATAATTTGAAAGCTTGAAGTGAATGGAGTGTAACCAGCTTTATAGAACTATTTTTTCATCTAAACGATATGCTACCAGAAGAAAATTAACTACCATTGTGAACACATGTCTATAAAAAAATGTTACATTCAATTGAAATGATCTCCAAATAATAAATTCTTTTCCAAAAGATTTCATATTTTTTTACAAGGATTATGAATCACACATAAAGTGCCCTAAGTGTGGTTTAGAAAGATACAAGAAACATTAATCAAGTCCTTCAAAATTTGTATGGTACTTTCATATCATTCCATGGTTTATAAGACTATATGGATGTCTGGAAAACACGATACCATTAACATGCATTATTGATATAATAATTAATTTTGGGAAACTACATCATCTAGAAGATTCTAATGAGAGGAACAAAATTGATTTAGAGTTTCGTGAATTTGGAGATGAGTTGAAAAATAAATATCTTATTTTATCTATAGATGGAATAAATCCTTTTGGTGGACAGAGTAGTACTCATAGTACATGGCTCATCATATTGGTAAATTTTAACTTCCTTCCATGTTTATCCATGAAAAAAATACAATAGTTTGTCTCTTTTTATATCTAGACCAAAGTAACTAGATAATGATATCAATATCTATTTGTATCCATTGATCAAAGATCTAAAATTGATGTGGGCACATGATTTAAAATGTATTATACTCATAGAAGTTAATAATTCACATGGAGGGTTATACTATACATAATGATAAATAACTTCCCAACTTATGTAAAATTTTCAAGCTATATCATTAATGGAATGTTTGGGTGTCCTATTTGTGAAAAATGAACACACTCAGTTCGATTGAAAAATTCCTCAATGAATTTGTTTTTAGGATATCATAAATTTCTAATGTATTACTTCATATTAATGTTTAATTTATTTATTTTTCGTATTACTCGTAATATTAATTTTCTTATATACTTGCATTCTTTTTTTTGAGTTGATGTTGTTTATTGGAAGCATCTCATACATTGTTGGTAGTTTGATAAAGGAATTAAATGGAAATCATGTTAATATTGACATTTATTATTGTTTTAAGACTCTTGGAAATATATGAATCAGACACACCTCAATCTGAGACATGATTGGACTGGTATGAAACTAATTACATCTTCCTACTTAAAATTGACATTAATTTTAGTAAAAAAGACAACCAACATACTCAATATTGAGATAACATATTCAGATTGTTTTGATAATTTAATATAATGATCTATAATTAATTTCTGATGTGTAAAAATCATCTTCATCACAATATGATATAAGATGTACTTGATATGACGCAATGTGTCCATTATCAGTTTGAAATTGATATTTTACTTTAAAAAGTGTCACACACTGAAAAACAGGAAAATGAAGCTGATTTTTTTGATTATCTGTAGAATCGATTCATAAATCATTTTTGATATGTATGAATTAGTCTCATTTAAAATGAATACATTATGTGATCCGTATGAGTCAAAGTGCATATTTTATGTTTAAAATGAAATTTTATTGAAAAAGACACGTGATGTACTCAAAACCAAGAAAACAAATTCAGATTGATTGGATACATTAGTAAAATGATTCATATGTGATTTGATATGTGCATGAATTATCCACACCTAAATCAGACACATGGTGTGACCAGTATGACTCCAAGTGCATGTTTTTATTTAAAATTTACATCAGTTTTAGTAAAAAGGAAACAAACCTACTAAAAACCTAGAAAATGCATTCAAGTTTCATAAATACTTTAGGAAAACAATCCATAATTTATTTTTTATGTGTAGGAATTATCTTCACCTTAATATAATACACTATGTGGTCAGTATGAGTCAAAGTTCATGTTTTAAATTATAAAATGACATTTTAGTAAAAAATACAAGTGGCAAACTCAAATCCAAGGAAAAACATTCTTATTGATTTAAAACTTCATAAAAATGATCCATATATCATTTGGGACATGTAGAGATTAGTCTCACCTCAATCCAATGCACGGTGTGACTCGTTTGACTCAAAGTGCATCTTTTTATATTAAATTGTCATCAATTTTAGTCAAAAGATCAACTGAACTTCTCAAAACCAAGTAAAAGAATTTACATTGTTTGAATATTATAGTAAAATGATATATAAGAAATTTTTGATGTGTAGGAATCATCCACACATCAATTTAATGCACAATTTTATTGGTATGATTCAAAGTGTGTGTTTCAACTTTAAAATTGCATTTTAGTAAGAAAGACAAGTGATATACTCAAAACCAAGAAAACACGTTTAGATTGTTTTTAAACTATATTAAAACAATCCATAAGTGATTTGGGACATGTAGAAATTAGATACAACTCAATCTGATATATAGTGTGACCGGTATGACTCAAAGTGCATTTTTTATTTAAAATTGTCATCAATTTTAGTAAACAAGAAAACTATCCTACTCAAAACCAAGAAACACATTTGGATTGTTTTGAAACATAAAAATTGATCTATAAGTCATTTTTGATGTGGAAGAATCATCTTCACCTCAATCTGATACACGATGTGCCTTGTATGACTCAAATTTTCTATTATCAGTATAAAATTGACATTTTAGTTCAAAAAGCGTCACTCACTGAAAAAAGGTTAAACATGAATAGATTTTCATGATAATTTAGGAAAAAAATTCACTAGTATTTTCCGATGTATAGTGTTGACCTCACCTGTTTTGATAATCCCAATCTTGTATTCTTATTTTTTAACAATCCCAATAATGTTTTCATATATTATGATATTCACAATTACTGTTGATCTACACTTTAATACTTTCAAATCGATGATTAAGTTAATAATAATGTAAAAATAATTTCTGAATTATGTCAATCTCGCTTATCCATGTTTATATAAGTTTTGAAATGATTCTAAGTGAATTATATGTGTTTTGCATAATACAGTCAAGTGTAAGTATCACTGACCTGAAGAGAGCTACCGATATGCATAATAGTCAGAGCTACCGATACACAGAGAGCTACCGATGCACAGAGCTACCGATGCACAGAAAGTTACCGATGCACAGAGCTACCGATGCACAGAGAGCTACCGATTCACAGAGAGATACCGATGCACAGAGCTACCGATACACAGAGCTACCGATGCACAGAGCTACCGATGCACAGAGCTACCGATGCACAGAGCTACCGATGCATAGAGCTACCGATGGACATAGAGCTACCGATAAGAGCTACCGATAAGAGACACCGATAAGAGTTTGAAGATCTACCGATGGAAGATCCTACACCGAGTCAACCGTACACGTCTACAAACAAACGGCTACCTATAATGAACTACGGAGTCAAATCCTATATCCCCAACACTATTTGTTTATTACACTAACGGTTACATTTGTTAATTTTGATGCATTTAATGTTATTAAATTATTTATGTTTCCATTTCAGGAAACTGTACCAAGTATGATCTAAAAGCATAATCATTCCTTCTTCTCAGAAAAACAAAAAAAATGAGAGAGAGACAAGAGACTTGAAGAGATCGAGCACATGGAACACACTTGCCATAAAGCTCAAAACGTGCCAAGAACAACTGGAGAACTTGCACTCACAAGACTACTACTACCAGAATCCAGAAACACAGAGCATACATCGAGTAATCTATGCTAAAGAAGAACTACACAGAACACTTCATTTTCTGAGCCGATAACCAAGCTGAACCTGGAATCACTGAAAGAAGAAACGATACTATGTTTTTCAGTCGAATACCAAAGAAGGAATCGGAACCATTTCTGATCAAATCCAAAAGAGTCCACAGCTACACTGCAATCACTAGAGCCATTCTGAACTCTATATCTTGCTCTAAGTGATTTAGTATTTTCATTACGAGCAGTGTGTGTAGCCTGTTAATTATTACACACACACTGTCTCCTGAGCCTTAATTGGAGGATTTGTAAATCCTCACTCACAATATTCACATCCTTTATTTCCCACTGTGGATAGTGGTAGAGGTCGAGTGTGACCTGGAAAGCTTTGAGTTGTTGTTTGTTATCCCACGTATAACTGTGGTAGAGGTCCCTTGACCTGAACAGTGTGATCACTGTTGTTATCCCAGATCTAGGGTGTGGATCACTTTATATAAATTTTGAGAGGACTATGTCTCGACCTGAGACTGAACCTCTTGGTTAACTCTTGTGTTTTTAGTTACAACCTATATCCATACTATATACATTTATTTCATATTCTGCTGCTATTAATTTGAAATATAATTTATTTTCAAAGCTACTTTGATAGTTAAACTCGCAATTGTTTATATTTATTATAAACCAGTAAGTTAGTTTCAAAAGTTAATCTAATCATCAGATTAAGTTAACTGAGAATTAATCAATCTTTGAGAAACTAATTGAACCTTTATAATCTGTATAAATTCACTACATTTTAATTTGTTTTTGAAATTGGGGGATATTAATAGAAATTGTTTTTAGCAGAAATTTTAATTGGAACTCAATTCACCCCCCTCTTGAGTGTCTACTCCGACCAACATTTGGTATCATAGGTTGTTTGTTTTGAAAAACTTTTGATTTACCCTCTGATTTTCAACTGTGATTTTTGTTGTATTTTAAAGTTCTTAAAATTTTTATTATTTCTAAATTTTTATCTCTTTAAATTTTGTTTATAATGGATAATAGACTTGAGGGTGCTGCTACTAACCGACCACCTTTCTTTAATGGAAATAACTATGCTCAGTGGAAACTTAAAATGAAAATTCATCTAGAAAGCATGAGTTTTGATATTTGGACTGATATTGAATCTAAATACAAAATTCCCACTACTGATAAATCTACTTGGGATGAACCTACAAAGACTGCTTACAATAATAATTGTAAAGCTATGAATGCTCTGTATTGTGCTCTAGGAGATGAAGAATTCAACAGAATTTCTGAATGCAAAACTGCTTTTGAAATTTGGGATACCTTGGTTGTTTCTCACGAAGGAACAAATAATGTTAACGAAATGAGATTGAACACTTATACTATTAAGTATGATAATTTTAAAATGAAGTCTGATGAACCTATTTCTGACATGTATCTCAGGTTTAATGAGATAGTCAATACGATGAATTCACTCGGAAAAGATGTTCCACCAAAGGAACAAATTATGAGAATCTTGAGATGTCTACCAGACCGATGGAGAGGCACATCTGTCTCAATCAAAGAATCATGTGACATTGCTGCTCTACCTGTCGAAGAGCTTGTTGGAAAATTGATGATGTATGAAGAAGATCTCAAGGTAAACAAAGAGGAAGATTATGAACCGAAAAGAAAATCTGTAGCTTTCAAGTCTACTACTTTGAAGAGTAAGGAGAAGGAAAAAATACAAATGGAGGATGAGAGTTCAATAAGTGAAAACTCAGAGTATGATAGTGACGCGGAAATGGATCAGATAGCCAGGAGATTCAAAAAGTTTTATAGGAAAAAGAAATTCTTTAGGAAAACAAATTACAAAGGAAAGTATGATCAACAAGGAAAATGGAAAAAGGATTGGAAGAAAGCTGACAGGACTGATGAAGTTGTCTGCTATGAATGCAAGCGAAAAGGACATATCAAAGTAGACTGTCCAAAGTTAAAATTCAAAAAGAAATATGATTACAATCTGTAAATTGGATTTCAAGTATTTCAAAATGAAAGTGGTATTATTTTGAATCAAAGTAAATATACAAAGGATCTTTTAAAATGATTTGGTTTAGATAGTATTAAGGAGATTGAAACTCCTATGAGTACAATCTGTAAATTGGATACAGATGAAACTGGGAAACCAGTGGATCAAACCAATTATAGAGGTATGATTGGTAGTTTACTTTATCTTACTTCTAGTCGACCACATATTATGTTCAGTGTATGTATGTGTGCAAGATTTCAAGCTAACCCGAAAGAATCTCATTTGCTTGCTGTTAAAAGAATTTTTAAGTATATCAAACATACTGTTAACCTTGGTTTATTTTATCCAAAAGGACAATCCTTTGAGTTAATGAGTTATTCAGATGCTGACTTTTCTGGTTACAAATTAGACAGAAAAAGCACTTCAGGAACATGTCATTTATTAGGAAAATCTTTATTATATTGGTGTAGTAAAAAAGCAGAATTTTGTAGCTCTATCAACTGCCGAAGCAGAGTATATAGCTGCTGGTAGTTGCTGTGCAATAATTCTGTGGATGAAACAAACTCTCTTGGACTATGGATATGATTTTAAGCATGTTTCGATTAACTGTGACAACACTAGTGAAATAAAAATCTCGAAGAACCCTATATCTCACTCAAGAACCAAACACATTGATGTAAGGCATCATTTTCTGAGAGATCATTATCAAAAGGGTGATATTTCCCTTGAATTTATCGGCATTGAACATCAATTGGCCGACATTTTCACAAAACCCTTAAGTGTGGATAGGTTATGTTACATTAGGCACGAGCTGGGGATGTTTAATCTTCACCAATAGAAATCCTCACCGACAGAAATCCTCACCGATAGAAATCCTCACCGATAGAAATCCTCACCGATAGAAATCCTCACTGATAAAAATCCTCACCGATAGAAATCTTCACCGATAGAAATCCTCACCGATAAAAATCATCACCGACAAAGTGTTGTTTTAAATATTTTGTCTTCCGTCAAGAATGTGAACCGTTTTCTTTTATTTTATTTTTATTTATTTAACTTATGATTCCTAAATGATAAAACTAAGTCTAATCCACTTCTCACTCCACCGAACCCAAAACCTTTTACCTTCGAACCTTAGAAACCGAACCCTCTGCAAACCTGAGATCCTTCAAACCAGCGATGGAAAAAACCAAAATTCCTGTCATCCTAGAAGACTGTGTTGAGCCTAAAGCAAAAAGGCAGAAGTCCGAGCCAGAAGCAAGTAGTGCTGTTAGAACTAGGTCAGGAAGGAGACTAGTAAATCCTCATCTGCAAAATAGAGCTATTGTGGTCGAAAAAGAGCTGTGTGTAGACTGGTTGCTGCCCAGCAGTTCCTTGGTGCTCAAAGTTCTGGAAGCTCAGAGATGGGTAGACTGCTTTTCAAATAACAGCGGTCCCTACTACCCAAAGTTAGTAAAACAGTTTTACGAGTTCGTAAGCTTTGAGAAGTTAGATAATGAGAACCGAGAATCTTCGTTTGTAAATGGTAAAGTGCTATCTTTTTCATCATTAGAATGGGCTGATTGCTTAAAAGTTCCTCATTAGGTGTGTCTGGATATGTATCAAGAGCAATGCCACCTACCAGTGACATTTTTTATCATGAGACCGCGTTGAAAGAACTGACGGGTGATGGAACTCCAAGGCAAGTGGTTGCTGCAGAAATGGACGGAGAGAACAGATTACTGTTCAAGTTTGTTCAACATGTATTGATACCAAGGAGAGGAGACTTTTCTAATTTGAGATATCAGGATATCTATCTCCTACATCTTTTGAGACATGATGTCAAAGTCAATTTATGCAGATTGGTGATGAGTCAAATGGAAGATATGACAAGGCTGAAATCAAAGACTAACGCCCTATTCTTTGCTAAGATGATTTCTATAATGATCAAAGTGAAAGGGATAGCTGAGTCTCAAGATGAGATAGTTGTAGTGAAGAGAAACTTTTTTATCACTACTACAATTTTCAAATATATGAAGATTAATTGGAATCCGTGGAGAGTAGAATGGGTCAATGATGACCAAAAGGTATATGATAAGTTCAATCCTGTGGATTATCCTTCAAGGCCAAAGGATAAAAGAGATCCAGGCCTAGGACCTGATGAAGAGGAACCTGAGTACAGTGATGAGTCATAAGAAGAAGAAGAAGAGGAAGAAACTCCTATGGATGAGGGAGGAGATCCTGACTTCCCTCCAAGCCCTGTTGCTGAAGTTATGTCTTTAGAAAAGGCAGTGCTAGCAGAAGTAGAGACACCTGCTAATGAGGAAGACCAGTCTGTCTCTAAATATTTAGAAGAAGAAAAGAATGTCTCTGAATTATCTGATTCTGCTGAATTGAGTCTGAGTCCAGTTATTGGAAGCTCATTTGTACCTTCTATGGATGAAGAAAGAGAAAGAGGAGAAGTTGTACCTATTCTAGAAAATCATCCTACTGCTGCAGAGATGGAAGTTGTTGTGGAAGATTCTGATGAAGAAAGACTAGAAGAGAATGTAGTTGCGATATAGGAGAATGCACCCATTGATGGGGATCATCACACCAAGTTTGGAAATGTTATAGTGACTATCGAGTCTGAAGACTGGGTAGAAGACCCAGGTTTTATAGTCTTTGGCTTGGATTATCCTGATTTGGATAATGAAGTATCTTTTAATTGACCAAAGATCAACTATGACATCAATTCTGAGTTATTACCTGCTGATGTGGTCTGAGTACATGATTTAGATGTGTTGAAAGAAAATCTCAAAGTCAGTTTTGTGGGTGAACTAATGGAAGAAGTCAAGGAGTGCCAGACTCAAACTTCTAGGCTAGAAGCTGATCTTGAAGCTCTACAGATATTTTTTGTTGCCTTAGACTCTTTCATGAGTTCAAAATCTCAATCCGATAAGGATTTAGCCTATGTGAACAGTGTTGTAAGTTAGTTGGTCTCGGTGTTTGAAGCTTTCAAAACATCTGTGAAGGATCATGTCAAAGATCATGACTCTTAAATGCAAAATCTGATTAGTGGGTTGACCACAAGCTTCAATGAAACTGTATCCTTCTCTCTTGGTCCTCTAGTTCCAAAACCTGCAATTGATCTGAATCAATTTCGTGCTCTGATGAAGGAGGAGCTTGGTTCTATGTCAACCAGTGGCTCTGTGGACTCATCAGATTTAAGTGGAGTTGTGCTATCTACCAGGGATTCAACCAGAGAAATAATGAAAATCGTCTAGGACTACATGAGAGAGGCCTCTGCTTCTCAAGAAGCAATCAAGAATAAGGTGGATACTTATTTTGAAAAGGTTTATACCAAGAAACAACAGACCAACCATTTCAAACTTCTTCTTGAGAATCTAAAGTTAACTCCAGTGCCTCAGGCCTTCAGAGAGCAGGTTAGTAAGCTCAGGGAGCTTACTCCTGCTTTGGATAAATTCATTGAAAATAGAGATGATTTTGTGTCTGTAATGGAGAGAGGAGGAAGCATTATAATGGATTTCAGAAACCTGTTGCTGCCCTTCCTGCATGTGGATGCCAGACCGGTCATTGTACCTCCTGCTTCGCCTGCCTCTGCCTCTACTGCGTCTCTAGTTCAGATGACTCCTGCTCAAGCCATAAGAAGTCTCACACCTATGATCCCTCAAAGGACTTACCATTACAGGCCCGACACTGTATCAGTTGCTCAGCCCCCTATGATCATTTCTGGAATTCCAAAGTCCTCCCCAGTATCCTCAACACCTGAATTATCTTCTGATCCCAAGGGGAAAGCTCACATTGAAGATGTGGATTGATAAAGTGGAAAGGATGTTTGATAGGAATCTTTTTGGTTTTTTTCTATTCTATTTATGTACTCTTTTGTCTGATCTAATACAAATGTTTTTTTTCCACTGTCTCAGTTTATCAGTTTTCTATGTTTTGTTTCCCACTTTTTGATTATCACAAAGGGGGAGACAAGAAATATAACAGGGGAAATTGAATATTAATGTTATACTATCTAATACTATATTCTTTGGTACCAATTCTTTCAAACCATATCTCTGATACTATTGTATTTAATTCTACCTATGATAATTATTGATCTATATCTTTCTATTACTATTTACTCTTTCCTCTGATACTATCTTCTTTGAGAAAATTGAATATTAATGTTATACTATCTAATACTATATTCTCACTATCTTATAATGGCCATATCATAAGTTGTGATTATCAAAAAGGGGGAGATTGTTGACCTCACCTGTTTTGATAATCCCAATCTTGTATTCATATGTTTTAACAATCCCAATTATGTTTTCATATATTATGATATTCACAATTACTGTTTATCTACACTTTAATACTTTCAAATCGATGATTAAGTTAATAATAATGTTAAAATAATTTCTGATTTATGTCAATCTCGCTTATCCAGGTTTATATATGTTTTGAAATGATTCTAAGTGAATTAGATGTGTTTTGCATAAGACAGTCAAGTGTAAGTAGCACTGACCTGAAGAGAGCTACCGATATGCATAATAGTCAGAGCTACCGATGCACAGAGAGCTAGCGATGCACAGAGCTACCGATGCACAGAGAGCTACCGATGCACAGAGCTACCGATGCACAGAGAGCTACCGATGCACAGAGAGCTACCGATGCACAGAGCTACCGATGCACAGAGCTACTGATTCATAGAGCTACCGATGCACAGAGCTACCGATGCACACAGAGCTACCGATGCATAGAGCTACCGATGCACAGAGCTACTGATGGACATAGAGATACCGATAAGAGCTACCGATAAGAGCCACCGATAAGAGTTTGAGGAGCTACCGATGGAAGATCCTACACCGAGTCAATCGTACACGTCTACAAACAAACGGCTACATATAATGAACTACGGAGTCAAATCATATATCGTCGACACTATTTGTCTATTACACTAACAGTTACATTTGTTACTTTTGATGCATTTAATGTTATTAAATTATTTATATTGCCATTTCAGGAAACCGTACCAAGTACGATCGAAAAGAATAATCATTCCTTCTTCTCAGAAAAACAAAAAAAATGAGAGAGGGACAAGAGACTTGAAGAGATCGAGCACACGGAACACACTTGCGATAAAGCTCAAAACATGCCAAGAAAAACTGGAGAACTTTCACTCACAAGACTACTACTACCAGACTCCAGAAACACAGAGCATACATCGAGCAATCTATGCTAAAGAATAACTACACAGAACAATTCATTTTCTGAGCCGATAACCAAGCTGAACCTGGAAGCACTGAAAGAAGAAATGATACTCTGTTTGTCAGTCAAATACCAGAGAAGGACTCAAAACCATTTCTGATCAAATCCAAAAGAGTCCACAGCTGCACTGCAATCACCAGAGCCATTCTGAACTCTATATCTTTCTCTAAGTGATTTAGAAATTTCATTATGAGCAGTGTGTGTAGCCTGTTAATTATTACACACACACTGTCTCCTAAACCTTAACTGGAGGATTTGTAAATCCTCACTCACAATCTTTACATCCTTTATTTCCCACTGTGGATAGCTTTGAGTTGTTGTTTGTTATCCCACGTATAACTGTGGTAGAGGTCTCTTGACCTGAACATTGTGATCACTGTTGTTAACCTAGATCCAGGGTGTGGATCACTCTATATAAATTTTGAGAGGACTAAGTCTCGACTTGAGACTGAACCTCTTGGTTAACTCTTGTGTTTTTAGTTACAACATATATCTATACTATATATATTTATTTCATATTCCACTGCTATTACTTTGAAATATAATTTATTTTCAAAGCTACTTTGATAGTTAAACTCGCAAGTGTCTATATTTATTATAACCGGTAAGTTAGTTTCAAAAGTTAATCTAATCATCAGATTATGTTAACTGAGAATTAATCAATCTTTGAGAAACTAATTGAACCTTTATAATCTATATAAATTCACTACAGTTTAATTTGTTTTTGAAATTGGGGTCTTTTA
The DNA here is from genome assembly GCA_963277665.1 of Viscum album. Classification (NCBI taxonomy): domain Eukaryota; kingdom Viridiplantae; phylum Streptophyta; class Magnoliopsida; order Santalales; family Viscaceae; genus Viscum; species Viscum album. Next base: position 213,343,736 of record OY728146.1, on the reverse strand, counting down.
ATAGAAATTGTTTTTAGCAGAAATTTTAATTGGAACTCAATTCACCCCCCTCTTGAGTGTCCACTCCGACCAACATATAGGAATCTGTTTCATTTCAAAATGATATATGATTAGATCAGAATAATTCAAAGATTTTTGTTTCAAGTTTAAAATACATTTTATTAAAAAAAGACAACTGATGTACTCAAAACTAATAAAAAATATTAATATTGTTTTGATACTTTATGAAAATAATCCATAATCCATTTAATATGTGTTATAAATAGCTTCACATCAATCTAATTCATGGTGTGACTGGTATGACTCCAAGTATGTCTTTTTATTTAAAATTGACATCAATTTTAGTAAAATTTACACCTTATGTTAATTTATTTATTTATATTATTACTAATATAAGAATTTCTTCATATATAGGTGTGTTCATTTTCTTGAAAAGTGGTGGTTTGTTTGATAATTTCATGAGCTATGTCGGGATTAAAATATAAATGAATATTGATGTTTTTGAATGTATGTAATAATTGTTTTACGTAATTGTATAAACCAATGTTTTAAATGTCTATAATATGGTGTTTTTTCCTGTGTTTTGTAAAATAAATTTCATTTCATTTAAATCCTATATTGGTACATATTTCTCTTGAAATCTATGGTGATTCTTGTAATGTTGTGTGTTGTTATAGCTCATTACAATGGTGCTACAGTGTGACGTAACAACACACTATAGTATGGCCCCTTATATGCACTTTTATAAGTGCAGATAAAGGTTTTACTTTATCAGTGATTTTATAAGTGTTGATAAAAGACTGTGAAATTTAACCTCACTATTTAGTCGGTGCTTTTCTATTTCAAATAAAGGCCATTTATACTGTTGTTAGAGGTAAGTTTATTTGTAGTGCAGGAGGTTATTCAATATTATTTTTAGTAGTGGGAGCCTCGACAGAATAATTTTCTTATTCCTCAACAAGTGCATCCCAATAATTTTCATTTTTGTCCTTTAATTAAAATAAATTAGTTTTTTTACCCATTTCCCTGGATCAACATTCCTTACAAGCTCACCGTTATATAAAACAACATCCTTTAATTTATTATTTCTATTGACCTATTTCCATTAATTGACATTAGAATGAGGTTTTACTTTCTTGTTAATAAACCTATAGTAGGGAATGGAATTTCCAACAACCCTATATACATCAAAAAATGGTGGAACATATTCATATTCAATCATTACCTTGGTTTTTTTATGATCATCAAAAAAATTTATAACATCGTGATGCTCTGCATCAAAGTCTACATCAACTAAAATTCTAGCATATAATACCATTACACCATCAAGAGTATGATGATAAATATTCATGGAACACCAATATGAGTTGAAAGATCATTTTCAATCTTAGGATTCCAAAACACCAAATTTATACCATATAGCCTAACCCAAATCTATGTTATTGAATTCCTTTTAGTAAGGGAATTAAAATTGACATCCCATTCAGAGATCTACATAATTCAATATTTCAAATGAATACTCCCAATATTCCACAACGAGTCAAGATAATTTTGATTCTCCATAATGAAACAAATGAATCCTCATCCAACTGAGATCATATTTTGTTCATTGCAACCATAAAAATATGAAATCCTAGATTTTATGTTGTAGATATGCCATGGTTTTTCTCACTTTGAATACATGATAGACCCTGGAAAGGATAATTTTCATATCTCATGTCTTTTCTATAATGAATTTGAATCTATAGCAAAATGGAATCCTATATCCTATATTTTCTTGAAAATCAATGTTTTAAGTAACTCATCCTTGGAAGGTTTAGTGCTAAAAAGAGCCTCTATAAAGGTAATTCCCTTAATTTTAGCAATCTGTTAAGACTTGGAATGTTTTAGGTTTTTAATATATTTTTTCATGATCAATGAATATTTACAAACAAATTTATTGGAAGAATGTTCCCAATACAGATGAAAACACTCCATTATCCAAGGTAAAACTATATTAAGGAAGAATCATTGTTAAAATCTAGCATAAATCATGGAAATAAAATCGCTAGAGGATCGCCTCCACTGTTCGCAGGAGAACCATCTTCATAGTACGTATAATCTATTTAGTAAATTTTATTTACATTATTTTATTATAAATTTAGAGCCACCATTTTGATTTTAAGTCGCATAATAATATGACATGAATGATAGTTTTTTCATGATTACCCTACACATCACACTTCACAACTCTTTTCCTATTAAAAAACAAAAGAATGAAAATTAGTCTTGCGTGTCAACCCATTGCAAACCTCTAAGCCTTCACCTCCTCACCTTTCATCCCTTACAGAAATAATCCTTAAATCATTAAAAACTTCTTTTAAAATGTTAAAAATAAATAGAACAAACAATTCCACAACAAATTGAGCAAATAAATCAAGGTGTGTAAGAGTAGTGTTGAGTGGAAGAGTTAATGATTTGAGATGATTGGATGGAACCAACATGTTTCTCAATAAATTCATAAACCATAAAGGATAGGATTATGTGTTTAATGAAAATTGAATATATTTATTCTATGAAAAATAAGTCTAGGTGTTTTAGGAATCAACAATTTTTCAATTTATTAATTTTGTGGATCTAGTAATCGCAGGCGTAAAACAAATTGACTTTTGGATATCTTCTACAATAATAGATGTTATTTTTATATTCACTTGTGAAGTTAATTATAATTTTAGAACCTCATTATATCCAATTTATGATGTTATACCTATAGAGATAATGAAATATCTATTTAGAATTCCTGATATACAGAAAAAACATCTGAAATAATTAGAACGATAAAGCAAGGTTCTTGTGAAGTTTATTCAATCTGAAACTTCCCGGTGCAATTGTGAGTTCAAGAAAATATTATATAAAGAAATTACCTTAAATATATTTTCATGATAGAATGTATTGTAAACTTATCACACTAATTAATGAGGTACATGTCTCATATCCAGAACAAATCGGTAATTTTATATCCCTTTGGATAGTTTTTTAGCCTAACTTTTAGTAAATTGTCTATTTGTTTGGATGAGACCACAGGCAATCATGGTCATAGACTAAAACATTTTTGTTTTAATATATTAAATCAGAGTTTATTCAACTACATTTCGTCTATTAGTAAGGTATTTCTAGTTATTATAGAATATTAAGTGGAATTAAACCCTCCAAATGTTCTGGGGGAGTCTTTTCATGCGGTGGTTGCTACTAATGTTCCTGCACAGGCTACTTCGAGTATACATACACCTTGGGAAGAAAATTTTGAGAGTGTGGATGTGAGAGACCTTATGGATAATGAAACTATTGTTGATAGAAGAATAATGGTTCTTATTTCCATTTTGAAATTAATTCAAATAGGGGAATAGACCATTCTTGATGTTTTTTTAGAAGTGCATCAGTTGATTGACACCCATGCTTTTATAACTATTCATCCATCCATTTTAAATATTTCTACTGTAATAGAGGATTTAGGTTCATTTATTATAAAATTGGTCTATTTTGGACAATATAAGACCATATATACTATTTCAAAAGAAATTACTCTAATTTAAATATCATTATTTTGGGAGACTAGTTGAAAAGATAAAAGAGAATCAATATGTTTTATCGGTCGGGTACTATTGAGAATAAGGAGGATGAAGAAGAAGTAGAATAATATAAAGCTACCATTTTCTTGGTGAAAGCAAAATAGCGGTCAAAATCAAGAGAACCATATAACATCATAGAAATTCCTTTTATTGATGAAAATTAACAAGAAAATCATCGTTTAGATTAAGAACATAATGCAGAAGTTCACCACGATTTGTTTCCACTAATTCATTCACATCATACTAGTTATGATATTCCTAAACAAAGCTAGATACTTATTATTAATGATATCATCTGATATATTATTAATTGATGATTGAAGTAGTTTTTTTGAAAATCAGTTAATCGAGTACCAAGTTAAGATAAGGAATCTTCATGAACATGTAGTCTCCAAAAATGATAATGATGAGATAAATATATTTATTCAATCAATCATAGACAAATTTTTGAAATTTTTCACTAGAGAAACAATAGGCTAGATATATTTGTATTGGGCCTCCATATAATCAATAATGGAATGTATATATCAATAAATTTACATGTTGAATACTAGAATAGCGTCTATATGGTGTGTACTCATCTAAGAAGACATAGTACAAGACCTTAAGATGCATGTAGTCAGTATAGTTTGAAACATTCCTGTAATCTCATATAGAATCTAAAAAAATATTGTTAAATCTCAAAAGGAAGTCATTTCGTTTCTCAAGTACAGAAATCATTAAATTTAAGATTATTCGAATCAAGAAAATAAAGTTTCTTGTTTTCTTATTATTAGTTTGAGAAAAATGGTTGAGTAGTTGGATAACAAAATTTCTGTGTTGGAAGAGAAGTTTGGTCATCTGAATCATCTAGTTGTGAAAAACATAATATCAAAATCTTTCAAATAGGAATAAGAAATTTCTTATACTAAGTGATGTGGATGTGTTTTCACACTCTTTTCCACATACATTTTTATATTTTTATTGAAATTTTAATATCAAAATATTGTCTTTTTTAAAATAATTAACAATTTTTGTGTTTTTTTATAACATGTCAAATAATTATTTTTGTGTTAAAATTAAGTATTTTAGTGATTATTTTTGTCATTTTAAATAATTCTCAGATTAAATATTTCATTTTTTTAACTTTCATTTTTTAATTAAATAATCATTCTTAATTTTATTATTTTTTTCATTTATTTTCCATTTCATTTATTTTTTCTAAATATTTTTTATAAATTATTTAATTTAATTATTTATTTTTTTAATTGTGAATAAATTAATTTTTCACTATAGTATTTAGTTATTTAAATAATTAAATTATTTTTAACAATTAAATTCTATTTATTTAATACTTTTAGTTTTAATTTAATTTCTTTATTTTATTAATTCTATCAATTATTTAATCAGTGAATTAATTAAAGCAACTTACTTTAACTTTTTTTCTTAAATATGAAATTAATTTGTTGATTATTAATTTTATTTTGTTTATAAAGTGTGTGAAATATAAATCTTATTTTAGTTAGTAATTTGAATTATTCCGTTTTAAAGTGAGTTAATTTATAAAGTTTGTATTTAATTTTTTTATTTTTGTTGTTTATTGTGATGGTTTTGCTGAGTCACTACCTCACACAACCGCAAACCATAAAAGATACCCTCACTTTAAAAAGAAAATAAATAGATTGAAATAACCTAAATCAACCAGAAAAATTCCAGAATCTCATCAGAACTGAAGAACCAAATTTTATCGGAACTCGTTCTGATTACCAAACGTTTTTTCAAATTGATTTGATACTTTAATACAATGGTCTATAATTAATTTGTGATGTGTAAAAATAATCTTCATCACAATATGATATATGATGTACACGATATGACTCAATATGTCCATTATAAGTTTGAAATTGATATTTGACTTTAAAAAGTGTCACTCACTGAAAAATAGGAAAATGAAGTTGATTTTTTTTATAATCTGCAGAATCAATTCATAAATCATTTTTGACGTGTAGGAATTAGTCTCATGTCAAATGAATACATTATGTGATCCATATGAGTCAAAGTGCATGTTTTATGTTTAAAATGAAATTTTAGTGAAAAAGACACGTGATGTAATCAAAACCAAGAAAACAAATTCAGATTGTTTGGATACATTAGTAAAATGATTCATATGTGATTTGATACGTGCATGAATTTTCCACACCTAAATCAAACACATGGTGTGACCGCTAGGACTCCAAGTGCATGTTTTTATTTAAAATTTACATCAGTTTTAGTAAAAAGGAAACTAACCTACTCAAAACCTATAAAATGGATTCAAATTTTTTAAATACTTTAGAAAATCAATCCATAAGTCATTTTTTATGTGAAAGAATTATCTTCACCTTAATATAATTCACTATGTGGTCAGTATGAGTCAAAGTCCATGTTATAAATTATAAAATGACATTTCAGTAAAAAACAAAAGTGGCATACTCAAATCCAAGGAAAAACATTCTTATTGATTTAACACTTCAGTAAAATGATCTATATGTCATTTGGGACATGTAGGGATCAGTCGCACCTCAATCCAATGCACAGTGTGACTGGTATGACTCAAAGTGCATCTTTTTATTTTAAATTGACATCAATTTTAGTCAAAAGATCAACTGAACTTCTCAAAACCAAGTAAAAGAATTCACATTGTTTAAATATCATAGGATAATGATAGATAATCCATTTGTTATGTGTAGGAATCATCCACACCTCAATTCAGTGCACAATTTGATCGGTGTGATTCCAAGTGTGTGTTTCAACTTCAAAATAGAATTTTAGTAAGAAAGACAGGAAACATACTCAAAACCAAGAAAACCCATTTAGATTGTTTTTAAAATATATTAAAAAAATCCATAAGTCATTTGGGACATGTAGGAATCAGATACACCTCAATCTGAGATATGGTGTGATTGGTATGACTCAAATTGAATTTTTTATTTAAAATTTTCATCAATTTTAGTAAACTAGAAAACTATCCAACTCAAAACCAAGAAACACATTTGGATTGTTTTGATACTTAAAAAAATGATCTGTATGTCATTTTTGATGTGTACGAATCATCTTCACCTCAATCTGATACATGATGTGCCTTGTATGACTCAAATTGTCTATTATCAGTATAAAATTGACATTTAAGTTCAAAAAGTGTCACTCACTGAAAAAAGGTCAAACAGGATTATATTTTCATGATAATTTAGGATAACATTTCACTAGTATTTTTCGATGTATTTGAATCTGTTTCCTTTCAAACTGATATATTATTAGATCAGAATAAGTCAAATGTTTTTGTTTCCAATTTAAAATAAATTTTAGTAAAAAAAGACAACTGATGTACTCAAAAATAATAAAAAATATTAATATTGTTTTTGATACTTTATGAAAATGATACACAATCCATTTAATATGTGTTAGAAATAGATTCACCTCAATCTGATTCATATGTGACTGGTATGACTCCAAGTATGTCTTTTTATTTAAAATTGACATCAATTTTAGTAAAATTAACACCTTAAGTTAATTTATTTTTTTATGTTATTACTAATACAAGAATTTTTTTTTCATATATAGGTTTTTTCATTTTCTTGAAAAGGGGTGGTCTATTTGATAATTTCCTGAGCTATGTCGGGATTAAAAGATTAAAAAATATTGATGTTTTTGAATGTATTTAATGATTGTTTTACGTAATTATATAAACCAATGTTTGAAATGTCTATAATATGGTGTTTTTTCCCTGTGTTTTTAAAATAAATTTCATTTCATTTAAATCCTATATTGGAACTTATTTCTCTTGAAATCTATGGTGCTTCTTGTAATGTTGTCTGTTGTTATATCACATTACAGTGGTTCTACAGTGTGATGTAACAACACACCATAGTATGGCCCTTTATCTGCACTTTTATAATTAGAGATAAAGGTTTTACTTTATTAGTGATTTTACAAGTGTTGATAAAAGATTGGGGATTTTAACCTCACTATTTAGTCGGTGCTTTTCTAGTGCTGATAAAGGCCATTTCGATTGTTGTTAGATGTAATTTTTTTTTGTAGTGCAGGAGGTTCTTCAATATTATTTTGAGTAGTGGGATCCTCGATAGAATCATAATCTTGTTCCTCAACAATTACATCCCAATAATTTTGATTGTTGTTCATTAATTCAAAGAAATTCATTCGATTTTTCACCCATTTCCCAGGATCCACATTCCTTACAAGCTCACCATTATATAAAACAACATCTATTAATTTATTATTTCTATTGACCTCTTTCCATGAATTGACATTAGAATGAGGTTTTACTTGCTTGTTAATAACCCTATAGTAGGGAATGGAATTTCCAACAACCCTATATGCATCAAAAAATGGTGGAACATATTCATATTCAATGTTTACCTTGGTTTTTTATGATAATCAAAAAAATTTATGACATCGTGATGCTTTGCATCAGAGTTCACATCAACTAAAATTCTAGCATATAATCCCATTACACTATCAAGAGTATGATGATAAATTTTCATGGCACACAAATATGAGTTGAAATATCATTTTGAATCTTAGGATTCCAAAACACCAAATTTATACCCTATAGCCTAACCCAAATCTATGTTGTTGAATTCCTTTGAGTAAGGGAATTAAAATTGATATCCCATTCAAAGATCTGGAGAATTCCATATTTCAAATGAATACTCCAAATATTCCTCAACGAGTCAAGATCATTTTGATTCTCCATAATGAAACTAATGAAGCCTCCCCGAACTGAGATCATATTTTGTTCATTGCATCCTTAAAAATACGAAATCCTAGATTTTATATTATAGATATACCATGGTTTTTCTCACATTGAATACAAGATAGACCCTGGAAAGGAGAATTTTCATATCTCATGTCTTTTCCATAATGAATTTGAATCTATAGAAAAATGAAAGCCTCTATCCTATATTTTCTTGAAAATCAATGTTTTAAGTAACTCATCCCTGTAAGTTTTAGTGCTAAAAAGAGCCTTTACAAAGGTAATTCCCTTAATTTTAGAAATCTCTTAACACGTGGAAAGTTTTAGGTTTTAAATATATTTTTTCTTAATCAATAAAGATTTACAAGAAAATTTCTTGGAGAAATGTTCCGAATACATATGAAAACACTCCATTATCCAAGGGAAAACTATATAAAGGAAGAATCATTGTTAAAATCTAGCATAAATCATGGAAATAAAATCGCTAGAGGATCACCTCAACTGTACATAGGAGAACAATTATCATAGTACTTATAATCTATTTAGTAAATTTTATTTACATTATTTTATTATAAATTTAGCGCCACCATTTTGATTTTATGTCACATAATAATATGACACGAATGATAGTTTTCCATGATTACCCTACACATCACACTTCACAACTCTTTGCCTATTACAAAACAAAAGAAAGAAAATCAGTCATGCGTGTCAACCCTTTTTAAATCTTTGAGCCTTCACCTCCTCACCTTTTATCCCTTCTAGAACTAATCCTAAAATCATAAAAAACATCTTTTAAAATGTAAAAATAATGAAAAAAAAAACAATTCCACTAAAAATTGAGCAAATAAATCAAGTTATGTAGGAGTAGTGTTGAGTGGAAGAGTTACTGATTTTAGCTGATTGGATGGATCCAACATGTTGCTAAATAAATTCCTCAACCATAAAGGATATGATTATGTGTTGGATGAAAATTAAATAGAGTTATTCTTTGAAAAATAAGTCTAGGGGTTTTAGGAAACAATAGAATTTCACTTTATTAGTTTTGAGGATCTCATAATTGCGATCATAAAAACAAATGGACTTTTGGATATCTTCTACAGTAATAGATGATATTTTTTTATTCCCTTATGAAGTTAATTATAATTTTAGAACCTTTTTAGATCCAATCAATGATGTTATACCTATAGAGATAATGAAATATCTATTTAGAATTCATGATATAAAGAAAAACATCTGAAATAATTGGAATGAGAAAGAAAGGTTCTTGTGAAGTTTATTCAATCTGAAACTTCCCGGTGCAATTGTGAGTTCAAGAAAATATTATTTAAATAAGTTACCTTTAATATATTTTCATGATAGAAAGTATTGTAAACTTATCACTCTAATTAATGAGCTACATGTCTCATATCCAAAATAAATTGGTAATTTTATATCCCTTTGGATGGTTTTTTAGCCTAACTTTTAGTAAATTGTCTATTAGTTTGGATGAGACCACAGCCAATCACGGTCATAGAAAAATAAATTTGTGTTTTAATATATTAAATCAGAGTGTATCTTACTATATTTCCTCTTTGAGTAAGGTATTTCTAGTTATTATAGAAGATTAAGTGGAATTAAACCCTCCAAATGTTCTAGGGGAGTCTTTTTGTGTGGTGGTTGCTACTAATGTTCCTGCACCGGCTAATTCGAGTATACCGACACCTTGGGAAGAAACTTTTGAGAGTGAGGATGTGAGAGACCTTATGGATAATGAAACTCTTACTGATAGAATAATAATGGTTCTTATTTCCATTTTTAAATTAATTAAAATATAGGAATATACCATTCCTGATGTTTTTTTAGAAGTGCATCATGTGATTGAAACCCATGCTTTTAAAACTGTTTATCCATCCACTTTAACTATTTCTAGTGTAAGAGAGGATTTGGCTTCATCTATTATAAAATTGGACTATTTTGGACAATATCAGACCATATCTACTACTTTAGAAGAAATTACTCTTATAGAAATATCTTTATTTTGGGAGACTAGTTGAAAAGATAAAAGAGAATCAATATGTTTTATCGGTCGGGGTACTATTGAGAATAAGGAGGACAAATAAGAAGTATAATAATATAAATCTACCCTTTTCATGGTGAAAATAAAATAGAGGTCTAAATCTATAGAACCATATAAAATCATAAAAATACCTTTTTTGATGAAAATTAACAAGAAAATCATCTTTTAGATTAAGAACATAATGTAGAAGTTCACCATGATTTGTTTCTACCGATTCACTCACATAATAATAGTTATGATTTTCCTAAATAGAGCTAGATACTTATTATTAATGATATCATCAGATATATTATGAATTTATGATTGAAGTAGTTTTTTTGAAAATCAGTTGATCGAGTCCCAAGTTAATGTAAGGACTCTTCGTGAACATGTAGTCTCAAGAAATGTTAATGATGAGATAAACATATTAATTCAATCAATCATAGAGAAATTTTTGAAATTTTTCACTAGAGAAACAATAGGCTAGATATCTTTGTATTGGGCCTCCATATAATCAATAATGGAAGGTATATCTCAATCAATTTACATGTTGAATACTAGAATATCCTCTATATGGTCTGTACTCATCTAAGAATACATAGTACAATACCTTGAGATGCATTTAGTCACTATTGTTTGGAACATTCCTGTAATCTCATATAAAATCTTAAAAAATATTGTTAAATCTCAAACGGAAGTCATTTCTTTTCTCAAGTACAAAAATCAAGAAATTCAAGATTATTCTATTTAGGAAAATGAAGATGCGAGTTTTCTTATTATTAGTTTGAGAAAAATGGTTGAATAGTTGGATAACAAAATTTCAGTGTTGGAAGAAAATTTTGGTAATCTGAATCATCTAGTTGTGAAAAACATAATATCAAACTCTTCTAAATAGGAATAAGAAGTTTCTTATACTAAGTGATGTGCCTATGTTTTCACACTCTTTAACATGTACTTTTTTTATATTTTTATCCACTTCATCCATTCACTATGCCTATATCCACTCATATACACCCACAAAATCATCACCTATAGCAGATGTCATCATACCTCCATAAATCCATTCCATGGAGCCAGATCCATTTCAACCAGACCATCCTTCTAGACTCCATATTCCTTCTATCAAATTTTCTCTGATCATCCATTCCACGATGTTTATCCACCTAAGTACCGGAATATATAACAAATACAAGAAGCCGATCTAGGAGTAGGAATCAGATCTAGAGCTGAATTTTAATTAAACAATCTCATGAGAGATGCTAATTCACCTCTTTATTCCTTTTGTTTTCATTTCTGTTTTCTCAATCATGCATAGTTAATCTAATTTGGGGAATTCGGTTATAATGAAATAATCATAATTTAATACATTCTGTTCTATTCATTTGATTATTCGGTGTAAAATTTTGTGTTTGGTTTTCTTCTCTGTTTAATTTTGAGTATCAATATATACTACCTAATAACCGACAGGTGAGGGTAGTGAATCAAAAAACCTAGGAACATTGACTGAAGTACATAAAATTAGAAAAGTTCAACATATATCTTCTCTATATTAAATTGATTAATACAAGGGTTATGATAGAAAGATTGAGGTTTCAAAAAATAAATCGAGTGTTTTTAAAATGATGATTTGGGAACTCAATGGATTATGACACATTTTCGTACGCACTGGATAATTGAATTAAACTGAGGAGAATAGAAGAGTTTAATTTTACTAATTCAAAGTGTCATATGTTACCTATGATCATTATCGTTGTATGTTCTTTGTTTTAGTCCCAGAAACCACTACATCACCCCATTTCACCTTCATTTTCACACTCATTGTCTTTAATCCGTTTCACTCTCTTCTTTTTAGTTTTTTTGTTTTTTCTTTCATTTTTTTTACTTTAGTTTGGTCTACCACACTCTATGTCCTTTTCTATGTTTATACACCCATCTTATGATAGTACTATTATTTTTTAGGGTTTATAAATTTTAAATTTGTGCATACTCAAGAACATGAGTTTACAAGTTTAAAAAACACAAAAAATATGTATATAACAAAAAATATAAAAAAATATAAAATCAAAAAATTCTAAAAAAAATCAGAAAACTATTACTGGAACATGATGCACACTAGAGATTCAAAGTTAGAACTTGAAACACCAATTTCAAAAATCAATAATAAAACTTAAGTTCTTAGAAAAATATGAAAATAGAAATCCAAAATCTGGAAAACGTTACTGAAAACCAACATGTGAATGTTCCACTACCCATTGTTCCTTCCAACTAGAAATCTAGAATTATGGAGTTTCAAATTACAACTATGTCAAGTAATCCATATTTTATTAGGTTTTCCCCTAGGTCTAGGAACTTTGATATCAAACCATCTCATCTCTCCCAACTCCCTTATTTCAATGGTTATTCAATAGAGGACTCACATGAGTTCATTAGAGTGTTTTTAGGTCTTTCCAGTAATTACCTCAATGAGATCTTAGTAAGGAGAGTTAAAGTTGTGGTTGTTCCCATTCTATCTCAAGGGGAGGTCTAGGACTTCGTTTCAAACCTTTTATGAGGAAATACTTGTAACATGGGATGAGGCATTCAATTCCTTCATTTCTATATTTTACCCTAGAAACACCACCATTTAGGTTAGGCACAAAATCACCAGCTTTCTCCAGAATGTGGGATATCTTTTTCACAAAGAATGGGATAGGTTTAGAGGCCTTATTAGACACAGTCCCAACCATCAGTTAGCTCCCCATTTACTCATGGAGAACATTTAAAATTCCCTCACCCCCTATAATCTAAACATAGCTGACCAAACCTTTGGGGTGAATTCTCTGACTCAACTATAGATGAGATGAAACAATTTTTAGATTAGTTCGCTAAAAATTCTCAACACAAGTGCACTAGAATGAGATTCATGCATTGGGATGAAACCAATGACCAAGTTCCTACTATCAAAGAACAAGTTCTAAGGGAGTAGTGTTTTCCCTTTAGGATATTAGGTCACACTCAGAGATGTTGTCCCAATTTTGACCTCCCAATCCAATTAGATAAGAGTGACTAGTTTTTTGAATATAGGGATATGAACCTTGTTGTCCATGATCTGTTCACAAATCCATACAATTACAGATACAAAAATGATCGTCTGATAACCTTTTCAAAGAATACCCTTTCTAGGATAATGAACATTAGCTTATGGGATCCTTACCTAGAATATGATGATGACTACTAGGGTAAAAGTTTCATCATTGAATCACATTTTTATTTGCAATCATTGAGGTGAACGTGATTGAAAGTAAACTATCACTTTAAGAAATTCATTCATTCAGTGGTGATGGTTCTCCTTTCTTCCCCATGATTTTTTTTTCATGGTAGGTTAACTCTATTACATGGGGAGGAACCCCACTTTGATTAGACGGGATCTGGGTAGGGACTCTATATTAGTTATTGTTAGAGTGGTGAGGGCCTCTACTTTGACTACTCTAAGAGTGGGTCATACCAATACTCTTATTATTAAAGAAGTAGGGAGGACCTCTTCATTGGTTGATAAAGAAATAGGGAGGACCTATTTGTTACCGATAGGGATGGTGTAGGTAGGACCTCTATACCGGTGAGTTAAAGGATGAGGATGACCTTCACACTAATCAAAATGCACACATGGATGACCTCTTTGTCAGTTGTAAAGGTTCTTGGCACAACAGAAGCATGTGATGGGTGGTGCCCGACTTGGATTTTTCCCTAATCATTGATAAATCTAAGATCTATACGATGATGAATTCCATAATCCATGAAATTGAATCAAAGAAATAGATAATGTATAATTACACTGGAACCATAGAAATAATCATCACATATTATTTATAATTAATTTAATTAAATAAATAATTGGATTTAAAGAATCATCCCTCCATGGATGAATCTGGAGACAGTTCTCTGGTACACCATTATTTCATTGTTGAAACTAATTGTATATTTTCTCTAGTGGTGATCCATAGAGGTTACATGAATCTATAGATATTGCTAAAGGAATCTCTGGGTACTAGCATAGTATATCCTTGTGGTTGCATTGTCTGCCTTTGATCACTTCAGGAACCGCCTCGAAAGCATTCTCCTTGATCTGGTGGAGGATTATTACTTTCCGTTCTTGGGAGAATTCTTGGATAATGGATCTCTCTAAGTTTGAGAGGATTAACCAAATATTTTTTCTCAACCAAGAAAAATGAATTATCTATCTGGATAAAATAAAATATTTCAGTATTTATATTACTAGGGTTAAAATAAAATAATTAAACAAGTTCCATTAATTATGTATTTAATCCTCGAAAACCCCATGTAAAATAAAAATATTTTTATTATCATTTCACACTATGAGCTTAATTTATGAATTAAAATAAAATATTATTTAATTAAATAATATTCAATATTTATTATTTCTCAATGAACCATTAAACTCGGTCTGCCAATCTTCCAAAATATTTATCTATTTTTGAATAATGTCTATTTATATGTTAAATAAATATCTTAGTAATATTGTTTAGATCCAAAAAAAAATTAAATCCATATCCTATATACATCCTTAAAAAACTTCTATAAAGGAATATGGTTTTCATACCCATTTGATGTATCTCATAATCATAATATACGAATATTGATAAATTAATCCTAATTGATTTTATCATAACCATTAGAGAAAATGTTTTTTTATAGTCAATACCAAGATTTTTTTAAATGCATTATAATTTAAGTGATATTTATAGATAAACACTCTACCCACTATGTCAGTCTTCTATTAAAAGATCCTCTTACATATAACAAATTTCCACTTTCGGAGGATATAACAAGTTCGAAACCTAACTACTGTACATATATTCTATTCATTTTATACATTTATTAGATTCAAAACTCATTTTAGACTCTTCATATGATTTTGTATGATCTTGTGTGTCCATTACATCAACTTCATCAAATTTATAAATCCATATATCTAAAGTTTTAGACAATATCTACCTTACCTTCTTAGTATCTTACTATAATATCTTAGTTCATTTTCAATAAAAAAAATTATTTCTAACTCGTCTATATCATGATTGACATCACCGATTAGTCTTAAACTTCATCAAGTTCAAATTTACTTCTTATAATTCTTTTTGAAGTAAATTACCTTTATATTAAGACAATATATCAAGGAACAGACAGTTTTTACTCTAATGGATTATATATATAATAACCCAAATCTCATTTGGATAACCAAAAATAGACATTTATCTGATTTTAATACAACATTACTTGAGATAATACATTATACATATTCCTCACACCCTCAAATATTCATGAAAGATAAATTGGGATGTGTCCCAGTCTACATCTCATATGGAGACTTTTGAGTAGGCTTATATTAAATAGAGTTTAGTGTAAATGAATTGATTTTTAAATAATAGCCTCGAAAGGAAATAGTAAGGTGTGTTTGAATAATCATTGACTAAACCATGTCTAACAGAATTAAATTCCTCATTTTAATTACACTATTTAAATATAGTTTACTAGGAGGAGTGAGTTTTGATACGATACTACAGCCTCTTAAATATTCATGAAAGTTTTTACTCAAAAATTTTCATCTTGATCATATCAACATTTTTTAAATTCTTTTTATAAGTTGATTTTATACTTAATTTTTAAAAAAATTGAACATTTCAACGGATTCATACTTGTATGGTTCTTCTCTTTGGGTGGTGTATGGTTCTTCCTAGTTACTAGAGGGTGTTATGGTTTCCTGACTATATTGAGATCATGTTCCAGTTTCTCTATAACTCCGTGAATCCATTCCTTGAAATGGTTCATATGTTTAAAGCAATCCCATGGATCTACATTGAATTTTCTTACTATTACTACCATTTATGCTCGGTTCAGAACATGATCACTACACCCATTTCACATACCATCACCTTCATGTAGAATTTCATAGTGTTTGCATTTTATAGGTGCCATTTGTATATATTCATCTAATTCATTGATTTTTTCATTCATGTGGGAATTTTATGATTACACAAATAGGAACATAGCTATAACCATCACATCATGAAAAGATTAATCTAGTTTTGGTTAGCATCTGCATATGTTCTTCAAGAATAAAAACCCAATTCTTGTGGGGTTGATTCCCTAAACAACCACATCTCATGTGATCTTAGTGTGTATCATTATTTTAAATCTTATCTTTATAAATTAATATTTCATAAATGTTCTTCTTTGATGTTTTGAAGTAATGATGTGTTAATAATAAATTGGTTGTGAATGAAAAATGATAGTTTGAGTGTTGTATTTCATTGTTCAACATAAAATACCTAACACTGTTGATAAAATTAATCACTTAACATTGTTTCCTTCAATTAAAATTATTCAGATGAACTCCAATTTCTTGAGGTTGAAGGAATGGGTTATTTTAATTTTGTTACAGTGTCATAATTTTTTTGTAACAATGTTCTATTAATGATGTCCATTATGGATGTACTCCCCTGAGTCAACTTTATGAATCAGATGCTCTCTTATGTCTCAGTGTGTCTAGATAAGTGCTTGATGAACTTCTCATGATCATCCTTCAACTACATAGTCCCCAACTATCCATTATGAGTCTGGATGTCCCACTATATTTTCTATTAACCACACAACATGTAAGCATCCATCTTGACTCTATTCTCAGTATGATTCACCATGTGGTCGAGTATAGTCTAGATGGATTCAATCCAAAACATTGCTTTCTTAGGCCCACCCTCTCTAGTAAACATCATAGTGTGCAACAACTAGATCTCTCTTGTCATATTAGACATTATTTTCACTACCTAACCTAGGTCTCTTACCATGAATTTCATAAAGTTAGTGAAGTTATCTCAAAACTCTCCACTACATCCTTAACTGACACTATCGGTGACTCAGGTTCCACTACTGGTGGCGAATCTCCATCCATCTCTTCCTATCATCCTCTCAACATCGTTGTCATGGAGGCATATCTCTATAATTCCAACCACACACCTTAGGAAAAAATTCACAAAATAAACATGTTTATGTAAGAAGGAAACATAATAGGGCACAAAACTTCATTCCCCAAACCACACCACATGGTCAAAAATGATGTTCTAACACTAACCTTTACAGTCCTACACCTAGGCCTTGGTTAACATGGTCAAAAACATTCACATTATTCATCTATCATTAGAAACCAATATTTTTTCCCACCTTGAATCATTTTAAATTATTTCTCAGTTAATATTATCCATTATTTTAATTTAATTTAATTTAATAATCTATGAAAAACAATTCACGTTCAACAATTTACCCATAACTCATTTTCTAATGAGTACCAAAGATGATGCATGTCATAAAATTATACAAAGTGCCTAGAATGATGCATGAATCTCAAATATCATTCCATACCGGGCCAAGAGAAAATTTTCAAAAAAAATTACAAACAATAATCACATAAAAGAACATGTTCACCACCCAAGGTGAAATAATATTCAACTATAAAAACAAAAAATAACAACAAAAATACATCCCTGGGTACATGGATTTTTCCTCATACATGGGTTTGCAACTCCCATGCATGAGCTCATAATAAAGGAATGACTCTTCAAATTCCCATGTCTACCATTCCAAAATAGTAAGACAAATGAAAAAGAAATAAAAACTATGATATGATACCACTTTGTAACATCCCGGCTCGGGTGCCACAGGTTGGTGCCCCGAGATAGACTGCCACATGACCTCACAAATGCCTCCACATATGCAAGAGGCTAATGAATAATAATAAGAGTCTAATATCAATCATGGGGAGAATGTAATCTATTTTATCAAAGTAATAAAAAAGTGGAATCTAAGAGAAAAATAATAGTATAACATTTAACTAGAAATAAAATAGTACAAAGATAACAATATGACCAAAACTGGAGATACAATATCAAAACCAATCATTGAATATGTCTTGTTAATGTACGTTCCAAGTTTCAAAATGAAAACCCAAAAGTGAAGAAAATGTAGATTACCATGTGGGTCCCAATATACATTTGGCTCCCTAAACATTTCTCTATCCCCACTCATCTAACTAACACAAGTCCTTTTCCCTTATCATTTCTTTAAAACATGAAATCTATTCGAGTATATATTAGGCAGCCCAAGTAGGGTACAATTATAAATCAGTAGGTCACCATTAATGGTGTCTAAAATAATATCTAGTAAATAATAGTGTATAAAATTGTATAAATAAATAAGAAAAATGAATGATTAAACATTTATCACTATATAATTTATTTTCATTTAACCACATAAAATCTCAAGTTCTTGAGAACGCCAAAACCTAAATACCTACTTTAGACTATGCAAATTCTAAAAAAATTCTTATTAAAAATTCATAATTCATTTTACAATTGGGATTTCATTATCCATTTCATTTCAATTAATGATATGGCTAATTGGAATCATAGTCCAATGCCACTATTTTAGGCATAGATCATCATGTCTAGTACTAAGTGAGTATTTAGAGCATCAATCCATGTCTAACACGTCATGGATAATTGAAGCATCAATCACATTCCCATACATTATCCATGCATTCATTTTTCTATAATTTCATTACATGGACCCCAAGGGTATTTAGAGCATCAATTTGTGTCCCACATCGCTTTTTCTCAACTAGTCACATATTTCACAGTTATCAAATATATCACATGTAGCACATAAATTACATGGATCACATATATCAAATTATTACATCTATCACATGTATCATATTAATTAATTCAATAATTGATTAATTATTTCATCTCCATTAATTAATTCCTCAACTAATTACTCAAGAAAATCCCAATAATTAATTCATCAATTAATTGGTCACATCAATTCCAATAATTATTTCCATAATTAATTAACTACATCAATAACATTAATAAATAAAAAATGGGTTTATCACATAAATAAATTTAATTAATTAAAGAATTAATTATTTTGAAAGTTTTCAATAATTAATTCACCAATTAATTTACTAAATCCATAATAAAAATATTCCCATAATTAATTCGTCAATTAATTTTC
This sequence comes from Viscum album, assembly GCA_963277665.1. Taxonomy (NCBI): domain Eukaryota; kingdom Viridiplantae; phylum Streptophyta; class Magnoliopsida; order Santalales; family Viscaceae; genus Viscum; species Viscum album. The sequence continues at coordinate 213,324,295 of OY728146.1, read as the reverse complement.
CCTATTCATTAATCTCAATATTACATTAATTAATTAAATAATTAGTTGTTCTTAATTAAGAATTTAATATTGTGATAAATAACTCATAGTATATTATTCTAAATTCAATAATTTGTTAATTAATTCATTAATTAATTATTCCAATTCAATAATTTCATTATTTAACCAAATCCCCAATTCCTTAATTAATTTATATGTTATCAAAAATTCATCAATTTGAAGACCTAAAATTATTAAACATAGATATCACATTTCAGGAGATAAATATTTGTTAAAAACTCCAAGATTAAATCTTATATGTCTTGTTATTTTTGAAACATGGAATCATAGACAATTTTTTCAGAAGACTTCTATATATTTTCCCACTATGTTCATCATAATAAATATTCTTCTTAGACATATAATATATAAAACAATTCTTCATACCCTGTAGAAGGGAAGAAAAAGAAAATGTGAGTTGGGATGCTCTATAATGGTATAAAAGTTATATATAAATGATCACACAATAATTTCATGTGAATAATCATATTGAAATATTTTTAAAAAAATCAAATTCTTTATAAATAAAATATTCTTTGAAAATAACATCTAAAAATATTTAAAATAATAATTAAAACATTTAGTGTTTATACAATCAGAATATTCCATTAATGTTGTACACACTAAAATAAATATTTCTTTAACGTTTTTAGTAAAAGACAAATGGGTCTTGTTTTGAAAATGACATGAAAATTTCACTGGACTTTTCTTAAAATTTGAAATGGGAAATAATTACATTAATATATCATTTTGAAAAGGTTAAACTAGTTTTCATCTTTTTATATTTGTTATTTCAACAAATAATCATATTAAACTGGCTATGTTGTGTATGATTCTTGAATTTTGAAAAAATAACCTCTAGCACTAAATTTGAAAAACATAATGACTTTAGGAAAGAAAAATAATATATTTATCACTTATGATAATTATTTAAATACTATTGTATTAAATTTTCTAGATTTATTCCAATAGAATTTTATCTAAATTCTTTCCTAGTTTGGTGTTTTAGTTATTGAGAACTTCTAAAATCACTGACATGTGTGATTACTCTCATGGAAAGGGAGTGTGATCTATTCTTTTTAGAGGTTGTAAATTAAAAAGAAATGTTGTGAAGATATTATCCTTTTAATTAGATGCGTTTGAATCCCAAAGCATTGTCCTTGATCAATTTCACTCTATCTATGTTCTAGTTTTCATACTTTGATTTATTTATTAGTCTATATTAGATTCAATTATAGCCTAAAAAATTTAAATCACTCAACTTAATTATATAATATTTATAAATTGATTATAATTAATTGGATTATTAATTTCTAATCAGAACATTACAGTTTAATAAAAAATTATAGTATTTTTAGTCAAAATTAAGTTTCTGTGGTAAAAATTGAATTACCACGGTTATTGTAATATGAGGTAAAAATGATAAATAGGTTTTAATGAATTAAAATATAATGAAATTTATCTATAAATTTTTTTTATGATGGGATTCATGATATATATCTAATATGTTTCTACATTTTATCCACTTTCATTTTAAAACTATAACCATAAAAATTAAGGAATGAATATTTTCAAAAAGACCTCTCAAAACTCACCTATAAAAGGACCCATCCTATACCCCCAAAACCACAATTTGAATTCATTTATCTAGTGAATCCCAACCCATTTTCTCTATACTAAATTATTATTATACCATGTTTATCCTATGTGTAACATCTCAATATTTTATTGTATATTTCTCACTAAAAAAATCAAATTTTTTTGATGGCTTCTGATGCACACAGTCCCGATTCAAAATTAAATGTAATATAGTATACCATTATAAAATTTATGTTAAATTATTGGGTATGAATAGGAATACATAAATTATAAAAAAATTATATATTTATAGAATAAATTCATTATTTTACAAATGGTTAGAAAAAAATGTGTATTGTTTTAGGTAAATAAAGATGTTTTTTCCTCTAAAAACAGTTTCTATTCACATATTCTTTTTTATTTAAATAAATTAATAAAATCACAATTTAATTATTATTTAAATTAAATATGTATATTATTAAAATTGTAAAATATTAATAAAATTCATATAAAAATGATTATTTATTTATTTATTTATTTATTTACATAAATTTTCATTAGTTATATTTGACTAAAATTAATTTTTGGTATTATAAATGTTTATGTGTATAATAATAATTGTATATTTAAATATTAATATTTTACAAATAAATAACTTGTTAAACTTAAATTTCATGTTTTTAATTCATTTAAAAACATGATTTTCATAACAAATAACTGATATAAATTATAAAAATTCAAATTTTAAATTCATAGTTTAAATCATCTGGGATGTGTAGGAATCGATATCACATCAATATAATGCATGGTGTGACTAGTATGACTCCAAGTGCATCATTGTTTTTCAAATTCACCCCAATTTTTATTAAAAGGAACAATTCACCTATTTAAAACCAAGAAAACGAATTCATATAGTTTTAATACATCAGGGAAACGATCCATGAGTCAATTAATATGTGTAAGAATCATCTTCACCTAATTTTGAGGAATTGTGTGACTAGTTTGACTCTAAGTGTATATTTTTTATTTAAAATGTAAATCAATTTTGGTAAAAAAAATATAATTGACCTACTCAAAATTGGGAAAACACATTCACATTGTATTAATACTTTATGAAAATGATCCAAGAATCATTTGGGACCTGTAATAATTAGTATCACCTTAATCTAAAACATGGTATGACTGGTATGACTCTAAGTGTGTATTTTTATTTAAAATTGACATAAATTTTAGTAAAAAGTAACTAGTGATGTACTGAAAATGAGAAAATGCATTCGGATTGTTTTGATACTTTAGTAAAATGATCCATGAGTTGTTTTGGATGTGTAAAAATTAGCAAAACCTCAATCTTAGGAATAGTGTGACCGATATGACTCCATGTGTGTATTTTTTATTTAAAATTTACATCAATTATAGAAAAAAAGAAAAATTGACCTACTAAAAACCAAGAAAAAACTATTGGATTATTTTGATACTCTATGTAGATGATCAATGAGTCATTTTAGACATATAAGAATCAGGTGTACCACAATATGACACACAATGTGACTGATATGACTCCAATATAATATTTTTATTTAAAATTGACATCAATTTTATTAAAAAGGAACAAGTGACATACCAAAACCCAAGAAAATGTATTCATTTTTTTGATAATTTAGTTAAATGGTCCATGAGTAATTTGGGACATGTGGGAATCATCTGCACCTCATTTCGATGAATGGCATGACCGGTATGACTCCAAGTGTGTCTTTTTTATTTAAAATTAACATTAATTTTATTAAAAAGGATAAATAACCAACCTAAAACTACTAAAATCCATTTTTATTGTTTTTATACTTTAGTAAAATGATCGATTAGTCATTTGGGATGTCTAGTAATCAATTGCACCTCAATCTGACAGATGGTTTGACCAGTATAACTCCAAGGGTGTCTTTTTATTTAAAATTAACATCAAATTTAGTAAAAAGGAACAAGTGATGAATAGAAAACTGAGAAAAAGCATTTGTGTTATCTTAATACTTTAGTTAAAATATCCATGATTCATTTGAGACATGTAGGAATCAGTCACATCTCAATCTGAGATACAGAGTGACCGGTATGACTCCAAGTGCATATAATTTATTTAAAATTTACATCAATTTTAGTATAAAAAATAAAATTGACCTACTCAAAATCTATAAAACTTATTCCTATTGTTTTGATACTTTAGGAAAATGATCGATGGTTTATTTAATATGTATTGGAAATATACACACCACAATCTTAAAAATAGTGAGACATTTATGACTCTAACTGCGTATTTTTATTTAAAATGCACATCGATTTTAGAAAAAGGAAAAAGTTACATACTGAAAACCAATAAAAAACATTTGTATTGATTTTATACTTTATATCAATGATCCCTGAGTCATTTAGTATGTGTAGGAATAATTATCCCATCAATATGATGCACAATGTAACTAGTATGACTCCAAGTATGTTTTTTTATTTATAATTGACAACAATTTAAGTAAAAAAGAACTATTGACCTACTAAAAACCAATAAAATGAATTCAGATTATTTAATAGTTTAGGAAAATGATCCATACTTCATTTTTGATGTGCAAGAATCATCTACACCTCAATCTATTGCATGGTCTTATTGGTATGATGCCAAGTCTGTCTTTTTATTTAAAATTGCCATTAATTTGACAAAAATGTACAAGTTTCATTTTGAAAAGCTAGAAAACACATTCATATTATTTTGATAATTTAGAAAAATTATCCATGATTCATTTTGGGAACATAGGAATCAGCCTAACCACAATCTAACATATGGTGTGACTAATATGACTAAAATTGAATCTTTTTGTTTAAAATTGACATGAATTTTTGTAAAAAGGAAAAATGACCTATTAAAAACCAAGAAAATTCATTTATATTGTTTTAATACTTTAATAAAATGGTCCACCTATTATTTGATACAGGTAGTAATCAGTTTCACCTCAATCTGACGCACGTTTTGACTAGTATGACTCAATATTCGTCTTTTTATTTAAAATTGACATCAATTTTACTAAAAAAGACTACTGGCCTTGAAAATTTTGAGAAAATGTATTCATATTGATTTCATACTTTAGGAAATTCATCCATAAGTTATTTTTTATGTGTAGGACTGAGTCACACCTCAATATAATACACTATGCGGTCAGTATAACTCCAAATGTTTCATTATTAAAAATTGACATTAATTTTAGTTAAAAAAAATAACGTACTCAAAAATAATAAAATAGATTTTTATTGTTTTTATATATTAGTAAAAAGATATATAACTCATTTGTGACGTGTAGGAATCAACCCCACCTCAATAGGACGCATAGTGTGACTGGAATACCTCCAAATGTGTCATTTTTATTAAATATTGACATTTTATTAATGTGTTATTTTATATTAATGTATAATTTATTTCTGTATAGTATTACTAACATAATTTTTTGTTTCTTATACAGGTGGATTATTTTTCATAGGTTGAGATTATTTTTTCGATAATTGATACCATGGGAGAACATTTTTTTGAGGGGATCACGGGCGTAAAAAGATAAAATATTAATGTTTTAGAATGTTTGTTAGAAAATTTTAAATATAATTATATTAAATTTTTTGTTTGAAATGTAAATAACAGTGTTTTTTTATTTACCATGGGTGGATATTTTTTATTTGATGATTTCAATGAAATGTATATAGCAGGCTTACTTCTTGGTGTGCTGTTTAAATTCCAGGTTTTCTTCTAGGTGTGTTGTTATATAAATAGAACACTACAGATGGAAAGGCCTTTATCAGTGATATTTTTTGTGCTAATAAAGGGTTCATTTATCCTCACTAAAAATAGCACAAATAAATTCCTTCTTTATCAGTTCTTTTTTTAACATGGATAAAGGTCCCCCTTTTTTAGTACTTTTTTAGAACTAATAAAGGGGGTCCCCCTTATCATCGTTGTGATTAACCACACTTTTTTGCGATGTTAAATGCAATTTTGTGTGCTGTGAAAGGCCATATGTATAGTAGTGTATTGTTCAAATTGTGATTATTTTTCAAGAAAATAAAAAATATTATATGTTATTAATTATATAGCCCAAATTGAAAAATAGATTCCAAACCTATGTTTTTTTATTATTTTACTCAAATAAATATTTCAAGTCACTTTGTAATTAATTTTTTAGTGTGTTATTTCTTCAGATGAAAAAATTTTAATGGTGTAGAGGATATAGTATCCCATGTTCTACCTGGGAATGACTAATCTTATAGCTATAATTAGGTATTTTTTTAATTCTATTAGATTAGTTGGTTCTAATTTTTAAAAGATTTTATACTTTGATACTTTGTTATATTATTATTGGATGTATAAAAAGGAAACTATTTTACCAAAATTTTAGATCTAATGGTGTTTAAAGTGTATTATTTTTTTCAAAATATCATATATAATAGATAAATAGGCTTTAACATTAAGACTGGGACTAGGCGTTTCTATTAGTGTGAAATTTTTATATTTTTTTATCACAGTTGAAAATTTTAATGATTTCTGTTATTCAATTTTATTTCTTAAAATTAATGAAATGAACAATTTAATTAATTTAATCTAATTTTGGAATTGGTGATATTGGAAAATAGATTCTTGAATGATTTATTAATTGGGGAAATTAATTATGGAATATTGGGATTCATAAATTGAGTAATTGATTGGGGAAATTAGTTATGGGAATATTAATATTATTTAATGAGTAATTAGTTAGGGAAATTAATCAAGGGATATTTATATTTAGACTTAAATAATTAATTAAAGAATTAATTATAATATATTGAGGCGGTGAATTGAGTAATTAATTGATGAATTCATTATGGGATTATTTGGATGCAATATTGAGATTAATTAATTGGAATATTAATTAAGGGGATTTATGTGTTGAACTAATTTTTGAATTAGTAATGAGATTGAGAGGATTAATTAATTTATGAGTTAATTAATGGGAAAAATTTATTAATTAATTGTTGAGTTAATTAGTGAGAATGAGATAATAAATTAATTTTTTATTTAATTAATAATATTGAGATGATTAATTAATTATTGAGTTAATTATTGAGATGAGAAGTTTAATTAATTTTTATGTTAATTACTGAGATTGAGAAGATTAATTAATTGTTGAATTAATTAATGTGATTTAGATGATTAATTAATTTTTAAAATAACTACTGAGAAGATGAATGGTAACAATGGAATTCATATGAGAATCGAGATCCATGATGGTAACAATGACATTCTGAGATTTGAAATGAGATAGAATGTTAACAATTGAATTCTATGACATGATATTAATTGGGGATTGTCCAGACTCTAGCATCGTATGGTTTTATCCCATCCCTCAGATCGTGTTGCTATCAATGAGAGACATCCATCCAAATCCTATTTTCTTCCTTTTTGAGCTTGCATCGAACACATGTTCATGTTGCAAAGTGGGTCAACAGCTGGGATTATTTCCACCTTCAATGTTCTTCTTCCTCAACCCTATGAACTTGTAGGCATCGACACGTGTTTCTCCTTCCATCTCCATCCATGGACCCATTATCGCTTCATTTTTCATAGCAGTTATGTGTTTGGGTTATTTTAAAACACAACCAGTGACTCAAAACCTGGCTTCCTCTATAAGTTTCAATTTTAATAAATCTTTCGTTTCTATATATTTTATAATGATTACATCCTTTGTTTGAATCGAGAAAATTTTCCAAATGGGTTCAACCCATGGCCAATTTTTTAAAAGAGGGGTATTATTCTTTGTAATCATATTTTATAAAAACCGCACTTTTCAATCCCAAGAACACCCGAACCTCATTCCACCAAGTCCCCAACAATCATTTTTCTCAAATCCCAGAAGCTCTAATCCCTCAATTCATCTTATTAATGTATGGGTTTATTTTATTTTATCAAATTATCTTGGTTATAAAAATATTTACATATATGTATATATGTGTGTGTATATGTCACATATATAAATGTATATATATTACATATATATGTTTATATATATGTATATATATACATATATGATTATATATTTTCAAAAAATATAAGATAAAGGTTTTGATTTTAATGTTTATTTATAAATCCAATAGGTGTGGATATACACCTAAGTTAAAGTTATATATTCTAGATTTTTAAAAGTAATGAAGGATACTGAAAACAATTTACTCCAAAATCCCAACAGGAAAATGAATTGAAGATTCCATACTCGACAAAGTGAGGATCAAATTCATACTCATATCTTTGGAAAAGTAAATCCTGCCTTAATACTTCCTACTATCATAAGGGTTCACAAATAATGAAGCAGAATATCAAGACCATATCATAGGGTTTGAGCTACCACTCCAAGTGAAAGATGAACACCCAAATACAAAAGGTGATATAGAACTGGTCATCTAGAAAATAAATTGTGACATTGATCTCAAGAAAGACGATTTGATCCCTTTGATGAACCATTTCTAAGAACTAATGGCACAATTATCATCATATCCAATATTGAATTATGTCCCCAGTCACAAAATTAACAAGTTGATGTATTGTAAAATGTAGCCAAAGCTCTAGCCAATCCAGATTGGAGTGAACCTGTCAATAGTATTTCCCACCGACGGATGGTATTACCATTAATTTAGGCCAACATAGAAGAAATCAACAAAATTAGTCCCATATCTGAGTTGTATAGTCCTACCACTGGCTAAATGACTTCTATTACATATTAACTTCAAAGGGGATACCTCCCATTATATAGGGATAGAAGGTAACATATATATATATGGAAACCAACTTCCTCTTATATGATGGAACAAACTAGCCAAAGGATCTCTACAAGCAAGGCCTTAATGGAGTCCTTTTCAGGTGCATTGATGGAGAAGAGACCGTTACCATAAAGAAATAATTGTATCTCAGAACATGTGGAGTACATCAATATGAATCTATGCTCTCACAAAATTTTCAAAGGCTTTAGTACTATTGCACCACGTTCATGAAAATTTCATCGACCAGCCCATGAAGTTACTTCACACAGCCAAGTTCTCATGTCCATTTCCCATAGGGGGAATGGACATCGTGGAACCATACCCTCCAACCATGACTGGACAATTAAAATATATTCTCATAGATTCTGACTTATTTTTCAAATACATTAATGTTGTACCCCTCAAAGAATTCATAGTAAGAATTATTACCAGTATTGTGAAAGTTAACATCATCACCAGATTTAGTGAACCTTATATAATACTAACAGAAAATGGCACTAATGTATGCTCTGTGGAGTTGTACAATATATATCAAGAGTATGGCATCAAATAAAATTGTTCATCCCGCAACCCTTTATCATGTAATGGATGATATAGGTATTCAATAAAACATTATCCAACATTCTTCAGAAGATGGTAGACAGATACAATAAATCATGGACGAATAAGCTCCTCTATGCTCTGTGTGTAACGCCCTGACCCCAGTTACCTAGAGTTGGTGAATTATTTTAATACATTGGCATGATTATAAGGAATCAATTCCCAAAGGACCGATCGGTTTAGCAGTCTTGGAAAATAGATTACATACATGAATGTTACATTACACTTCTTAACATACAAAACAACATAAATAATCCTTCACGAATGCCATTATCCCTTGGCTTAACCCAGAATATCAATCAAAATATACTTCTTGTAATCCTGGGAAAAATAAAACATAAAAAGGGGTGAGCTCAAACGCTCAATAAGGGTATGTAATACTGTGGAAAATGACTTAAATATTAAGCATGGTAAATAATTGAAACCACATGTCTTTAACAATAATAAACATGAATACATTTATGGCAAAAATATGAGCTGAGTAAATAATTCCATAATAAAACATATTCATGGGTATTCTACTAGTCGAATGACCACATGAACCATCAATATTATTTCCATAATGAGGAAATGTATAATGTCGGACATTCTAAAACATTTTTTCAAGACCACAGCCAAGATGTCTAAAAATGATTAAGGATTTCGCCCAAACCATAAATCAAATTGGGAAAGGGCCTTGGCCAATTCCACGTCTAGTTGTCTCATGAGACCTACCGATGCATACAGGATATATAGCAGGCTCCACCCGTTACTTACTAAGTCCAACACATTTCTCATATGAAAAGGTTGAAATATAACATAAACATTCTTATTAAAACTAGCATAAGAAATGTCAATAATTTAACCATAAACCATAAATCGTATACAAATATCACATCCACATTCAAACATATCACAAAACCTTCAATACAATATGTAAGTTTTGTATCATAATAAATCAACTTCAAATATACTTAAAATCCATCCAAGGATGTTGACATAGAAGAAATCAAAACCTTTTTTATTTAGATACATATCTCTTTATATTTTTAAATCAATTAAGAGTCACATAAAGAGAACATTTATTTTGAAAATATTCTTATAATCTTGTAAGGGAAGCTTGACGATGTTATAACAGTGGAAAATAGCCGCACCTACCATATAAGTTAAAAAAAATTCTTACCTTAAATTTGTCGAAAAGGTCGAAAGTACCTTGTTTGGAAAACGACGGAAAGATCGCTTTCAAAACACATAATGGTATAAATAACTTTAACCCATTTTCTATTAAATATTAAAAATTATTTGAAATACATTTTTACGAAACATGGATGTGGATGATAAAGAGGTTCGGGTAGATAATTACATATAAACAACCTCGGATAATGAAGAGATTGTGAAATAAACCCTTACCCTGTACTTTTCCTTAGTTGAGGGTAGGTTAGCCTCCAGTATAATGGTTAAATAACTGTTATTAAATTATACAATAATCATACACATTAATATGATATCATATATGATCTTTTAACATTTCTTTGTTAATAATATCTTAGTATTATCGTCATTTTGGGTGTTAACTTACTCTTTTTCTTTTATATGTTTTGTTACATAAGCCATGTTTGTTATGGATAGGTTGTATCTTATTCATATACATAATGATGTAAAGTCTTTATACATTATTTTTAACCATCAAATGAAAATTATTCTTGAATGGATACGATGGGGAATGAATCTCATCGCGTTCGTGGAGACGGTAATCCGTACGTACGCACGAGTGACAATATCATTATTTTGATATTAAAATAATATATAATTAGATGCTATATAATATATAAAAAATAATTATCATGTTATATTTATTATTTATATGAATTACACATCATTATTATACCCATCCAAATATTAATGTATTAAATAACAATTACACCACGACGTAGAGACGGTAAGTCGTACGTACGCACGTATGGTGACATGTCATTAAAAGGATGGATAGAATACTGAATATGGTTGTACTATATTTATAATAACATAAAAGTATATATAATATACTGGATTTATTATTTTATAATGGAAATAACAAAGAAAGAAGAATTTGAAGAAGAAAGGAACTTGAAAGAGGGTGGTGAAAACATTACCTATTCTTCTGGTTCATCCTTTTTATTTGATAAAAAATGGATCCTTAAGTTCACATTATGACTAAAATAAGGCCTCTAGGATTAAGGTAAGATAGTTGAGAGGGTATTTGGGCAGAGGTTGGCCGAACCAAAAGGCATTGAGGGTACGAATAATTGGTTAGAAGTGGTGTCCTTTCATAAGGGGGAGGAGGGGATCTTTTGGAAAAATTTAAAGTATTAATTTATAATAAATTAATATTCAGTTTCTAATTGCTCCAAAGAGTATTATTCTAAGTATACGGTGGTTATGGGTCTAAATCCTTTCAACCAATAGATTTTTGACAGGTTTGGGTCACTAAATTAACCTTATCATTTATATTTAACTCTTAGTTAAATAGTTTGACATTTACCATGTCTCTTTGTATTTTTATGTTATATGGTTACTAAAAATACCATATACATCCAATAGAACCCCAACTGATTCATTAATTATACATCTATCATTATATAATTCTCCTGTACGAACCTTAGATTTTTAGGAATTGAATATCAATTAATAATATAATATTTGTTTTAAAAAACTTTTTTATGTCAATTTTGATACTATTTGGTATTTGATTTTTGTGAAAATCATAGAAGCATGATTACTTCAAAAAAACATAATTAAATCAATACTAACATGTCATATTAACCTATAAAATTTGTGTAATTCATAAAAAGTCTCAAATTACCTTTATTTGGGTATGTATATTATCAATTATTTTAATATTTCATTAATTAGGTAATTACATCATCATCATTTTGTCATAAATAAATTAAATTATATAATGTCTAAAAATTATAAACAAAATACCATTATATAGGAAATAGTTTAATATTTCTAATGAATTTTTATACTCTAGTTTATCTTATGTATAACCCTATATTAAAAATGTTTTAGTTAATTAACATTGATTTTAACTCTTTTAACTCTTCGTTGAATTAAAGAATAATAAATGTCATAATCTAATCCAAGTGGACCTAAATGATAATATTTTATTCCTAAGGTTGTTTTTTGTTGAGATAAACTTGTCCAATATAATTAGGACATGTTTTAGAGTAATATTAATATCATTTTTACCCTTAATTACCATATTTACTTTTAACCGTGGTAAACAAAAGTAAAAATTTCATATTCACCAAAAATTATTTTCCTCTTATTGAACGACATTTTACTCCTTGATTTTATCCATGTCTCTCATATTTTATAAATTCCACTCACAGAAGCGGAAAAATTAAATTTTATGTGAATTTCCAAATTCTCCTAGGAGGTGGGTAAAAGATGGTGAAAAGTTTAATAAACTCTTTATATATCAAAAGTTATTATAAACTGACTCCAATGAATTACATTGAACTTATATAGGTATTATTTATATATTTTGACCTAAAATAAATTTAAATAATGTAAATAATTATATAAATACAAAGTCGGTTTTAACCAATAACTCAGTGTTTTTTTCACTATTCATCAAAAATTGAACGTTTTCAGAAAAATACCAAAACTTTACCCTATGATAATTTCGATATTCCAAATCCAAAAATTATGTCTATTTTACCAAATTCAAAACATATAAGTTTCATTTATTAATTTAAAATTAATTTCCGCTGTCAAAACCAAAAGGCGTATTTTTTAGAAATAATAATTATCAAAATTTGACACTTGTTTTTGTCCAATTTCAAAGTGAAATTACTTAAAATAACCATCATTAGATTAAATTGTAAAAATATAATCTATTTATACTTCCATACCATTAAAATTTATAATTTAATACTATAAATTATTTTGATTGAAAAAGATGTTTTCAGTTAAAATATAGTATTTTTCACTATTCACCCAAATTAAAAGTTGTCAGAAAAACACAAAAACTTTATTGAAACTAAATTCTTATGTCCCAATTATAAAGAAGAAGTTTATTTCTTTAAAATGAATATATAAAAGTTTCAAATATTGTATTTAAAAAATATTCACCATTAAAAGGTGGTAAAATTGCATTTTTTGAAAAATACTTCTTTTATCTGAAAAAATGTATTTGTTCTTACATTATGTGTAAGAAACTCATAATATGGATTCTAAAATTAAAAGGATTAGATAAAGTTTAAAATTCAGTTAATACTATTCATAACTACTTTTGAACTGCTAGTTTGGTACTTCATGGTGCGCTAGAACTCGGTGTTCCGTGTAGTGCATGTTATTGAATTACATTGAAGAAATAATGTACTATTAAATCTTGGGGTATTACACTGTGAGATTACCAGACAATGACTCACACCTCCACTCAAGAAACTCTATATTGATTAGTATATGGGACAAAGAAGATTCTAACCATTAAATTTCAATTATCATCGCTCATTGTTTCCAACAGTTATCAATTTTCAATAGATGAACAATCCCAAAAGTGGTTCAAAGACAGGGAGAAACTAGGCAAGAAAAGATTTCATACCTCGCACCATTTGGAAGTTTACCAGAATCGGATCACATGATCCATTAAAAAAGGTTCTCCTTCGATCTTACCTTGAAGGAGAGATGATGTTGGTCCTTCGAACTCCGATGATACTCAGAAATAAACCTTCTAAATTGGAGCCAAAATGGGAAGGATCATTTGTCAAACACAAGTTCAACTCCAACAGATCATATGCATCGATTTCAATGGATGGAAATCTCACTACAGCTCTCACCAACACAAGTTTAATGAATAAATAATTTGTGTAATTAAGAAATTATTTCCTTTGATGAGTCGTTCCACTGAAGTTATGTTTTCGGTGTCTCAAATTTTAATTACCCTAACAAGTATAGCACTAGTTGGGGTCTGTCAATAGGGAACTTTAAGAGCTTACTCTTATCTTGTCTTGAGTTTTTTGTATATTTCATTTAGTGAAGACTGCTAAATTTAGAGTCTATTTTGTTTGGTTGTTTTTAGAGACAGAAAGAACAATTGGTTTTTAAGTTTATTTTAACAAAGTAATTGCTAGAATGAAATAAAAGTTGGGAAAATTGGTTTTGATGCAAATAATAATAATAATGAATTATGGTTATGTATTTGTGATAAGTTTATTACTAAATTAAATTTCTTATGAGGTTGTGTGGTTCATGATAATCCAACACTCTGGATTACAATTTGTAATTATGTTTCCTTGGTCTGGATCACTTAATATTAAGAGCTGAAGTAACCAACTCCTTGGTCCGGTAGTTATTTTTTAACATATATTTATTTGGATTAGTCCATTTTGAGTCGACGAATCCTTTCAATGGTCATGAAATTATTCATCATTATTCTCCTTTTGAATCCCTAGGATTCTGCCCTTGGTCCGGTACAGAATTTTCAGTGATAAAATGATGTGATTTAAGAAGAATATGAAGAGATTGTTAAAACAAACACATTCACAACAACATAATTAAAATTACAAATCATCAGTCTCCACAACCCAAACACACTCGGTTTTTAGTTACACATATTCAAAATGAAAAACACTAAATTATTAATACCTGATGAAATCATGCATGGAATTTTCAGGAAGAAATGATTCTTTAGTAGAAGAGCAGCGGTATTACGATGGTAGAGCATCTCTCCTTCAGAACTTCATCCCTTGTTCTCCACACCACAACTCAATCTCCACTTCTCAACCCCTTGTTCCAGAGGCCAAGGCCACTTTTTATAGGAAAAATAACTACACTATGTGTATAGAAAGTACACGCCATGTACTTTCGTCAACGCGCTTTTGGCTCCTTTTCTCCGCTGGTAGGTGGCCTAACATGCCGTCTTTGACTTTGAAGATGGTGCCGCCTGGTAGGTGAGTGTACACGGCATATAGCACCGCCATACATGGTGTGTAGTATCAGAATTTAGTCACCAACCCCTTCTAGAAAAGCATACATGGCATGTAGAAATAGAACACTGCATGTCCCCTTCAGCGGCCACATGGGCGTGTAGACTCTTCTCGGACACCAACCGCTTCTAGAATGTCATACACGACATTTAATGCCACCCCACACGGCGTGTAGTGTCTAGCTGGTGACTTGGGCATGTACTCCCCCCTTTGATCTGTGTCCCTGTCTAAATGTACACGACGTGTATAAAAGTACACACCGTGTAGTTGCAAAATTTTTACAGACTTACCTTGATATGTATATTTGGATATAAAACTCTTGAAAATAGACAAGGTCACCAAACTCAAATTATTCTTTCTCTAATAAATATGAATTAGGTGAAAACTTGTTTTTATTGTTAATAAAGTGTATGAAAATGCATACACAAATTGGGTGCATCAAACTCTCCCAAACATAGTCCTTTTCTTTCCCTCAAGAAAATATCAACATCTAATTATCAGAATATATAATTTAAAAGGAAGGACATCAGTTAATCATAATTGAAAAAAATACGTTATATGAGAAAATTCCAAAAATAATACACAATAGTTTTAATTCTGAAGATATTCTAGTCATGCCTCATATATAATTCCATTAACTATTTTCATCCTCTTCTAACACATGTATCAACCTTTCAAAAACAACCAAGCCACTTCATGATCTACCGCACCAATACAGAACTCAACACTTGATAATTTTTAAATAAAAAGTTTTTCTCAATCAAATAAATATACACTTTATCCATAGTTTTGAAATAATTCTTAGTTCTCCACTTTAGAAAATTTAAATTAAAAAATCATGAGGTCTTTCTGAATAGGATCAGATGTTGGTTGGTAGGTAAAGATGTGAAAAATAATTCTGAGGCTTGAAAAAGGATGCTAAATTCTTAAATAACAATTCATGATATTCCAAATTAAACTCAATGTAAAAATTTCCTCAACAAGATTAATGAAAAGATCTCATCACCACCATCTCCTTTATCTGAGTAGGAGTCACAAACCAGAAAGTGTGTATAAGGTCCCTTTGTTTGTACCATTTTTTTCACAAAGGGAACCCTTCTAAATTTCCAAAATATAGGTTTGGAACTCTTTTATTTTCTCCCAAAATTATCAAGAGGCACATCCCCATACTTAATTTCTTGAAAATTCACAAATTTATTCCATGTGTTTCCAATCCCTTATTTTAAGCTCAAATGAATAATCACGCAAAATCATAAAATAATTACGGTAGGAAGGGAAATAAGCTTGTAATATGGCTTCCTATTAAGTCTATTCATGGATTCTATGGGCTTTACGATGATCAGATGTAGGGTAGACTCAGGATAAAGGGGTTAACAATTTTATGCCTTAATCATTTAATGTAATTCAAAAATTCTTCATGTTTTGTAAAGAAAACTTGCAAATTTTGTTAGTTATGTATATTCTGTGAATCTCTCAAAAAATAGGGTATTAGAAAGAATATGAGAAAAGGGTAAAGAATACCTCTTCGGCGTGGGAATAAATAAGACACAATTAGGTCATGAAATGAAAATAAATGATTATTATAATCAATGTAATTATCCACATATTAAATGTTGTAATTTAAATTATATCAGCAATCATTTTAAAACACTTAATAATCAAAATAAGCATGCAAATTTTTGAAAATTTTTCACTTTCAGTTTTATTATTTAAAAATGAAATTAACAAAAATATATTCACATTTTAAAGATATATGTTCTAACAATGATGTCTCCTAGATTGATTATAAGGGAGAATACTAAAGTGGTTGATAGATATGCCCCCTCATACTTAAGAGTGCACATGGTCAACCAAGTGCCCAAAAAGAGGAACATGGTAAGGTGGGGACACAATAGTGGACCAGACCTAGGTGAAGTAATGAAAGTAGTAATATCAAAAAAGAAAAGAAAATAATGGAAAAAGAGTACTCCCCTCGGTCTAGGCGAAGAGAAACGGTAGGTGGGGGAAAAGAGCATCCCAAAACGTGTCATGGTACCTGCGATGGTGGTGGAAAGAAAACAAGGCAAGCATACAAAGCATACACAAGGATAAGAAAGAAAAAATATATATATACAATGAAAATCATATGTCCCAAAACCAGTCATGGGTTCGCCTTAGAAGAGGCATCATCCAGTATAGAATCAGCTGGAAGAGACGGCTCAGGAGCTGTGAAAGCTGGAGGCTCAGACTTGGTAGCAAGATAGGAAGCTGGAGACACAGGAGTAGAAGGCACCAGACTCGGTAAGGGAAGCTCAGCATCCCCCCTAGACTGGCAGTAGTGGTGGCGGTAGGAGAATGAGGAGTAGGGCCCACAGTAGATAGAAGAACATAATCTGTGGCTAGTGTTGTGAATGGCAGTGGAACAATAGCATGAGGTCCATGGACTGAGGCAGGCGGCGGGGGAAAAAAATACCCAAATTCTGAACAATAAGGCCGAACAACTGCTCCATGCGGTCCTGGAGGCTATCTATATGAACCAATTTCACCCCAATACTGTCATGGCGGTCAGTGAGATGAACCAATTACTACTCCATCGCATCTAGGCGGATGGAAAAGGCGAGAGCAGCCGAGGGTGTGGGGGTTGGTGGGGCTGGTTGTGGGATAGAAGAAGGAAGGACAAAAGAAGTGGGGTCAGTGGGAGGTGGGTGAGGTGGGTGAGTTGGAGAAGCTGGAGGGGCTGGGGAAGGAGGATCATGGGCATCGATCGGGGCAGGAGGGTCAGCGGGTGGCTGGGGGCAAGCTTGTGCAAGGATGTAGGCGCCCCCTACTTCCAGACCAATCCCATGCGAATAAGCATGAGATAGTCAATCCGCTGGGGAGAACCTAACACGTCATAGGGTAAATAAGGCTGGAAAACCCCAAGGTGGTGGGCGAGGCGAGTGGAGTTAAACCCGTCGTTCAGGTTTCCCTGACGGCCGGTAAACATAGAGCGGAAATTGGAGGCGGCTAGATAGGGGACGTCTGGGTAGTCATGTCGGATGACCCAGGTAAGGAGCTCTATATCAGGGCCGGTCACAACCCCCATATCCTAATGGTGGGGGAAGAGGATGGAACTAAAACACAGGTGGGCGAAGCAAAGGATGGGGTCGGTGATAAGGGTGCTCTTCTTGGAAGTGGGGGAATAATAGTGGTCGGGCCCAGCGATCTGTCACCACATGGTAACCAAATCAGAGCGCTCAAGTTGGGTAAAGGTATAAATAGGGGGTGGGGTGATAAGATTGGTGTAGAAGCTGCACCCTCATCCAAACTCGGTCATGGTGAGGGAGAATCATCGGCCACCTAGCTGGAATCGAACCACGGGCACCGCATCACCAGGTGTCTCCTGGTACTCAGCTCCATCAAACTCTAAAGAGGCTGTGAACTCCAAAAATAAATTGTGGAACACAGGAGTGCTAACCTGGAAAATATTGAGTAGTGGAGTGTGTCCAAGGAGCTCCACAAAGTCCTCCCAAATATCTAGCTACTCTGGAATACTGCTGTCGAGGTATCGGCCACTCAACGGTATCGGCTGGAAAGAAAAGCGTTGGACCCAGTCATGTGAAAAATCGGTGACTAGGAAGACCATGCATCGGTAAGGAACACCCACAGGTCCTGATCCAGGTGCAGGTGCAGCAGAAGGAGCTGGCTCTGTGGGTGGATTGGCTGGAGGAGGTGAATGCTCGGTAGATGAAGCGGTAGATGTGGGACCAGTTGCTGATGAAGATGGAGCAGGTAGAGTGGAAACTGGTGGAACAGAAATGGAGGTGCTTGGAAGCTCTATGCTGGTAGGTGGAGGTACAGCCATCCTAGGCCCGGCCTCTTCTAGGGCAGTCAGTGGTAGAAGAATGGCCAATGGAGGGAGCACGTAGACCGGTGCGTCTGGGTCAGGCTGCGTCGGAGGTCGGAGTCGAATCTGCTGAAAAATGGTCTCCTCACCCTCAGTGATGGAGTTCCGTCACTTCCCCCAGGAAGGATCGCGATCTGCCATATCCTAGAATAGAAAGAAAGATAAAAAAATAAAAATAAAAGAAAACAAAAGAAATAAAATGTGAGAAAATAGGAAAATAAAAGTACATGGCGTGTATATCCATAGTAGACGGTGTGTAGTGAAGAATGTAGAGCATCTCGTGTTCTCTGGATAAACACGCCAAGGGAAAAGAAATACCATTTAAAGGTACACAGCGTGTACTTAACATACACATTGTGTTCACACAAAGTGTAGTTGGTCATGTATTACAAACAACAGGGCCATGTTTTTTATCAATTTGAAGAATAAAGGACAAGAAGTGTATAGAATAGACATGGCGTGTTCATGACTCGAGGAACATGGCCGTGTGGTGGCATGACACAGGCCGACCGAAAGAAATAAAATACATGGCGTGTACTGAAAACACAAATCGTGTTTGGGAACATGGGGTGAGAGGCAATGTTAAATGTGACACACGGAGGGGCCAAAAGAAATTTCATACACGGCAAGTATCAAACAAAAATGTCGTGTATGAGAAAATGGTGTGTGAGGCCGTGTGAAAAAAGATACTCAGTTACGACAAGGAAAGGTACAAGGTGTGTACCGAACATACACACCATGTATATTCAAATTTTGAAGTATTTCATGTGTGTTAGTGTACAGAACTACACGGTGTGTGTTCTTCATATCATGGTCGTGTATTGCGGAGGCTGAACGGTCGGCAGATCCGAAAATCACCCTAAACGAGTCTAAAAACATCAAATAGAGGGTGTAGAAGGGTGTACCTTGACCGAGGATCACAATTCAAGAGAAATCAGAGCTTGAAATGAACCAAAATGAAGGATCTGGAAAACGGGGGTTCGAGTTTCATTCACAAGAAGAAACGGGAAGAAAGGGGATAAAATAGGGAGTCGTGTGGCACGCACTCAAGCTGGGTGGCCTGCAGCTTATATAACTGCGGTACTCAGCGTGTATGTCTGGACTACAGGCCGTGTATCCCGAATTTTTTTTAAAAACAAGAATAAAATATACTATATAATAATTAATATGAATTAATTAAAATAAAAGTTAAATAGTTATATATATGTATATAAAGAATAAAAAAATAAAACTATACAGGTAATGTAGTGGGAAAATACATGTCGTGTGTTTAAAAATTGTAAAAAGAGAAGTACAACCTTTGGTCAAGTGTTTGGAGAGAGGTTTGAATCGGTGATCGGTTGTTTCGAATGGAAGCCCTCAACCACTAGAGCGAAGGTTGTACTGCTGCCCATATTCATTAAATATATATATATATTTATTTTATATGGCCTATACACATGGGACGAAAAAAAAGCACGATGTGTGGTTTTTTAATTATATAAGAAGGGGATGAAACAAGGAGATTAGTTGAGTTCACACCCAGGTTTTTTGGATCTGGGGCCGAGACTTTACCAATCTTCCAACTTCATCCGCATGAATTTATTTTATAAGAAAACATTTTTAAATTAGTAAGGAAAATTATGGCACACACAATGTATATCAAAAGACATGCTGTATGGTTTTATTAAAAGGGGAAATGATAGAAATGGGGCGGTTTCCAGGATTCTAACCTGAGTCTTTTGGAACCGGGTTACGATCGTGGCCAACTGATCCATCCCCACCATGGGTTTTCTTATAAGTAAATATATATCTATATAAATTACTTCACATTCCTTGTAAGAAAATGAGGAACCCTGTGCCAAAGGTAGGTCTGGAGGATTCGAACCGGGGATGGCTCGGATAAACTCTTGTGACTTTACCATCTGCATCGGCATCATCCCTGGTTATTTAATTGTTATTCTATAGATTTATACTATTAAGATTATAAATTAAAAAGATAAGTACATGTCGTGTATATAAGTGAGACACGGCGTGTAACATCTGGGTTGCCTCCCAGGAAGTGCCTTTGTTTTAGGTCATTTGCTTGACCTTCTTAACATGACTTACCTGAGAGGTGTGGTGGATATAGCTCCCACTGTATTTTCCATGGGGTGGTAAATTTTTAGGCATTGGCCATTCACCTTGAATAGTTGACCATCCTTCTTAGTGATTTCCACCACCCAGTGAGGGAATACTCATATGATATGTAACAGTCTTGACCAACTTGATTTTATCTTTCCTAGGAATAGACGAAGATGATAGTTGAAGAGGAGTACTTGATCACCGAGTTGAAATGTTTTTCGAGAAATCATCCGGTCATGAATGGCTTCCATCCTCTCTTTGTACAATTTTGCATTCTCATACTCCTCCCTTATGATTTCATCGAGTTCTGATAGCTAGAACTTATGTCTCTCTACGGCAGCCTTCAGATCAAAATTTAGGGCTTTGACAGCCCAATATG
The DNA here is from genome assembly GCA_963277665.1 of Viscum album. Lineage (NCBI taxonomy): Eukaryota > Viridiplantae > Streptophyta > Magnoliopsida > Santalales > Viscaceae > Viscum > Viscum album. The sequence goes on along the minus strand of OY728146.1, from coordinate 213,302,970 downwards.
ATTTTTGTTCTAGCTCCACACCCATATGGAATGGTTTTCCATAGATGAGATGAAATGGTGACATCCCCAGTGGTGTCATAAAAGTGGTGCGAAAGTCCCACAAAGTGTTGTCAAAATTTTTGGACCATTCCTTCCATGAGGTATTCACTATTTTCTCCAAAAACTTTTTGAGCTCAAGGTTGGAGAGCTCCACTTGTCCACTTTATTGGGGATGGTATGGTGTACCCATGTGATTATTTCCCCAATATTTCAACAGAACTCTTTTCAGTAATGCATTGTCAAAGTGAGTCCCTCTTTCACAGATCAGCACACGAGGAATGCCGAACCTGCTGGAAATGTGCTTTTTAGAGAGGTCACGACTACCTTAGTTGTGTTGTGGGCCGTTGCAGTGGATTCTAACCATTTAGGGACGTAATCAACACAAACAAGGATGTAGGTATGCCGGAAAGAAGGGGGAAATGGTCCCATGAAGTCGATGCCCCGCGCATCAAAAATCCTGACCTCTAGGATGGGGTGCTGATGCATCATGGATCTTTGTCCCATATTACTTGTTCGTTGGCATGGATCACAACAGACAATGAAGGCTCAAGCATCATTTTGCATGGTGGGACAGAAAATACTAGATTGAAGAATCTTTGTTATGGTACGATCTGATCCATGATGTCCTCCAATGGGTGAGGCATGACAGAATTCCAGGACCCCTTGGACCTCCGTCTCTGGGATGCACCGTCCGATCATATCATCTTCACAGGATGATAATAGGAGTGGGTCTTCCCAGAAGTATCGCTTAACATAAGAGAGGAACCTTTTCTTATACGGGAAGGAGAGGTCGAGATGGATGGAAACTATAACTAAATAGTGAGAAATATCAGTAAACCAGGGCCTAGGATACTAAATAATAAAAAAGAGATGCTCATAAAGAAAATCCTCCTCTTTCTCCAAGTGCTGCAGCTCTAGATGAGATAGATGATCAGTAACCATGTTATCACTCCCCTTCTTATCTCGGATATCTAAATCAAATTCTTCTAAGAGGAGGACCCATCGGATCAATAGGGGCTTTGCATCCTTCTTCTTTAACAGGTACTTAAGTGCTGCATGGTCAGTATAAACAATAACTTTAGACACCACAATGTATGAACGAAACCTATCGAAGGAGAATACTAATTCCAGCATCTCCTTCTATATAGTGGTGTAGTTCAGTTGGGCCTCATTGAGTATCCTACTATCATAGTAGAGGGGTCATATTATTCTGTCCAGCCCCTGACCCAGGACAGCTCCCACAGCATAGTCGCTGGAATCGCACATTACTTCAAATTTTGCCTCCCAATTGGGGGAAATCATCACTGGATCTTCGACCAGGAATTTCTTTAGATGTTCAAAAGATGAGTTTCATGCCTCAGTGAATTCGAAAATGGAATCCTTTGTCAGGAGATTGGTGAGGGGATGATCTATCTTTGAGAAGTCGCGGACAAACTGCCTGTAGAAACCCGCATGGCCCAGGAAGTTGTAGATGGCTCTAACAGAAGTTGGAATGGGAAGTCCAGAAATGAATTCTATTTTTTCCAGATCCACCTTTGTCCCCTTTTCTGAAATTATGTGGCCCATAACTATGCCACTTTGCACCGTAAAATGATTGTTTTCCCAGTTCAAAACTAGGTTAGTGTTTTTGCATCACTCTAGAACAAGTTCTAGGCGCTGCATACAGGTGGTGAATGACATTCCCGTAAATGAAAAAACCATCCATGAAGACCTCCAGGATGTGTTCTTCCATGTCGTAAAAAATGGCCAGCATGCATCGCTAGAATGTGGCAAGAGTGTTGCACATAACAAAAGACATCCTACGTTAGGAAAATGTTCTGTATGGGCAAGTGAAAGTTCTCTTCTCTTGATCTTCTGGGGAAATGGAGATCTGATTATAGCTAGAGTAGCCATCAAGGAAGCAGTAATATTCATGCCTAGATAGCCTTTCTAGAATCGGATCCATGAAGGGAAGGGGAAAATGATCTCTCCTTGTGGTGTCTTTCAGCTTCCTGTAATCTACACAGACTCTCCAGCCCGTGACTGTGCAAGTGGGGATGATCTCGTTCTTGTCGTTTGATACCACAGTGATGCCTCCCATCTTGGGGACCACATGTAGTGTACTTACCCACGGGCTATCTGATATATTGTAAATTATGCCTACATCTAAAAGCTTGATTACCTCCTTATTTATGACTTCCTTCATAGGAGGGTTCAGACGCCGCTGGGGTTGTCTAGATGGCTTTTCTCCTTCTTCGAGTAGCACCTTGTCAGTGAAAATGGTAGGGCTGATACCCTTCAAATCTGCAACAGTCCATCCAATTACCTGCTTTCTCTGCTTCAAAACTTGAATAAGTGCATCCTCCTGTTCTTTTGATAGTGTTGCACTAAGTATAATGGGAAAAGTATGATGATCCACCAAATACCCATACTTTAAGGAAGGTGGGATAGGTTTTAGTTATAGTTCAGGTGCCTTGAGAACTGAAGGTACCAGTGGTTGTACTTCTGCCCTCTCTAGGATGTCAAGAATGACAGCTCATTGCCAGTAGTGGCTTCCCTAGCCTTCGATGAATTTTAGGTCCTCTGGCACCTAATTAGTGGGTACGTCTGGAAAACTCATATCATCTAAAATGGAAGAACAGACCATATCATCTTCTTGTCTACTGAGTTGTTCATCCATGGCAGTCACTTTGTAGTAGTACTCATGTTCGGATAATGTTGCTTGTTTGACGGCCTTTAGATCATTGTAGGGGACTCTTTCGTCCCCTACTTGTAAAATCAACTCCCCCTGGTTCACGTCAATCAAGAATTTCCCTGTGGCTAGGAAAGGTTTTCCAAGTATAAGAGGTTCCTCCTGATCTTCCTCCATGTCTAGGATAATAAAATATAATGGGAGGATCAATTGTCCCACCTTCACGAGGACATCCTCCAGTTGCCCTTTTGCTATTTAATGGATCTATCAGCAAGTTTAAGGGTGACTTTGGTAGACTTTAGATCATGGTGTCTGAGTTTTTGGAAAACTCCGAATGGCATAAGGTTGACACTGGCTCCTAAGTCACATAGATCTTTTCCAAATTCATATGGTCCAATTGTACAAGGGATAGTAAAGCTACCTAGATCATGGAGTTTTGGAGGAATGGAATGTTGTACGACTGCAGAGCACTCCTTTGTCAGTGCTATGGTGCCCAAATCCTCCATCTTCCTTTTATTCGAGAGGATTTCCTTCATGAATTTTTTATATGTGAGTATTTGAGTCAAAGGCTCATCAAATGGGATATTGATGTGTAACTTTCTGAATACATCCTTGAATTTTCCAAATTGGTGATCCAGCTTACTTTGCTTAATCCTCTCTGGAAAAGGTAATGCATATTGAAATGGTTTAATGACCTCCTTTCCTTTGCCTGGTGAGCCTTCGGTGATAGATTTTCAGATGAAGAGGGGTCTGAAACTATACATTTGTTGTCAGCAGGGAGTATAGGTGCAGTTTACTGTGCTGGATCCTTCTGGTGTAGATTCTTTCCACTTCGTGGTGTTATGGCATGGGCCTCCTCCTTCTAGTTCTTCTAGATGTTGCTTGGTAGTGTACCAAGCTGCCTCCCTGAGAGCTGATTTGATAATTGGCCTATTTGGGTATCGAGTCCTCGAATAGAAGCCTCTTGGTTCTGAAATAGGGTCTCAGTAGTAGATATGAATTTCTTCAGAATATCCTCTTACCATTAGGTTTTCTATTGCTGAGGTGGTTGTGCAGCTGGTGGAGGTAGTTGCTACCTTGGCTGCTGCGGGTTAGAGTTTTGATACCCTTGCTGCTGGTAAGGGCCCTATTGGGGTCATTTCTACCGCTAGTATTTGTTCTGATATGGTGGATGACTGTAGTCGGGCGGTCGCTGAGGTGGAGGATTCTGCTGCTGTTGGCCCCTGCCTGTGTTCTGGTTATCTCTCCATGTCGGGTTCTAGTAGTGTTAATACTGGTTCGACCCTCTGTTTTGAGCAACATAGCTCACTTTGCTCGTCGAAGGGTCGACTTAAGGTCCTGGTCATTCTCCAAAGATGTGGTTGTTACCACAATCACCGCATGTTGGATGGTTCGCCACATGGATTTGCAGTGCACCCTTGATATTTAATGCGTCGATCTTTTTGGATACTGCATCCAACTGGGCAGCAAGCATGCTTGTAGCATAAATACTATGCATACCTCGTTTTTGGGTCCCCTGCACAGAATGCAACTGGAAGCTATTGGCAGACATATCTTCCAGCAGTTTGAAAAGTTCTTCAGGGGATTTTCGCATTACTGAACCACCAGCAGCTGCAACCACCATAGACTTTGTATTTTTTGTTAGTCCTCCATAGAAGGATTGGACTTGCATCCAGAGTGAATGTCTGTGGTGTGGGAATTTACGTAGCATTTCCTTGAAATGTTCCCAGGATTATTACAACGACTCTGAGTCATGTTGCAGAAAGTTGTGGATCTCGTTCCGTAGGGTTACCGTATTTGAAGGTGGAAAATATTTAGACAGAAATGACTGGGCTAGCACCTCCCAGGTAAAGATGGATATTTGCAGAAGCCCTTTTATCCATTATTTCTCTTTGTCCCGTAGAGAGAAAGGGAATATGAGAAGACGGATGACGTCCTCAGAAATTCCATGGTACCTGAATGTATCAAAGATCTCCAAAAAAATGGAGATATGGGCGTTCGGATCTTCACTGGGTAGGCCACCAAATTTTATAGTGTTCTGGATTACATGTATGATAGCAGGCTTGATCTTGAAGTGTTAGGCCTATACCGGAGGATGAAAAATGGCCGTATCAGATCCGTGGATCGATGGTTGGTCATACTCTATGAGAGTACAACATGGAGGTGGCTACTGAGGAGGGATAATCGGCAGATACTGTTAGTCCTGAGGGGTGTAGTGTGGCCCCTAACCTTGGTTGAAATATGGAATCCGCTCTGGTTGGAATTGTTGGAGCTGTGGAGGGCCATATGGTGGTGCAAGAGGAGCTTGCTGGTGTCAGTTTTCATCCGGACCTAATTGTTGTCCAGCTCTTTAGACAGTGTCAAGATTTCCTTCCTCATTCTATGCCATGGGGTTGTTTTGATTTTGTTCAGCCATGAGTGTTTGTTAGCACCTCAAGAATGTTCATTTGATCTCTGCGTCAGTTGGGAACAAACCTGATGACTCTGTGTTCTTGGAATGCATGAGGTGGATGCTCATACACTTACAGACCTACAAAAAATAAAACAAACTACCAAGCATAAATGAGGAAAAAGAAGGGTAAAAAGAAATATGATTAGAAAAGAGATTTTTGAGAATTTCTGATTTTTATTTTTAATAAAATTTAATAAAATTTAATTAAAACAAGAATAAAATATCTTTAGAGGTCCCCTATAACGAAGCCAAAATTTGACGAGTCATCCCACTGAAGTTATGTTATCACTGTCTCAAATTATAATTACCCTAACAAATATAGCACCAATAGGGGTCGATCCATATGGAACTTTAAGTTACTCTTATCTTGTTTCGACTTTGTTTGTATACTTCTTTTAGTGAAGACTGCTGAATTTAGAGTCGATTTTGTTTGGTTTTTTTAGGTACAAAAAGAAAAATTGGTTTTTAAGTTTCTTTTAACAAAGAAATTTCTAGAATGAAAGAAAAGATAGGAAATTTGGTTTTGATGCAAATAAGAATTAGAATGCATTAGGGTTATGGATTTTTGAAAAGTTGAATATTAAATTAAATTGCTTATGAGGTTGTGTTGTTCATGATAATCCAACACTCTGGATTAAAATTTTTAATTATGGTTCCTTGGTCCGGATCACTTAAAATTAAGAGCCAAAGTAACCAAATCCGTGGTCCGGTAGTTAGTTTTTAACAGATATTTATTTGGATTAGTCTATTTTGAGATGGTGAATCCTTTCATTTGTCATGAAATTATTCATCGTTATTCTTCTTTTGAATCCCTGAAGATTCTGCCCTTTGTCCGGTACAAAATTTTTAGTGATAATATGAAGTGATTTAAGAAGAATACGAAGAGATTTTTAAAACAAACACATTCACATCAACTTAATTCAAATTACAAATCATCAGTCTTTACAACCCCAATACACCGTGTGTTTAGTTACACATATTAAAAATGAAAAATATAAAATTATTAATACCTGATGAAATCATGCTTGGAATTTTTAGGTAGAAATGATTTTTCAGTAGAAGAACGGTGGTATTATGACGATAGAACGTCTCTCTTTCAAAAATTCATCCCTTGTTCTCCACACCACACCTAAATCTCCACTTCTCAACCCCTTGTTCCAGAGGCCAATGCCTCCTTTTATATGAAAAATAAATACACGACGTGTATAGAGAGTACACACCGTGTACTTTTGTCAATGCGCTTTTGGATTCCTTTTCTCCGCTGGTAGGCGGGCTAACATGTCGTCTTTGACTTTGAACACGGTTCTTTCTGGTAGGTGAGTGTACAAGGCATGTAGCGCTACTATACATGGCGTGTAGTATCAAAATTTTTCCACCAACCCCTTATATAATAGCAGACATGGCGTGTAGAAATGGAACACGGCATGTATCCTCCAACGGCCACATGGGCGTATAGACTCTTCTCGGACCCCAACTGCTTCTAGAATGTCATAAACGGCATCTAACTCTACCCAACATGGTGTGTAGTGTCTGGCTAGTGACATGGGAATGTACTCTCCCCTTGGATTCATGTCCCTGTCTGAATGTACACGGTGTGTATAAAAGTACATGTCGTCTAGTTTCAAAATTTTCATATAATTCCCTTGATTTGTGTATTTGGATATAAAACTCCTAAAAATAGACAAGGTAACCAAAATCAAAGTAATTTTCCTCTAAGAAGTAGGTATTTGGTGAAGACTTGTTTTATTGTTAATAAAGTGTATGAAAATTCATACACAAATTGGGTGCATCAGCCTTTACTGCACGACGTTAAACCTCACATTACCACAATCACCTTAGTTGTATGATGTTAAAATACATAGAACCACAATCATCTTAGTTGCATGATGTTAAAATTCATAGCATGACCGTCATCTTAGCTACATGATGTTAAAATTAATATCACCAAAATCCTCTTAGTTTCACAATTTTAAAATTCATAGGTCCACAATAATCTTTTCTACACAATGTTAAAAGGCATATCACCATAATCGTCTTAGGTGCACGACGTTAAATTGCATAGCACCACCATCATCATAGTTGCACGATTTTAAAATGTATATAACCACAAACATCTTAGTTGCAAGACATTAAAATGCATAGCACCACCTACGTTTGTGCTACATGAAATTTAACTATATGTAAATCATCTTAGCCGCACTACATTAAAATACATATCACCATCCTCATACTAACCACCCAATGTTAAAATATGTGGCCAAACTATCCAAACCACATTACATGAAAATGTATGAAGATCGTTGTGTTCTAAATATTGATTCCTCACACATGAGTCAAATTCATGCATGGGAAACATAAAAATTTCACCTTCTTGTGTAAGGGTTAGACTGGCACAGGGGGTGTATCTTAGAATTTTATGTGGCTTGATTCCCATTCATTAATGGGATACGTAGTGATTCCAAGATTCTTTATCTAGATCCAACCACCAAAATCAGAATAAAAAAAATGCCCCCTTCCCTATGCATAGATCAAACTAGTACAGCGAACATTTTTTTGGAACTATATGTGGCTTGATTCCCATTCATTATTTGGAAACGTAGTGATACCTGGATCCTACATCATGGTCCATCCACCAACATCAAAAGAAAAAAATGACCCCCTCTTTATGAACAAGTCATATAGGTACAAGGAACGCATTTTCTACAATTTTATATGGCTTTATTCCTCCCTTGGCAGGATACATAGTGACACCTGGATCCTACATCCTAGTCTAGCCTCCACCCAAAAGAATACTCCCCCTCATTATGGATTTCCTAAGCCTATGAAGGTACGTCCTTTTACAAAGATATATATGACTTCATTACCATTTATTAATGGGATACATAGTGATTTCCAAACCCTACATCCTAGTCCGGCCACCAGCCAAAGTCAACAATTCCCCTTTCCCTGTGCATTGGTCAGACATTCATATGGGAATCCATGCATAGTCTTTACCACATTACGTTAAACTATATCTCCAAAAAAGTCCAAAACACGCGGCACTAAACTGTAAGGTACCTCAACAACTACGTATGTCATGATTTATTCCCTCATAGGATACATAAATAACCTTGATCCTAAGTCTTGGTCTATCCACCACATGATACAAATGCCTCCCCTCTTTGTACATAGGTCAGAGTGGCACATAGAGTGTTCGAGAACTACATGTGGCATGATTCCTGCCTATGTAGAATATGTAATGATGCCTGGATTCTTCATCCTGGGCCAGAAACCATTCAAAATAAATGCCACCATGCTGGGAAAAAATACCTCAAGGTAACATTGAAGCATTTTTCAGTTAATTGTGTTGGTTGAACAATTATTTTTTCATGGTAAATTTTCAAGTTCCATATATGTCTTTTATGGTCCATGTTGACAAAGAACCATGACAATGGACTGAATGATCTAGAGGTAGTAAAAAATATTATATACAAGGTAGCATCGTTTTCCAATGTTAGCCAAATTTTTAATGTCCAACATTTGGGATTTGTTAGGCATCGGGAAAATTGTATTTCCTTGAATATATCATAAAAATATGGAAAAGGAATGTGTTTTCTGATGATGGGCTTCATGAAGTGGATTTTTCAAAGACTGTAAGAATGCTGATGGTGAGCTCTACGATTATGATGAGCTTCACGAACAACAGAGCAGAAGATAATTTCAAGGGATAATTGAGAATGTGGCACAAAGGAATTGATGGAATGATCCATGATTATGACGAGCTCTATGATTCAAAAATTATAGTGGTGCTTTGAGATATAGAGAGAGTTTTGGTGGGAATTTCAATGCATTTCGATTTGAGCTGACATGGCGCTAACTTCCCAAGGAAGGTTGTATAGTGGGTGGAATTGACTATAAATAGGCCCCACCCCCCTTGAGAAGAGTATAGTGTTTTTATAAGAAAAAATTTTATCTCTCAAATCACAAAGGAGGTCCACAGAGGCAGTGTGCTTCATGAAAGGTAGGATTTTTGCGATGGCAATCCTAGCTCCGCGAAAGTGGCGAGTTCCACATTGGCTTAGTGAGCTTTACAAAAGAAGTCACTTTGTGATGGATTGAGCTCTGCAATGCCCTATGATCTGCGAAGGTATATGCTTTTTGAAGAGGCATGGAATTTGTGAAGTCTTTTTTGAACTTTTTAAAATTGGGAGCTTTGAAAATTAGGGAGTTTTGAAAGGGTATGTTAAAAGGTTTTTTCCCAATGATTAATGGAAAAGGGTTATTCATTAGTGGATGAAATTTGGACATCAACAAAGCATCTATATAAAGTGTTGAATGCACTCATTAGTTATAATGAAAAGACCTACAAGTCTTTAAACAAAGATTGTAACTTTTGAAGAAGTAGTGAGCTCACTTCAGTTGAGAGAGCAGTGAGTTCTCAAAATGTGATTTGTTGTAAACTAGGAGGAAAAGTGAGTCAGCTTTGAACTTGGTAAACAATATTGTTCTTTTAGTGGATTTGATACATCCGAACATCTCCAGTGTATGCTCCTTGGACATATCCTAATGATGGTGATCCCTGTAAAATTTTTGTATCTCATGCATGATTTAATATTTTTTCATACTCTGCAATGGGGAGGAGTGAGAAAAGAGTTTTGTCTAATAATGAAACAAGATAAAAGGGGTAGTTTTTTTAAAATGTCATACACTAATTTACCCCCCTCCCTATAGGGTATCAAGCCTAGTGTACCTAACACACCTCCCTCTACATGGGTCAGACAGGTACAGGGAATATGTTTTCCGAACTACACGGACTTTGATTCCCAACTAACTGTATTACGTAGGAAACCATCCTAAGATTCAAACCCAACAACACACCCACCTCATCCTTTCCATGTCGGTTCACTCTCATTATAATCATATTACATTAAACTATATGGGATAGAAGAACTACATTTGTCTTGATTCTTTCTTTGCAGGATACGTAATGATGCACAAATCCCATGTACTTCTCCAGCTTCTATGAAAAAAAGTATCTCCTCCTGTGTATAAATCACACATGCACCAAGAAATTAAAGATTATTAACCACATGATGTTAAAATTCATGGCCAAAGAATATCATTTTTATCTTCATGCTATAAAAAATATATAATAATAATTATCATGCGATGTGTTGATGAAAAATGTATCACATCTATTCATGGAGGTGATTGTTCACTTGTAAGCATGAATGATGATATCATTTTATATTGAAAAAATAATTAAGATATTATTTTTTATATTACTTTGAAAAATGATAAATATTCTATTAATACTATATATATATTAACTCCATAATTATAACCAGTCATGGGGTGATGACAGAAAAATAATTACATCATTTCGTATGGCGGTAGACCACCATACACATAAATAATGGATTACTTTCCGATTTTAAAAAGAATTGAGAGGGATATAGATTATGAATTTAAATTAATAACATAATATTGTATTTAATATACGGATGTTATTATCAAAACTTGGTAGAAAAATGTTTAAATGAGGAAGAGGAAGAAATACAATTAAAACATGTAGTTAGAAACTATAACTCTATTTTGTAAAATATCTTATTTTTAACACCTTATGACCTAAAATATTTATATTATACCCAAAACAAGGCCTATGAAATGTGGGAATTTATTTTGAAAAGGTATTTGGGATGATATTGTCTAAAAAAAATTTTTTGAATCATCAGAGCTCACCCATTATTATGATTTCCCTACCCATGTTATGAAGAAATGTATTTTGTATGATAATTTTAAGAAGGGTTCTAGATATTATGGGCTTATTGGGAGATTATTTAGTTAACCTATGAACAAGTTTATTATGTGTCCTGGTTTTTGAAGGCACTATACCTTTAAAATACTCACAAATTTATTCATTTAATGTAAAAAATGATCATAAAAATTACGTAATATCTATGTAAGAATAATCATCGGTCTATATAGTTTGTATCAGGGGATAGTTCTAGTTAGAAATATGAATCTAGGATGAGAAACATTCAGTGATATGATTAATGGAATTTCTATAAGGATAAGTCTTAGGATGATTTAGAAGGAAAATATTAGATAAAGATGTGAATAAAATGTAATGAATATAAAATATCTAGAAAATATTAGAAATTGATTACTAGAAAGAAAAAATAAACAAATATAAGAGAGAAGGGAAGTATATGAGTCTATTATAACTAGTTCATCAAAATATAATGTTCCATAAAAGTTAAAAACCCTCATGAATAACATTAAAAGGAAGAAATATAAATACACTAGGGAACAAGTAGAAGATGAAGAAAATTATATAGAACATTTTATGAAATTAGAACATGATTCATGTCCAAGGAAAAAAAATATCATGAAACAATATATTATTTTGAATATGGAAAGTGAAAATAATAATTAAGTAAAAGAAAAATTAATTAAAAATGAATATGTGTACATAGATGAAATGAAGAAACACAAGATGAAAGTTACAAAATAATGGAGAGTTTTGAAGGATCATAATAAAACAATTATTGATATGGTATACATGATATGTAAGAATCAATGAAGATGTCTCTAGGGAGAAAATAATTTTAGGAAGAAGAATGATAATTTCAACAATTCATTTCAGGTAATGGATGAAACATCTTAAGCTGCTAAAATTAAAAATCTAATAAATTTGGGGAATTCTATTTTCATGAAATGATGATGAAGGAAGAAGAGTGGGTTGAATTTTTCCTTTTTAATAAAATATGATAATTATAAAAATGATCCCTCTTGAACACTAAAATAAAATATGTAACCTATTCTTTAACTAGAGAATGGAGTGGAAAATAAGATAAAATTGATCACTAATTTATATACATCTTCCCATGTTATCCATAAAAATATTTAATTTTAGTATATTATTTGATATTTTTTTACTATGCATAAAATATTATAAATCCTTTAAATAATATTAATTTACCATTTTCATATTAGTAATTTCTTTTAACAAACTAATGTTTTCTTTTTTTATTACAAAGAACATGTTTTACATTTTAAATTCATGTTCATGAATAGTTTTAGTAGAAAAGGATCTTCAAATTATTTGGGACCTTAGATTTGAAATCAGATACCATGATTTATTTTGGTATATGAGGCTTACCATAAGTGTGACCTCAGGTTGTTCTTCATTTGATGTCTGTTTGATATGGTCCTTGGCAGTGTGTTTGATTAAAATATATATTCAAATTTATTTTTTTTATTTTAAATTCCTGAAAACCTACTTACTCTATTTATACCTTATTATAAAAATTCTAAAATTTTGGCTACATAATCCCTAGTGGAGTTGATAGGAGGTCTCAATTGAGAATATAGGACGATTGGTGATTGGATCGCGATGGATAAAGAGTCAATAAGTGCATCATATCATCTCCATCGATGGACAGCGCATTATTCACCAACGATCAATCCTATATTGAGGTAGGATTCATTAATTATTGTTTCCACCCTTTTTATCATTACCTAAATTCCATCTTTAGGAAATATATTTTTATTATTATATGAGTTAATATTATGAAACCAATTTTTCCTTGTATAATTATTATTTTTATTCCTTATTATGGATTTCCTTATGTGTCACACATGTGAATATATCTTAATTGAATTTTATGTGTGGGGTAAAAATATGTTCTAATTTAATTTGAATCCAAATTAAAATATAATTAACAATTATAAAAAACTAGAGGAAAAAATAGATGTTTTGAACAAAACGTTAGTATTTTTATCTTTATATAGAAGCCCAACACATTTGAACATTGAAACTTTTTGATAAGAGAAGAAATTATGGAGCACTACATATCTATTGTCTAGTTTTCATTCCAGTCTAAGATCACATAAGAATGTCATAATCCGGATTTTTTTTACTAGAATGAGAATATTAGAATAAGGAAGATCATACTAAGATATTGAATAGAGTTTTAGAAGTGAATATTTTGAAAGGAAGCATCGTATTGACTTGATCGGACTGAGGCAATCATATTTTGTTTATCGAATAGATGGCCATCGTACTAAGAGTCATTGGACCTTAGAACTTTTGTGGATAAAATTCAACAAATTCTTTATACATTTTTTTAGATCAATTGTTTTATAATAGAACTTTGTAAACTGATTGGAATCAATATAATAATTCATATAAGGAGATAGAGGGTGTCTAACGAGATTTGAACCAACTTGTATTTACTTCCATATTATAGTGAATTTACATAGACCCATAGAAGTTTTTATGGAAAAGATGTATGTTCTCACAATGAGGCCGAACGTCGTAAGTCTCATGTACCTTAATTAGTTTCCTTTTTTTCATTAAATGGAATTTACTAAAATATGATAAGAGTAAAAAATTTAAAGGGTTATAGGTGTTAATTTTTTAAAACCACTGCTAATCTCTCATATTGGAGGGAGTTTTAACACCCTCTATTTTTTAATTTTTTAATATTAACTTTTATAATATATATATATGTAAATGTATGTATCTATTATATTAATATATTATATAAATATATTTAACTTCATTATAAACATATTTTTTAAACACGTTATATAAATAAATTAAATAAATACATATATATATAAACAAATAATTATATAAATAATTATATAAATACATATATTATATTCTAGGGGTTTTATTGTTGCACAATCATTCACATCGACCTCACCTTTTTTAGGTTGTTTCCAACTCGTTTTTTTCATGGAACTGGAAACACCAAATAATTTTATTATTTGCGAACTATCACAAACCTAATTTCCAAAGATATGCAGTTATTGAGAAATAATCCAACAACATTAGGGCACTCACATTGGTCAAAATAAATTTATAAGAAATGTTTGTGTGTGTGTATTTGTGTGTTTATATATATATATATATTCATATTTATTTATTTATTTATTTATTTACATGTATTGTATATTAATTTTTATTTACATTTATTAGAATACATTTATAAATATATATCTTTTTTATACACATAGATATTTATAAATATATATTTATATATACAAATTCATAAATTTTTTATTTTAAATAAAAAGGATAATAATTATTTCTTTATAGTTTATATATTTAAAAATATATTTTACATGTAAATATTTTTAAATATTTATTTATACAATTAATTTTATATGTAAATATATAAAAATATGTGTATATATATGTATATATTTAATTATAAATAACATAAAAATTCAATAAATGATAAAATTTCAAAACCATAACATCAATATGAATGAAATACCTAACAATAAATTTGGTTTACACTAAAAAAAGACAATAAGACACATTTAGACAAAGTTAAAATCCCATAGAATATTCAAAAATTAGGATAGCCCAAAAACTCAATTTAGGAGACCTTATGAAACTTTTTTGATATAAAAAATAATGATTATCCCCCCCCCCCTCATTTCAACATGGTGTACAGCTCATTCTGGACTTCAATTTGATATGTGGAAAAGTTAAAATGGATACCGAGATTAAAATTTATGATCTTTTGTAATTGAAGTTTTGTTTTTTACTTAACATAATATGTAAATTTATTTATAAGGTTTTTTTATCACCAAATTGATGTTAAATGTCTATTACACGATACTAATCAGTCATTTTTATAAATTAATATTAGTTTTTTATAAACAATTTTTATGAAATATATTATAAATTAATTTTAAATATATATTTCATATTATATAAATCATATTTAATAAAATATATTCTATCTATATCAATATAAATATATTAATATATTACAAAATGATATTTTCTTATGATCTATATATTTTATCAAAGCTAAACAATTGTTGATAAATAGGACCTTTATTAGCCTTAAAAAATACAGATAAAGGTTGATTTTATTCAGTTATTTTTCTAGAGTTGATAAAGGGATAATTTACTAGTGTTTTTTATTCTATTACAGATAAATTCACCCTCTCTATGAGTGTTTTTTAGCATTGATAAAGGGAATCATTGAATAAGCGTGTTTTAGTAGTAGTTATGATAAATAGTATCTAATTAATAAAAGTTACTCCTAAGTTTTAGCAATATTCTTATTTAGAAGGGAAGATAATAATAATAATAAATTGTAAGGGAAAAAACTAAGTAAATATAACTTCTGGTAAAAAAATGTCATATTAGTAAGTAAATTGATTAGAGTGAATGGGTATTAAATCATTCCCTACTTAATGTCATGTTTAATATTTTGTAGAGTTTGGAGAAGACGATAAATATAAAAAAAATATGAGAGAGAGAGAGAGATGATGAATAACATTCATTATGTAACTTAAAACAAGTTTGAATTTTTAATGTCATACAAGCTTGATATGTCATTGGAAGAAAAGTTTTTTAATGTGTTTTTGAAATATATTTTTATATAAATGGGTTACGTTCCTTGATAATATTAAAAAATGAACCCAAGAAGTGTGAACCATGTTCATGATTCTATGATCTAAGGAAGAAGTGTGATTGGGGTTCATGCTTCTCTTTCTACCACAAGATAAGCATGAACCTCGTTCATGCTTCCTATGCATGGCATATGAAGTGTAAACCCCATTCACACTTCCTTAGTAAATAACATAAAGGATGATTGAACAAGATTAACGCATCCTCCCATATAAATTCTATAAAAGGACCCCCCCTAAACCAAATATTATTTCCCTCCTCTGATTTTTGTTTTGAATCCCTACATAAAATATTTCTCAACTTATATTTTTTGCTTTTATAAAGGTAAAATTTCTTTTTAAAATTTATTTAATACTTTTAAAACTAATGAATAAATCTAAAAAATTCTTTTAAAACAATTTCATTGAACATTATTTTTCAAAAACCCATTTTTTTAAAAATTAAACTCTTAAACAAGAAAACAAATCTTTATAAAAATGACTGTGAGTAAATTGGTACTTGTCATACGAGGTAAGAAGAATATTCATTTTTCACGGTAAAAGGTTAGAAAAATGACTTGTTCATAAATAAAAAATAATATTCCTTTGAAAACATTGGTAAAATAAAAAAGGGGGGAATTTATTTTAATTATTATAGTAGAATAATAGAATATTATTCGAAACTCTTTCTAGAAAACATGGTTTTGAAGGAATATAGATTTCCGACCAAAGAGAGAGTAATGTCGAGATTTCATAAAAACTCTTTCTTAACTATCTTATGTACCAAATTATAGAAAAATGGTACCAATAAATGAATAAATTATGAATTAACAGAGATAAGAAAATTCATTAATTTTCTTTAAACATGGATTACATGATTTAGTGAAAGTTAGATTAAACATAAATATTCTCAAAAAGCAATGAGATTGTTTCAATAAAATCTTATGACTTGGTAACTTTGAACCATACTTCCCATGTAAGAAAATGAAATTACATAAATCTTAAAAATACCATGAATAGAATGATATTTATGACCTAAAATTTCAAAGGAAGTATATACACATTATCAAAAAATATAGGTATAGAACATGGCACTTGTCCCAAAGAATCTAAATTGAGATAAATTAATTTTACATATTTGGTAACATCTTAAACACAAATCCCATGAATGAAAGATCATAAAATGGATTTATAAATACCCATAATTTTAATTATGATAATAATATAATTCATCCATGGGTATTATACACACTACACATAAGGAATGGGTGGTGATTAAAGCATGTATCTCATGAAAATAAAAAGTGGGATAAAATAAATGTTTCCTCATTATAAATTCTATTTAAAGAATTAAACCAATAAATATAATACTACTTGATAAAATAACCAATATCCCTCTATGATATTGTAATTTATTATGGGTTTTTTAAAATTAACTTGAGTTAATAAACTCTATTTTTAGTCCATATAACATGTTTTTCCATAAATTGTTTTGGATTATTTTCCATTTGTACTTTTATATATAATTTAATCCAGTTTTTAATATTCAGCCTCTTTTAATTGACATGTGAAATGTTTTTTTAAATCTTCTGTATAAATGGGTTTAACTATGTAGAGTTCTCAACCTTTTAAATGTATTTTTATTACATAATTATTTAAAAATACAAAATAAAAAATGAAAATTTTATAATAGAGATTCGTGGAAAAAGTTTTAAATATAGTTGATTCCATACCATTGAAAAAAATAACAAGAACCAATGAATTGAATATTATTTTAAGTAAAAAATGAACATTTTTCTAATTCAATACACCAAGGAAAAATATTTATGTTTTGGTTTTCCATCAATATAAAAATTAATAAAGACAATGTTTTAAATTTATGTTGATTAAATTTTTTAATATTGTTTTATTTTTAGATTCTCAAAATAATTTTCCAAAAAATGTTTTTCTAGGAATGGTATAATTTTTTGACATTAAAAAAATAAAAACACTTTGTAAATTATTCATATATATATAATTTGATTCATTTTATTTAATAAATATTTAGAATGGTATCAGATGGAAATTCCTTAATAAATTTGATGAAAATGATCCGATGTATTTTCCTTAATAAATTTGTAGAAAAATATCAGATGAAGTATTCTTATTAAATTTTTAGAAAAATATCGGATGGAGTTCCCATAAAAAATTATGGGAAAACATTGGATTGAGTTTCCTTAAAAAATATGTTGAAAAATATCATATGGATTTTCCTTTAGAAATTATCTAGAAAATATAAACTTAAGTTTCTATAGAATTTTTTTGGAAAAAGATCATATAAGAAATTATTAAAAAATTTGAAAATATAGGATGGATGTTTCTTTATAAAACTTTTTATAAATATTAGATGGATTTTTGGAAAGAATATTCTTTGAAAAAATAACTGGTGTAGACATCAATGAAAACAAAAACTGATAGTGTTTTATGGTTATGAGAGTTTACAACATCATGAGTTACAAAATGGGTAGACCTCCTCACGGTAGACCATTTCGTGAGGGCATCCACTTGATTACCTCTTCTTTATACTAAACCACTAGATACTATGGAAACATAAAAGGAGTAACATCATACTGGATAGAAGATTAGATTGGCCACCTCAAGCCATATCACATGAGAATCCTGACTCCATGAACGTTGAGGTTTTGAATGGTAGGGATTAGACCTCAATAGTTTCCCTTCTTGACTTTTGGTGTATGTGGTTCTTGTTACCTTTCTGTGGGCATGGGGATGAGTTGTTTCTTCAATGGGTTCCATGACCAACTTCAGAGACATTATACAGTGGCTTCTCAATATCAGTTTGGTGGGGTAGGACATGTTCAATGCCAGCCTTTATAGTAGTTTTCAGTCAGTAAGTTTTAGTAGTAGGGATTGTATGATTTTTCTCCGTTGAGGGGAGATAGATCGGGTAGGGGTGTACCTGAGGGTGTTCTTGAGGGACCTCGACCTACCCTTAGTCATAGATACAGTCATCAGTAGAGGGGACTATCAATTATTCCAAATGAGAGTAGTTTTTTCATATGTGGATGATCAGTGTGTGACTTTTGTTGTTGATTGAGGTTGTTTGGTGGGTAGTTAGAAGATGGAGCCTCTTCTCTCCTAGTTAGTTGAGTTGTCAATGGAATCGGTGGACACAAAGACGGTGGTATTCCCCAAGGTTGTTAGGGAGTTCATGGATGTTTTTCTAAGGAGGCTGCGACTCTACCCCCTCGATGTGGTGTTGAGTTCAGGATAGACTTGCAGCCAGATACTTCTCTGATTTCGATGGGAGATTATTGGATGGAACCTTCTAAGTTAAGGGAGCTGAGGATTCAGATATATGATCTAATGAAGAAGTGTATTAATAACATAACTGTTATTTTTAATTGTTTTCTTATACTAGTATAATGATCAATTTTATATTATCATCCTGTAAATTAATATTTACTACATGAAACAATATTTATCCCATCATCAACCTTGAAATATATTGAATAACTAACTAAATTTTAATTAATTATTTATTCATAAATAAATAAAAATTCTATTCACAATTTTGAGATTAAATATCTCTTAATTATATAATAAATAAAATAAATATTTTATTCATAGTCTATAAAATAATTTTTCTTAAATATTCATATAATTTAATAAATTATTTATCAATGAACATGTAATTATTTATTATGATCCAAATAATAATAAATATATAAATATTATTTTTTCATGGAAGAAATATTAACCTATGAATAAATATTTATTTAATACTTACAAATAATAAATCTTAAAATAATTATTCATTAATCTTGATAATAATATTTTTTCTAATAATTAAATTCTAATTTAATTATTAATTAACTATTTATAAATAAAATAATTCGATTGTTAATTGAATTTTCTTAAGTAATAAATTAAGGCATTATTGATTATGAAAAACAATTGTGAAAATTTTCATATTTAACATTGTCTTGTAAATCAAATTTTATAGATTCTATCAGTTATAATTTTATAAAAAAATAAGATTATAAAATTAAATAATGTGTATATTTTATAAATAAGTATTTTTTATATATTACTAAAGATATATTTTATATAAAAAAATCATTTATATATATATTATAAATTGTAGGATATAAACACTTTATATAATCATTAAATATGAACTCATTCATACTATTCATTATTTGACACTGCACTTTAAATATAAGACAGTATTATTAATTATAAACAATTTATTGTTCAATTTTTATTATGTAATCTATTTACAAAATCTAACTATAATATATTTAAACATTATTTAAACCCTGAAAAAATATATCATCAAAACACTTTTGATGTGGTATAAATAATATCATAAATAGGACTTCTTTTCATTCAAACAATTTAAATTAATTAATTTT
This sequence comes from Viscum album, assembly GCA_963277665.1. NCBI lineage: Eukaryota > Viridiplantae > Streptophyta > Magnoliopsida > Santalales > Viscaceae > Viscum > Viscum album. Next base: position 213,282,989 of record OY728146.1, on the reverse strand, counting down.
AAACAATTCATAATTTAATATATAAATTTATTTATATTTTTTATTCTTTATAAATGTTTTAATCTCTTTATAATTTACCCTTATGATTTCTAAATAAAACATTTGTTTCATGATCACAATGCATTCAGGCAGAAATAGCCTCATGTTCTCTTAAGAATTCTATAAGTTCAGAAATAAACAATTTAACATAAGCTAGAATAGAGGAAGGGTTGATGTCCAATTCTAGAATATTTTACAGATTTTCACTATGAGTGAATTCAATAGCATTTGAAACTCTATTATCAACTTAACAATTAATTTCTTTATAAAAAGGTATATTTTTCAAATTCTCTTAAATTTTAATTGAAGTTTATGCTTCTAAAGACTCTATCTAAGTACATCACTTTTGTTTTTTTACTAAAATGTCATTTTAAAGTGGAAACATTCACTTTGAGTTATTTCGATCACATCATTTGTTGGATTGATGTGAGACTAATTCCTACACATCAAAAATGAATTTTGACTCATTTTTCTAAATTATTATGAATATCTAATCATTTTTTATCAGTTTTCAATTAGTTGAACTTTTTGAACTAAAATGTCAATTTTAAATTGATAATAGAGACTTTGAGTCATACTAGTCACTTCATCTATCATATTGAGGTTTGGATGATTCCTACTCATAAAAATGACATATGGATCATTTTCCTAAAGTACCAACATAATGTTAATGTGTTTTCTCAGTTTTGAGTATGTCTATTGTCTTTTTTATTAAAATTGATGTCAAGTTTTTTAAAAAAAAGATACACTTAGAGTCATATGAGTCACACCATGAATCAAATTTTGGTATGAATGATTCCAACACTTCCCAAATTACTTATCGATTTTTTCCTAACGTATCAAAATATTATTAATGTGTTTTCATGGTATTGAGTATGACACTTGAGAAACTATTATAGTCTTTAAAAGATACATCAATAAACTATCATAAAATATAGACTCTAAAGAATCTTTATTTAGGATTATACTTTACATTTTAACTTTTGAATAATTGAATTTAATTTTGACGTTGAAAACATCATATTAAATCTCTTCATAAATATTTTACCAGGAGATGAAATTTTTAGATTTTTTTGAAATTGTAAATTTCTATGTGAATAATGAAAAATACCGAATTTATAGAAAATGGAAATTTATAATAATTCTATTATGAAGGAAATAATTATATGTTTATAAAAAATATAATTTTACATAATATTTTTATAGAGTAGAACTATGTATTCTTCAAATACAATTCTAAAAAAATTAAGTAATTTTTTCCTATAAAAAAATTATTTTTGCTCTTTTATTTTAATTAAGTATTATTTCGGTAAAATTAATTTTTTGAAGAAACAAACTATTTATTTTTTTTAATGAAAAAATTTTATCTATGGAAATAAATATATATATATTAGTTTATCCTGGAAAAATAAATCATCTAAAAATAGACTTTTTTTAAACAAGTTTTATATTCTTAAATGGGAAAATTAATTTTCCCTACACATTTTAATTTTAATTAATAATGTTGAATTTTTCTTTAATTTGTAGGACCAAATTATTCAAATATTCTATTCTTAGTTTTATTTAATGAAAATAATTTTCTTAAGTTAAAGATTAATTACTAATATAAAAATAATATGGTTAATTATAATAAATTATTTTTTTAAGATTTATGAAATTTTTCTCTAATTAAATTAGATTAATGTAATTTAAAATATGAATTTAATATGATGTTAAAATAATAAAAGTTATAAAAACTCATTCAATTAATAATTTATTGGAAATATGATTAAAAACTCTAAATATATAAAAAATATTTTTTCTAAAAAAATATTTTTCCTATAAATTATATTTTTATTTTTTATTTAATTTTATAATATTTATCTATTTAATTTGATCAATTAGATTCCAAATTCGTATTCTTTAAATAAATTTCATTATCATGGGTCATCTTATTTTTTATGTGACTAAAAAATTATTATGGTTATTTTTTAATAAATATTAAATGGGTAAAATGGGATTTGAGGTATGTCACTTGATCTATTATTATGTCATTATTTAAAATTGACATCAATTTAAGGGATCATTTTCCTAAAGTATCAAATCTTTCCAAATGTGTTTACTTAGTTATCAGTATGTAAGTTGTTTTTTCTATTTAAATCAATGTCAATTTTAAATAAAAAGAGAAACTTTGAGTTATACTGACTACACCATGCAATGTATTGAGGTGAAACTGATTCTTAAATGTAAAACATGACTTATAGATCATTGTACTACGGTATCAAAACAATCTAAATGCGTTTGACAAGTTTTCAGTATGTCACTTATTATTTTTACTTAAATTAATGTCAATTTTAAATAAAAAGAGAAACTTTGTGTGATACCTACAACATTGTGTGTCGTATTGGGGTGAAGCTGATTCATACACATAAAAAAGGACTAATATTGCATTTACCCAAAACATAAGAAAAAAATTAATGTGTTTGCTCATTTTTCAGAAAGTCACTTGTTTTTTTTACTTAAATTAATGTCAATTTTAAATAAAAAGAGACACTTTGAGTGATACCAGTCACACCATGCATTGTATTGAGGTGTTTTTGATTCCTACACATCATAAATGACTAATATATCATTGCACTAAAATATCAAAACAAAATAAATTAATTTACTCAGTTTTTAGTATTTCACTTGTTTTTTTTAACTTAAATTAATGTGAATTTTAAATAAAAATTGACACTTTGAGTGATACCGTGCAAACTGTGAATCATATTGGGTGAAAGATAATTCCTACATGTTACAAATTACTAATAGATCATTTTTCTAAAATATCAAAAACAATCCAAATGTGTTTTCTTAGTTTTCAGTATGCCAATTTGTTTTAAATAAATTAATTTCAATTTTAAATAAAAAAGAGACACTTTGAGTGATACTGTCCACACCATGCATCATATTGAGGTTTGGATTATTCCTACACTTCAGAAATTACTAATATATCATTTTCCTAAAATACAAAAAATAATCCTAATGTGTTTTCTTGGTTTTCAGTATGTCACTTTTCATTGTTACTTATACTTTAATGTATTTTAAATGATTCTTTGAGAAACGGAGAGGGTGTTGTGGACTAAACATAGATTCCTGCCAACAAAATGGATCCTTTGTCTAAAGAGGCATCTAGGCTAGATAATATATAATCTTCTCCTTGTACTTCTCTTATCATTGCTACAGTGAGAGAGGAGGCATATGGTTTGTCAGAAGTGCTTCAGGAGAAGCTATATATCAACAATTGACTTCCATTTCTATAATATTTTAGTTTCTTTGAATGCACTAGAGAATCCTATGGAAACAAATGCTAATGCTACGACTGTCACTTAGGTGGTTTCTTGGGGTCTAATGTCATTAGATTAGTGACATGAAACAACCTCTCCCAGTTTTCACATGAGTGAGATTAACACAGGTATTGGGATTACAATTGCATCCATGATGAATCTTGGAATGTATTTTGATGAAATAATAGAACACACTAACATTCACACTTCTTTAGAATAATTTGGGGAACTATATATTGAACCAAATATATGCGAGTATTTTTTTTCCACTAATTAATCTTCTTATTCCTGATTCTATAATCATGATTGGTAGGAATGCACAACCCCGTCCAAGGAATCTAATATTATGATGATGAATGGAGAGGGTGTTGAAATCACTCCCAATCCTATTATTGAGGAGGATCCATCTCAGGGGAACCTTGTAATAAGAATCCTTATATAATATCATCTGGTGGGTCTTTGGAAGACCCAAGAGAGTGTTACTCAACAAGAAATGATAGCTCAAACCACTGTGGTTGATAATGGTGGGGAATAATCCTCTCAGGATGTTGATCTATTGTTGGGTAAGGATCACCAACTATTCTGATTTCACCCCGTTATAGCTATTATTTTTAAGTTAATGATTATTTTAATTCATTATTTAGGATTATCCGCTTTTGTGGTTTGGTATGAGGTTGAATCTTCGGCATCATCTCGACCATCATCGATAGGAAAGGAACTCACTATTCAGGATAAAGCAGAACATGGAACTTTTTTGACTAAATTAATCCCATAGTATATCCCTCCTTATGACAGTGACCCTGAGTTAGACCTTGAGTTGCAGAATGGTCTCTTTATTTCATGTCTCAGGGCTTGGTGATATATATGGAAGATAATCTATAAGGTTCCCAATGAGGAACTGCCTTCATGAATCCCATATCTTCCAACTCTATTCAACGTGTTGGGATTTCATGGATTAGATTAGTTCCTAGTTTGCATTGTGGTGAAGAAGACTATTCATAGGTGAGGGAAAGAGAGTAAGATTAGGAAATATATCATCAAGTCCATATGGCTTGTCAACATTGATGACAGTCGAGATTTTTTATCATAAGAAGAGGCCAATCACAGCACGAAACTAGCAGAGTTCAAGTGGAAAATCAATGAGAAGATTTCTCAATTTGAACGACTCTATCAAGAATTAATGGATTTTTCTTTAAATATTCCATTCTTACTTTTATTTATTGATAATAATTTTCTTAGGTTAAAGATTAGTTACCAATTTAAAAGTAAAATTTTTAATATTAATGAATTATTTTTTTAAGAGTTATATATTTTTTCTGAATAAATTAGATTAATCTATTATGAAATATGATTGTAATATGATGTTTAAATAGAAAAAGGTATAAAATATAGTTCAATTAATAAATTATTGGAAATAAGACAAAAACTCTAAATATATATAAATGAATTTTTCTAAAAACATAGTTTTTTATATATTGTGTGCTAATTTATTATTTAATTTTATAATATTTAGATAGTAAATTTGATTAATCTGATCCCATATTCATATTCTTAATGTAAAACATTTGTAAAAAGGGTCATATTATATTTTAAGTGATTAAATATTTATTATGGTTAATTTCTAATAAATATTATAATAGTAAGATAGGTTCAAACTTACTCCTTTATATAATAAAAATCATTTCAAACTCATCCATAAAATTCTTATATGGAATCAATTTTCTCAAATTATATTTATTTTGGTGTGTATAATATCCTTTATTTGATTGTTTAATTATTGAAGAAAATTATGCATCGTCATTATCCTACCATTTAATTTAATTATTCATTTCAAAAATCCATGAAAAATAAGAATAAAAATATAGAGGAGGTAAGAGCCACCCTTAGTCATAAAAGACATGTGACACACACCTGGTGGTTCGCTACGCACTATGAGAACATGGTGACATGATCTCCTTGTCTCACAAAATCCCTATGGATGTTCATCAACATCATACAAAACACCTCAGGTATGTCCATCAATATCACTTCAGACAAATTTCTTGTAATTTATTTAATCCTTAAGGCGGAGAAATAATGAATCTGGTCAAAAATATTAGTATGTTTCGTTAAAATTATATCTATTATAATAATTTGAACTTTACTTTTAAAATCATTTATATTGAATTTTTTTTACCTTATAATCCAAAAAAAAGATATTAAATGAGTAGATATAAGGAATTATAAGGGCTAGTTAGGATTTATATGACTTTATAATGAATATTTTTAAGCAAGAACAATAATTATCATATGTTTGTGGAAAGAGATATGACTATATGACCAGCAATATTTCAGAGTTCATAAATGAGGTAATCAAGGGTGTTTCTAATCTACTAATCACATGGTTAGTAAAAGATATAGTTTAACGATGTCCAAAGTATATTATCGAACACCCCCAAAATTCTTATAATGGGATAAAACAGGGGATTCAATTTAGTTGAAACTTCCAGATATACATTTACAAGATGTTATAGGATACATCTTCATTTCATGTTAAAATAATATACAAGGAAATGAGATTAATTTAGGAAATAGCATGCCATTAAAAACACTTAGGAAGAAATTTTCTAGTGATAATGGTATTACTAAACACATGTACCTTAATGTTTTCCATAAATTGAGGTATCCCTATGAATATGTCATTACATATTGTTCATCGATTAACTTATCCCACTAAGAATTGTTAATATGATAGATCAATAGGGAAAAATATTTTATAAGAGGTCTAAACCATGTCACCTTCTTTTCAATCTCTAATACCATATATTTAACCTCAATCACCCACATTCATTATATATTCATATAATTTATAAATTTCTATAATGGAAGTTTAAAATTAACTTATGAATATTTTCTACGAGTGTCTTGCATTATGTGAAGTATTCATCCTGCTCATTATAGACTAGTGGAAATTGATATTAAACTCACTCCACCACATTCAACGTTTTTTCAACTAGGTGCATCTATTCCACAGCCTCATGAACTTTCTATAATACATAAAGTGATGTATTTTATAAGATAACCACACTCATTTTTCTATGAAAACGTAGTATCATTTTCAGTACATCGGCTTATCCTAAGGATTCTCATTAAACATTTATTGTCTTGGTTTCCAAAGGTAACTAGACATTACTTTGATACCAACTATATCGAACCAATATTTTCATACTTAAATAGTATATAATATTATCTAAATTTTTATTACATATAAATACAATCAACATCAAAAAAATATTAACTTTAAAATAATTGACACAGAACAACTGGAACATAAAATATATACTTCATTTCCTTATTAAATTCTTCACAACAAGAACCCTTATTTGAATTATATTTATGTAATAGTTTCTTTATAACATAGGGAATTGTAACCATATAAAATATGATATGATATGGTTAATAATGGTATAAATAATTGATATAAATCAATGATCATAATTTAATATAATAAAAGAATATGGGTATGAGAACATGATCATGACTTTTAATAATCACACCAAATCAGTAAGAGATCATTAGTCATAAACCATGGGGTTAGTTTAAAAAAAATAAGACATAAGAATAAAGAATCTTAAATAACAAATCATGTTCCTTGAGAAAATAATATATGAATAAGGAATATTTTTTTGGCATACATATAAGTAAAAAATAATTTCATTGGTTCATTTCCCTTCCAAGACTATCATATATGGTCTGTTTTAGTGTTTTAATTATTCCTTAAAGGATTTTTAGAAAACCATAATTATGGTTATAACATATTTTATTATACATATTATAAATTATTTAATGAATTGGAACTATTATTTTTAAATTTTATTAATTAATAAGACAAAACGAGTTTGTAATGATCGAAAAAAGACCAAAATAATCTAAATGATTATCATTAAAGATATATACAATGATGGATTCTTATATCTAGAAAACAATATTATATAACACCATTAAATCTTATGGATGTTCATTAATGACATATAATTTCAATTCTTTAGGATTTTTGGACTTTAAAACACCCATACTATCATCATGTTTCTAATAAATCGATTCTCTAGAGATAAAATTAATTAACGAATATTATTAATTGTAGATTATATTATAATATATTGAAAAATATTGGGAGAGAATGAATATAATTTGAGGATTATGTTTATTAAATTTAGAAATGATACGTTGTACACTAATTTTGAAATGTGTGAAATCTGGATATAGAATGTTTCATTCATCGGTCAAGTGGTCCCAATATAGGTTATATTTGTGGACTAACACATTCACGAAGTGATGTGACTCTCTTTTCATCACCACACCATATAAATGATATGTATAAGTATATTTAAATCAATATTATTTTATTTATGATATTATTATATTTCTATAACTATAATATATTACTTTCCTCATTCCCATAATGATCATTGAAAAATTGAAATGTTACTCATGCATATGTATGAGCCACCATCTCCCTGATTGTAACGTATATCATTTCTCAATATCAATTTTCATAATTAGTATTAAAAGTATAATAAATATATAAAGAAGATAATTATTTCATAATTATTTTTCTAGATATTATGGAACAATGATCAAATTAATAATACTGAAAATAAAAAAATAAAAATATATATGAATCAGAAAGAAGTTACTTCCTGAAACATGACTCTAATATGGAATCGTTAATAAATGGGTAATAAAATGACATAAGTAAATAATATACCGAATGATATATATATATATATATATATATATTTGTGTGTGTGTGTCGGTTTTATATAATATAGTTATAATAAACTTTTATTTATTAAATTGGAAGTTTGAATGAGTACAATGGAGGTTGTGACTTACAATAATGTTTTTCAGTCACACTTTTTACATCAATGAGACACATGTCAAATTCACCACATATTTAATTTATGTGGTGTGTAAAATTTCCATGAATTTATTTTATGGTTATTATCTTGAAAATTATTCTGATTTACATATCCATTTTCTATTCTCTCTTTCATTGGGTTTATGGTTCAAAAGTTCCCAAAGTGGTATGTGATTTTTTGTCTCAATTTTCTTTCATTAAGACATATGGTGATGTACCTATATTTATTTAAGTGGTGTATATACATCCCCTCTTTCATGAAATATCTTCAATATATTTAACCTCATTATATTTTATGTTTTTTAATGATATTACTTCAAGGGGAATATATTTCAAAGTTACCAAAGGGGTAAATATATTATGTTACAATATCATCATTTTTTTGGATTGTTTATAACTATGTTTCTAATGATAAAATATTATAATCCTTCTCTCTAAAAAACTCATGAATTTACTTATCCTCTGGTTATTTCATGAGAATAAATGCTTTCCTTTAATTTTCCTCTTTTTCTATAGTCAAATTTTTAAAAACAATATTATTTTAAAACAATCGTCTTTATTTCACTCTTTGGCCAAAAAATAATTTTTGTACCAAACCATGTTTTCTTAAAATGTTTTCAAAAATGTTTTTAACAATACTATAATGATTTATTTAAAAAATTTCTACCCATTTTTTACTTTTATGAAAAATATTAAATTAATCTTCTGGTCATTTTCTAGACAATACCCATTTGGCCTTTATTGAAAATGTTAAAATAATTATTGTTTTAACATGTACGACATGAATAGAATTTTTCACACTAACGACCATTGTTTACTTTGAAATTTTTGTTTATAAATTTTCAGTAATATTTTCAAAGAAAATAATTTGGAAAAAATATGTTATAAAAACTATTTGTAAACTCATAAATTATATTTCCCTCAATAAATTATTTTAATGATTTTTAAATCTTCCATTATTTTTTCCCCCATTAATTTTAGTGATAGGTAATAAAAACATATGTCATTGGGAATGTTTTTGAATAATAATACAACATTAAATGTTATTCCCATCAAGATTTTAAATATGTAAAATCTGAATGTTAGAGGTTGACATGCACAAAATAAGTATATTTGAAATAAAAAAACAAACATGGAATAATCATATAAATAAAACTTATAAATCCATAACAATTTACATAATCATAAAAAATATCCAAATTTTATATAAAAAACTTTATTACAATAATACACGTACACCAAAAATAAAAATAGGATAAAAGAATGTTAAGGTGGAATGATACATATAATGTATCTTAAATTAGTGTTAAATTCATACCATCAGTATTTATACTATTTTTTTGTATGGTGAACTACAGCCTCACAAAACGATGGTTGTTACCCATTATATATAAGTGTGTGTAAGTGTAAGTATAACCCATAGATTAAAAATATCAAATTATATTTAGGATACTGGTGTTATTATAAAACTATAAAGTAATAATATTTTAGGGATTGAAGAATGGAAATAAATGTAAAGAGATTGAGGAAATTTGTTAACACTTAATTAGGTAACTACTTTTGGTTTGTACCAAAAGGGTTTTTTGGATTACTTTCTAGACAAGGGAGGGTTTCAAGGCCAATGGGAGAGACTTCGGGAAGATATTTGTGAATATATTTGCTGAAAATAAGTTGTTTGAGAGGCATTAGGAATGGAGAGAGGTGGTGGCCTTTTATAGGGGAGGAAAAGGACTCACTTGGTTTTTTGAAAACAAGTTAGGTGTAACCTAGTTTTTACCTAACAAAAATCATAAAAAACAACCAAACTAGATAATTTAAGGTTTACGGATGAATTATGTTCCAAAAAATGGTTTTTTACAAGTTTATAGGTCATTTTGGCCCCTATGATAATATTTTAGTTCTTTATTATGCTTATTCTTACCATAATAATTATATTTAATTTTAATCATTTTCACTTATAATTTTGGTAAAAAAAGAAAGTTGATATTATTATACAATATAAATTATGATGATTCTATATTTGGAATCCATTTTTAAAAATTCTAATCATATAAGTGCTAAAAATTAATTTAAAATTCATCCTAGTGGGGGCACAACGATGCAGGTTTTAAAGTAAAAAAATAAAAAATGTTTTTTATGTTTTTATAATCAATTTCAATGTCAAATTTATTAAAAAGACATAAAAGGTATTAATTCATAAAAATATTATCTAATTGAGGATATTCCAAGAACCTAATAACACATAATTATTTAGAGGATACCTTATTTATTATTTTATTATGGTTGAATAACGTTTAAGTGATGTTGAAGAACAAAAAACAAAGACATATAGATAAAAACAATACCACTTATTTGGAATTCCTCCTTACTTAATAAATTAATACTACTAAGGTTGGAATTTTAAGTATACCAATACTTCCAGAATGTTGGGAGGGGGCTATAATAAAGGATGGTTTTAGGTAATGGATTAAAAAAGTGTTGTGTGGTGTTTAGGGTTGAAAAGAAGAGGTACCCATTTATAAGAGAGGGGAGAGGCATTATTGAAATTTCTAAAAATATTAAACAGTAATTAGACTATTATAAGTCAAAATACATCCAAATAGAAAATAAATGCACAGGGGGGGAAATTTTAGACCATATATTATTACCCTAGTTCTTATTTAATATTTTTATAATTTTCAAATAATTTAATAAAATATTAATTCCAAAAAATATCATTATTATCAAATTTGATATAATTAATCACATAAAATATAAAAAAAATTTAATATTTAGTTTTCTTTTGATTATAAGAAACTTTTTTTAGACTTTACTTAATTATTCAAATTTTCATAAAACCAGTTATAATTTTAAAATTAGTATTTTTTTGAATAAAAGATGATTTTAATTAAAAATTGAATTTCTCATATTTGGAAAATTATTTTCATAAAATTGAGTTCATTTTTAAATTTTATGCATAAAATATGTCTACATTTAATTTTTATTATTTTTCTAAAATAGATGAATTTTTGTGAATTATAAAATATGGTAATTTATGATATATATACATTATAATGATAAATACATTATTCCTTGAGTCATCAGAGATGTAAAAAACATAATATAGAACTATCCTTATCTATTTACTGTATTTAGTCATGGAATCATCATTATTTTTTTCTTGATCCAAAATAAAAAACAAATGAATAAAATAATCAAAAAGTGACACTCTTCTACAATATAAATACTACCCCTCAAACTAATCATAAAACGTATAGATATATAATAAGGATGGTATAAATACAACATATCCATATTGGATCATATTTATAATAAATTATTGTGTCATTGAGGAATATAAATATTATAAAAATGACATTAAAAATATTTCTGAGGAAAATAACATATTTCTTTATGAGCTGTTTAAAACAAAACGTTCAAAAACTATTATAAAAATTCTTTTCTTTGAAAAAAACATTAAAATTTATAAAGGATGAGTTAAAATATAGATTGTTCATGGTGGGGGGAAATTACATACATTCCATACATGTTAAAACCTATATTCTTCTCGAATTATTAGAAAAAGTCAAACGGGCCTTGTACGGAAAAGGACAATACTTTCAAACCATTTTTTAAAAATTCAAACCATGGAAAAAATTTCGTTAATAAATAATTTTTATAATTTTAAAAAAAAATTGAAAATATTTTTAGAAAGTGGATATAGAAGTAAACAATTCTTGACCTCAGAGAGATATGAAATCATATTTTATAAAAAATATCTTTTCCATTTTTAGAACCAATGAGTGAAAAAATTGTAAGACTACTTTAAATAATAATTAATAACCATATGGAAAAAATTAAATGGGTTTATTATCCAATATCAAGTAATTTCATTCACTATAAATTCAATAGTAAACAATCCTCATTTAAACTAGATTGTGAAATAAACACATACAAAGATAATAATATTTAATTGAGAATCAAACAACAAATAAATTATTTATATCAAATTTAAATCCACATAAAACTATTTTGAATAAAAAATACATCAAAATCTATTAGAGAAATAATTTTATAATATTAAAGTCAACGAAGAAGTAATATTTTTCAATGAAAAAAATTGAATTATTAAATTCTTTACAACTTGGTAAATTTTATGTAAAAATACATTTGGATGAAATGATTTCATTTGAAACATAAAATATAATTTATTATTATGTAATAATTATATTACATGTCTAAGTATTAGTATATAAACAATATAAAATAAATTAGGTGCATAACATTACAATATTCCTCAGTGAAGTGAAATTATGATGAAGTAGCTTGTCTCATGCTTCTGTTTGGTGGGTGTGTTTTAACCTTATTAATATGTTTTAAAGCATGTTATTAATTTATTATAGAAATATATCCATATATATAACATCATATATTATATTCTTAAATCATTTTACCACCTTTTTATTATTAATATTTCATTGTATTAATTATTGTGGTTGTTAATTGACTTATTTTATTATACATTTTTTTCATGAAAGATCTGGTTATTGTGTATATGGTAGAGATATATCATCTCCAAAAATGATAATAATTTTATAAATATAATCTTTCTCATCAGATAAATTTTTTGAATCATTATTTATATTTGAACATCAAGAATGGATCACATCATTTTGTGGAGATTGTAGGTCGTACATACAAAAGAGGGACATTGTCATTTACTTAATGGTTAAAATGGTATGGATGTGGGTGATATATTAATTTTTATAATAAATATAATTAAATATATAAATTAAATGTATTTAGGAAATTTATCCCTTTTACCATTCTTATAAAGAGTATGTAAACAATGAATCACATCACTTTGTGAGGTGGTAGTTTGTCGTACTCACGAGAAACATTATCATATTATAAATAGAAAGGAATGGATGAAGATATATGTGATATTAAAATTAAAAAAGTATAAAAATATCATAAATATCATATAAATATTTCAAATATGTCTTTATTTGAAACCTTGAATGGTTTTGATGGAAAACTAATAATATTTTCTCATGAGGCGGTAGTTTACCACACACAAGATTGAATATTTTTTTCATTTTATAGATGAGGAGATGGATATTGAATATTCTCTAAACATAATAAAATTTTAGTATATTAAATATAATTAAAAAATTATACAATTATTTTTTATTTATATTTGAAATATGAGTAAGAATAAAAAATAGATATGTTTGTTTAAGAATCTTGCCAATTCTTCAGATAACTTTTTTAGGGTCGCAACAAAATTATTATTAGGTTTTAATTCTAATCAAAAAAGGTCCTTAGGATTTTTTTTATGGGATTAAGTAGGTTATTTAGGATGTTATTGTTTGAAATAAAAACAGTTTTAATTATGAAGGGGGGGATAGGGTGTGGATTTTTATAAGTGGGGAGGGGACACACATGAAATTATTATAAAGAATCAAGTATACCAATGTTTTTCACACTATAAAGGCACCCAAAATTGTGTATAAATGTTCCTCATACGTGATAATGTCTAAATATATCCATTAAATTTGTTTTTGGAAAGTTAAAAAGTAATTTTAGACCTTGTCTATTTAGATTAACCCCTAGTAAATCAGTTTTTACCTTAAACATGGTAACTAATTTTTATAGCATTTCATACTAATAATTGTAAAAAAATTATGTCTACTTTATTAGATAATATAAATTATTCTCATGTAAAATATGGAATCCATATTTTAAAAATTAATTTTACCACTTCTATGAATTTAATTTATTAAAATGAATTCCATATTTTAAATCAGAATAATTTATATTATCTAATACGGTTGATATATTTTATATTTTCATGTATTTAATGTTATAATAACATAAAAATGGGAAAAAATGACACAAAATTGAAATTTTATGATTATGGACGAAATTAAATCATCCAATAAAATTATGTTCTCTATTAGTGTTATTTTATAGTTCTTATAATTCTATTTATAACATTAATTACTTGATTTACCATTTACCATGGTAAAACAATTACTATGGTTACTATATATATTCACCAAAAAATAAATGGGACATATTTAAAAACATTGGACCCATTGATTCCAAATATGGAATCAAATTATAAAAAATCAAAAAATTTATTTCAATGAATTCAAATTATAATTAAAATAGAAAAAAGATATGAAATTATTTTTTCAGAAAAATGGCCCTTTAAAAAATCATTACTGAATTCGACTATAAAATTTATTTAAAAACCATAATTGTATAATATATAATAAAAATGTACAATTTTAATTATAAAACTAATCCAAACTAAAATTTTACATTATAATTGCATTAATATAATATCTAACTTTTACTAAAATCGTTATTTTCACTTCTCATCGAAAAATGATTATTTTAAAAAAACTATCAAAAAGTAATCATAAGATAATATTGAATTAATGGATTCAAAAGTAAAATTTATTTTTAAAATTGAAATTATATAACTTTTAATCATGATTTTAAATATAAAATTATAATACAATGAAACCAATTTTGGTTAAGAAATTTATTATCCATTTGACCAAAAAAGTACTTAATATTTTATAATATTTGACTAATCAATATATATAAGACATTAAAATGATTTATTATTATATAACCTGGGTTGATAAAATTTTTATTCACTTATAAAAATAGATCACATTAACCCTCTATGATTTACATATCCTAATAAAAATTTCATTATAAATATGGAAAATTACCTACTAACCATTTTCTCCAAAATATTTTCGAAGCCATTCATTTCCAATGTACCTATAAAGATGATGTTCAGGGCCCCGACATGATTTTTATTCAATCGTTAACCATTTATTCATAATCTATCACTATAATAAAACCCTAACCACTATAATATAATGAAATCATTATCATTAGTATGAATAGTTGGTATTATATTGATGCAAAAATAATTATTTATTCCTTCCCATCCATATAGAATAAAATGAATGACCATCATGCTCTTCTGCATACAAACACCTCCATGAAGAGACATCATACATTTTTCACTACGAGTCACTTCTCTAGTTTTAAAAATTGAATTAAACAATTAATTTTAAAAATATAATATGATTATGATAATTGAGAGAAAATTATGATAGAACTATAATACAACTCATTCATTAGGAAATGAAAATGTAAACCATGTTTTGGGTGGACAACCGCCTCCATTAATTTACTTATCTCATTTTACATCTAGTTTATAATGATTTATTATACTATCATAAAATATGATTCAATACCATAACAATATCTATATAAATTGATTATTTTATAATAATTAATAAATAAACATGGTTTATTTATTTATATACCTGGGATTTCATCATTAGAGACCCCAAAACATCAAAAGACCATAATTCTATTTGGGTTTCAGTAGATCATGCTATAAAATCAACACATTTCCTTACTATCATAGAAGATTTATCTATTGATAAACTTTATAAGATATACATTAAGTTATAGAGGATTACCAAATTCTATAGTATCTGATCAAGATTTGAGACGTTCATCATGAGTGATTTCTTTAGATCTTGGTTTGATGAATACCTGATATTCAATATTTTCAAAATCGTTCTTCATTGAAACAAATTGCTACTGTGGGTGCAGTTCATTGTTGGGTGTACGATAGAGGTTTGGTGATAATAGAGGATGACCAGAGGCTGATCAGAATGGATTTTTAGTACCTGTTCATTTTGGTTTTGATTGTACGGCTACAAATGGCACGAGTGGGATTTTGCCGAGAAAATTCAAATCCCAAATCTACAATATCTGATTATAGGTGTGTTATCAAACCCAAGATCTATAATCTCTGGTGAGTTAAATGAAGGTGATGATGAATGTAGGTGGTATGGAGGAAGAAACCTATAGATCTTGAAAATCCTATATTATAATTCATGTAATTCGATGATACACATAGTGTGGGATGCCCAAGGTATGGTGTTAGGGTTTTTGGAGAGTGTTAAATATCACACACCATGTGACCCTATCACACACCATGTGACACGTGTTCAACAGCTTGACATGTATCTTAAAAGATATAGGGGAATAACTAGGTGTACATAAGTTGGTACATGGGCACTACAACCCCAATAAATACACCGTCATAAACCTATGAAAAATATTTAATAACATTTTAAAAAAAAGATGTTCGGTTGTCATTATTTGAAATTTCGTACTTTAATATTAGAACTTATAGGTTTTACCATGAAATAAAATATCCCTTGACCTCTCTCTTCTCTATGATCGTTACATTTTTCACCCAAAGACTTTTCTTTTCTCTATTAATATTTTTTTAAACATGTACTCTTTTATTCTCTCATTCTCACATCTCCCCCCATTCTCTCTCTTCTCCTTTTCCCACATCTTTTCTTGATCACTCATTTTATTCTTCTCTCTCAAAATATTATTCAAAAGTTACTAATGTGGTAAGGGTTTGATGTTATGATGTCGTTTATTTTAGGATTATTTTTTATTATTCTTTTTATGATGAAATATTATGATATATTTCTCCTGAACATCATGACATTTATTATCCTCTGGTTATTTCTTTAGAATACATTTTCTTCATGAATGATTTTTTTAAATAATAAATATCTTTATTAAAAATTGAGTGCTTATTTCTTAAGAATTTATAAATTGATTATAATATTTTTTTATATATCATAAAGTATTTAATACTATTAATATATTATAATTTAATTGCTAGGTTATAATGGTTATATTTAAATAATCATCATTTTTTTGGGTTTAGTGTCACGTGTCACAAATTCTATCGAACATAGTTTCCCCTTTAATAAACTCAGGGTTTTACATTACTCCTCTCATAAATAATTTCACCTTATAAATTTTATATTACAGATCAAGGTAAAAATAGGTGAGGTTATATATAATTCATTAGATGTTTTAGTTCCCAAGTTTCCACTTTGTATTTATGGTTCCACTATAGTAATTTGATCAGGTGAGTTTTCTTTTTGTGTAGAAGTTTATCTCTACCATCCTAGATCTTCACCAGATTCTCCTCACAAGAGAAATTACTTTTTAGCAGTACTACCTGTGAATTTAAAATATGTGAGGTATTTGGTATATACTTTCTTAATAGGGATACATATAATACATCATGTACTTAATAAGGGGTTGGTGGGAGTGATATTTGATAAGCCACAACTCCAACGTGATTGAGAATCTCAAGGGGATAATGTTCATGGGGATTAACTTTCCCTTCTTCCTAAATCTCATGACTCTCTTCCATGGAGATATGTGGATAACCACATTATTCTTTACATAAAATTCTATGTCTAGTTGATGATTTTTATCATAACTTGTCTGTAAGATTTCTATAGTCTTTATGTGTTATTGAATGGTCTTAATCTTTTCTACCATCAACTAAAACATTTCATGTCCCAACATCTTTCGTTCACTTATTTCATCCCCACATGAAATTGTTCTACAACTCATTCTGTAAAGTGATTCATATAGATCCAATTAGATGTTTTATTAGAAGCTATTATTGTATGAGAACTCAACCAAAGGAATATATTGATTCCATTCTCCCGTTAAGTCCATAGAACATTCTCTCAAAATGTCTTTTAATGTCTGAATAGTTCACTATGATTGTCCATCCATTTGGGAATGATAATCCATACTAAACTTTAGCTCAGTATTTAATACATGCGGGAGTCTCTATAAAACATAGAAGTAAATATCATATCTCAGTTATATGCAATTGATAGTGGTGTTCCATATATCCACATAAACTATATGATCTATATATTTACAATTTTATCATGTGATAAGTCCTCTTGAATTGAAATAAAGTGAGCTGTATTTGTAAAACAATCCACCATAACAAATATGGTATTGTTTCCTCTTTATGTATTTGGAATATTGATGATAAATTAAATGGTGATATTTTCTCACTTCTATGTAGGTATGGTTAATGGTTGCATCATACCCTTTAAATTTTTACTTTCATCCTTCACTTGTTGACATAATAGACACTTTTATGTCTATCCTATAATCTTTTTATTCACATTATCCCACCAATAGTTATCTCAGAGATCTTGATACGTCTTCATGATTCCTAAGTAGATAGAGGAGGTAGATATATGTGCATTATTCAACAGATGCTCCTTTATCTTTGGATTTGATGGTATACATAGTAGTGACACTAATATCATGACTCCTTCACCAATTTTAAACTCTGAGTATTTCCCTTTTCTTACAGATTCCACGTTCTTCAGAATTCCCACACCATTACTTTAAGATTCCTTTAACTTCTCCAAAATGGATTGTTTATAAATCATATGAGAAAGTAATGAAGATATTATTTTCTTCATGATTCCCATGTCTATTCTTTTAAAGTCTTAGAAGATTGAACCCTTCTCAATTCTCATCATTAACAAAATTATTGAATCAATTTTACATACATCATTTTCAAATTTTTTAGATTTTCCATGTTGAAAATGGATTGAGCAGCCAAAGTACTTGATCAGCTCCAACAGTCTTCATTGGAGCATATAGATCTCATTTTATGTGAATATATATTTTAACCTCTTATAATTGTTATATATTTTTCTCTTATCCCCAAATAGATAATGTCAATATATTTTCAACGTGAAAATCATTGTAGACAACTAAAAATAATGTGTGGGATAGTAATGCTCATGAACTTTCAACTTCCTTAATACATAGGTATTAATTAATCATTTTGAATCAGTACATAGAATGATCCCTTCTTTGAAGCATCACAGTGTGTGACAAAAAAGACATGATGTCCCACCTTGAATTCTAGAGGTCAATGATGATGATCAGAATAAGACTTCCTCCTAGAAAATTCTATAGCCACATACTTCTAGATTAGTTGTACCTACTCTTATGTCTCATTAACGAGACAAGGATCCATCGTTTTTTCCTTAACTAACGCTGAAAAATACATAGTTGAAGGACATGGCCTATAATAAGGGACCCCATAAAGAGCCACCTGAACTGTTTCCTAAAATATTTTATTTTAGGAATACTCAACAAGAGTTATATGTTTCTCCTATGAACCTCCAAAATCATGGACATGTGCACAAATCACGCCATCTAACACACAAATTGTACCCTTCGACCAATCATCGATCTGAGGGTGATATTTTGTACTTAGAAGAACCTAGGATCCTAGTGACTTATCCAACCCCATCTAGAATCATGATGTAAAATGGGAATCTTCATCTAATATGATGTAATGAGGAACTCCATTAAGGTGTACAGTATACTGAATAAAAATCCTACTAATATCATCAAATGTGAATGTCTCTCAAATGGGTAGGAAGTGTGTGGCATTGGTCAACCTACCAATTATCACACGTACTATATCATTGCCTTGAGGTGATCTCAGAAAACCCATCAAAATATCAATGGTGATGTCATCCCATTTCCACTCAGTAACAGACATAGGTTGTAGAAGTCTTATGAGCCATTGGTGCCCTGCTGACATATGAAGTGCCTAGTCATTTAAGGACTCGGGAACGCTCTGAGAGTGGAGGGGTGAATCAGGGTTTCAAAATTTTCTTTTTAAACTGATGGATCAAATTCCCATGTTGGTAGGAACTTATTAAACATTTCATACAAATGCAATCAAAGACATGACACAACAATTTTACTTGGTACACCACAAAGGGCTACATTAAAGGAGCATACGTCGACAATGTGTCGATCATAAAATAGTCCGCAAATCATCACAAGATTTGGAATACAAAGGTTCAATCACAGTCACTCTATACCAAGTGTACTTCCTTTACAATGGTTTAGGGATATCTCATTGCGTCCCTCAGATATCTTTCATCGAATCCCCTGATCTCACTACTTTGAGAGATGTTTAACTCATTTTATTGACTTGAAGGTTGATTTAATAGATTGGCATTGAGGTTGTTGTCTCTATTCAGCAAGAGACACTACTTGAATCAATGATATGAGTATATTCAAACTGAAATCTCTTTGCACTTAAACCTTATATTCAATACTATCCTTTGTGAACCCCCTTTGTGATGATCAACCCTTCACATAGCACATACCTTCGCAGAGCACACTGATTTTCAGAACACACAGCTTCTCAGAGCTCACTACTTTGTATAGTTCAACCATTTTCAGATATCATGCCTTCATAGAGAAAACACCTTCAAAAAGCTCAAATTCCTATATGGAGCCAACTTTCATCGTCAAGAACACTACATTCATGGAACACCTTACTTCGCGAAGAACACTGATCCAACACAGAATGTCCCATCTTCACAAATCACTCAATACAAAGAAGCATTAAATTAATTCAAGACCAAATTAGTCTTTCAGAAAATCACAAGATTTCATGGAAAATGGATCTATGTAGAACCCATTAATTTTAGAAATTAGAAAAACTCTAGATTTTTCTCTCTCAAGTTCCTGTAAAATGAAGAGGGGTGGCCTCATATTTATAGGCATGGTTGAACGCTGAGCACCACTTATTATGGCATGATTTATGAATCTTTCAAAAACATCTTAGACATGTATCTCACTTCACAAAGCTCCATGAATATTCCTTGTTCTCAATGGTCTTTGTAACCGTAGAGTTCTCCACCAAATCTCTTCACAACACCATAATGATTCAATCGTAAAGCCTTCCGTCAAACCTTCACATTGTCGCAATGCTCAAATTGTCTAAATCATAAAGCACACCATCACAATCTTCATGTCTTTGCGAAATACCCTTCATGAATCACATATCTACGAAACTCATGAATTTTCTACATTTTCATGAGATCATCAAGAAAAATCACTTTTCACAATGCTTCCCATTATACAAATTTTGGACCCCAAAAATTTGGAAAACACATGGAAATGACGTCATCTTTAATACTGCATATGGCTTGAACTATATGATCCCTTTCATTGAAATCTTTTTAATAAAACATTAGAGGATTGAAAATAAACACAAACCAAAATCCATTTCCAAAAATGAACATCCTTGGTTCCAATAGGGATAAAACCTACAATCTTCCCCTTCATACCTAGCCACCAATACTGAGAACAGATGTATTGGTACATCTTTATAAGACCACGACGAACTACCAACAAAAAGTTGTGAGATTCCTTCATCAAATCTTATTGATGCATTGTAGAGACCCATTCAATATGAAACCATAGTGGACGCCGGTTCCAAAGGGATGGTTATACTAACATCATGTGTCAACTATTTGATAGGGATGGGTATATTACCCATAATAGGTGATATTTGGCATAGTCAAAGAGACATGCTCAGAGACACCCCAATACTATCCAATGTAGGTCTTTACCATTACAAGGATGAACATAGATCCTCAGGTTTAGAATTTAATATTTTCAGTTAATTTAAATGTTTTAATGGTTGTAATTGTAATTTCTTCTTACACAATTCTATATGGATTTTATTCTATAATAGTTATATTTAGGGATTCAATTGGTGGTGTACTACTGAGTATACAAATAAGTGGGGAATATATCTGACCATTCCAAATTTATTTCCCAACCATCTAACTATGACATGATCAAGGAGTCACAAATGAATGATCTAGAGCTAAAAGAGGTGAAATAAGTTAAATAAGGGAAGCTGTAAGAGTTTCACATTGATGATGATGGTTTTAGTTAGTTTGGAACTAGATTTTGTGTGTATTTATCATATGAGATAAAGAAGGAGATACTTGATAATATGGATATCTCATTTTTCTCTATCTATACTCAAAGTAAAAAAGATGTATTGTGATATTCTATAGCACATATGGTGGGACAACATGAAAAGTGACATTGCAAAGTATATTTCAAGGATCCTAGTATATCACCAAGTTAAAGAATAGAAACATAAGTCAAGGGATTATGTAACCATTAACTATACCCACATGGATGTGGGATAATGTCACTATCGACTTCGTTGTTGGTCTCCCAAATACATCCAAATGAAATAATGTGGTATGGGTTGTGGTGGATTAACTCACCAAGACTGATAACTTATTCTTAATTCGGGTTGATTTCTCATTGGAATAACCTTCCAATATATATGTGAAGGTGAGTCTACATGGTTTACCACTTTTAATGGATTCTGATCCTAATATAAGGATCTAATATAAATTTTGGATATGTTTCTAACATGATTTAATTAATGAACTGAATTTCATTATGTTCTATCACCCCCAAACCGGTGTCCAATCTAAAAGGAATATTTATACAATCGAGGTCATGCTGAGAGTTTGACCGGTGGAATTAAAATGAAGATGTTATCAATATATCCCCTTACTTGACTTATAATCAAATAATATATTCTACTCAAGTATTCAAAAATATCCATATCAAGATCTATATGGTAAGAGATGTATAACTCTTAATTTTTTGGAATGAAGTTGGGTTACAAAAGATAAATGTACATGATCTTGTGAAAGATATAGTTGAAAAGTTTCAATCCATCCAACAAAATATAAAATCCACTTAGATTCGGTAGTAGAGTTATGTTATAAACCATCAATGGGACATAAAGTTTTAAGTTGGAGAAAACGTTTTCCTTGAATATCACCATGGAATATATTCATGTGGTTTAAAGGGAAAGGGAATCTTTTACCTAGGTACATTGGTCCCCATAAAATCTTTGAACGCCTAGGAGAAATGGTATATTTCCTTTCACTTTCACTAATTATAGATGAAGTTAATAACATGTTCTATATACCACACATGATGTAGTAAATACCTGACCCATCAATGGTACTGAATCTTAAGATGGTGAAACTAGAGAATTAACTCTATTATGAGGAGAAATCAGTTAATATCTTGGATGGTAGAGACAAAGTTCTATACAAAAATAAAACTCACATTGTTTAAGTGTTTTGTATGAACCAAAAGTATGAATATGTGAAACAGGAACCAATGGAAACAATGAAACAATATTAATCTCATTTATAAATAACACCCCTCTTTCCCCCCTCTTCTCGCACCTCTCAAGACTTGTACTTAGTCCAAATTATACTCATATATCTCCCTAATCCCCTCTACCACATCCATGAGCTATTAGTCTCATAAAAATACCAAAAACTCTCCCATAAGAAGGCTCTCTAGGAAGATATATTCATCATCATCTCTCGTTTCGTCTCCTATTATACTAGAAATGAAAACACCGCCCAGATGTGTTAATTCATCACCTTCAAGGATGACGAGTTTTCAATATCATTTACCATCATAATGTCTAGTCAACAAACCATTTTTATGGTTGAACTAGACTATAATATATTTTTTATGTCTAATTTAAGGTTTTCAAATCTTTTACACGCATGATATAAATTTATAAAGAAAATTGTGTTTATTGTGATAAAACAATGCCAATTAACAAAAACTGTTATCATTAAAGTTTTATATAATGAGTTATCTTCACTCAAAATAACCAAGTGAATTTTACAACCATGTAATATTTTGGATATTCACTAATAACATATAACTATAATTCTTCACAACCATCCTCACATTAAATGTTTATCCTTACATGTACATATGTATACCAATCATGAAAACCAAGAAACAAATGCTCCCAAAACAATGAAATTGAACCTCTTAACCCACCAAAAATGTCATGTAAGAACTTTATAAGGTTATAATAAATCAAATAATTGTATAATTGGTTATTTTCATTTTAATTAATGAATATAAATTTGGTTATATAGGAAATTAAGATCAAGTTAAGTATACCATCATACATAAGACAAGGGATTTTACCCTAACCTCCATTATTCTTTTGGGTTGTTCAATATTTCTTTTCACACAAATGAAGTTATATAATATTTTTAGGCACAAATTATAAATTTAGTGTATATGATCCAAAATCAGGTATCAATATCTATTAATAATTATCTATCGTGGATATACATGTTTTAAAATGATTCCCTCCTCAATTATTCCAGATAAGAAATCATGTTTTAAGGGAACATTCTGAATTCTTACCCATTTTCATGTTCACTATATCATCTATTTTAATCCACCATTGTTTTATAAAATAAATAATTTTATTATGAAAATCTTCTGGGCTCACTTCTGGTTTTATATAAAATATTATTCCCTTTTCTATTTTAAATTATCTTTAGTATTTTCCTTAAAATCGCAAAAATATGTTTTAATGGTAAAATTTCTTATATACTATTCTTACATGTAATCACTTATATTTGAAATAAATTATCATGATATATGCCTACTTTACCTTAATAATTTTCATGTATGTTTTAATTCCATTCTTTCATGGACACTAGTATGATACACCCATTTATTATGCTTTATGATATGATTATGATACGCATTTCTTTCCATGGGTACCGTTATGTTTATGTGTGATTGATTATGTATAATTCTTCATATGGAAAACATATTCCTAAACATTTTATGATGTATGTGACAGGATAGTGCTCTAATTAATTGGGTAATGTTGAGTCTCATGAGATGTTATGTGTAAAGGGATATCACTTTTCACATCCCAGAGTATCAACTAATCCTATACAAGTGTGAAAAGGAAGATGAAACTCCTTTATAATCATTGTCTCAAGTGTGGGTAATATTTCATTTTGAGCTAGAATATCTTACTCAAATGACTAAGACAAAGAAGATGATACTCTTAGAAGATAAGCCCATCGGGAGGGATTACACTGATGTATTCCCTAAAGAATTGTATGGTCTTCCTCCTAATTGAGATGTTTAGTTCTCAATTGAAATTATTCCTCGATCCCAAAAGACACCTTATAGAATGGCCACTATTGAGATAGAAGAGATAAAAATGAAGTTACAATAGAATCTATAAAAGGGTTTTATATGCTAGAGTGCTTCTCCATGGGGTGCACCAGTCATGTTTGTTAAGAAGAAGGATTGATCAATGCATATCTATATTGAAGTAATTTTATTCTTCAAAAAACTTTTTCTTCAAAAATGACTTTTATTATTTTTTTTGGAAATAATACAATTAATTTATTACACTTGTAAAAAATTTATTCTACAAAATAAAATCCTTTTTTAAAATCATCCTATGAAAATTAACTTATGCTGAAATTTTTGTATTTTTCTGAAAAGATAGATTTTTCAGTGAATATTGAAAATTACAAATTTTTTAAGTACTATCATTACATAAAAAATTTAAAATATTAATTATATTTTTAATTTTATGTAGAAGTGACATGGGATACATTAAAATTATAATAATATAATTAATTCCATTTTAATTAGAAAAAACTATGATTTTTAAATAAGTTAATTTTTACGCTTAAAAACACATTTTTATAGAACACTATTTTTCATTTAATTTTACAAATTAATATTGAAACTGATTTTTAGAAATTATATAGATTGAATATAGAGAAATATAAACCATATTTTAAATCAAGAGGTTCAAATTTGGTAAATAGGCCCCATTTATTTTTTTCATTATGAATAGTAATTATGGTAAATATTTGTCACCTTAGTAAGGGTAAAATTAGTAAAATAGGGTTAAATCCATGGGGGATACAATATATATTCCACATACTTTTTTTATCCACAATTTGTAAATAAAATAATTTGTTCTGTAAAAAAAATTTCTATAACTCCTAATAGCATCAGAAATCAACATAGATGAGTTATCATAACAACATTCATGTAGAGTATCATCCATCACCTCTGAAAGCAGTGGTATACCAGCAAGAATAGGTTATAATGAAGGGATGCACTCCTACGCCCACATATTAATAAGGATTATGAATCCCCAAAGATCTGTGTGGTCTTTGCAACATACCGTGCTAAGTGCTCTATAAGTTTATACCACACCGGTTGATCCTTAGTTATATGCCCCCACCTGATCAAAGTCATCCAATAAGACTAGATACATCATGTACAAGTGTATCCCTGAGTGATTAGCACACATGTTCCCTCCAATGAGATGTAATATATATACACGGTCATAACGTGTGATATTATGGTCATCAACATCATTGGCTATATGTCAAAACTACCCAAACTACTAATCTAACTAGGTCGTGGATATTGATCAACAATCTGTAGTCATACAGTTGGCCAAAATTTTGATGCCAAATAATCACTAAACAAGGTGAGGCCAAGATGTATGTGTGGGTCCAATAACAGCTTCCCTGGATAGAAAGTCCGATAATCATTTCCACATCTTAAAGGGTGATGGTTATCTCCCCCTCAGGCATGTGGAATGTGTGTATCTCTGGTATCCACCTCTCTCAGAGGGAATTAAGTAGGTGATGGTCAAAAAATGTGGAATCCAATACTGCAATAACATAGAAACTATCACGACATAAGTATGGTATAATGGATGGTGGAGGCAAGAATGTTATGAAAATGGTGCACTTGACACACCTTGATCTCTTGAACATCACTATCATATATCACTGCATGGGAAACATGCCTATATTCCTCAATGAATATTATGTAATTATCCACCTATAAGTAAAAATGATTTCATCTTGACCTTCCAGAACAGCTCAAACACCAGGTTTTCACAAATGAATAGACTAGAGAGGTTTGGGTCCTTATATCAGATACTTCTCAAAACATTATCATCCTCAAGAATCCAAAACCAACCTAGAGAGGAAACATAAAAGGGGTCCAAATAGCCACCCTTTGAGATACCTCTCGTTGATCTCACCACCACAGGATCTTGACTACTTCATCAAAGGAAAAATGTCATACCATATGAAAACTACAACCATATCATAAAATAATCTCCTTGGGGAGATACCACTCAAAAGAGAGAAAGCCACAACAAGAAGTAAGAAAAATACATCTCATAAATAGGAAAGGTTTGCAACCATAAAAAAATCATTACTGGAAAAGATCTAAATATCAAATAGCTGGGGGTATTGGATCTCTATAGGCAACTCCTCGAAGGTTTCATCATTGTCAACATCGATCTCAACCCAATCAATGATGTGAGAGTCATCATGAAGATAACAATGGAGCTATGACCCATGGAAAAAATCATGTATCTTTCTCATCTATGGGGGAAGTGTTACCTGATAAACCACAGCTCCAACATGAACCAACACTTCGAAAGGCCCAACAAACTGGGGAGAAATCTTACTCCCATGACCATACCTTCACTTCCCATGATAGGGAGTAACCTTCAGAAACATGTGATACCAACGTAAAACTCCATAGGTCACCTCATATGATCAGCATAGGATTTATAATGATCTTATGCTTCCTTGATCCTCCCACAGATCACCTAAACCATATTTATAATATTATGTACTAGTTCCTACCCATGAATTGTGGAATCTCTGGCCCCAGTCCAACACAATGGGGAACATAAAGTTCATCCATACAATTATTCAAATGAAACCATACTAATTGTGGAGTGGAAACTATTACTGTAAGAAAACTCTATCAAGGGTAAGTTCCACATCCATGAACCTCTAAAATCTAGGATACAAGAGTTAAAAATGTCTTCAAGAGTCTGGATTGTGCTCATTGTCTGATCATCCATCTATAGATGAATAATAGATAAATCCACCCATTTAAATAAATTATGTGGGAACATAATGATATGATGATACAAGTGTATCCTTAGTTTCTTATATATTGTGATTGATCCTCTTTAACTAGTTTATTTGATCATGATGATTCTCAAATATTGACATCATAATAGGCTATCACCAGATTTGTGTATGGGATGAGTATATACCAAAGATAATATTCAGATGTCGCTACTATCACTATTAGTACTTGGTGATTCCCTTAAGGGGGAAGAACACCCTAGTAGTGTTCATTGGACTCATGGACTAGATATTTTAGCCTATTTTAAACCATTTTTTTGGGGATTCATTGAAGATATTCAAGTTTGATCATCATCTAAGGAGTATCACACTGGACACTTGAGGATGGTCCCAGAGACTCTCTGAGAGAACCCAATTTTTGGAAATATCTAGAAGTGGAAGATTTGGATTTTGTAGGTCCATGTTCTGCGAAACAAAATAATAGAGGATGGAGTGGTAGTGTATATAGTAAAGGTGGAGTCAGTACCATCTTGTGAGCCACCCATGATTGTTTCTAAGGAGTAGTATTTACTTAGGATGAGTATCATCTAAGGATTTTACTCTATTTCTCTATAGAATAATAACACTTCATAACATTGAATTGAAAGGGGTATAATTTTTTATGGACATAAAGGTTCCATAAATGTTTCTATAAGAAGAGGTGTAAGTTGGAAAGAACTCCCAAAATGCAATTTTCATAAGAGGGTGTCGAGAATATAGTGTTCTGAGATGCATCAATGAATAGGATTTGTTATGTTCTGATGACGAGGAAACTAGTGATTTCTTGTGGTTCACATCAGTCGAGACAACATGAGTATAACTACATCAGCCATGATCATGATCAATTAGTTATATTCTTCATAATAAATATATGGAAACACTACCTAATAGGTGAGTAGTTTATTTTCTACTCTTACCAAAATAGTATCAAGTATATCTTCTCTAAGAAGGATTGTAACATGAGATAGTATAGATTGATATTGTTCCTATGGGACTATGACTTCAAGATTTTCTATACACCTAGTAAGCGGAATGTGGCATTAGATTCCCTTAGAATGAGATATTGTTCTTAGTTTTTGAGTGAGGTGTCAGGATAGTTGGCCTTATTGTAGTCTTTATTCTTTCAGAGTGTCTTTTGGTCCAATTTTTTATGAACAGTGGAACAATACTATAGAAAATATATTCTCCATTCTCTAGTGTTCGGATCATCATAAATTTATTCTATTTTTTGTCATTTAGAAGGTGGGGACTTCTAGTGAACTCTAATTAAGAATACTATAAATCATGATGAAATTGAATCCATGGAATGGGAAGAGTTCAACAACATATTTTTAAATAAGTACTTCCCTTAGATTCTTCATACCAAGATGGTGAAAGATTTGACTGATTTAATGAAAACTGATGATGAATATTTCGATACCAATAAGTCTAATTTTACAATACTTATGTGGTATGGTTTAGGAATTATTATCCAACCTAAAAGTAAATTTGATAGGTTATTTAGTGGATTAAAGCCAAGTCTCAAAAGGGTGCGGTCAATAAGAGACTTTAGTATGTATGAAGAGTTTGTGAATTACAAAATGAAGATTGAAATGGAGGTTGGATTCATGTTTCAAACTCATGATTTTGACAAGAAAATTAAGATTTACAATAAAGGAAAATATAAAAAACATGAAGAGAAGAAGATGAACATTCATTTATGCTATATGTGTGGAAAAAAGAATTAAGGAAATTTCCTTAAGGGGTATGATAAATGTTTTAATTGTGGATGGGAATTCTACTAGGAATTTTATTATTGAAATGATGGTAATAAGTAGTCTCAAACTGATAATGGGGAGAAATGGGCAAAGAATGCAGCTCCCAATATTCAGTGCAACAAGTACAAGGAGAATATGCATTGTGTTAACCACTACCCAAACTAAAGGGCTAGTGATGAGGATTGAGGTTGATTCTAATGACATAAATTAATTAAATATTAATATTATTTAACAAATTTTAATTGAAATAAAATTTATAATATAATATAAAATTCTATATAATTTAAACAAAAAACTAATTTCCAATTAAGGTCAGTATTTTTAACTATTCATCAAAACACTAATATTCTCCAAAAATTATAAAAAGATACACCCAAAGATCATTTTGAAATATAGATTTCAATAATGAAGAATATATTTACAATAAAAAACTATAATTTCATGTGAATTAATTTTAAATTACATTTGTAAAGTGGAAAAACTGTTAAATAAAAGGGGATAGATGTGAGAGGATACTAACTTGGGGATCACATTAGATATCTCTACCAAGTATGAGTTGGTTGTCATGTTGAATCAAGTTTTCATATTTCCCAAAAATTGCTATTATAATGTTTTACCTGATCATTAAAATTATTTTTATAATGTATATCACTATATGTGGTGGATTTTATAAGGTTGTTCAATCATCTTAATGTGTACCATGATTTTTCACCTCTATAAGTGTGAAATTTTAAAACAAAATTGATTTAATAAATTTTTACCACATATCAGATTAATATGAGATAAATTTACAATACATGATTTTGATTTGAAAGTTTATGCCAAAATAAAAGTAACATTCACAGTCATAAATATTGAAAATTTGTTAAGAAAATTTAATATAATCAGGATACTAAGAAGGTGATAAACAAAAAATTTAGAATTCATAATTTAAAATTCAATTATTACATTGAAATTATATAAGTATATTGATAACTCAGATGATAACTTGATAAAAAACCACTTCAAGTTCCAAACTTTTACAATATTTTAAAGATATAATTATGGAATCCAATTATTTATGAAATTTTGATTTTTAAATAATTTTTTTTTATAATTATATATGATA
Organism: Viscum album; assembly: GCA_963277665.1. Classification (NCBI taxonomy): domain Eukaryota; kingdom Viridiplantae; phylum Streptophyta; class Magnoliopsida; order Santalales; family Viscaceae; genus Viscum; species Viscum album. Next base: position 213,252,312 of record OY728146.1, on the reverse strand, counting down.
TTTAACTTTTCTATATGACCATTACACAACTATGATACTTAATTGTTTTAATTTTCACACAATTCAATCATTTAAACTAATAATAGTAGGTTCAACTAAAAAGATAAGGGTTAAAATAACATAAAAACTTTCCTAAATTAAATTTTATGACTATTTTAGACCTTTTCTAATATAAGGACTGATAATGGTCTATTTTTAATTCATTTTGTGTGTGTAAATCATGGGTATAATTTATTTTTTTCAAAAATTCCAAGTGTTTCATGTCCCCCGCTTATAAAAGGAAACCCCCTTTCCTCCCCACTTAGCATTTACAAAGCATTGGGTTTCATCCAATTCCAACAAAATAAATTCTTAACTTCCCTCTATGCATTATATAATCTTTTACTTAGTTATAAAACCCTCCAAGGGAGGATTTTGGCAGACAACCTAAACTTTGGATATAACCTTATATCCATGAATTGAAATCACATAAATAATGTTATATACATGGTTTAAAACTATGTAAATAGGGTTATATCTAATGTTTCAATCTGTAGAAATAGGTCTATAGAAAAAGTTTGAAACTATGAAAATAGGGCTATATCCATAGTTTCAAACCATGGTAACAAGGCTATAGCCACATTTTCAAATAGTGGAAACATAGAGATATCCATAGTTCGAAACCAAAAAAAGGTTATAGGCTCAAAATAAAATGTGAGCATCCTGATTTGAACCCCCAAACTTTTCTTTTAACACTAAGAACTTAACTACTTCACTACATGAATTTTTTGCATTAATGTGTATATTTTTAATATATATATATATAGTAATAATGAAAATGTGTAGTAAATCATGGATATAGTTTTTCCTAGGTATTTACAATTGGATAATTTTTGTCTTGTGATTGTATGGGAAACTTATATAAATGGTTTTCATTAACATTGGACAATTACAGGGATGTATAACAATGGTTTTCCAAAAATGTGTCTATATCCTATACTAGAAAACCTATATCCATGGTTTAAAAAAACTATGTCTATAAAATGTACCAATAGCCAAAGTTTTATCTAAACAATGGTTATAGCCTATGTATAAAAACCTATAGCTATGGTTTTGAAAAAATCATGGATATATGTCCATGGATATATGCCTGATTTCTAGTATTGTATGTTTTTAGAGTTAACGGAATCTGTATATAAATGTGAAAAATTATTATGTGGATATCTTTTGGGGTGTGGGTTAGCTTAGGGGATTTTTTAACATGTTTATATAAGATCTTCCTATAGGGAATTTTCACATCATGAACTCGTTTCATGAAGTGAAACCTTTATCGAGTGGATACCATGAACTGGTATAGTGCGTGAAAATTTTACATGCTGTGAAACTGATGCATGTTGTAAAAAAGTCAATTCATGTTTTTTTAACCAAGGTGAAACCTTTTCAGTATATATTTATGTTGTTGTTTCCACATCTTGAACCTAAGATTCACATCATGAAATGTGTGGGGACTGATGTTTTTTATGAATTGTACTTCTTATTTTTTCCATTTGATGTGTTGGATTATTTCTCAAAACCTTGGAGCTCTCTTAGACTTTTTTTGGAGATCTCTTATCCTTCCTAATAATTTTTTTTTTATGATTGATATTTTTTTTGGTTGAGTTACATCTCTCCAAGAGATCTTTATACAATATCATTTATGTTGGTTATAACATCATTATTTCTCTATGTTTTCATATTCTTTGGTCTTGTAGTGTTGATTCTTCTTGATCACTTATAGATACTTTGTACGATATTCCATTGGAACCTAACCTTTTGGGTTGGTTTTGGTGTGTCCTGAGAGATCCTTGAGATACAATTTGTTTTATCTTCTCCACCAAAAAATGAGCTAATAATATTCTTTATTTTCCTCATTTTTATGCTTCAAAAATTATCTTTATAGGAGACAAGGTGGTTTAAAAAATCTATAATTACATTCAGGTAAAAGATCTAGAATTATATTTAACAACATTAATCTAAATGATGAAGAGGGAAAATAAATCTTTAGTGTATAAAGCTATATAAAGTACAACACCAAATATTACCATAAAATCATTCATGTCACTTGGGGGTGTTAAACCATGGGGATAGGTGTTCCATGATAAGTCGATACTAGAAAAATAAATATTTTTTCAATGATACAATCTCCATTTGGTAATCTATAAGGGATATGTATCCTAATGCACATATTTGTTTATTAGCTCAAAGTGTATCGACTTTACCATTCCTAATAAAGAATAAAAGTTGTGTATTTTCATAAAGAAAGCCCAGGTTAATGTTGTTTTCTCATTACTCTAACATTATATTGATATTAATCCTCTCACTGATTCCTTTAATTTGTTTCAGATAAGTTGATTTGATGGTTTTTTAATTATACATTGCTTAACACTATTTGAATGATGACTCTTAATTTTATCTTGTAGGTACTATGGGATCTCTGAAATACTTTCAATTTTCATGGAAGTGCTATATTTTTAGTCAAATTGCTCTGAAGATGATTATGTGGATACATCGTATATCTATTTATCAATTATATATTCAAAATGGAAAAAAAAAATTCATCAGTGTTATATAATGGGTTTAAGAGAGGTTTAAAGTGAATTGGTTCTAATAGACCCCTCCTACATCAAATCATAAAAATAACATGGATGTCTCCTTCATGTATGGAATTATAAACAACAAGGGTATTATTATCAATTCTAATTTCTTTGTGGAACTTTGATATGGTGTATATGTTTCTATAGATTTATATTATAATAGGAATATAGTTTCATGTTGAGTGTTATATGGTTTTGCTGGTCTTGGAGTATTATTATATCATGTATACTATGTAATTATCATTGGATCATTAAATTCATCCGATGAGCATTCCATGTGACCTGTTCTATAGAATATACTATTCAATAATGAAAAGTAATTCTTCATCCAGACTTTATTATTTTGTATATGTAGCATGGGTGAAACAAAAAGTGGTACACTATTTGGCTTCCAATGGAGATGTATAAAACCGTATTAAAAATTTCACTTCCTAGATATATATACCTAATTACTATAATTTATAGTTGTCTAAGTATGCACTAGGCCTATAATTTTTTCACACATCCTTAAACTGAACTATTTTTCTGAACTATATTTAATAAGAATTGTAATTATTAGTCATTTTTTTTAAAATAAATCATGATCATAATCATTCTATCAAGAATAAATGAACAATTAGAATTCAAATAATGTTTCAATTACACCTACTCTGAGAATATTTACAAGACTCTTAAAAAATTATCTAAATATAGGATTATGGGATCTTGAGGTTAGGTGTGGATTTCCATCATTTGAAATAGGTGACCGTTAAGAAAAAGTATCCAATACCACACAAGGATGACCTCTTCGATCAGTTGAATGGGGTATGATGGTTCTCAATGATCAACCTCAGATCATCCAATCACCAGTTGTGTGTATAAGATGAGGATATACCAAATAAAATATTAAAATTTCATTATGGTCACTACATGTACTTGTTGATTCCATTTGGCATGATGAATTCCCTTGTAGTGTTCATGGGACTCATGAACCAGATCATTCAGCCTTAGTTAGGCTGGTTCAGGGTGGTGTTCATAAATGAAATCCTAGTAAACTTGGAATCCAAGGAGGATCACATGAGACACTTGAGGATAGTCTTGGACACCCTATGGGAGCCCAAACTTTATAGGAATCTCTTGAAGTGTCAGCTCTACATTTGAGAGGTCTATTTTTTATGACACATCATCTCGAAGTCTGGAACTGCAGTGAATCCAATAAAGGTTGGGGTAGTTATTACTTGGGATCCACCTGAGTGTGTTACTGAGGAACATAGTTTCCATGGATTGGAATGGAACTATATAAGTTTTTTGCCTGACTTCTCCAAATTTATAATACCCTTGAAATCTTTGACATCAAATGGGAATCCTTTCTTATGGATAGAGAAGTGATATAAATTCTTTCAGGAGATGAGGTAGATGTTGACGAGCACTCCCATCTTGAGATTTATAGAGGAGGGTGTTGAGTACACAGTGTTCTATGATTCACTAGGTTCTGGGAATTGTTGTGTCCTGATATAGGGGGAATTATTGATTGCCTATGGTTCACATCAGTTGAGGTTTCATGAGTAGAACTACGTGACCCATGGTATAGATCTACCAGTGTTAGTATTCGCATTGAAGATGTGGTGACACTGCCTAATGGGAAAGCGGTTTATCATCTACTCTTATCACAAGAGTCACAAGTATAACTTCTCATATAATTATCTAAACATAAGACAAAGGTGATGGATAGAGTTCCTATAGGGGTGTAGACAATCTCAAAGTCATAATTATAAATATATATATTAAGGGAGATATGTTGTCCAAGACTCACAACACCCTCCATGTATATCAGCTAATACTTGTGAAACCCTCTGAGATATGTCATACTGAGTCTCATGGCACCCTCTATATGTGTCAGTCATCTCTCACAATAAAACCATGTCACATCAGTTGGATCAAGATTCACCCTATTGACAAGCTAGCTTGGTCTTGATATGTACTCTAGAATAGTTAATAGGGTCATGCGACATCCTCTAGACAAGCAGGCTCGGTCACAAGGTAAACGCTAGTGTGTAAACCCCAATCTAGTAAACTATGAGAACTCCAATTCCTATTATAATTAGGATATGTAGGACACCTCCTTGAGTCCCGAGATATATATTAAGTATCCCAAGGGGTTCCCCAGAGCATGAACCCCTTATACATATTCAATGAGACTGATTATTTGTTTTCCCTTGTTTCTCTCATTGTGCATAGGTCATGTGGGATCAGGGATTTGAAATAATCATATCATTCCCATCACAGATATCCAACTACTAGGGAAATGATAATATGTAATATTTGATAAGAAGAATGATATATTTTCCCATACATAGAGTCATTTACCTTGTGGTTATCCCTAAGGGTAAAATTTAACTATGAGAACTTTGATGCCTGTAATAACCATGATACGTAGGACGCCTTCCTAAGTCCAGAGATCAAATAAACATCCACTATGATATAATCCTTATTTCAATGAATGTTTAACTATTAATACCCAATTTGTCCCATTGGGTGATCACTCTAATTAATCCATCAACAGACTAAGAAATACAAATGAACTAGGACAACTCTGATTCTCTCCATAATCAGGATATGTAGGATTTCCTTCCAAGACATGATATTGAACACCTGGTTCCCTAGAGAACTCCTATAAGTCCTTTCCAAATGATGTTAAACTCTACAGGTTCAATTAACTATATGGGTTTTTATTCCATCCTTAACGAAGATATATAGGATGCCTCATAACGACTCAATCCCCTCCTTGAAATATTAATTGCCTCCTTGTGTGACATAATATTCTGAAGATCTTGGTCATATAACTTCATCACCTTATAAACCACATGTTATTGGTGAATGATTAAGAACCTCATATACATAGTGATGGATTCACTATATTTTCCCCAATCTTTTGAACATAAGAGAGAATTAACGTATAATCATACTATTAGGGTAACTTGTCTCGTATCAATACTATTAAGATATTTTCAAACAAGTCTTAAATCTGTATGAGAGTCCTGAAGTATGAAAAAATTCCCCCCAAATGGGTGTGATGAGTCCGAAATACCATCATCTCAACCAATGAGATCCCCCAAGAGTCATTGGTCATGAAAATCTTGATAAACACAATCCATTAGAAAGTATCTCTATACCCAGCTATAGATGGGGAGGACTATTGGGGGTTTCTCAATAAGATTTGACAAATAATAAAACACCCCGCAGTCAAATGGATGGTGGACCCCATTCTACATTGACCTCTTTTCCGGTCAAAAAAATGGTGAAATCGAAGTGAATCTATGAAATAACAAAATATTGACTTGGTTATTGGATTTTATTATTTTGAGAAAATTATCAAAAAGCATTGGTAGTATCCATAAAAACGATGAAAACTATATATTTTGTTCATCGTGGTTTTTCTAGTACATTGTTAAATAACTTATATCCATAGGGGATTCATCAATGTACTCTTTATTGTGATTACACGACCCAAGAATGATAAATCTTGTAGCCAAAATTAAAATGTACTAAATTTAGAATATGAATTATCTTTCCTCAAGGTCTTCAACAAAATTCAAAAATTATATTTTATCATGTCATTAATCTTGGAATATAAAATAATATCATTTATAAGGACTTCCAGAAACTAATCAAGGTAATCATTAAAGATTCTATTCATTAAATCTATGAAGATAATATAGTAATTGATAAGTCTAAGTGGCATCACTATAAATTCATAGTGCTCATACATCATATGAAAGGTTAAATTGGATATGTCCTCCTTTTTTACCAACAACTAATAATATCTGGATCCTATGTTAATAATTAAAAACTATCCATCTCCCCATAGTTAATCAAACAAATATTCAATAAGGTGTATATGGAAGGTTTTCATGAGACTAATTATTTTAAGATCCTTATATTAAATAAAAATAAACGTTGACCCATATTTATTCTTAATAAAAATAATCATTTCACCCCATGGTGATACACAAAGCTAAATGAATCCCTTATCAAGATTATCTAGAATTTTCTTATTCAATTCATGCATCCAAATTAGATCCATTCTATAAAGATTCATTGAAATGGGAAAAAAGTTTAATTTCTATTAAAAATTCAACTTCATGATTCATGGGAAGACAATGAAACTCTTCAATAACTATTTCCCATTGTGATGGTGATTTAATATTTTTTTACGCAAGGGTGATGGTTATTTTCAAAGTTTCACACAAGTCAAGATTCAGGATCGCCTCATCAAAAGTCACATAAGGAAAAATGTGTGCGTAGGATCTGAAGTTTTAAAAAAATATTTATTTTTTTACATAAGAGTTGTGTGTTGTAATAGGTTAACTAGAAACATATGCACCAAATACAATGTAAAATCCTAATTTTTAGTTCTCTAAGGATGTTTCATGAAATCCATGAGTTCCAAAGAAAAATAGATTCATTGTATACGTAGTGTAATGCATGCAAGGATTTCACACACTATGTCCGGTGATTCTATAAATAAGCGGTTACCCCCTAATTTTAGAATATCAAATCATAGATAAAATAGGGTTCTGAATCGCATATTTGATGCATGAAAAGATGAAAACTCCTATTAATTAGAGCCATGAAAATGATGGGGCATTCGTAAGACCGAACGACATAACAAGGTATTGATACAGACCATACCTACTATGAAAAGCAATACATAGTATGTCTGATGTACTAACTCTTACCTGTTGATAACCTAATCTTAGGACAATCTTTAAGAAGACCCTATCTCCTCATATCTGGTCTAAGAGATCATCTATTCGAGGAATTGGATATCATTTCTTGAATGTAAGATGGTTAAAACATCTTTAATCCACGCATAAACATAAGGTTCCATTCGCCTTCTTGGTAAAAATAATAGGTGAATCTAAAGAGGATGTATTGAACCATATAAAAACCTTGTCCTCTAAATCCTCTAACTACTACTTGATCTCCTAAAGCTTTGTAGGTTCTATCCTATATATAGAAATGGACGTTGGAGATACTCTTGGAACAAACTAAACTATAAACTCTACATATCTCTCATGAGGTAATCTAGAAAATTCATCTGGAAAGACATCTGCGAAATAATACACTACTCGGGTGAAGTCAGCTTGATGTAATCCCTAATCCTCTATGAATCAATAGGTGATTTGGGTGGTTACTCCACCTATCCCATAATTATTTGATCCATCCCTTCCATCATGTACATGCGACGTCTGACTCATAGTTTAGGGATGGAGTTCCTTCCACCAGGTCCTCCAAATCATTTAGAAGACCCTCCTCCTTGGTGATGTATTTAAATTTTATGATAAAACTTTTAAATTTAATTTTTTTAAATATTATATATTTAAATTTCTTTGTAGTTCATTTTTATTTTGTTGTGAATATTGTGTTTTTTATAATTTGATTATTTATTTAATGTGATAGAAAGATCCATTTGATGAGAAAATACACACCCTAGATTACCCACTTATGTTATTTGGACCTCAATGGTTTCAAAAATTACTATCGAAGACAAAAGGTTATATCAACTAAATCCATCACAAATAATTTTTAATAAGGATAATGTTGTCGATATGAAGGGATTTTTTTTGATTGGGGAAATAATAAAATATGGAGAAACTATATGAAAAACCATTTATGATATATCAATCTATATTTTTTATTTATTAAAATTCAATGAATTCAAATTGTTGATACAATATATTTTTTATTTAATATATTGGAAAATAATTATATTAACATTGATAAAAAGGCATGAAGTGCCTTATCAAGAGAACTCTCAAATAAAATCTACTTGATATTGATGTGCTAACTTATGGAAAAATTATATGGAATAAATTATATAATGTTTACAAATGGGAAAAAAAAGGTCAAGGAAGAAAATTTTCAAGTATTACATAATAAATTTGAGGATTTTATAATGTATTCTAAGGAATTATGGGACATATTATTCAGCCAAATCATCAAGGTTTGTAGATTTGTATGAGAAATTAGTGAGGTGATCGAGGAATTAGACATTTTAAAAAATATCATAAGAATAATTCCACCTTTTCAAAAATCAAATTATTGTTTCAAATAATGATTTTATACTTTATCTTTATATAAAAAAAATTATATTAAAAATAATAATTTTTTAAAAAACCGTTTTCAGCCAATTTTGTCAGAATAAATTTAAATTAAATTCTAAAATTATATATTTTGAATTGTGAAAAATGGATTCCATATTTTTAATTAGTGGGTCAAAATATATCAAAAAGGACCCTTTTAATTTTTATCAATAGGAATAATGACCTTAGAATTTTTTTTACCATGGTAAAGTTAAAATCAGCTAATTGAGAGAAACAATTTTAGGATAATGAGAATAAAATGACACTTAATCATGCCAAAATTTTATTTGATAATACATGTTAATATATAATCATTTATTTTCTGAATATATGTACTTTTTTCATTTTTTTTAATATGATATTTATAATATCATATCAAAATAAATGTCAAAGATGTCACACTAAAATATTTAATAACTATAACATATTTAATAAGGGGTTATCCTGAGTATATTTTTAGCTATAAAATGTATTTGGAAGTATAGTAGGGTTTTATTCATCATGTTAATATTTTTAAAAAAACTTATTATTAGAATAGTTACCATAAGATATTTCTCAATAGTTATAGAGAGATTACTCAATTAATACATAAATCAAAAAATTGAGATTAAAAAACAAATAAATATGTATCATTTGAGACAAATAATGTGAAAACAAAATGTTATTGATGAAAATGACATGTTATGAATGCTATAAAACATTGTTTTCAAATTATAAGTGTTATCATGATATTATTATAGTCAAAGTAATGATATGATATTAAAATAAATATTTTCTCATAATATTTGACATCATATATAAAAATATACAACTAAGGACACCCTCACATTCTACATGAAAAAAAACTTTGGATAGGCAACTCACAATCCAAAATCTGAGTTCAAAATAAAGAGATCTAGTCATTCAAAAACTGATGAAATTTGCTTAAGGGGTACACAACAAGTTAAGAGGGCCCCAAGGCATGTGGTCCCACTTTATATCATGGATGTGTCCTCGGATGGCACACAACAACCAACCCTATAGTGGTGCAAGTCGTGTGGGTGGACTATATGATGTGTCCAACCTATCTGGGGTCTAGGCAGTGTACTCCTCATTGTGTCCATATACTCAAACCTCCTGTCCATGTACTTTAGTACACAACATGCTCTAGGATGTGTACTCCCACACAACATCCTTTCCGTGTGACCTGTCACACGCGTTGTCAAACTGGGGTTGTATACAGGACATGTGAGGTTTGGTTAAACAACATGTTACCCTCAATATCTCTGAAACCCTAACACCACCGCTAAGGGAGAAAAATATTGTTTTTTCTTCATTGAACATGACATGTAGTCTGGTTTTCAAAAAAAACTCAGATCTGTAAATCTATGATCTACAATTCACTTTAGGTTTATTACCCCAAAAACCCACCACAAATATATCTGAAATTGGTGTATATAAGTGGTGTTCATCATTTCTATCCATGATTTGATGGATATTGATTTCGATGAAGTTTCAATGAACAACCATTCATTCCACACACCAACAAAAATTCGATTTGTGATTCCTTGAAGTTAAACTACCTAATTGGGCATCATCATCCTGCAAGATTTACATATCTAGGTTAGGCTCACTAATCCATTCTCATTTCATTGATCCAACACATATTCGGGGGGTCAAATCAAGCTCGGTACCTCCTAGAAAGATTGAGTTAAGACAGTGGGGATCCAACTATTGAAGAACTTTAATAAATTTCATAGAAAGTCAAAAAAAGTTTTAAACATCATAGACCAAGAGTTTTTGGATGATGATCAAGAAAGAGGTACCAGGGTTAGAAAAATAAATGAAATAAATCAAAATGTCGATACTTGGGCACATACAAGGCCTATTATTGGAACATATCCAAGAAAAAAGACCAAATCGAATCAACCATTTTATCTAAGGGTATAAAACTACAAAATAAAATTCCTACCTCAGTTTTGGATAGATCATTGATGAATAACATGATTTCACAATGATTGGAATGAATTTATAAAATTGTTTCATCCGAATCTGATCTAATTCATAGTTCCATCATCATTTGATTCAATTCGACATCAAAAAGGAGGAGGGAAGAGAGAGTCATTGATTATAGGGTTATGACAGAAATCCTATCCAAAATATTATAATGATATATTTATAACCATTTTAGATTAGGTTAAATTAATTAAATACACTTAATTACTTGCCAAAAAGTGAGGGGTCCGAACATCCCACACTAACTCATTTTATATCACACCTAGGGTAAACACCAAGTTACAGACACAACCATTGTCTTGTATTTCAAATCTGATAAAATATTTAAGAGTTTTCCTATTTTCTTTTAGGTATCGTGTGTGTGCAATATAAAATATATTTAATATTTTTCATAAAATTAATTTTGGCAACACCAGGCCTCTAAATTGCATGCCCTCTCAATGTCAAGATCTAGAAATATATATACAGAAATATTTATATGTATTACTATAAAAAAAGTGTCTCAACATAATTCCCTCTAAGATTTTCATCCTAAAAATGAAAAAACCAGGAAAACAACTCGGGATACTGAGCCCGCACTTGGCTCTCTCACTCATAGGAACTCTCTTGCATGTTTCCATGTTTCCAAAGCGTGTGAAAAAATAGGATGGTAACAATTAGGGTGACTCACCAATAGAAATAAAGAGTCTCTATAGAGTAGAAACATAGCTTTTCTCCGATAGAGGATGTTCATGGGAAAAATTCCCCCTCTATATACCAACAACCATAATTAGTCCATATCCCCATTCGAACTGGAGGTAATCAGTCGATCCCAATGGAAAATCTAGGTTAGGCTTAAACCCCTTCCAAAATTCTAGAAACATATCAAAAAAATTTAGCAGTAATAGGGGAGCTAATCAAAAAATCTTCCCAATTTGAAATATTCTATCCCCAGAAAGTGGATCCAGTCATCTGAAAAAAATTTCCAAAAAATAATCCTCCCTAAAGGTTTTTGAAAAATCAAAGAATTGATCTATGATCCTACACATCTTAATATTATTGTTCTTAAAGACCTCAGACATTAATATGTGGTATCTCAAGATCATACTCATCCATTACAATATTAAAAAAATAGTAGCAGCAGTTCTATAGGTCCTCCTCAGAAATTATAGTGTTCCATCATGATGACTAATAGGTCTCACATAAACCTCTCTCTTCTAAGTGATAGCTTGCACTTCCAGCAGATGAAATTCATGGAAGAAGCACTCCCTAAAAGAACCTTGACACAAAGTTGTTGTTCTAGCACCTCTGATGGGAGATCCAAATCCCATACCAGGAGTATCAAGATAAAATAATGAATGGAACATGTGTTTAGAAATACTAAGTAAATAGTATAATAAACACATATCATACCTAGAATCATCTCACACACTACAGGATCATTGAAATCCATTATTGTGATCAAAAAAGAATTATATAATGCTCTAGGTTCCTCTATACTAATACTCTAAATACTAGGAATTTTGTTTGAAGAATCATGGTACATATTTGGAAACTACTAGAGGATTCCTTGCTTAAATTCACAAATGAAATGATAACAATACAAGGGATGTGTTAGAAGTTGATTGAAAGTAATTCCCCATTTTTGGTGATTTGTCTTTTAAATTAATTATAAATGTAATTAAAAATAACATCTCTAGGAGATTATAGTGTTTCATTCATCAAAAATGGGGATGATTATTTAAAAATGCTACATGTATTAACATAAATATTTTAATTAAAATTTTATATTGTATATAATGATTTAATGTAATATTTATTTACATAAAATGAATATATAAATTAATATAAAATGGTATTATAATGATAATATTATTTTATAAAATAATAAGTTATTTTGTAAAGGGTTATAAAATGAATTATAATATTAAAATTTGTATTTTTGGAAAAAAATATGATTTTGTATAAAAATTAAATTTCTCATATTTATAAAATTATTTTCAAATAATTGATTACAATTATGAAATATGCACATAAAAAATTGGATATGGTGGATTTTTTATATTGGGGCTTCTCATAACTTTAAATCTATGTTTGTTATGGAGATCCTTTGGTTAGTGTTCAGGCCTTTGATTGTTTCATGATACTTGACACCCTATTGGTGATTATATCAAAGGGTATATGTTAGTGTAGTGAGTGACCCCTTGAGATTGTTGGGTTTCACTTTATATGTGACCTCTTTATCCTTGAGATGAAAGATTTTTACATATTTATCGATATGGAATGGTTAGGTACATTTCGTTCTTTCATTGACTTCTATCATTAAAGGGTGACTTTCACATCATGAGAGGGTGGAGAGTTCATTCACAAAGGTGAATGGGATGTCCTGGTGAGCCAATATGGACCTGATCATCATGGAATGTGTGTGATGGGAGCCCAAAATTATAGTTAATATCTAGATGAACAGCGAACACATCATATGGATTTAAATCTAGTGGTTTATCATTTCAAGGACATTTTCCCAGGTGACTTTTCAGGTTTACCCCCACTAAGAGAGGTTGATTACTCTATTTATCTCATTCTATGAGTTGAAAAACAGTTCATTCATCCTTATAGGATGGTTACTATTGAGTCTTGTACTCAGTAGGACACCACCAATGTGTCCTTACCATAAGTGTACAAAACATATATAATAGTTTATATCATGACAAAAGTAAATGATTAGTAAATATACACTTGTTGATTCATCGTGCATTGACCAAACTGCCACAAAACCCATCCCCACCTAAGTATAATAATTATTGGAAATAATTTTGAGAACACACATACCTCCATAAAGGTTACATAGCTCAATGAACCATTTCAATGGTTGTTACAAGAATTATTTACATTCTATTGGGTCTATCTTTGGTCTGCTTATCCTTTTAATCAACCAAAACCCATGTTCATAGGAATCTAGGACCAGTATCTATCAAAAATCCACTAGGCCCTCCCCTCTATGCGAGTGGCCACTTCTGTCTTTAAGGACATTAGGATTGTGTCAGGATGGGAAATCAGCCACTGGACCACGTAACCCCCACCCCCAAGGCTCTACCTTTGTATCTTAATATCTTCCTGCTAGCCACTATGCTTTCTTTTCTATAGGGGTATCCACGCCCGCCTTTAAGGGATTTAGGATTGCGTCAGGTTGGGTAACCTCATACACCCAACCTCAAGGCTCCACCTAAGTATTTTTATACCTACCACACAATTCCATAGGCTATACAACACACAAACAAAACATGTCACAACAAGGAATGATAAGTCACACCAAGATAAAAGTTAGGATAATCACACATAAACAAGTACATGGATGGCTACTCACACACTCACATGAAATTCTTCACAAGCATGGGTGATTCCAACATAAACATAACATCATGATAACAATATATATATATATGTCCCAAATAGGAAGGAACCTCTTCCTCAAGGTGTTTGATGTCAGCGGTAAGGATAAACCACCCTATGTGGTTGGATATACCTCCTCACAGAATTATTATCATAATTGTTAAAATGCTAAAGCTCAATGTTCATCATGTGTTCCTGGTACCAAAACCAATTATTTTATTTCAAAAAGAAACAAAATATCAGAAGCGATGATATTTTCTCTCTCCTGAATAACTCTTGAATTATCATACTAGTTCATCTCATTCAAACAGAATATTCTCCATAAGAATAATTATCTTTGATAATATCAAAATTATCATTTAATAATATTAATAATTAACTTTTGATGACCTCAGAAATATCATTTGATAATTATATTAATTATCCTTTGATAATATATGTAATTATCCTCTGATAAATTTTATAATATTTTTCACATTATATATTATCTTATAATTATCATCTAATAATTTCCATACAATTATTTATGATAATTTTATGCAATTATTCTTTGATAATTTGTTGAAATTATCACATGATAATTCCTCATCATTATCTTTTGATAATTTCTGTAAAAATTATCTCTGATATTTCCATGTAATTTATCATTGAAAATTATTTCCAATTGTCATTCAGTAATTATTAATAATTATATTTTGATAAATTAAAAATATTTATTATTCGATAATTTATTTATAGCTATTATTTGTAAACATCATGTAACTATTAATTGCGTGATAATTCTTTGATATTATCATTACATTTTAACAAGATTAAGTTTTATAATTATATAAATTATATCCTTGTAATTAATTTCTAGTGAAATTATCATTGATAATTTAAAAAATTATTTTTGATAATATTACTATAACATTCTTTAGAGAAATGTGCTAAATTAAATTCTAAAAATTTATAATAAATTATCATTCGATTACTTTTTTACGAATTATTACTTATAATTTGTGTTAAAAATAATCCCTATATAAAACTAGAATTTAATTATTAATAATTTAAAATTCTCCCCAAAAAATGTGTATATGAAAAGAGAAGAATAACAAATAAAATTAAAAAGAATAAGAACCCACACCATGAGGTACCCTTCCAAGAAAACGAAGGAGGTCTTCACCACACCGACAAAAACATGGTATTTAAACTAATATATCGTATCGATTTTTCAAAATTCCAATCATATAATTTGAAGAAATTAATTTAAATTTAATCCTGAAGATGGGAAGATAATGCGAGTTTTCTCAATTTTTTAATTAATTATTAATTATTATTTTATTACTAATTTATATTATTTGTTATTAATTATAATAAAAATTTTAAATAAAATTAAAATATAATAAAATAATTAACAATAAATTCAAAATAATTAGTAATTAATACTAAAATCAATAATAGAAATTAATTAACAACTGATAATATAATTAATAATATATCTCATGTGGGGGTAGTCTAGTGGTTAGGGTTATTCACTAATTTCCACAGAGACAAATATTTGATTCCCAATGTTTATAATATGGAGTGAGGCAAACACTGATTTTGATATCCCAATATTTTTAGAGGAAATTCTATATTCAATAGTGTATAAGATATGGAACACCGAACAAAAGCGAACAAAAAAATATAAATGTCTAAATGTGAAAATTATAACCTCACTTATAAAATGATAGTAATGAAAAGTATAAACCACATTATGAAATATATAAAATTTCCCTACTTATAAAAAATTGTAATAATTATTTCTTAGGAGACAATCATTCAATTATTTTAGTAAATACATTTTATATTTTAACCTCACCGACACCACCGTTTTTTCTCACTGACACCATCGACACTCTACACTCTTAACCTACTAACACACACCATAATATCTCATTGAATCTCCAACCCCACCTACTTGTCCCACCAATACTCCATTTTGTTATCAGTTATTCGACCTAGCGACACTGTAATCCCTTATCTATCATTATACATTTGACCTACTCACACCGTCAGCTCCACCAGTCATCATTTCCATTTCCACTCCACTATTTTTGAGGAGGGAACCTATGACAAAGTGAAAAACAAAAATATATATATTTATATATTTATATAATAAAAACTAAAAAAATAGAAAAATTTTAATAAAAAATTAAAAACACAAAAAATTATACAAAAAAATACCAAAACAATTGCGGAAACTAGATGCACACTTCAGATTCTATTTCAAAACTTGAAACACTAATTTCAGAAATCAACTAATATTTTTCTGTTCATAGAAAATTGAAGAAAATGGAAATGTAAAATCTGGAAAACATTGATGAAAACCAACATGTTAATGTTCCACAACCCATGGTTCTGACCCATGAGAAATCTAGACTCAGGGAGTTTCAAATTCATACTATTTCAAGAAACCCATCTTGTGTTGGGTTGTCCCCTAGGTCTAGGAACTATGAGATCGAAAAATATCATCTCTAACGACTCTATTATTTCAATGGTCCCCCAAAAGAGGACTCACTTGAGTTCATTGGAGAGTTTTATGGGTCTATCCTTCAATTATCATTGTGAGATATGAGTGAGGCGAAGTTAGGGTTGAGGTTATTCCCAATTTGTTTTAAGGATATGATTAGGACTTGCTTCCAAACCTTTCATGAAGAAATATTTGATACCTGGGATGAGGTATTCAATTCCTTTTTTCCAAATTTTACCCCATGAACACCAGTGTTGAGGTTAGGCACAAAATCACTGGCTTTGTCTAGGATAAGGAAGATATCTTTCACGAATCATGGGATATTTTTTGAGGACTTATTTGGTAGAGTCCCAACCATCATTTAGATCCTCAATTTCTCATGGATACCTTTTACAATCCTTTCACCCTCTATAATTAGAACCTAGTTAACTAGGGGTGACTTGTCTGAATCTACTATAGATGGCATGAAACAATTGTTTGATAATTTGGCTCAAAATTATCAACAAAATTTAACTAGGAAGAGATTAATCCATAGGGATGAAATAAATTCCCATGTTTTTTCTTTCAAAGAACAAGTTCTAAGGTAGTAGTGTTGTCACTGTGTGGTGTTAAGTCAAATCAGAGATGTTGTCCCAACTTTGACCTCCCTATCCAATTAGATGAGAGCGCCCATTTTGATAACTACGGGACTAAGAATCACAATTTCCATGATCTATTCTCAAATCCACACAACTCTGGATATATAAAAGATCATATCTTATTGTGGAGAGAGAAATGTATAGTTAAGTATCCCACTTCCTCAGACTACCAGTCACAACCCATAACTTATAACTCAGACCAATACGGTTCTAAATCCTCAAATTATCAAGGGGAACTTAAGGTAATGATGAAACAAATTCTAGGTCAAATTATTTCATTGAAAAAAGACATAGACTCTAGAATTAACAGTTTAGAACTTCAAATGGTTTAATTGGATAGAGATTAAGTAGGTAGGGAAAATGGTAAGCTTCCCAACAAAAGAGAGTCAGAACCAAGAGAAACTTTTATGGAAGTAATAACCTGGTTGGGCCTAAAACATCATGAACCAGTTAGATAACAACCTAGGAAAGAGGAAATTAATGTTCAAGATGAATCTAGAATTAAAAGCCAAGAAAATCCCATTTTTATAAATCTGGATAAATTCAAAAAAACTGAGAAAAGTGTTGAAAATTCAAAATAAAAAGTCCCATAACAATGGAAAATAAAGTGGGAGTTGGTAAAAGAGTAAAAGAATAATGTAAGTTTTGGGGATGATAAGGTTGACCCACCTATTTTGAAGAACTACCCCATCCCATCACTTTTTTAAGAGGTTAAAAACACCAATGATCATGACTATCTCATGTTTCTTAATATGTTTAGAATTTAATGTAAACATGACCTTTGTAGAAGATTTGATCAAAATTCATTCATACTTGAAATTTCTTAAGAGGTTCTTAGCTCAAAATAGGGATTGGAGTGAGATATCAATAGTGATCTTGAATGGGGAGTGTAGTGCAATTTTCCAAAAACATATTCCTCCCAAACTGAAAGATCCAAGAAGCTTTATCATTTCTTATAAAATCAATCAAATTGGGGATATTAAGTGCTTGTGTGATCTAGGAGATTTCATAAACCTAATTTGATATCCCCTTTATGAAAATTCGGGCCTTAAGAAACAAAAACCAACTTCAATTACCCAACCTCTACCTAACATGTCACTTTCTTACCCTTATGAGAGGGTATATGACTTGTTGGTTGATTTAAGGAAACAATAATTGCCCACTGACTTTCAAATTTTTCACATGGAGTGTGATCACACAGTTCCACTCATTCTGGGTAGGCTATTCTTGGCCACTTTTGGGTCTCTCATTGTTGTATCAAAGGGAAATCTGACCCTTCAGGAAAGTAAATATCAAGAGGTATTTCAAGTATACAAAGAGTCTCCACTTCAGGTGAGATACAAGTTGATAGATGTTTCATATGAGGTTTTTATTGCTGATATGAGAAGGTAAAATCATCATCCCTTTAATGATTTAATCACTAAATATGTCAAAGATAATTTTATCTTAAATTTATTTGAGTCTAAATCCACAATGGATTTGGAAAATTCGGTATGAATTGAAAATCCAATTATGAAATACATTACTCAAAACCATGAAGTAATCCTCTCTAATCAAATTAATCTCATTAATAACTCTTCTCAAAATTTTGAGGATCCGTCACCCACCCAAATTCTTAACCTTGTTACTTCTCTATGTTATGTACAAACTAAGGGAAGTAATTTTTCTTTTAATTCCATGACTGATGAATGTGAAAGTGTTATAGATTTGGATATGTCTGGAGTTATCCCTGTTCAGATTGAAGTTGAAGTTGAGTCTTCTTGAATCTGTTGAGAATGAGATTGAGGAGTTTTTGGAATTCTTTCCAAATATGGATAGTAGATCGTCCCCTCATTCTTTTCACCATCTAGAAGACAAAACAATTGTCCATGAGTTTGGGGGCTTCTTAGAACAACTTGATTCCTATCCCCCAACTGCACATAAGTAAGTTCCATCTGAAATTCACTCTATTGTTAATAGTGACCCACATACACCAAATACTCTTTATTTTTTTGAACCTATTAATGACATAAGTGTGGGGGAGAATGTGAATGAGCCTTTTCTAAGTGTTCTTAATCACCTTAAATTTTTTTTTCTGAGTTTTTCACTGCTGAACCATTTTTTGTGAGTGATGTTATGAGTTTCGAAGATACTGGTGGAAGAAGGCTTAGTCCTCAAGTGGGGGAATATTTTGAAAGACTTTTTCAATTAGCTGAGTTTCATGAGGTGTCGTGGGAATTTACTGAATTTTCCAAAATAAACACTAAGTGTTCAAGTACTGTTGAATTATACCCATGAATGATCATTGTTAGAGTTTTTTTAGGGAAATTAAGTCTGGATGGAGATTTTAAACCTAGCGTTGCATGTGAGGCAACCCATGGTTTTCCTTGTTTTATGCTTCACTTTTTAGTTGAATAAATTCTCCATGTTCTATTGTGTGTGTCTCTCATTTGGTGGACAATATTTTTTTAATATCATTGTTATATTTTTTGTCTTGTTTTATGGGTTTTTGTATATTATTACCAGTTTCCATGAGCTTCAGGTGTTCTATGGTTGGTTGAGAGAAACTATTCCAATGGTATCCTAAATTGGAACATTCATGTTGGAAGGAAGATACTTGTTAAAGAACTCTGGATAACACTCCCTAACTCATCCTATTGTTTCTTTTTACCTTGAGATTTAAATTTTTGAAGAGAAATTTTAACTTGTTTACATTTTTAAGTTCTTGAATGGATCAGAAAGGGTTCTTATAGAAAGAAAACAATGGGAGGCATAAAAATGAGGAGTTTCACATTCATGGGAGTACTATTTTATGCTTCATTTTTTAATCTATGCATTTATGTTTCTTGCTAATGTGAACTAATTATGGGGGATTCCCCCAAATTTTTGTGAAAAATAGTGGATCTTCTTTATTGCATGGGTGTTTAGCTGCTAAAATATTGTTAGTTGATAAATTATAATGAGATGCATTCTGAAACATTCTTGCACCCAATGTTTTCATTCTTTTTAACTTTCATTTTGTTTCCTCTATAATTCATTGTTAAACATGATGTTGTTTGAGTTGAGTTGAAAAATAATTTTTCATTTTGTAAATCTACCCCTCCTCATTCTTTTAAGTTCTAAATTCCTGATCTGTTTTGAACTCAACTATCTCTCACCATAAGAATCAACATTGCAGACAATGTTGACTTTTAAGTGAGGGGGAGTGGGGTCATTTTCATTTTATCACATAATTTCACCTTAGTATTTTATCAAAAAAATGGTCAAATATTTTCAAAATTTTCAAAATTTCTTCCAAAAATTTTAATTTTTCTTTCACAACTTGAGGGACATCTAGTTGTAATCTGCACATCATTTATATCGTACTCAGTGGATAACTACTACTAGTTGTTAAGGGTTGCACTAAGTCTAAAGTTTTTGTGGATGAGTTAATTTTGAGTGAGTAGTACAATGTATTTATGGAAATTCTATTTACGAACATAGTTAGGGAGCATGATATGATAGATTTTTGTGCAATTTAGATCATGAATTTAGGAAGCTATTAATATTTCACTAGATCCTATGGGACTCATATTTTAATAAATTAATAAATAATAATCACTTAACTGAACATACTAAAATGATAATTATTTATGTCCTTTGTAGCTGGAGTAAAATGGTCAAATGGAATCCCACGGTGAGTCTCTAAGACAGGTGCACTATGTGCATTTTTTTGAATAAATAAAATCCAATTTCACTTTTACTAAGTGTTATTCATAGTGCCTTGAACATGAAATTTGGATAAGAAAAGTTTAAACATTGTTCCCTATAAAAAATTAAGTCATTTAGTTTATATGAATTTTGAACCCAAATAAAGAAGGGAACAATTGACTTAATTAATGAACATTTGAGTTGTATGAGGAAAATGGTTCAAAAAAAGCATTTTTTTGGGACCTAGGAGAACATGAGAATTGAAGGTTCCTTTGGTTAAGATTTTAATTACACTTTAATCTAACATGTCATCACTTTTTGAATTAGTACTTGAACTGAAATTGAAGTAGAACAGTATTTCATTTCATATAAGAGGCATGGCATCATTAATATTGGATGAATCTGGGTTGCCTTTGATTTCCAGTTTGTTTTTGAAACTAGGCAGGACCACATTATTTTGAGCATTCACTTAAAATATAGTCCTAATCCAACTCCTATATTTTTTAAAGTATAGTCGGGCACTATTTGAACTAAATCTCACAAATTAACTTTTCTATAGTAAAAAGTCAAAACCATGCATTTGAGGATAAACAAAGATTTAAGTGTGTGTTTTTGGGGGGTGATGTTGTCGTGTTTTCACACTCTTTACCACATCCTTTTTTAAATTTTTATTGACATTTTAATATCAAAATAAATTATTTTGTAATATAATTTACTAGTGTTGTGTTTTTGTTCATAACTTGTAAAATAATTATTTTTGTGTTAAAATAAAGTATTTTAGATATTATTTTTATCATTTTAATTAATTATCAAATTAAATAGTTCTTTTTTTTAACTTTCATTTTTTTATATAAATTATAATTCTTAATTATTTTTATTTTTTCATTTATTTTTCATTTTGTTTGTTTTTCAAAATAATTTTTTTATTAATTCTTTAATTTAATTAATTTCTTATTTTCAATTTTAAATAAATAAATTTTCATCTTAATTTTTAGTTATTTAAATCATTAAATTAGTTTTAACAGTTTAATTATATTCATTTAATACTTCTAGTTTTAAATTAATTTTTTTACTTTATTAATTATTTAAATTAATTAATTAGTGAATTAATTAAAGCAAAATACTTTCAATTTATTATTTTTAAAATAAAATATGCAGTTAATTTATTGATTATTAATTTTACTGTGTTTAAAAAATCATAAGAATTATAATTTTTTTTTAGTTAGTAATTTAATTTATTCTGTTTTAACATGAATTAAATTATTAATTCAATATTCAATTTGTTTTATTTTTGTTGTTTGTTTTGCAGGTGCTGCTGAGTCACTACCCAACACCCCCATTCTCCCATCGCTGGCTTGCCTCACTTATACCAAATGCTGACTCAAGTCACTGATACACCCATTCACTCACCTACTAACACTGCCATCTGTGTCTCAAATGAGTCACCAACACCCCCATTTTTTCCTGTCTCATAGACAAATCCTGTTAGTGACTCATTTGAGTCACCAAAGACACCACCTGTGCCAGCCCTGTTCCCTCCAACATAACCTACTGGCATCACTTTCCCCAATGGTGACTCACAATTACCATTGTCCCTCCAATATACCAACACTGCTCATCTTCTCCTATCACACCAACAACACTAGCAACACAAAATCAAACTAGCAACATAGAATCTCACTGCAGAAGAAACAAAAAAAAATAGATGCCTCACCAACAACAATACACTCCAGTATCAAACCAAAAAAGTAAATTTGAACCAACCATCATCACAGAACACACAACCATACAACATAAGATAGACCCGCACTTGAAGAAGAAAATCAACATAAAGAAATAACCTAAATCAACCAGACATATACAAAAATATCATTGGAACAGAAGAACATAATTTTATCAGAACTTTTATTCCTCAAATCCTCTCCCAATCTCACACCCCCAACCTTGAATCACTTATCCTACCTGAGCCATGGCCTCACCCCTGTGCTCCACTACCCTTCCCACCTTGCCACTTCTTAAAGGGTGTCTCTCACCACATTTTCCTGAAACCTCTCCAGACATTCATTATCCGCCCCCTCCTCTGTGTCGGAGACCCCTTCACCCCTGTCAATGTCAGAACCCCATTTCCCCTACCTGCATCTTTTTCTCAAACAACTATCTTCCACCTGATCCACCCTGATCCACCTCCATCTTGCGAACCCTACTCCTTCTCTATAAACCCATTGTCGCCCCCTTCCTCTCCTCTGTGCACACCCGGATTTCCATGTATAATAATTATAATTATATATATATATGTAAATATATAAATTTTTCTATCAACATATATTTTTTATATTTATATTTTAATTATCATCATATTAATTTAACAGTTAGTTTCTTTCTTTTTTTCTCACATGCATTTCTATGTTTTCCATTGTTCTCTGTAGGGGGAGGTGATCAGTTATTTACATAGGGGTGTGTGGGAACATTCATTTGATGGAGGATGAATCCTGAATGATCGAGATCATTCAACATCATCACTTCGTAGGTAGGGGAATAATTAGAAGTACGTGCAGTAGGAAGTTAAGGGACTCCCAAAACCTCCACTTCATCCATTCACTCTGCCTTCCTCCACTCATATATACCCATGGAACCATCACCTATAAAAGATCTTTAAATTCCTCCACCATTCCATTCCCTGGATACAGATCCATTCCATCCAAACCATCTTTCCAAACTCCATACTCCTTCTATCCACATTGATCTTATCATACATTCAAAAATCTCCATTCACCTAATCACCGAAACAGAGAATAGAGATAAGTAGCTGATTTAGGAGTAGGAATCAGATCCAGAGCTGGATTTTGAGATAGAAATCTCACAAGAGGTGTTAATTCACCACATTCTTCATTTTTTTACATTTTTTCTTTCTTTAGCATGCATAGTAAAACTAATTATGGGAATCAGGTTGTAATGAACTGATCATATTTTAATCCATTTTTCTCTATTCATTTGATTATTAAGTGAAACTTTTTAAGTTCGGTTTTCTTTTTTGTTTAATTATGAGTAACAATATACATTACCTAATAACCGATAAGTGAGGGTAGTGAATCAATTCACCTAGGAACATTGACTGAAGTACTAAAAAATGGAAAAGGTCAATTTATCTCTTCTATATATTAAATGGATTAATTCATGGGTTAAGATCAAAATATCAAGGCTCAAGAAAGCTAACCGATCTATGTTGATCTAATTATTTTTCAACTCATAATATTATCACCAATTTTCTTATGCAGTGGATGATTGAATTAAAATGAGTACAATAGGATAACATCATTTTATCAGTTCAAAGTGGTCTGAGGATCCTAAGTTCATTATCGTAGTATTCTCTCTATATTAGTCCTAGAAACCACTGCATCACCCCATTTCACCTTCATTTTCATAACCATTGTCTTTCAACCATTTCATTGTTTTCTTTTAAGTAATTTTTGGTTGTTCTATTTTAGTTTGGTCTAGGACACTCTAAGTCCTTCTCTATGGTTCAATACCCTTCTTACCAAAGTGGTAGTAGTTTTTAGTGTTTATAAATTTTAAATTTTCACGTACTTAATGATGTGCATGACAACTAATCCCCAGTAGCATCAAATCACTATAAAGGTAAATAAATTATAGTTGTTTATAAAATTTATACTCTTTTCATTTTTTTAATTGGTTTATCTGATAATTATTATGATGTGTTGAATAATTTGGTTCTTAATTGTTCCAAGATGGGAGATGTGATGAACATTTTCGGGTTCTTTTCTCAAAGTATGTGTAGTGATTTTACAAATCTGTAGAATTGTTGTAAAATTGATAAAATCAAGTGAATTGATATGTGTAAAGATACATTGTACCATATTCAATGAATACACTATCTTGGACCTTTCACATCAAATCAACAAGTTTCAACATCTCAAAGGATTGAATATATTTTTGATACAACCAATATCAATTCCAATGAGAATCTCATGTTTTATATAGAATATTTACTACAATATTCGATCATATATATTAATCTACCTTTCACTAATGAAGATTTCTTTTACCTTGATAAATATCAATAAGAATATATCAATATCTAATACTAATTATTAAGGATCGTTCATGGATATAGGCCAAACATGGATGATTTTTTCTTACCTTGGGTGATTTTATTTGAGAAAGTGCTAATTATCCTCTACAAAACCCCTCCTTTCCAATTGATAAATCCCCATCCTTTCAAACAACACCTCCAAAATATCGCCTTTTTCTACAAAACTGACTTTTTTTCTTAATTAGGATGGTTATCTATTCATGGTATCTCAGAAACATTTGAATGGTTTATTATTTATTCTCTTATTGAATATTTTTAATTATTGTTATTATTTATTCTAATTTATTTTTCTCATTATTATATGTTTATCTTTTCTTATGTATTTATTCATTACTTTTGTGTCTTAAAAGTCTATTAGAAATTATATTCATATTCAATATATATAATTCTAACCATTTACATATGTTCATTTGTGATAGTGATTGTATTATTTTTCTTTAAACTAGTTATTTTCTATATAAAAAAGGTGTAGAAGAAAACGAGGATAGAAAAATTCAGAAAAACTATTTTCATCAAAAAAAATTATTGTCCATTCAATGGGTTTTATGATCATCAAAAATGGGGATATTGTTAGATAGATATATGTTATTACAATATATATTGGTGATTTATGTATTTTAATTATTCACAAAATACCTATATATATTCTAATTCCATTATTTTAAGTCTTTCAGCTTTAATATATTCCAAATATGTTTATCATACATGATAATAACATTAAAAGCTTTAAGATATCCATTTTTTGGATGATAAAATTTAGTTTCTTATTAAATAAATTTAACTTATGATGGATGTTTATCTTATGCATAACATATTTATATAAAAAAATAAACCTAGTATATGCACCGAAATATTCAAGTCTGTGAGAAAGTAATTTATCTTATAAAATCTTTGGTTATCTTACTATTTATAAAAATCTTCTTATGAAGAAGGTAAATTATATTCTTTATGTTCAAATTCACAAATCTTAGTGAGAAGAAAATTAGAAGAATTATTTTATTTTATGAAATGGTTATTCATAAAAGTATTATCTTATGAACATTATATAGTGATGTGGAATTTGATTATCATATACAATTAATATTTTATCTTTCAAAATAAAATTATACTACGCAATAGTGAATTGAGATTATTTTATCTTACACAATGTAGTGCACAAAGATATATATTTTATTTTATTATAAATCTTCTTCAAAAATCATCTTATTAGAACAATTCTATGAGATGGTTATCATATTATGAATAATATATCTTGTGGATCTTCATGATTATACTCATAATGTTAGTATGATTTCTTGATGATTCAAATTATTATTTTAATTGTATCAGAAAATAAATTTTCTAAATAAGGAAATATCAATTTAGAGAAAGTGGAATTTTTATAAGAATGGAAAGATCTGATAAAGAATATTTCTACCACCTCTTCTGCGGAGGGGTATTCCACATTTTGAAAAAAAAGTCACAATCCATTAAGAACTTATCTCATCAAATTTTTAAAATGATTATTAACTAGACCATTATGTTTATCAACTATTCTTATGTTCAAATTCAAAAGATAATATATATATATATATATATCAGCTAGTTTTTGTACGAATATGTGTGTGTACATGGAAGAAAACACATATATAATTCGTATAATTATTGGAGATATAATTCTTAAGGTTTCTATAATATTTTCTTGTAATACGTACAATATTATCTCGTGAAGTTGAAGAACCTCCATAGTTTCACATAGAAGATTCTCATCTTCCTTGGATATATATTGAACTACTGTCATTTAATGCTTATAACTATGTGTTGCTTTATTCTTCAAAACCATGTTTATCTTTAGTAATGCCTGTGTTCATCACTATTGAGTGTGTCATCACTGTAGAAAATTATTTTAAATAGATATCCCATATAAAATATCTTAGAATTTTTTAATAGTTAATAGCTACTTGAACTCGACAAGGAGCCCCCAGAAAAAAGGATGGTATAGTAAAAATCACCAAACTAGTGGACTAGAGTGGTAATGGAATGTCTTAGGGGAAAATTGTTCCCCAAACCACTATAAATTTATTTTGTTTAATATTTTTTCCTTTGTAATTTTATTTATTATTGACTTACTTTTTTATGAAATATATCGGAACTCGCATACCTTTAACAGGGTGATTTTGAAGTACATAAAATTTTTAAGAACTCAATCAGTCCCCCCACATTGAGTTTTTTTATGTCCATTCTATGGGAAATCACATGATGGGTGATTGGGTATTCTCATGGGTTTCATCTCGATAAGGTCACCACTGATTAAGGATGTGGTTCATACTAGAGTCATGGTTCTTGGGATTATTAATTATTTTGGAATGGATTGTCATTATGGGATATCGACTATAATTTTCTTTATGAAAATAAGTTGTTGCACAAGATATATATTTTTTGCCCTATATCTAGAGGTATGATCCACACCATACACATAGGATTAATATTAAGGATTTTATTATAGTGTTGGATGTGTATTTTTAGTAATGAATAATTTGGATAGTGGGCCATATTGAGAAAGTTATTTAGGGGGAAATTACCTTAATGCATGTCTAATGGAAGCATAATAATTTTCAAGAGGGTAAATGGGAGTGAGAATCCAATATCAGATCCCAATGGTCAATATATTCTTGTGGGGATCCATAATGATAATTCTCTGGGGAGAAAAGCTTAAAGGCTTGAATTTGTAATGACCCCCAAAATTTGAAGTTCATTTTTTGTTCATTTATAGAATTTAATTTAATTATTTTTCATGATTTAATATGGGTTCAAAGATATTCTAGTGTTTTTTAAATATTGAAGAGTGGTGTAGGTGGCCTTTCTATTAAAATATAGTAGTATGAGTAATCGGGTACCTAGTCTTGGGCTATTAAGTACTCAGAAAAAATTGAGGTGTTAGTGGCCCCAGGACACCCACCTTCTAACTATTGGGCCTGTATTGGTTAGACAATAAATTATCATATACAATGTACAATTCAACTATGTACCCAGTGTTTTGTAAACTAATATTCTTTAATCACATTTTAATAATTATTTGGGGAAAATACTTCATTCTTTTATCCAGGTGAACCGAATCAACACTGGATTCACTCTAAGATCTTTTCCTCATATATAATAGATCATCCATACATTTTTTATTTTGCATTTAATCCTTACTAGGTGAATTCTTATTATTTTATTAAGGAAAATCCCATCTAAGCTTAAATATTGGTATTGTTATGCAATTTCTTCTTCCTCTATTTCAAATCCCTCAATTTGGGGTTTTTATTAGCTTGTTGAATTCTAGTGGTTTTATCTAGAGTTAGGTGATTTCTTTAAAGGATATTTCTTCTAAATACTAGATGTAGGTAATCATTCGCATTCTATTACATTTATATGGTCGTACAAGAATTACCTTTCATGTGGGTTTTATAGGTGAAATTTTTTACTCTTTATAGTGTATTAATATACAAGGATAGGCTTGGGATTAAAAAATATACACCTAGGAACCAGTTTTAGATGTTTTTACTAGGTTTCAATTATATGTGATTTGGTTAATATTTAAGAGGGGATTTACACTATAGGAAATGGGTTTCTAATAGAGTGTTTTGGGATTAAAGAGGGAAAAGGGTTCTCACCTTATAGTCAAAGCATGGGTAGAGTCTTATTTATTATGTGGGGAAGAAATGGATTCATAGTGAACATTTATAGATTTATTTAAGATGAGTGGTGCTAAGAGAGTAAGCCAATGGGATCAAACACCTAGTAAGAGAGAATTTGGTTATATAGTGGGTCTTTCCTAGGGATGCTAAGATATTATAAGAATTATTTTTCTGGGGTTTGTAGGAGTATGTGAATGCTTATGGTTCACTGGTATTCTAGTTTAGTTAAATATCTCTTGTGGAAGGTAGATGAAGTTTGGTTGTATTTTATATAAGTATGTTGAATTCCTCTATGATTAGTGATTAATCATTGAAAGTGATTTTGAAAATATTTGAATAAGGTTGGTGATGATTCTTGAAATATTATTATATATTCTTTCAATTTCATTTGGAAAGAAAATGCTCCATTTTAATATGATTATTGTTGATCTGATCCTAATTCCTAAGACTTGTGAAAATAGAGCTTGAATAAGTGCACAATTTCTGAAGCAATTGAAGCCATCCCTTAATTGGGTGAAGAATAGCGTTCCCTAAGGACATGAAATATTCATATTATTTCATAAGGATATATGAATGGATATTATGAATATTATTTGAAGGAGTAGGAAATTGAAATTGAGAATTGGATATATATTTTGAATTCCATGAAAAATAATAATTGTTTTTCATGATTTATTTTTGAGAATATTTTTCATATGCCTAATTATTTTTGAGAAGGAATATAATTGATTGGTGTGATGATGAAAGATATAATTCCATCGGACTGAGCCTATGGTGTTGGAGAAGGACCTGGATAATTTTGATTTAATTTAGATACCAATGTAATGGTAAATTTGGAATTAATCTACTTTCATCAAAGAAATTTTATGGTTGTGTAAGGGTAGCCATCACATCCAGAATCTTGCGTAAGGGTATAAGAAGCTCGTGTAAGGGTGCATGCATCTCATGTGAGGGTACATACACCTTGCATAAGGGTATTAATTCCTTTTGTATGGGTAACTGTGAGTCCATCTAAGGGTATCCAGTTAATACAACACTATGTAAGAGTATCCAGCACTATGTAAATTGAGGTTGAGTACTGTGTAATGGTAGCTAGGGCTTCATAAGGGCGAACTAAGATTTTCACTTTTATGTAAATGTGAACCAAGCATTAATTAAGGGTAATGTGTAACTTGTAATACCTATGTAAGGGTAAATAGGTGCATAATCAAGGCAAGAAATTCCCTACCTTAAGGTAAGTTTATGTGCTTCATAAAGGTACATTGATATTTTCAATACATTTATATGGGTAAAGGGAACCAATGTAATGGTAAAAAGAGATTACATTGCACTGAATAAGGGTATAATAATGCTACATAAATGTTATAAGTGGAATATTATTAAAGGTAAGACCAAATATAAGTTACATAATTACTATTAGATACCTTCATGTGCTACCACCAGGCATCATGTGCTTCCTCAAGGAATCAGTTTCTACCATTAGGCATCATGTGATACCATGAGGAATCATGTTATACTATCAGGTATCACAGGCAACTACCACGTATGATATCGCCAATTGATACAGCTAGGTTCTACCATTAGTTGTACTACCATTGGTCTACTATAATGATATATGATATTCATGCATCTTCCAAAGATGAATTGAAAAACTAGATCCAAGACATTAATTGTAATAAAGTTAGTCCTTTAAATGAAACATAAATGGGATAAATTAATGATTAATATTTACATAATTGAACATGCATGAAGTTTCACTTTCATGAATGTAAGATAGAATGAGATTAGGGTTGTGGAATAATTCAATAATGAGGTCTTGTGATGAAATGTGTAGTGACGGGTATTAAATAATGAATATATCATGTAAAGAAATAGGTTGTCCTGAATCTTTTGAGAATTATAAAGGAAAATATTTTAGAATTCAAGGTAATATAAGATCATGATATCTTCATGAATTTAGAGAAACTTGAATCAACAAAAAATGGAGGATATATAGGTGAGTAACTCACCTATAAATAAAATTTTCTTGATGAGGCTAACTACTACTACCATTAATAAATTTTTGAAAGCATCTGCATGATAAAATCATGTGAATGAGATCCCATAATGAAATTATACTTTTGTGAAGGTGGTGAGGATATTCAAAGATTTTATAGCCTAGTTTTGTCATGAGAAGAAGAATATGATACTATGTACTTATTTATGTGATGGATAAAGAAAATACCCTGTGATTATTTACATTTAATGATGATAGACTGCATACATCATTTATGTGAAGTGATATTTTCTATACTAGTTTGTTGGAGGAGAACCAGATCACCTTGGGAAAACAAATAAAATAATAAGAATAATATTTATATATTATAGAGTATATTATATAGAGACCTAGGATTTTGATACGTAGATATTACATATTTTTATATGAACCTTAAATAAATTAAACAACACATTCCTAAGGACTATAACTATTTAGTGTCTTTGGAGAATAGGTAAAAAATCTTATAATTTTATAAAAATATTTAACATATACCATAAATATTACCCACATAATTAATATTCAAAAAAATACCCTACATAAAAAATCATGATATCAGATGCCCAGTACGGGTAAACAAGAGAGATATATAAGTATAACATGAACATAAGGGAAGGGAGACTTGATCAAAAAATATGAGAACCATACCATGCATATAAATGATAATAATCTTGAATCATGAAATAAATATTGGAATTTTATACCACATGAATGATAAGAAAATTAAATAATGTGATCCATGAAAGAATATCATTTTCATAAAAAATGGAATTTTGACATACACATGAGCATATAAAATATTATTTCAAGTCTACACCCCAAGGAATTCATCACATATTAGGCCTTGGATTAGAAAATGGGTACCTCATTTAGTCTTGGGATAGCCTCCTATATACCCTCTTCTAGGCTTGGGAGAACCTCCAGTATACCCTCTTTTGGACGTGGGATATCCACCAATGTACCCTTTGAGATCGTATAACATTAATCATTAACCAATTTATTGGAGGGATATATAAGTCACATAAATCACATAATATATATATTTATGTTCCGCAAGATCATAGATCATTCACCATATTAAACCTCATTAAAATAAATGGGCTTCATAAAACTTTTCATTATAACATAACCCATGGAAATGAAATGATTTCTATAATCATTTCCCTATTTCATCCTAACATAACCCATGTAAAAGATATTTATTTTATAAATATTTCATTATATCATATCCTATGGAAAAGTTACAGGATTTAAAATAATTTCATTATATCATCAAACAATAAACCATAGAAAAAGAAATGAATTTTATAGTGGTTATTTCATAGTATAATCCATGAAAGAGAAATGTGTTTCATAAACAACTTGACCTCATAAACCATTCGGATAAAGGATAAGAATAATATCCATGGTTCATATCTTCAGTAAATCATAATTTATGTAAAAGGATGTCATATTAGATGGAAAATTATTTTTGAAAAATAAATCACTTGGAACATTTCTGGAGGAAGATAAGTTAATTTTTAAAATCACTGTTTAAAACATAATATATTTTGAAAATGCTTTTCTTTGAAAATAAACTTTAAAACTAATAAATGAAGACTTAGAAATCAATTAAAACATTTCTTCAAGAAAGTATCATTTCCACTTTGAAGAAACTTTTTAAAATACTTTCCTTTGAAAATAAATTTCATAACTTATAAAGTAATATTTAAATAAAATAATATTCATGATGGTGGGAAATTTGGGTCATGCCATACACAAAGATTCCTTTCACATTTTGGGTAAAACCCAAACATGATTTTTTTTTAAAATGAAATGAAGATTCCTTTTAAAAAAAATTAAACCATGGGTATAAAATATATTTAATAAGTCACTTTAAAAAAATTTAAAAATATTTTTGAAAACATATTTAGAAAACATTGTTTTGGAAGAAAAAGGTTTTTCGATCGAAAAAATGATTTTTCTTAAAAACATCCTGTTTAAACTCTTGAGTATATTAATTGAGTAAAATGAATGGAAAACATGTATGTTCATGAAATTACTAGATTAGAATCAAATTCATGATTTTATTGATATATATTTCATAATATTTCATCATTGGAATTGTAAACGTAAACAATCCTAATAAATGATTATATTTCAACGTATAACTCTTCCCACTTTGGTAACTTTGAATCGTAATCCCCATGAAATAATAACATTAAATAAAAATTATAATACCTTTAAAAGAATTATATTTGTAATATTATTTTTAAAAGTTGATTTATATGCACCTCATTGAATAATATCGGTGTATAACATAACTTATGTCCCATGGAAGAAACATTGAGATAAAAACTTGTTACCAATTTTTTAACTTTTAAACTGTAAACCCCATGAAATAGATATTCTAAAATGGATATGTAAACAACGATAATTTTTTAGTATAATCATCATTAAATTAATTTTTGGTCCTTATATACACCACATAAAATAAATAGGGGGTGAATATGGTATATGTCTCCTTGAAATTAAAAAGAGATTAGAAATCCCTTACCACTTCAATAATATTTTTAATCATAAGACCCAATAGAAAATAAAATAAAATGAAAATTTTTATACCATTAAATTTAATATATTCATGATATAACATTTCAAAGGAGAATTATATACACCACACAAAAGAAACTTGTGGTGAATTTTCAGATGTCTCCCAAAAAAAAGAACGGAAATCCCTTACCTTAAGTATCAACATATTTAGTTCATATAATAACCAATTGTAAGTTTATTATAAAAATATTATATAATCATAAATATATATATAATATCAATTATCATTTAATTATGACCATTTATTAACTATTTATTAACAATTTATTGTTAAAATCACGTTTTGGGTAATAACAACTTTGTTTTTCATTTTTATTTTGATTTGTTATTTTTCGTCATCTTAAATTGAAAATGGTTCCATAATCTTTATAATAATAATAATTACATAATTATCACGTTTATATATGAATTATACTTTTAATACCCATAATTAAATATGATTTGGATAAATTAAGCATGTTTTGGTCATAGAGACGGCAGATCTTTTGTATGCATGAGTAATGTTTTCATTTTTCAATGATCATTACAGAAACAATGTAAGTAATATATTATATTTATAGAATTATAATAATATAAAAAATAAAATATTATTTCATTAAATATACTTATTCATATCATATTTTTGTTTTCGTGATGAAAAAAGAGTCACATCGCTTCGTGAAGGCGGTAGTCCACACATACACAAGAAACATTATCACCATTTAGTCACTAAAAAGGTTAGAAATAAAATGATATATTATCTTTTAGTAATGATAAATATGTCATTAATATCATTATTATTTCATTAATATCACATATATTAATTTAATATATTTGTATTGTCTTCTATATAAAGTGCTACTGAAAACGAATCACATCACTTCGCGGGGTGGTAGTCTGCCATACACAGGAGCGATGTTGTCGTATCCCCTAAAGAATGGAAATTAAAAAAAAAATTTAAATAATGAATCTATATTTTTAATTATGTTATAAATATCATATATATACTTTATTCCCATCATCATACCAAAACATGATAGTTGGTAATGGAAAATATGAATGACAACATTTCATGAAGAGGTTGTCCACCTTACACACGAATGATGATTTCGTAACCCATTTGATTGAAGTAGAGATGGATTTTGGTCATTAACATAACATAAAAACATATAATTATATGGAATATAATTAATATATTAGATCATAATGTTTTATTAACAATTTAATGATGTGGATAATGAAATAAAATAAAAATGATTGTTAATAAACATTACCACTTCTTCGGGTAACCTCCTTAGGTTTGCACCAAAAGCCATGCTAGGTTAAATTTTTCATAAATTAAGGATTATAGGTTGATATTATTGAGTTTGGGAATTTTTTTTAGCTATTTTAATAAAAATATTTTTATAGGTTTAATAAGATATGATAGGGGTGATATTTTATAAGTGAGGTGAGTGGAACACTTGTAATTTTTGAAGATAAAGAGGTGTACCAATGTTTTTAAAATTCCACAAGGGTACAAAATAGATTATTATACATTATTATACATTATAGATTCTAAATATTTTAATTTAATATATTTTAGACTGGTTTTAAGTCATTTTAATTCTTATAATTTTTGTTTAACCCCTGGTAAATCCATGTTTACGCTAAAAGTGATAACTAATTTTTACTATTTTTAATATTCATATTGGTTAAAAATTAATTTGAACATATTATATAATATATATTATTATGATTAAAAAAATTGATCCAATTTTATAAATTAAATTTAAATAATTAATATTTTTTATTTAAAATTAATCCCACAAACGTGATGAAAAAGCGGGTATCCACAGAGAAAATGATCAAAATTTTATAATGTTTTTAAATATAATTTAAATATAAAATTGATTAAAAAGTATTAAATTATATTAATAGATATATAATTGAAATCATATTACTTTATAAATAATTTAAAATATAATTTTACATTATAATTAATTTAAATGAAAATGCAGTTTTCAATTAAAATTCGGTATTTTTTACTAGTCATCAAAAAAAATTCAGAAAGTTATCAAAAATTGACCATAAAATAATTTTTACATTATTATTTATATATTTATAATTATTTTTTAAAATAACTCTTCTAAAAATTTTAAATGTTAGTTTTAAATTAGGTGCGCAAAAATGTGATAAAACATTTTTTTATAAAACTAACGTTTTAAGAGTAAAATTGGATTTATGCATATATATTATTTAAAAAACACATAATATGAATATTCAATAGTTTATTGAATATATAATATGTAAATTTAATTAAAATTATTCCCCAAAAGTGTCTTTTAAAAAAATTTGAGGTAAAATTCCTTTATTTTCTTAGATAGTTTTTCTGAAAAATATTTTCTTTATTTTCAAATAGTTTTTATTTTTATTTTTATTTAATTAGTCACTAAATAATTTATTTTATATACAAGTTTAAACCATATATTTTCATAATTTCATTAATCCTATTCATACCCACCATTCCAATAGTTAGGTGATAACTATCATATAAAAATATTTTAATAATATGTCACGATTCGTTTACACCCAATATTGTGTGCAACACAAGCTAAACACAAAGTCACATGTAACATAAAATATCAAAAATATTAAATTAACTTAATGTAAATAATTCACAAAATCTTCGAGTGTAACATTATACCACCCTTCAAAATAATTTCACCCTCAAAACGCATCATTTTGGTACCAACAACTGAGGATACTTCTGCTCCATTACATTCTACAGGTTCCCACATAACTTCCTTAAGTTAGTTGTTTCACTATAAAACATTGACCAGGTAAGTGGTATTATTTCAAAAAAAAACCTTTTCTATTTGATCCAGAACCTCTACTGGTTGTTCCTCATGGGGAATATCATGCTCTAGCAATACAACCTTTGAGTTTAGTACATGTGATAGACCAGGTTTGTAATTTATCAG
This sequence comes from Viscum album, assembly GCA_963277665.1. Classification (NCBI taxonomy): domain Eukaryota; kingdom Viridiplantae; phylum Streptophyta; class Magnoliopsida; order Santalales; family Viscaceae; genus Viscum; species Viscum album. Next base: position 213,216,071 of record OY728146.1, on the reverse strand, counting down.
GATAGATACATGGAACATATCTTGAACCAAAAGAGGTTTGGTGGAAGCCCAAATCGATAGGATATTACCCCAATATGATCAATAATTTAAAAGGGACTCATATACGTAGGGATTACCTTTCCGTCATATCATAAGCATAAAATTTCCCTTTGGTTATGCTTAGATAAATTTTTACTTCATCTCTTACTCAAATAAATGATGATGAATTTTCTTATGTTTTAAGCAATAATTGATTATGAGATCCATAATAGAATGATAAGTCAATCCTTTTATCTATTGTAAAAATAATTATCACCATTTATCCAATATGGATTAATATTCATATGGTGAATTAATGCATTAATCTCTAAAACCTCATACTAAGTTCAAATTAAACCATTATATAAAAGGTTACCCTTATAACACTTCCAAAAAACAAAATTTAAAAGGAATGTCACTAAATTTATTTGAAAAAAATTAACATTAATCCCCCATATATCATAAAGTATCTCTTGATTGTCATATACCAAACACGTAAATACCTACATTATGTATTCTCTTGAAACAAGTAACAACTTACATTACCAAAAAACCATATTGAAAAATTTATTAATGATTCCTCATTACTTAAATAAAACATGGATTATTGGATATATTTTTTAAATTCAAAAATGTTGAAAACTCCATAAATGGTATCATATTCCACTTTTTCAAAAAAAAATCCTTAATCAGTTCCATGGTAATCATTACTATCAAATTTACATATTCATATCAAAAATATTTTTATCCAAACATAATTATCTCAAAATATATAACATATTATGTGTTATCTTAGCTTAATCAAAATTTTTTCTTTCCATTAAATAACTTTTATAGTCTATAAGAACAATTTAACATATTTTTTAAAATCCTTAATGAAAAAAATAAGCTGAAAAATCCTTATATTTTTCATGATTCATATAACATAGACCTTGAATTATAATACATAAATACATCAATCATCCCACTTCCTTCTTAAACCATTAACTAGGATTCATCATCTTATTCCTTAGTACGTCTTTCCATTAAAACGTCATTCACATTCTCTTCATCATCAATATCAAAACCAATACTCATACAAACTTTCTAATTAACTTCATTAGATTTCCCATTAGTATATCGATTCACATAATAATCATACTTTCCACATTTGAAACAATCAAAAGTCAATGATACCTTAGGTAGAGAATTATTCTCATCCAATGCATTAACCAAACTTTTCATTTTTTACTTTACGTTTATTTTCTTTGTGTCTTTATTTTCCACACTCAAAACATGTTCTTTTCCCTATGAGACATTACCTTGATTTCTTCTACAAACATTATTGACATATATTAAATTGAGTCTTCTTTCATCCATGGTCTCCACTACCCAAACTCTCAGTGAACTCTATCCTTCTCTTGATTGGTGTGTCTGAGAGTTGTTTAGGGTGAATGATATTACTCATGTTCCATGATGACTACTTAAGTATTATCACAATATCCATTACTCTATTAAACATCCCACTTGGATTCTCATCAGAAAATATTCTACTGCATTCACTGTTAGATCAACTCCTTCTGGTTCTCTCTATTGTATAAAACCAAAAATCATAGTGTAAGAAACACTCACCGTAGTAGAAAACCACATAATAATGAAAAAAAACCACTTAATGGATATCTAAATCATGACACATTATTTTCAAACAATGAAACATTAGTTTTATTCACGGTCATTAATAGTCACCATCCATTTATATCCTTCATGATGGTATATAAATATTTTGTGAATTTCTAAAGAATATCACTTGGGGATGTCAAATTAGGTGTGCAGTAAGTCTCATTATATTTCACCAAATGATGATTGAGTTCATATAAATGTTACCTTTTTAAATTTATTACCACTAGGTACCTCTATTATAGATCCACATCCACTTTTTCTATTCTGATAGGGATGTAATTTCATGAAAACCATTTTCTATATCCATTACCCAAAATCTAGAATATTATCCTATACTTTGAATCATCAATAGAATTATTATTATATGTCTCCCTAGACATATATTTATTAATATCTCTAGGGATTCCACTAATGTTGTATCAGCATACATTCCAAATGTTAACTAATACTTTTCCCTAAAACCAACTATAGTGACCTAGGATTTTCATACATAGATATTACATATTTTTATATGAATATTAAATAACATACACAATACTTTCCAAGGGATAGTAATAGTTTAGTGTATTTGAATACTAGGTACACAATATTATAATTTGATGAAATTTCTTCAACATATCTCATAAATATCTCCCCCTTCAGTACTCTTCACAAACAAACCCACTTAAAACCTTTCTTCATAACCTAGGGAAAGGAAACATAAGAAACGGTGATCTCAGATTATCAGTAAGGGTAATCAATAGATATATTTAAGAATAACATAAACATAAGGGCATGAGAACATGAGAATAACATATAAAACCCATACCATATATATATAATGTTAGAATATTGGGATAGGGAATAAATATTTGAGTTTCATAAGATAATTCATAAGGAAATCAACAAATTTGAGCCATGAGATCATAAAATTGGCATAAGACATGGAATTCTCACACACACATAATAATATAAAATATTATGTCAAGGATACCCCCCAAGACCATCATAACATGTTAGGCTTGCGCTAACCACCCATGTACCTACTTTGGGCTAGGGATAACCAACCATGTAACCTCAATTGGGCTTGGGATAACCTATCGTGTACCCTATTTTGGGTTTTGTATAACTTCTCATGTATAATTTGAACTCATATAACATTAATCATTATCCAATGAATTATAGGGAGATATAGTTCCCACATATCACATAATCCACACATTTATGTTCCACAATATCATTGAGCATTCATAAAATTATAACTCATGAAAAGAAATGGGTTTCATAAAACATTTCATCACAGCATAACCCAAGGAATAGAAACAAGTTTCAAAATAATTTCATCATTTAATCATAAAATAACCCATGTAAAGGATATGTGTTTCATAAAAATTTCAACGTATCATAACCTATGGAAAAGAGACATGTATCATAATCATCTCATAAAAACATAACTAATGGAAAAAACAAATGTGTTTCATAAGAATTTTTTTCATGGTATAACCTATGAAATAAAAATGGGTTTCATAAACATCTTTTCATTGTAAACCATTTTTATAAATAATAAGTATCGTATCTTGGTTCATATCCCTAGTAAACCATAATTTACATCAAATGACATCGTCTTGTATAGAAAATTATTTTGAAAGACAAATCACTTGGAATATTTCTTGAGGAAGATAAATTTTCATCAAAAATAAATTTTTAAAACATAAAACATTTTGAAAATCCTTTTATTTGAAAGTATACTTGAAAACTTATAAATGAATCTTTAAAAATAATTTATAAGATTTGTCAAAAAAAACCTTTCCACTTTGAAAACGATTTTTAAAGCATAAATTTTTTTAAAATACATTCCTTTGAAAATAACCTTGAAAATTTATAAAGGAATATTTATATAAAATAATATTTATGATGATGGGAAATTATTTTCGTACTGTACATAAAGATTTATTTCACATTTCTGGTAAAATTTAAATGGATATTATTTTAAAAAAGACATAAAGATTACTTTTAAAAAAATTTACAAAAATTAAAACATAATAAAATTTATTTTTGATAAATAATTTTTAAAAAATTAAAAAAAAATTGATAAATTTTTTATGAAATATGGTTTTGGAATAAAAATGATTTTCCACTAAAAATAGTATTATTTTCTTAAAAACCTTAATTTTGAACTCTTGAGTATATAATGAGAGGAAAATGAAGATAAAACATTAATTATCATGAAATAACCATAGTACATGAATATTCAATAGTTTATTGAGATATATATCAAAATATTTCTTTATTTGAAGCATAATCATGAACAATCTTGATAAATAATGACATTATAACATCAAACTCTTCCCACTTTGGTAAAATTGAATCATAATCCCCATGAAATAATAAAATTAAATGAAAATTATAATGTCATGAAAGAATTATATTAATGATACAATATGTTAAATGGGAATTATATACACTTCGTAGAATAATATAGGTTCATAACATAACTTATATCCCAAAGAAGGAAAACTGAGAGAAAAATCTCTTACCAATTTGTTAACTTTTCAACCATAACACCATGAAATATATATTCCATAATCATTATGTAAAAATAAAAGAAAATTCAGGATAAGAATCATAAAATTCATTAATGGGAATTATATACACCAAATAAAAGAAATTTGTGTTGAATATTCCATATGTCTCCTAGAAATTAAAGAGAGGTTACAAATCCCATACCAATATTTATCTTTTGAATCAAAATCCATAATAAATCATAACATAAAAAGATAATTTTAATATCATTTAAATTATGAGATTAATTATATAACATGTCAAAGATGCATTATATACACCCGCAAAAGAAATAAGTGGTGAATTTTTATATATCTCTCTAAAATAAAAGAGAGAATAGAAATACCTTACCTTAAGTGTAAACTTCCTTCGTACACTTTCTAACTTCATCTATAATAAATAAAAGTTATTTATAAATATATTATAGAACCATAATTATATATATAATTTAATATATTATTTACTTATGAGCATTTATTACCCATTTATAGACAATTCTGGGTTAAAATTAGGTTTTTGGTAATAACCACGTTGTTTTTCGTATAGGGTTTGATTTGTTATTTTCCATCATCTTATTTTGATCATGGTTCCACAATATCCATAAAAATCCTGATACAGGTATAATATTTATACATAAATCATACTTTTAATACCATTCATGAAATATGGTTTTGATAAATGAATTATGTTGCAAACATGGTGAAGGTAAGTCGTACAAACGCATGAGTAACGTTTCCATTTTTCAACTATCATTATGGAATAGAGATAAGTAATATATTATATTTCCATTATTATAATAATATCATAAATATAATATTATTTATTCAAATATACTCATACTTATCAATGATGTGGTATGGTTTTGAAAAGATAATTGCATCGCTTAATGAGCGTGGTAGTCTATATGTACACGAACAACGTTATTATCTTTCAGTGAGTGAAAATGTAAGAAATAAAATGATATATTATATTTTAATAATGATAAATATTTTATTAATATCAAAATTATGTAATTTTTATCACATTTATTAATTAAATATATCCTTATTATCTTCCATGTAAAGCATTAGTAAAAACTGATCACATCACTTCGTGAGGACGTAGTTAGTCATAAACACGAGTGACGTTATAGTATCCCTTATGAAAAAACATTAGAAAATATATATGATATAATGAATAATGTTTTATAATTATTTAATAAATATCATATATATACTTTATATCTATCATTATACCCAACTTTGAGATGTGGTAATGGAAAAACTAGTGACATTGGTTCGTGAGGTGGTAATCTATTGTACACATAAACGATGATTTTATAACCCATTTGACAGAACTATAGGTGTTTTTAGTTCGTGAAATTAACATAAAAATATAATTATATAGAATATAATTATTTTATTATCTTATAATTTTTTTAAAAAAAATCAATTATTTTGAGGAATAGATAAAATAAAAACGCACATTGAAGAAAATTACATTTTCTTCATGTAACCTCTTTTGGTTTACATCAAATGTATTACTAGGTTTTCTTTTTCACCAAAATAATGATTATAGGATGGTAAAATTGAATTTTGGAAGTTCTTTGGTCATTTATTGGTTGAAACAAAAGTTTTTAAAGGTGTCATGAATATAGGAGAGGGGAGACCTTTTATAAGTGTGGATAGTGGCACACATTAATTTTTGAAAAGAGAAAGGTGTACCCACATTTTTCACATGCCAAATGTGTTAAAAATAGATAATTATAGATACTTAGACAAGATATGATCTAAATATTTCCAAAATATATATTTTATTCAACTTTTTGAGGATATTTTATCCATTATCTCTTTAGTTTAATCCCCCAGTAAATCCATTTTTAACATTAAACATGGTAATTATTTTTTACCTTTTTTACTATAAATTTTCGTAAAAATTTACTTTGGAATTATTAAATAATAAAAATAATAATAATTAAAAATATGGATTATATTTTTTCTAATTAAACTAATAAAATTGGAATAATTTTATTTAAAATTAATCCAATACAAGCGACGAGAAAGCAGGTTTTCAAAGAGAAAACATTCAATATTTTGCATAGTTTTTATATCCAATTTCAAAATTAAAATGATTAAAATGGCCTGAATTTGATAAATAGCTAGATAATTGAACTATTTTTACATTAAAAAAATTTAAAATATAATTTATCTTTCTAAATAACTTTAATTAAAAGGTACTTTTCTATTAAAATTCAATATATTTCACTATTCATCAAAAAATTATACTTTTCATAAAATTATAAAATATTCACCAAAATATATTTTTGACATGCTTATTTTAAAAATTAACTTCATTTTTTAATTAAATTTCATAAAACCTTTAAAAATTATTTTTTAAATTAAGTGAGCAAAAAGGCGACAAAACTCATTTTTAGAAAAATGATGTTTTTAAGTGTAAATCTGGATTTATTGTTATTTATATTCAAGAAAACACATAACCTGGATTTAAAATAGTTTATTGAATATATAATATATAAATTTCATTAAAATAAATTTCGAAATTTTTTGATCAATTTAATGAGATAAAATCTGTTTTTTGCATTAATAGTTTTCCCAAAAAAGATTTCTTTATTTTTAAATAGTTTTTATTTTATCTTTTAATTAATTGGACACAAAAGATTTAATTTTAGATACATTCTAAAACCATATATTCTCATAATTTCGTTAATATTATTCATTCCTATTATTCCAATGGTAGGGTGATAACCATTATACCATAATATTTTTATAATATGGAGTGTTTCATTTAAACCTAGTGTTGCATGTAACGCAAGATAAACTCATGTTATGTGTAATAAAAAATATAAAAATATTAAATTAATTTAAAGAAAATATTTTAAAAAATCTTGGGGTGTTGCATATAAACTTTACAAGAACATGAAACACATTACTGAAGTATAATTGAGATACTTGAATTTGAAATTCAAGAAGGATGAAGAAGGCAACGCGGAGAAAAATGCATTCAATAAGCACTAATTATTCTAATAGTGATTTAATATATAAGGAATTTCAAGAATGTAATACCCCTGATATTACTTTCCCTATATATGATATTTTGTTTTTGTAATAATACCTTATTCAATTTGATAAATTAACATCCTTGAGCTCACTAGAAGATCTTATTCTACTGTTTTTTGGATGATCCTTTGAAGAACTGGGGGAACCTACATAAAAAACATCATTAAAGAACATGTTGTACCTATATAAACAATTCTATATCAAGGAATTGTATGATACAAGCCACATTGTGACATTATGGACCCAAATTCCACTTAAAGGTGCCGCATAACCAACTGGCCACGTGGCATCAAGTGCTTCTCCCTGAATGTTAGAGGCTACTGACTAGCAGCGAGGGACTAGGCTAGGTGTGTCTTGAGCAAGGGAATTACCTCATTACCAGAGTCTATCAAAGTGTATATATATAAAACATAGATAAATAGAAGAATAAATGTAAGTAATTATATAGTAGTGGAAAGACTCACGAATAAAAATAACTAAAATAACAGAAATAACTGGTATATATATATAAAAGATCATGATGATATTTCATGTATCTAATAAGATCAAAAAAACATATACAAGTAGAAAAAAAATATTCTATACAAAATTAGAAAAATAATAAATATAAAACTATCCAAAGAATCTCGATATCAAGCGCTATCATCTGCTACCAGAGGTTCTATATAATCAAGTGTCTGAATCCAGAAACTTCCCTTTGTAAACACCTATATACATGTAGTCTTTATGGGTACCAGAGGTTCCTAGATAGGGTGTGAGATAAATCTCAATATTCCAGCACACTTTAACATCATGTCTTTATAATATAAACTAAAACAGTGTGCAATCATCCATATATAAAAGCAAAGAATTATAGTAGTGCAAATACCCAAGTACCTACTTTATCCCTCGACTAGTGTCTAAACCTAAAACTAGTTCATTAATTAGTTAAGTTCCATTTTATATATTTAATTCATGTGATACATATCCATCATTGACATCACCTCATGATAGTAAAAGTGAATGTTCCAAGATGTGATAAGGAAACATGTAATGATAATTATAATGAAAGTGTTCCAAGGTAATAACTACAAAAAGCTAGACCTCAAGGGTCACCACCTAAGTGGTAATTTCAGCCTATATAAGGGTAAGAGTGTAATATAAGGATAATTTTCCAAGTAATTTTAAAATATTATGATCTTACCGAGTCTAAGGAATACATCCAAGATGAAATAGGATAATCTATGGATAGGCCTAAGGATGAAATCAAGGAACCTTGTGTCCAAAGAATCGGCACTAGATCCAAGGAGTGTATCAAAGAAATTATATAATATTAACATATGGATTCTATGGTTTCATATTGGGCATCCACTGATAGACAATGATTGGTTTCCAAGGTGGATCTCAACCAAGCCAATCAGCATCCTTGTATAGGAATGGAATCCATGAGCACCCAAGAAATTCCCTTGGGAACCTGGAAGTTAACGTGAGTCTGGACACTCTTATAAATATGTCAAAATCCATATATATATATATATATATATAACTATGCACCTTGTATTTAATTCATTTAATTAATTATTATAACTAGTACTCAATTAAATTAATATATCACAAGGTTCAAGCCATTTCCTTTTATTAGTGTGTCAAGTCCAGTTGAGCATTCATCCATTTAACTAATCCATTTAAATCATATTCATTAAATATGGTTCATTCCTCAACCTTCCCATATCTAGGGAAGGTGTTGTTATGAATTTGTAACCAATATATTCATTTTCAAATCATTAGGACAAGTCATATATACATACAATATACTTTTCAATTTACCATTTAACATTTATTAATCAATTTCACGAACTTAACTTATGTGGGTCAAGTGTGTAGCATAGATGGTACTTTCCATGTTAAATTCAAAATTCAAACATCATATAATATGGAAAGTCTTACTATTACAATGGTAAATCTCAAACATAGTTGAATGGTGGCTCAAAGGTGTCAAAACACTAAAAACCCAATTATGGCACATCACCCTACATTGGTATGTTGAAGTTGTGAACCTAACCACCAATGTTGAATAAAACATGTGAAAAAAGTCTAAGATTGTGGTATTAGTGACCATAAGAAAGGAATATTAATTCAGCAGATGGTGCTCGATGAAATTGGTGTGATCATATGTCAATTTATAAAATAACAAAAAATGAGGGATACTTTATACAACTCTGACCTCATACTCATACAAATCTCCTTATCCAATATCATCCTCCAGTTCATCTAGGATTAGAGTATATCTGAATAATGTATCAATGCCCTAAAATTGGGGCATTTGATCTTGAATCTAAATATCATCGTTGACAGGAAAAAAATGAAAAAAATATTAAAAAGGAACTGATAATGTATTGACACGGATCCAACAAGATGAATGGTGATCAATTCAGACTCTGAATGTGTGGTAGATATAAAAGTATTGAATAGTTACCTTAATTTTTCATGAAGGGGGGATATGGAGGCTTTGTCTACTATAAAACCAAAAGGAAACATGGGATGGACTAAAACATGACTTAAGGGAAAATCTGCCATTTCACCCAAAATTTACCCTTAATGTGGTTTGGCTAAACTGTGCAAAAATCATGCATTATCAGTTGTAGTAAGGGGAACACTACATGGTTAGGCTTCATGGTTAGGGAAAATATTCACCAACCATGCAAGAAAACTCTATCAAAAACTAAAGAGTTTTTTAACATTTGTGTGATCCAATTCAAATGGTTAAATCAAACTGTGTGCCCTATTCCATCCCATCATCCTACCTCCCATGGTTAAAATTAACAGTGCAACCTATATTGGACGGTTCAAAATAGCTATGCAACAGACATTTTTCTCTAAAACAAATACGTTCTGGCTCAAAAAAATACATGAAAACCCCTAAAACATTTACTAACTCATGCGGCATCCATATTAGGTCCATAGAAGAAAATTAGACAAAAATTTAAAGGATCCATACCTGAGTCCAAAACCGGTTCTTACAGTCTTACCCCTTAAAGGAACTCATCCTCGAGTTCACCTTCCATGTGTGTGGAAACACTATATGAGAAAAAATCTAGCCATTGGGCACATACTCCATCCTCACTCTCCCAAGTCTGATCTTGTACATGGTTGTTCTTGAAGGTTTCAGGCACAGTGGAAGCATGGTTGTGATGGCACCCAACTTTGATTTTTACCATGATCAATGACTATTCCAGGATCAATACGATGATGAATGATAGTCTCTAGGGAATATAATCAAAGATTTAGATAAAGAAGAAATAGGCCTTAAACCTTTACAGAGGATCTTTCACATCATGTTTATAATTAATTTAATTAATTTCACAAAGAAAAATAATACCTATATATTTGGTATTTTTATTCATTTATTATGTTGATCATTCGTAATGACCCTTATGATTTATCTTGTTTCACTTGTAAGGATCCAACCTAGAATCACTCTAGCGGTGATCCACACCTACTCTAATGGCCTCCAATCACCACTGCTTGTTCTCTGGGTGCTAGCATGGGGAAGAGAGTGTATTGTTTCGGTCATTCTTGATCTCTTTTTCTTTGACCTTGAAGAAAATCTCTCGTTCCTAAGAGGGTAGAGAAGATGATTCAAGATAAAAATTGTTTGGCTCAACAATTCTCAATTCACCAGGTTTGTGGTGTGGATTATGGCACAATAGGCCTACTTGTCTATTTATATGCATGGAAATTCAGTTAAAATATTTAATTGTATATAAACAATTAAATACATTTGGGAACTTAGAGAAAACCCATGCTCATAATAATAATACCGCGTAATTATTCAAGGTGTGTCAACTTGCACAAAATGGAATTATAAAATAAAATTCCACATCACAGAATAATAACAGTGACATTATTATTTTAACTTGTGCCAACTAGTTAAATAATTATTTATTTTCTTGAAAATAATTATTTTACTACTAAACTGATCTTGGTCCACTCGAACTCCACTTCCATTTATTGAACACCCGAATAAATAAATAAATATTTTGTTAACAAACTAGTAAATAAATATTTATTACAGGTTCAATAAATAAATATATTTAATTTAATTTATCCAACCATTTTTACTTGAAGAAAATTATTCCACGGTCTTGATAATAATACTTATTTCATTAATTAAATTAAAATGAAATTTAACCAAGACCACCAAAAACACTTAGTGTGTGACCCTCTGGGATTCTTTCTCATTGGAATTAGGTGGGCTTGCCTAAAGTCCAAGTGTATTATCTAGCAATAGGTCAAGGTTCCCAAGAGAAAGAATGTAAAGTCTCAACAACAAAATCCACATATAAACACTCACTGTGTAATATAATCACATTGTTGTGATATCTCATCAAGTAAGTTTCATGATAGTGTCATCAACTTTTATGCTTGATACATCGTTTTTTGACTACCTAAAATAAACACATCATTACACCATGGTCATGTAATTTCATGAGACAGTTCTATTTCAATCAAAGGGCCAAGATATCAACTTCCATAAATGGAAGAGACAAGTCCTTCCTCGATTTATCTATTAATAACAAGCCACTCATAATACACCCAATGTAGCCTACTTCCTGCCAACTATCTGCCTGACGTTTTTTGTCCGTAAATAAAAGTGCATGAGTCATGACATGTATTAATAATAATATTAAAGTATAAGGATAATTACACACACTCATAAATATAAATATTTGATGACACCAATACATTTCTAATTCCTACTATTGGGTCTGATCTCATAATCTCTTATCTTGGAGATTACCAAGTTCCAAATTCAGGAGAGGAAGTCTCATCTACTTAAAAGTACTTGCACCTAATGGTATTCCTACTATGTATCCCATCATAGAATGTCATCCAACCGTAGAACTATATTTAAAAATATTGTTATAGCATTTCAAGGTTCTCATCATAGTGGAGAACGTCTATAACCATATCAATGTAATAAATACTCTAGGACATTATTACATCATAGTTATACAAAACAATGAAAAATATGTAATAATACATTAAATATACATGTAATCAAAGTCAAACCTATTGGTTCTAGGACACCAACTCTTACAAACTCCCACTTGGACTAGACCCAACTTCCTATGACTTTCAGTCCGCTAGACCTCACATGATGATCATGTTTCTGTTGATTCAAGGCTTCAGTCAAGGGGTCTGCCACATTGTCCTCCATGGAAATACTACTCACTCCAACTTCACCTCACTGAGAAAAATCCTTTTAGAGATGATAATTATGATGTATGTTCTTCATCCAATGATGTAACCTTGGATATTTTATAAGAGTCATCACTACAGTATTATCACATTATAGTGTGATGGGATCTTAACTGATCGGTATCACATGTAGCTCCTGGGTGATACTTCGTATCCAGATTGATTCTTTAGCTTCCTCATAAGTTGCGGTATACTTAGACTCTACTGTAGGATCTATGACCACACTCTTCTTTGAGCTCTTCCAGATCACTGCACCTCCATTCAAAGTTAAGATTTATAATGTTTGCAACTTCATGTCATCTTGATCAGTCTGGAAACAAGCATTTGCATATCCTCTGATGACTAGTTCCTCATATCCTTCATAAATGACAAACATATCCTTAGTATGCCTTAGATACTTTAGGATAGTCTTGACTGCCATCCAATGGCATTCACCAGGGTCAACCTGATATCTTCCTACCGAACTCAATGTGTAGGAAACATCCAACCTAGTACATAGCATGACATACATGAATTATCCAATCACTGATTCATATTGAGTCATTTCCATTATATTTATTTCCCCATGTGTTTGGGGACACATTTTCTGGGAAAGATGAATGTCATGTGATCCTTGCAACAATCCCCTCTTGGATTATTCCATACTGAATATCTTCAGTATCATATTAATGTATGTGCATGACTTAGGCCCAAAAATCACTTGGATCTATCACGGTGGATCTTTATCCCATGAATATATACTACCTCACCCAAGTCTTTCATGGAAAAACATTGATTCAACCATGCCTTAATAGATTGTAAGACTGGTATCTCATTTACAATAAGTAACATGTCATCAATAAATACTATTATGAAAATGAATACACTCCCACTAAACCCTTTGTAAACACAAGGATCGCATTCATTTTTGATAAAACCAAATTTTTTTATGTATTCATCAAAATGAATGTTCCATGACATAGATGCTTGATTTAATCCATAAATGGATTTTTGAAACTTACATACCTTATTGGCATCCTTTGGAGTCACAAACCCTTCAGGTTGTGTCATATATACATCTTATTAATGCTTCCTGTTAAGGAATGCTATTTTTACATCCATTTTACAAATCTCATAGTCATGGTAAGCCACAATAGCAAGTATAATTATGATGGATTTCATCATTGCAACTATTGGAAAGGTTTCATCGTAGTCAATTCCTTGATGTTGTTTAAACCCTTTTGCAACCAGTCATGCCTTATAGGAATGGAATTGTCCTTCCATGTCCATTTTATTATTGAATACCCATTTTAATCCAACAGTATTTTCATAAATAGCAGGATCTACCAAAATCTAGACTTTGTTTGGGTACATGTAATCCATTTCAGAATTTAGTGCTTCTTTCCACTTGGAGACATCTATGCCACTTAATAATTCCTTGTAGATTGCCGGATAATTATTATCAACTAATAATGAGTCACTATCCTCAGTAACTAGAAAACCATACCATTCTGGTTCTATAACCTTTCTTGTTATCTTATCAGTACTTGTGTCTCAGGAATAGATTCTTCTTCCGCTGGGCTTTGTGGAATCTGTTCATGTACCAAATCTTGTGTACCTTGAGCCTCGACTTCATTGAAGTCTATCTGGATCCCACTATATCATTCGAAGATGTACTCCCTCTCAAGTAATATGGCATGTCTTTCCACTATAACCTTTTTGTCTGAGGGGTTTTATAGGTAATGTCCCTTTGTTTGCTTGGGGTATCCTATAAAGGTACACTTTTTGGCTTGGGGTGTGATTTTGTTTCCTGAAGAGGCCTTAACAAATGCTTCTCTACCCCACACACGTAAATTTGATAACAAGGATTTTCTTCCACTCCAGAACTCGTATGGAATTCCATTTATCGATTTATTTGATACTTGGTTTAGCATGTGTTCCGCTCTTTGTAACGCATACCCCCCAAAGGATAATGGAATGCTTGAATGACTCATCATTGATCTCACCATGTCCAACAAGGTGTGGTTCCTCCTTTCTCTCACACCATTCCATTGAGGTGTGTAAGGAAGAGTGACTTGGGATAGAATTTCAAACTCTCGTATGTAATCAATGAATTCTTGATTAAGATATTCCTCACCTTGTTCTAAGTGGAGTTTCTTAATTTTCTTACCAAGCTGGTTCTCAACTTCATTCTTGTATTCCATAAACTTATCAAAGGAATCTGACTTATACCTCATTAAGTAGACATATACATATCTACTAAAATCATCATAAAAAGTTATGAAGTATGAATACCCATATGTTGCTTCAATTAGATATGGTTCACACACATCGGTATGAACCAATTCAAGAAGCTCTTTATACCTTTCATCTTTCCCACCAAATAAAGATTTTTTCATTTTTCCTTATAAACATGCATGACATACGCCAAGTGGTTTTAGTTCAAAATAATCTAAATATACATCTTGATGTAACTTTGTCAAGTATTTCTCATTTACATGACCTAGTCGGTGATTCCAAAGTTTGGTGTGGTATGAGTCATGTGAAGTATCTTTGTCATTGATTTCCATTACTTGGTTTGTATAATCCAACACATAAAGACCATTGTATAAATTTTCCCAACCAAAACAAATGCTATCTTTATAAAACAAGAAACATTCAGTTACAAACATGAAAAAAAGTCCATCTATATCTAGTCTGGATATAGAAATTATGTTTTTGGTTATAGAAAGAACATAAAAAACCCTTTAACACCAAAATCATCCTATTTGGCAACGTGAGGTGGTAGTCCCCGACAACTACAACAAAAAGCCTAGCTCGGTTGTATGTTCATAGATATACCTCCCCTCTAGTAATCTCCATGAATCTACTTGGTTCTTGTATTTGGATACATATGTGAGAACCACAAGATGTATCTAATACCCAATTTGAATAAAAAGATAGATTGAATTAGATAACAAATGCACCTGAAGCTTCCCCTTGCTTCTTAGGATGGGTGCAGTTCTTCTTCCAGTGGCCCTTCTTTCCACATGCAAAACAAACTGCCTCATGTTCACTTGCCTCCCCTTTAATCTTCCTTCACTTAGAAGGTCGTGAAGAATCTTTGGGATTAAATCTCTTTTCCTTCCCCTTCCTCTTATTCACCATAATCATATAAGTCTTTACATGATTCATATCTTTGTCCACGTGGAAAATGAGCATAACAAGATCAGATAGAGATTTCTCTGTGTTGTGCATATTTAAATTGACAACAAAGTTAGAGAATCTCTGAGGGATTGACGTAAGAATGAGATCAGTGCCCAGTTCTTTGGGGAGTTTAAACCCTTGAACCTTCAGGTGCTCAATGTAGCCCATGAGCTTGACTACATGGGGCCTAGCTGGGGAACCTTCTCCAAGATTACTTTGAAAGAGTGCCTTAAAGATATCAAACCTTTTTTATCTTGCTCTTTCCTAGTAAAGACCACAGAGGTGCTCTGTAACAGCCCAAGATTTTATAAAGAAATATTCTTTTTAATTTTATTAATGTCTTGTGTTGTACGCTACACCAAAAGGAGCTTGCACAACACGCATCCTTGTCTTGCCTTTCATTACATGCAATCGCGACCTTCCTCGATAGCGTGTGTAAAACGCAATACCGAGTTTCACTAAACAACGATGTGCTATTAAAATATTATTAAAACTAGCCGTTATGAATAGTAATAACCACTTTTTAAAATTCTGTAAATCTTATTTTTCAAAATGAACTTCCTTCTTGGATTCGGAGTATCGAATTTAGCCTAAGGTGAAATTTTGGTACTTTTCGGATAACTTTCATATTTTGATGAATAGTGAAAAATTACTAAATTATAATTAAAAACAACTTTTTTAATCGAAATAATTAATAGTGATAAATTATTAATTTGAGTGGTTTTAAAGTATATTTAGAATATATTTTTACAATTTAATACAATGTTGGTCATTGGATGTAATTTCACATTTAAACTAGACATAAACAAGTGTCAATCTTTTGATAGATATTGTTTCTTAAAAACACGCTATTTGTTTTAACAGAGGGATTTAATTATAAAATTAATTAATGTAACTTTTATGTTATGAATTTGGTAAAATAGACTTCATTTTTGAATTCGGAATATGAAATATAGCTTGGGATGAAATTTTGGCATTGTTCTGAAAAACATCAATTTTTGATGAATAGTGAAACTACTAAGTGGTAGGTTAAAAACTGAATTTTGCATAAAACTTAATTTTACCGCTTCTGTGAATGGAATTTCGAAAATCCGAGAGACACGGTTAATATCAAGGACTAAAATGTGGTTCAATAAGATGAAAATAATTTTTTGGTGAATAGTAACTTTTTACTTTTTTTACCGCGGTTAATAGTAAATAGGGTAACTAAGGGTAAATATGATATCAATATTACCCTAACACATGTCCTAATTCTATTGGACAAGTGTAATTCGACCAAAAACAAACTTAGGAATAAAATATGACCATTTAGGCCCACTTGGATTAGATTAGGACATTTATTATTAATTTATTTAAAGAAGGGTTAAAATAGTTAAAATCAAAGTTTAATAAGTAATTCATTTTTAATATGGGGTTATGCATAAGATAAATTCGACTATAAATATTCATTAGAAAGCTAAAAAGATTTCCTACATAATGGTATTTTATTTGTAATTTTTAGACATCAAATAATTTAATTAATTTATGACACAAAGATGATGCAGTAATTATCTTATTTATGAAATATTGACATAATTGATGTTATAAACACCAAAATAAATGTAATTTGAGAATCTTTATGAATTCCACTAATTTTATAGGTTACTATGATATATTAATGTTGATTTAAGAAACTTTATTAGAACATTTAATTCTGTTATGACTTTCACAAAAATCATATATCAAATAGTGTCAAAATTGACACAAAATAGTTTTTAAATCAAATATTATATTATTAATTGTTATTTTATTCCTAAAAATCTAAGGTTCGGCCAAATGACTTAGATAATGATATATATATTAATACTAAACAATTTGGGGTTCGTTTGGCATGTTATAGTAAGTGTATTAACCATATAGTGAAAGAAAACAAAAAGACACGGTAAAAGTTAAATTATTTAACTTAGAGTTAAATCTAATTGATAAGGTTTAAAATAAGATCCAAACATGTCTAAATTTGATTGGTTGATGAGATTACAACCCTATCTCATCTAAGCTTCGAATATGAGTCATTTTTTGAGGTTTTTAAGTGGGGTTAGATTTATTATAAATTAATATTTTTAAGAATTCCTAAGGTGCCCCTCTCCTCCCCTATAAAAGGACACCTCCTCCCCCTCCTCCTCACACCAATTTGAGCACTCAAGCTCGGCCAACCCCTGCCAAAATCTCTTCTCCACTTCCCTAGAAACATCCTAGAGGTTCTGGTCTTCCTCAAAGACCAATTTTAGTGCCCTAAGAGGAGGTCTCAAAGAGGCGCTTCAAAGAAGAGGTAATTACCGTTACCAATTCTTTCATCTTTATTTCTTCTTCCACTTCTTCTTCTTAGGTTGTTTCATTATGAAGTAATAACATCAGTATCACTCATATACTGATATGTTATTATAAGTATGAAACAACCCTATTTCACCATCTATCCATCCTACGGAAAAAGAAATCATCGCGCGTGCGTACGTACAGAATACCGTCTCCACGCCGTGGTGTAATCTATTTTCCACCACCACCTTACATGGATGGGTATAATGGTGTAAATAATAACTATACAAAGTTATTACAACATCATATTGATTCTGATATATTGTATAATCCACTCCAATTCAATTCAATATTTATGGAAATGATATCATCGCTCGTGCGTACGTACGGACTACCGTCTCCACGACGCGATGAGATTCATTCTCCATGTTAACCATCTAAGAATGATTATAAAGTATATATAAGAAATAAAAATGAAATATATGATATTGTAATTCTACTGGATTTATATATATATATATGTATGTCATCTACTTACTTCCATTTCAAGACAATAAGGAAAGAAAAACAGCGTTCATGCGTACGTACGGACTACCGTCTCCATGAACGGTGTTTTTCATTTTATTTATCTATCTATTATATATATATATATACTGAATATATATGATATATAAATCATATTTTATATTCTGGAAGTAAGTAAATCATGATATAAGTAATAATGATGTCAAGAACAACAAGTCAAAACACCTACGATAAATGAAACGATTTTACCCAAAACGCTTCTTTAACATGGAATTTACAAAAGAACGGGTAATATAATGTCATAAGTGAACCATATATGATATCATAACAATGAATATGATTCTGTAATAAGTCAATAACATGATTTAAATCATTATACAGGAGGTTCGGACACTTACAAAGCAAGTCGGACCTAAGGTAAGGGAAATATCACAATCTCATTTTTATCCGAGATTGTTTATTCGTAAGTATTTACTGGGGTGTATTTTATCATCCACATCCATGTTCCCTCAATATGTAATATTGTTTCCATCCACTTGCAATATTTTAAATCCAATTTTACCCTTAGGTGAGTTTTTAGTAAAGAATATGAAAGGAATCTTTTGTCGTTTTTCCGTACGAGGTACTTTTTGACTTTTCCGACAAAAGTACGAAGAATGTTTTTTTTTAACTTATACGGCACGAACGGATTTATACTGTTTTATAAAGACTTAATTTCATGAAGCTTACTCTAAAAGATTTCATGACTATTTTCAATAAAATCTCTTTCTTTTAAAATTGCATGATGTTTTGTGAAAAGAAATTGATTTTGAAGAAGAAAGGATATTTTCCTCAAGAATTCAATTCAAGTGTTTTATCAAAATTATTTTCCATATAAGATAATAAAGGGTTCTGTTTCTATCCATATTTTTACATTGATTTGACTATGCTGTGATGGAATTATGTTTATGAATTCCTTTATCTTATATGAATGGTTTTATGATGTCATGTTGTTTAAGAATCCCATTTTTATTACATGGGTTATGAAATGATGTATGATTTATGATTTTGTGGCACACATAAGAATGGTATCATTATGAGATGGGTGGGACCTATATCTCCCTCCAATGCATTGGGTAAAGATTTTATATCTCATGAGATAGACATGGCTGGAATAGTAGGTTATACCGGTTCAGTGAAACAGGACTGAAACGAGGGTTACTCGATTCAGAAAGGGACTTTGTCCACTAAGATAGTCTTGGCAATGAGTCTTGACTAACAAGAAATGATTCTCTATGATTATGTGTGAATGCCACAAAGTTTCATGTTTTATGTTATGATTATTGTGATTAAATTTCACTGCCATGATTTACCCCATGTTATGAAATTATGATCTCTTTTGCAGGTTAAGATTTCCAAAAGTTATGTGCTTATGTATATGATGTGATTGATATTTCTTTTGTTTGCCCTTACTGAGCATTTGAGCTCACCCTTTTATGTTTTCTTTTCCCCAGGATATAAAGAATGGTTTTAGGTAAAAAAAAAGGAAGATCTTTATGGGAGATATTGAAGATCTTTCACCAGGATTAGAAGATTACGTTCCGAGTTTCCAAAGACACTAAACTATTACGATCCTTGTGTGTGTGTTTTTGTTATGTACTAAGTATTCCGCAAAAGTAATGTAATGTCCATGTATGTCAGGATAAGGGTCTCTACAGTTGGTATCAGAGGAAAGGTTTAGTCAACCTTTGGAAACTAGGATGCGAAAACGTTAGTGAGATCCCTAGAGATATTTCTAAGGTATGTCTAGGGATGTCCCTAAGGTTAAGTATACGTATAGGTTATAGTACTAGAACTACGCTAACGATCATAGAATTAAACCTAAGATGTTAGATGTTCAAGGTACTCCCCCTTTATTATGTTGTTTTCCCTAGCATGATTTTTACCTCTCACGCTATTCTTTTTGGGTTTTAGAAAATGGCTGGAAACAAGATGATTCACGATAATGGAGGATATGATGGACAATGGAATGATATTATTCATGAGCAACCAAATGAAATGGGATTTGGAAGTCCAAAGATCATTATTATGCCGAATCAGCAATCTTATAATATGATCAATAAAGTAAAATTTGGTAAGTTTCCTGACTCGGCTAATAAGAGAAAGATGGAGTTTCATGATGATCATAGAGGAAAGAAAGTTCAATTTCCCCTATGTAAATCATGTGGGAAGAGGCATCAAGGAGAATGTTTAAAAGGAACTGGAAGATGCTTTGGGTGTGGAAAAGAAGGACACAAAGCCAGTAAATGCAAAGGAAAAGGTTCAGTTAATACCAGGGATGAGGATAATGGTATTGCTACGACATCAAAAATGGTTAAGTGTTTTAAATGTGGAATGTATGGGCATTATGCAGACAAATGCCCTAAGGGAAAGACTCATGAAGAGAATCAGTATGGTCATATGGGAAGTATTTATGTGGATGATGATGAAGAGACTACCAATCGTATGTGAGATGAAAGAATTGTTGAAGCTCGGTCAATGGTGTAAGAATGTAGTGGAATGATTACATGTTTATCATGTGTAATGTTGTATAAGTAATCTCATGGTACTATGGAATAAAGAGACATGTAAGGATTGTAACATTGTTGTCTGATTAATGTTACCAGTATCCATGAAAGGTTATTCAGATATTTTTGGAATGAAGATGATATGCGCATAATGAAGGGATAAGGGGAAAATGAAATGTTTGACAGTATTCATGAGCTCATGATTGATATAAGGACTAAGTGATATCATGGTTTGAGTATATAGAATTTTGAGAATTTCGGTATGTGAAAAGTGTTAACTTTTAACTGCATTGAAGTTTTCACTAAGGTTCAATGTGTATTCAAGAGAGTACAAGATTAAGGCCTTTGAATGTTTGTAATGTGACCAACAAGATATATCTTATGATATATGGGGATCAACGATGGTATTAAATCTCTGGTAATTGTTTTCACTATGAGAATGGACTGCAGTATTATGAGCCTAATGATTGGAATGAATTATGTTGGACATAAGATAGTATTGTTTAAGTATAGAAGTTTTTTTTCGATATTATTGATGGGATGTTATAGTAATATAGTTTTATAAAAAGGACAACCTGCAGGACGGGCGACAGCCCATCGCTTCGGACAAGGATGTGGGAATCGAACCCACAACCGAAGTGCGACTGGCCTTTATCGCCTACCACTGGCCTACAGGAAGTCCCTGTTTAGTAGAAACTAGTTTTATTATATTAAGCAGTATGATATATGAAGTATAAGTCCATTTTAGGAACCATATATGATTAATCTCACTATAGATCGACTTATGCATATAATTTTTGCTAACCTTTTGTTTGAGACAGATGGAATGACTCGTCATTCTATCACATGATCTGCTAACACATCGCAAATGACAAATTCAACTTCATTTCTTTAAGAGATGATGTGGAAATTGTTAAAGGCACGGACAATAGTGATATTGTACCAAAATAAAGTAAGTATTTATTCTAATTCAAATTTTCAACTTTAGGGAAATGATCTTGAAAACCAAAAATGATGTCCTAGTGATCTTATACCTGATGAATCAGATGGTACCTTATATCATCACAAATCTATGGATTTGTGATTACTGGCTTTTCCATAGCCATGTTCTCTACCACTCTCCATCAGAACATGATGGTTAGATTTCTCTTCCATATCCATATTTTTACCTATGTGGAAACCCAGCGATTAGTTTATTTGGGTAATCGTTACATTTCATACTTTAGTTTTTAAAGCCAAGTTTTTGTATTCCCTTTTACGATGTGGGTTTCTATTAAAGAAACTTTCGAATAGTAAACCATTTATAACCCCGACGAATTTCGAGGGCGAAATTCATTTTAAGGGGGGTAGAATGTAACAGCCCAAGATTTTATAAAGAAATATTCTTTTTAATTTTATTAATGTCTTGTGTTGTACGCTACACCAAAAGGAGCTTGCACAACACGCATCCTTGTCTTGCCTTGCATTACATGCAATCGCGACCTTCCTCGATAGCGTGTGTAAAACGCAATACCGAGTTTCACTAAACAACGATGTGCTATTAAAATATTATTAAAACTAGCCGTTATGAATAGTAATAACCACTTTTTAAAATTCTGTAAATCTTATTTTTCAAAATGAACTTCCTTCTTGGATTCGGAGTATCGAATTTAGCCTAAGGTGAAATTTTGGTACTTTTCGGATAACTTTCATATTTTGATGAATAGTGAAAAATTACTAAATTATAATTAAAAACAACTTTTTTAATCGAAATAATTAATAGTGATAAATTATTAATTTGAGTGGTTTTAAAGTATATTTAGAATATATTTTTACAATTTAATACAATTTTGGTCATTGGATGTAATTTCACATTTAAACTAGACATAAACAAGTGTCAATCTTTTGATAGATATTGTTTCTTAAAAACACGCTATTTGTTTTAACAGAGGGATTTAATTATAAAATTAATTAATGTAACTTTTATGTTATGAATTTGGTAAAATAGACTTCATTTTTGAATTCGGAATATGAAATATAGCTTGGGATGAAATTTTGGCATTGTTCTGAAAAACATCAATTTTTGATGAATAGTGAAACTACTAAGTGGTAGGTTAAAAACTGAATTTTGCATAAAACTTAATTTTACCGCTTCTGTGAATGGAATTTCGAAAATCCGAGAGACACGGTTAATATCAAGGACTAAAATGTGGTTCAATAAGATGAAAATAATTTTTTGGTGAATAGTAACTTTTTACTTTTTTTACCGCGGTTAATAGTAAATAGGGTAACTAAGGGTAAATATGATATCAATATTACCCTAACACATGTCCTAATTCTATTGGACAAGTGTAATTCGACCAAAAACAAACTTAGGAATAAAATATGACCATTTAGGCCCACTTGGATTAGATTAGGACATTTATTATTAATTTATTTAAAGAAGGGTTAAAATAGTTAAAATCAAAGTTTAATAAGTAAATCATTTTTAATATGGGGTTATACATAAGATAAATTCGACTATAAATATTCATTAGAAAGCTAAAAAGATTTCCTACATAATGGTATTTTATTTGTAATTTTTAGACATCAAATAATTTAATTAATTTATGACACAAAGATGATGCAGTAATTATCTTATTTATGAAATATTGACATAATTGATGTTATAAACACCAAAATAAATGTAATTTGAGAATCTTTATGAATTCCACTAATTTTATAGGTTACTATGATATATTAATGTTGATTTAATCAACTTGGTTAGAACATTTAATTCTGTTATGACTTTCACAAAAATCATATATCAAATAGTGTCAAAATTGACACAAAATAGTTTTTAAATCAAATATTATATTATTAATTGTTATTTTATTCCTAAAAATCTAAGGTTCGGCCAAATGACTTAGATAAGGATATATATATTAATAATAAACAATTTGGGGTTCGTTTGGCATGTTATAGTAAGTGTATTAACCATATAGTGAAAGAAAACAAAAAGACACGGTAAAAGTTAAATTATTTAACTTAGAGTTAAATCTAATTGATAAGGTTTAAAATAAGATCCAAACATGTCTAAATTTGATTGGTTGATGAGATTACAACCCTATCTCATCTAAGCTTCGAATATGAGTCATTTTTTGAGGTTTTTAAGTGGGGTTAGATTTATTATAAATTAATATTTTTAAGAATTCCTAAGGTGCCCCTCTCCTCCCCTATAAAAGGACACCTCCTCCCCCTCCTCCTCACACCAATTTGAGCACTCAAGCTCTGCCAACCCCTGCCAAAATCTCTTCTCCACTTCCCTAGAAACATCCTAGAGGTTCTGGTCTTCCTCAAAGACCAATTTTAGTGCCCTAAGAGGAGGTCTCAAAGAGGCGCTTCAAAGAAGAGGTAATTACCGTTACCAATTCTTTCATCTTTATTTCTTCTTCCACTTATTCTTCTTAGGTTGTTTCATTATGAAGTAATAACATCAGTATCACTCATATACTGATATGTTATTATAAGTATGAAACAACCCTATTTCACCATCTATCCATCCTACGGAAAAAGAAATCACCGCGCGTGCGTACGTACGGAATACCGTCTCCACGCCGTGGTGTAATCTATTTTCCACCACCACCTTACATGGATGGGTATAATGGTGTAAAGAATAACTATACAAAGTTATTACAACATCATATTGATTCTGATATATTGTATAATCCACTCCAATTCAATTCAATATTTATGGAAATGATATCATCGCTCGTGCGTACGTACGGACTACCGTCTCCACGACGCGATGAGATTCATTCTCCATGTTAACCATCTAAGAATGATTATAAAGTATATATAAGAAATAAAAATGAAATATATGATATTGTAATGCTACTGGATTTATATATATATATATGTATGTCATCTACTTACTTCCATTTCAAGACAATAAGGAAAGAAAAACAGCGTTCATGCGTACGTACGGACTACCGTCTCCATGAACGGTGTTTTTCATTTTATTTATCTATCTATTATATATATATATATATATACTGAATATATATGATATATAAATCATATTTTATATTCTGGAAGTAAGTAAATCATGATATAAGTAATAATGATGTCAAGAACAACAAGTCAAAACACCTACGATAAATGAAACGATTTTACCCAAAACGCTTCTTTAACATGGAATTTACAAAAGAACGGGTAATATAATGTCATAAGTGAACCATATATGATATCATAACAATGAATATGATTCTGTAATAAGTCAATAACATGATTTAAATCATTATACAGGAGGTTCGGACACTTACAAAGCAAGTCGGACCTAAGGTAAGGGAAATATCACAATCTCATTTTTATCCGATATTGTTTATTCGTAAGTATTTACTGGGGTGTATTTTATCATCCACATCCATGTTCCCTCAATATGTAATATTGTTTCCATCCACTTTCAATATTTTAAATCCAATTTTACCCTTAGGTGAGTTTTTAGTAAAGAATATGAAAGGAATCTTTTGTCGTTTTTCCGTACGAGGTACTTTTTTACTTTTCCGACAAAAGTACGAAGAATGTTTTTTTTAACTTATACGGCACGAACGGATTTATACTGTTTTATAAAGCCTTAATTTCATGAAGCTTCCTCTAAAAGATTTCATGACTATTTTCAATAAAATCTCTTTCTTTTAAAATTGCATGATGTTTTGTGAAAAGAAATTGATTTTGAAGAAGAAAGGATATTTTCCTCAAGAATTCAATTCAAGTGTTTTATCAAAATTATTTTCCATATAAGATAATAAAGGGTTCTGTTTCTATCCATATTTTTACATTGATTTGACTATGCTGTGATGGAATTATGTTTATGAATTCCTTTATCTTATATGAATGGTTTTATGATGTCATGTTGTTTAAGAATCCCATTTTTATTACATGGGTTATGAAATGATGTATGATTTATGATTTTGTGGCACACATAAGAATGGTATCATTATGAGATGGGTGGGACCTATATCTCCCTCCAATGCATTGGGTAAAGATTTTATATCTCATGAGATAGACATGGCTGGAATGGTAGGTTATACCGGTTCAGTGAAACAGGACTGAAACGAGGGTTACTCGATTCAGAAAGGGACTTTGTCCACTAAGATAGTCTTGGCAATGAGTCTTGACTAACAAGAAATGATTCTCTATGATTATGTGTGAATTCCACAAAGTTTCATGTTTTATGTTATGATTATTGTGATTACATTTCACTTCCATGATTTACCCCATGTTATGAAATTATGATCTCTTTTGCAGGTTAAGATTTCCAAAAGTTATGTGCTTATGTATATGATGTGATTGATATTTCTTTTGTTTGCCCTTACTGAGCATTTGAGCTCACCCTTTTATGTTTTCTTTTCCCCAGGATATAAAGAATGGTTTTAGGTAAAAAAAAGGAAGATCTTTATGGGAGATATTGAAGATCTTTCACCAGGATTAGAAGATTACGTTCCGAGTTTCCAAAGACACTAAACTATTACGATCCTTGTGTGTGTGTTTTTGTTATGTACTAAGTATTCCGCAAAAGTAATGTAATGTCCATGTACGTCAGGATAAGGGTCTCTACATGCTCGAGCATGCTATAAGCATCCATGTTTTCATGGGAATTCTTGAGCTCATTAGACATTGATGATAGGATCAAAAATTGAACGTCGACCACATTGTTCATATGTTTCTCATAGACTAGGAAATCCTCATCAATCACCTATTTGGCAGGAAGATCAAGTAATGCTGACTCCAGCACATAAGACTTCCATTCATGGCGCAGGATAACCCGAAGGCGTATAAAACATTCCTAGAAGTTACTTCTAGTGAGGTTGTTTTCTTTATCTAGAATTGATCGTAGGGATAGTTTGGTTAATGAGCTTGCCAATTTTATTTTACAATTAAAAGATCATATCATTAGTACTTTCTTGATTACATTTTATGAGAAATAACAAATTTTATTAAGTCTCCCACTATTTTTATCAAGTCACAATGGACCTCACCGTTGAACACGAAATGTCCAGTTTTAATGACATTATATTAGAAAGGATACACATTCCCCTTTGCATAACCCCTAAAAGGGTTGGTCAAGTTATTATAAGGTATTTAGGTAGGAAGGACTTTTCCCACTACGGGCTTGAAGCTCTTTGATCTATTGAGTAGACTCCCCAATCCTGAAATCATGACTTTTGATTTCCTCAAATCTTGCCTCCAATATTACACAAAGACTAGAAAGGGATACTCCTCTTAATGTAATATAGTTAAGTCAGCCCAAAACATTTAATAAGGTCTTACTGTATAAAATTATTTGTCCCAACAAGGGTTGGTCAAACACATAGCTTAATTGAGTTTCACCTTTAATCAAATAACAGAAGGCTTGTTCTAACTTAATATATTATTTGAGGTATTTTTATCTCTTTTTTGTGAATTGATTATTATTATTATCACACACTTGTTAATATTAAGTGGAACTTACTTAAGTGATTAACCATGTCTTGATAATATTTTTGCATAAGCCTGGTTTATTTTAGTTCCATCTTGCATGCTTGTTTAATTAATTAATTATGTGATCATGTAAAGGCATCTATAATTGTAAACCATGCAAAAGATAGAAATAAAATATATTAAATGGAATGATCATGATCATTTATAATGGTCATTTTATCTATCGATTAATAAACTAACCCTATAATATGGGAGAAACACCTTGAACCTTTTGGGTTCGTGTTTACAGCTTCAACCTATCCACCTATGTATCTCTTTGGATTGGATTCATCTTGGATCCAGTTTGAACCTCCTGCACTATCTTGGGAGTTCTATCCATTACATCTACCTTTTTAACTCACGTGTAGGTGAGGGGTAAAAGGGTGTTTTACATAAAAGAAACCTTGGGCACGCAGGCCCAACATATTAAGGAGGAGAAGGATCATAGGCCAAAAAATTTAATTCAACTAAATAAATTAAAATAAATCTTCCATAAACAAAAGTCTCGGTCTAGATCATGATCATCCATACATACAATGATATTTACACATAAATAAAACTATAAATCAATTCTTTAATTATTCTTGTTTAAGATAAATCACACTCGAATCAATTAATTATCATCTTTAATTAATCAATCCTTTAATCTTAAAACATTTTATAAATTTCCTTGAGATTCTCATCCATCATAATTTTGAACAAATAAATTCATTTAAAATTATATTTTTACGTTAATTGTACATTGGAGGAAACCTGGTGAGTTCCTATTCATAACTACCCAATGAGTAGAAATGAAATTTATGAAAATGTTAAATTAAAAACATATATATATAACACCTATCATGTGTTGTGCCTTAGCTTTACGCCCACATGATGGTACACGTCTAAAGGGGTTGTATAATATAATAATAAATTTTAATAAATCTGTGTAATTTGGATGAGTACATGATGTGTAGTTCCAACTACATGGAATATACTATTGCTCATTGTCTATCTGAAGTACATGCCCGGGGAAATGGTATGTGAGTTTACTTTGGAAATCTTCGGAGTGCACAGCATGTCCAATGGGCCACACACTGTGTAGTTCCTCATTACACGGTCTCCAACTGGGAAAGTTGTGTATGGGGTACACGGTCCAACCCTAAACTGAAGGGACTACATGCCGTGTCCATTGGGCCACACAGTGTGTAATCCAGAAACCACATGACACATGTTCCTGGTCAACACACGGAGTCATTTAAGACAAGAAAAGACTCAAACACATGGCTTGGTATGGAGGACCAGTCTGATGAATTGAATATTGACTACATGGAGTGTACTTTTGAATACATGTCGTGTGTTTTGGTGTTGTATATCCAGGAAGATTTGGCACCTCCGGATGAGATTATATATTTTATTTTAATCAAAATTAAAATAAAAGATAGTTTTTGTAAGGTGAATGAGAAATGAAAGAGGAGAAATAGATCTCAAGATTCATATTTTCATAACATTTAACTTTAATTGAAACAAGTAAATTATTAAATGTTTATGTCATCAATTAAATATTTAAATAATTATAAACTATGATGCAACCCCTCTAATACCACTTGAAGGTTCTGGGTGAAGCAGAAGAGTGGTTGGGAAGACACCCAACTTTTATTTTTACCATGATAAATGATTATTTCGGGATCGATATAATGATGAACACTAGTCTTAAGGGAATATAATCAAATATTTAAATAAAGTAGAAAGTGGCACGAAACCTTTAGAGAGGACCTTTCACGTCATGTTTATAATTAATTTAATTAATTTCATAATGAAAAATAATACTTGGATCTTTGATATTTTTCTTTATTGATGATATTGATCATCTGTAATGACCCTTTTAAATTATCTCATTGTGCATGTAAGGATCCAAACATGAATACCTCTAGCAGTGATCCACACATACTCTGATGGACTCGGATCGACACCACCTGTTCTTTGGGTGCTAGCACGGTGAAGCCAGTGTCTTATATCGTTCATTCTTGATAGCTTATTCTTCTACCTTGAAGAATGTATCTCATTCTTGAGAGGGGAGAGAAGAGGATTCAAGAGAGAAATTATTTGGCTCAACAATTCTCAATTCACCAGGCGTGTGGTGTGATCTAGGGCACAATAGGCCTACTTGTAAATTTATATACATGGAATTTCAGTTACAATATTTAATTTCATAGAAACAATTAAATACATTCATGAACATAGAGAAAACCCATGTTCATAAAAATAATACCTCATCATTATTCATGGTGTGCCAACTTTCACAAAATGGAATTATAAAATAAAATTATGTGTCACAAGAGAATAGTAGCGTCATTGTTATTTTAAATTGTTCCAACTAGTTAAATAATTATTTACCATCTTGAAAATAATTATTTTACTACCAGACCAATCTTGGTCTGATTGAACTCCACTTCCATTTATTAAACACCAAAATAAATAAATAAATAAATTATTCTCTTAAATAACTATTTTATTTACAAACTAGTAAATAAATAATTATTAAATGTTCAATCAATATATATATTTAATTTAATTTATGGGATCTTTTTAACATGAATAAAATTATTTCATGGTCTTGAGAATAATATTTATTTCATTAAATAAATTCGAATAAAAATTAACTGAGACCACCAAAAACACATAGTGTGTGACCCTTTCGGATTTTTTCTCATTGGAATTAGGCGGACTTGCCTAAAGTCCAAGAGTACTATCTAGCAACGGGTCAATGCACCCAAGAGAAAGAACATATAGTTGCAACAATGAAATCCACAAACAAATTGTAACATCCCAAGTAAGTAATGAATAATAGATATTTTTATCTATGTCTATTAATAATTAAGATAGTGTTTTAGAGGCTTAAAATGAAAATAAATACAATCTTATGCATGGAATACACTAATATTCTTAAAAGATTGTTTTACTGCCTTTTAATGGAAAACCATTTTTAAATCTATCTTTTGAAAATTTTATAAAATATGTTTGTCAAAATAAACTTATTTTTTATGATTGAGACATCAAAATTTACTTTGTGTGAATTTTTGGTATTTTTCAGACAATGTTCATTTTTTTAATGAACAGAGGAAAATACTGCATTTTACATCAAAACTGCTTTTTAATCTAATTTATTTATATGATTAGATTATCTTTTGAATTGTTTTTGAAGTGAAATTAGAATATATTTTTACCATTTAATCCAATGGTGGTCATTTGAATCAATTTCACTTTGAAATTAGACTTAAACTGGTATCAATCTTTTGATACTTATTGTTTCATAAAAATACGCTATTTGTCATGACAGCGGGAATTAATTATTAAATTAATTAATGGGACTTATATGTTTTGAATTTTTTAAAATAGACATCATTTTTGAATTCGTAGTATCAAATATAGCTTAGGGTGAATTTTTGGTAATTTTCTGAAAAACATCAATTTTTGATGAATAGTGAAACCACAAAGTAGTACTTATAAAAACTAATTTTCCATTTAAATGAAATTTTGCCACCTTTGTGTTTTGAATTTCAAAAATCCTACATACATGGTTGTAATTAAGAAGTAAAATGTGGTTCAATGAGATTAAAATAAGTTTTTGGTGAATAGTAACTTATTAAGTTTTTAATCGCGATTAGAGGTAATTAGTGTAGTTTAAGGTAAAAATAATGCTTTAATAAAATGAGATGAGCTAGACACATGACCTACCCTTATTGGATGTGTCATGTCCGACAAAGACAAGCCATTGGTCAACTTGGGGACCCCATGGAGCCACTTTGGTTGGAAAATGACATAAATAACTTTTTATTTAATGTTAAAGTAAAAAATGAGACAAACATGAGTTATATTACTAAAACAATTTTTACATGGGGTTATGCAAGTCAGATTTTTGACTATAAATATTAATTAGAAATATAAAAAGATTTCCTACATCATAGTATTTTTTTATAATTTTTATAAATTAAATAAATTAAATTATTTATGACATCATGATGATCCAGCGATGACCTCATTATTTAACGATTTAAAAAAATGGAAAGATAATGTAAAATCTAAAACCTACACATAGAAAAAACCAATTGGATGAGTGGATTTTTAACCCTTATCACCTTATCCTAGAATTATATCAATGTGGGACCTTTTGAATCCGAAACTCATTTTAAAATAAAGTAACTTATCTTTACTTTCCAAGAGTGCCCCTCCTCTCCTCTTATAAAAGGCCCCCACCTCTACCTCCTTACCCACACTTCCAAAGCCTTTGGCTCGGCCAAAACCTTCCCATTTTGTCTCTCCACTTCCCTCTCTTACTCCTTGAAGCCTCACTTTGGGCATAAGTCTTCCCAAGTAAGCCTTTGAGCTCAAACCAAAGGGAGTTACCCGATTTTAAGGTAATGTCTTCTTTGGAGTCCTTTTGTTTTATTTTGCTTCTCCAACCCCAAAACTCTTTTTATTATTTTCTTTTGAAACAACTACAATATTCTCAATATAATAGGATGTTTTTATAATAAGGATTCAATCTACACTTACACACACCTACATCTAATGGTTAACGAACATACTGTTTCCGTGGATGGTGAATTTATGCCTCCAGAAACGATGATTGTTCAACATTCTTTTAACACCTTCAATGGTGGCCATTAAGATGTCACTATATTTATATATGATATATAATATGTTTATGTTTTCCTTAAGCTTCTATATTTTTTATTTTGGTTATACCTTTATGGTTTCCATTATGGGTAAACGCGATATCTTCATTTAAGGAAGTGCGGACTACCGCCCCCTCAAAGTGAGTTGATTCGTTAAATACCATATGTGGGACGTATAAAGGATGGAACTATGATTTTATATATTATATTATACGGGAATTATAAAATACCTTTATATAATTATGATTCCATTCTATAAAATACGAAATAGAAATGAAAGTAGTGTTCATGCGTACGTACGGCTTACCGTCTCCATGAATGGTGCATTTCATTTCTCACCTCTAAATGATTATGTAATATTATAAATGCATGCATGTACTGGATATATATGACATATATGATATCTACATCATGAATATCATTCTGTATATAATGGATACATGAACAACTTGTAATTATAAAGGGTTTATTTTTGACTCAAGTACCAATGATCGTTAAAATGACCGTTGTTAACTTAAATAATTACATAGTTTTAATGACCTGGTAATAAGTGATATAAAAGGAATAATGAACTTGAAAAAGGTTCTTAAGCAAGTAGAAATTAACTCAAGTTTATTATTCAGGACATTAAAGAACGATCGAGTCAAGTCAGACCCGAGGTATGGGACTTCGTCTCAATCTCCTTTCATTGAGGCATATTTTGTTTTATACACAACCTTATTTTATATGGTGTATAAACCCCTTTTAATTTTATGTTTATCCAAAAGGAATCTTTTTTATGAAGCGTTTTACTAAATGAAAAAAGGTGAATGTTTTTTTCGTACGTATAAGGCGACAACGACTTCTCCGCTGTCGTGACCGTTATTTGAGTTTTGGCTTCCTCTACAAGCCATACCTTTTATTTTAAAGAAAAATAAATACCATGTTTTACTTTTCTTTTATTTTGGTATTGGAAATGGTTTTCATAATGTTTTTATATCAATGTGTTTTATTGATATCTTGTGATTGAAAGGTGGAAATGTTATGTTTCCTTTATGCATGTTTTATATGATACGACTATGTTGAGGTTCTTGGGCATTATTATGAAGACGGGTGGTTCCGTGATAAACTAAGGGCGGGTGAGCCCGATATAGCTCTCCAATGCATTGGGTAACATGAAGGAGTGAAATGTTAAGGTTTCTCCGAAGAGATTTAGGGAATATACTATGATGGGTATTCCAAATGTAACCAAGAGGGTTAATCCCTACGTAAGAATGTTATGAATGTCTCAAGTTACCTTTATGTCTTATGATTTCTATGATTTATTCATGATTTGATGAGGTATGTTAAAGTGATTATGTTTTATGGGTAAAGTATGATTTCATTATTATGTATATATGTACCCATGTTTCCTTTCCATATTTTTATGTCCCTTACTGAGCTTTTTATGCTCATCCCAAGTTTTTTTGAAATGTTTTTCACAGGTCAAGGGAAAGGTACCTGATATGATGATAGTGTCAAGGAAGTGTCAAGAAAGAATCCATGTTTTATTTTAAATAAGTTTCCATTGATGGGAAAGGAGAATACTATCTTTATGTAGCCACTTTGTTTATATGTGGAATGTAATGCAAGTTTTATGATCTAATTCTCTAAAACTCTAAACCCGAAAAGATCCTCAATGTGTAATCTTGTAATAACTCAAGATTAAGTAAGGTTTAAGGTTGGGGCCTTATAAAAACACTTATTGTTTACTATAATACCTTTTTCGTGATATCTCATCAAGCATATTTCATGATAGTTTCAACAAATTTTATGCATTATATGTTGTCCTTTGAATAACTGAAATAAACTCATCATTACACTATGTACAGGGAATTTTGCGCGATGGTTCTATTTTAATCAAAGGGTCGAGATATAAAATTCCATAAATAGAAGAGAGAAATCCTTCTTTGACTTATCCTTTTACAACATTCCACTCGTGATACACCCTACGTACCCTACTTCCCTCTAAATATCTACATGATGGTTTTTGTCTGTAAATCAAAGAATGCGACTCATGACATGTATTAATGATAATCTCAAAGTCTAAGGATTATTACACATGCTCGCAGAAAGAAATATCTAATGAAACCAAAACATATATAATTCCTACTAGCGGGTATGTTCTCATAATCTCTTATCTTGGAGATTACCAAGTGAGAACTTCATGAGAGGTAGTCTCATCTTCTTATGAGTACTCACACCTGACGGTTTTCATGTTATGTGTCCCATCATAGTATGTCATCCAACCGTAGAACTATATTTAAGAATATTGTTATAGAATTTCAAGTTTTTTATCATAGCAGGGAACTTCCATGACATTATCAATATAAAAAATACTCTAAGACATTTTTACATCATATTCATGTTGAAAAATGAAAAATATGTAATAATACATTATATATCCATGTAATCAAAGTAAAACTATTTGGTTCTAGGAAACCAAATCTTATAGTGCTTCTATATCACTCATACTAGAGGGACAGACCAGACTTAGTGAACCTTCATTCTCTGATCAGTGATGCATATAAGATACTCCTTAAATGAAGCATCAACATCTATCTCAACTTCCTTGAGATCAAAAATATGAGACAGGTCATCATGATAACAATGAAGTTGTAAAACATGGTAAATTTCAAGCCTGGAATGGTAACTCTAATGTAGTATCAATTGACAGGCTATCGGTCTGACTATCTAAAGGATCTCAAATGTCCCTACATAATTAGGTGACAACATCCCTTACCTCTATATCTATCAATGCTCTAACCTGGGTGATACCCATAGGAAAACAACATCCCGGACCTCAAAATCCAACATTCATCAATGGAGATCAGTATACAATTCTTATCTAGACTAAGCAGTATGCATTTATTTCAAATCAGCTAAACCTATTTCACAGTCTCATGAACAATATAAGGACCTAGTAGGGTTTCCTGTCAAAACACTATATTGTACAGGTCTGAACAGCACTCCATACTATACAAGTCCCCAAAAGGATCAATTTTAATCATCTCTTAAAAGCTATAAATCTAGGAAAACTCAGTGAGAGGGATATGCTTCTCCCATGAACCCTCAAAATCAATAATTCATTCCCAGAAAATGTCCTCTAAAACCGATGTTTTTCATTCAGATTTCCATCGTTCTGAGGGTGAAAGGATGTTCTCGTAAGCACCTATGTACCAATAGCCTTCTATAACCCCTTTGAGAACTGTGACATGAAATGATCGTCCCTGTATGAAACAATTGTACGAGGGACCCCATGTAGAAAAATTATCTCACAAACATAAATTCTTCCCATCTCATCAGCTAAGAAAGTCTTTAGAATAGGAATGAAGTGAGATACCTTCTTCAATTTATCAATAACTACACATACAATGTCTCTAACTATCAGGATCCTAGGTAAACCAACTATAAAACACATTGAAATATCTTCCCATTTACATTCTTAGGCTGGAAGTGATAGTAACAAAATTTTAAGTCTATAATGATCCATATTCACCTACTAATAGGTGGAACACCTAATGATAAATCATGATATCTGACATTTCATCCTTGGTCATACTGGTGTTACATATCTAGATACATCTTGGAATCTACTAGATGAACTACCCACTAAGAAGTGTGGGACTCTTGCATCAGCTATTCTATCATATCCGTAATAACCTAGAAATTTCCATCTATATATAGGATGTAATCTCTATCCATATAACTATGTAGAAGTTATTCATCTCCTACAATAATCTTATAGAGAACCAAACCCTAAGGATTTGAAATTTTCCTACTCTTCAACTTATCAAGGAGAGAAGAGGTAACTGTCAATTTTGTAAGAAGAGACTGCTTTTTCACTATCATGAAACTCTATATTAAGCTTAGAAGATAGGTCCATCAATTTCCATTCATCACTGGCTTCCCACATGGTATTTCCTTGATTTTTCTAACTAAGTGCATCTGCTAAAACCTTGTCTTTTCCAAGTACATAGGCATGTTAAAATCAAAGAAATGAAGATATTAGACCCATATTCATTGTTTTAGGGTCAATTCACATTGTGTAAAGATATTTTTGAGGATCTTGTGGTCTGTATACACAAAAAATAACTCACCCATAAAATATTGTCTACAAAAACATTAGGTATTAACAAATATTTCTAGATCAAGGTTTTTTATCATATATTTTCTCTCATGAGGCCTCAGCTTCCGAAATCTATACCCAATGTATCTATCCTCCTACAAAATCAATGCTCCTAAGTCGATTCCTGATGCATCACTGAACACTGTATAGACTTTTCCATACTCTGGGAGAATCTGAATAAGAGTCAAGAAAAGCCTCCCATTCATCTCCTCAAAGGGTTTCTCACATGCTTCTAACCACATGAGCCTGACACCCTTGTTTGTAAGACCAGTAAGAGGCAAAGTGAGGAATGATAAGTCATGTATGAAATACTTTTAATAACCATCCAACCCCAATAAACTTTGTATATCAAGCACATTCTTGGGATTCTCCTAAGATACCACAACACTCACCTTCTTTGGGTCAATAGATACTCATGATTTTGAGATAATATGACCCAAGAAGCGAACTTTGTTGATCCATAAGTGGAACTTAGAAATATTGGCATAAATACCATTCTCTCTCAATGTACTCAGAGTTATATCAAGGTTCTTAGCATGGTCTCTATGAGTGTGAGAGTATACCAATATATCATCCACAAAGACCATGACAAAAGAATTCAGATAGGGGGGGAACACCCTATTCATTAGATCGAGGAAAACAATGGGTGTGTTCGTAAGACCGAACGATATAACAAGGTACTCATACAGACCATACCTGATATGGAAATATATAGAGGTATTTTTGATGGATTGAATCACACTTGAAGAAATCCCTATCTCAGGTTGATCTTAGAGAAGGCCCTAGATTCTTATATCTTCTCAAAGAAGTCATTTATTCAAGGCAGTGGATACCGGTTCTTAACAGTAAGATGGTTCAACCTTATATAATCCATGCATAGACAAAGGGTCTGATCTGCCTTCTTGGAGAAAAGAAAGGGTGAACCTCAAGAGGAAGTATTAGGCTGTATAAAATCATTAGCATCCAAATCCATAATCTGATCCTTGAGCTCATAGATCTCAGTAGGTTTCTTCCTATGAGAAGGGATGGACACCATAGCTACTCCTGGAACGATCTAAATTGTAAACACTACCTCTCTCTTATGAGGTAATCCATAAAAGTCATCAGTAAATACATCCCTAAAACAATATACTGCTGGATAGAAATCACCATGAAGTAAAATTTGATCCTCCATGAATACATTGGGGATCTGAGTAGTCACTCCACCTATCCCATGATACTCAGGTTCAGCTCTACTGGCCTCAACATCCCACTCACCCTTATGTTGATAACTTCTACCCTCTAATGATGTAAATAATTCCTTGTGGATATAGTAGTCTACAAATGTTAAATAAGGAACCAACCAATAAATATCAATAATGACATCGAAGCATGTCATATAGATAAAAAAGTGGTCCCACGAGAAATGGTAATTGCCTAACTCAAGGGGAAAGTCCCTAAAAGTACATATGCCCTTTGAATGTACACCCAATGATGTGTCTAGGTTCATTACACCATAGTAATACTATATTTATATCCCAAAGATTTCCATGATAGATAAATATTTGAAAGAGTTTGGAGAACCTATATCAAATAAAGAAGATACTACAGTAGGTGCTACTATAATAGTACCTCGTACTATATATGGTTCTATAGCCTGATCCTTGGGTATAGGCTATAATTAATGCAACTAACTTGATCCATGTCCCCATGAAATAGTTGTGCTACCATGATTAAAACTTATCTACTGGAATTTCTAATTATTATGGGTCTAGCCAACATAACCACTATCTTATCCTTGACCATTCCTACCAGTTCTACTTCAAATACCAGCCTAATGTGGGGTAAAATATCCTCCCTTAAAGGTTTAGTTTGTGCAGAACATCTTCTAATAGAAGTGGATGGAAAGTTCTGATAGAATATCTATAGATTCCCTATACATCTACAATCCTGACACTCTAGTAGGGCCCTATCACATTGAGGTTTCAAGTACCCATGCTTTCCACACTAGTGACACACCATAGAGCAACCAACATAAGTACTCTAGTTTCCACAGCCCTGACAAGAAACATCAAAGGAAAATTTCATGCCTCTAGAAAAAATATTGTCATGTCCTGGTGGTGGTCCACTATTACTAGTACTAACATCGTACCATAGGATTTTCTCAGTGATAAGATCCTAATTAATGGTCTTAGAGAAATTAGGTAGGTGAAAGACATTCACCTTCATAGGGATGGCATATACAAGCCCATCCTCAAATTGTTTATCACGCAGAAGCTCATCACTGGATAGAATAAATCCAAATAGTTATAACTTAGTGAAATTCACTAAATACTTCATAACTGACATAGAACCCTACTTGAGATGAATAAACTCACTGGATTTATCAACTCTCAACATCTAAGGAAATAAATAATCATAGAAGGTAGTCTGGAAATTCACCCATACCATGCCCTGATGGAAACCTGCTTACTTAAATAAATCCCACCAGTGTTTGGCTGAATAATGCAACATATAAGTGGAAATCTAAAACCTATACTATGGTGGCATATATAGATGATCAATTATAGAAATAGTGGCCTCTAGTAATGACACATTATCCTGCATACTTCCATCACCCAAAAATGTGGGAGGATGCTGCAACTAGAACTCACTAGTAAGAGTATCCATCATAAGTGTAAGACATGAAATATCATGCATGGACTAAATCAGACGTAGGAAACTATCATGAAATTGGGTATCAGTGCCCATATTAGGTATGAAATATGATCCCTCAGGTGGAAATCCTAGTGGTAATAATATCATCTCATTTCCCCCCACGTCTAGAGCATAGTCATCACCACCCTCTTAGGGCATGGAATGAGGACGTCATGGATGCATTGGTTTAAAAATTACAAGAACACACATCATAATAAGCTTATAAGCATATATATAAAACACTTGAAGAAGTTGAATGAAGAGAAAAGGGATCACTACCCAAGGTATACTACCTCAACTACTCGCATAGAATTCCATGTATCTATAAGTGACCAAGTATAAGGTATTGGGGTTCTAGTAGATGAAAGGTCAAAAACACCTTGCCTCATCATTTACTGGAAACCAATTCATTTTATATGTTAATTTTCACTTTTCTATTGAGTTTTCTAATTTTTGTATTTCAAGGTTCATATGTAATGGATTTCCATTCCCAGTGAATTTGGGACCATAATCCTTATCACTGAAAATGAAACCCATCTGATTAAAGCTAATGGATCATCTCAATAAATTAACAATTAAACCACAAAAGGGCCCATAAAACCTCTTGAATTGAAACTTGAAATCACTAAATCATATCCAAGAGTAGCACAGGAATATCTATAAAAATAAGGCTCACAAAATAATCCCAGACATATCAAGAAATGCATGGAGTGAAATGCACCAATATGGCATGGAAATATGCTGACATTTGATTTCTAGGTGTCTATATTGATGCATGTGACAATGCTCTATGCCCTCATATCATCGGTCTAAGGATGAAACAAAATACTCAAATATAATAATAATAAAAACACTACTTAACAATTGTGTCACCCAATAGTAAAATTAAATCAATTGTAATAGGAAAAATTGGAACCACAATTATAATTCAGGAAACTGAATTTATATCTTAAACATGGGTTTGCGATGCCGAAGTACTAATTATAAACAAGTTACAAATAATTCATATTTTCCTATCTATTTTCTCCAAATAGTAAATTAAGAAATAAACTACTCTAATACCTCATTGTGACATCCCAGACCTGGATGCCACTTAGAGGTGCCCTGATCCTGATTGGGCACATGGTCTCAAGTGCATCTCTATGAATGTTAAATGCTAGTGACTAGAAGTGAGGGATGAGCTTGTATCCATATGGAGACTATTCCCTTGTCACTAGAGTATATCACAGTGGATAGATATCAAACATAGGTAAATAGAGAAATAAATATAAGTAATCAGATAGTAGTGGAAAGATACAAGAATAGAAATAACTGAAACAACTAGAATAACTGGTATAAATTTACAAAATCTGATGATGATGTGTCATGTATATAGAAATTGTGAAAATATGAATAAAATAATAAGACAATTATTCTATAAAAAAGTATAAATAAGGAATCAAAAACTTCCCCAATAATCTTGAGCTCCATCTTGGTCATCTGCTAATTGCTCCATCCAAATTAATCAACAATCAACTGTATGAAACCATACGATTCCCTCATTCAACACCTACATACATGTAGTCTGCCTAGGTACTAGGGATCCCAGATAAGGAGTGAGATAAATCATATCAAGACACCAACAATTATTTCTATAATATCTTATCCATGTAATATAAACTAAAAGCGTGTACACTCATGCATATATAAAGGTAATAAAGTATAGTAATGTAAATACCCAAGTACCTTCTTCATCCCTCGTCTGGTGTCTGAACCTGTAACTAGTTTATTAATTAATTTATTTCCAATTTTTATATTTAATCCATGTGAGTCATATCCAGGATGGAAATAACCCCATGATAGTAAAATTGATGGTTCCAAAATGTAACAAGGAAACCTGTAATGATACTTCTAATGAAAGGGTTCCAAGGTAATAAACAAGGAAACCAAGACCTCAAGGGTCACCAACTCGGTAGTAACTTCAACATGGATAAGTGTAAGAGTGTAATTCCACAACACACAACCTAGGTATTCCAAAATAGTATGATATAACTGATTCCAAGCCATACATCCAAGGTCAAATGGGATAAGATGTGGCTAGGGCGAAGGAGGTAACCAAGGAACCTAATGTCAGTAGAATCCATGTTAGATCCAAGGAGTGTAACTAAGGATTCATGTAATATTAAATGGTGGATCCTATAGTGTCATATCGATCATCCACTGATAGATAAGGGTCAAGTTCCAAGGTGGGTCTCAAACAAGGA
The DNA here is from genome assembly GCA_963277665.1 of Viscum album. Classification (NCBI taxonomy): domain Eukaryota; kingdom Viridiplantae; phylum Streptophyta; class Magnoliopsida; order Santalales; family Viscaceae; genus Viscum; species Viscum album. The sequence goes on along the minus strand of OY728146.1, from coordinate 213,174,824 downwards.
AACCACCATCCTTGAATCGTAATGGCATCCATGAAAGCCCAAGGCATTCCCTTGAAAATATAGAACCTAACTTGAGTCTCCCCACTCTTATAAATATGTCAGGGTCCATATATATATATATATATATTTATTTATTTAATCATCTTAAATTTAATTCATTTAATTAATTATTTCAACTAGTACAAAATACATTTAATATATCATAAGGTTTAATACATAGCCTTTAATTAGTGTGACAAGGCCGATTGAGCATGCAACCATTTAACTAATTGATTAAAATCATATTCATTTGTTATAGTTCACTCTCCTACCTTTCTATATCCATGTGAAGGGGTTCAATAGACATGCAACCAAGCCATTCATTTACAAATCATTAGGCCTGGTCATATATTTATATACATAACATACTTTCCAATTTACCATTTAACATTTATTAATCAATTTCAAGAACTTACCTTAGGAAGGTAAAGTGTGTAGCACACACAGTACTTTTGATGGTCAATTCAAAATTTAAAATTCATCTAATATGGAAAGTCTTACCATTAAAATGGTCAAGTACTTACACAGTTGAATGGTGGCTCAAAGGTCCCAAACACTACAAATCCAGTTATGGAACATCACCCTATTTTGGGTGGTTAAAGTTGTGGATTTAACCACCAACATTGAATAACATATATTTCAAGGGACTTGTAATGTAGTGCTAACGATTCCAAGCAAGGCATATTAATTCAAAATATTATTCCCAATGAAATTGTCGTGACGATACGAAAATTTATTAAAAAAATGTAAATTGAAGGATGAGTTATAGACCACCTAAATCAAACTCATATAACTCTACTCATCCAGTATTATCCACTAGTTCAATCCGGATTGGAGTAGTTCTGAAGAAAATATCAATACCTTGAAATTGGGGCATATGATCCTGCATCTAAATAGTTTCATTAATATGAATAATATCAATGAAAGATTCAAATGGAATCGAGAACATAAAGTTGTGGATCAAACAATATAAATGATGATCGATTCAGACTCCAGAAAAAAGGTAGATCTCAAAATCTGGAATAGTTAGCTTGAAGATACAAAAAGGGTGGGAATAGATGATCTGTCTACTGGAAAAAGAAAAGTAAAGAGGGGTTGGATTAAAACATGAATTAAAGGAAAAACCTAATTTCCCCCAAAATTTAACCTTTACATGGTTTGGAAAATTCATGCACAAATCATGCAATAGAAGTTGTAGGAAGGGGAATACTGCACGGTTTGGTTGTAAGGTTAGAGAAACCATGCTCCGACTATGTGAAACACCTCTATTAAATAATGATGAGTTTTTTCATGGACATGTGGACTAAATAGCATGGTTAGATCAAAATGTGTTCCCAATTCTTGACCACTATCCGGCCTCACATGGTTAAAACTAACCATGTGGCCTACCACATATATTTTAAACTAACTATTTTATATGCCTTTTTCTCCTTAGAATCTAGATTCTGAGCCCCAAACAACACCTGGACACCCCTGATACCTTTACTAACTAATAAGTCATCCACATTAGGTTCATAAAAGTAAATTAGACTAAAATTTAAAGTATCCATACCTAAGTTGAAAACTAGGTTCCTACACCAACACTTATGTGAATATTGTACTGCATATGTAATCACTTAAATTTTATTAATAAGAAAATATGTAAAAAAAACAAAAGGTTGATCAAGGTAATGAGTATTATTTCTCATTCATGTAGAACCTTGTAAAATATTTATGTTATACTATTTATTTTCTTATATACATTACATCTATATACGATTATTGAGAGTGAATATCAAATCCATTCCTCTGATATATTGAAGAATAAATAAAGGTTTCTTCTGATATATTGAAAAATTGTAATAATAGGGAAGCAACAAGATTGTATAAAATCTCAGAGAAAGAATAGAAGGATTTGTGAATTATTATAAAATTAGTTAACAATCATCCTTTTGAAGAAACTAACTCGTTATTTGGAAAGTATGAGGATTATGAGTCTATCAGAACATGTAAAGACTTCTACACTCAATTTCAAAGATATATTTATAATTATCCTGATAAAGTCATGTAATATATACTTTGTTTTTTCAAAGATATTCTCGATGAAAAATAACATCCTAAAGATTAAATTAGTAAATTGGGGGATGTATTATATAAGAAATTAAAAAGGTTCAATCCTCTCATGGACCTAATTGAAGAAAAGAAAGAATTTGTTACACTTTATAATGAAATTATTACAATAATTTATGAATAATTGAAAAGTTATCTTTATGATGGAATTCTGAGAAAACATTTTTTTAGTGTATTAATCCATTTACTTGAAATATTGTTCAATTTTACCATGAATATCATATATTCTCAAGTTGAATAAAAAATTTGTATGATCAAAGAACATGAAATTTTATTGAAAGAATATAATAAGTTTCATGAATATAATATTAAAAATATCAATTCTCTAGAAAAATTATATGAATTTACTATCATTGTCAAGGAATCAAAAATAGAATTTAAATCCATAAGAATCAAAGACCATCACAACAATTTTGTTTAGGGATGGTAGATATCATGTAGATCAAATTAATAAAATAAAAATTGAATGTAAATATAGGAATTTATTAGTTTAAAATAAGAAGTTTTCCCTTACCATGAGGTGACTTAAACTATATTTTAAATAGAGAAATTAGAATGATAGACGTTTTGGAACATCCCATGCTGCAGACAAGAATTTTGTTGTCCGGAAATATGAAGAAAGTTAATCCCCATAAAGGGATATTGTTGTAAAAATTTTAGATTATAGTAATGAGACTCATATTGTTTACAATAAGAGCTCAAAACATCTCTTGATTAACCTTATACAATCTTATGGAAGAAGGTAACTGATAACCAAGTTAATTTTGTTTCTACTAATGCAAATACATATACTACTGTGAATTTAAATCCCAATGCTAGGAAGATTTGGGTAGATAAAAATTATGATAAATCCACAAAAACACCAATGGTATATACTAAAAATATCAATAAAATAAAATCCAAAATTATTCTATAATGTAGTCAAGTCAATTCTAGAAATAGTAAGGTACTAAAACTAGTTAGACTGGCACTACATGAAAAAGAACAAGATTTTTTTGGATATTTTTTGTGCTACTGAAATATTATAAATCAAGATATTGTGTGCTGGTAAAATATGAAAAATGTATAAATAATATATAAGTATTACACTCATGGGTAGTAGTAATGAATAAATGAATAAACATATTAAATAAAAGCAAACTCCTAAAAGAGAATGAATATGTACACTATTAATAGATTTAAATTCCTTGAATACTTCTATGAGTGTTGTAATATATGTGGTCGCATAGAAGAATAATGTTGGTATTAACCAGACAAGTAAAAATATTATGCTAATATGAATAGAGTACCACTACCCATATTGAATAAGTCTAGAAAGAAATGATAACAAGTATCCTTTAGAGATAAATAGGTGAAGGAAGAATTTCAATAGTTGAAAAGAAAAAAACATACCACTCCTAAGAAGAATGAGAAAATGGATTCCAATAATATCATTTTAACCAAGAAAATATGCTTCTAATGGTGAAATAGAGGTCATAACAGGGACCATTGCAAATATCCCATGGAAATTAAAATTAATGGAAAAAATATAAAATCATAAAGAGAGTCAATATAATAAATAAAAAAGAAGAAAAGATTTATTAAATACATTCATAAAAAATAATTTGATATGTTACCCTAGAAAGGTAACTCAAAAACATTAAAAAGGATAATTTTAATATAAAAATAATAATACTTTGAGATATAATTTCAATTTTTCAAACCTTATCAAGTGAAACCTTATAAGGAAATAAAAATAACAGAAGATGATGCACTAGCTTGGGAAAACATAAAATGAAAAATGGTTATTCCACATAATGAATAACTTGAATTTAATGAGAGGTTTTGAAAAAATGAATACTTATTTTTTTCTCAAAAATTGAGTGGAAGGTGCTAAAAGGCTAGAAAAAATGAAATAAATTGTATGAATCTTCTACCTTCTCAAGAGGATATGGTAAAGATAAAAAAACAAGCACCAAAGGAAGATACTACACTACTAGTAGATGTGAGGATAAATAATATATTCTTGATAATGATGAATTAAATCAAAGGGTCAATTCTAACTAATAAATATTATAATGTTAAATGTAAATAAGATACAAGTATGAAGAGTAAAATATACTTTAGAGATAAAAGGAAAAGAATCACTAGGTTGATAGGTAATACTTATCCATGTTTCACTTATTATAGAGATCATAAATGTTTCACCTTATTCCCATACTTCTTGTATAGTATTTATGTGATTAAATTGAATGTACATGAAGGTGAATCTCACTCTCAACAAGAGAACTAAATTAAAAAATTGGAAGAGAACAATTTGGAATGATTATTCAAGATATAATAAAAAAATTTAATTATTGCACATTGTTGAATCATCAAAATGAACATATTGAATATTATTAGATAAAATTATCCACTAGTTAAAATGAAGTGAATGTACCCCTTGAGGGGTAGAAAAAATAAAGGCGATACTATCAAAGTTTGTCCCATGAATATATATTTGTTCAGGCCATCTCTATAGAAGTTGAAAATAGAGGTGACCTAACTATAGTTCTTTCCCTTATTATGATTATATGAAATATGTGTATAATAGTGGAGTGTTGGATGATGATAACGATCATATAAATATGGGTTGAATAGTTTTTCCGTTGAAATATATGATGTATTTGTTGAGTGAAGTTAATGGTATATAATTCTTGGAGGAAAATATTTTTGTACTTCCCCTAAGGATGAAAATATGGAAATAAAATCACATGTTTATTTAGCTAATATATAGAATTAATGTCTTGGTGAAGTTGTTTTTTTTTTCAACATTGGGTAAACCCATATAGACATAGAGATAAATAAATAAAGTATATTTTCAATGATAACTAGTCGTATCATCCTCCTCATTACAAGTTGACCAAACGAACCCTCTTTATTTATTTTCAATAAGGGGGAGAAGAGAAATTAACTTTATTTAACGAAATAATATTGAAAATAATTCAAATGGGGGAGATTTAGCATCCCATGGGGATGGTTGATGAAGTACGGTTATATTTTTTGACCATATATAATAATTAATAAAAAATAAATGTATGATTAAGTCTTCTATTAAATGTTTTTAATCAAGTAAATAACATTAGAGAAATATTAATTAATTTTAGTGATGATTCATGAAGGATTTACTATGGATTAATTGGGTGTTAATTGGTAATAAAATTAACCACCTTAATATAATTATTTTTGAACTATCCATAATTCCTAATACATAATACAATGGAGCTTGAATAGGTGTACAAATTTTGAAACAAGTGAACCATCTCTTAATTGGGTGAATATTAGTTTTCAATAATTCCATGAAATAGTATTATTATTAGAGGAGGAGATATGAAGGGTTTTTTAGAATATTCTTTAGAGGAAGAGGAATTGAAATTTTGAATTGGAGATATATTTTTAATTCTAGTAAAAATAAATTGTTATTTTTTATGATGTATTTTTTAGATGGTTTCCCATATGCCTAATTATTTTGAGAAGGTATAGAATTTATTAATGTGTTAAAGGAAGTTGGAAGGCGTTGAAATTGTGAATGAGGTGTTTGAGATTACCTAGATGATTTTTGAGTTAATTTGGATTCATATATAATGGTAAATTGGGAATTACACTACTTGTGTAAAGGTAACAATAGAGATGGGTAAGTGTAGCTAGCACATTTGTAAGCATTAATAAGGGTATAAGCAGCTTTTGTCGGGGTACAAGCATCTCTTTTAAGTGTCTAGGAAGCCTTAATAAGGGTATTAATTCCTTTTGTAAGGGTAAACGAGAGTATACATGAGGATATTGAGTTAATACCATGTTGTGTAAGGGTATCCAAAAATATTTAACGGTAGGTTGAGCGTTGTGTGATGATAACTGGCGATGATTAAGGGTACATTTATGGTTACAATTCTATGAAAAGGTGAACCAACTATTACTTAAGGGTAATTTGAAACTTACACAAGCTACATAAGGGTAACTAGTTATGGTGTAAAGTTAACCAATACCTCTCATAAAGTTCAACTTATGTTCAATGTAATGTTATGCTTATATTTTCAATACTTGTGTTGGCGTAAAGGATACCTATGTAAGGGTAAACAGAGTTGACACTACATTACAAAAAAGATGTATTGAGGCTATATAAAGGTAGTAAGTGGACTATGTGTAAGGTTCAGATCAAATATCATTTATCTAAGGTTTATGATCTACCATAATGGGATAATACTAGTTATTGTGTGCTACTTCTTGTCATTGATTGTTTCTTTCAGTTATCAAGTTCTCCTTTCAAGCATCGTATGCTACCATAATGCATCACATGCTACCGCTAAGTATGTTACATCCAATTTCTACCACCATATGATACCATTGGTTTTTTTATTATTGGTTTGATACTATAAGATATGATATTCATGAATCTTCCATACATAAAAAAGAAGAAACCATGTCGTGATGTCTCTTATAATAAATCTAAACATTCAAACGAAATAAAAATATGATAAATGAATCAGTAATATTGTGAAAAATGCACATTAATACAATTAAAATTGTTTGAATGTATGATCAAATGAGGTAGGGGTTGTGGAATCAACCAATAATTAATCTACATGATAAAATGTGAAGTTACAAGTATTAAAGAATGAATATATTTCATGAACAAGTAGGTTAGCCCAAATATTTTGAGAATTATAAAGGTGAAGGTTTTTGTATTCAATGTTATATAATATACTATGATATTATAGAACTTAATGAAATATTGACTCAGTATAAAAAATATATCCTAAAGTGTTGAGTAAATCACCTCCATATATACTTTCTTAGATTAGGGTAAATACTACTTGCATTTATAGTTTTTAGAGATCATCCACATGATCCAATCATGAGAAGGCCATATTATAAAGCACTTCTACTTTAGTGAAGGAAGTGATAATATGTAAATCTTGTATAATGTTAATTTTCTATGAAAATACTAAGAATACATTTCATAATTATTTATGTGAAGGATAAAGAAAAATCCCTGTGATTTTTCCACATGAAGGATAAAATACTATGTAAATTTGTCACATGAAGGGATATTTTATATATAGATCTCTCTAAGGAGAACCAGTGAATAATGAGAAATAATTTATAATAATAATAATAATATTTATATTTGATAGGTTTTAAAACCTTTATAATCTCATGAAACGTATGAATTAAGCATAATTGAGATATTTAAATTGAGAATTCATGATGGTAGATTAAAATGTAGAAAAATGTGAATACAGAAAGTACTGATTATTTTGAATGTGGGTTGATATAGTAGGACCACCAAGAGTTCAATATTTTTTATATTAATTTGGATGTTAAATTTATATTTTTTGAAGAATAATATATTATTCAATTTTATATAGTGACGTCCTTGAGCTGACTGAAATATCTTATTCAAAATTTTATTGGAAGATCCATTAAAGAACTAGGGATACCAATATAAATGACGCAATTAAAAAACTTTTAGTACCTGTATAAACAACACCATATATAGAAAGTGGATGATACCTTCTTGAATATTATTTAAAATTTTACTTCACTTGTAATCACTATAATTTTAGTGATATTAATCCATGAAACAACCCTAGGTGACAAGGAGTATGTTTTCTAATTAAGGATAAAGCATTTAAAATATTTGTGTGTTGTTTTTTCTTTTATTATATATATCAAATGTTTATGTGGATGTTTATATCACATATTATATTCATTCCACTTTAATAGGAAAGTGGTTTGAGAGTAATATGTGATAATTATAAAGAAATTAAAACTTGATAAAATTTGGGAACACTAATTCACCCCCCTTAATGTCCTTACATGATCGATCTGAGATCTACATTGTAAAAAAGGATGGGCCTGAGGTCCATGTCTTGTGGATAGATAAATAGATTGTTGATTTTTATTAATTTATGCTCCCAATAGGGTAGATATGTTAAGATCTCCTTGGAATTAAAATTCACTTCCTATTATGATGAATGCAAGGAAATGGATGAATAGATCATGCCTTCCATTTTTTATTAGTATTCCTAAGAGGTTAGGTATGATAGGCCATCATCGATATTTAGATGCACATTCCCATTTATTCATATTCAAGGTTCTTATTAGAGAAATATTTCCCACCATGCATATTATTCTTTTTTGGGGGATTATATATGTTAGGTATTGCCCATTATTTAGATGATAAACGTGTTCTTGGGGTATATGATTTCATGTTAAATTCTAATTATGGTAATAGTTGTATTCCCCTATTATAAGTTGACTCCTTCCACTAGCATAGGCGAAAGAAGTTATGGTCAGGGTGTGTGGTGGCCTAGTTAGCGCACGATGACCCTACTTAAGTGTATGTATGTTACCTATTTTTTTATTATTCAATACATGAATGAACTTATATTATTGGATTTATATTAAGTAAAAATTATCAATGTCCTTATAATTTTTATGCTCATAAATTTCATGTGAACATGGATAGACGTTCATATTTGACTACTAGATATCTAAGGAATAGGAAAGCCTCAATGTTAGGTGTCTAATCTTGGAAATATTTTCATATAGAAAAAGGCAGAACCATGAAATATGCTATAATATTTGTATAGTAGATCCCGTGATATAAATTTTTACCTTTTTATTTCTAAAGTATACGTTACATTACTTATGGAGATCATTCCTTTGATTGATGGTGTATAATTATCATTGGTTTATATTATTATTTGATAAGTATTCACTAAAATGTGATTAATTTTATTTCATGATTCATCCCTATTATAACACATGATATTTATGTGATGAATATCATAGAAAATGATATGGATTTATTATTAAAGGCATGGAATGTCTATGTCGTATAGTACTACATACAATATTAGTGATGAATATGATATCATGTGCACGGGAACTTCCAGGTCATCCTAAATAGTTTATCATTAGTTATGAATCATTAAGATGATTCGTTTAGGGATTTAAGATTATAATTACGATTTTATAAATGTTCAAAAATCATTAACATCCTATGGTCATACAATATTAGTCAAGTCTGAGGGTTGAGGCCTGATCTTATTCATTAAATAAATAGAGTATGTAGAAATTATTTGATCCTTTATATTAGTGTGAATGGTTCACTTTTAACCTAACATAAATCTCCCTTCCTATATATTTTCTAATTTTTTTCAAGGAGGAGATACTCTCTCACCTTTAGAGAGTGAGGGGTCCTCACATAGCATATATGGATTCTAATGGTCAATGTACAACCTTTAGAGGTAAGAGAGTTAGTGGTACTACTTAGTGAACTTCCTCAAGAATAATCATTTAAAAGGGACCACACTAAATTTGAGGTGAACATATCTATATTTATTCTTTTCATCAAATTTTTTATTCTATCATGATAGATCTTGTTGTTAAAGGGTTTATTTAGATTTTAGAGACATATGAAGTTCTTAGGAAACCCATTAGTGGTATAATAACCACCTTCATTATGGTATTAACCTTTTTTCATATTTATTTTAAGAAAAACATGTGTATCATAAAGAATTTATTTCTATATCATAAGGAATGATATAACATGGATAATTTTTATCTCTTGGATCATAATTCCATTTTTTACGATATGGTAATTCATAAGGTGTGATTTAGTGTTTTAAAATGTCATAGGGTGTGATTAGATGAATCATAACATAATATTCCTCAAATCCCATGGTTTTACATTGTATGATAAGTTATAAAAAGTTTTATACTAGGCAATGATTTATAACTCAATTTTTTCAAAATATAATGTTTTGTCGTAATGGTGATATAAGAGATATCATTATTTGTTATTGGGTTAAGATATTGAACAATGTTATACAATTGAATGTGTAATGATATAAAACTTTATATATACAATATTTCATGATTGGATCACAAATTATGATAGATATTTTCTATCCTAAATTATTATATAATCTAAAATGTTTTAAAAATTAACATTTTGTGAAAAAAGATTCTAGTTTATATTTTTTTTTTATATGATAAATGTTAAACCTTATAAAAGAAATATTCTTATACCAAAATGGAATATGAAATTTTCATATTGATATCTTAAGTTTGGGAAATAAATATAATGTTAAATAATTTATTTATTTATTCCTATTTAAATATTCACATGTGTAAAATATTTATATAATATGGATATTGGGTGTGCTTCAATTTATGTGAAAAATTAATTCTTATAAATTTTCATACCTTGTATTTCATGTTATGTAAGAAAACATAATATTTAGTTTTCATCTACATTGACTTTAATTTTTTATTTATTTGTGAGATTAAATTTGGAGTTTGAGTATAGTTTAAATGTTCGATTTGGTTCACTAGAACCATTTCACTTAGTACTTTCGATCAACATAATACTAATAAATATTTTATCACATGAAGATTTCTCTTCTACATATCATTAATGTGATAATTTCATTACTGTATTTATTGCATAAAAAGGTTATAAAAATTAGTAATTGTTTTGAAAAAATTTAAATGTTATCATAATATTACTAAAAAATATCATAAGTTCAAGATATCATCTATATAACGGGACCTGGATGATGTTGGACTATCAAGTTCCAGATTTTCATAAGTGTATGAGACTTCTTCTCATCTTGTTCGCACTTGGTAACTCTAAAAAGGGAGGTAATGAGGACATACCCACTAATAATAATTCTATATGTTATACATGTCATCGAATATTCCTATTTTTGTATATGAGTATTTTTAATTAAAATTGAAATTATTATTAATGGATATCATGAATCATGTATTTTAATGTATAGATGAAAACTGTGATGACATATATACATAGTGAGGTAGTATATGTTGGATGCATCATAAGTTATATGAAATTAATTAATTAGAAAAAGAAATTATTTTTGAAATACCCCAAGATTTTATGATATATTTCTCCTTAAATAAATTTAATTTATTTTATACCTTTATTTACATGAAACACTCAGTATAAATGAACTATAATATACTAATTAATTGTTATAATTTAAATGTTACTATTATAAAATAACCATTAAATTAGATGTATGAATAGAAAAAATCAAATAACAAAAAATATTTATAAATATTTTATATATTTAAAAATTATTTATTAATTCATAGTAAATAAGTACTCAATTTTCAATAATGTCGTTTTATGATTCAAATGTATGTCTTATTCAAAAATGGTTTTTATTGCATTTTGTGCATGAAAATTAAAATTAATTTTAAAAAATAGAAATATTATTTTAATTAATGTATACAATTTTTTAAATCATCATGTGAATGTTAACGTATCGTGGTTTTTTTTATTTTTCTGAAAAATATTGTCTTAGGTAAATAATAAAATATACAATTTTTTTATGAAATCTATCTTTTTTTCATGTATTAAAAATTATCAATATACTTTGGATTTTTTTTAAATTTATTTATTTCATTTTGATAAAAAATAATACAAAAAATTTCATTGGAATCAACATTACACTATATTTTTGTATAAAAATATTTTTATACTAAAAAAGGCACTTTTCTAGAAAAACATTTTTTTGTCAGGTTTTTTGGTTTTGTTTTAAAATTAATTTCTACCTCTTATATTAGTTCAAAATTTAAAAATTGATCCCATATTTTCATTCTTCTTAATTATTATAATTTAATAAGGTTAACTTAATTTTTTATCATTATGAATAGTAACTTTGATAAAAATGTCAATTATCACCGAAATAGTTAAAATAAGTTAAAAGGGTTTAAAATAAAATTATAAGGGTTAAACTGAGATAAAAATTTTTATAAATACTATTTTGTGGTGATATTTCTAATATATATCATCTAATATTAAAATATTAATAATTTTAGATCCATATTTCTTCAGTAATACATTAATATATTTTAGTCTTTTGAAAAATTCCAAGTGCGCCATATCCCTCACATATAAAAGAAAATCACCTCTTCTATCTTATACACATTTCAAGAGCCCATGAGATAAACCAATACATACAAAAATCCTTTATTAAAATCTCTAATAATGTATTATAGATCTTTATTTTATCACAATACCTTCCAAAGAAGAATATAGGTACAAACCTAAAAAGGTTGTCTGAAGAAGATATATAGTTCTTAACCGAGCTCTTTAAATTTTATTTCTTATTCCCCCTTTAAACCTATTTTATCCATAATAAAATTATTACTATGGTATAAAAATTATAATGATATTTTTTTAGATTTCACAACCATTTTTACCTCCTTTTCATCAAATGGGAAACGAATGTACCACTTGTGTGTATGTGTGGACTACCACCTCCACATAACGATATGATTTGTTTTGCATCACCACTTCTCATGGATAATTACAGCGATGTATTTAATGAATATATTTTATATTTATAATATAATTATGATTTTTAAATGATAAAATTTTATTTATATTTTATTCCTTCTTTTCTTTAGAAGATGAATACAGTGTTCATGCATACGTACGAACTACCATCTTCATGAACCATGTAACTAATTTTTCTATATCTACTTTTTATATTAACTTATAAAAATGTATATAACAAATATATATGATATTTATATCATGATTAAAATTCTGGAGATTATTGAACCATGATCAAGATTCTAGGACCATAACTACTGAACCAAACATACATGAAAAACGAAATAGGTAACGCTAAAAAATGAAGATTTTAATAATGAATTATTAATAAATGTGAACTGAAATATTGTAAGTGGATAATATATGATATTAGATGTATTTATATGGTTATAGTATAAAATTTTAATTAATTTAAATTTATTATAGAATATTTTAGAGTTCTTATTAAGAAATTATAACTTGAGATAAGGATTTATGTCGCAATCTCATTTCCTTTCGGGGTTATCTGTGATAAATTTACATTGAGGAAAATTTTATAGATATTAATAATTAAACCCCACATATTTTATTTTACTATTCATACTCATATAATTTTCAATTATTATTTTCATTTTTATCTCTCTGTTATATAAAATTATCAAGAAATTATTTTAAAAAAAATTAACCTTATTTCCTCTTCAGTCGATGGAATGTTTCTTCATTGTCAATACTATTTAAAATTGTTTTATAAAATCTATTAACAATAATTGAAATTATTTAAAGAGTTAATTTTCACTACCTTTGAATTTATTTAAAAATGATTAAAAATTAATATTTCTAATAAATTTATAAACAAGTTTTTTTACTTTTTACACAAGTGTGAAAGTAATGTTTTTTAATGTATATGACATGAAAAAAAATTTCTAACAACATGGAAATTTTTTGAAAATATTACATTATAATTTTCCTTAGTTATCTTCAAATAAAATTATTTTATCAATATTTTGAGAATTTGTATATGAAATTTTATCAATGGAAAATGATATACTCTCCTATTTTCAAAGAAATGTTTGAATGAACATTTAAATATATTTTTCAACTATAACATCATTATTTAAAGATTATTATGATTTGCTAGGGGTATAGTACAATACTAATATATTTTTCGTTTCATTGGATTGTTTATTATTATAATTATGAGATGTTTATCATCCCCATTTATTTTCCATGGGTCATGATATAAAGATATGTTGAATGTTTTAGAATCTTATAGCACACATAAGTATTTTTTAATAATTATGTGATAGTTGGGACCATGATTATATATCCATACAAAAAATTGGGTAATGTTGTATATATCATAATAAAATCACGTAAAATGATTTAATTTGATCAATACACTGTGGAAAATAAGTAGGGATTCCTTATTTATTATGATATCAGAAATAGGTGGTCATTCCTGGTCTATTATGATATTATGGTCTTGGTAGTTAACCTTGATATATGATATAGTTTCTATACCGATTATGGTGACACACTCTTATTAAATGATGAAATTCTTATTATTTGAACTAATAGAACATGATTGAATTTTTTTATGATTCCTAAATTTTGTGATATAGTAAAGTTTTATGTCATGACCCATTATTATTAATTAAGAATTATTTGTATGATTTTCTATTGATAATCGCATGTTTTCATATTTATATCTTAATGATATGATTATATATGATCATTGATTAATATATCTCATGTTTAACCTTATGGATCCTCTTATCTCACCCCTTATTATGTTATATTTTCTACCCTAGGTTATGAAAAAGTGTACTTAGTATGATGAGTATATAATGGTACCTTATGAAAAGAAATATGTTTAAGATGATGAAGATTATACCTAAATAAGATGTTTACGTATCTCGTATAAAAAAAATATTAAACCTTTGTGATTATAAATAATGTCTATTTAAGTGATATATTGTGTATTCACTTGAAATATGTCATATCTATGTGTATTATACTTGGGTCACAATAATTGGTATTAGAGGATGGTTTAGTTGTTTTTGGAGATTAGGATTAGAGACATAGCTGAAAACTAGGGGGATAAGTATAAATATAAGATAACATCCTAAAGATTGGGTAGAGTAAATATTATATAGTTTTCCTATAAAATGAATCCATATCTGGATAAAGTGGATGTGAATATGGCAGATTTGCACCTAGTAGTAACAAATATGAAATGGGTATATTAGGTATTCACTCTATTTTCAAGGGTGAACAACGAGTGGGTCTGAGACTGTTTTGATTCCCCTAAACCACAATCCTAAATTCGGTGCTCATAAAAATGTACATTATATTACCTATTTGATACCATCTATAAAACCATGGATAAAACCAAACTTTATTAAAAAATACAAACTATTATTACATCTATTATATCATAAGGATATTTTTAGGTTCATAGTTTTAGAAAGTTATAACACAACATAAACTAAAAAATCACATGTTATTTGTATAAAATAGAGAAAGTTCCTATGATATATGAAAATTTTTAATTTATGAAATGAATTCAAAATATCCAAGAAATTATTTCATACTTTTTGTCCCTCTAAACATGTCATGTGTACTAATTTTCATTAAAACCTATTGAAATAGAAAACATAATAAGAGGTTATCTTAGACGCTCTATAAGGGAAACATATAACTGAAACGATCATGGTATAAACATCGCATAGATATTATGGTTTGAATAGTTAAATATCATGAATCCATAATAAACATTAAACTGTGAGCTTTCTATAGAGATGTTAATAAATGAACAGATGGATTTCAATAATACTGATCTCATACTAATGTAATGCATAATGTTGGGAATAAAAAAACAATAGTAATAGACTTATTCCAAGAAACATTACTTGTTATTGATACCACATTCAATACATCCTAATATCAAGGCCTTGTTCCAAGACACTATCCTGATATGGGAAGAGGTATATAAAAAATAAAACATGTTTTGTCTCATTAGACATATCGATGCATTAGGGGGTAATATAATGTCTCACCCTAACCATAACTTTTTTAAATATAATTCATTCACCAAGAGATAAAATGAATAAAAAATACATGATCATCCTTTACAAGAATATCCCATATTGAAATAAAAATATATGGAATTCCAATACTTGACCCCATGTAAAAAAAAGGGATAACTGATCATTACCCATCTAGAGGAGGAAAGTGGATAGTCGAACAATAAATTCAAAATTTTCATTTAATATTTTATATTGGAGAAAACAATAAGGTGCACTAATAATTCTCTCCATTTAAGCATAATATCATAAATTCTAGATTAATATCATCTAATCTAAGTTAGTTTGAATGTGATGTTCATTCCATATAGAATAACGAGTATACAACTAAGTCAATACTTTAAAAAGGCATGATTATATGATATCCATGGAAAGTAGGTGGATGGTTTTATAAGAACATATCAGCATTTTGAAAAAGTTAACCTAGGTTTATGTTGACACAGATGAAAAACAACCTCCCAAAATAATGGTTCAATGATACCACCCAACAAGGGGTCATGAATTTGATTGTTTTGTATTGTGAGTTCATTTAACAAAATTGATTTTATATATATATATATATATATATATTTGAGTATAAATCATGAAAAATAAACCCTATTAGTGAAAAACCTTTTGAAAATAGAAATGGAATTGGAAATAAAAACTTTAAAGAGATTTTAGAAAACATTTTTAACATTGATGTAAAAAGGAAGTTATGAGCAAATCCCAAAAGAATTTTGTAAAATTTTAAGTGAAAACTCATTGAAAATATTTAATTTTAAAATATTTATCAATAAAATTCCATTAAAATGGAATAAATTTTTATTTTTTAAATTTTGATCCAAAACATTTTATTATGAAAGGGACATTTTTTTAAACAAAAAATTACCTTTATTGAAAACCCACTTTGTAAAAAGATTAATAAAACCATATTTGTATTAAAAATTTATTTTCCCAAATATTTTTATAAAATATCATGTAAAAAAATATTTTCGGTGGATGAACCCATGAATGGGAGGATAATATTCATTAAAAAACAATATAACTCAATGAAGGGGATTTGAGTTACCCAAAATCCTTACTATTCGGGAAACAACTGACTCAATAGAAACATGAAAACAAAATTTTGATAATATATATTATGAAATCTAAGTATTACTATATAAATATATCCATGGGTAGTGAATACACAAATCAATGATAACATGATGCAAAAAATTAATTATGTCTCAAATAATTAGAATTGAGACCAAGAAAACCCCCAGAGACTTCAGTATCAATTTAATCAACTAAACTTAAAAGATAAGTCATGTAATTGAACATAAATTTTCATTATTAAAAGATAATTCATAACATTATATCTCAAACTGGTAGTATACACACCACATATATAAAAATAGGTTCATAAAGACAATACGTGTCTCAATAAAGGGGAATTGAGACTCAAACCCTTACCTTTAGTCCTAAATTCCATAAAATAACTTAAACCTAATATATCAAAAACAGTTTGAAACCGGATTCAGTGAACTAAATTAGAGCTGATGCCCTTGGTGTACATTACTTCAGACCTCCTTGATTAGGGGGGTTCTTTTGTAGGTTTTAGATCTTTTCATGAATAAATATTTAACTTTGATGGATGGATAATAAGTTAATAATATCTATTTTCATTCATAATTTTCATAAATAGTCACTATATAAATGAATTATTCTTATTTCCCACACTGGGTGTTATAGTTTTGAACATTTGTATTAGTTTCATAATAACAGTTTCTATGTTTATTCTTATTTAAAATTTAATAGATAATAGATCGTATAATATACTAATATTTAGGGAAAATATATATTATAAATTTATGATTTCATTTTATATAATTTTTTCTTACTGAACATGATGAGGAAATCAAAGAGGATCAAGTTTTAGTTATTCTTAAGGAATGAAAGATGTTTCCTTAATTAATGAGATAAATGATGATAAAACCTTACCAGAACCAAAAAATATATATTATTTAAATATTTATATAATATTTAACCAACAAATAAGTTAAAATTCATTCATGATATAAATCCATAGTATTGTTTGATTACAGGGTTAAACCGACACAAACATGATTATACCCAGATTTATTGATGATTATGAGGTGGTTTAGTTATAATATAATTAAACCATAAGAATAAGGATATTATTTAGTGATTATTATTGTTATATATTATATTTTTAAGTAATTATAATAATAATTAATAGATATTAAAAAATTACAGAATTTGAATAAAAGATTATCCTCCTATTATGCTTGTTCTAAACGATTAAATTAGTGATGATCATTTTTTTATACCATTAATAAGTTATTATATTTTCTATAAAACAAACTTAATTATATAATAAAAATTTTATTTATTATTTAATATCATCCTTATAGGAAACTTTTTAAGGTGGTGAAGAAAAATAAAACATGTTACATGGTGGAGGTGGTAGTCTACACAACACACAATCGATGGTTTTATTTTTCTTAATGGATGGGGTATATGAAAATAAAATGATACAAAACTTAATATAATGACATTAATTTATATAAATGGAACTAATATCATTATATTTTGGTGTTTATAATAAATTTTAAATAATATTATTAAGAATAAAAACTAATTAATTGATAATACTCATGTCAGGGACATAAATTTTCCTTGGAAGTATCCTTAAATTTTAAGGTATTAGGCTGAATAGGATTGACCAAGGCCTTATATTATTGGGAGATTATTAAAGTAATAGAAAAATTTTAGAGTTTAAAATATTAATTATAAGTTAATTTGTGACTTAAAGTGTTGAATATTTTACCCTTTTATAAGTGAAAGAAAGGTGGTTTTGGGAACACCTTTACATTTTTCAATAATACCATTACACTATTCCAGTTTAAATATCATAAAAGAGGAAAATATTTTATGGGAAAATATTATTTATCAAGATAAATCTTAAATATTCATTTATATTCATGTTTTTTTAATTTTTAGGTCTTTTACATTAGTTGAAACTCAATTTACCCCCTTTTACTTTTACCTTAGTAATTAATTTCTAACACTAGTAATTAGTTATAATGATAAATATTAAGATTGAAAATTTTACCTAATTTGATACATATATTTTAATTTTTTTTTAAATCATCAAATAAAATTTATAAAGGTGTCAAAAGATAATTCTAAAATAAACACACTTATTCTCATAAAAACAGTTTTTAGAAAAATATCGTTTTGAATATTTAAATTTATAAATTAGATAAAATTATCATGGTTACTAATTTTTATTAAATAAAATGATTTATTATAAAAAATAAATGGTATTGGTATTTCAATTAAATAACAAATTAAATCTCTTTTGAAAATACCTACTCTTAAAGAAAAATATCGAAATTAGTTTTTATATTAAAGTGAATTTATAATTTGTCATAAAAATGGTTTTCATAAATTTTATATCTAAAAATAATATATAAAAATTAATAATTTTATTCTTTAACTACATATAGAATTACTTTAATGGCTTTTAAATCTTCTAGTTTATTCTTACATAGTGATAAAATCATGTAAAATGTAATTTTCGTAAATCCCTGATTTTTTTACTAAAAACCTTTTTAGAAAATACTAAAAAAACATACTAAGTCTATTTTGATATTAGAAATTAAAAAATTAGGTTCGTTTTATTAAATTAAAATTCAAAATACCATAAATTAATGTTTTTAATAAAATCATAAAATATAATAAAAACATGTTTTTATTATAAAATAAAATTTCAAAATAATTACTATTATTATTCGTATTTCATATAATTTGCCAACTAAATTTATGTTAAAAATTGATAAATATAAATCATATTTTTATTAATGATATGTTTTATATAATATAAATATATATCTTATCAAAGGACTTTTTTTAGAAAAATAGTTTTTAAATAAAAAATGATCTTTTTAGTCATTTTAGGTAAATTAATTAAATTTCATTTTTATTAAAATTCTTATTTATTTTATTTATACATTAATTTAATAAATAGGTTACTTTTATCCATTCCATATAATTAAATTTCTTCATTTTAATGATCATATTTAAACAATTATATTATATCTAAATATATCACGATTTCCATTTAAGTTCGGTTTTCTGCCCGAAAAAATCTATCTAAAAAAATTTCTTATATAAAGGGGATCATATATTATAATTTTAGGGTGTTACATTACCCCCCCCCCAAAAAATAAATTGTTTATTCACAATTTGACTCGTCTGATCGTACTAATTTCTATAGGTATCTCATAAATAGCCACACACTTATAGATGATCATGGGTTTATTTAGGATATGGGATGAGATTTATCTATATGAAAAATAATTATAAGTGATTTATAAATAGGGATAACTCATTCAAAATTTCACATAGAATTGTACTAAGTTATGTTGATCTAGATCCATAAAAAATAACTTCCCACAAACCCTGAAAATTATTTATATAATAATCATACCATTAGAGGTTTTATAATTAAATATCTCATAGTTGATGAAGACTTACATGAATTAGGACTCTAGAAAATATAGATTGAAAACTCATTATACAACTCATTAGTGGTAGTTTCATAATATTTTCCTTTTCTCAAGTTTTTTGGTGATTGTCTCCCTCATTAACCATTGGATTAGAACATTGAGTCGCATAATGTTTGTCTCACTATTAATTGAAGAAGATAATTTTTATAGATTTTATATTTCCCTTACACTTGTGAGTTTGATGGCCTTTTACAATTATTTTTTCATGAGACACTCTCTTTCACTTCATTAGTGTGTATAGAAATTTTACTATGTTCACATTGTTAATCATATTATGTGATTGTTGTTTTTTCATAATCACAAAAAATATCAATGTAGATATCATTCTAATATATTTTTCATCAAGGTAATATCTACATTCTTCCTCAAAATCAAGGATCTTTCAGATCCATACATTATTAAAACCAAAATATTTATCATGGTCATTATAAGTTAATTATCATAAATTACCATAAGAAAAATTAACCATAAGATAACTCAGTTTATAACACTTTCATGTTATCCAATTGTTCTTATAAATCAATATGTATTAGATTTATTTCAACCTATGTCAATATCATTTATCATTATTGGCTAAACCAAGGATACTATAAGTCTATTTCCCTCATAATTATTAATCCAATTCTTAAAATAAGGATCCAAAATTACCATGATCATTCTTAAAATTTACTAAACCCCATAATCATTGAAATTTATGGTCTCAAAATCCAACTTATCCTTCCTCAAACAACATTAATCATTCACCCAAGTATATATATACCCTAATAATATAATATAAAGAAAAAACCTTTAAAAAAAATATTTGGATCTCCAATACATTAAACCACATTGAGGCTATAAGTACCTCCAAATAATTACTCTATATTTAATTTGTAAATGGAATTAACCACTAGATCATAAGGCCACACTCTAGTCAGAATAAATAATTATCCCAAAAATGAGATAAAATTTCCCAAAAAATATCATGAACTAATATCAATCCCATTGTTACCAATTATTGTCTAACAAACTTCTTTAAAATCAAACAAACCTTTATTATATCTACATTAAGCATAAATTAAACTTTAGAGTTATCCATACCATAATAATGTGTTATCAAAAAGTTATTACAAAAAATATATCCTTGATTTAAAATCCCTTTTTTAGGTTATTAATACCATTTAATATAAGTCACCATACCTTTAATGTAAAACAACTAAATAATAATACTTAAAAATTTTACATAATCCTTATAACTATTATAATATTCCAAAATATCATTGATAAATATAACTCATTAATCAAAATAGAATAGTGTTTCATGATTATAAAAATCTCATTACCTTATTTAATACTAAGAAACTCATATTTTCCATTTTAATAGAAATTTACTAATATTAATAACAATTTATGTTTTCCCCATTATTTAGTTATAAGACATAGTGGTTTCTTGATACATACCTTTCTCCACTTAATTTTTGATATCATGTTTCAATCATATACTAAAACAAAACAACATATGATAATATCCAAAATATTAATATGAAAACATCAATATTAATGTGTCTTCCCTTATTAAACTTTTATTTTTAATATATTAAACTTTCATATCAATCTATAAATCTATTTATTCAATCCTTCATGATCCATGGACGGTTCTCCATCAGGTTCTATAACCTAATTTGTTAAAATCAATGTTAAATCCTTCTTAATGGTTTGAAAATTGAATTTAATTAACTAAGTCATATCCCTTGAGAGTGACTTTCAAAGTGTGTGGTTTTAGGCCCACTCATCATGCATCATAGTTATGATGGATTCAATGCTCTACCAACAAATTTTAGGGTTATTAAACCTCGGAGAATCTTCTCCACAACTACCTCTACATACCAATATCTTGATAGGGATGTATTTTTAGAAAAAACTATTTAATATATACTTCTCCAAAACATCAATATGTTATCCAATAATTATATATATTCTTATGATTTTCACTAATGTTTTCTTATCATAATACCTAAATAGAATGTGCATTGTTACCTTAAAATTAAATCATATACTTATCTAGAAGGGATATCTATTATCATAAAACTTAACTTATCAAAATTTAAAACAAATTAAAAAAACAACATATTCTCAAAAATTCTCTAAAACGTTCCTTTGATATCAACTGTGATTCCTTGGCCCCACACTCCTAGATCTGGTTCTCAGAAACCCAAAAATTTCATTAATTTATTCACACCAAATGTAGAATCCAAGATAAAACAAACATTAATTAAAAAATATAAATGATTATTTCATCTCTTACATTTGAAGGATATTTTTTGGTTTAAATATTTTGAGAATTAAAACACAATATAAACTGAAAAAACCCATGTTCTTTGTATAAAATGGGAAAATTTTCCATGATACATGAAAATACTAAATTCATCACAAGTCTTAAATATATCCAATAAATTATTTCACATTTTTTATCCTTATAATCATGTCATGTGTACTTATTTTTTCTATAATATTGGAAAATATAGAATATAATACGTGGTGATCTCAATCACTCAATAAGGGAAACATATACCTGAAATAATCATGGAATAATCATATAATAGGTATTTTGGTAGAAATATCATAGTAACATGAAGAATTATTCAAATTGAAACTCGTATTATGTTATATTCATGAGAATTAATGAAAAAATATATATCAATAATAATGATCTCATTCTGATGGAATCTATAATGCAGGAAATCAAAACCCTTTTATAAAGGCCTTATTCCAAGATAATTTACTTCACAATGATGGAATAGTCAATACATCCTAATATTAAGGACTTTCACCAAGACAATATCCAATTATGGGAAGAGAAATACCCCAAAACCCAACTTGTTTTGTCTCATGAGACTTGTCTATACATCAAGTGGATATATAATTTTGATCCTCACTAGTCACTTGTTTAAGTCCATTGAATTCCCTCTAAGATAAAATAAATAAACAAAATATAGTCAAATATTCCAATAATCATTTCTATTCTAATAATAAAATAAATAATTCCAACACTTTCCCCCATTTTAATAAAAGGGATAACCTGATCATAACCCATCCGAAAAAGAAGGTGGATGTTCAAATAATACATATCCCAAATTAAAAAAATCTTCTTTATTGGGATAACAATATACATTACACCAATAATTTTTCCCACATTAATAGAATATCATGATTTCTACGTGAATATCATCTAATCTGATTTAGGTAAAATTTGATATTCACACTATATAGAACAATCAGTATATGTACGGTAAGTCAAAAATTAAAAAAATGGCCACAAGACAACCATATAAAGTAGGTGGATGGTTTTAAAATGATATATCCTTAGTCTAACAAAGGGATCCTAGGAGGATATTTACATAGTTTAAAAATATTATTAAAAAAATAATGTGTGAATGATACCACCAAATAAGAGGTCATGTATTGGATTGTTTGGTACTGGGAGTTCATTTCACCCAAATTGTAACATATATAAATTTAAGGTTAAATCATGAAACATAAACCATATAAGAGAGAAACCTTTTAAAAATGGAAATGGAATTGTATTTGAAAACTTAAAAGATATTATATAAAACATATTTAACAATGTCATATAAGAGGAAGTTATGGGGCACTTATAAAAGTATTTTTCATGAGTTTAAGTGAAAACTCAATAAAAACCATTAATTTTAATATATTATCTAATAATAGATCCATGAAAATAAAATAAAATGTTTCTTTGGAAATTTGGATATAAAAATTTTTATTATTAAAAGCACATTTTTTAAAACATGAAGTTACCTTTCTCAAAAACCCACATTATAAATCGTGTTTTAAATAATAATTAATATTAAAACATTATCTTTAAAAATAGTATTATAAAACATAATATTTTATAATATTTATTGTTTGATAACCCAATAATGGTCTAAAAATGTTCAAGATAAAATATTATAACTATAAGAAGTTTATTTGAGTTACCAAGAATCCTTAATACTAGGAAAAAATGAAAAAATGGCTAGTGGAAAAAAAATTGGATAATAAATCCTAAAAAATACAAGGAATATGATATAAATATATACATGGGCATTGAATACAACATTAAAAGATAACATGGTGAAAAAAATGTATTATTCATTAAATAATTAGATGTGAGATCAAGAAAATCCTAGCGACTGGAGTAACACTTGAATAAAACACTATTGAAATAGAATGCATGTAATTGAAATTCAAATACTGTTATTAAAATATTTTTAATGATATTAAAATAAATACAATAAAATCTTGTATAAAAAATCTTGTATCAAAAAAATATTTGTCTTAATTAATTAATTTATAAACCTATTCATATCGATTTTCATTCATACTCTTCATAAATAGTCGTTATCGACATGAATTATTCATATTTTCTATATTGTATGTTTATGGTTTTTATTATTTTTACTAGTTTCATAATAATGGTTTATATATTTATTATAAATTAAAATTTATCAATAATAGATCATATATTATACTAGTATATATGTTCAAATATAGTTTATAAATTTAAATGGTCAGTTCATGTTAGTTGTGTTTATGAACCATGACGATGAAGTCGATGATGATCATGTTTCAATGATTCTTAGTGAATAAAAGGTGGTTTCTTAATTAGTGATATAAATTTTGATATAAGATTACCATACCCAAAAATAAAAAATTACTTAAATATTCATATCATAATACACAAATAAATAAGTTCTCATAGTCAACTATGGCATAAATTTATAGTATTTTTCGATTGGGTGGATAAACCAACCCAAACATGAGCATACTATGATTTAATGAATGTTTTTGAGGTGGTTTAGTAGTAAAATCTGTATACCAAAATAATAACGATACTATTTTTTCATTATTAGTGTTATATATCATAATTATAATTAATTATAATAATAATTATTTCATATGAAAATATTACATGATTTGAATAATATATTATCTTCTAAGCATGCTTATTTTAAATGATTAAATTAACGATCATTTTTTTCATATAATTAATAGGATATTATATTTGAAATAAAAGAACCTTATTGATATAATAAAAATAATATCTATCCTTTAGTCCCACTCGTAAATCCATCCTTTTAAGACGTTGAAGGAAAATGAAGTGTGTTACATCATGGAGGCAATAATCCACACAACATATGAACGATGATTTTGTTTTTCTTAATGGATAGATTCTATGAATAAAAATTTATAATAACCTTAATATAATAAAATTATAGTATAAAAAATGATTCTAATATCATTATATTGGTGTGTTTTGAATAAATTTTAAATAATAAAATTAATATTAAACACTATGCACTTGATAATACTCGAGTTGGGGACTTGGATTTTTATTGTAAGTTTCCTTGAATTTAGAGATATTGGGTTAAATATTAGTAAAACGTGTCCTATTTTATTAGGATTAGGTTCTAGGGAAATTAAAATGGGATATTCTAAAGTAGTAATTTGATGGTAATTCATTCAGTGAAGTGGTGAATATTTTACCCTTTTATAAGTTATGGAAAGGGTTGTTTTGAGAACACCTTTACATTTTTCAATAATAAGACGACATTATTCAACATTAAATGGATAAAAAGTGGAAACTTTGTAGGTTAAATATTTATTATTTGATAAAAATATCATCCATTCATTTAAAATATAAAATTTTAAAATTTTTTATGTCTTTTACAATAGGTTAAACACAATTTACCTCTTTTTTACTTTTACCATGGAAGTTAATTTCAAAAAATTGTAAATAATTATCATTAAAAATATTATGATTGAAATTTTTAGAAAATTTGATAAGTATAATTTTAAATTTTAATATAATTTTATCAAATAAAATTTATAAGGATGTGAAATGTTAGTTTTAAAATAAACACACTTAATCGTGTAAAAATAGTTTTTAGAAAAAACATTTTTATTTAAATTTATATATAAGATAAAAATATCAGGGTTAATAATTTTAATGGCATAACATTATTTATTATAGAAAAAGGATATATTTACTTCAGGTAATTATAAAACCAAATATATGTTTAAAATACTTATTATTAAAGAAAAATACAGAAAATGGTTTCTATATTAAATTAAAATTTTAAATAGCTATAAGAATATTTTTCATAGATTTTCTATCTATAAAGAATATTTACGTATGTATAATGTCATTAATGAACTTCATATATAATTAATTTTATGGGTTTAATATCTTCTAAATAATTCTTATATAGTGATAAAAATATGGAAATTATAATTTTCATAAACGCTATATTTTTCAACTAAAAATCATACTTTATAGAAAATGACCACAAAATCATAATGAATCATTTTTAATTTAATGAATTCAAAAATTAATTTCATTTATTAATTCTTAATTATAAAATTTCTCAACTAATTTTTTTCAATAAAATATTTAAATATAATGAAAAACTATTTTTATCAAAAAATGACATTTTAAAATATTAATGGATGTTATTATTATTTCAAAAAATTTACTAACTAAATTGGTGTGAACCAAATATTAATAAAAGAAATATAATTTATCACAAATAATTTATTTCATTGAAAAGAAATATTTATCCCATAATTATTTTTTTAGAAAAATACTATTCTAAATAATAAATGATCTTATTAGTCATTTTTTGTAAAGAAATTAAATTTCATTCATATAACATGTAGTTTTTATTTTCTTTATATATTGAATTCATAAAGTGATTACTCATATTCATTACCATTAATTAAAAAGCTAGGTTTTAATTTTCCTATTTAAACATTTATATTTTTATCTAAATATATCACGGTTTCCATTTAAGTTTAGTGATGCATGTGGTGAAATCTAAAAAACAAATTAACTTATTTAAAGGTAATAATATATTATAATTTTATAGTGTTACAAATGCCCACCTAGACTGGAACTCCAAGGGTATATGCTTTGGATAATTTACATTAACTTTATAAACTAATAATATGAATTAGATGATAGAACCTGTGAAAACAAATGATAATCCATAGTTATATGAGATGAAATTTGATTGAAATGGTTTTAAAGAAGGTGTAATAATTTAGGACATCAAAAATTTGTTTTTAATAATAATATGATTCTTTTCTATAATTATTGATGTTTGATTCTTACTAAAAGACTCTTATATATGTTTTTTGGAATATAATTCCTTTAAATCTTGTGTTTATTCCTCTATTTGAATTTTTGCCATGTATTAGATCTCTCTATATAGTGGTCATTTAAATTTTTGGTGAAGGGAAATTGAATTTGATAATCTAAATTGACCTATGATCATTTTTTTGTGTAAGGATGAATATGAAATTCTAATATAATCTACTTTCATTATACATGTCTTAATGTTTCTTTTTAGGGATATTTATCCCAACTGGTTGGGAAGAAAATCAACATCATAGTTATTCCCATTGTTTGGGGTTATTATAATGTGTTTTATGAAGGATTTATTAGTATTCCCTTAAATCATGAAATTGAATTTTTAATAGAACTCATACCAGGTGTTACACCTATTTCAAAGACTACATATATAATGTCCCCAACTAAGTTTCACGAATTGAAAAATTAAATCCATGAGAATCTTGATAAGTTATTCATATTCTCTAGTGTGTCACCATGGATTTCACCAGTTCTTTTTGTTAAGAATAAAAATAGGTCAATGTGTCTTTTCTTTCATTATCTAGAAATTAACATGATCAAAATCAAGAAAAAGTTTCTTTTACATTATATTGATAACTTGTTTTATTAACTTCATAGAGGTCAATACTTTTAAAATATTGACTTTCATTTAAAATATCATCAATTAGGGGTCAAAAGAGATTATATACCCAATACATCCTTCCATATGATGTATAGTCATTTTGAATTTATTGTAATAAAATTTAGACTAACCAATTCCCCTTCTATATTCCTGGATATAATGAATAGAGTATTTTTAGATTACCTTTATTTGTTTTTGGTAGTCATTATAGATGATATTATTAAATATTTGAAGATTAAGAGCATGAATATAGTTTTAGAGTTTTTCTAAAGACCTTGAGGAATGATAAGTTTTATGCTAAATTTTCTAAGTTTGGATTTTATATTTAGAAAGTTTCATTCTTTGGTAAAATAATCTCAAGTGTGGGTATATCAGTGAATCCTTAAAAGAAACAATTTATTGATCAATGGTCAAGACCAACCATAGTAACAAAGATCTATAGTTTTCTTTGGTTAGAAGGGTATTGTTGATGCTTTATGTGAAATTTTTCATAGGTATCAAATCTACTAACAAATTTCAAAGGAAAGGGATACAAGTTCTTATGGATAGATGAATGTGAAGAAAATTTCATGGAATTAAAAAATATAGTTTCTCAGTAAACTCATTCTCACACTGCCTTATAATGGACAAGGGTTTTTTATCTATAGTGATACATCAAAGTAGGGATTTGTATGATTCCTTGTGAAGAAGAAAATAGTTATATATTATGCTTCATGATAATCAAAAATTCAAAATAAATTTTAACAAACTCATGATTTAGAGCCGGAAGGGGAAATTTTTTCATTGAAAATATGGAGGCATTATATTTATATTGAAAATTGTGATATATATGAGGATTATAAAATATGGAAGTATATTTTCACATATAGATAAAAGAAAATACACAAAATTATATGGTTGTAATTGATTAATCATTATAATTTCTCAATAAACTACCACCCTGGGAAGGTCAAAAAGGTGGTTGTTGCTCTAAGTTAGAAGGAATATGGTAGTTTCCCATGATAAGGATTGAAATAGATCTAATATTTTTGTATTTTTCTAAGATAGATCTTAAAATCATGAGGAAAATAGATAGATCATATCTTTCTTAGATGAATGTACAACCATTCATCCATGTAAGGACTAAAGAGGCATACAAGCATGATGTGTTCCTGTAGAATAAGGTGATAAATATTCACAAGTCCAAACATGATTATGATGGAATGATAAGGTTCAAGAACTAATCAGTTTCCAATCAATACTAGACTTGAATAAGGAGTTTTTTGGTTAATCTCTTAGTTTTTCATCATCTATTAATTTGGTAAGTATGAAGATGTATAGAGATATATAAAAATATTTCAAGTGAGACAACATAAAAAGAGATATAGAAGAGTATGTATCTTGATTCCTAGTATGACATCATGTTAAGGTTGGGAGACAAAATTATAAGCGTATTTTATAACTATTGCCTACAACTGAATGAAAATAGGAAAACATTTCCATGGATTTTGTTATAGGACTCACCCATACATCTAAAGTGAGTAATTATATTTTGGTATTAGTCAATCACCTTAAAAAATAATCAAATTTTTTTATTATAAGGTAATATTTATCTCTTGATCATATTTATAGGATATACATTAAGGAAGTAGTGATATTTTATGGATTACTACTCTCAATTGTATCTGGTTGGGATCTGAGGTTTTCATTGAAGTTTTAAAGAATTATTTTGCATGATCTCGATATATAGTTGAGATTTAGTACTTAATATTATCCTATAAAATATGGTCAGTATAACAGGACCATTTAAACTCTAGAAAATTTCTTGAGATCTTTCTCTATGTATTCAAAATTTTATTGGGATCAACATCGTTTACTGGTTGAGTTTTCTTATAAAAATAGATTTCACTCAAGAATTTGGATAGATCCTTATGAATCACACTATGAAAGGAAGTGCATAACTCCAATTTGTTTGAATGAAGTTGGATTAAGAAATAAATTATAAACCGATCTTGGAGAGGAAATATTATATAAGGTTATATCTATTAAGTAAAACATTAGGTAAGCTCAAAATGGATAAAAATGTATGATGACAATTATCAGTGATATCTAGAGTTTTAAATTGGTGATAAGGTAGACCTACAAATATATCTAGGGAAGAACAATATGAAATTTGGAAAGAAGGGAAATTTGATCCATACATCTATCATTCCATTCAAAATTATTTTTCGTATTGAGATGTTTTCTTATTGATAGTTATTTCCCCTAAATCTCCCTTATGATTACATTGTGTTCTGTATATTTTTCCTGAGTAAGTACATACCTGATACATCACATATATTGAACTCAAAGGTCAAAAAACTAGAGAATAATATATCTTATAAGGAACTACCAGTGGAAAATTTTGATTGAAGACAGAAATTTTTACAAAACAAGAATAATCTCTTGATTAATGTTTATTGGTTAAACAATTAATTTGAGGAAGCTATGTAACAACCTGAGGATGTGATGAGGAAAAATTATTAACAGTTGTTTATAACAGAATAATGAAATTTCAAGGGAGAAATTATTATAAAGGGGGTATAATGTAAAACCCCAATATTTTATGATATATTCCTCTTTAAATAAATTTAATTTCTTAAATATCTAAATTTACATATAACATTGATTTTAAATGAATTGTGATATATTATTGAATTATCATTATTTATATGTGATCATGATAAGCTAGATGAAAAATTATAGTTACGATTTGGAATAAAAACATTATAAAAAATAATTATAAAGGTTATATATAAATAATTGTTTAAATTAACAACAAATAAGTACGGATTTTTTCGTAATCATTTTATGCTTCAAAAATATATTTTCTTCCAAAATGGTTTTCAATGATTTTTTTGCTCAAGAATTATATTTAAGTTTTTCAATTTTTATAAATTTTATTCAAGTAAAATAATATCATTTTTTAAATTATTATTTCAATATGAACATATTATGAAGCTTTCATATTTTTAAAAAAAATTGATTTTGGGGTGAATAGTAAAAAGTACTGATTTTCCTATCAAAACCATTGTTTATTTTCATCTATTTTAAAAGTAAAATTATATTTTAGATTGATTTTAATATTTAATTAGTTCATTTATCTGAAACATAATCCATTAAATTTCATTGGAATCAATATTACACTTTATTTTTGTATAAAATCATTTTTGTACTTTAAAAGGAATTTTTATGGAAAATCGTTTTTCATCTTGTTTTTTAGGTTTAATTTTAAATTAATTTTGACCACTTATAGTAGTTTAATATTGTATAATGGATACCATATTTTTATTCATAATAATAAATATTATATAATGATTTAAAATTAATTTTTTTCATTACAAATTGTAACCTCGCTGAGAAAAAGTCAATTATCATGGTAAGAGTTAAAACATTTTAAAAGGGTTAAAGAAAGAATAATATGGTGATAAAATTACATAAAAAAAATTTAAACACTATTTTTTCATCATATTTCAACCATATATAATATTATAATATGAATCATTCTGGAACCATTGTTCTTGAGTAAGATATTAATATATTTTAATCTTTTGACAAATTGAAAGTGTGTCCTCTCCCTCAGTTATATAAGGACACAACCACTCCTCTATTATACACACTTAAAGAGCATATTAACTTCAAAAATTGCTACCAAAATCCATTCTTAACATTCATACACAAGTATTATATTCCTTGGTTTCATCATAATATCGTCCTATAAATTTTTTAGTTATAAAAATATGGAGGTTGTCTAAAGAAGGCATATGGTTCATAACCGAGACTTTTCAACTTTATTTCTTATTCCACCTTATATAAACCCATTTTATCCAAAATAAATTTATAAATATAGAATAATAAATACCCTTATATTTTATTATTAAAATTTTAGAAACATTTTTACCTCTTTTATATCAAATGGGAAATGAAAGGATCACTCATGTGTACGTGTGGACTTCCACCTCTATATAGTGATATGGTTCATTTTCCATCACTACCTCACATGTATATTTATAATAATTGATTTAATTAATATATATGTGTGTGTGTGTGTGTTTGTTTGTGTGTGTGTGTGTGTTCATGTGTGTGTGTGTGTATTATATTTATCATATAATTATGATTCTATAATGATAAAATAATATTTATCTTCATTTGTTTTCATTATAAGATGAAACCAATGTACATTCATACGTACGGACTACCATTTCCATAAATGGTGTAATTAATTTTTATATCTATAACTTTTATGGATGGTTATAAATATTTATATAATGAATATATATGATATTTAAATCATAGTCAAAAAAATTTAGATTATATAATCAATATCATTTTTCAAGGACTGAAACTGCTGAACAACAAATTACATGGAAAATGAAATAGTTAACATCCATAAATGACATTTTAATAATTTATTATCAATATATAGACATTTAAATGTTATAATTAGGTAAAAATTATATTATAATTATTTATATAGTTATTTTATAGATTTAAATTATTTAAAAAAATTCCATAGGAGGTTGGAGTGCTTAAGAGGCAAGTCGGGATTATGGTAAGTGTTTATGCTACAATTTTATTTCTTTTCAATATTTTCTATGATAAATTTATTTTGAGGGACATATTAAAGATATTATCTTTAAAAAAATATTTTTTTTAATTCTCCTATTTCTATTCAATGTATTTTAAATTATTAGTTACATTTTTCTCTCTTTGGTAAATAAAATGATCAAGAAAATGTTTTTAAAGAAAAGCCGACCTTATTTCCACTTTGGTCGACCAACGTTTTATTCCATGTACATAATATTCAAACAAATATGAATGATATTACCTATAATTGAAATGTTATTAAAATTTCATTTTCATTAACTTTTTATGTATTTACAAATTTTTAAAAATGAATCTTAATATATGTTTTTTGAACAAGTCATTTTTGACTTTTTACAAAAGTGTGAAATGAATGTTTTTAAAAGTATATGACTTGAATGGATTTTTCCACCATCATGAACAAAAAATTATTTAAATATTAAATTATATGTATGATTTTTTATTTTCAAATATAAGGACTTTCAAAGTATTCTAGGAATTTTTAGTTAATTGTTTATCAAATAAAAATGATATTTTCTCATGTTTTCAAATAAATGTTTGAATGGTATTTTAAAGTTATTTTTTACATATGTCATCATAGTTTAAGGATTTTTTTGCATTTATAGATATATGCGACAACGATACCAAATTTACTATTTCAACAGATGGATTATTATTTTTATAATGATAAGTTTACAAAACTCATTTATTTTCCACCAGTTATGCTAGGACAATATAATGAATAATTTATAATCTTGTGGTGTATATATGTATGTTTTTAATTTTGTGAAAGTTGGGACCAGAATTATATAGCTCTCTAATTCATTTGGTAAATCCTTATATCTCATGAGATAATTATAGGATACAATTTGTTTTGATCAATCTACTATTTTAAATATATAGGGATGCTTGATCACTATGATATGGTAAATAGGTGCTCATGTCCGATATGCTATGATATGATTATCTCTTATTTTTCCATGACATATGATATAGTTTCTATTCTAATGATGGTGCCACACTATTATGAAATGATAATATTCATATGATTTTAACTAATCGATCATGATTGTTCTTTTTTATGATTCTACAATCTTGTAAAATAATAAATTTTTACTCCCTGACTCAAGATTATGATCTATGAATTGTTGGGTGTGATTTTATATTGATATCACATGTTCTTATAATATTATTATTTTTATATGATTACATATAATCATATATTTATATCTATCTTGTTTACCATTAATGGGAATCCAATCTCACCCATTCTTAGGTTGTATTTATTCCCCTAGGTTATGAAGAAGAGTACTAAGTATGTTTAGTCTAAAAGGGAAACTTAAGTAAATAAAGATATTTGATATAATGAATATTTTACTTAAATAAGATGTTATTGTCTCTAGTATCTAAGTAAACTAAAACATTATGGTTCTTAGGAATGTTTATTTGGCAGATATATTAATTATTCACCAAACAGATGTAAAATATATGTATGTTATGATTGTGTCACTATAAGTTTTAACTTCCAAGTTAATGGAAGAATATATCTCTATCCCTTTGATAGAAATGGAAATATGTGACTAAATCCAAGACCATTGTAGTTCAATGATGTGTTCATTTAATAGATTCAAAAAATAGATAAATCGAGCTTATATATTAGAAACACAAGTATGAAAAATTTTTCATGAGATATTGAGACAAAAAAGTCATATTATATAGTTATCATTCATTGAAGGTATTTGTCATTATGAAATTAATTTCTATATTTATGGGTGATTTGATATGTTTCTATACATTTATCTTTTAAATTAGGTAGGTTCACAATATTCCACTAATAAAGATTCCAAGAGGGACACACACTAATTGTATCCAAAATCATGGTTAAATTCTATTTGAATTTAATGTTAAGAATAAATATTGTTCTCATTTTATGGAATAATAATAATTAAATTTATTTTGATTGCATAAATTCAATCATAAAATATTAATGTTTAGAATTTTTTTTATATTAAAATAAATATTTATTTACAAGTCTAGTGAATACTATATTTACTAAATATCTTATTTATTATCAATAATGATTTAAATAAATAAATATTTATTCACCAATTTAGTGAATCGATTAATATAAATATTTATTTAGTTATATAAATATTAAAATAAACATTTTTTGGAATTTTACTAAATATAAATATTTATTTTTTAAAATATATTTTATTCATGGTTAGATAAATTTCTAAGAGGATTAATGCTCCATGTTAAGGGCCTAGAATAAATGAAATATTAAATTTAATATCATTTACATAAATATTGATTTTAATATTTGAAAAATTATATTTAAATATTCACATGTCAATAGATATAATATTATTATTATTATTATTATTATTAGACATTGGGAATATATTAGAGTGAATATTTGTTGGAGGGACTTAGTTAAATTATAAAACATTTAACCCCAACTATACATTCCATTTTATATCATTTATAGAGTTAAAACATTTTGTAAATAATGTATTATCTCAATATTATTCTATCAAGACCATGATAAATTTTAAATCTATTCCCAACCAAGAGATTAAATCCACCCCCCCCCCCCCCTCTTAAGATTAAGAGAACATAATACAATCTTTATTGTGATCAACAAAGAATCATGGAATACATTTGGTTCCTCTTCACTAGAAACTAGAAAACTATGGGAGACATTTGAAGACTCATAGAGCATAATTGGGTTCCACTAGAGTAATTAATGTTTGGATTATTCACCTCAATAATGATATGACAAGATAGCCAATAATATTGATCAAACATAAGAAGAATTATAAAGGAGAGGTAATTCTTTGTTTAAGTTAATTATAAACTAAATGTAAAAGATCATATCTAGAATATTTTGGGGTTGATTCATAAATTTCAGTAGATATTAACCATTGAACTGATTACAACTTTGTGGGAACTACCTTGACCGATTCCACTCCACCCCAAAACATTCAAGTGGTATCAAAGGGTCAAAGTTATAATTTATAACTATTTATTATTATTTTGATCAATTCCACTTTTTTAGTATTTATTTAAATTATTTCATTATTTAATCCAAAATATAAGATAATATGATTTTTTAGTTTCATGTGATAATGAAAATATAAAGTACGGATGAATAATGCTTGAAGATATCATCTAGAGGTTCCAAGGATAATGGTCGCGTGACACGGATACATGATGTATAATGGAATAGTACATGTTTTATACCCTTGGAAAACCACACAAGAATGGGCAACTATAATCATGGAATATCATAGGAGGGATGGTACATAGCTTCATTACAAATCATAAATTGATTTCAAGTCAGAATATGGATTGATAGGGATTTCATGACATGTGGATGGAGTATACATCATATAACCCCACATAGTTTTAAATCTGCATAAATTGTGGAACACCATGTGGTAAATTTATATAGCTCCATTACACAATGCATATTGACTGCCACTAAGAAACATGACCAGAACTGATTACATGACATGTATTTGGGTGTCTATATTCTCTAACACATGATAACTTGTGCATAATACCTGCCAACTCCCTAGAAATATTGCGAGGGTGGATGGAAATATAGTAAATAATGAGTAACTGGTTGTACATAACATGTAACTTATGCTAACACATGAAAGGTACACACTGAGAGAGTCACATCATGTGAGTCAAACATATATATAATAAAATTAGGACTAAACTACATGATGTGGTGATGTTTATGAAAATAATGGGACAGCGTTTTCCACACGCTTGTCAGAATAAATGGACTGACCCATAGAACTACATGTCATGTATATCATGACACCCTATGTGGGAATACTCGTTTTTTAAGCACATATTACATGACATGGACCATTTATATCATAATTCGCATTTCATTTCAAGTGAAAATACATGTCTTGTAATTGTTAGATTCTATAAATTTATTTATGTAGAACGAGAAGGGGGGCACTCCATGTCACCTCCAGAAAATGTTGCGTATGTATTAAAATTACATAACTAAATTTTAAATTGACCAGGAGGATACACACCATGTGACCACATCGATACACAATGTATGCATAATTAATTTTAATTTTTTTAATTTTTTTCAAAACATAAAAAACTAGAATCTTATGTATCTCAAGGAATATTTGAGCAGATAATTAAGATAATAAATTGGGTAGTTAATTAAGATTAATTTATTAATTAAAGAAAATATATCTAAATAATGAGAACAAATTGAAATGAAATCTGGAAATTTGGATGTAGTTTTGCTTTATATTTTGTTTTATTTTGAGCTTGAACATCCTATGAATGTGTTGGGTATATTTTAAATTTATTTTTTATTTCATGGAGTTTTAGGTGATAATTTAATGCTAAATTAAATATGAAGATCTTAATATCATCCCATCCTCTTTTATTATGTATAGTTCTTCATGTCTAGGGTTTATTTTATATAAGTATAAAACACTGGTACTCCTCACCTGTGAGTGAGTAATCATATGTAATGGAAGAATATCCCAGGGATAAGAGACATTCCAAGGATGATCATAGGTGAAACTAACTAAGGAGATACATAGGTTAATTAAGAAAAGGTCATGTGTCCTTGGGATTTGTTCTATCTAGTTAGGAAATGTAGAATGTTTTTTAGTTAATGAATTTAGGTCAGTGACACCTGGACAGAAGGGAAATTCATGACAAATGTGTTGGAAAGTAAAGGGAGTCCTTACGAGTATATTATGATATATAATAGGGTAGGTTAATTAGATGATGATTTGAAGATAATTATAAAGGGATATTCCCTTTTTTTATCATTTTTATCCCCTAGGAGTCGTGTGGGGTTTTTTTGTATGCATTTTTGTTTTAGATTAAGAAATAGTTAATTTTCAATTTGTATTAAACTAACCTATATATTAAAAGGTTTAGATCATATAATATGTCTATTTTATTTATATATGTATGGTTTTTTATCTATTTATGTATTTTATTGTTTATTTGATGTTTAAATTTGATCATGTATAGTAAAATAATAATCATGCTAAGACAAAATAAAATTAAATGATTATGAATAAATTATTTTATCATATATATTTAATTAATTATGTAAAATCCATATAATATTAACAAGACTATAAATAATAAAATAAAAAACATTTATGTATAATTTAAATAAAATTAGTCATTGAAAAATATTAAGCATGATATCGCCTTCTATTACTTGATTTATAATGAAACCGTAGATTGAAGTAATTTTTTTCCCTTGTCAATATACTTTAACTTTTTAGGAATCTCTAATTAATGTTTAAGGTTGACTTAACCGAGTTAGTTTCAAGATTAGTTTACCACCAAAATGTTTGGTGAAACATAGAAGAAAGTGTTGGGGAAATATGAGTTTTTAATTTTAGGATTATGGAGTTCACTCAATGGATGAAGAAACTATGAGTTAATGTGGCTGAATTGTAGAGATATCCTAAATACCTTAAAATAATTTTAAAATGCCTCTATATGGGTTATTTGAGAGGGAATATTGAATCTTTCTACTAGAATATCCAAATAAAATGATATTCCAAATCTAATGATGATGGATGTTGGGATTTCATAAGATACTTGGAGACTAATAAAATTAATTTGTTACATCACACTAGGTAATAAATATAAATTAATAATATTTTATTTATTTTGTTATAGAAAAATGGTAGGACATTCGACCATGACATCATCCCTATAGCCAATACTAGATAAGAAAGTAACCATACTGATGAAAACTTTTAATAGTGGTACATGTAATTGTGCATTATATTATGACAATAGTATAAGTTTTATATTCTAGAGTCCCTAATTCATATTAAGTCCTCTAAGGAGGCAAGTGAGGATGTACTCAATGAATTTTGGAAATAGATGAATAATGAATTGGATATATAATGATGGATGTTATTATCCATGACTAGTGAGATCTAGAAGCTTCATAAATAAATAAATGGATACTCCATCTTGTTTCATACCTATGATATTTATTAGGAGGAAATAAGAAAAGGGATTTATTCTATCTCCAAGGCACTATTTATGAGAAATATGAGATAAAGTGCAGCAGTTGGACCTCATATAGTTAAGATGATTGGTCGAATTGATCTTTTAAAAATTATAGATTTCAAGCTACCCAAGGAATTTTTCAATTCCTTATAGTAACCTCTCTTATATAGATGGTCTCATGTTTTATTATTAAATTCAACATGAACAATATAGGGAAAACCCCCATAGATCTCTTAACTCTAATTCTTCAAATGGATAAGGATATAACAAATGAAAAATATTTAGTCCTTATGGTTGAAAATAAGAAAGGAAAGTAAAATATATATATGAATAATTACAAGTATAATTCACCAACACACATCCCTTATAAGTGGATAAAGATCAATGGACAGTTCAAGGGGAAATAAGTAGTGTGTTTTTCTCGTAGAAATAAATCCCATTAGAAGAAAGTTTACTCTATGATGAATCAATCGGATGTTTTGGGGGTGTTCATTATTGAGTTCATCCTCTCTATTTCTATAAATAGGGTATTATATATAGATTTTGATTCTCAAATTTTTATCCAAAAATAGGAGACAATTAGATTCTATAAGATTACTAGAGGTGAGTTGGATCTACAAGATACCAATGGAGAAATACTTGTTTTGTTGGCTATAGAAAACTACAATATCATGTTATTGACTAGTCTAATTCTATTATTGATTAATTATTATTATGTTCCTTCTATAAGAAAAATAAAAATATCTATGTCCAGTCGAGACATGGATGGATTTACTTTCATGTTTCAAAATAAGAGTTACTGATTTTATAATCATAACAAATTTTATTGTAAAAACATATTTTAATAATGGAATTTACATCGTAGAGTATGAAAACTGGGTTTTAGTGATTGATAATGAATTAAGTTCACATGACTCATATGAAACCCAACTATCTCTCATCGTCTTCATCATGTAAATAAGAAGTGTCTGAAACAAATTATATCAAGAAGGTTATTTAGATTCTTTTGAAATAAAACCCTTGGATATATGTTAGTTTTGTCAACATGGAAAATTGGATAAATATTTATTTGGTGAAAAAGATGAAAGAGATATAGAGATTCTATAATTAGTTCATAAAAACATGTATAGACCTTTTCTAGTAGAATATATACATGGTTACGATTCCTAGATAATGTTTATCAATGGATTTAATATACTTGGATATGTCCATTTAATAAGGTATAAGTCTTATTCCTTTAAGAAATTTAAGGAATAAAAAAATAAAATATATAATTTTATTTTTAATAATATAAAGAAAATATAATTTGACCAAGAAAGGGTGTATCTTATCTAAGAGTTTATTTATAATGGAAAAAAATTGGGATATAATTTCAAATAACTCATCCTTATACACCATATTGTAATGGTATCAGTGAGAGGAGGAAACTACCCATATTGGACATAGTGAGATTTATGGTGAGTAATATGAGTCTTCCATTATCCTTTTGGTGACATGAATTACAAACAACAACACACATACTGAACAGTGTTCCTACTAAAGTAGAAACTAGAATCCCATATGAGTTGATGTATTGAAATAAATAATAATGGGTACTATCATGATTAAAACCCTATGGGTCACATTAGTTCTTCCACCCAAATAGAGGGCTTGATCACTCTGCCAAAACCATTGTCAAATGGCCTCTATAGGGAAAAGTATGACTTTTTCCTATTGAAGAATTCGATCTAACAACACCCAAAAACATTCTATGAGAATTATTCAACTGAACTACCACTCTTGAAACACCTCATGAATTTTTTAAAACATTGTAAAAATATCTTATCTACAATATGAATCCCAAAATTTTAATTTTCCATGATTCTTATCAACTTATAATGATATGGTTCATTACAAACTCCCCATTATAATGCTTCTTGTCTATAAGAATTGATAAAGTTCCTTTAACCATAATCCCAAACCATACACAGTCATAAATTCACCGACAAAATCTTATGCCCTATTACTAAATTCTCAAGATGATTCTATTGCACAACTCTTATCACCACAAACATCATTCAACAAAATTTATCTACCTACTCATCGAGTATTCCACATATTTATTCATTACCACCATCACAAGTCTAGAATCACATAGCTCTGATCCTTTCATAATTTCTTATATGTGGGTTCTACCTATCCATATTTGATACCTATAAATAACACTGGATGGTCCTCCTCTGGCTGAACTTCCCTGAACATTCTTAGCCTCACCCACTGATGCATCTCCACACCTCCTGATCTTGATACCTTAACTCATGTTGGAATCATATAATCATCCAAACACCCACACAAAATTCTAAAGTGGATAATCAGTGTAATTATATGGTTAGATCTTCAATAAAAAAAATCTTTCATTTTAATCTACCCATAAGAACTAATGTGATTCTTATCTAACTCACTCTCATATTCTAATGCATAAGTGAATGTTGGGA
Source organism: Viscum album (assembly GCA_963277665.1). Lineage (NCBI taxonomy): Eukaryota > Viridiplantae > Streptophyta > Magnoliopsida > Santalales > Viscaceae > Viscum > Viscum album. The sequence goes on along the minus strand of OY728146.1, from coordinate 213,133,745 downwards.
AAACATTCCTTAAGGTAACATTGAATCATTTTTTGGTTGATTTTTGTTTGTTGAAAAAGTGGGTTTCCATTATTCATTGTGGAGATCCAAATAGAATCTTGACAATCATGTTGAAAAGGATAAAATAAAATGAAATGGGTGCTCTAGAGGTAGTACAAAAATTTAGTATAAAAGGTCGAGTAGTTTCCCAGTGTTTGCCAAATTTTTTGGTTTAAAATCTTGAGAACGGAGAAATGTGTTTTTGGAAAAGGAATATGTGCATGATATTGAAGGTGAATCTGAATGTTGTGTATAAGTGGAGATCTAGGAGTATAACATAAAAACATTTCAAAGTAAATAATCACATGAAATATCAGTTTTTGTGTGAAATGTGGTTTGCGCATTCTTGAGAAATAAAGATGAAGTGAATAGTGAAAAAAAGGCTTACGCACCCAATGCAAAGTCAAATTAGGTTTTATGCACTCGGGGGAAATATTACACACATAAAGGGAAAAATGTGAGGATCTAGAATTTAGTGTGTTTTGGGATTATAAATAGATAGAAACCCTCATCATTTCAAAATCTCAACCCTTAGATAAAATCAGGGCTCTGAATTGCAAAGAATTATGTGCAGAAGGAGTTGTGAGTAAGGAGAGAGTTTCCCAAAAGAAGAGGTTTGGGTGAAAAACATAAAAGCTTCACATAATTTGATTTTCCATGATAAAGGACAATTTTTCATGAAAAGTGATAAATGTGTGTGTAAGGAACTCAAAGGTTGTGTGAAGGATTTAAGTTTCCCAGTAATTATGTAGTAAAGGGGTAATAATCAAGGGAATGAAAGTAGAACTCAATGATACACTAAATGATATATAAAATATATTGATTCAAAAAATTAAAGGAGGATCTTCTGAAGAAGCAGTGATCACAATTCAATTGAGATAGAAGTGATCTCTCAAATTATGAATGGTTGTAAACTAGGAGGGATAGTGAGTCCACTTTGAAATTTGTAAACAGAAGTTCACTTTTAAAAGATTTGGTACATCAGCACATTATCTTTATATGATACTTGTATGTAGCCCAGTGGGGGTGAAACAAGTAAAATTTTTCTGTATTTTACATTATTTAATTTCTATTCATACATTGATACAGGAAATAGAGATAAGAGTGCTTTTTTTAATAACAAAACAATATCTAAAGGGGTAGTTGTTTTAATCTGTCATACCTTGATTCACTCCGCCCACCTCTCAGGGTATTTAACCTTGTGGGACAAATAGTGACACTAAGAAATATTAGTTTCATACCTACATGACCTATTTGAATATCCCCACAATAGGAGTATTCTCCCCTTTTCCTCCCTAAACTAAATATATGATCTTCACTGCCCATACCTTGTTTGCTACCATGCGTAACAACTAGATGTGACCACCTCAGTCATATTTGAGTTCTAAAGTGAAACACAATTCCCTAAACACTGAGATGATACTCAACCTCACCCATAAATCCCAAATAGAAAAGTTTCAAAAATCATCTTATCTTAAGGATTATGGTTCTTCCCACTATAAGACTCCACTCAAAAATGGTTGATTCTTCATAATTGTTCCCCTCACTATATAAATCTCTTACCAAAACCCAAATACAGTTTTCTAAACTATAGGACCATAAAAAATCACATAGGGATACTTGATCCCAGTATCAAAAATCAATACCATGATCCTGAAACACAAATATTTCTCAAAACAACCATATAATACCCATTGAATGAAAAATAAAATGATCAAGTCTGTCCAGGTCAACCACTAAAAACCAAGAAAAACCATTCTACACCAGCACCGATTTATTTTCCCCACCATCAGAATAAATTAATCCCAAAACCTCAATACTCGCTTGAAGTTTCTAATAAAACATGGCATATTATCCAAGAACACAATTCAATAATCTAGGTCATTCTCATACAAAGAACAAAAATCCAAGAAATTTGGTTTTCAAAGGCAACAACTGCTTATTTTTAAAATAACTCAAAAAATGTTACACACTTCAAAGATCGTGTGATTTTTTAAAACTCCAAATATAATTTAATGGTTTTCAGTATAATTGAATCTTAAAATTATTGACCTAGTAGAAATATTTCTTAAAAACCAATATATTTTTATAAACTATTTTGAAATCCGATTTCAATAATATATTTCCTTATATTTTCAAAAAACCCAAAAAAAATAAAATAATTTCAAAATCACTGGTACCATGTTCTATTTTAAAAAAAATAAAATTATAAAATCATTTCACATACACCTTGTTCCATAGTATGAGTTTTCCTTCCAAAATGATCTTTTTCTAAAAAAACAACCTTACCAAAAAAAATGGTTTCCCTATGGAGGATGAACAAATAAAATCAATCAAATAATACCCTAGAATACATATCAATATAATCCCCCCTTATAATGTGACCAAGAAAATAGCGATTGTATTATAAATTGTTTCAATTAATTGTAGATTTTGGTGACACGATATGTCAACCACCACTACCTATATACGCATGTACAATTCCCTCATCATTCCACAATCATGATTCATGACCAATTAATTGAACCTTAGTTGAGACCTATGACTCATCCTAATTCACATTCATACGCATTGGGAAACTTAGTTTAATCCAGCATCTTACTCATCCTAGAGTTCCAAGCCTCAACACTGAACATCCCTTGGAAAATTGGGTTTCAACCGATTCCATGGATGCCAAAAATGTGCTCAGTCTGCCTCCCAAGTCTCGAAAACCTATATCTTCTACTAACAAACAATTTCCTATCCTAAAACATACTATGATTCCATTTTTTTAATTCCCATACTGTATTTCATGAATGAGACATAATCAAGGGAACTTTATAGCCTCACGAATTCCTACCTATGTATAAGAGGTTTCATACTAGTAGTGAGGACGTAAAATAGTCATTAGGATATTATAAACTCTAAAATAAATCATAATTGTTATGCTCGAATCTACCAAAAATTCAACATGACTCATCCATGTAACAGACATCACGAAACCTATGGATAAATAAACATGGATCCAAGAGGTCCCCCATATTCAAAAATAGGAACCAGTAAAATTATCTATATGATGCAATAAAAATTAAGGAGAAACAAAAAAATAAACATCCCTTAACATGATTCAGATGTAAATAAACTATACCACATAGGATGGTGCATGCTGAACAATAACTGAAAATTAAATACAATGGCCTCTAACAAAACTCACATGATCCAACCTAAAATATTTCATGTCATCCACATATAGCTAGACCAAAACCATGTGTATAGATCCAAGTAGTATTTATTCCTACGATAAAACATGAATTTATACTAATGTACATAGAAACCCATGTTGTGTATATAGGTAGGGGTGATTCCAATGTCTAGATAAAAATACCCATTTACTTAATAATTCTATGTTTTTTGGGGTCTAGTGGATGTACATAAAATACATATAAAGAGTATTTTCATGGTCATAGAACACATCCTCCTAGAAACACAACACATAATTCACATATAAGCATAAACAACATGTCATTACTTGCTAACAAGGCCACCAAGACATCTGACTATATATATTCATGTCCATTGGTAAAAGGAATTTGTCACATGTGGACAAACCCATAACCCATCCCATCATAAAACAATCATGGTTTGGAATTGTACACAACCTCAACCAACACCTAAATATGCAAAGTAGGGTATTCCATAAGATTTGACCAATACCATCTCACTTTGGGTACGTCCCATGACAACACCTAGACCAACCCCCCCCCCTTAGGGGAGGCCACCCAATAAGAATACTAACTATCCCCTTTCATACTGGGGAGATAATACATTACATCCACCACCATCTCACTTAGGAAAGGTTCATAACTAGAACATTACCCACTCACTTGGGGTAAGGTCTTAGAAGAAAAGGTGGATCATCGCCGTCTCACTTAGAGTTGTCCCTAACAATAACCACTCACATAAGAAAGGAAATATATCCTTACCAATACATTATCACTCAAAATGGGGTCTAATACCAATTTCCATTCCATATCACTCAGGGTTAGGTTCACTACCATATCCAGACTGCTACCCTCACACTCAGGGTAGGGTTTTTCTAGTGCCTTCTCACTCAAGGTAAAGCTACACGTTCAACCAGTCTCATCTTCTATCATATAATAAACTGAAAAAATAATGAAATAGAAAAAATAGCATGAAACCCATCCCAAAATATCACCAAATCATAAAAAGGGTGATATTCATTTTTGACATAGCCTCGCATGTCGATACATATCCAACTATCCATTTAACATCACCATGAGAATCTCTTGAGATAATTTCAATGACACACACATAATATGTCACCCACATAGCATTCTCACACTACCTATAGAAGAATCTTATAAGGTCCTTTATTCTCACCTCAACTCTATAAGGAGTCAATAACATCACCTCAATCCAAAATAATATTTGATACCAAAATTAAATATAAATTTCCAACACAAAAACATGCATTATAATGCAATAACATACATAGCAAACAACCACAACTAAAAATCATAAGAATCCATGATTTAGAAAATAAGACATCACCCACCTATTATCTAATGAAATATATAACCTAACCAATCCCAACTGTATTTCATTTAAAAAAAAGTCAAGTAATTTTTTTAAACCACTTCAAAAGTTATCACATGTCATATTACTCACATGAGTACCTTGTTCAAAATCTCGTCAAATAATTATTCAGAAAAAATCACTTTTATTTTAAAATTCCATTCCAAAACCTTCCCTAAAATAATTCCACTTAAAAAATCCCTTTAAAATAATTTTTTAATAAAGAAAATCCTTTTCTCTTTGACATCCAATGCACACCACCAAACAATCTATGAAGAGTTCAACTGACACTCATTTAGCTAAGACACCACCGAAAATATTTAGCAAGTTATGTGTTCCATATTAAAAATTAGGCTAATTTGAGCCCATCTCAATTTAAAGGTAATAATCACACAAGGAAGACATATTCTAAAAAATAAAATAATAATGGAATGCAAACATAAAATAAAAATTGATTAAGAGACTCAATAAATTCAATGACATCAATCACAGTCAGTGATCTATAAATCTATCCCAATCTCTAAATGACCTCCTCCAAGTCTATGATCAACTATCTCATTAATAATAAATAAAACTAATAAACTGAGCAATTAAATTTAAAATCCCAATTTGGCATAACTAACACCAAAATCACTGAGTGAACCCACAACATAAAAACCATGAGCAACAAGGTTTTGTCCCCACATGATATTCCCCCAAACCTAATCCACATAAATACCTTATATTTAACTCCAAAATAAGCCAATTTCACAAAAAATAAATAAAAACCATAATTAAATCATTGGGGTAACATACCTCAAGATGAATGATTAATTATAGCTTGAATGACTCTTTTTGGGACTTCCTCTAGGATTTGAACATGAAAGATCCATCAAACCAGATGATTTCACCATGCTCTGGTGAAACCATCAATCAAAAACTCTAACCAAGATACCATAAAATAGTACATAAAAAGGGAAAGAAAAATAACTAAAAGGGGGGATTTTACCATGATGATGCATGACAAACCACTCCCAAAAAATCTATGTCAAAGGGGATACAAGGGAGGGGATTCAAAGAGACAAAGGGGTTCTTCCCCTCTATTTTGGTTGACCAAATCAAGGGGGTCATGAGGGTTTTCTACATAGAGTCCCTAAAAATCACTAAAATAACCTATTAAAAAATTGATATTTATATCATAATGTGACTATGAGTATTGAACACTAACATACCCTCTCTTAGATAAATCATGGAATGGCCCATGTGGGCTATGATGTGACTAGCCCTAGGAAGAGGGGATATATCTCAAACTATAAACATCATAGAACAACCCACTCAGTTCATGATGTAGTTGTCCCAGGGTGCACTTTCATAGTGTATCCCTTATGGGTCATAATATGACCCCCCCAAGAAAAGGACTAAATCCCTTGTCCATCACCTTCCCAATGAGACCCCTATGGTTTATGGTGTGACTTCTACCTACTATAGAATTTCCTCAACCAATAACCAAGAATATTTTATATTCATTCTTTCACCAAACCTTCAATCCCAAAATATATCATAATTCATTTAAAAAATTATCCAAAATCACTCTCCTCAATTAAAATTAAAAATTTCAAATTTATCTCGATTCTCACCAACACATAACCATTTGGGTAATCATAGTCATTAATTCTATAGTAGAATTAAAGTATATTACAATTTTTGAAGTTTCTGAGGAATTAGTTTGGATATAAACGTTTTTCTAATATCTTGATGTTGTAACTAGTAGTAAATATGTTTTCACTCAATATTGTGATAATACTACCATCGTGGTATTATCTAAGTATCTAGGGTCACATAAATTGAAAAATCATATACTTTAGAAGCATCAGGTATTTTTATCAAAGTGGTGAGGTCATAGTAAGTAGTGCATCCTTAGAAGATAACATGGATGAACCATTTACTATAGCCTCATATTAGTACAATAATGAATATTATATGATTAGTAATGGATAAAAAAATTTTGTAGTAAGATATATTGAAAGAGAGATTCTTTTGCAGTCGATTCCCTAAAACCAACTAATTTTGTAATTTTGATTACCAAAATATTAATAAATATATTATCAAATGTTGAGTATTATTCTATGTAGCATTAATGTGATAATTAATTTAGATTTTTTTACACACAAAAATATGATACAAGTTCCCACTATAATTAGATCCTTGATATGTTATGAAAATATTATTAAATATATTTCATATGATCTAGATAGAATATATCTGATAGGATACAATTGATTTTTGACTATTAGGAGTTTGAGGCTCATAAGTAGATGAGACTTTTTCTAATTAAGTTCACACTTTTTAATCTCCATGAGGTTTGGTTATAAGGATAGACTTGAAAATAGAAATTCCATATGTTATATGTCTCATTAGAAATTAATATTTGTGGATGTGTATGTTTTTCTTTAGAATTGATATTATTATTAATGCACATCATGAATCAGTTACTATGATTTATGGATGAAAATCAAGATGAAATATTTTTATATTTAGTTATCATATGTTTTTGTGTGTCACAAGTGATGTGACATTAATTGAATAATTCAATAAATTATTTATCCTGTGATGAGTTAAACGAAGATGATATCTAAGGCCTTTTGATTGAAATGGAATTATCTCATTAAATCAATGACCATAGTAATTCATCGATGAGAATGTTTTTCAGAGTTAAAGACAGATAAATCAAGTAAATAGGCTGATGACACATGTATGAAATCTTCTTGATGAGATATCATGTCAATGGGGTTATATTATATAGTAAGTGTTCACAAGAGGGTGATGTCATTATGGTATTAACTTCTCTCTCTATGGGTGTCTCAATTTGATTCTAGACACTAATCATGGGATTAAGGTAAGCTTGCCCAATATTCTTGAGAAAGAGACTAAGAGAGTCATAAATGAAGTTTCTCTAGAATCTCAATTAAATTATATTTTAATTTAATAATAAGAGTAAATATTATTTTTGACTTTTGAAATAATAATTATTCAGGTTAATTTGATCGAATAAATTAAATCACCATATATTCCAGTTTAGAATATGTGAGTTAAATATTAATATAAATATTTATTCTCAAGACTATTGATAAAATATTTATATCATCTCTTGTTTATTATTTAGAGGGTACAAAATAAATAATTACTTATTCGCTAGTTTAGTGAATATATTAACATAATTGTTTATTTAGCTATGTGAATATTAAAATAAATATTTATTCTAATGTTTAGTAAATATAAATAATTATTTATCTTTTAAAATGTTTATTTTTAATGGTTTTATAAATTCCAAGGATAATTGATGGGTTGAGTTAAAGGTCCAATGAAAATGATATATTATATGTAATATCATTTAAATAAATATTGATTTATTAATTCAACAAATTATATGTAAATATGTGCATGTTAAGTGATAAAATAATAATAATATTTTTATTAAACATGAGGAATGTATTAGAAAGAATATTTGATGAATAGAATTGGCACAATTATCAATTATTTAACTTTAACTATATTTTAAATTTTATATCATTTTGACGGTTATGAATTGTTATACATGATGGATTATCTTTAGATAATTCTCTCAATATCAAGAAAATTTATCAATAAATCCTCTTAATACCAAAAGATTAAATCCTTATCCCCCCACCCATGAATGAGAGAATAATAGAAAATCATTATTGTGATCAACATTGAATGATTCAAGGTGATTGGTTCCTCTGAACTAGCACCCAAAAAACCAAGAGTGATTTTTTTGAGATTTGGGGAGAACATGTGAATACTTCTAGAGGATTCATAGTTGGGATTATTCACTAGAGTAATTTTATGACAAGAGTGGAAATAATATTCATCAATAATAAGAATAGTTTTTAACTCATGGTAATTATTATTTTAAATTAATTACAAATTAAATTTGAATGATCATCTCTATAAGATTCCATGATTTTGTTGTTATATTTTTTTAGATATTACCCACTGAAACTTATGAAAAAAATGGGTAATTCTCCAATGTATTATGTATTACATTATGTTCCATAACCTTTATTAAACATATTAGGTGTTATAGTTTTAATGGAATTGAAATTACTTGTGTGCAAAGAACCATGGGTATAGGGACTTTGGGTCATACTTCTCACTAGAATAGAGTCTTATGGAAAATCTAGATAAGTGGGGGTTGGATATCTTTCACATATTTCTTACCACTGTAGAAATTTCCAATTTCATGTAGTTTTAATACTTTACTTTAAAGTGTTTCATTGTAAAAGACCTACTCGGGTTGACCAGACCACCACCCAAGTTATCCCATTATAGGGTGGGGTATAAAAAATATAAGAAAATAAGTGTTTGATATAAGAAAAATGAGACATAAAACCATACTAAAAAGTAGAAAAAAGGGACATACAACAAATCCAAATGTTCTAAACCAAGAATTACAACAAGTATATAATAACAAGCCTCCATGTGTCTAATCGTCACCTCTACAAAGAAATTAAAATTGAAATAGTGGCATAGAGAGAATCTAGTTTGCTACAAAATTCCCCTACCTTTACCATTTTCCTGCAAAATAAGGTCTAGATTTTCCCAAAGGTAGAAGTAGGGTGTGAACAACAGATTCTAGTAGGAAACCAACAAAGAATCTATAAAAGTTCTAATATTAATAATTCACAACTTCTAGTTTTCAAAAAACGGTTTGAAAATAATTTTTATAAATGATATAATTTGAAAACATTTCTCAAATGATCCTTGGACTTTCCAAAAATTTTATATCATGTTTTAAAAGATATAAGCATTCTAGTCAAAAAGAAAATAAGGTAAACTAACTGAATATAAATATACATGTGAGAAAACATCCACAAAATTATCTATCATGAAACAAATAATAAGAAATAACAATGAACCTTCCAGTCAAGATGTAACCTATGGGAAAATATATACTAGACACTCACTATCCAAAAATTCATATGGTTGGATCTAACTAATATTGATTCCTTCCAGAGTCTATTAATATAAAATATGTTACCTCCTACTAGAGTTACATTAACTAAGGCTACCCATGTCTCTTCCTTGACGCACCCAAGGTTCCTGTTGTGTAGTGTTTTCAAATTTCTATTTTAAAAACCATGCTCAAATTTTCATAAAACCATTTAAAATATAATTAAATATTATTCATGGTTTGGAAATACGATCATTTAAAAATTAAGGAAAATTTTTTTTTCAAAGAAAACCCCCAATAAAACATGAACCCATGCCCTTTTCAGTTTTAACACAAGAAAAGTTCATTTAAAATCTCAAGTAAATAATAATAAAAACAAGAAATTCAAGAATTATAATTCTTGGATAGAATAACCTACCTCAAGGATGTAAAAAACCTAAATATATTTGCTAATAGGGATTGGAAACCATAAAATCTTCCTTTATAAGACAATGAATGATAAGAGACTAAAAATGATCAATATAAAACATGATTTGATTACCAATCCCTACCATAAATGGTGATGCAACCATAAATGAGGAAGAAACTAAAAGGAATGCTTACCTAAAGAGATGAAATGCCTAGCCTTATTTCTCAACTTCCAAATGGATCAATCCAGAAGGAAAGGAGCCACCCAAAATTTTCTAGGGTAAGCGCTCTAGACAATTGGAGAAGGAGGATATAAAAGAGAATGAGGCCTCAAACACCCGTATGGTGGCCCAAAATCTGCAACTCGAGGAATTACATGGGTTGTAATACTTTACACCTATTAAATTAATTCATTATAAGTTACACTAAAAACCCCACCACTATTTTAACTAAAAACTAATTTTTCACATTATACAATTTATAAAATGTACATGAAAAGTACAATTCTAATGTTCTTTATTAATTTCATAAGATCTGTTGAGAAGCTACTAAACATCATGTAATACCATTAAATGTCATGTAACTTCCCATCAAACATCATAAAAACAAGTTTTTTGTGGAAAATTTCAAAAAAAAATTGAATTCACCATTATAGGTGTCCTACAAATTTCATGGTCGGAAAAACATTCCCAAAAAAAAGAAACCAAAATCAAGGATTAAAATATAACTATCAAAAAGGTAATAAGACATTACAATATCCCCACCATAAAAGAAATATTTCCCTAGAAAGTGCTTAAGATCCAGGATCTACAAAAGGAGAAGGTCATTATTGGTTCATCTATAACCCCACTCCCACATCTTATGGCTATCATGTTTTCACTGCTTTGGTACACGAACTAGGAGTATTATTTATCTATGAAGTAATATATCCTAGATATCTATAATCTAAACTAGTTTCCCAAACAAAGTGGTATCGGGTTCAAGATCTACATCCTCCCACCTAATCACGTTGAAAGGATCTGGCATATATCTTATTAATTGGTAAACATGAAACACATTGTTCATAGAATTCAAACAAAATGGAAAGTCCAACTGATACACCACCCTCCCCGGTCTCTCAACAATCACTAATGGAGCCAAAAACCTCAGTTCCAACATACACTACTTACCCAACCGATGACGTACCAAGTAAGAAAAAACTTTGAGAAAAAATCTATCACCAACCAAAAACTCCAATGGTCAATAAAGATGGTCTGCATAAGATTTCTCATCACTCTATGTCATGATCAAACTCTACTAGATCAGTTGCACTATATCATTTACCTCCTGAACCAAAATAGGCCAATCCAAGGACTATTATCCCAAATTTTCTCATCACAAGGGAGATTGACATGGCTTACCATATAAATCCTCAAATTGCTTCATCCTAATCGATGCCTGACAAATATTTTTATAGGAAAACTCAACCAAAGGAAAATTCCTGCCCCAAGATCTAGGAAATAAATAACACATGCCCATACCATATTCTAAAGAACTTGGATAGCCCTCTTTTCTTTCCCATCCATCTGCAGATGATAAGATTTTCACAATTTCAACAAGGAACTCATTTCATCCTCTAAACAATCTATAATCTAGATGTAAACATGAGTCCCTATTCAAAACAACTACGGATGGAACCCCATGAAGTCTCACATTCAATTAGACATACAAGTCCCCAAGTTATTTCACTTTAATCATTTCCTTTATTAGTTAGAAGGGCACTAATATAGTGAGTCTATCGATGATCACACAAATTGAATCCTTCTCACTTGGAGAACATGGTAAACCAATGAATAAATCCATGGAGACTTTATCCCACTTCCATAATAGGATGGGTAAGGCCGCAAAAAAATTAGGGGTGTTTGTTGTTCTACCTTAACTCTCTAAAACTTGAGACACCATGATAAAAAAATACACAACTATTAGCCTCATCCCCATCCACCAATATCGATCTATCAAATCATGGTACATCATTATAGCCCTAGGGTTCACAGACCAACATGACCAATGTACACTTTCTCATAACTTATGTCTCAGGGAAAAATAAACAACCAACCTACTATGAAAGCAAAAAGTTTTGCTAGGAGATTGATACCACTCATCCAAGGTCTCCCCGCTATTTTGATATTGTCTATAGAATTAGATCTAGGTTTCTATCATATTCTTAATTAAAAATCACTCTTAATATGATGATCCAACCTTTATCAAATCATATTACACTTTTCCACCAACATCCTTCACTCCCAAGATAATCTCAACAAACAAACTCAACAAATACCACTATCCAAATGATTCCTTCACTACTTGGATCGTTACTCTTCGTCTCAGTGCATCTATAACCACATTTCCTTTCTTGGGGGTATATATGATATAAAAATCAAAGGATTAAATATACTCAACAAATTGTCTCTATCACAAGTTTATATCCCACTGAGTGAAAACATACTTCAATATTTCTTGATCAAAATATGTTATAAATCCCTCCCTAAAAAAATAGTGATTCCATATCTTAAGTGTGTGCATATTCACTACCAACCCAATATCATGGGTAAGTTAGTTCTTCCCATGAGGGTATAACTATCATGAGCCATAATCCACCACCTATTTCACTTGCATCAAGACACATCCCAAACCCTTATCTGAAGAACCGCAAAAAATATTATAACCTAAACCTAGTTCTGGGATAATCAATATTGGTGTTGAATTCATTCTCACTTTCAACTCATTAAAATATCTATGAATTTTTTTCCCACTCAAACTTTACACCCTTATGGGTCAAAGCTGTCATCATAGATGAAAGATTAGATAAGTCCTTAACAAACCATCGGTAATAACCATCCAACAATAATAATCTCTAGGTATCAAACATGATTCTAGGATTTTTCTAGGACATAACCGCATATACCTTTTTAGTATCCCCTAAGACTCTCATATTAGATATCACTTGATGGAGAAACATCACCTCTCATATCCAAAACATGCAATTGGAATGTTTTCTATACAGACGGTGTTCTTTGAAGATTTGAATAATTACATCTACATAATACACATGATCCTCCTCTAACTTGGAGTAAACCAAGATATCATCTACAAAAGACAACAAAAGACTCTAAGAACCATTGAAAATCATGTTCATCAAATCCATAAATACCGTAGGAGAATTAGGTAGTCCAAATAAAATAACTAGAAACACCAAATGCCCATATCAACTCTAAAATTTTATCTTGGGTATGTCCTCCTCTCCAAATATCAACTGATGGAACCTTGACTACAACTCAATATTAGAAAAAAAAACAAGCCCCTCTATAATGATCAAATAGATAATCAATTCTAGGTAAAGGATATTTGTTCTTATGGTCAAATTAATCAACTTTTGATAGTAAATAAAAATCATTAGACTCCCATATTCCTTATTAGAAAGGATTACAAGAGAATCCCATGGTGACATGCTAGGATGAATAAACACTTTCACTTTGAGGTCCTCAATCTAGACTTTATGTTCCTCCAAATAAGTAGGTTCCATTTTATAGGATGGCATAGAAATGGGTATCATTCTAAAGAGAATTTCATTAGTAAACTTGAACTCTATCTATGTCGATAAAACCAAAAATTAACTGTAAAGACCTCATGGTACCCACACAACATTGTAGTCAGCTAACCACCCAAGAAAGGTTCAATTGCATCAAGAAACAATTCTGACAACTGTCATGAGATTTTACCAACATAAGGAACAAAAATCCCTGCACTTATTGATCTAGAGTCCTACTCACCTTGGAAAACATGAGTGACCCCATAGGTAGATAATAATTATACCTGAAGATGATACAAATATATATGGACCTTCATTTTGATCATCTAACCCATACTGATAATCAAGTTCAAGATGGTAAGATCAAGAACTTAGAATTCGCAAACCACCTCAAAGTCGACTATGACCACGCAAAACATGGGGAACTTAAAACCTTTTTCGGGCCTCTTTCCCAAAAGGCATGGAAATATAAAACAAGAATAACATAATCACTGATTGAAAACCCAACACTTAAACTAACTTTGAAAATATAAAAAAATAATTAGCACTCGTATCAAAAAAAAATCCATCACCATAAAAGATGAAATAAATATCATACCTCTAATAGTAGTTATCCCTACATCATATTCCTCTATAGCACACTCTTATAAAAAAATCCATCTAGGCTTAGCCACCTGGACATCCCCATTAGCCTAAGAATGAGACCCAACACCCTTGGGAACATCCAATTGAACCTATGATACCTTGGTGAATGTATAACCCCCTTAATTCCTTATGACATCTTGTCACAGAAATGTATCAAATGTTCAAATCACCTACAACAATTACAATTCATAGGAGCCTCTAAACAATGAGTCCTAGTATGACCGTACATACTATATGGGTAGTAGATAATTTCTTTTCTGACCTAAATAATCCCCTAAAACTAGTCTTATAGAAAACTGACCACTCTTGTTCTTCCATTTCTAACTAGAAGATGAACCATGGCCACCCACTACACCCATTGAACCACTACCCAATACTTTCCTTCCAGCTATGTCTGCCTCAGCCAAAGATTCTTTATCCACTACCTCTAAAAAGGTAGGAAGGAAAAAAAACTATCATCAACCGAATATTATCCCCCAACCCCATCTCAAACCTTCTAGCCTTTAGGTAGTAATTGGTGACGAGCTCTAGTTCCTAATGCACCAACTCAAAAAAATGGGTGGAGCACTCCAGAATGGTACACTCCCCTTTATCCAAGGTTATAAATTCATTGGTATTTGTCGCACATAAAGTATCCGGATCAAACTAATGATTGGATATTTTTCTGAAAGAAAACCCTGTAAGACCTTCATGAAACTTAGTTTTCACTATAGATTCTCACCATCTTCTTCCTAGTCCCTCAATAATATATATGGAAAAACCCACCTAATAATATTTAGGAGTTATTAAAAATTTAAAGATCCTATCAATCAGTTCAAGCCACTCCTCTGACTCTTGGGTTCCTTTCTCACCCTAGAAGATAGTTGGATACTGCTTGGAAAATTACAATCCATTATCCACTACTTGTCATAGGTTCCAGATGCTAATCAAACCCAGAGTCTGAATGGCACAGATAAATGATTCCACAAGAGAAGGTCACACTAGAGGATCCACCCAAAAAACCTTCCTCATAGATTCCACTCTTATATTTTGAAAATATCTTATAGGATGCAATGTCTTTTAAACATAATACAATAACCAATAATTTATGAGAAAACTCCCAACCCATTGAACAAACTTCTAGAATACAAAACAATTATTTAAAATAATAAGAATCTAAAGAAATTATGAATTATACCACAAAGAAGTAACAACTTATAAAGGAATAGGTCCATATAAATAAAATCACCAATTTGTTTATTCAAATTAAATAACACTCAAAAATTTCCTAATCTTAGTAGATATGTCAAATTAAAATATTACCCCTATAATTCATTAAAATGAACCTAAATACTAGGTCTCAGACTTATTAATATTTTCCAACCACCCATGGAAACTCAGATTTAGTCATGAGAGTAAGCTGACTATCCCATTTTTTGTATCTAATATTTGAATGCCAACAATCCCAATACTTCCTACCCAATACACATAACCAACTCAGGTAGTGATGACACACTTCAGACTATGTAACCCATTTGATACCAAATTGTAACAGACCCAGCCAGGTGAACCAAACTAGCCACCCAAGTCATCCAATTACTGGGTAAGGTATAACAATGATAATAAAAAATTCTTTGATATAAGAAAAATGAGACATACAACTAGGTTAAAAAGTGGGAACAAGGGAGACACAACTAAGAAAGATGGGATAAAATAGGAAGTATAAAAATCCTACACAAACAAACCCTCATGTGACCAATCATCACCTCCATAAAGCAGCCCAAACTGAAATAGAGACATAAAGAGAAGACAACATGCTACGTAATGGACTTCCCTTTGCATATGTTCTACAAAACAAGGTTTACTACCTTCCAAAGTAATAAGTAGTGTGTGATAAATAGATCCATGTATAAAACCACCAAATAATAAATGCAAATTATCATATCAAGACTGAACAAGTTCTGTATTTAAAAAATAGTATTAAAATAATAGTTATATATAAAACAATTTGAAAAAAATCTCAAAAAATAATTGTGTTTTAAACATATTTCATATCATATTTTCCAAATAAAGAAACATTCTGATAATAAAATAAAGTAGGTAAATATACCAAATAAAAATACACATGTGATTCAATGTCTATTAAATAAACTATCATGAAATAAACAATCAAGGCCAACAATGCACACTAGACACTAATGATCCAAAAATTCATAAGGTTGGATCCAACTAATATCGATTCCAACCACAGTCCATCGATATGCAAAAGGTTAACTCCTAGTGGTGTCACATGCACTAAGGCTACATGTTTCTCTTCCTCGACACATCCAATGTTCTAGTTGTGTGATTTCTATCAATTTCCATATTAAAAACCATTCTCTTATTTTTATAAAATCATTAAAAATCCAAGACAATATACTTTAGGGTTTGAAAATACATTCTTTTCAAAACCAAGGAAAATTTGATTTTCAAAGAAAACCCCCTTTAAAACACGAACCCATTCTATTTTCAATTTTTGGTCAGGAAAATTTCATTTCAATTCTCAACGAATTAAAAAAAAAATAAGTAATTAAAGAAATTATATAACATATATAGATCCACCTACCTTATGGATGTAGAAAACCTAACTACCTTTGTCAATGGGGATTGTAAACCAAAAAAACTACCTTCAGAAAAAAAAAACGCATGGCAAGATACTAAAAAGGATTGATAGAAAATGTGATCTTATTACCAATCCCTACTAAAAATGGTACCTGGACTACAAATGAGTAATTAAAATAAAGAAACACTTACTCAAATAGATTAATTTCCTAACCTTGTTGATCAACCATAAAATGGATAAATCTATAAGGAAATGATTAACCAAAAATTTCATATGGAAAGAGCTCTGGTTGAGAGGAGAAGGGTGAAAATGATAATGAATCCTTAAACACCCACACAGCACCCCAAAAGTAAAAACTCAAGGAATTACATAGTGTGTAATACTTTAAATGTTGTGAAATTATTTAATTTTAAGTTACACTGATAATTGTGTCACTGTTTAAATTTAAATCTAATTTTTAACATTACACATTGTATATGATTTACATGATATTCTCAATTCTAATGTTTTGTATTAATTTCATGAGATCTGTCTGGAGGCCCTTACACATCATGTAATAACATTAAACATTGTGTAACTACCCAGAAAATAGTATAAAAATTATTTTTTAAGTAAAAAACCCCAAAAAATCCCTAACTTCCCCATTATAGGTATCCTCTCAATTTATAGGTCGAAAAAACGTTTCCAATGAAAAATGAATCCTAAATCAAGGATTATAACGTACCTAACAGAGGGGTAATGGGTCATTACATTCATATAAATTAATAATATGATGCATTAGTATATTTTTAAATATATATGGATTCTATTTTTTTTGTAATGTAAATTGTGAATTGTGTAAAGAGTTACACATTAATATGGCTTGAACATGTTATTTTTTAGATAGAATAAATATTTTCATACTAAATCATTAGAAGAACACACACATATATAGGAATAAAATTGAAGATAATAAATATTATATAAAATTAAATATTAATGGATTTCATATGAATGTGATTTATATCATTCCCTTGAATTAACTTGTGTAAGTCAAGAAGATTATAGGAGGCCCTAACCATTAAGTACCTATATCAAATTTACGATTTAGGCTACCCTTATTCTAGGAAACCCTAACCATTAGGATACCATATGAATGGATTTGAGTGAATCTATATAGTGAATTTTGATATAAAGTTTTCCACTAAACTATTCAATAGTCATATATGATATCATTAACATGATTTTCTACTAGATATAGTCATGTCTTATATTATGAGCATATCTGGGATAAGTTATCATGAAATATAGATATTATCTCACTATATGTAATTAGGTATTTGGTAATCATTTTAGTGGTAGTAATTTTATTAAAATTCCATAATAAAAATTGAAGTTCCAAAGGATCAAAAAACAACTAAGAATGGGGGTTGAACCAGTTCTTCACTTTTATAAGTTTCAGTATTTAAAAAAACTTTCCCTCAAAACCTGTTAAGATTTATTTACTTATCACCATTTTTCTAAATACTCATGAATGAAATGGAAGGAAATAAAGTAAACAAAACAAAAATTACAAGTTTTGGCCTCAGTGTGAGAACCTACACCCTTGCCATAGCCACTCCCATGGGTCTATAGAAATTCAATATTATGAATAAATGAATACAACATGTTATAACTCATGTTAGGAATTTTCTATATCCTGGTGGAAAAAATTATACTGAATACTGTTAGTTTAAAAAGATAATTAAAAAATTTATCTAAAATAAAATAATAAATAATTTTTTCAATTTTCTCCACAAAAGATCGGTCTTGATCCTAAATCATATTAGGCGGGATCTGATTCTCTCAATCTGATGAGGTCAATACGATTCTTCCTTATTCAATCTATACCTTGGAAACTCTACACAAACACTCAATCTAATCTTCCTCTTTCTGATTGACTCAACACAATAGACTCAATATGATGAACACATTCTCAATCTAAAAAACTCAAAATCTTCTCAAAACTTAGTTTAATCTTCTTCAGTCTGATTAACTCAATATGATATTCTCAATATGATGTTTCTCAATACGATTATCTTATACAGTAAACAAAAATTTCATGTGTATAATATTCTTCTAATATCTAATTCCTAAAATAAATTTCACTATAATTATTCAAAGCTCTGCCTTTTACACTCATGTAAAAGTTACAATGAACAAATTTTTTGAGCATGTATTTATAGGCAACTCAGAAAATCAAGAGTAAGAAACTTTAAAACTTTCCCTGCTTCCTCAGATTTCAAAACTCCAAAAATATCTCACATTTAAACTTCAACTTTTAATTCCTCAAACCTCCTCATATTTCTTTGATATTTACACAATATTTAATTTCATGTTTGACCTCTTCAACTCTTCATAAAATTTCAGGATTCTTTTTTCTAAGTCTTCCTCATAATAATTCTTCTCAGAATTTCTAACCTTTCTTCAGTCCAATATAACTTCCTCAATACAATGTATCTTCCTTAGCTTCAATACAATGTATCCTAAATAGATTTAATAAAATTTATCTTCCTCATATCATTACAATCTTCCTTTCTTTCTCAGCACATTAGGATCTTCCTTTCTTTCTCATCTCATTACGATCTGCCTTTCTTTCTCATCTCATTATAATATAACTTTCATTATTATATCATTATGATCTGGATTTCTTTATCATCTCATTATGGTATGCCTTTTTTTCATCGCATTATGATGAACTTCCTTAGCTTTATCCTGATATAATCGTCATAATGATGGAATTATCATTACGGTGGAATTACCCTGATGATGTATTTTCCATTAGGATGTAAATTCCATTACGATTATTTTTCCATAATGATTAAAAGTATTCAACGATGAATCCACTTAGAAACTTTTAACTTCTTCAAACAGCATCAGCTTCACACATTCTAACATATGGATCCAATATTCTATGTTTGGTACTTCTGGATCCGTTGAAAACATTGTTTTGATCACTTTAATTGATTCAATCATTACAATTACTCCATTTCTTCAATATAATTTTTCATGCTTGTGTGTCATGATTAAAAATAACATCATGATTATAATTTAATCATCTGAGTTAGTTTAGAACATTTGAAAACTTTCTAATTTCTGACTTCACAATATTCTTTCAAAACTCTTCAATAATAATATAAATTATTCAAATAGAAACATCTGACCTTCTGACCAACACCGAGTCCGATGAATCTTCATGGATATTGATTTGAATCTGATAAGGCATCTGATCAAAAATTTCATGTTTTTAGTTTCTTATGCATCCAATGTTTCTCAATCTGAAAACATGAGTCTGTAACCCCATGTCTAGAAAAAAAAACATTCTTAAATAAAAAAACTTTTCTCCCCATTTAAATTTGGGTTTAAATATTCATTAACTTTCGAATTTTTTATAAAACTCATTACGATAGACTAGTTCTAA
This sequence comes from Viscum album, assembly GCA_963277665.1. Taxonomy (NCBI): domain Eukaryota; kingdom Viridiplantae; phylum Streptophyta; class Magnoliopsida; order Santalales; family Viscaceae; genus Viscum; species Viscum album. The sequence goes on along the minus strand of OY728146.1, from coordinate 213,113,539 downwards.
TTCCTTAATAACAAAAATATTCTTATAAAAAATGTTAGTTGTCAAAAATAATTTGTTAAAACAATTTATCACAAAGGTTCTTCAATTTCCCCCTTTGGATTTGTTGACATCCCTTGCTAACAAATTTTTTAACTCTCATAAAATTTTCACAACTAAATTTTTTTAAACAAATCATGATTTTTGACTTCTATCAAAATATATCCTTTCCCAACATAGAGTGCCCTGACACCACAGTACTATATAAAGTAATATTTTTTATGAAATTCCATCCCTCGGTAGAAAGAAAAATTTTCAGCCATGTAAAGATAAAATCCCCATCACTTTTATCTTTTTCCCTCATTTTTCTTTTTATATCCACCATTTTATTATAACCAAGGATTCAAATTCATTAAATAAAATAAGTAAAAACTTTTTACAAAGTAAAAATGTTGTTGCTTTTTTTCCCCATTTTTCAACATAATCCCAAGCATGGTTGGGGTAACTTCCTTATAAGTTTTAGAAAATAATGGGATGAGACTAAATATGAAGTTTCATCCTCAATTCAAAAAATCTTTATTTCATCATGTATTTTTTGAAAATATAATCAATTTGATACTTTTTTTAGATTTATTCCATCATAAAAGATATAAAATTAACTTTATCTTTTATAAAGTGAAATGTTATATCAATGTGTTTTGATCTTGAATATTAGAAAATATTTTTATAAAGATCAATTTTACTCTAAATATCACTAAGTATCTTCAATGGTTTAGAAACTTTCACATTCATGTCTTCAACTAAACATCCGCCCACAAAATTTGAGTACAAGCATGAGTAGCTATAAAATATTTAAATTCAACTATGCTTAAATTTACTAAAATTTGTTTCTTACTACGAAAACTCACACAACATTCACAAAAGGAAAATTTTCCTCTTGAGGTTGATTTTCTATCATTATAATATCAATCCCAATTAGCATCAGTATAACCATGAAACTTCATCTCATAATTCATTTTTTATAACAACCAATGTGAAGTTGTTTCTTTTTTTATATCTCATAATCCTCTTTACTTCCTACATATGTGATTATTTTGGATTACTTTGATACCTGGCTCACAAAGTCACAACATAAAAAATATCAGGCCTCAAGGCTGTATGATAAAAATAGACTTCCTATCCCCTTTTGATAGTCTTTCTGATTCATACTTTTTTCAAATTCATCTTTACACAACTTTATCCTCATAGATATAGGTGTAGTAAATTATATATATTATTTTATGCCTAAATTCATTAATAATTCCCTATCATACTTTTCTTGATATTAGAAAATTTATTTTTCTTTTTGTTGAACTTGTAATATAAGGAAGAAATTTAATTCTCCCAAGATTGAAATTTCAAAAAAATTCTTCATTTCTTCAAAAAATGTTTTAAAAACATCTTCTATATCCCTCTAAAAACCTATATAATCCATAAAAACAATTACAATTAAAGTTCTAGAGTCAACATATTTCACATATAAGTTTCTATAAAATTTTATTTTAGAAAAATTTAACATTTTCAAACAATTTTCATGTTTTTAATACCAATAACGTGGATCTTTTGTAGCCCATAAAAATCTTTTTTTAGTTCAAAATTTTTTTTCATCCTCATCAAGTAGAAACCCACAAGATTGTTCAATGTAAATTTATTCCCCAATATCACCATTTAATAATGATTACTTTATATCCATATGATGAACTTTGTAATTCTGATGTGTAGACACTAAAAGAAACATTCTAATAGTTTTTAATCTTGAATCTGGGGAAAATTTCTTCTAAACATACACATCCCACCTACGTAAAACCTTGAAAAATAATTTCGGATTTGTTTCTTTAAACTTATACATTTTTATTAAAATTATTTCTATAAACACACTTTTTCTGATAAAATTTTTATTTTCTATATGTGGAACAAGTTCCCATGTTTCATTTTTCTCTATCTGATTAAACTCTTCATTCATACCATCCACCCATTCATTATGTTGAATTTCTTATAAAACTGATTTCGGTTCAACTTTTTTGATAATTGATGATTGATTGTATAATATCAACATCTTTATATTCTGAACTAGATACTTTTAATTTATAAAAATGTATTCAAACAAAAAAATTTTTTATTTATATATGAAATTTAAAAGTTTATTTTCCACCAAAACTTTCCTCATCACATGATTTTGATTAATCTTGGTAAGGATATTTTGACTTACTTTCACTATTGTTAGAAAACTTCAGTTTTTCCTTCTAATAATTCTCAACAACTTTTGTTAATGAATTTTTATTTTCAATTACTTTCACATCATATGATTCCACCAACTTTTGTAAATGGTTATTGCATCATTTTTAACTTCTTCTATTTGGTGAATAACGCATGAAATTTCCTTCCTTATATTTTTCATCAAGATTTCCCAAATATGGATTTTTTATTTTAAGTAAACATGGAATTCAAAAAAATTGAAGTTCATCAATGAATGTTTTTTATACCATATTTAATAAGAAGTAATGCTGGATTCTAGTCTCAGCAAACATCTATTTTGAACATGTATAGCAGTACTATAACTTCTTTCCTCTAAAACTATGAAAGTTTATACTCCACTAACATAATTCTTCCCATTTTCACAAAGCTTATATTATTTATTTATACCAATCCATTTTTTTGGGAGTATAGGGAGAACTATACTACTGTTTGATAACATGTTTTCACATATAATATTCAAAATCATTGCTGGTGAATTTTTTTCCATTATCTATTCTCAGCATATTTATATAAACCATCATTTAGTTTTCAAATTATTCTCTAAAAACAGGAACATTTTCATATCCTCTAACTTCTGTTTCATAAATATGATTTTTTAATCTGAGTAAAATCATTAATAAAAGTGATAAAGTATAAATATTATTTTTTTGACTGATGTCTCATCAACCCACATAAATCGGAATTAATAAGTTCAAGAGGTTTGGTAGACTTTATCTCAACTCTCTTATGACTTTTATTAGTCATTTTTCATATTTTACAAGTAATAAAAACATATTGTTATCTTATTTTAAATTCTAGAAATTTTTTGACAACATAAAATTTATAAGTTTTTCATGTTTCTATATCCAAGATGGACAAGTCATCAGTGCCATAATTTATTTTCATATTAAAATCTTAAGTAAAAGGAGTTGTTAAATTTTCTTATTTAGAAAATATTCCCACTAGTTATTTATCTTTTTGTAATAACCTTTACCTATATTACACTTTTAAAATAACAAGAATAAATTTTGAATATTACTTATTTTCCATCATCACAAAGTTGGCATACACTTAGTAAGTTATGTTTTATCTAATCAACAAATAAAACTTCCTTGGATTTAAACTTTTGTACTTCAATATCAGTCATTCCAATTCCTATGATTTTTAAGAAACTATTATTACCAAAGGTAACTACTCCTCCATCATGAATTTCAACATGTTTTAATATGTTCATATAACTTTTCATAAATATAGAACAACCACTGTCAGGTATCTATGGTTTGTTCATTTTACTTTCATTTAAAGTTTTCTCAAAAATAAAATCTATTTATTCAACATTATTCATTCCAAGTTCCTTTTCTTTTATACAATAAGAAATTTTTTTTGAATGAGTGTCAAAATTGTTTTGGAATGATGAACAGCCTCATCACATCATCCAAAAGCTTCTTCCAGACATTCAAATTTATTTGTTGTTGGAAGTTTTCTCAAATCTTGAGATTTTTATTTTCTAACTTCCTGTGGATTAGGAAAGTTATTTATTATTACTTCATCAAACCTTATTTTAGGAAGAGATACCTCAACAAAATTTCTAAAAATAAAGATATTACATTAATAGAAAATCAAGATGTTACAGATATTGTTGGTATCGTAGATTCTATGCCCATAATTATAAAATTTGGGGTCATATATTCCACAACATCAGCAATATCAATAACATCTTTAATTTCTATTAATGTAATATCTTTATTTGTAGAAACATTGTTTGGGTTGATAAATTCTTTCTTCTATAACAATTTATGGGTGTGGACTAGCTTTCCTCCTAAGTTTTTTTTCATAATTTTTAGATGAAATAGGTTTCTAACATCCTTTATTTCACCCAAGATTTCCCAAAACCTTTTCCAAAACCTGAAATATTAGAAAAATAATCTGAGACATTATTTTTGGTGGGTGATTATTTCACCTGATTCTTGATTTGAGATTTCTCAGCAACTGTAGATGTGTCAAATTTTACTTCTATATATTTTTTTAAGTTTTAATTCATGTATTTTTAGACTCAATATGTTTTGATTTAACCTTATTAACTTCTTCTTTCTTAGGTATCAGCTTCATATTGAGATCATCAACCATCTTTTCTTATTCAGTAATAATAATTTTGTAACTTATGATCTCCTAAATTTATCTATCCTCTTATTTGATGACATATTTTCTTCCTTTAGTAACGTATTCACAATATTTCATTATGATTATAATTTATTTCTTGAGATATTTTTTTATTCAATACAAGGAATAATTTTTATTCTGATTTGGTATTTTCTATAAGATTCTTCACCTCCTTCTTCACTATTTGAGGAGTCTTCAAATTTTTCAAATTTTCAATGAAGGTTCTGAATTTTTCTAAGCTTTCATCTTCTGAATATTTTTTTTTAGTTGATTCTGATTAATATTTCTTACTCAACATACTTCTCTTGTTACCATTAAATTTTATTTGTATTTTTTGGATGACTTTTCTTATTTTAAAATTTTGTTCCACTTTTTCCATTAAGATATTTTATCAGACTCATCTTGGTATTATCTAACATTCTTTTTAAAGAAATTCAAAAGTATACAATTTCACTATACTTAAAACATTTGATATGATGTTTACCTCCATATTTTTCTCTTCTTCTTCTATAGTTATTAGAAATAAGTGTCATGGTTTTATAATTCAACTCATCATCCTCTTTACCTTCAGAGTCACAAGGATCAACATCTTAAACATCATGTATTTTCATTTTTATCATGGAATCAAAATCCATTTCATCTATAATTTTATTTTTTAACATTGGATTTTTCTCATTTCATAAGAAATATGAAAGATATGAAATTCATCAAGAGATAAATAATCTTTATCTTCTAAAGTGTAAATTTTAGAATCAAACTTGTTGAGGAGGTCTTCATAATTGTAGATTCTTATAGAACATCTCTGAATCCTATGATGTTATAAAAAAATTATTTTACTCTCATGAAGTATTCATTAATAGGTTATTAATCACTCATTCTAATGCCTTCATACTTACTACACCAGATTTGTATCTTTTCTTCCTTTACTTTATTATTCCCTTTGAAAATACTTTCCATCTTTTCCCACATACTTTTTGAAGTATTGAGGCCCATCACCATCAGAAAAAAATTATATGATAAGGATATAAGGATTTAATTTCAGGACTTTCCATCAACTTATATATTTCTTTTATTAGAAAACAACATAGCATCATCTTTACTAATATGTGGAAAACCAATAGTAGCAACGTCAAAAACTTCCAGGATAAGAGATAGAAGATAAGAAATCATCCTATTTTTTCATCCATAACAACTTTTTCAAAAAATGTTGGAATTCCTTTACTATTGATATAATTGATATTGTCCATGATAAGGATTCAACAAGGTAACCTTGGATCAGATACCAATTTTAGTTCCAAAGGAATGAAGAACAACTGAGAAGTGTGGTGGGTTAAATCAGTTGTTTACTTTTATAAGTTTCAATACTCCTAAAAAAACTTAACCCCTGCAAACTATTAATATTTATTTCTTTATCATCTTATTGTAAATATTCATGCATGAAAAAGTAGGAAAAAAATTAAATAACATAAAATTTATAAGGTTTAGTCTTACTGTGAGAACCTGCATACTTTCCATAGCCATTACCATGGGTCTATGGAAATTCACTATTATCAAGAAGTAAATAAAACTTGTGCCAACTACCATTAGATACCTTCTATATCCTGATAGAAAATATTATTCTAATTCCCCTTAGTTTAAAAATTTTCTTACCAAATATTTCACCAAAATAAAAGTATAAATACTTTGTTCAATTTTCTCTACAAAAGATCTGCCTAGATCCTCAGTACAATTTGGATGGATCTAATTCTCTCAATATGATGAGGTTAATATGATTCTCCCTTATTCAATATGAACTTGTCAAAAGCTGCTCAAACACTAATTCTGACCTACCTCTATCTGATTGACCCAATAAATTAGACTTAATATAATGAAACCATTATTAATCTGCAAACTCCTCTAAAAAATTCAATCAGAAATTTTTCATTTTAATAAACTCAATATAATATTCTCAATAAAATGTTTCTCAATATGATTCTTCTTTCTGGTACAAAAAACTTTCAGGTATCTTATATTCTTCTGAGATATCAATCCAAAAATAAATTTCACTAGAATTATTCAGTTCTTCTCCTTTTTTTCATGTATAATTTACAATGAATGATTGATCGAATAAATTATTTTTAGGGGACTTAGAAAATAAAGAAAGGGTAATATTAAAACTTTCCCTTCTTTTTTATATTTAAAAAATCCAAAAATATATTACATTTAAACTTCAACTTTGACTTCTTCAAACATCTTCATATTTCTTCATGATTTATGAAAAATTCAATTTCATGTTTAACCTCTTCAACACATCATAAAACTTTTGGAATCTTATTTTTGAGTCTTCTTCATAATCAACACTCTCAGACTTTCTATCCTTTATTCAGTCTAATGTATCTTCCTCAGCTTAAATATGATGTATCTTCCTCAACTTTAATATAATGTATATTCCTCATTTAATTATGATCTAACTTTCTCTCTCATATCATTATGATCTACATGTCCTTCTCATCTCACTACGATATGTATTTCTTTCTCATCTCATTACAATCTGTATTTCATTCTCAACCCATTATGGTCTTTCTTTATATCTTAGCTTATTACGATCTTCCTTCTTTTATTAGATAAATATGATTTTCCTTTCTTTTTCAGCTCATTACGACCATCCTTTCTTCTTCATCTCAATACGATGAACTTCATCATCTTCATCCTAATAGAATCCTCATAATGATCAAATTCTCATTACTATGGAATTCCCATTATGATGGATTTTTCTATTAATATGGAAATAACATTATGATTATTTTTCCATAAAAATTGAAACTATTCATCAATAAATCATCTTACCAAATTTGAACTTATTAAAACATCATTGTCCTCACACATTCTGACTTCTGGATTGTAACGCCCCAGGTTTTATAAACTGGATCAAGTAAACAATGTTGTGCTTGTTAATGATATCTCTTGTTTATTTCTTTTTATGGTTTGTGTGCGGATAAAGAATTCGAGTAGAAATCAAACATGAAGAATACGATAAACTGTTATATATTTAAAAGATACATTACAACAAGACCCATCTAATTGAAAGTACCCTGCACAAGACCTAACACGGCCACAGCAAGACTACAAAGAACCACAACACGGGAAATCGGATAGTCATCGTCTTCTGGATCCAACAGTGTGAAAAGTATAACCGCCAGAATCACCGCGCACGCACTCAGCACCAGAGGTATGAGAAGAGCCATCCGCCAAGGGTCCGGTGTTTTGAAAATATAAAACATCCTACCCCTTGCTTTTATAATGGACCTCTAAAAGGGAATATGACCGTTTTATTTTGGACCGTTGGGTTCCAAGGGATAAAGAGCATCTTTTTATAAAATTTTTACTTTATAATGCTTTTATAATATTATGGTATTTCAATTTTCTTTTATACAAAATATTAGAATTACATTTTCGAGTTTTAAAATAAAATATGAAAATGAATCTATTTTTGTGACGGTATTTACGTGGTGGAAAACATGATATTTTAAAATGTGTCGGACAATAATTGAAAAATGTATCTTTTCGAAGCTCTAACATTATGTGTTTTGAATTATAGAAAAACTACGGGTCTTTTAAACATAGTTTTATAAATAAACAAGTGAAGTAAGTTATAAATTGGATTTTTGATTTCTAAATATATAAGTCCCTACTAAAAGTTTAGTATTATAATTATAAAATTTATAAGATTTATGGGGTATTTTACATAATCTAAAATGGGATTTTTAGTTTGGAATCTCTAATTTAAATATTTGTGTTAAACTGTGTAAAATTCATTTTAAATGCTATATACCTTTTTCCATTTAAAAGTAATCTGTTTATTATTATTATTTCTTTTAAAAACGCGTTGTTCCTGTTCGGCGGAGCAATTGCTGGCCATGCAACCGTCCTCCTCCGTCCGATCTCGCCTGGGAAGATCTTGGCCGTTGATGTGTTTTAGAAACACTTGTTTCTCCACGTCCATCCGATTTCTCCCGAGACGGATCTCCTCCGTTGTTTTTCCTTTTTCCGCAAAACCATCTTCTTCAACCTCGCGCCAGGGACCCGCGAACCGAAGCCAGGATTTCACGAGACGCTACCCTCTCCACTGCTCAAGTTGACCTCGCGCACCCACCTCCGTAGCCTCGGCCTAACTCCCTCGGATCGTCTTCCTTTAAGAACCGAGAAACCCCACTGTAAACAGGGACCTCCGGAACCAACTCGCGCCACCAGCCTTGCCGCCGCCTCGCCCTCGCCTCGCAGCATCTCCAAGCCACCAGAACTCCTCCTGGTTCACCGGCCACCCAGCAAGCCACCCTCCGGCGAGCGCCTCTCTTGCTCAGTAAGGGTGCCACGGCTGTTTTTTTTCCCCCCCACACATTTCTTCTCGGTTCATGTTTTATATACATGAGTATATATATATACGCCTAATAGTTAAAGGAATATATATATATATATATGCTAACCGTTCTACTACCCAGAAAACACCAAGGGTGTTTTGGTGTTTTTTTTGGTTTTAGGTAAAACACTATATGTACTCGGTATATATATAAGTATATATACGTATATATGTATCCAAATTGTTGTTATATACACATATTCAACATGCAAGCCCCACAGTTTAAGAATAGCACTCTCCTTTAAGGGTGTTTTCATGTTTTTTTTGGAAACCTATACTATTATACCCACAATATATACAGTATATATATATATAAGTGTATACAACTCATATGCTTCGGTTTTGAACAATTTACAAGGGGTGTTTCCTTCATGTTATAAAAGGGATATCACTTTTAAGTTTGCTTTAACGACCCTACTTTTTTTTACAAACCTAAAACTCAAGTGTATGGTGTTTTTATGGTTTTGAGTATATATATATATAAGTACATACATATGTATACACATCAATCAAACCCATATTTCTTTAGTGTATCCAAGAATATTCTGTATTTTTTTTACACTAAGAATTATACTTTTGAAAAAGGGTTTTTTTTTTAAAAAATCAATTCCTACATGTTGGGTTTTATGTAATCTATATAAATTTATATAACTATATCCTTATGTAAGGTGTTATGTTGGAATGAAATTAGGTTTTTATGTTTAAGACATGAATAATTAACTTTGGAAAAATATTTTTGATGCGAACTTGGACTTTGGCTTCAGTGCGATTATGTTATAAATAAAAACAAAGTTTTTATATATTTATGTATTTATAGTTACATGAACATTTTAACCCCCATGAGGTTTTTAATATCAAACTAAAAAGTAGTTAGAGGTATTAAGACTCTAAGTGTACCAAGCTCAATTTATGGGGAAACCAATATATCCTTATTCGTGTATGTGTTTTTACGACTAATATCTGAAAACCCTTGTTTCAAGAAACTGTTCTTAATATTTCTATGCATGTAGGATTTTAGCGCTTGCCTATGTTGTTTTGTATTTTTAGGTCTAAGTATACACCAATGAACTTGTTTAATGTCGCCCCTGAACTGACATGTGTGTTTTTTTTTAAGGATATGCTTATGCCTGTTTTAATCTCATTTTAAAAGGATATGGATTTAAGGGTTATGTTAATATGTTGAAATCATCTATTATTTTTATACCGAACTCGTTGCAATGATTTTTAGCGGGCAGAGTGTAACATCAAATTCTATGATCAGAGAAGAATAATAATTAATGAAAGGTATTATTTTTAAAGTGGTCTATTTCCAGGTGTCGGAATTTCAAAGATTGCAAGTGTTTAATTTTTTTTATACCAAGCATGTCGCAGTAATTATTAGCGGATGGAGATTTGTTGCAAGTACTATGACCAGTGAAGTACAATGGTTAATGCCAAGTAGTTCAATTTCATGTACTAGTATTTTAGAAACTCATCACTTAATAAACCTTGGGAGCAAGTCTCACACATTCATCATGCTTAAATAATTGTTCTACGCACATAGTATGCTTGCTTAACCATGCCTGCTTTTATTCCATTTTATCTGCCGTAACATGTATTTGTAAACCAATTATGTAATTGTTGCCTTATTCATATTGTCCATGCATATGACTCAACATGATAACGAACTGAGAACTAAAATTACCCAAAGTGGTATGGGACACCTTGGGTAATGAGAAATGAAAATGGTATTACCCAAAGTGGTATGGGACACCTTGGGTAATATGAAATAAAAATTTAATATTCAAAGTGGTATGGGACACCTTGAATATTTGACCTTATCAACATGTGGGAAATGTATGGGACTACCCGGAATGGGGTCCGGTAAGAAGAAAACCCTCCAGGTTGGGGACTGGTTAAAGTAAGCCCTCCGGGTTGGAGACCGGTAAAAGTAAGCTCCTCGATGCATCGATAGTTCTCGAGACAGTCAGATTGGGTTTTTACCCTTAGGTCATGGCACAAGGCCTTGACACAGAGATCATGAGTCCTTCAGCATACATTTCTTGTTTATGACCAACCTAGTGTTTATTCCGATTAGAGGAATAACCTTGGTTAAAGAACCTTACCTATTGAGTATCAGATTTAAAGGAAATATACAAGACATATGATATGGAAATGCTGATGCATGTCCAGTTTCTTTTCAGGATTTTTGTTACAAATGTAGCATTACTTTTATCATGTCATGATGTGTTTTTTTTAGATAATGTGCTTGTGCGCGACTCTGATAATGTTTACCACTTGTTGTTCATGCACACCTTTCTTGTTTATGGACACTTTGCTTCATGCAACCCATGCCTTTTTATTATTATGCATATCTTTTTTACGCAGGGAGGTGACGCTAAGTGTTTTAATGAATATGTATGAAGTACTTTAACTCTGATGTATCAACCTTTGTTTAGTCATGATGATTTTCTTTTAAGAAATTTTCTTAGTATGGAAAAGTATTTCTCAACGTAGTTTTCAAAAGTTTTATTTAAGTATTTTCAAAAACCCCTTACTGAGTATTTCAATGCTCACCCTATGTTTTATGTTATTTTTTTTACAGGTTGATAGAGCCTTTCCTAGACTTGGATGTTTGTTCCTAGCTCAGAAAGTAAAGGAGCAAAGCTGTTGTCCCTGATTCTCCAGGATCTAAACCAGAAAGTTCCTCCTGATGAGTTATGATGTGCGACTTATTTGTTTCTTCCGGTGCGAAATAAATTGCACACCATAACCGAAGCACCGACACCGGGCTACCGGGGTCGGGGCATCATATGGATCCAATCTTCTATGTCTGGTATTTCTAGATCTGACGAAAACTTTATTTTAATAATTGGAACTGATTCAGTCATTACGATTCCTCTAGTTATTCAAAAAAATTATCATGAGTATGTTTCATGATTTATAATAACTTCCTGATCATCAAATCATCATCTAACATACTTTAGAAAGTATGAAAACATTATAACTCCTCAATTCACGATATTCTTTCAAAATAATTTTGCAACAATATAACTTCTTTAAATAGAAACATCTGAATTTATGACTAATGTGGTGTTTGATGAAACTTTATGGAGATATTCCTCACTTGGATAAATCATCTAATTAATAATTTAATCTTTCTGATTTTTTCTGCTTCTGGTGATGCTAAGTCTAAAAACCTGAGTCTGGAAACCTGTGTTTGAAAAACAACTTTCTTAAAGAAAAAAACTTTTCTCCCCCTTTATGGTTGGGTTTAAATATTCAGTAACATTCAACTTTCTTAGAAAAATCATTAATATGGACTATTTTTGATCCTGATTAACAAAATCATTCTTAAACAAAAAGTTTAGTCATGAAAAAATACAAAAATTTTGTTTAAACAATTTATCAGAAAGGTTATTCAAGAATATATAAAATGTGGTACTTAGATATGGATTTTTATTTGTTATAGATTATAGAATGTATCATGATTATCATTTTAATATCTCTTATAGGTATGAAATATAATTTAATTCTAGATTGGTATGTAAGGTTGAGATCTATTCTCAATGATAATAATTTTGAGCATATGGTTATGAATGTTATAGAGACCGATTTCTCTAATTATGACTCATGCGTATTGTGTACAGAACTCTAAAATATGATACAATTTTTGAATGTGTAATTATATCTATGTGTTTGAAATGGGGAAATAATTTCTACATTAGAGGTCAATACATATTCTCAAATTCTACCAATTAGGATAGTTCTATAATTAGAAAATAGTTATTGTGTTCCTTCTATAAATTTAAAATTGATTTATGTATCTTATTTGGATGAGAAAGGATTTTTATTCATTATTAAGAATAGGAGTTTGTCTATATATATGAATGAAATATTTTATGGAATTGGGAATATAAATAATTTTTTATACATTATAGATATTCAAAATCTTATTTATAATATTCCGGATAAGAAATTAAAAATTTATTTTAACACCATTTATATTTAGTATTATTTCCTTTGGAGTATAAATATGAAACAATCCAAATATTCCATATAGATAAGTTATTGGAATCATTTTATACATGCCATTTTTTTTATCAGTAAAAATTACCAAATCACATTTTAGGAGAAAAGGTGAGAGGGCTAGTGGACTATTGGATCTTATACATAGTGATGTATCATGACTAATTAGTACACAAGAAAGTGGTGTGTATAAGTACTTTATAATCTATATTGATGATTCCTGTTAATATGGTTATTTATTTATTATGACACATAATTTTAAAACCACTAAAAATTTTATGGTTTTCAAATTTTATGTATAGAATCAATTATGATAAAGTATTAAGATTCTCATATCAGATCAAGGTGGTGAGTACTTAAGCTAAGAATTCACTTTTTATTTGAGAGATTGTGGTATTTTTTAAAATCCAACTCATCTTGGAACACCACAGTAGAATGTTGTGTTTAAAAGGAGGAATCATTAATTTTTATATAATTAAATATATGATGAGTTAGTGTAACCTTCCTATATCATTTTTAGGGATATGATCTAGAAATTGTTGTGTTCCAACATAACCATGTTCCATATAAGGCCCTCGTAAAGTCTCTATTTCAGATATGGTATTGAAATCATCCAAGTTTTTCTTTTATGGGGATTAGAGTATGTGATGCATAAAAATGCAGAATCAATTCTAATATAATTATTCTCAAAAAGTTAAATTTCATTTTATTGTTTAGCATAAGGATATTGTGATATATTACGTTTATGATCCAATTGAACATAAAGTGTTTATGGACCAATGTGGTGATTTTATTATGAAGAAACACATTGTTTGAGGATTAAATTGGAGAAAATTTTAACTTATTAAATTATAAAACAAACAAACAAGAATTTTACAAAAGATAGAAGATTAGTTAGTTCAACAAATAACGGTGGAAGATGAACTAACTCAGGTCACATAAGAACCTATAAATTATGGTAGGGTTTGTTTAAATACGGATAGATATAGATTTATTTTGGAAAATTGTGATGGAGTAATATTCATAGATGGTGAACCTAATACCATCAAAAGTTCCATTGAGAGTTAAAATTATGAGAAATGGTTCGGAAAAATGAATTCTAAAATGGAATCCATGTAAATTAACAAAGTCTGGAACTTGGTAGATTCACCAAAAGGGGAAAGATCCATAGGTTACTTGTAGATTTTTGATAAGAAAACTAACATGGATGGTATATTGTCTACCTATAAAGATCATTTGGTTGAAAAAAATATATAAAAACATAGTATAGACAGTGAAGAAACTCTTTCCCCAGTAGTGATAATAAATCCGATTCAGATATTTTTTCCATCAAAACCCATTATAGTTTGGAAAAAATATCAAATATATTCCAAAACCAATATTCTTAATGAAAATTTAGTTGAGGATGTGTATTTAATTTGACAAGAATATTTTTAATTTCCAAATAAGACTATTATAGATTTAATGTTTCAATAACCCATTTATAGGTAATAGAAATCTTCCTAGAGATACTGCATCAGTTGGATGATGAAATTAAATATTTTGGTTTCATTAAGAAAATAAATTATTATTGTGTATAAAATCAATTTAGTGGGAGAATTGTGATATTTCTAGTATTGTATGTGGATTCCATACTATTTATTAGTAAATTTGGCCCAAATTTTTATTCTTTTAAGATGTGGTTGGTGAAATGATTCTAAATGTAATAAAAGGGTGAATTAGCCTACATATTTCATATGAATATCTATAGATATATATCAAATAGGTTACTTGGACTGAGTCAAAACACATGTATTGGTAAAGTATAAAACAGGTTTAACATAGAGAATTCCAAGAAGCGGCCTTTACCAATTTTTCATGGTATGAATCTTAGGAAGATTTAATATCATTAAAAAGAGTTATAAAGAATTTATAGAAGTAAGTATGTGTCCTCTATATGATCTATCATGTATACCAAGCTCTGTACCCGACCTAATATCACTTATATTTTGAGAACAACAAGTATATATCAAAAAAACTTTTTGAGAGTTACTAGGTTTTTGTGATGATGATACCTTTCACTTAAGAATAATTAAAGAAATTTTCATTGTTTTTAGAAGTGAGTATGATCATATTTTAAAGAGTTAAATTGATTCTATTTTCCAAACCAGCAAGGATGATATGAGATATAAATCTAGTTTTTTGTTTTTCATTAGTGATAGAGTTATTAGTTGAAAGATTTCTAAACATGAAATCTTAATATACTTGAAAATATAGGTAGATAATGTCACTATATCAGATATTTTGATCAATGAAAATTGGGTCAATAAGTTCATCATTGGACTTGGAATGGTTCCCATTATAAAAGGAGTAATTGAGATTTACTATGAAAATAATTGCACTATTTCTGAAGCTATAAAACCCCAGTCTCACCAAAGTAAAAATCACTATCATGACCTATCCTAGAGGGGCCCATTCCATGACTAACCCAATCCTACCTCAAATATTCTAGGTGCTAGAGTCTATAACTGAGTAGGAATATCCCACAAATAAGAGGCATTTTCCTAAGTACATGTACACATGCACAAAATCTCCAAACTCAAAATGCTAAAATGTAAAAACACTGAGTAGAAAATGCATGCATACACTAAGAAATTATTCACGGAGTATGATAGTAGTAAACTGGAAATTAAATAGGTATATAATACAATCCCACCAAATAAATAGTCTGTAAAAGTAAATACACAAGTTCCCGAAATTCATCCACAGAAAATCCTACCATAAGGGTATGTGTAGGACAGTTGTCTGAAGCCGTAAAAGCACACCTCATCTTTCTGATCACTCTAAGAAACTCCTAGAACTGTTCCACCTATAACTTCATCAAAGTGTCAGTTGTCTACACAAGACATGAAACATGAAGGAAAGTCTCGTGAAGGGGTGAGTAAAATAATACTCAGTAGGACACCCCAAAACCACAAAGGAATGCCACTAAGAAATAAATGAAGCACACCATAAATAAATAAATGAATTATACCACAAATAAATACACGAAGTTTAACCTGAAAAAATACATGGTATGCCAAAAAGTAAATACTTAAATTACAGTTAGGTCATATAGGTATAAGTCAATAGAATGAGAAGTAGGATTTAACAGATGTAGTCCATAGATACCCAATATCGGTAAGACGTGGAGTGTCGATAACACATGGAGTGTTGATAACAAATGGAGTTTTGATAACTCATGGAGTTTCCATAATACATAGAGTTTCAATAATACATATATTTTTGAAAAGTCATGTAGTCACCTAGTCACATAGTCACCAAGTCATAGACAACCACATGATTCTTCTCATAGTGCACTTGTACCAGGAGAACCTACTCATAAAGACATTTGGTCATATTCCAACTTCTAAAACAACTCACTTAGAGTACTTAAAAAAGTAAATTCTCATATCAAGGGTACAAATGCTGCAAATGACTCATCAAATGGACACACGGTTTAAAAGTTTCAGTTGTTTTACTGAAAACGTTCTGACCCACCGTACTCGACCCAACCCGCTTGCAGACCCGACCCAGTCTGATCTGGTTCAACCCAAACATATCCAACCTGATGGTCCATTGGATCTAGCCTATTGGGCCAATGGAGTGGCCTAGATCCTCGAGTTCGGCCCACTGCATGTGGGCCAATTTGTTATTCCGTACGTGGTTTGCCTCAAACGTGTGCCTCCATGATGACGTAGTGTCAGGCTATGTTCCATGTGTCCTGCCACCGCACTGCCTACCCCAAGGCCTCAATGCCATGGTTTCCTTCGACGTGGCACTGATCCACATCTCATATCTCTATTTTGTACATATTCAATGTCACGGCCTCCTGATGCGTCCATCACCAGTTAGCCATGCTGGCTCTAACGCAGCCTCCTGTCATACTCCACCACCACTGAACACCCCACTCATAGCCTTGTCCTCATGCTCTGCCTTGACTGACCCCATTGGGCCATATCCTACCTTTTCTACTAGTCATCGTGATCGCAGCTCTTCGTACTTTCCTCACACTTATCCTGAACTAAAAATTGATGCACCTCCATCGTCACACCTTTTTGGTGTCGTGGGGGTGTCAGATCTTTGGTCTCAGGTTGTTGCACCATGAATCAAAGGCGCAACAATCATCCTCCCATACAATTATGAAGAAATTTAAGAAAGTGGGAAAAATGAGAATCACAAAAGATATATCCCCCATTAATTTCACAATTTAACCATCCCAGAAGAACGACTGAACCATGGATCAACCTATTCATTGGTTGGTATGAGTTTTTCATTGGATCTGAGAAGGGGAAAGGAAATCACAAAGAGATCAAACACCCTACCTAGAGTTTGGATTGGTTGTTGAAAAAGGGAGAATTTGTTTCATCATCATTCTTAAATCCATCGATATTCGATCCAACATCCTTTCTCTGATTCATCATCGCTGATTCTCGATCTATCAGCATTCATCGGAGAGGGATCCTTATGAGCTTGTCAATAGAATTCTAGGTTTATGATAATTACCTAGAATTATATAACAAAGTTCATTTAAAAAATAAACCCTCGTTGTGTTATAATAAAATATTTATATTAAATATTTTATTACTGATACGTCCAAAAACTAACTTTCACATCTATCCCACACAGGATGATGTTAGGCCCTGTCTAAGGTAAAGTTTTTGTTCTAAACGCAACGGTTCCCTCAAATTTCAGATCCAAGAACTCATTTAGAGGTTATTATAGTTTGAATAAAAACTACCTTCACACTTTTTTAAAAGCTTAAAATTTTTCAACAAGTTGTTTCGGGAACACTGAGCCTCAGAATCTCACATTGTCTTAGCAACTTTTATTAGAATTTTACCATTTAATTTATAAAGAACTAGAGAAAATCTAAGTCATTAAATTATCCCCGCCTTAGGGGTTTACATCCCTGAAAGACAAAACAAGGGATACTCAACAAAATGTTGAGGGTACTAAGAATGAATTTGAGCCTCCTGCTTCCAAGTTATCTCCTAGAGATTAACATGTTACCACCAAATATGCACTAGAGGAATCAACTGCCCAAGAAGGATCATATCCTATCGATCTCGATCTCCATTGAGTACTCCACAAAAGTTGCTCCATCATCAATTTCTATCTCTCCACAGTTGATGATTTGTGATGGATCATTCATGTACCTTATCAATTGTGACACATGAAAGACATCATGAAAAAGGTAAAGAGGTGGGGGTAGAGTTAGGCTGTAAGCCACCTCACCAACTCTATGCAGAATCTGAAAATTGATGATGTATCTCGGAGCTAACTTGCCACCCCAAAAAATATATGCAATCCCTATCGAGGTGAGTCCTGAAAGAACACATGGTCTCCATCCTCGAACTCTATGTGCCTCTGTATCCTATCATTATATGACTTATTATAGATCAATGCAGTCCCCATCAAATCCTAGATGATCTATACCTTCCCAGTTGTAGCCTGGACCAACTATGGACCTATGAGTGCTGACTCTCCTAGATCATCCTAGTAAATTGGTGACCTACATGATCACCTTTAGAAGGCCTCAAATGGTTCCATACCAATGGTGGAGTGTTATTTATTGTTTTATGAAAATTTCACTAGAGGTAGGTGATCCTACCAACTATGAATAACGTCTAAGATGCAAGCACGTAGCATGTCCTCAAGAACCTGAATGGACCTCTCCATCTAACCATCCATCTGGGGATGAAACTCCATGTTCAAGAGTAACTGAGTTCCAAATGCCTCATGTAATCCATTCCATATATGAGATTTAAAATGAGCATCACGGTCTGAAATGATCATCGATGGAACTCCGTGAATCCAAGCTATCACCTAGATTTAGAGGCTTCCCAAGCTCTCTACTAGACTCTACTCATAGATCGGTAGGAAGTAGACTAACTTGGTGAGTTGGACAATGATCACCCAGATGGTATCGTTTCCCCTAAATATGCATGGCAAACTCATCACAAATTCTGTCGATATAAAATCCCACTTCCACTCTTTCACCACAAGTGGTTGGGTTAAGGTTTCTGGAACTTGGTGCATAGTCTCCACTTGCTAACAAATGAGGATTTGAGAAAAAAACTATGCCACTGCTTTCTTCTTCCATGGCCACTAGAACTGGTGTCAATGGTCTGTGTACATATTCACCCCACCCAGATGTACTACCAGAGGGTATGTGTGGAACTCCATCAGGACTTCCTCTTGTAACTCTACTAGTACAATTTTGCATCCTCTGAAAAGAAGGACATGCTCCTCACCTATCAAATATCCATTAGTTTCTTGCCCTGTGGACAACTGATCATGTTGGTTCTAACAATTGGTATCCCCTATATGTGACTCCCTAACATTATATAATAGTGGAAGGGTGATAACCATTGATAAGGGTAGGATGATCCATCTCTATCCACAAAGGATGTCTACAATGATGCCAATTGCTTCAACACCTCACTCAGTAACAACAAGATGGATCTCCTTCGAAGAGCATCTTCCACTACGTTACCCTTCCTAGGAATATTGAAAATATCAAAATCATAGTCCTAGAGAAACTCTAGCCATCACCTCGGTCTCATATTTAGATTCTTCTGAGAGAAGATATAATTGGGACTTTTGTGGTTAGAGTAGATAGTAAACCACTCACCCATCAAGTAGTGTCCCCACAACTACAATGTGAATACTTCCACTGGTAGCTCAAGATCTTGGGTAATTTAGTTTTGCTCATGTTGTCTCAACTAGAATGAGAAATAGGAAATCACCACTTTCCCCTTCATTAGGAGACAACCAAGACGGGTCCCTGATGCATCGCAGAACACTACATACCCAACTCCCTCCTATGGTAGTCTCAAGATGGGATCCCGCATCAACCTCTTCCTCAACTATTGAAAGCACTACTAGAACTTCTCTATCCACGTGAAGGGATTTCCCTTCTATGTAAAATCTGTCAAGGGTGCTGATACTCTAGAAAATTCAGGTGCTAACCTCTAATAGTACCCTTCCAAACCCAGGAAACACCACACATTGGAAACACTCTTGGGTGGATCCCAAGAAAGAACCGCCTCAATATTCACCGGATCCACTACAACTCCAAGCACTGAAATGGAATGTTTTAGAAAGTGGACCTCTCAAATCTAGAATTGACACTTCAAGAGATTCCCATAGATCTAGTGCTCTAGGAGTGTGTATGTGACCATACTCAATTATATAGCATACTCCTCCTCAGTCGCCAAGTATACTAGGATGTCATCAATAAAGACCACCATAAACCAGTCTAAGTAAGGCTGGAAGATCCTATTCATGGGCCTCATGAACACTACTAGAGAATTCTTCATTCCAAACAGAATCAACAAGTACCCATAGTGGTCGTACCAAAATATGAAGGTTGTTTTCACTACATCCTCATCCCTTATACAAAGCTGATGATAGCAAGACCTGAGGTCAGTCTTCGAGAATCACCTCACTCCCTTAATCTGATTGAAGAGGTATTTTATTCTCTTTAGTGGATATGTTTTCCTCACCATCACCTAATTCAGGCACCAGAAGTCCCCACATAACCTCAAGTTCCTATATGCCTTCTTGGAAAACAAAAATGGGGCCACCCATAGTGAATAACTTGGTCTCACGAAGCCCTTCCTTTGAATGTCCTCCAGTTGTACCCTCAACTCACGAATCTCCATGGGAGCCATCTGATATTAATGTGTAGATATTGATGCTATTATGGGGTATAGATCAATTCATAAGTCAACCTACCTATGGGAAGTTAATTTGGGGACATCGAAAGGAAAGACGTCCCCATACTCAACCATCATTGTAGGAAACTAAGGAATCTTATCATCCATTTCACCGAGGGTGAGAATAGCCAACTTATGAGTAATCAAATGAACCCTCTTATGAGTAATTCCATCCTGCACTGCATGCATTTTCATTTCACCAAAAAAGGAAAACCAGGCCCCATCACTGTGGACAAACTACACTCTACCCCTAAAATAGTCAATCTGAGCAAGGACTATAGATAGCTAGTCCATACCGAGAATGACGTCATAAGGCCTTGATACTTCTACGAATATATAACAACTGAAATAATCATCTCCAAGAGTAAGTTCACACTATTGGAACTAGTTTGGTATCATCAAATCCCCTCCCTTAGGAGTCTATAAGAATAAGGGTTGAGTCAACATTTCCACTAAAATCTATAATCCACGAATATGGTCTATGGTATGAAAATAATGGCTAGAACCTGTGTCTATCAAAACTAAAGCTAGGGTGGAAAAGATATAGATATTACCTCTAATAATCCCTAAATCACCAATTCCATAATCCTCCATCTCCTTCATCTATCCTCGTTTTGATCCACTAGCTCCCTGAACCCGTGGTAGTGGTCCCTCGACTATCTCCTAATCGTCCATACGGTGGGTTGGTCAATCTCGTTCTAGATGTCCCCGACCACTGCATGAGTAACACAACCTATCCTTAAGCTAAAACACTCTCCCTTGGGATCCCAAAACCACTGATCCTATGTTTTGGGGTCATCCCCAAGAGTGTTTGACCGTCTTGGTTCCCAGTTTCAGTTTTCGATTACCTACTACCAAACAATCACCTTTCTAGTGCCTACTAGTAGCTCCCACTACTGGAATTTGCTCCACCAGAAAGCTCTCTACTAGCATAGATCGCTCCAATACCTCATCGTATGTAGGGATGTTAAGGGATATCATGGATTCCTTAACCTCCTGGGGTATCTCCTACTCAAATGTATGATCCCTAAATTATGGGTATCACACCATATCCATGGAGCAGTGAAAAATATCTAAAAACCTCATCTAGTACTCTGCCATAGTTTGACTTACCTACTTCAGATGAAGGAGATATTATATGCAAACTGATCGTAACATAGGTGGGAATAAGTTCTCCATAAAGAGTCACTTAAATTCTACCTAAGAGGGAGTCACCTCATTGTGTGGCTGGTTCACTAAGCTCCACCATCACCCCACTAATCCCTAAAGAAGACTCGTGGCTAGGATTTCCACTTGGTCAGAAAGTGTCCTCACAAGATAGAAGACATGAGTAACACCCTCCATACAATCCTCAGCTAGCTGGGAGTCTATCTCACCCTAAAAACAAGGAGGTCACTACCTATGGAACTCATGCAATGCGCTCAATCTGCATGCATCCTCAGTTGGTAGCGATGTTGTAATTATTGATCGACTGGTGGTGGTATTGATTAGTCACTAAAAGTGGCTAATTTCCATTTTTAATATCTTTATATTAATTTTTCCAAAGTCCATAAACATTGTTTTTAGTTCATTACATAAATAGAACTTCATTTATCATCTTAAATGCAATTCATGTTTAAAATGAAAATTTGGGCCCAATCATTCATTTGTTTGTGGACAACATTATATTCATTTTCTGAATTTGATATTTTGGGATATGATTTATGGTCTGATGGATGAATCCTAAGGGAAGATGGATATTTTTTCTCAAGAATTCAGAAGTTTACTGGAAAAAGACTAATGGGCCTAAGGCCCATAAAACAAATGTGGGTCTTATAAACCAAGCCCAATTAAGTTCATATTTTTACAGTATAAAGAGAAATATATGAGGATAATTTTACTCACATATGGTCGGAGCTAATTTTGATGTTTTCATGATGATAAATGGATTTGAAGTTGAGATTTAAATGGTGGGCCCGACATTAATGCACATAAAGTTGTCCCACTATTTGGACCATAACTTCTAAACGGCTGCTCCAAATTTCTTGAAATTTGTAAAGCTCATAGAGGACAGAATGAAGAGAATATTTAGATTCTAATATGCCTCAATATTCGGCCTCCTTCAATACCAAATTCACACATTAAAATGGTAGATGAATCTGGACGAAATTTCTGGGTCAACATCGAAACGTCAAAATTCATTAATTTTCTCACCCTCCATTTGACTCTCTAAATTAATTGAGATATAATTTATTGTGGTGGGTGTATCTAAGTATAAAAATATGCCTATATAAGGAACTTATGCTGAAGGGAATGGGGATCGAATATTTTTTTTTGAATGGAAGTTTTTGTTTTCTTTGAATTGTACACTTTCATTTTGTAATCGCTTGTCAATTTCTCCCAAGTAAGTTCTTTCATTCACCTTCATTTAATTTATAAAATATCATCATCTTCTTCTTATTCTTAATTTCTTATTTCTTTTTCCATATCATATTGATACCGTTGCCTTAGGGAGTAAGGTTATTCACATTATCTTTTGTGAAACTCTTCACACAATGGTGGAGTGATTATTTTTTTATTATTGTTCTCCAATTCTACCATCATAAGTCTACTACCCACTTTCATTGATAGAATAGAATAAATGGAGGTATAATCCTTTAATGGGTTGATCCAAGGGAGTACCATGGGGTGAATTGGATTTTATTTCTTAATTTAAAAATTCTTAATCAATTCTATTTTTGAGATTTTAATTCAATGATTTAAGTTATCCTTTAAACTCACCAATTTTAAGGATACACATCCTGAGTGCTAAAACGATCCTCTACCTTGGAGTGCTCATCAATATGATCCTCCAAGTGTATAGGTGATTAGCCTTAGGATAGTTGAAACTCTAAATCGGTGAGTGATTTGGGATGATTGTATTTTGTTAAAGAAAATTCTCAAACTTAAGACATTGAAATAATTTAAAAATAAATTCATCCAATTCACCCCATGTGATAACCAAGGATCAACTCATGATTTTAAATTGAATTCACTTAAGTCTTTAAAATATCAAATAATCCAGTCAATTCAAACCAAAGTTGTCCACTTCATAGCCTAATCAACACCATCAAATCACTTTCTTAGAATGCATGTTTCTTAGGTTTCTTCTTAGGTCTCTGAGGATCGATAACCCAAGCCATACTACAATGACCGCTTACACTATACAACTTGGGTAAATTTGGGTGCAAAAAAAATTTGGTGCCATTGTCGAGGACCAAGTAAGTTACCTTAGAACATATTTCTTTTCTCCCCCATTTCTATTTTCTCATCCCAATTCTCTTATCTTTTCCCTTTCTTGCTTTTTTTTCTTTTGGAACAAGTCCACCTACACCCGCGATAACTCAAACAGATTAGTTAGGGTGGATAGTCTTAGGGCTGGGGAGTCAAGAAATCATAGAGGTTTGTTTCCATTAGATCCAAATATTCCCAATACTCCAGATTCAGAAGTTGAGTTTGATACAATGGATAATCTCCCACAAAACCAAATCATAAACCAGGGAGGGAACCGAAATAATGAGCAAGACCCTAACTTGGGAATTGTTGCAGACCCGACCATGAATGAAAACCTCACACCAAACTTTATTAATGCACCCTCATGCACTAGGCATGACAACATAGCATATACCCAATATGTTTTCAAACCCCATGTCCTGAACCACCTTCCAACCTTTCATGGGATGGAATCTGAGATGTATTACCTTCATGTTAAAAAATTTAATGACATTGTTGAAACCATGTGCCCTCCAAATCAAATTGAATCTTCTAAAATGAGAATTTTTCCTTTTTATTTATAGGACCAAGTAAAGAATTGGTTAAACAATTTGAGACCAGCATCCATTTACTCTTGGGACCAACTTCAACAAGAATTTTGTAAAAAATAATTCCCCCATCACAAAACAATTTCATGTAAAAAGATCATACAAAACTTTTTTGAAAGAGAGGGAGAAACATTCTATGAAACATGGGAAATATTGAAGGAAACGTTGAACATGGTACCGCACCATGGTTTCTTAATCCCAGAACAAGTGATAATTTTCTACGAAGGGTTGGTTCCTAGAAATAAACAATTCATTGATATGATGTGTAATAGAACCTTCAAAAACAAATCCCCAAATGATGCTTACAAGTATCTAGAAAATCTTGCTGAACAGAACCAAACATGGGGAACATCACCATACTATGAGAAGCCACCCAAATCTAGTGGAATGTACAATCTTGGAGAAGAATAAAACCTTAGAGCAAAACTTGCTGCACTCACAAGGAAAGTTGAGGAGATTTATCACAGGAAGATCCACAAAACCCAAACTATTGAGCTTTTCTGTACAATTTGGGACAAGCATGACCACAAGACTGATAATTTCCCAACCATTCCTTCCATCAAGGATGTTCCTTTAGGAGGACCACCAGAAGAAGTTAATGCAATGAACTTTCAAAAGCCACAATTCCCAAACACCTTCAATCCAAGGTATAATGACCATCCAGGCTTTCGTTGGAAGGACAATCAACAACCAACACAACAGCAATGTATCAACCCATACCCTCAACAAAACATTAAACCTCATAATCAGTTCCAACCACAACGGGTCCAATTCCAACATCCTCATGTCCAATATCAACAACCTATCCAATAACCCATTCAACAGCCAATCCAACAACCAAAGTATCCTCCTGGGATAAACCAACAAGCTCAAGCACCAACCCAAATTGTTACACAAAGCCTACTAGAACAGCTGTGCAAACAAATGGACAAAATGAACTCATAATTCAATTCAAGACATCAAAACTATAAAGGAACCCATGCCTACTCAGGCGGTACCATCCTCAAATTTAAGGGGAGAGACAAGTTTCACTCAAAAAACTCATGAACAACTAAAGGTTGTGCCTGTTCTAAGAAGTGGGAAATCAATTGAAAATCCTGATAAAATAAGTCTGAAACCATGTGAATATTCAAACTCTAATGAAAATCCAAATGAACCATAAGATCAAACTGAAGAAATTGATAACAATGTGAAAGAAACAACTCTTCAACAAACAACCCCACAACCTGCACCATTTCCTCAACGCATGAGGGGGAAAAACATGCCTGAATTGAGTGAAACATTGAGGGAAATATTCTCACATGTCAAGTTGAACATTCCACTCCTCGTTGCTATTCAAACCATTCCTGCATACTCAAAATACCTAAAGGACCTATGCACATCTAAAAGTAAATTCTCACATAAGAACCAAGTCCTTCTGGCAGAAAATGTTAGCACAACAATCCAAGGAACCCTTCCTCCAAAAATCAAAGACCCAGGATTCCCTTACATAAATTTTTAACTAGGAGAGAAAAAGGTTTTCAAATCCATGTGTGATCTAGAAGCCAGTGTGAACATCATTCCTTATGGTATGTATTGTCAGTTATGGCTCAAAGAACTCCAACCCACATCTGTCACTCTTCAACTTGTTGATCGTAGTGTTCGAGTTCCAAAGGGGATCTTAAAGGATGTTTTGGTGAAAGTTGAAAAATTCATTTACCCAGCTAACTTCATTATTCTAGACAATCACCCAAGATTTGGTCCTAGGTAAAAAATCCCCAATCATCCTTGGTCGTCCCTTCCTTGCAACAATCAATTCTGTTATCTGAGTTTGAAATGGGAACATGGACATCACCTTTGGAAACATGGGTCTAGAATTGAACATCTACAATAAAAACTCTCAAATTGGGTCCATACCCATTCATGACACAACTCTGGAAAATTTTTTCACATGAGGGAAATTTGTCTCCTTGGATTGAATCTCTTTCAGATAGCTCTATTGATGAATTTCTAGAATCACCAATCAATGATACCATGGTTGAAATCAATAACATTGAGTCCATACCCATTCATGACACTACTCTGGAAAATTTAGTGGATGAAAATTTTGTTCACAAGGAACCAATTTTGTCAAGAAATCTGAACAAAGAAACTGAGTTCAATACAAATTCTCATCCTTTCTTGGAAAGTGATGACCAATCTGATCATGAATTTAAGGTCTTACATTTATCACTAAAGTATGCGTTCTTAGGGGACAATCAATCCTTTCCTATTTTAATTTCGTTCTCTCTTGAAGTCGATCATGAGAGGATGCTTCTAGATGTTCTTAGGAGACAAGAAATCCATTGGATGGACCCTATCTGATATTCCTGGGATTAGCCCACTTATCGGGACACATAGAATTGTTCTTGAATCCGAGTCAAAGCCATGTCATCAAACTCAGCGGCGACTCAATCCTAATCTCATGGTAGTAGTGAGAAAAGAACTTTTGAAATTGTTAAAAGCTGATATCATCTATCCTATAGCTGAGAGTGAGTGGGTTAGCCCAATCCATGTGGTTCCAAAGAAGACTAGAATCGCAGTAATAACCAATAAGGATGGAGAGATTCTTCCAACAAGGGTCAGTAGTGGATGGAGAGTTTGTATTGACTATAGGAAGCTCAACTCTTGTACCAAGAAAGACCATCTCTCTAGGATAGAATTAAATGAAAAATCATCTCACCTTGATGTGTCTGATTCATTCCATGATAAAAACTTATACTCTATGAGTGACTGCCCTTGGTATGCCGACATAGCCAACTTCTTAGTTACACGAGTCATTCCAAAATTCTTAGGGACTCAAGATAGAAGGAAATTCTTTTCTGATGTCAGGCACTATATGTTTGATGATTCATACCTCTATAAGTTCTACCATGACCAAGTCATTAGGAGGTGTGTCCCAAAATCTGAACAAGAGTCCATCCTTATATTCTGTCATAGTGAAGCATGTGGAGGTCAATTTTTATCTATGAAAACATATACTAAGGTTCTTCAGTGTGGTCTCCTATGGCCTACCCTCTCAAGGGACTCATACACATTTTTTCAAAGCTGTCCTAGGTGTCAATAAGTAGGTTCCATCACAAAAAAGGAATCAAATGCCACTCACTCCATCTTAGTGATTGAAATATTTTATTGTTGGGGAATAGATTTCATGGGACTCTTCCAAAACTCTAGGGGATATATCAACATCCTCTTAGCTATTGATTATGTCTCAAAATGGGTTGAGGCAATTCCCACCAAGGATAATGATTATCAATTTGTGATCTGATTCCTAAAAGAGTATATCTTTTCTAGATTTGGAATTATGAGGGCTATAATCAGTGATCGTGGAACCCATTTCTGCAACCGCCCATTCTCTTCACTCATGTCTAAGTATGGAATTACTCATAAAGTTTCCACTTCATACCATCCTCAAACCAACGGTCAATCTGAGTTGGAAAATAGAGAAATTAAGAAAATTATCGAAAAAATTGTATATCCCTCTAGGAAAGATTGGTCCAAGAAACTCTTAGATTCCCTTTGGGCATATCAAATTGCTTTCAAAACTGTCCTAGGCATGTCACCGTATAGATTGGTTTATGTAAAATCATGTCATTTACCTGTTGAAATAGAGCATAAGGCCTATTGGGCAACAAAAAAATGAATTTTGACATTTCATTGGTGGAAAAAAAAGAGGAAACAATATCTTAATGAACTCAAGGAACTTAGGATGGAGGCTTATGAAAATTCAAGGATCAATAAATCTAAAGTTCAGGCTTACAAATCTAGAAATCTCAAAGTAAAACACTTTGAACTGGGAAAATGCATCCTCTTGTATAGTTCAAAACTTCATGTACACCCAAGAAAGCTAAGTTCTAGATGGTCCGGTCTATACCTAGTGAAACATGTGCACACTCATGGAGAAATAGAGATTCAGGATCCCACAAGTGGTCATGTCTTCAAATTCAACGGTCATAGGTTAAAACCATTCATTGAATCATTTAATAAACATGAAACCAAGGAGGAGTTAACTGATCTAACATATGAACCAGAGAAAAATTGATAGATTTAGGGTCTATGTCAGGCTAACGACGTTAAACAAAA
This sequence comes from Viscum album, assembly GCA_963277665.1. Lineage (NCBI taxonomy): Eukaryota > Viridiplantae > Streptophyta > Magnoliopsida > Santalales > Viscaceae > Viscum > Viscum album. Next base: position 213,085,043 of record OY728146.1, on the reverse strand, counting down.
TCATTTCACGGGAGGAAACCCATGGTTTTCATGTTTCCAATCATTCTGAATCATCTTTTGTTTTCTTCTTCTTCATTTTGGTATTTTTTTATAAACTGTTGACCTGTTCTTATTTTATGAGTAAGGATGGGTATGAAAGGGGAGCACCATATTCATCAGTGTCACACGGTGTGATCCTTGAGTAATATCTTACCCAGAAATTTAAAATAAGACAATGTATCATGAGTTTATTTTATTTTATTTTTATGTTTTTGTAGGTATTTAAAAAAATAGATTGTTGATATGTTCTTCTTTTATGGGTAAGGATGGGTATGAATGGGGAGCACCGTATTCATCTTTGTCACGTGATGTGATCCCTGAGTAATACCTTACCTTGAAAATATAAAGAAGACAGTGTATCATCAGTTTGATTTTAAAAAAAATATATATAGGGAAAACCATAAAAATGTTGTACTTGGTTTTAAATAAATTTTTGTGTTGTTTGTTTTTTCTGGTTTTTTCTTCTTTGTATGGTTCAGGGACTATTTTGGGTGATAAATGTTCAATCAAGGAGATTCCTACATCCCCCAAGAGATCAAAGGAGTAATCTGGAGCATCATGAACTTCAACTTCAAAAAAAACCAGGTGAATTTGTTCCATGTTTATCATTTTCAAATTACTCTTTGAACTCCTCTCTTACCCCCATTCTAACTTTTCTTTTCATTAAACACTGGGGACAGTGTTATTATAAGTTTGGTAGAGATGAAATAAAAAATGATTTTTTTATAAGAACATGCATGGAAAGAAAAATTCCATTAAACTTGAACATGATAACACACATTGCAAACTATGAAATTGGATATCGAAAAATTTGGATGCCTTGATTCTAATTTTAATGCAATTTTAAGTTCATGAGCATAGTTTTTGGAATGTGCGGTTGTCTGATGTGATTTTAAAAAGTTTACATTTTCATCCTCTTAATAGAAATTCCACAATGCACGTCTACTGGATCGTGGGTGTAAATTTGAGTTCTTGGGTCCCTTTCATTATAGCATAGGGTTTTGGGGTCACTTTTAGTTTAATTTGAGTATCAAAAAAAAACAAAAAACAAAAAACTTTATGACCACATAGAGCAATGTTTTGTCCAAATGTGTGGCATCCGGCACTTGGGGAGTGTGACTCCAGAGTTTTCTTGCCCAGATTTAGGCTTTATATCTCTATTGTAGAGCATGAAATTGACAATATGCATGGCATCCGGCCCTTGGGGATCATGACTCCATAGTTTTCTTACCCAGAGTTAGACTTTTCATATCTATTGTGGTTAAAAAACAAAATCATCAAAAAAAACAAAAAAAAAACTGATACTCATCTTAAGGTTTAATGTGATTCCCACTTAGCGCTTCCATTGTTTCCCCTTGAACAATAAAATAGACCCCATATATTTTATGATGCATAACACTTTATCATACTTAATTGAAATTGGATTAAATGTAGCGATGAATTTGAACAATGGAATGGGATTGGGCTTGGGATATGCGTATGGACCAAGATTTTTTTAAATTATTTTGATGGGTTTCATAATTTTTTTGGGTATGAGGTCTTTGGGTGAGCAATGTGTATTAAAATGTTTTGGGAAAAGGGGATTTGAATTTCATATTTGTAATATATTTTGCTCGGGACTAGAAAAACTCAAGTTGGGGGGGGGGGGGGTGTGATTAGTCACTAAAAGTGGCTAATTTTCATTTTTAATATCTTTATATTCATTGTTCCAAAGTCCATAAACATTTTTTAGTGCATTACATAAATAGAACTTCATTTCTCATCTTAAATGAAATTCATGTTTAAAATGAAAATTTGGGACCAATCATTCATTTGTTTGTGGACAACATTATATTAAATTGATGAATTTGAATTTTTGGGATATGAATTATCACTCTATTTGGAACATTTTATTTTTTAGGTCTGATGGATGAATCCTAAGGGAATATGGAGATTTTTGCTCAAGAATGCAGAAGTTTAGTGGAAAAATCATAATGGGCCTAAGGCCCATCAAACAAATGTGGGGCCCACAAAACAAGCCCAATGAAGCTCAAATTTTTACAGTAGAAAGAAAAAAATATGAGGATCATTTCTTTCAAATGTGGTCGGAGCTAATTCTGATTTTTTTTCATGAAGATAAAGGGATATGAAGTTGAGATTTAAATGGTGGGCCCGAGATTAATGTACATATAGACGTCCCACCATTTCTACCATAACTTCTAAAATACTACTCTAAATTTCCTGAAATTTGTACAGATCATAGAGAACAAAAGGAAGATCATATTTTTATACTACGACCACTCAGGATTCGGCCTCCTTCAATTCCAAATTCACACGTTAAAATGGTAGACGAATCTGGACGAAATTTCCAGGTCAACATCGAAACGTCAAAATCCCTTAATTTTCTCACCCTCCTTTTGACTCTCTAAATTAATTGGGATATAACTTATTGTGGGGGGTATATCTCAGTCTCCAAATATGCCTATATAAGGAGCTTATGCTGAAGGTAATGGGGATCGAATATTTTTTTGGAATGGAAGTTTTTGTTTTCTTTGAATTGTACACTTTCATTTTGTAATCGCTTGTCAATTTCTCCCAAGTTAGTTATTTCGTTCACCTTCTTTTAATTAATAAAATATCATCATCATTTTCTTCTTTTTAATTTCTTATTTCTTTTTCCATATCATTTTGATTCTATTTCCTTAGGTAGTGAGTTTATTCACATTATCTTTTGTGAAACTCTTCACATAATAGTGGAGTGATTGTTTTTTTATTGTTCTTCTCCAATTCTACCATCATAAGTCTACTACCCACTTTCATTGATAGAATAGCATAAATTGATGTCTAATCCTTTAATTGGTTGATCCAAGGGAGTATAAAGGGGTGAATTGGATTTTATTTCTTAATTTAATAATTCATAATCAATTATATTTTTGGGATTTTAATTTAATGATTTACGTTATCCTTTAACCTCACCAATTTTAAGGATACACATCCCGAGTGCTAAAAGGATCCTCTACTTTGGAGTGTTCATCAATATGATCCTCCAAGTGTATAGGTGATTAGCCTTAGTATAGTTGAAACTCTAAAACGGTGAGTGATTTGGGATGATTGTATTTTGTTAAAGGAAATGCTCAAACTTAAGACATTGAAATAATTTAAAAAGAAATTCATCCAATTCACCCCATATGATAACCAAGGATCAACTCATGCTTTTAAATTGAATTCACTTAAGTATTTAAAATATCAAATAATCCAATCAATACAAACCAAAGTTGGCCACTTCATATCCCAATCAACACCATCAAATCACATTCTTAGAATGCATGTTTCTTAGGTTTCTTCTTAGGTCTCTGAGGATTGATAACCCAAGTCGTACTACAATGACCGCTTACACCATACAACTTGGGTAAATTTGGGCGCAACCAAATTTTGGCACCATTTCTGGGGACCAAGTAAGTTACTTTAGAACATCTTTCTTTTCTCTCCCATTTCAATTTTCTCATCCCAATTCTCTTATCTTTTCCCTTTCTTGCTCTTTTTTCTTTTGGCGCATGTCCGCCTACACCCACGATAACTCAAAAAGATTAGTTAGGGTGGATAGTCTTAGGGCTGGGGAGTCAAGAAATCATAGAGGTATTTTTCCATTAGATCCAAATATTCCCAATACTCCAAATTCAAAAGTTGAGTTTGATACAATTGAGAATCTCCCACAAAACCAAATCATAAACTAGGAAGGGAACCGAAATAATGATCACGACCCTAACTTGGGAATTGTTGCAGACCCGACCATGAATGACAACCTCACACCAACCTGGACCAATGCACCCTCATGAATTAGGCATGATAACATAGGATATGCCCAATATGTTTTCAAACCCCATTTCCTAAACCACCTTCCAACCATTTATGGGATGGAATCTGAGATGTCTTACCTTCATGTTAAATAATTTAATGACATTGTTGAAACCATGTGCCCTCCAAATCAAATTGAATCTTCTAAAATGAGACCTTTTCATTTTTCTTTGAAGGACCGAGAAAAGAATTGGTTAAACAATTTGAGACCAGTATACATTTACTCTTGGGACCAACTTCAATGAGAATTTTATAAAAAATACTTCCCCCATCACAAAACAATTTCACTTAAAAAGATCATACAAAACTTTTTTGAAAGAGAGGGAGAAACATTCTATGAAACATGGGAAAGATTCAAGGACACCTTGGACATGGTACCGCGCCATGTTTTCTTAATCCCAGAACATGTCAGAATTTTCTAGGAAGGGTTGGGTCCTAGAAATAAACAATTCATTGATATGATGTGTAATGGAACCTTCAAAAACAAATCATCAAATGATTCTTACGAGTATCTTGAAAATCATGTTGAACAGAACCAAACCTGGGGAACATCACCATACTATGAGAATCCACCCAAATCTGGTGGAATGTACAATCTTGTAGAATAATAAAACCTTATAACAAAACTAGTTGCACTCACAAGGAAAGTTGAGGATATTGATCTTAGGAAGGTCCACAAAACCCAAACTGTTGAGCTTGTCTGTACAATTCATGACAAGCATGACCACAAGACTGATAATTGCCCAACCATTCCTTCCATCAAGGATGTTCTTTTAGGTGGACCACCAAAAGAAGTTAATGAAATGAACTTTCAAAATCCACAATTCCCAAACACCTTCAATCCAAGGTATAATGACCATCCAGGTATTCATTGGAAGGAAAATAAACAACCAACACAACAACAATGTATCAACCCATACCCTCAACAAAACTTTCAACATCATAATTAGTTCCAACCACAACTGGTCCAATTCCAACATCCTCATGTCCAATATCAACAACCTATACAACCAACCATTAAACATCCAATTAAACAACCAAAGTATCCTCCTGGGATAAACCAACAAGCTCAAGCACCAACCCAAATTGTTCCACAAATCCTACTAGAACAATTGTGCAAAACAATTTCCTGAAATTTTTACATCTCATAGAGGACAGAAGTACGAGCATATTTCTCTTCTAGGAAACCTCAGGATTTGGCCTCCTTTAATTCCAAATTCACATGTCAAAATGGTGGATGAATCTGGACGAAATTTTCGGGTCAACTTCGAAACGTCAAAATCCCTTAATTTTATCACCCTCTTTTTGACTCTATAAATTAATTGATATGTAATTTATTGTGGGGGGTGTATCTATGTCTCAAAATATGCTTATATAATGAGCTTATGCTTAAGGGAATGGGGATTGAATTTTTTTTTGGAATGGAAGTTTTTGTTTTCTTTGAATTGTATGCTTTCATTTTGTAATCGATTGTCAATTTCTCCCAAGTAAGTTCTTTCATTCACCTTCATTTAATTAATAAAAAATCATCATCATCTTATTCTTCTTAATTTCTTATTTCTTTTTCCATATCATGCTGATACCGTTGCCTTAGGGAGTGAGGTTATTCACATTATCTTTTTTGAAACTCTTCACACAATGGTGGAGTGATTGTTTTGTTTTATTATTCTTCTCAAATTCTACCATCATAAGTCTACTACCCGCTTTCATGGATAGAATAGCATCAATGTAGGGATAATCCTTTAATGGGTTGATCCAAGGGAGTAAAAAGGGGTGAATTGGATGTTATTTCTTAATTTAGTAATTCTTAATCAATTATGATTTTGATATTTTAATTCAATGATTTACGTTATCCTTTAAACTCACCAATTTTAAGGATACACGTCCCGAGTGTTAAAAAGATCCTCTACCTTGGAGTGCTCATAAATATGTTCCTCCAAGTGTATATGTGATTAGCCTTAGGATAGTTAAAACTCTAAATCAGTGAGTGATTTGGGATGATTGTATTTTGTTAAAGGAAACGCTCAAACTTAAGACATTGAAATAATTTAAAAATAAATTCATCCAATTCAACCCATGCAATTACAAAGGATCAACTCATGATTTTAAATTTAATTCACTTAAGTATTTAAAATATCAAATAATCCAATCAATTCAAATCAAATTTGGCCACTTCATAGCCAAATCAACACCATCAAATCACCTTCTTAGAATGAATGTTTCTTAGGTTTCTTCTTAGGTCTCTGAGGATCGACAACCCAAGTCATACTACAATGACCGCTTACACCATACAACTTGGGTAAATTTGGGCACAACTAGGAATCGATGGTAAACCACCCTGGATGTGTTATCTCTAGTGTGGGCCCTTGTATCGATGCATCATCATTAGTTGAATCATCCTCTTGATCATGCAATGGAATCTTGGATAGCTGTCTATGGGGAGGCATCCAGAAACAGATCAAGATGGTCCATGGTCAATTGAGTATACCTGGTTAATTGACTCAAGAAGGACATGAGAACACACCAAAATTCTATATGATTCATTTACCATTAATTTCCCTACAACCATTGTTTTCATGTATGGAGTCGAAAATTAGGTTTCGAGTGTATTAACACTTAACATTGTTTCCCCAAACCAACCTCAAAGACTCCCGATCCTTAAGTAGAAGTGATCTTTTCTAATACCACTCTATCATAAACCATCCTAGAGGTTCCCATTCCATGAATACCCTAATCCTACCTACAATAGTTCATGGGCTACTGACTAGCATCGAGTAGGAATATCCCACAAATGGGTGGCATTTTCCGAAGTACCTATACATAGGCACACAATCTCCATGACCAAAATGATGAAATGTAAGAACACTGAGTACACAATGCATGCATACACTATGATACCAACCACAGAGTAAGACAGTAAAAAATTGAAAAGTAAATATGGCTAAAATACAAGCCACTAAAGAAAGAGTCTAAAAAATTAAGTAGATAAGTTCCTAAAACTCATCTGTATAAAACACTACCTGAAGGGTGGGTGTAGGACAGCTGTCTGAAGTCGTTGGAACACACCTCATCTATCTGACCACTCTAAGAACCACCTGCTCCTGGTCCACCTAGAACTTCATCAAATATTCGGTCATCTTCACAAGACACAACACATGCGGGCAAGGTGCATTCATAGGTGAGTAAAACAATACTCATTAGGACACCCCGAAACCACAAATGAATACCACTAAGAAATACATGAAGTATACCACAAGTAAATAAAAAAAGTATACCAAAATGAAATACATGAAGTATACCATGAAGAAATAAATGGTATACCATAAAGGAAACACATGAAGTACAGTAAGGTCACACAGGTATAATTATACAGTACAAAAATTAGGATTTTTCAATCATGGTTCGTAGAACACCCAGTATCGATAACACACGGTGTGTCGATAACACACGGTGTGTCAATAACACACAAAGTGTCAAGAACACACGCAGTATCGATAACACAAGGAGTGTAAATAACACACGGAATTTCTATAACACACATATTTTAGATAATGCATAGAGTTTTGATAATTCATGCATCCCCCAAGTCATGTAGTCACTAAGTCACAGCCTACCGTAGGATTCTGCTCATAGCACTCTTATTCTGGAAGAACCTACTCCTCAATCTATTAGGTCATATTCAAAATTCCACAAAAAACTCACAAGAACCTTCACGTCGAAATGGTCACAAATCCTCAAATGTATCATCAAATGGATCCACAGTTTTCACATTACGACTACTTTTCTGAAAAAGGTCCGACCTGGGTCTGGTCTGGGTTCGATCCGACCCGTCGGACCCGAACCAACCAATTAGATGACCTGATCTGGTCCAACATAAACTTGTCCAGCCTACTTGGTCTACTAGACCTGATCTACTAGGTCTATCCTACCAGGCCGCTAGATTAGCCCGACTCCTCCTGTCTAGAAAGTCGCATGTGGTCAGCCCCGATAGAAGGCCTCCATGCTAATGTGGTGTCGAGCTGCATTCCATGCAAATGGCATTCCGCACTTCCTTCCCCATAGCCTCACCACTGTAGGTTCCTCGGATGTGGAACCGAGCCACGTCCCAGCTTGCTTCCAGGTACGTGGTCAATTTCGTGGCCCCCCGGTCTTCGTCGCAACCTCTTGCCATGTTCCGCCTCCATTGGTCATCCTATCGGTAGCATCGTCCTCGCACTCTTCCTAGACAAACCCCATAGGGCCACATCTTTCCTCCACTACCGGCCCTCCATCCTACCCTCCCACTCAACCTAGATCAAAAACTGTCACGCCTCTATGATGTTGTGGGGGTGTTGGATCTTCAGTATCAGGTTGTTGTGCCATGAATTAAAGGTACAACAATCATCCGATCATAAAATCACGAAGAACGAGAAGAACAGGGGAAAAGTAGAAGCACAAAAGCACTCGAAGGATGGATCTTGACCTTTTTTCATGTAGCCCTTGATTCATCTTTTTTAGAAGGAATAGTGATGAACGATAAGGATAATCACAATGATCTATGTCTGTTAGCCTCAAAATTTAACCATCCCAGAAGAATGATCGAACCACCAATCAACCTATTCATTGGTTGGTCTGCGTTCATCATTCTATCTAAGAAGAGGAAATGAAATCACAAAGATATTAAACACCCTACCTATATTTTGGATCAGTCATTGATAAAGGGTGAACCTGCATTTTCATCGTTCTTCGATCCATTCTTTGACTCGTCGTCACCAATTCTCGATCCACTAGTGTTTGTTGGAGAGATCTCCTTCTCTAATTATTAGAGAAATTATAGGGTTATGAAAATAACCCTAAATACTCTAAAAAAGTTCATTTAAAAAAAATAAACCATTACTTCATTTCAATAAATTATTTTTACTAAATATTTTATTACTGATACGTCCAAAATCTAACTTTTTTTTTCTGGTCCACGCTAGACGATGTTAGTCCCCAACTAAGGTAAATTTATTGTTCTGAACTCAATGGTTTGATTAGATTTATTATCCTGGAACCCTTTAAAAATTTATTTCAATTTAAAAACCTTACCTGAATGATTTATTAAAATATACATATTTTTCAATGAATTGTTCCAGGAACACTGGGCCTCATAATTTCACATCGTCTCAGCGACAGGTGTCAGATGTTTCCATATTAATTTATAAAAATAAAACCAGATAAAATCCCAGTCATTAAAAACACATACTTTATAAATACTATCCCATTGAAGATATTATTGAGATGGGTAATTTAAAAAACTTTTAGGCGCCTACAGAGGATAATATAGTGGATCTATTGAAGAATCGATTATCCTAGAAAAAACATGAGATTCATTTTGAGTGTCTAAATATTATATTCATGATAGATATAATGAAATGGTCATAAAAGTTTTATGATTTTATAAGAAATAAAATATCCATTTATTATTCATTCATGCATTCCACACTTGTTAATCATCAATAGTATAATAATAAAAACCCCTCAAAGTGTGACTTTGAGTTGTCCATAATCAAAGATCATCAAAAATTATTATGGATTCTGAATATATAAAAAAATTAGCATAATAGAATTATTATATTTTATATAAAGTAGATTCATGAGATAATAAGTTCAGACCTGTTATCTAGATTGTCCAAACAAATATGTCACATGGAATCTCATATTCACATTAATGTGCATAGGGTTTTATGATTATTATTAAATCCTTATTACCCAAGTTTGAAATGGTATTTAGAATGTCAGAAATTATAATTTAACACCTTTTTTACACCATCCTTGAAGTTGGGATAATCAAGGGGTGGTTAGGTATTTTATGGATCATGACATCAATAGAGTTTAACAAAGATAGGAATTTTCGACTTGTGGGATAAGAAAAGAAATATGGTCCTTTGATTGAGTATTTAGTGGAATTCATGGTCATGTGTATAAAGGTTATAAGTGATGTTCATATATACTAAGGATGAATGAAATGTGATGTAATCATTCTATGTGATCAATCTAATTTAAGAATTAAAAGTCTAAGAGTTTTACTAAACTACATTGATATCTACCATGTCTAATGGTCACTAAATGACTAATAATAATGTATTATATAAATATACATATGATTTATAAGAGGAATACTATGGTGGAAATGTTCATATATTTATATGAGTATATTTTATCGAGATTATGCCAAAACCCTTTGTATCTTGAGGAATAATGACATTTTTCTAGAGTTTTCACTTTTATTACATTTATGAATTCAACAATTCATATTTCTTATCAACACTAAAAATTCTTATAGATAATTAATTTACTGATTTAAGATTATAAATATGATTGTTTCAATTTTCAATAATAATAAATATCTAACAGGAATAAATTATGAGTAATATATGGAAACAATTAAATTTTGGAATTTGATGCTAGATCTCTTCTATTAAATTAATAGAGTATATATAAATGATGTGATCCATCCCATTAGTTTTAGTAGTGCATTTTTAATCCAAGATGAACCTTTCTTCCTCCCCATTCTCTATTATCTTGGAGGGGAAGGTGTTGGCATACCTTTGGAGTGTGGGACATCCTCATATATCATATATGTATTTTATTTGAAATCATACTACCTATGGATCCAAGAGATTGAGTATCATTACTTGGTGATCTTATTCAAGCATAATCCTTAGAGATGCAGAACACTAGACTCGAGGTACACATGCATGTATTTATTTTCATCATTCACATTTTGAATCCATGTTGATAGATCATGCTAGTTAAGGTGTTTCTTCTACTATTATGATTATATGATATTATAAAAAAACTCACTAGTTGTTAATTATGATATTTATTTTATGTTTTATAGGAAATAATGATTTCATATTATGTAGTTTACTATTTTAAAATCATTATCATTCAATTTAATTTTTTGGGTATGATACTAAGGGCATAGTATGCCCACTATATAGTCTACCCGCTATATAGTCTCCCCACTATTTTATTTTGTATTATGAGACACACTTGATCTCTTTTAGTTCTCTGTATTAGACTTGGTAACCTATTACAGGGTGTCACATCCACTTCCACTTTCTTAAAGGTAGTAAATCATGAAACAACCCCAATACTATCCTTCTATATCCCTAAAAAAATTTAGATTTAAATATTACAGTATATATTAGTCGATATTGGATATAAACCCCATTATAAATCATGATAATAACAAATGAACTCCATAGAAATTTTTATTATAAAATCTAATCATTCACGAACATGCAAGATAGAATTTGGATCCTATGTCTAACCAGGTATCTGATCCCTAAGATAATTCTTTTAATGAATATTATAGTACTCATAATATGTACCCTATATATATTTCAAATAATAAATTAAGGTAAATGTGATACTAATCAATGTCAAAACAACCTAACCCTACTCTTCTATTACATAAAAGTGATGTTTCAAGATAATATATAAAATTTTCACTCCTCTTTAGATTCATACACCACATGTGACTATGATTTCTTTGTAAGTTCGTCTTCAAGTGTGTTTACCATTAATTAATTATAGACTATTTAAATTTTTAAAGACTAAATATTATCCCCCTACATTCTCTACTTGATATTGAAATCTTTTTTAGATAATATTCACTTAAATCGTTTTTGATCAATGTAAACTGAAAAATTATTAGTGCTGACATTTAAGTTCACTCACTATTATCACCAACTTATGATCATTCATCAATTAATTATTCTCATGTGTCCTAAGATACTAAGGTCTAAGATCCACATATTAATCATTCTAAAATAGTGAACATCCCATTCCCACACCTAATACATCATAACATGCAATATAACTCTAACCTACATCGGTTAAGATAATAACAAGTCTTGATGTGAGTATCCTCCACAAATTATGTAATGTTGGTTAAAAAATATTATTCAGTAGAAACTTCACTCCCTTATTAATAAATCCATAATTATCACATCTAATAAATATTATTCTTTTATAATGTATCGATAATATCTAGAAATAGAAAAAAAAACGTCCAATCTCAAACGCATTTGTTGGTATACACTAAAACATAATTATACCAACCTTCTTAGGATCCACATAAATTCATGATTACGATATGATATAGCCTAGAAATATCTATTCCCTAGTCCAAAAGTTAACTTTTAGAGCTTAAAATAAATTCAACTCTCTCATAGTGTTTCTAGTACAATCATCAAATGATCCTAGCATTCCTCTTGTGATCGGGAATAAACTAAGATACTATCGAAAAAGATCAAAATAAAATATTAAATTTAATAATGGAAAATTTTATTCATCAGGGATATAAATATCATAAGATAATTAAATTTTCTATAATACAAAATAAAAAAATGTAATTATTTTAGAAAATATTATAAATTTTCTTTATAATTTTCTCATCTTTCACCTCGTGTTTCTAAAAAATAAACCATATTTCAATTTTAGAAAACTATCTAGTTATAGTAAATTATTTAAATAAATCAATGATTTAAGTTATAGGATACCTATTTTTAATATTTAATTAATTTTAGTTCTATTAATCCATGAAATGATTCAATATTTCATCTACATTATTTAAAAATAGTCCTAGAACACCCCAATATGATTTTTTTTCTAATAATACCTTTCAACTCCAAGTCATCAAAATTGAACCTTAAATTCCTAAACCATAGTCGGTTTTCTATGATATGGAGGAATCAGTATTATTATAGTACTATTTATCAATCAATAGTAAATGTAATACCCCTCTCTGGATTTAAACCTAATAAGTTTTCAAGAAACACATCAAGAAAATGGTCAATAATCAGAGGAAAAACAAAACAATCATCCTTATAAAATTCCATAAAGACCACATCTATCATATATTTGAGATAGATATGACCTTTCCCATGTGATGCCTCTCAATAATTTCATATAAATCTCATTCACTTGTAAAATTGAAATATTTTTCCATAGGATAAGAAAAGATCACTCACCTAAAATTGAAGCCTACATGCACTCAGAGGCAGTTCCACCAATACATACTAATAAACACATAAAAATTATCCATGATCAATAATAGTAAATCTCAAATAATTCCATAACCACTTATAATTATTAAATAAATGAACCATTTTCTAATATTCACATACTTCTTCCTTAGAGGAGTGTCTAATTTTAGTACATCGGGTAAATATTTAACTTTCGAACATAGATGGAACCTAATATGAGTATAAATGAAGAAACTTGATAGAAAAGTATCAAAAAATACAAAAGAAGAGGTAAAATTAACTTATATCATACCTCACATCATTGAAGGGCCCACTCCACAATTTATCATTTTTTCTTCACAATATAGAGTTATTTTGAATCAGAACCATTGAACTAAACCATGAATTACCTAAATAAATTGAACATAAACTCCCTAGCAAGGAAGTCCCTAGGAACGTATCCCCCACTACAACCAAACCTCCCAAATGATATTCAACCACTACTCTATAGAGTCCCTCCCATAAAAGAATGATATTCCTATGTCGGTATAGAACCTCATCCAATAACTCCCTGAATCACACTCCAATAAAATAATTTAAGATCATCATCTTATCAAAAAAGATTCTTTAATTTAGATATATTAAACACATATTCCTACTATGGCTTATTTGGCCATACTTTAATAACTTTAAAGAATTCCTTCCTTAAGAATAAGGTAATAAAAAACTCAAGTTTTGACCTCCTTCAAGATCACTAGCTTGGATAATCCTCTTACACCTCCTCTTCAAACCACACAAAGAACCACTTACAAAACACCTTGATGTTGAAACCATACTAACACTATAAAATCCTTTCAAATACTTATATGTGATAAGTGTTATATTTACTACCTCTATATTAAGTAATTATTGGAAAAAGACTAACTTAGAACGTAAAATATCAATACTAGAACATTTTAAACCCTGAAAACTTTAGATTTATCTCTCTACCTTAGCTTAGGGAAAAAAAATTCAAATAATTGAATTTCATAGTATATTTCATCCACATAAATTGTCTCTATTTTGTAACAATAAATTCTAGATCTTTATCCACATTTAATATATCAAGATAAAACATTTTATAAAAATAGTGGAAAATACATCCCATGATGGCCCTTAAATATTCTTAGTTTTCTCTATGATATCCCACAAATGTTGTGTTGAGCCTTTAAGAATAAATGCAGTCATATTTTCTTTATTGTTTTTTGGAGTTTTAATGAGATCAAAAATCATGGATACCATCTAAATACATTCTTCTACACCATATAGGCCAACAACACCATTGAAGGTTAGACGATATCATACATAATAATCATTGATGATATTTGGATTCTTGACTTCACCCCAAAGAATAATTCTTTCTATAGTACAATGACCATTGAGCAAACTCATCATTTCAACCAGAACATTAAAAGCCTCTACTATTGTATAATGTTCTGATTTACCCTCCTAAAACTCCTTAATAGGCCAAGTAAGTTTCATAATTATAAAAAAATATCATATGAGAAAAAATAAAAAAATTAAGTATCACATAAACAATAAACATATATCACACTATCCAATCCTACTCTGGAGTAGTCGATAAAAAATAATTTAAAATTACACATAAAAATTAGGGTAAAAATCTATTAAACAAAATAATTTATTCTAGTTAATTAAGGCACCGTTAAAATTTTATTTTACAAAAAATTAATACATTTATAGTAACTTTTGATTAACTAAATCCATTCACATACTAATTTTAGAAAAAACATAATCACCTTTTAGAACATATATGTTAGAATATTATATACCATAAATGATGCATGAAAGCATGCTATCTTGGCACCCTAGTCCATGAGTAAAAAAATCACTCATAACTCATTAAAAAACACATCTCATCAAAAAAATCCAATCAATAATCTTAAAAAAATAAATAAACACTATCGTGCAATATTTGGTAACTAGAAATTCAATTTTAAATGCACTCGTTTTGTGCACATATAATTGTTATCTCAAGTATCATTCATCATTCCTCATATCTACCAATATTCAAAAAATTAAAAAAATAATAAATATACAATATTTTTATACCGTCTTGTAACATACCATCCCATCATGACCATCTCATCGAGGTTAAGTATCACATAATATCAAGTATGTCCCCAAATCATTACAGGATGGTGAAAAGAATGAATGTATGCTAGAATCATTGGGGGTGATTTAAACTTTAAAAAAATAATAAAATATAAATAATAATAATAAATAAATAAAAACCAAGAAAAAATGAAATTAAAATACTCTAATATGAAAAATATTTTAACCCTTGGATATGCATGTAATATTAAGTAATCATACATCATAAAATCCAAAATTCTTCTAATGAGATATAAAATTAAATACCAATAAAAAATAAGTAGATAAAATAAATACATGATATCTCCCAAAATAAAGCTCAAAAATACCTCAAAACCTAGTCTTAATATAAACCTCTAACTGCTCCAACTCAATCATCTAACTAAGGGTATTTTCCTTTACTTTCACTATGAGACATAAAATCTACATGTATATGTAAAGTCTGTATACCTGGTATATAAGAGTTGGGTGATACTTCAACCCATGGATACACCTTGGATGAATGAGTCCATTGGATACTTCTTAGTGATCTTCATCAAACCCATGTTTTAAGATAGTAGATTCATCTATTTATGGTGTAAGGTACACATGTTCTTCATTTTACAGTTTACATCGTTTTCGATTCAAAGAAAGTAGATATTTTTTTAGGGTTTATTGTTGTATTAAACAACTAAAATAAGTTTTATTTGATCTTAAGGAAACCAATAGTGTTATCAAAGAAATTTTATGTGATTTTATTCATGAAATCATGTTTAAAATAATGTAATAATCAATATAATATTTGATATTGTAAACGGTGACATATATTTTCCTTTGAAAAATAGATATCATATTTGGTACTATTAAATATAATATGATTAATGAACTTTGACTCATATTATGATATCTGATCTCATAATATACAATAGGATCACATTATATGATATTGGACATCATAAAAAGTGAAATAGTGAAATTCATATAATTTTGTTATATCATGACTTATGATATAGAGAATCGTATTAGAAAATAGTTCCAATTAATTTGTTGATAAAAAGAAAATCATATAGCCTTAATGATATTGGTGTGTGGAATAGAATACGATTACTCAGAACTAAAATTATAAAACATGGATTACAACAGATACTTATATTATAAAATATGATTGATAGTATTTGGTGGCAATATTATAATTCATTGAGTAACAATCCTGGGAAACCATATAATTATAAAATTATATCAAGTATTATGATATAATTTATAAAATTGAATATGATATAGTAGAAAAAATGTTATTTTTTATATTTTCTTTATAAATTGAATTAGATAATTTATAAAATGTTAATAAATTATTAGGGATGTTATTTTTAGATATTTAATTAATTTATAAAGTTATTATAATTTAATTAATAATGAAAATTTTATTATTAATTTTTACATGTTTATGAATCCTTTATTAAATAGATATCCTATTATTAAATGAATTTTGATTTATATTTCATGAATTATAATTTTAATAAAAAGTGTATAAGGAAATTATATGGTAATTTATAAAATGTTTATAAATAAAAAAATAATTCAAAATATAAAAGAGTTTATATGAAATTATGAATTATTCATAACTATTAATTTGTAGTGTTCAAATTATTGGATTTATTAAGGAAAATTATATGAATCTTATTAAAATAGGATTTCATAATTGATATGATTAAGGTTAAAATAATATTAAATATGTGAGATTTTTATTATGTAAAAATTTTACTTAATATATGAATTGTTCATATATATAATAAAAAAATTTTATATTTCAATTAAATATCATGAATTTATTAATTCCATATAAATGATAATATGAAGGATTTAATATTGTAAATAAATATAAAGGGTTTATATTTATTTTATTATGAAATTTATGTAATTCATGTATTAATTATAAAGTTCTCATTATTTAATTATTTATAAGTTATTCATAAATTTATATCTCATGTCTAAATTTTTTAATTATTCATTTATTTAGCTCATTCCCTTCATTATTCGTAGATATAAATTGTTTCTATAATGAATGTATGTAAGCTTTAGTTTAAAGTGCTAAACTACTTTAAAATTTTATCATACATTTTATGAGTAGTTATACATTTAGCATGATAATTGATTTAGTTTTCTTCTACCTTGACATTGGCTTGTATTGGTTTATGATATTGAATTAATAAGCTAATTATAGTTTTTACATATTATGTATTAGAATTTGTATGTAATTGAGGTGTCTCTTAAGTAAAAAACCATCGTTAGAGATACTTTGAGTTAGACTAATCATTTTCCTATGAACTTTGGCCCCATCTTGAAAATTATGGGTTGGTTACTTGTCACTTGATGTTTACTATTATGGTTATTTTCGATTTCATCTGATTCAAGTCCTTTTCATGAATGGTTTTCATGTACCATATGAAATTTATGCATTTAGATATGTGTAAATATAAACGTTAAACTTGGGTTAGTGTCAAAATGTGTTGTTTAGGTATATAGTTGCACATAAATATGATTTGAACATGTTAATTTGATGAAATATTCAAAAGAAACCACTAGAAACATACGTATATGTAAATGGAACAAATTTGATAAGAAATTAAGATCATAAAAACCCCATGAAAATACTAAGGGTTTGATTCCTTCTAAAGAAAACACCTTTTAGGGCTTTAATAATTTAGTACAGTTAACCACAACTATTAGGTGCCCATGAGTTATCTTATGTAAGGTAAGAAAATTATAGGTGATCCTAATAATTAGGTATCTAAATATAAAATGGTTTTTGGGTTTCTCTTAGCTGGGAAACCTTGAGGAGTATTATACTAGAGGAATGGGGTTGAGTTAATCCACATTATTTATAATGATAAGGAGTTATCCACTCAACCATCAAAGATTCATATATGATATGATTGATATAATTGTCGGCCATATAAAATCATGGATTGTGTTATGAGCTTAATTGGGATGATTCATGATAAAATATTAATCTTATCCCACTAATGGATATGATGTGAAATTTAAAAGGGGTCATCATTTTAATGGGATCACATTTAATAAAATCCCTTATTAAATTAATTTAAAACATTATATTTATTTGATAAAATATTATATTATAGATAAAATTACATCATCGTCATCATTGAACATGACTTTGAGATCATTCGTAGATAATGAGAAGCTAAATGGAAAAAAAATTATATATTGGGACAAAAACCAAAAACTATTTCTTAGGAAATATGGAAAATCCAATGTGCAAGAGAAATTACTTCTTGAATAGCTAACTGATGAAGTTTATCAGCAATTGGATATAAATTCTTGAAATAAGTATAGAGTGATTCACTAGAGGTATAAAATGTATTATTTATGTAAAAAGTGACCAAAGCAAATTTTTTCTCTGCTCATGTACTTATAGTGATTTGATATGTCAATGAATTATATATATTAGAGGTATACTTGATGAATTGATCTGGAAAATGAATTTATTTATAATTATTTCCATAAAGGTTCTAAAAATATAAATGAGTTCAATAAATGTTTTCCATATATCCTAAACTTTTTTAGGATATATGAACTATTTATAAGATTCTTATGTTTAGGTAATGTATTCAATGTATATATTGGTAAAACCTTAAGGAAAAAAAAGAAGTTTGGAATTTTTAATTGTTAACACGGGTCATTGAAACCTGTAAGAAATATCAAGAATGTGGTTAGTGTTACAAATAGATGGAATTCCCCATAATACCTGAAGGGGTTTTTAAAATATGTGGAGAGTCCATGTCTACTATTGATATTTTAGAAATGAATTCCTTAATTTTAAATGGTATATAATACCAGTTGTGTATTTTATAAATGTTATAAATATACATGAGTTTAAAATAAAGGTAAAAATTTATGGTTCTTGTAGTTTTCATTCAAATAAAGTAGTAAAGTTTTATATTATGAATAATTGGAATTTAAAGGAATATTTCAATCTCATATAGATCATAATAAAAACCAAAAAAGAAAATAGATATGACCATGATTTAAAACCATGGTCGTAGGGATAAGTAACCCTGGTCAGAACCTATGACCATGATCATTCTAACCTTGGGGAAAATTATCATATAAGAAGGCCCCAAGACCTATGGCCACAAACATGACACTTGGAAATAGGTCTTTGGTAATTTTTTGTAGTAGTAGGATACATATAATTGTGGTATTTTTCTATATAAATATGTATATAACCATAGGAAATTCTCATAGTCTCATAGCCCATTCTCACACTCTACCCATATGATCTAGGTCATTCTCACATCTAATTATGGAAAAATTCTATATCACCCATAGAGATAGGCATATCCCACATAGGCCTATCATAAAATGCGATATTTACAGTAATTGTAAGTGACCCTATGGCCACAGAATATATTTTATCATGTATTCATGATAACATGTGGCCATGGTCTCTTTATTCAAGTCTATTGAACCGTGTTTATAATAACATTTTCTATTATTAAAATGATGTTGTGGCATCTAACGTTTTGGTATATGTCCACTAAGAGGTGATCTAAGTATAGGGGTCATAATTTGAACTCATTCATGCATCCCCATATGGAAGAGGATATCATTTATAATTATGGGTGTCTATTGGTACAATAGGGATACAATAGCTAAATATTAATGTAAAAAATGATAGAAGAAATAATGAAAATCATATACTTATAGAATTAACCATAAATAAACATCCAAGAAAGTGGTGATAAATAAATCAGAATAATCTATTATATATACCACAATCATATAAATTTTATTCAAGTAAAAGAATAACAACGAGAAAGGTAAGTCGCAAAAATCCCAGGATGAGAGACCTAAGGTGGCTGAAAGTAGTGGTGGCCAAGGGAATCCCCTCTAACTAGGTTGACTCCCTTTGGCTTCATGGTGATAACAATATGAAAACCAATGGGATCCAGAATAGGCATGTCAAGAGAAGTTAGATGGTCCGCATCTTTATTCCCATTGCACCAAGTATGGAGCATGCTCATGTTGCAGTTGATCATGCCTCTGAATTTCCTGATGATGTAAGGAATAGACAATGGGATAGGGCTAGTGCATTGCATAGATTTCTAAAAGATTTGGGAATCATTTTCGACCACCGATAGGACGATCCCATTTTTATGACCTAAGATGAGACCAGAAAACATCGCCTTGGCCTCCACCTAGAGGGAAGATCCATCACCCAATTAACTAGAGAACACCATGATGACCGACCCTGAGGGGTTGAAAAGCACTCCTCCTCCACAAATAAGTCCCATGTTGCATGATCTATTGGTATTCAGTTTGAGCCCATTGTTGGGTGGGGACCAATAGACCCAGTTACCTCTATTATTCATACTACCCAGAGGAGTGATATTATTGTGAGAATGAAGCCTTTGAAGGGTAGGCTCGTCCTTCTAGCTGCCAAAGGATCAAACCATATCCAAAAGGAGGAACTTATTTCGATGGATGAAACCCTGGACAGAGGCAATAGTTCATTCATACCTATCCTTATTCCTCACCTTCCAGATTGAACAGAACCTAGTGTGAAGGACCACAGTGTGTGCCATATACTATAGAACCTTCTCCCCCACTCCATGGAACCATTTATCAAGAAAAGGCATACCATCCAAGCAACATAAACTTGAAAAATTCCTAAAAATGATCCTGATTCCTAGCTGGATTTTGTACTCTTATGATCCATCCCGGTTATCTAAATGACCCATCGGTCATATGGAACTCTCCCTTATCATTTCTTACAAACATGAAGGTATGATCAGGAATACATAGTAGCCTAATCAGGTTTTGATTATAACTCAGTTGGACACTACCAAAGGTGTCTATAATCCTAATTCAATCTGAGTAATAAGTGAATGTTTATGTGCATAATAAATAAATGAAATCATTAAAATTAAACATGTCCATTCTCAGGTGAGATAATGATACCCTGAATCAATAATAACTGATTTTTGTTATATAATATGTATCCTCCCATAATGTGTTAATAATAATAAATAATAACCCCTCAAGGTTAATTCCATGTGGTCAAATGTGATCATAAAATACTATTGAACTCAAGGGTAATCACCTCACTGAATTTTAAGTCATTTGGAAACATTTCCATTTCCTTGGAGGATAATCCTAAGAAATCAAAGTTTCAAGAAATATTTTCAAAACTAAGAGGAATCACCCTGGGGAATTCCAAATTAGTTGGTGTCATCAGCGAACCTAAGGGGAATCACCCCCAAGGAGTTCCAAATTATCAAGCATCATCACCGAACCCAAGGGGAATCACCCATGGAATCCCAAATTAGTAGGCGTCGTCGCCACACCCTTTGAAAATTACCCCAATATATTCCAATAGTAGATATGATTAAAGTACATAGGAAATTCATTTATCCATTTTTAGAATTCTAGTTCAATATTTATCACACAAAAATTATTGAACTATGATCCTAGAGCATGTCCTAGAAATCCCCAAAAACATTTGTGATCAATATCTTAAGTCATGGACCCCTAGGGTCTCCCATATAAATAACCAAATTATGTCCCTAGTCAAGTGCAAAAGAAGTGGTTGATAAAGTCTTGATGAAACACACAAATGGTTACATATTAATTTTAAGTCACCCATAGGGTCGCCACTTTCATTACTATAATTATTCCTAAGTCAATATCACTTTTCAAGGTCACATACACCACATGGTTAGCTAATGTCATGGTGTAAACTCAATAACAGGTTGTTCATCACCCATTGAGAGGTTCAATTTCATATTCTAGGCCCCACAAAATTTATTTATTATTTTAGGTTCAACACGCAGAATGTAAAAAAACTAAACATCATACACACAATAAAAAATGATTAGACTTTGAGGGAAAATATTATAAACCAAATACCTTATACTAATAAATTATCACTCATCCAATACCAAAAATTAATTCTACATAAATAGGTAGAAATAGTAAAAATAGAATAAAAAAATTAGAAATAGGGAATATTAGAAAAAAATGGAGAGATATCACTTAACAGTGGAAGAAACCAAGAAAAAAAGGAGGCATAAGGTTATCTTTACTACTAGCTTACAAACTCAACGAATGGTATTCAATTTAGTGAATAAATAAGTGAGATATACTCTTGAAGGAGGAAAAAAACAATGGTGGAGGAATGCATCAATTATTATATATTTTAGGGAGACTTATATTAATTTTAAAACACCCTTATGAAAAATAATTGAATTTTAACTTCTAAAATAACACACATGCGGGTTTCATAGTGTGAACCATCAGTTCAGAACCAAACTTTTTGACATAGGAGGATCCTTCCCTATGTCCATCCCTTTTATGGAGTGAAGTAATGCATCACATCATGAATGAGTTGTAATCAACAGATTTCATCAATTGACATTTCACTTTGAACCTAAAGTCAACCTGATCCAATTTTGACCTCCAAAACCCTCAATACTGGCTAAAATAAATGTGTCTTAGAAAAAATTTAAAGAATTCATACATCTAAAGAGTTCAATGTTTTATAATATCCCCATTATAAAGTAGTTCTTCTTAGATATTTTATCTCAATAAACACTAAGCCTAGTTAGTAACAACTCTATCCATGATACCATATAACTAACTCTCTCTCTCTCTATAAACTCTCCATGTAGATATATTCATACTACCACAGCACTCTTACAAGAATAATTGTCTCACAATTGAGATCATATTTCACTACAGTCAACTAGGTGAACGGGATTCTCCTCGTAAATTTCATCAACCTCAAGCTCAATATCTTAAAAATAACCCCACACATAGGGTCCCACTCGTACTCCCTTGGCACAACACCAACTTCTTTTTCCTCTAGAACATTGATGCCCCAAATTGACTACTCCCTATATTTTCACATGGTGGACTCCCAGAATCATGAAATGAAAGGGGTTCACCTTTTGAACCATGCGATGAATAAGTGCACCCCCTGAATCTGGCAATGAACTAATTTGGGCATTCACTATCCACTTTTAGATGAACTGATCAAACTCTAAAGTCTCTTATAGGAAACTTAGCCTGATCATCATTGATTCACAAGCCTCTAACCAACATAGAGTTAAACTCCGCTAAGGTCGAGTGGTTCTACCAAGAACCACCAAATCCAAGGACACATTCTCTCATCATGTCCTTTGAGATATAAATTTTCTACTCGAGCTATCACATCCATTGTTCCCATTTTAGAAACTAAACTATATGCCTTATCTTGGTTACGATTATGGAACCCTACAACTAACCATCTCAACTAATCATAACCTCATAGGCCTGCACACCAAAACACTAATTATATTGACCAACACCACCAAGATTCCCCGCTCCTAGAAACATTTACAACTTTCTAATTTACCAAAATCAACTTGTTGGATGTTTCCATTTCTTTAGACCAGAATATTTATCACTCGATTATTCATATCAAAACCCAAAATATCCATTATGAGACTATTTATAACTCAATTCCATTTCTCAATATTAACACTAAAATTTCATTCTAGAACATTAAAGTTCCACATATGATGTTACCTTTCAATCCTACTTCTTGATATACTCACCCAGTCACACCAAATGACCATAACTCTAAAACTAGTGGTAACCAAATATTAGTCATACTAATTCCTCACAATTTTTATCAACTAACTCCCATACTTATGTTCCTTCCATTTTTTCATATAAATATAACTATTATACCAAAATTATTTCATAAAACCACAACCGCCTATGGGTTAGGTTTATCAATATATCCCTTCTGATGTTTACTGAAAACATACCAAAATAAGCACCATGTGCTCAAAAAACCATGAAATGATCCCCAATATAAGACTTCCTTTTTATAAATCTATGATAATGATCCTACCTGATATCCACCATCATATAAACACAAGAACTCTCAATCCCTGCTCGTGTTTCTTGAACAAGTTCTCAACTCGATATCTACTCAAGACTTTTAATAATATCATGATTCCCCACACAACCACCTTCCAATTCTATACATAATATTCCACCATTCACCTAATCTTGATAGATCCAATTCATGGTCTACAACCTTTATCTCCATCAAAGTAATCTCACATTTATTACACTATAGTCCTTTCCTAGACCCACTAGTAACTAAAAAAAATTCCAGTGCTCAAATAATTGTAGATGACACACTCACTAGATTTTGGATCCATCACACTATGTGACTTGACATTCCAAAAAACCAAAAGGTAGTCAAACTACATTCCACTTTTCACAAAAGGTCACAACTCATACTTCATATGAGTGGAACATCTCAACATCACCAATTATAAATCACACCAAGGTCATTTTATCATTGTTTAAAAAGACCTTGTATCACAAATTCACCATCCTAGAAGTATCCAATCCAAGATAATATACACTTGGCCATCCCCTATAAACCCTATTTTCTTACCAACACATGTCACTACCTCAAGGTTCTACACCCTTTGCCTCTTTAAACTCAAAAAAATTAATCTGATACCTTTATACTATCATTTTTTATAGGATATTCAACTTATCCCATTAAAAACCCATGATATCACTTTGAAAGGTTAGGGAAAACATATGATTCTTAAATCCCACCAGAACACATCGATAGTTCTTAAGGTCCTAACCCCAAGGCATCTCTAGGGACCAAACACATATATCCCTAAATGGTTTATCCACATGCCATGTGGTATCAAATACAACCATTATTCATTTTAATCTATAATCATTGTCGTGCCTCAAGTGCCACTTAGCTTTTTCAACTCAATCTCTATATTCTAAATATTTCTCAAAATTTTCCCATCAACATGTTTCACAATACATCTATATCCAACCAAATCATATAAAATGACAAGATTACCTTCATATGGTTAAGATTAGGTTTCACCCATCCTCCTACCCTATAAGTTTAAAAAATATCACTCACTTAGTATATGGTAAAATATTTCTTATTTTAACTTCCTATGGCAGTGATCAATAGTTCATCTTGTCAACCAGGCATACTCTATAAGTATGAATCCCAGTGTTACTTTTTTACCATCTGACTCAACAAGATTGAGTCATAACCCATCAATTCTTGGATCACACATCTAATAACCTAGTTGACCAAGTTCACTACATGTAAAATTCATCTTGTCAAAAGCTTCTAAGTCAGTTATTCTTTTTCCACAAGCCTAAGGTATTTCACTTGTGATAAGGCCAAATTCGTGATCCCCTATAATATCCAGAATTAATAAAAAACAAGAAATGTCCACCCAAAATATTCCCATTTTAAATTCAACCATCTAGGTTCACAAAAACAACTAGTTTTGATATTTAATAGATCATACCCTTTGATATCTAGACACAAATCAAAACATCAAGGTTGGTAATTTACATAAATAATAGATTAAACATCTACATGCCTATTCAAATTATTCATTATCTTTTTTTACATCAATATCAAGATAATAAATCTATCATTATTCTTTTTTCTAATTAATCTATAATCTTGAGCTAAACCTTCTCTTGGGTTATCATCGTAAATTATATTTATCTCCAACAATTTCATGAAGATGAACAGTTACTCAGACCCACCGCTCAACTCACCAATATCCTAATCCCTAGATAAATATTGCAAATAAAAAATAAAATAACACACCCCTTATAGGTTTTTCAAACACACATACACAAATAATCTCACAAAAAATACAACTTCCCACTCTAAATCTATCCTCAACTCATATACCTAAAGAACATAGGAAACAATAGTGGTTGAAAACATGTCCCATCCCTCCTCTCAATCCATACCTCAAAAGGGTATCACATACAGGTTAGATTATAATCTACCCAACCAAATATTAGACCAGGGATAAACTAATAAGGATTATAGATAGTCATATCATACCACAATTCTCAAAGTCATAGTTCAATTTAAAGTATCAAGAAGAATAGCATCCTTCTGTCATATACACCTCATATTATAAAATCAACATAACCTGGTCTCTCTCACTATCTGCATTTACCCATTCTCAATATCATTTCATACACAATATGGACCTATATTAGACCACATTTCCATTAAAAATTTATAAATACCATAGTTTGAGGAAAGCAACAAAAAACTTAACACCCTGGTATTCTATTCATGTCTTATCATAGAAAACTCATAGTCTTGGTTTTATCAATAGCCCCATATACCGATATACAGGTTCAACAAAATGTACACATGTCACGACCCGTCCTCGGGGCCCGTGCCGTGACTACCCCAAGCCCGCCTTCCATAGGCCAGGGGCTGGCGACTAGCACCAAGGCGTAAATTCCCGGTGAACAGGGAAGGCATTGCCTTTATAAGTAACATCCACCACAGAGTCAGCAAGCAGAAGTAACTACAAAGTGCGGAAAAGTAAAGGGGGCCGGAAATACAAGCCCAACTGTAAAGTACAACTGAAAAGTAAAGTACAGCAACTGAAGAAAAGACGGCGGCCTCGTGTCGTCCACTGGTAATCCCACCTGAAGGGTGGGTACAGATAGCCTCCAGGCTCCTCGGGTCCCACGTCCGCTCCGAGCACGTCCCGCCCAGTGGTCCACCTCCAGGTACCGTCCTGCTCCACGCCCCAACCGTGATCAGCACTGTCCGTCGTCTGCAACCAACACAATAAGGTGCGGGCATAGCCCGTGCAGGGGTGAGTACAACTACTCAGTAAGGACCCCGAGACCCCCGAAGGTCTCCCGAAATCCACAAAGGATATAGCACAAAAGAAAGATGCAATCACGAAGTAACATCTGACTCGACTTAGGTATATGCCCATACATATACCTAAGTCCCCAATTCTAGCTCTGCTCACGAGCTCAAGAACAACTCAATCCATAAAGGAAAGCAAGACTCAAATCCACAAGGAGAGTAAACAGTAAATCCACATAGGATAGTTCAACACAATCCACAAAGGAGAGTAACATAAGATTCAGCTCAACCAGGATTTTCATTATCGAAACCGTAAATGTTGAAGAGCCCCATCTCTGAAGTGTACAGTGGTCCTGTCACGACTCCGGGGTACTGCTCACTAACCTAAGACTGCTGAAGTACTCCTCCTGTCGAGTACCGCGGGTCTGCTGCCAACTACCGGGCGCTCCGTCCGCTGAGGGTCTGCTGCCAAATACCGGGCGCTCACCCAGATAGCCTACTGAGGTACTCCTCCTGTCGAGTACCGCGGGTTTGCCGCCAACTACCAGGCGCTCCGTCCGCCGTGGGTCTGCTGCCAACTACTAGGCGCTCCGTCCACTGGGCTAGTCGACTCACTCCAAGTCGAGTCGGTCAAGCAATCATCAGGTCTCAGTCATTTACACGGTCTCCGTACTCCGCACGCACGTCTCCACCGTCGCGGGTCTGTCGCTACAACCAAGCGCACACACTCCGTAGAGTATCGCGGGTCCGCCGCTACAACCAAGCGCTCCACCGCCAAGGGTCTGCTGCTGCATCCAAGCGCACCACCACTGTCAAGTACCACGGGTCCGCCGCTACACCCAAGCGCTCCACCGCTCAAGGTAAAAAAGAAGATTCAGCTCACACAGGTTCGGTAGCACTGTTCCACGTAGGATCGCTGAGTGCAGTAGTCGACGCAGTCCACTGCGGATCTCTTGCACAGTCGTCGCCGCAGTCCACGAAGGATCTCTGCTCTTCCGTCGTCGCAGTCCACGGAGGATCTCTGCTCTGTCGTCGTCGCAGTCCATGGAGGATCTCTGCTCTGTCGTCGAAGCCACAGCCAGCACTAGGGTTCCCGCACTTAGCGAGCTCGTTTAGGAGGGTCCGCTCCACGAGCCGAGAGGCTGATACATCAACTGACACGTAGTCCGAAGTTGATGTATCCAAAAGTTCCGTATCGACAACAGAATCTCAACGCAACAGACGGCGCGTCAATCGGACGCCCGGTCTGAGAGTTATTGGCATTTTCGTCCCAGGGGCCCGGTTGGTTTTTAGGGCAAAACCAACCCGACCGTACTCCGCCTGTATCCGATCCTCGGGCGGAGTATGCCAAAAGTTCCGTCTCACTTAGAGGAATTCAACGAAACAGACGGCGCGTCAATCGGACGCCCGGTCTGTTAGTTATTGGCCTTTCCGTCTCACACCCAACCTGGGAAACTTCCCAGGAGGTCACCCATCCTGATCACTGCTCTAGGCCAAGCACGCTTAACTACGGAGTTTTAACTACGTAGACTCCCGAAAAGGAAGGTGCACCTTGAGTATAGTATACCGAAACGACCGTCTCGATCCAAGGATCGCGTAGCCGCTGACGGTTCGTCAATCGGAGGTCCCAGGCCCAAGATATGGGCGAAAGACCGAAGAGGGCCCGAAACGGGGGTTCTGGGTCCGGGGCGACCCGGCCCGAACCCCCCCTGGGGTCGGCCGAACCGGGTCGGCCCGACCCGGCCCTACCCGGCTAGGCCGGGTCCGGTCCGGCCTGGGCGCGGCCCGGCCGGCCGGAAAGGCCGGCTCGGTCTTCGGCCGAGCGGCCGAAGAGCCGCCGCGGGTCAAACCCGCGGCTTTGGGAGAAACGCGGCCCGCGCGGGCCGCGTGCTGGTGGCCGGACCGCGGACGCGGTCCGGCGGTTCGCCGCCGCCGCGGCTCGGCCGCGGCGGACTCCTCCGGCGGCGCGCCGGGCGCCGCCGTCTCCTTCCACGGGCCGCCGGAGATGCTCTGGTGGCCCGATTTCTTTCCCGTCTGCGCCGTTGCTCCTCCCGGGGGACGATCTTTACTGCGGAATCAACAAAATGACCTTGCCGCACGGTTCGTCGTCGTCCGCCAAATCCGCACAACAAAAGAGATCGGCGGAGGGTTGCCCGGTCTTGTTCGTTAGACCCGCACCCTCCGCGTTTAGTCAAAATCCACGGGAGGAATAATCAGCAACAATTTTAAATAAATCAAATTGTCGGAGATCATGTTCTTCACTTTAAAAGAATAAACACGGGGAAAAAGATAAATTAATCCAACATCCCTTACTTGTCGTCGTCGTCGGACGAGAGGTCGTCGCGGAATTGCTCGTCGCGGAAGAAGGGGGGATCGTCGCGTCGTCGCGGTATCCGGCGTCGCGTCGCCAATCTCCGGATCAAGATCAAACGGATTTAATTAGTTTAAATCCGTTGATATCGAAATTAAAACGGGAGAATTCAAATGATTCGTTTCTCACCTTAGTTGCCGAACGAGGATCGGCCGCAGAAGAAGAGGCGTCGCCGAAGAACGTCGCGGGTAGGGCTCGTCGACGTCGCAGATCTTGGTGTGCGTCGTCGAATTCCGTTCGCCGGCGTTCTTCACGTTCTTCGCGTTCTTCGCGTTCTTCGCGTTCTTCGCGTTCTTCGCGTTCTTCGCGGGGAGAGTGGAGGTTCAGAGGAATTGCACAACGATAGCAATCCTCCAAAATACACAAGTTGTCTATTTTATTATTTTGCCAACAAACGCAAAACGCGTAAGTAACGACCCATTTAATTCGTTGAATTAATTCAACGAATAAAACAGACCATTTAATTCACGAAATAAACCGCCCAATTAAATGGTCTGTTAAGAATTTAAGAAAACGAGTCGGTTGACTTTTCAGTTACTTTGACGGGTTTTCGTGGGTGCGTTACTTAGCGAAAGAAACGGCGGGGCTCGTGCGGGCCCCACCGCACAAATATCCTACCAAGGGGGTAGGATATTTCTGGATAGCCTCCTATCCAGTTCCACTCAGTTCAAGCCGCCCTTAAGTGGCTTCAAGTGGCTTCCAAGCAGCTTAAGTGAAATAAAATAAAGTTGTCGCACAAACTTTATTTTATTTCTGACTTAAAGCCGCAAAATTTAAAAACCACGTCTGAGCAAACGCAACTCCGGAAGAGGAGTTTCTAAGCAAATACCGGCTCTGCGATTTCATCGGTGCCCTCAGAATTTGATTCCGGGCACCGGTTCAAAAGATAGAAAAACCCGCTCGTCCGTTCACTGAACGTACCCGAGCCAAACTTCGGAAATTGATTCCGGGCACACCGGGCCTCGGAATCAGGTGCCGTCTGAAGCTGCGCTCTTGTAAAATTCCAAAGAAAATTAAGAAAAAAATTTCCTTGAAATTTGCGGGTCTTTACATTACTCCCACCTCAGGGCTTTACGTCCCCGTAAAGAAACATCAAAAATTAGGGGAACAAATGGGGGTACAGAGCACGCATCTGAGCCTCCCGCTCCCAAGTGCTCTCCTGGAGGTTCCCGTGCTGCCATCTGATGCGCACAAGAGGAATCGACCGCCCACGTAGGACCCGCTCCTGTCGATCCTCGATCTCCACTGGGACCTCCGCAAAAGTCGCCCCATCGTCCACGTCCAGCTCCCCAAAGTCGATGATGTGCGTCGGGTCGTGCACGTATCTCCTCAGCTGAGACACGTGGAAGACGTCGTGCACCCGGTGCAACTGAGGTGGTAGAGCCAGGCGATAAGCCACCTCTCCTATCCTGCTGAGGACCTGGAAAGGCCCGATGGAGCGTGGAGACAACTTGCCGCCTCGGCCAAATCTCCGTAAACCACGTCGAGGTGAGACACGCAAAAAGACGTGGTCACCATCCTCGAACTCTAGTGGCCTCCGCCTCCTGTCAGCATATGACTTCTGCAGGCTCTGAGCTGTCCTCATCCTCTCCTGGATGATCTGGACCTTCTCTGTCGTGGCTCGGACCATCTCTGGTCCCACAAGAGCTGCAAGATTTCTTCTTTGCCGAAAAGAGAAATCCGGTCTCATCCTCTGGATGAACCACATTCTTTGCCTAAAACAGTCAATCCTAACATGGATGATACTAATCCATACCAAGGATGACGTCGTAAGGCCTCGACGCTACTACTAAGAGATTCAACCGTTACTCTCGCCTCCAAGGGTTGAGTCACACTGTCGGCATCAGTGTGTGGTAACTGGGTCTCCTCCAGTAGACGTCTCACAAGTGAGGGTCAAGTCAACAGCCAAAACTGGAATCTCCAAGTAACATCACGAAAGAGGACAGGAACGAAAAAAAAAATATCACAAGGGTATGCGTCTTTTATTATTGCAGCTCATATTACAAGACGCTACACAAAAGCAACAAGGAACCAGAAGTACAAAGGATGTATCCACTAGTTCTGCTCCTGTCCATCAGCTCCCAGGGCTCCATGATCGAAGGCCTCAGCTGCCTGAAGCTGAGCTCTCCCCTGCGGTCGGGGTGGACCTCCTGGTGGTGGTGGTGGTAGAGCCTCAAAGCGTCGTCCACCACCTGCTGCTCGGCCAGCTCCTCTACCTCGTCCGTCTCCTCCCTGCAGACCGCCACGGTCGAACCTCTGCCTCTGCCTAGGTGGTTCCTCAACCGTCTGCTGCTCCTCCGCATGGCGGGTCGGGCAGTCACGAGCCATGTGACCAATTCCGCCACAGGAGTAACACTGCCCACTCTCGGCACGCCTGGCTCTGACTCCACCCCGGCTTCCCCGCACAACTGAGCCTGAGTCGTGCAGTCGGCCACTGGTAGGTCTGGTCTGCCTGGAACCCTGAGTCATCTGTCGGCTACCTGCTACCGAAGACTCCGCTACGTGCCGCCCTGCGGTGGGTCTCTGTGCTGGTGTAGACTCAGCAAGGAAGCTCTCGATCAGAAGGGCCCGCTCTAGCACTCCCGCCTGGGTCGGAATGCTGAGGGAGATCAGCGACGCCCGAATCTCCTGTCGCAAGCCCTGCTCGAAGGTCCGGGCCCGGAAGAAGGGGTCCCGTACCATGTCTGTCGAGTACCGAGAAAGGCCGGTGAACCTCGCCGCGTACTGAGCGACCGTCATGCTGCCCTGCCGCAGCTGTAGAAGCTCCTGGATACGCACCGCACGAAGGGTGGCCGGGACGAATTCCGAGCGGAAGAGGCTCTCAAAGTCCGTCCAAAGAAGAGATGCCTCATCGTGCACCTGGAGCATCAAGCTCCACCATCGTCCTGCCGCCGCCTGCAGGAGGCTCGCCGCGAGAATCACCATGAGATCCGCTGGTGTCCTCACTAGCCTAAATATCCGTACCACCGCCTCTAGCCAGTCCTCGGCGGCCTGGGGGTCCGCCTCACCGCGAAACCTGGGCGGTCGCTGGCTCTGAAACTCATGCAGTGCCCTGAGGCGACGTGCATCGTCAGCGTCTGGTACTGGTAGCATCGGTGGCTCGGCGGGTAAAGCTACCGCCGGTGCCACTGCTGGCAAAGGGCCCTGCACCGAGGCCTCGTCGCTCGGTGGGCTGCCGTCGCGCCCTACACTCGGAACCCTAGCTGGCTGTCGTCGCGGGGCCATCCTGAAAAGGAGAACAAGAGCACCATAGTCAGAACAGTATACCTGGTGAGCTGGCACAAGTAATCACAAGGAAAACTTGAGACTTTCATGAAGCAGATCAGTATACCCGGTGAGCTGACACAAGTAATCACGAAGAAAACATGAAACACACATGCAATCAATGTTTTCGTGCATTAAGTCAGAAATCAGAAGTCAGGGTCCTGGTGTATGGATACGTCGGCCGCCGCACCAACACTGGACTCCCTGGACTGATAACCACACTCAATACGCTAAACACTATTGCTTCACACAGAAGAAAGAACAGAGTCTGCGGTAGAACCGACCACCTCTGATACCAATTTGTCACGACCCGTCCTCGGGGCCCGTGCCGTGACTACCCCAAGCCCGCCTTCCATAGGCCAGGGGCTGGCGACTAGCACCAAGGCGTAAATTCCCGGTGAACAGGGAAGGCATTGCCTTTATAAGTAACATCCACCACAGAGTCAGCAAGCAGAAGTAACTACAAAGTGCGGAAAAGTAAAGGGGGCCGGAAATACAAGCCCAACTGTAAAGTACAACTGAAAAGTAAAGTACAGAAACTGAAGAAAAGACGGCGGCCTCGTGTCGTCCACTGGTAATCCCACCTGAAGGGTGGGTACAGATAGCCTCCAGGCTCCTCGGGTCCCACGTCCGCTCCGAGCACGTCCCGCCCAGTGGTCCACCTCCAGGTACCGTCCTGCTCCACGCCCCAACCGTGATCAGCGCTGTTCGTCGTCTGCAACCAACACAATAAGGTGCGGGCATAGCCCGTGCAGGGGTGAGTACAACTACTCAGTAAGGACCCCGAGACCCCCGAAGGTCTCCCGAAATCCACAAAGGATATAGCACAAAAGAAAGATGCAATCACGAAGTAACATCTGACTCGACTTAGGTATATGCCCATACATATACCTAAGTCCCCAATTCTAGCTCTGCTCACGAGCTCAAGAACAACTCAATCCACAAAGGAAAGCAAGACTCAAATCCACAAGGAGAGTAAACAGTAAATCCACATAGGATAGTTCAACACAATCCACAAAGGAGAGTAACATAAGATTCAGCTCAACCAGGATTTTCATTATCGAAACCGTAAATGTTGAAGAGCCCCATCTATGAAGTGTACAGTGGTCCTGTCACGACTCCGGGGTACTGCTCACTAACCTAAGACTGCTGAAGTACTCCTCCTGTCGAGTACCGCGGGTCTGCTGCCAACTACCGGGCGCTCCGTCCGCTGAGGGTCTGCTGCCAAATACCGGGCGCTCACCCAGATAGCCTACTGAGGTACTCCTCCTGTCGAGTACCGCGGGTTTGCCGCCAACTACCAGGCGCTCCGTCCGCCGTGGGTCTGCTGCCAACTACTAGGCGCTCCGTCCACTGGGCTAGTCGACTCACTCCAAGTCGAGTCGGTCAAGCAGTCATCAGGTCTCAGTCATTTACACGGTCTCCGTACTCCGCACGCACGTCTCCACCGTCGCGGGTCTGTCGCTACAACCAAGCGCACACACTCCGTAGAGTATCGCGGGTCCGCCGCTACAACCAAGCGCTCCACCGCCAAGGGTCTGCTGCTGCATCCAAGCGCACCACCACTGTCAAGTACCACGGGTCCGCCGCTACACCCAAGCGCTCCACCGCTCAAGGTAAAAAAGAAGATTCAGCTCACACAGGTTCGGTAGCACTGTTCCACGTAGGATCGCTGAGTGCAGTAGTCGACGCAGTCCACTGCGGATCTCTTGCACAGTCGTCGCCGCAGTCCACGAAGGATCTCTGCTCTTCCGTCGTCGCAGTCCACGGAGGATCTCTGCTCTGTCGTCGTCGCAGTCCATGGAGGATCTCTGCTCTGTCGTCGAAGCCACAGCCAGCACTAGGGTTCCCGCACTTAGCGAGCTCGTTTAGGAGGGTCCGCTCCACGAGCCGAGAGGCTGATACATCAACTGACACGTAGTCCGAAGTTGATGTATCCAAAAGTTCCGTATCGACAACAGAATCTCAACGCAACAGACGGCGCGTCAATCGGACGCCCGGTCTGAGAGTTATTGGCATTTTCGTCCCAGGGGCCCGGTTGGTTTTTAGGGCAAAACCAACCCGACCGTACTCCGCCTGTATCCGATCCTCGGGCGGAGTATGCCAAAAGTTCCGTCTCACTTAGAGGAATTCAACGAAACAGACGGCGCGTCAATCGGACGCCCGGTCTGTTAGTTATTGGCCTTTCCGTCTCACACCCAACCTGGGAAACTTCCCAGGAGGTCACCCATCCTGATCACTGCTCTAGGCCAAGCACGCTTAACTACGGAGTTTTAACTACGTAGACTCCCGAAAAGGAAGGTGCACCTTGAGTATAGTATACCGAAACGACCGTCTCGATCCAAGGATCGCGTAGCCGCTGACGGTTCGTCAATCGGAGGTCCCAGGCCCAAGATATGGGCGAAAGACCGAAGAGGGCCCGAAACGGGGGTTCTGGGTCCGGGGCGACCCGGCCCGAACCCCCCCTGGGGTCGGCCGAACCGGGTCGGCCCGACCCGGCCCTACCCGGCTAGGCCGGGTCCGGTCCGGCCTGGGCGCGGCCCGGCCGACCGGAAAGGCCGGCTCGGTCTTCGGCCGAGCGGCTGAAGAGCCGCCGCGGGTCAAACCCGCGGCTTTGGGAGAAACGCGGCCCGCGCGGGCCGCGTGCTGGTGGCCGGACCGCGGACGCGGTCCGGCGGTTCGCCGCCGCCGCGGCTCGGCCGCGGCGGACTCCTCCGGCGGCGCGCCGGGCGCCGCCGTCTCCTTCCACGGGCCGCCGGAGATGCTCCGGTGGCCCGATTTCTTTCCCGTCTGCGCCGTTGCTCCTCCCGGGGGACGATCTTTACTGCGGAATCAACAAAATGCCCTTGCCGCACGGTTCGTCGTCGTCCGCCAAATCCGCACAACAAAAGAGATCGGCGGAGGGTTGCCCGGTCTTGTTCGTTAGACCCGCACCCTCCGCGTTTAGTCAAAATCCACGGGAGGAATAATCAGCAACAATTTTAAATAAATCAAATTGTCGGAGATCATGTTCTTCACTTTAAAAGAATAAACACGGGGAAAAAGATAAATTAATCCAACATCCCTTACTTGTCGTCGTCATCGAACGAGAGGTCGTCGCGGAATTGCTCGTCACGGAAGAAGGGGGGATCGTCGCGTCGTCGCGGTATCCGGCGTCGCGTCGCCAATCTCCGGATCAAGATCAAACGGATTTAATTAGTTTAAATCCGTTGATATCGAAATTAAAACGGGAGAATTCAAATGATTCGTTTCTCACCTTAGTTGCCGAACGAGGATCGGCCGCAGAAGAAGAGGCGTCGCCGAAGAACGTCGCGGGTAGGGCTCGTCGACGTCGCAGATCTCGGTGTGCGTCGTCGAATTCCGGTCGCCGGCGTTCTTCACGTTCTTCGCGTTCTTCGCGTACTTCGCGTTCTTCGCGTTCTTCGCGTTCTTCGCGGGGAGAGTGGAGGTTCAGAGGAATTGCACAACGATAGCAATCCTCCAAAATAGACAAGTTGTCTATTTTATTATTTTGCCAACAAACGCAAAACGCGTAAGTAACGACCCATTTAATTCGTTGAATTAATTCAACGAATAAAACAGCCCATTTAATTCACGAAATAAACCGCCCAATTAAATGGTCTGTTAAGAATTTAAGAAAACGAGTCGGTTGACTTTTCAGTTACTTTGACGGGTTTTCGCGGGTGCGTTACTTAGCGAAAGAAACGGCGGGGCTCGTGCGGGCCCCACCGCACAAATATCCTACCAAGGGGGTAGGATATTTCTGGATAGCCTCCTATCCAGTTCCACTCAGTTCAAGCCGCCCTTAAGTGGCTTCAAGTGGCTTCCAAGCAGCTTAAGTGAAATAAAATAAAGTTGTCGCACAAACTTTATTTTATTTCTGACTTAAAGCCGCAAAATTTAAAAACCACGTCTGAGCAAACGCAACTCCGGAAGAGGAGTTTCTAAGCAAATACCGGCGCTGCGATTTCATCGGTGCCCTCAGAATTTGATTCCGGGCACCGGTTCAAAAGATAGAAAAACCCGCTCGTCCGTTCACTGAACGTACCCGAGCCAAACTTCGGAAATTGATTCCGGGCACACCGGGCCTCGGAATCAGGTGCCGTCTGAAGCTGCGCTCTTGTAAAATTCCAAAGAAAATTAAGAAAAAAATTTCCTTGAAATTTGCGGGTCTTTACAACACACTAGGTCCACATCATATATATTTATATATATACATACATGTATATATATATATATGATTCATTGTATCACACATTCATATTTCACCTTAGCTATAAATATTTATTTACCAAGGGTCTCAGTTAAATGAAATTTCAATTCCAATTTATAGAGTAAATATCTTTATAAGTTGTAATTTTCATTTTATTTAACTAGAGGTACATAATAATTGGATAAATGATCATAAATACACTTTTATACATTAAATTTAGCAATAAAGTTTTACAATTGAGGCTTAATTAAATGAAATTTTCATTAAAAGTTATAGATGAAAATGATTTATAAGTTGTAATAGTAATTTTATTTAGATGATTATTCATAATAATTAAGGCAAGTGATCATATGACATGATTTTATCTTCTTAAATATTGGTTAAATAAGATTCCACCATACATTTACATAGGAAAACCACATATAAATGGATGAAGGTACTTTACATAACTGAACCATATCCCAATCCCGGAAACCATCCATAATAAATCATGAAAATGGAATGTTAATCCTACATGATTAATATGATGAATATACACACACGACAAGAGGGAAAATTCCGTAAACCAGTAACATCATAATCATGTGTATCACTCAAGGTGAAATATGTTAGTAGAAAATGAAAAATAATATAATACCTGGAAATATAAACTTAATTTATATGTGGAATGAGCAATACTTGGCACCAATTCCATACCCTGTACTAAAAATGCCTTAAATCTTGTCTACTTTACTAAAATAGTAAAAAAAAAGTTTCTTGATAAAAATTTATGACATATTCCCCTCCTATCAATGACTACTAAGTGATGACCGAAGTAGAGGGGTTTCC
The DNA here is from genome assembly GCA_963277665.1 of Viscum album. Classification (NCBI taxonomy): domain Eukaryota; kingdom Viridiplantae; phylum Streptophyta; class Magnoliopsida; order Santalales; family Viscaceae; genus Viscum; species Viscum album. Next base: position 213,047,649 of record OY728146.1, on the reverse strand, counting down.
ATTATGATCTCAGGTGTGCATCCCCATACTACAAAGGATACTAACTAGAAGTATGAGACTATGGTGGTATGATGGGGAGACTATACTTGCATATCAAAGAAAAAGAATAATCAAAATAATTAAAATCAAATACATCCATAAGAATCAGTAAATAGACATCCATACAAGTATTGTTACATAAATCAATAGAACCCATGAAATATCAAAATGAGACTATCCAATGCATGTTAGGAAATCATACATTATCACCATGATATATAAATTAAAACCCAAATACCAAAAGAAAAAAACTTGGAAAAAAAATAAATGGTTCTAAGTCCTAGCCAGATCCCAAATTCCCATGATCCATTGTAACTGTCCAAATCATGCAATGGCCATAGGGGGATTTCTCTTAACATTCCCTATAAATATGAAGTTATGTTTATATGTAATACACTAGTGCAAGAAAGGTGTGAGTGAAACTGATTAGGCCGACACCAATGGAATTTATAAGTATAAAATATTTTGATCAATAAGTTCATACTAATGTGAATAATAACTAAAGGAAGGTATTATAAATAAACCAAGTTTATTCCCTGGTTCCATGGTGATTCCCTAAATTGACAATATCACCTTCACCCTAATCCATATGTCTTTTTTCAAAAAAAATCAATAGGTGTAAACCCCAACCCCTCAAGGTTAGTCCCAGATAATCAAATGTGATCAAGAAATACTATCAAACCCAAGAAGAATAACCCGGATGCATTCCAAGTCATCATGAAATACTATTAGTTCCATAGATAATAATCCAAGGAAATAAAATTAATTCATAAATACTATTTAATCTAAGGATAATCACTCAGAATAATTCCAAATTATTAGGGTTAATCACTGATCCCAAGGGGAATCACCAATCCCAAGGGGAATCACCCCAAATAATTCCAAAGAATCAGACGTCATCTCTAAACTAAAGGGTAATAACCCTTTGGTGTTCAAAAGTAGAAAATACCATCATTAAAAATAAGGGAAATCACCCCATGGCATTCTAACAATAAACATGATTAAAGTACATGGTAATTTTTTTTACCAATTCTATATATTCAAGTTCAACATGTATCATACAAAAATAATTTACCCAAAATCTTAAAGCATGTTCTAGGCATCTCCAACCACATGTACAGTCAATTTCTTTATTCATCACACCCATAGGGTAACCATTTTAATTACCCAAATTATATGCCCAGTAAAGCACATCAAAATTGGTGCATAAAGTTCCGGTCACACACACGTGGTTACCTCTTAAATCTAGGGCACCCTTAGGGTCACCATAATCATTACCCAATTTAATACCATGTAAGGATCACTTCCCAAGGTTAATCACACCCCATGGTTGGCCAAAGTAATGATCTAAACTCACCAATGAGCTATTTGTATCCTTTTGAGAGGTTTCATTTCAAGGTATAGGCCCCACAAAAGTTATTTATAATTTTAGGTCAAACTTGTGGTATGTTTCTATGACCACACCTCAAGAACATAATAGAAAAATAATAATTTTAGGGAAAGGTTTATAATCTACCTACCTTATACTAATAGATATCCACTCATCCAATACCATCCATTGATTTGTTATAAACTGGTAGAAATCAAAAAAGTAAAAAAACATTAAAAATATGTAATATTATACATAAACAGAAAAATATCTCTTAATAGTGAAAGAATGAAAGAAAAATAGGATACATAACGTTATCCTTATCACTAGCTTCCAACCACAACTAACAACATTCTATTCAATGAAGAAATAAGGGAGATCCCCTCTTGAAGGAGGAAAACCCCATGGGAGAATTTGTTGGGAGTTCTAGTCAATAGGGTGACCTCTATCTATTTTATAAAATCCCCAAATAAAAAAATTAAATATAAAATTTTAAAAAACACACATTATGGTTTCAAGGCATGAACCATCGATTCACTCCATGAGTTTTTGGGGTAGGGGGATCCCCTCCTCAATATTCCACATTCATGGCGTGAAGTAATGCTGTATTCCATGAATGAGCTTTAGACCTACCTCATTGTCACCAAAGTCATCTCGGGCTACTTTTGACCCTGAAAACTTTCAATACTAACCAAAATAAATGCATCCTAGAAAAATTAATAGTATATATATCTTAAAAAGGGCTAGGGTTTTACATATATGTATACTTATCTCAATAATTTTATATAATAGGAGAATATATTTATTAAAATATATATATTTTTTAAAAAAATGATAAAATTTTTTGATACACATGGTTTATGATTCATAAAAAAATATAAAATATTTTAAAAGAATATAAGGATTAAATAAGATTTATCTAGGATATATATTTTATCTGATGTATTTGTTAAAATATGAAGTAAATGGTTCACACCACCCATTATTATAATATTTTAAAGAATAAATATTCTTCTTAGAATAATGATATAAACACATATAATACTATATGAGAGATGTTTGGTAATACTTTATTTGTTGGTTATTCACACAAAATATAAATAATTGTTATTTCCTAACACTAGAGATTTTGTGTATCATATTATGATATTATATAGAGAATATAGTTTTTAGGAGGATAGTGGGAGTATCTTTGGGATAAGGTAATTTAAAAGTTTATAAAATAAAAGATTTTATCATTCATGATTCAAAGTGAATGTCGCTTTACATCCTAAAAAATTAAGATATGTTGGAAAAGATAAAACGATGTAAAGAGTAACATTTTCTTACCATGATGATATTAAATAAAAATACTAATGTTTTAAAATATAATGATGATGAACTTAGAAATTGGTCCAAGTATAAAAAATATGTATTAAAATAATAACAATGTATATTTTTTAGAAAAGGTTTTTGAACATCTTTTCAAAAGTTTAACACTAGGAATATGATTCAGAGTATCATCATTATTCAAAATAGTTTTAAGGACCTAGACCGTAGTATCATAGATATAGTTACTTATATAAATACATTATCACGTTTATATGAAAGTCGTATCTTGAAGAAACTAATATTTTATTATTTTTTTTAAACAAGATAAAAAATAAGTTCAACGTTACAACTTTAAATGAAATATATAATAGAAATTCCATTAGAAACATATATGACTCATATATTATCCCTAAAAGTCATTCATAATATTCTTCTATATAGCCTATGGAAAATAAAACATAATAAATGGTTGATCTTAGATTCTTAGTAAGGGTAATTAATACAGCGCAAGTTATCATAAAAAACACTAGGCATGGTGAACAACTAAAAATACATGCCTTTAAAAATATACTTGATCAAGAAATGGAAGTAATGAAAGATAATTATATAAGTCCATATAAATGATCATAAGAGAATGAAACATAAACATATATATTATACTAGTTGAATAATCACATGGTTTATCAATTAATAATACCATTACGAGGGAATACATAATGTTAGACATCTGAAACATATTGTCAAGGCCTCAACCAAGATGTCTCAAAAATATTAGGTTAAGGCCTCAGCCAAATCCCAATTATGTTTTGCCTCATGATACCCACCAATGAATTTAGGGTCTATAGAAGGACCCACCATAACTTTGTAAGTCCAATGTATTCCTCATAAGAAATGGGCTAAACATAAACAACTTGAACATATGAAATAACTTTCCCCAATATAAACACATAAACACTAACTATTCTGAGTAGTATGGTGAATGGTATCAAGATAGCACATTCACATTAAAACTAATCATAAACCATTTAATAAATTATGGTAGATTATAAACATAATATATTAACCTCAATAAGTCATGAAATTCAATATAGTTTTTGAAATAGACAAATATACTCTAATAAAGTCATCGAGTAATTTTTTAGATAAATACACTTTTACATTGAAAAGAAGAGTTCTTTTGGAAAAATATTTTCATAGAACAAGAAATAAACTAAGGTAGTTTTTTATGATTAAATGAGTGGTTTTAAAAATATAATTGTGGCTTAAAATGGATTATATATCGCACTTAAAAATAGGTAATAACTTGAGAAGTTCTCTTGAATCGAGCTTGTTTATCAGGAAGAATAGAGAAATATCTTTATAAAATATTTTACTCCCCATAAAATAAATAAGGATTATGATTGAAACACATATATAGAACCTTAAAAAAAATTATGAGGATTAAATATGAATAATTAAGAATTTAACTAGGACTAGGAGAGACAAAGAGTAACTTGAAAGAAAATAGAGGTTTAGGTAGAAAACCCTTACCTTATATCTGAATGAGTTCTGCACTTAACCTTAAATTCCTAGATATTCAAATTAAATCAATTAATTAAATAATTAATAACATTATATAAATTTATTTGATTTATTATAATTTTATTATGTTAATTTATGTCATTTTTTATGAGTTATACGATACAATTTTATCACTCAAGAGTGTTCTATTCCTTGGTCTTCATGATCGGTATACTTATATATGAGTAAGGAAGTTCATGTGGAATTGGTATAATTCTCAAGAATTGAATATATATGATACTAATAAATATAAAAACTATTAAATGGTTTTATATTTGATTTGGTTATATGGTAAGAGAATGATTTATTAGATAGAACATTAGTTATAATCATTTAGATTATTTTGGCGATATTTCAATTATTATGTACTAGTTTTGTTGTATGAATTATTGTTTTGTATATATATTGGTTTCAAAACATTAAAGAAGAAATGATATATATTTTATAATATTTTTCAACCATAAAAATGGTTTCATGACCATCCTTTAAGAATAACATGAAGAATGGAATATTGTCTTCCATGAAGGTTGTAAATCGGCACCCTCCAGATGATGATTTCATTTTTAAAATAAAAGAGAGAGAGGGAGAGAGATAGTAGTTTGTGGAAGGATATTCCATTAACATGATATAATTATAGTATATAGATGATAATAGAGTTATCATGAACATTTTTATAGAGTATTTGATGAGATGACAAGAAAATAAAATAAATTGAAAATGAAATTAAAGGGAAATAAAGAGGGTTTACCTCTTGAAATATCCTCCTTGATAACCTCCTTAAGGGAAAGGGTTTTGGTATTTGGTCAATACCAAGAGATTCTAGATGTATGGATAGACTAGGGAAGATTATTTGAGTATAAATTTTAGAATCTTAAAGGATTAGAAGAGTGATGAGATGAGGAAGTGAGTGGTGGGTTTTATAGTGGAGGAGAGGGGTGATTTTTGAATATCTTATTCATTATTTTATTATTTTACTCAAGAGAAGAAATAGTGTTGATTATTATGAACAAAAATATTAATAATTTCCAATGAATTTTGACCAAGTGTTCTTACATCTGTGATTCCTAAATGAATAGTATATTTAGCTTCTAAGGTATTTATACCATAAGTTACCATATTTTACTATTCACTAAAAATTCAACTATTTTATAAAAATCCCAAAAATTCACCATAACCATTTTTGGACATTTATAATTTATAAATATACTCCATATTATCAAAAAAAAATCTAAATATTTAAAATTTATTTTTTAAATAAAATCATTATTTACATGAAAAATAAAGATTTTAATTTTTAAACTAATATTATAACACTTTCATAAATTAACTAAGTTCACATAAAATTATCCTAAAATTATTAAGAAACAAAATATTTATTTCGGAATACATTTTATAAAAATTAATTTTATTTTAAACCAATTTATTATTTTAAAATTGTAATTAAATATTTATTACTCACAAAAATACCAACACTTAATTATTAATTTATAAAATATACATTGTCATTCATAAGGTGCATAAATTTTATTTATACTTACATGGGTGAGGTTACTATTCATAAGGGTGCATTATTATTCATAAGGTTTAGGTTACTATTCACCAAAAATGTAAGTTGATCCAATCAGACATTAAATATCTTACTAGTCGCAACTGTGTATGTTCATTTTTTGAAATTAAAAAACACAGAGGTGTAAAAATTATGTTTAATGGATAGGTTATAATAGAAAAGTAATGTTTCACAAATGCTTAGAGTTTCATGTATCACATTCTATATTAAATTTATTTGTAAAACCTTGGGGTGTTACATTCTTCCCCCTTAAAAAATTTTCTTCCTTGAAATTTACAAAATGTAACTTCATAAAAATATTTTTGTAGGTCTTCATCATAAGTTCCTCAGCCGCCCACATTGCCTCTTCAATTTTATGATTTTTCCAAATTACCATTACCAGTCAAGTCATCTGATTCCTCAACACGTGTTCTTTAGTGTCCATAATCTGGATATTCTCTTCACAATAAGATAAATCAGGTTCTAATTATATACCTTCATAAGTGAGTGCATGTGTGGTGTCTAGCATAAAATTACTTTACAGAGAGACGTGGAACAAATTTTTTACCTTAGGGAGGCTAGGAGGCATTTCCAAATGATCAGCCATAGCTCCAATTCTCTCTATAATTTCAAAAGGACCAATGTATTAGGGGCTCAGTTTCCATTTCTTCCCAAATCTTATAACACCCTTCCATGGATATACTTTTAAGATAACATAATCTCCCACTTAAAATTCAAATCCATACTTTGATTATTAGTATAGATATTTTACCTACTTTGACCTGCTTTGATAAGGGTTTGAGTAGTCTTTAACTTCACTGGTGTTTCCTCCACAAGCTCTAGGCCTACAAGCTTCCTTTCACCATATTTATCCCAACATGTTGGTGTATGAGAACTCTTTCTGCACAATGCTTCATATGGTTCCATTTGACTAATTTAAAGGAAACTATTATTGGATGAAAACTCTACCAAAAGTAAATATTGATCCCACGTACATTGAATGTCACGACCTTTCCCCCAGGTCCCATGTCATGACTACCCCAAGCTAGCCTTCCATAGGCTAGGGGCTGGAGACTAGCACTGAAAGGCATATTCCCTAAAATAGAAAGACAATGCCTTTAAACCTATATGAACACACGGTTTGAGAACACAACAAGAAGCAACTATAAAGTAAACTATTGTAGTAAAATAGTGCTGAAAGTAAAAGGGTCCGGAAAACAATCCCAACTGTAAAAGTAAAAGTACAAATGAAAGTACAGAATAACTAAATGAAAAAGGAAAATAGTTATTAGGTCATCCTCTGAGGTTCCTACCTTAAGGGTAGGTACATATCTCCTCCAATGCACTCCAAGTCCGCTTGTCTCCTCTGTGTCATGTCATGTCGAATGGTCTACCTCCGAGCATCGTCCAGTCCTAGCTACCTCAGCCTCAATCAATGGTGTACGTCATATGCACAAGACACAACAAGGTGCGGGCGAAGCCCTTCCAGGGGTGAGTATAACGATACTCAGTAGGGACCCTAAGACCCTAAAGGTATCCGAGAGTTCCACAAATAAAACCCCAGGGTAACACCACAATGGTAGATTACCACATAGGTTATGTACCATAAACCATAACCTAAATCACAAGCACAAGATAAAGACATCTCACACCATGATTTATTCTAGGGGTATTAACAAGTAACATCCCCAGTCACAACATCGAATGCCTCGATTTTTGGAGAACGCCTCCTCTATCGAGTATAGTGGGCCCGCCGGGTCACTCCGAGCCGCTTCCCACCAACCTTGAACTACTGAGGTACACCTCCTCATCGTGTACCGTGGGTCTTCTGGGTCCCACAGAACCACCCACGTGTATCGTGGTCTACTAAAGTACTCCACCCCATCGAGTACCACGACCGCTCCCAACCATGGCCCACCAAGTCACACAGAACCACCCACCCCCATAGTGTTCTATGAAGGTACTCCTCCCCATCGTGCACCACGACTGTCGAGTAACTCCGAGTTGAAAAGTCAATAATATTCAGGTCTTAGCCAGTCACAGGGTTCCACACATAGTGCATTTGGGAGAAACTCTCCCCAAGCCATTAGTCATATCTCAACCAGAACAAACTCTCACAGCGATGTAACCCGATGATCCACCAAGTCATAAGGGTTCCAATGCAATAGATAGTGCATCAGTCGGCCGGCTGGTTTGTGCATTCTAGCTATTTCAGTGTCGAGGGCCCGGTTGGATTTGGGTGTGATCAAACCCGGTTGTATTCCAAGTTTCATCGACACTCTAATGGGGTAAGTCAAAAGGACCATCTCGCTCTAAATATCCCAACGCTGCAGACAGATAGTCAAACAAACATCCAGTTTAAAAGTTAGGGCCCTTTAAGTGATTATGGGCCCCGGTCTGGTCCGACCCGGTAGGACCGACCCATCCCGACCCGGTCTAGGCTGGGCCATGGCGGACTCGGCCAGCACGGCCAAGGTCCGGCCAGGCCCACAAAAAGGGGCGGCCCGCAATGGTGGCATGACCCGAAAAGGGAGGCCCAAAAAGGGGCAGCCCGCCCCGACTTGAGTGCAGCGGCCCGACATGAGGGAGGCGGCCCGGTGTGAGGGCATCGGCATGGCTCTAAGGGCAGCGGCCTACTCCAAGGGTGGTATCCTAGCATGAGGGCAGAAGTGCAGCTCTAAAGGCAGCAGCCTGCTCCGATGGCGGAGGCCCGGCGTGAGGGCGGTGGCCAGGCTCCAAGGGTGGCATCCTGCTCTGAGGGCAGTGGCCCAGCGTGAGGGCAGCTACTCAGATCTGAGGGGAAAATCCCAGTTTGATTCGACATGAGAGGTTTAACCCCCCGGTCTCTTGGATTCCTCACTGGCCCAAAGTTCATTCGGTTGGAAAGGTGGGGGCGTTGCGGAACCCTCCAAAGGCGGGTTCGGCAACAACTTTTTTTTTCCAGCGGTGTGGAATCTGCGCCACCTCCCTCCCCACATTTGGTCATCATGTCGGCCGCCTCCACTATTCGTTGTGGATGACGAGTCACGGCCTTCCTCTTTCGGCGTGCGTCGACGTGCTCGTGGTCTTCCAAGGTGGCACAAGGATAGCAAGATAGCAGAGGGTTTAGGCCAGGTTTGTTAGGCCCGCACCCTCTGTGTTATCTCGTACTATGGAGGATATTAAGGGGTTGAATAATCAATTTAATTAAACAACAAGAAAACCCCACAAGGATTCCCTACAACAATCATCCCGCAAAGAGCAATGAATCGCGGGTCAACCCGTTAGTCGGTTGACCCGCGTTCTTCATATAACTTCAAGAATGGGGAAGAGGGAATAAAAAATTCACAAATGAAATAACCCACTACCTTTAAACATTGAAGAGTTCTCGCGGTTGACGGAGTCTCGTTGTTCATCATCCCCGCAACAAGCTATCATCACCGTCGCTCGAATGTAAAACTCTAGTTCGGGGTTTCAGTGTCGCACGTCACCTCCTGCTGGGGTCAACTCCATCCTCTAAGGGCTCAACGTTATGGCACTCCAACAGAACTTCTTTGCTTGGTGAAGCTTCTATGATACCCCTCCGTCAATCTCTATATATATTGGACAGGGGGAGAGTAAGTAACGACGCAGGGAGTTAATCGGATTGATAAATTAGGAAGCTTCCTAATACCCCAATGATGTCATTACTTAGGATTTGGAAATTCAATCTATTCATTGGCCTAAATCACCACGAGTCCCACACTCCGCTTGTCCATTGGAGGAAAAGAAATAAAATAATGAGATTATTTTATTTCATTTCTTTTAAAAGTCATAAAAAATAACTTCTTCTCCAGACCTACTACGGTCAAAGTAAAGCCTCCCTTAAGTGAATCTTAGTGTTGTGGATTCAACGGTGCCCTCAGATTTTTAATCTAAGAAATGGTTCAAAATTTATAAAACATCGCTCATGAATTTACTGAACGTACCCAATAAAAATTTCAGAAATTCATTCCAGGCACACCGGGCCTCGAAATAACACGCCTTTAATTCTTTCAGACTCATAATAATTCCATATAATTAGAAAAATTATAAGGAAAATACGGGTCTTTAAATTCTCCCAACCTTAGGGATTTACATCACCGAAATCCACAACATAGACTAAGGAAACAAATGTGGGTACGGAGCACGAATTTGAGCCTCCCACTCCCATGTGCTCTCCTAGAGGTTCTCGTTCTTCCAATGAATGCGCACCAGAGGTATTGACCGCCCATGAAGGACCCACTCCTATCAATCCTCAGTCTCTACTAGAACCTCCATAAACGTCTCCCCATCGTCTAAGTCCAACTCGATGTGGCATATGACATGGGATGGGTCATGCAAGTATCTCCTCAGTTAGGATACATAGAAGATGTCGTGTACCTTCTCTAACTGCGGCCAAGTGATATGCCACCTCACCTATCCTCTGAAGTATCAGAAATGGCTCGATAAACCTTGGTGATAACTTATCGCCTTCACCAAATCTCTACAGTACCTATCTGAGACCCTGCTCAAAGGTTCGGGACCTGAAGAAAGGTTCTCATACCATGTCGGTGGAGTAGCGGGAGAGATCAGTGAACCTCGCTGAGTACTGGGCCATTGTCATGTTACTCAGTTGTAAGTGCAACAACTCCTATATACGCATAGAACGTAAGTTCGCTGGGATAAACTCTACCCTGAAAAGGCCCTCCAAGTCCACCCAGATGAGGGTAGGATCATCATGTATCTGGAGCATCAGGCTCCACCATCTCCCTGCTACTTCCTGAAAAAGGGTGGCTGCCAGGATCACCATAAAATCAGCTAGTGTCCCAACTATGTGAAAAACTCTTTCCACAGCCTCCAACCAGTCCACAGCCACCTATGGGTCTGTCTCTCCTCGGAACATCGGAAGCCTCGACCACTGGAACTCGTGCAATGTGCTCATTCGGCATGCATCCTCTACTGGTGGGGCTGTTGGAAATGGCTACCCAATTGAAAGTGGTGCTACAGGTTAACCGCCTGAAGGTGCTAACATAGTGAGAGGGCCCTGTACTGAGGCCTCATACCTTGGTGGGTTTTCATTTCACACTCTCTCAGGAAACCTGGGTGGTGGTATTCATGGAGGTATCCTAAAAAGAAATAGGTGTACCACGGTTAAAAATTATACCTAATGATATGACTCAAGAAAACACAAGAAAGACATTTCAAAACACACGCAATCAATGTTTTCATGCGCTGAGTCAGAAATCAGAATTCAGGGTCTTGGTGTATGGATACGTTGGCCACCACACCAACACTGGACTCCTAGAACTTAAAACCACACTCAAAACACTTAACACTATTGCCACATAGAAAAGATCAGAGTCCCAGTTTTTCAGTAGAACTGAAATCTTCTGATACAACTTTGTCACGACCCGTCCCCTAGGGCCCGTGCAATGACTTCCCCAAGCTCTCCTTCTATAGGCTAGGGGCTGGTGACTAGAACTGAAAGGCATATTCCATAAAATAGGAAGTTATTGACTTTAAACCTGTACAAGAACATGGTCTGAGAACACAATAAGAAGCAACTATGAAGTAAACTGTTGTAGTAAAAGAGTGCGGAAAGTAAAAGGGCCCGGAATACAAGCTCAACTATAAAAGTACAAGTACAACTAAAATTATAGTATAACTGAAAGAAAAAGGAAAATGGCTATTGGGTCATCCTCTGAGGTTCCTACCTGAAGGGTAGGTACACATCGCCTCCACTGCACTCTGAGTCCGCTCGTCTGCTCTGTGTCACGTCATGCTGAATGGTCCACCTCCGAGCACCGTCAGTCCTGGATCCCTCAGCCTCAATCAATGTTGTAAGTCATCTTCACAAGACACATCAAGGTGCATGCAAAGCCCATGTAGGGGAGAGTATAATGATACTTAGTAGGTACCCTGATATCTCGAAGGTCTCCTATATTTCCACAGAGAAAAACCATAGGGAGACACTGTGAAGGTAGATTACCACATAGGTAAATTAACACATAGCATAACCTCAATCATAAGCACAAGGTAAAGACAACTCACACCAGGAATTATTCTAGGGGTATTAACAAGTAGCATCCCCAGTAACAATGTAGAATTCCTTATCTGCTACATAACTCCTCCTCTATCGAGTATAGTGGGCCTGCCAGGTCACTCTGAGCTGTTTCCAACTAACCTTGAACTGCTGAGGTACACCTCTCCATCGCGTATTGTGGGTCTATCAAGTCACACAAAACCACCCACCCCCATTGTGGTATGGTAAGGTACTCCTCCCCATCGCCTATCATGGTCGATCCCCGCTGTGGCCTGCTAGGTCACATAGAACCACCCACCCCCATCGTGGTCTGCAAAGGTACTCCTCCCCATTGCGTACTGCGGCCGTCAAGTCACTCTGAGTCGAAAAGTCAGCAGTCGTTAGGTCTCAGCCAGTCGTAGGGTTCTGTATGTTGTGCGCTTGGTAGAAATGTTCCCCAAGACATTAGTCATATCTCAACCATCACAAAGTCTCACAAATATGTATCCTGATGATCCGCCAAGTTATACGGGTTCCAACGTAGTAGATGACATGCCAGTTGGACGCCAAGTCTATGCGTTATTCGCATTTTTGTGCTGAGGGCCCAGTTGGATTTGGGTATGATTCAAACTGTACATACTCCAAGTTTCACCAAAATTATAATAGAGCATGTCAAAAGGTCCTTCTTGCTTCATGAATCCCAACGACGTTGATGGTTCATCAAACAAACGTCCAGTTTAAAAGTTAGGGCCCTTTAAGTGTTTTTAGCCCCAGGTCTGGTCCGACCATGCCCGACCTGGTCTGGGTTGGGTCGTGGCGGACTAGGCCCGCTGGGTCAAGGTTCAGCCCGTCCTGTAAAAAGGGGCAGCCCGCTAGGAGGGCCCATCCCGAATAGGGTGGCCCACAGAGGGGCGGCCTGGCCCGCGTGGGGCAGCGACATGCTAGGTCGGCTTCCCGGTCCGGGGGCGGTGACCTGCTGGGGTGGCAGCCCGGTCTGAGGGCAACGGCCCGGTCTGAGGGCGAAGGCTTGGTACAAGGGCGGTCGACTTCATGGGCAATGGCTCGGTCCGGGGGCAACATCCCGGCTTTAAGTGTTGTGGTTTTCTCCGAGTGCGGACTCCCTGTGTGAGGGCGGCAGCCCGGCTCCAAGGGCGGCGACCCAGTTTGGTCCGACGTGGGGGGAGTAACCCCTCGGTCACCTGGTTTCCCGACTAGCCCAAAGTCCATTCGGTAGGTGAGGCAGGGGCATCGCATGGGCACCACTCGGTCGTCGTGGAACCCACCGAAGGTGGGATTGGCCTCTACCACGACTTTATTTCACTAGTGGCATGGCAGTTGTGCCACCTTCCTTCCTGCGGTCGGTCGTCGTGTTGGCCGCATCCTCCCTTTGTCACTGATTACAAGCTGCAACCTCCCTCTTGTTGCATGCTTCGACGTTCTCACGGTCTTCCAATGTGGCACAAGGATAGAAAAATAGCATAGGGTTCAGGGCGGGTCCATTAGGCTCGTGCCCTCCATGTTAGCTCGTACTATGGAGGATATTAAGGGGTTGAATAATCAATTGAATTAAACAACAAGACAATCCACACAAGGATTCCCCGCAACAATCCTCCCGCAAAGATGAATGAATCGTGGGTCAAAATGTTAGTTAGTTGACCCGCCTTCTTCGTATAATTTCAAGAATGGGGAAGAGGGAATCAAAAATTCACAAACTAAAATCAATTGAGCATGATTTCAACATGTATTATAAATTTTGGATCGTCCTTTCAGACTACCCATCAGTTTGAGGGTGATAAGTAGTACTCAAACGAAACTCAGTATCCTGGTATTTCTAAAGACCTTTCTAAAACTTTGATATAAATCCTAGATCATGATCAGACACAATTGAGAGAGATTCTCTATGAAGTCTTAGAAATTCATTAATATAGATTCGGGCAAGGTTATCTAGGGGAAAATCACCTCTTACTGTGATGAAATTTTCATATTTGGTAAGTCAATCAACAATTACGCATATCACATCATTACTTATTAGAGATTTTGGTAATCCAATGACAAAATCCATTGTGATTTCATCCCATTTCCATGTAGGAATAGGTATAGGTTGCATGAATCCTATAGGATGATTTCTTTCAGCCTTTACCTATTGAAAACCTAAACATATTGACTCATAATCATCAATTTCACACTTCATGTTGTCCCACTGACGATGTTCTTTCAAATATCTATACATCATATTACTACTAAGGTGTATAGGGAAATTTAAACTATAGGAAATGTCCAATAAATTCCTTTTTAGGTCGAGTATAGAGGTAATACATAGTCTTCTCCCAAATTTTATAATTCCATCTCACACTTTAAATCTAGAAACTTCCCATAATTCACAACTTTAATTTTATTTTGAATATTCTCATCATCAAATTGGGAACTTTTAATTCTTTCCAATAAATGTGGTAGGGAAACCAATTGAAAAAGTAATGATGCTTCACCTTATTTAATAATTCTCATATACTACCTCACTAGATCCATCTATATAGGTTCCTTTTTTGTCCTAATTTTATTCATAACTCCATGATTCTTCCTGCTCAATGCATCTGCCACCTTATTTTCCTTCCCTGGATGGTAGTGTATGGGACAATCATAATCCATGAGTAGCTCGAGCCATCGCCTTTGCCTAATTTTATGTTCTTTCTATGAGAATATGTATTTCAAGGTCTTTTTATCATTATATATCTCACATATTTCACCATATAGATATTGTCTCCATATCATCAGAGAAAAGATTACAGCTACTAACTCAAGATCATGAGTTTGATAGTTCTATTCAAGAATTTTTCATAGCCATGATGCAAAGGCAGTAACTCTATCATTATACATAAGGACATAACCAATTCTTTTCTTTTATGCATCACTATAAATCACAAATACATCATTTCTCGATGGTAGATTCAAGATTGGATCACTCACTTACCTCTTCTTAAATTCTTCAAAACATTCTTCACATTCTTTTGTCCATACAAACTTAACCCCTTTATGAGTAAGTTTTTGGACCCAAGGGTGTTCCTTGATGGAACTAGAGTATGGTTTATGTATTATTTTAATACACAATGGTTTTATCAAAGAGTTTTCAAACACAAGGATTCTTATAGTATAGGTCGAAGAAAGTGTTTAAGGTGGTTCAGTTTCCCAGTGTTTTTCAAATTTTTGGGCCGCAAAATCAGAAGTTTGGTATTTGGAAAAGGAACTTTTTCTACATAGTAGTGGAAAATACGTGGACCATGAAGCATAGTTCATGGATTTTAAAGGAGGTAAATGGTAACTGTTCACAGAAGGAAAATGGTACATGAACCGCATTAGAGGAATGGTTCACAAAGTGAAGGATGTTTGTGGGAAGCCCTGCGATTTGTAGAAGGTAAATAGTTCATGGTATGGCGTGTTGTTTGGGAAAATGAGATGGTGATTTTGGAGGTAATGAAGGAAAAGTGGGTAAATAGTCATTTTAGAGCATAATGGTTCATAGGATCATGGTACGTAGTGAAGATTCAGAAAAAATCAGATTACCATATTTTGCAGATCTGATTGCCTATATAAGAAGCATTAATCCCTTCATTAAGGTGAAACACTAAGATTAAAAAACCAGGAGGAATTCAATGAAGTATTTAGTGGTTCACAAGGAGGTAACCCAAAAGGGAAACTTTGATTAGAAATTTATAAGGAATTTGGTGAAGTCTATAACGGTTCGTAGAAGGCGGTTCGTGGAAGACAGTTCATGGAATACGGGTTGTGGATGACGGTTCATGAAAGAAAATTCGCAGATGAGGAGTTTTTCCATGGAGAATAATAAGTATGTTGATTCAGTTTGTGAAGGTAGTATATAGATGTTGTTTTCGAAGGCAATACGTAGTCACGGTTTGTCGAGGCAGTGTGTGGAGGTGGTACATAGAATAGTGCAGTTTGCAAAGGAACGGTTCTTGAACTAACAATGCGCCAAAAAGTGGATTAGATATAGATTTAAAAAATAAGACTTCAATAGAGAATATATCTATAATTTAGGATGCATGATTTAATGAAAATCCATTAAAGAGACCTTCATGTGGATAAACTGAGTTCATATTCTTCCCAATGCAGTAATCTAGGGGGAGTCAATGGAAGTGATCTGAGGGATTTAGTGTGTTATCCCTAAAACCTTGTAAAGGTAGTGAACCTGGCACATAGTGACTATTCTAGACTTTGGTAATACATAAATATTAAATATTAATGGAATTTGGTACAAACTGACAACCAATCAGAAAAGGCTCCTTAGGATAGACCTTATTGGTGAAAAAAGTAAAATTGTTGTGAGTTCCTTCTGCATATGAATGTTTAAATTATTAAACATTACAAACAGACAAATTTAATAAGTTCCTACAAATGTGGGAACAAGATCTGTCACTTTAAAATAAAAATTCGACACCCTGTATTCACCCCTCCCCTCTTAGGGTGTTTTGGGGTCCTTTATAAGCTTGGTTAACATGTTATCTATTCAGGAAAAGTTCTGAATGAAATACTGATAATAACCTGATAATCCAATAAAACTAGGTATCTTTGTTCTATTAATTATAGTATGAAATAAATAAACTACCATTTTCATTGTAGTATAAACTATATTCCATCCTTAGAGACAATGTGTCCATAAAAAGAAACCGTTTGAATCCAGAATTCACACTTTCTAAACTTCTCATATAACTCGTTTCTTCTAAGAGTCTTGAGAATAATGCGCAAGTGATTTTCATGATCTTCATATATTTTAGAGTATACCAAGATATAATCAATAAATACCACAAAAAATCACCAATATATTCCTTGAAAACTCTATTCATTGGATCTATGAAAACAAAGGGCTCATTAATTAGTCCAAAAGGAATT
This sequence comes from Viscum album, assembly GCA_963277665.1. Taxonomy (NCBI): domain Eukaryota; kingdom Viridiplantae; phylum Streptophyta; class Magnoliopsida; order Santalales; family Viscaceae; genus Viscum; species Viscum album. The sequence continues at coordinate 213,030,921 of OY728146.1, read as the reverse complement.
ATTGTAAACTCATAATGGCCATACCTGGTTCTAAATGTTGTGTTTAGAATATCTTCCTTCCTCACACACAACTGATGATATCCAAATTGAAGGTCAATCTTCAAGAAATATTGGGCTCCATGAAGTTGACCAAATAAATCATCAATATGATTCAAGGGATACTTATTCCTTATTGTAATAGTATTAATTTAGCCTCATGGGTCCATATTTCTTCTCAACCAAGAGAATAGGGGCTCCCCATGGAGAAACACTAGGGTGGATAAGTCCTTTATCACTAAATTACTCTAGTTATTTCCTCAATTATAATAATTCCATTGTGGATATTCTATAAGGAATCTTTGATATAGGCCTTCTACCATGAATTAAATCAATAAAAACTCAATTTCTCTCTCCGAAGGATGTCCTGGTAAATCCTATAGAAATACCTTAATGTATTATTTCACAATAGGTACATCCTCAATTTGAATACTTCCTTACTAACCCATAGATATTTTTTTATCCTCCTCTACAATAATTTCATTCAATAGAGCTACTAGGGGTGGATATAGATAAGAATCAAATGAATAGGTTTCTACTATAAAGATAAGGGATTCTGCATCATTCTCAAAAATTGTAACTTTCTTATTCTTGAAATATATTTTCTCATCATAACTTGAAATGAAATTCATACCTAGAATTATATCAAATTCAATCACGGGTCTGATGATAAGGTAAGAAACTAAATCATGTTTATGTGTCATGCATGGTGGCGGGATTTTTCATGACTCGATGGGAAGTGTGACCTTTGCATTTTCAGCTTGCTTTAACCGTGGAGATTCCCTCCAAGCTGAGGTATTGGAAATTATCATAGGTATTATTCTTTCTGATCATTTAAATATTTATGTGGAAGTTGTGGAGTTGGATTCCAAAATTATCCAGTCTTGCATATTGTATTTTTTCTTTACTCCTTGGACAATCGCTTATCAGATCCATGAGTACAAGAGTCTCATCAATGATTGCATGGATATCCTCTATATCTGTCATGAGGGTAACAAAGTTTTGGAATTTCTATCCTACTTGTCCTTACAAGTTTTTCTCATTTTGTGTTTTTCTACTTTAGGTGATTTCACTTTTGAATGGATGGATTTGGTCTGAGGGGATGCCATCAGGCTTCACTATTTTAGAACTCCGTAACTCTTTTTCTCCTTTCCTCCTTGGATCTCTCTTACTTTTATCAATAAAAAATTAAAGTGTCTTGTTTTAAGATACCCCTTTTCCTTTTAATCAGGCTATAGGGTGTTTCATTCCACAAGTATCCCATGTTAGAAAATTCCCTTTTTATTCTTCTATATATCTATTATTTCCTCTACCACCCTTTTCTTCTCTTTCTTTACTTTAAAGTCATAATACATAGAGAATTATTTCTATGTCTTGATTACACATGATACTATATATTCATATTATAATAATTTTTTGGAAACCAGTTCCATTCAGAGGGATGTTTTTAAACCATCAAAGAATCGATCAATCTTGCTCCTCAGATTACGTATGTAGTTCACAGCATGCCTTACTAGCATTTTAAAATTGGATTCATACTTCATAGAATTTTCATCCTCATTTTATTTAAAACTCAAAAATTACCACTCCATGTCTGCTAGCTGTTCTCAAGGAAATTTGTTTTCTAAGAATATTTCTTTAAAGTCCCTCCATTCCATTTCTTCTATTTCTTACTCTTCCTTTGGGTTTGGAATTAATTATAACCACTAATCCACATCGATTGATAGATGATAAACTACAATGATAACCTTCTCCCTTTCTCAACATCCCAAAGTGATAAATATCTTTTCTAAGGAACTTATCCACTACTCTACTATGAATGGGTTTGTAGTCCCATAGAATGATGGAGTTTTTTGTCACATAAAGTGGTCTAAAATTTCTCCTCCATGTTTTGGATTAGGATTCTTCATATGGGTATGGTTATTATTCATAACATGAATTATATATCCCAATATAGTTATAAGTTTCTTAGAACTAGTCAAAGCTTCAGAACCAATATCATTATTTTTCATTGGATAGAAATACCTACATGGGATATGTGTGTTCATTCAGTTTCCATTCCTTCCACTAGGCGTCATTTTTAATAATGGCATACACTAAATTAGGTTATGAATCATAATATATAATGTTGATCTGGAAAAACACTTAACATAAATTGAAATTTTATGCATGTCTAATTTCATAATCATAAGATTGGTTACGTTGAGGACAAATTATCCTAATCATATCCCCTGGGAGTGTCAAACTAGGTGCAAAATAAGTCTTGTTTTTGTGTATAAGGTTACCCCATGTCAAGCTCGAAACACCTTGTCAGAGTTGTTACCCCTAGGTACATATGTTCCAGAACCACATCCACTTGTTGTATCTAGATAGGGAAGTATTTTCTAGGAAGATTCATATGATCTATACCTTTATATAATTCTAGTATGTTCTTGTATGCTTATCCTAAAAGTCTATCTTAGGGTTTTGTTCCCTAATCTACATTTTCAATATCTAGTTTCCAAGGATTCTACCAGACTTCCTTTGATACCAACTGTAAGGACCCAGAACCATATTTCCATGAGCTGGTGTATTATATTAATACATTGGAATGATTGAAAGAAATTCATATCCCTAATGGATTAATTTTTAGTAGTTTTGGAAAACAAGATACAGACATAAGTTCAAAATTACAACTTGCAATGAAATAAATAATATAAATTCTATTAGAAACATTTATGACTCCTAGATTATCCCTAAATTTAAATCATAATATTAATCTTCACAAACTCAATAATATAAAAGATAAGAAATGGGTGAGTTCATATTCTTAGTAATGTTAAGTAATAAAGAATAATTTGTCATAAAAACACTAGGTATGGTGAACAACTAGAAATATATGCCTTTAAAAATATACATGAGCATAATATGGTAGGAATGAAAGATGATTAAATAAGGCCATATAAATGAACATAAGATAATGAAACATAACCATTGATATTATACTATTCTAATAATCACATGGTTTATAAATTACTAATGCCATAATGATGGAATGCATAATGTTGGACATCTGAGATATATTGTCAAGGCCTCAGCCAAGACGTTTGAAAATTATTAGGGTAAGGCCTTGGCCAAAACCCAATAATGTTTTGTTTCATCGGACCGACCAATAAATTGAGGGCATATATTGGGCCCCAAAAATCACTTGATATTTACAATTCATTCCTCATATGAAAGTGGATATACATAAAAAACATGAACATATAAAATAACTTTCCCCAATCTGTACACAAAAACACTATCCATTCTGAGTAGTATAGTGAATGGTATCAAGATAAAACATCCACAATAAAAATGATCATAAACAATTTATTAAAATATGGTAGATTATAGAAATAATATATTAACCTCAGTAAGACATTTAATTCAAGAGATGTGTTGAAATAGACAAAAATACTCTAAAAAATACATTCAGGAATTTTTGAGAGAAATACACTTTTACATTGAAAAGTATAGTTATTTTGGAAAAATATTTATATAGTACCATAAATGAACTATAATAGTTTTTAAAAAATTAATTTATTGGTTTTATAAAAAAAATTGGTTCTTAAAACAAATTATATAGTCCACTTGAAAAGAGGTAATAATTTGAGAAGTTCCCTTGAATTGGGCTTGTTTATCATGAAGAATTGAGAAATATCTTTATAAAACATTTAACTCCCCATAAAATAAAGAAGTATTATGATTGTTACACATATATATAACATTAAAAAAGAATTTATGAGGATTTAATATGAATAATTAAGAATTTAATTGGGATTATGAGAGAAAAGGAGTAACCCGAAAGAAAATGGAGGTCCGGGTAGAAAACTCTTACCATTTGTCCGAATGAGTATTTCACTTGACCTTAATGTCCTGGATAATCAAATTAAATCAATTAATTAATTAACTAATAACGTAATCTAATTTTTTTAATTTATTATAATTTTATTAAGTTAATTTATGGTATTTTGGATGAGTTATAAGATACAATTTTATCGCTCAAGGGCATTTGATTCCTTGGTTTTCATGATCGGTGTACTTGTATATGAGTATGGAAGTTCATGTGTAATTCATATAATTATATATAATTGAATTTATATGATACTAATGAACATCCATAAGATTAAATGGTGATATAATTCACTTTTTTATATGCTATGAGGATGAGTTATTAGATAGAACACTAGTGATAATCATTTTGATTATTTTGGTGATATTTCGATTATTATGAACTAGTTTTGTCGTATGAATTAGTATTATGTATATATCCTAGTTTCATAACATTAAATAAGAGATAATACATATTTTATAATATTTTTCAATAATAAAAATGGTTTAATGACCATCCTTGAAGGATAAATTGAATAATGAAGGTTCGTCGTCCACAAAGGTTGTAAATTGGCACATCCTGGATGATGATTTTGTTTTTAAAATAAAAGATATATATATATATATTAATTTGAGAAAGGATATTCCATTAACACAATATAATTATATTATATATATTATAATGGAGTTATCATGATTATTTGTATAGAGTATATGAGGATATGATAAGAAAATAAAACAAATTGAAAATAAATTAAAAGAAAAAGGAAGAGGGATTACCTCTTGAAATATCCTCCTTGAGAACCTCCTTAATGGAAGTGGTTTCTATATTTTTTAAGGACCAAGAGCTCTTGGATGTGGGGGGATACTAGAGACAAATATTTTTTCAGAACATGGATAATCTTCAAGGCTTAGTGGATTGAGGAGACGAGAGAGTGAGGGGTTGGTTTTATAGTGGAGGAGAGGGGTGATTTTTGAATATCTTATTCATTATTTTATTATTTTTCTCAAGATAAGAAATAGTGTTGATTCTTGTGACCAAAAGAAATAATAAATGCATGTAAATTTTAACCAAGTGTTCTTACATTAGTGATGACTCGAGGAATAGTGTATTTAGCTTCTAATGTATTTATACCGTGAATTACCATATTTAACTATTCACTAAAAAATCATGTATTTTAGAAAAAAACAAAATTTCACCATAACCATTTTTTGACAAGAAAAATTCAAAAATGGACTCCATTTTATCAAAATAATTTTCTAAATATGTGAAATTTATTTTTTAAATAAAATCATTATTTACTTAAAAAAATACATATTTTAATTTTCAAATTGATATTATAACACTTTCATAAATTAACTAAGGTATCATAAAATTATTCTAAAATTAATGAAAAACAAAATATTTATTTCGGAATAAATTTTATGAAAACTAATTTTATTTTAAATCAATTTATTGATTTAAAATTGTAATTAAATATTTATTACTCTTAAAAATACCGACACTAAATTATTAATTTATAAAATATTCACTCTTATTTATAAGGTGCCTAAATTTTATTTAAAATTTCATGGGTGATTTTTCTATTTATAAGGGTTTTATTACTATTCATAATGGGGCATTAGCATTCATAAGAGTCAAGTTACTATTCACTCAAAATGTAACTTGATCATATCAGACTCTAAATATCTTACTCATCATAACCATGTATGTTTTTTTTCAAAATTCAAAACACATAGGAAAAAATTATGTTTAATGGATATGTTATAATAACAAATTGTTGTTTCATAGAGACTTAGTGTTGCATCCATTATATTCTATATTAAATTTATTTTTAAAACCTTAGGGTGTTAAAATAGCTTTCTTCATAGATGTTACCCACTAAATTGTTTAGTGTGAGGGTTTTATCATATTGTTATTTAGAGATGTGTTAATAAATATATTTAAGATTTATATATTTTAACAAAACCTAAAATATATTATGTTACACACAAGACATATCCAATTTATTATTCATTCATGTTGGATGCATCTGACACATGAAGTGAATAATAATTAACCTCTCAAAGTATTAATCTTATTTTTCCTTAAATGATATTCACCATAAATTATTATTGGTAGTTATGAAATATTAAAGTTGGTGTGGGTGGGATTTCATATCAAGATACAGAATACGATCATGAGTCCCAAAATAACTTTTTGTGTTCTTTATAACCCACAAAGTTTAACACATGGAGCATAAAAACTATTTATTTAGTTCACTAGGGTGTCATGTTTCGTATTTTTATTTCTATATTACATGGGGTTAGAAGTGTAACATCCTAGAGTTTATGAATGATATTTGTTTCTTGAAATATATGTGAAATATATTATATCATATAGTATTATACACATAAAACACATAGAGAAATCAAAAAAAATTATTTCCTTAATGATAATCATTAAATTAGTCTTCAATTAGAACCATAGAAATTCCAGATAACAGATGGGGACAAAAAAATAAAAAATATAAAAACTATAATTAGAAAATATAGATTCGTCCAATCCACTAGAATCATCACTCTCACTAATAAAACAATAAAAATGAAATAAAATAATATAAAACCGATCAAAATTATAGAAAATGGAAGTGTAGATCTTTGAGTGGAATTTATGTGAATAATGAATGAAGGAATAAAAAGGTATTTATAGGAGGTAATGTGATCATTGGAATAGTAATGTTATGATTGGAATAGTAACCTAACCATTGGAAATAGTAAACTTAATGTTGGAATAGTTATTGAACTTAAAAATAACATATTATTATATAAATAATATATATCCTAAGTAAGTTAAGTAAATATAAATATTTTAATTCCAAAAAATAAATATCATGATTAAAAAACTCAAATAAAATATAAGCACATTTTTAATAAACAATATTTTAAATTATTTCATAAAATTCATAATTTTTATATTAAAAATTAAAATTTCCAATGTTAGAAAATTATTTTGAAAAAATAAATATCATTTTTGAAATCATCTTGTCAAAAATTTTCTTAGGCGATTTTTTCATTATTTTCCAAAATACTTTAATTTTAAAGTGAATTTTAAAAATTCAGTTTTTTCTGTAACTAAAATAACTTAAATTACATAATTCATAATTTAATAATGACCTAACCATTTATATAATTTTATTATAAACAAAAACATATTTAATTTTATAAATGAGTCATTAAATTCAACAAACATTATTTACAAACCAAAAAAGTAATTTCCAAAGTTTAAAATCTAAAGTATTACATTAAAAGAATATTTTCTCATTTTTTTCACCTTTCCTTTTGATTAAAAAAATAAATTTAAATTATAAAGTGATTAACAGTATTAAAATAATTTTATTTAATTATTATATGTTTTATAATTTCAAAAATATCCCTATTATATGGTTTCCCATAGATATAGTATTTTATTCAAAATTCTAACTCAAAAATACCCTTATCCTTAAGTTTAGATAACCTCTCTCCCTCCCCTTGGAAAACTAATCATCCCACACTTACCAAAGAAAAAATTCTGAAATGTTCCCTCCCTAAATTCCATTATCATCTTTTTGTAATTTGTGTAGTAATCAAACTCAAATCTTTCAAGAATTTAATATCTATAGAAAAGGAACCACTTCAAGAAAGATGTAATATTCTTTCATCCCTTTATTTTTTTTCCTAATATAATTTCATATCCTCCTTATTTTTTCTAATTCAAATATTATTAAAGAATTATACATTATTTTGACATGATATTTATATCTTAAACATAATAAAAATGTAAATTTTAATATAGTCATAAATTATACATCTCACACCTCCACTTCAGAAAATGTCTCTCTAATGGTTAGTTAACCACCAATGAGAATGTTTACAATTATTTTATTACCACCAACCTAATGACTGGTTATAATAAATTATTTATGATATAAAAATGTATAAATTTATATTTTTTAAGCTTGTATAATTAATTCTACACATGTATAAATGACCTTGAATAAAAAATTCAAAGTCGAAGAAAAACAAGAATTTTTTAAGGAAAACATGATATCAAAAAGTTTTCTATTTAACTGAGGTAATTAAGAAATATAATCTAATGATTATAATTTATAAATAATAGAAAATAGAAATAATTCACTTTTGGTACCATGTTTTAATAAACATATATTTATTATTCAGGAGATGAAAAAATGATGAAAGAAAGCGGGAATTAATGTATGAAGATTCTCGAACCCAAATCCTTTTCTTTGGGTTATCCATAACTATCATCATTTTCAGTATGGATATTCCCATAATATTCCTTAAATATGCTTTCACTGTTATTACATTTTATTTTTGGGTATATACATTTTTTCTATAATGTCCCAACCTAAGATCCACTAAACAGTGCCCTGAGCCGGTGGCCACAAGGCCTCAAGTGCGCCTCCCCATACCCTAGAGGTAGTCAACTAGCAGCGAAGGACTAGGGTGTGATAGTGAGAATAATATTACCTATGGTTAGAGTAGAGAACATAAAAGATATAACATATGATAAAAAAATTAATATAATAACAAAAAAATAATATTGGTGATGGAAGATAAGTATGATCAACGATGTAATAAATAACAATCACAATAACTGGAAATGGTAACATATACAAAAATGATGATGGAATGTCACGTATCAAAAAAGGAAAATCAAAATAAATGGAACTAGGAAATTAGTATAGTACATGATATTAAAAATAATGAAAAATTCCAAAAACTATCCAAGCATTCCAATCTATGGTTCGATAATCTGCTATCAAGATCTCATCCTAAAACAAGAGCATCTGGTGTCCAACAAGGGTTGATTCCTCTTGTCCACACTTGTGATCATGTAATCTATCCAGGTACCAAGGGAATACTAGATATGGTGTGAGATTAATCTCAACAGTACACAACCAACAACATCTATAATAATCCAGATCTTTGAATATAAACGATACAGTGCACAGGTACATAAATGTAAATAAATTATAAATTAAATAATACATACCTGCTTCAGCCTCAGCTGGTAATAACTTGGAACAAGTGACCATTTAATTTTTTAATTTATTACAATTCATTTAAATAACAAGGGATTCATTTATATAAAAATGTATCAGTAGTAATGTAACAGTATATAATGATAACATGGGATCCAAGGTGTAACCAAGGCATCCTTGACCTTAGGTCTCAAGCCAACTCACAATAGTAACACATGAAGTCTCTCGATGAGGGGTATTAGTGTAATATAAGGGGATCACTCAAGGAATTCCATTATAAATATTCCAACTAAGTCCAAGGATCTCATCCATAGTAATCTCAGGCTAATAATGACTAGGCCTAATAGGGTGAATTCATGGTGTCTCATTTTTGAAGCCATCAATCTGAATCCAGGGAGTGTATTCAAGGCATTATAATATCCATAGAGATAGTGAATGGATCCTACAGAATCATTTAAAGAATGAACTAATAGACAAGGTCCATGCTCCAAGGTGGGTATCTCCCTTGGAAATTGTCTCCTTGAATTGGAATAGTGTCCTTTGAGTGATCAAGTCATTCCCTTGGTAATATAAGGCTAGATCAAGTTTGACCATTGCTCTGAAGATAAAAAGGTCTATATACAATAATAACCTTATACATATGTCATTATTCAATTTATTCCATGTAACAATCATTCCACTTTATAATTCATACAGTTAATTCCATTATCTTTCATTAATGTGACAAGGTTAATCAAGGATATGCAACCATTTATCACTTTAATTTATAAAAATTTAATAGGTTCATTTTGTACCTTTCATTAATCATGAAAAGGGGTATAATACATGTAACAAATATCAAATAAATTCATAATTAAACTATTACCAAGTGATATCTATAAATACACTTTCCATTTATCCATTAAAGTCTTCATTAATTTGGAAATAACACTTACCTTATCAAAGGTCAAGTCAAAAGATCCCAAATGGCGTCTCAGATGGTCCCATGATGGGTCACCAAGGTATAAATGAAGAACACACCCAAAATGGGTGGTCGACACTAAGGTCTCATCATTAAATGATATCAAGTGACAATATTAGGTCTATAGAATACAATCTAGACTATTTAATTCAAGTTAAATGAATTTAAGGGGGTTATGCCTTGTGAAACCGATGTGTGCACAAAGATGGAAATTTATAAAGGATAATAATTTAAGGTAAAATTCATAGACCACCTAACTTATTCCTATAGTACACTCCACAAATAGTATAAACCCATATTTTTTCTTAGATCATAATAAAATATAAGAATAAATGAATTCCATAAAAATAGGGCATATGAGCATAGAGAAAAATAGATTCATTAAGAGAATGAAAAATAAATAATGTATCCTATGGATTGAACAAATTACTAAGAGGAATATAATGATACAATTATATATTTAATCTATGTTTGGATAGAATATCTCTCTAAGAACCAAGGTGGAGAGGAGCTTGAGATATTCAACATGAAGGAGGGGGATTAATTTTGTTCACTAGAGGAAGAAGGAAATATAATTTATGTTATAATAATTTTAAGGGAGAAAAGGTAATTTTGAATGAAATCCATGGGTCTCATGGTTTGTCTGCATAGTTAGCCAAACCATCCACCAACCATTATTGGCATACTGTCCAGGAAGGTGAGTCACGTGGTTCATGTGCACGGTTTGGGAAACCTTATGCAAACTGTTCTCTAGTAAATTGTTAAAAACTATAGATATTTTTTCCAAACATTTGTCCTAGTTTGAATGGTTAGTAAAAACCATGCATCCCCTTCAACATTCAAAAATTCCTCATATAGTTAGTTTAAATTGTGTGGGCTAGGTTTTACAGTTTCAACTAACTATGTCACCCAATTATTTCTTCCACCGGTCGGGGTTTTGGGCTCCAAAAATCCCCTAACACCCTTGAAACCTTTGTTACCTCATTAGGTATTCATATTAGGCTCAAAAAAGGAATTAAATAAAAAATAAAAGTTCTTGTACCTCAAATAAAAACTGAGTTCTTAAAGTCTTCCCCACTTAAAGGAAATCATCATTGAGTTTCCATTCTAAGTGTGGTAGAAAACTATCTAAGGAAAACTCCAACCACATAGAACATACATCGAACTCCCACCCCCAAGTCTCATCCAATATGTGGACATGTTTCTAGAGCACACTTACTAAAGTAGAAAACTGGCCTCAGAGGACATCATGCTCCGATAAATGGTGTGTATGGGATACTCCTCAAAAGAATCATCAACATTTAAATTAACATCCTTTAAATCAAAAGTATGATATGTTTTATCATGATAACGAAAAATATGTGAAACATGGAAAATTTCGTGCTTGGCCTGATACCTCTGAGGTAATAGAAAATGATAGGCTACCAACCCTATTGTATCCAAGATCTCAAAAGTCCTGAAAAAATGATTCCATAACATACCTTGCCTCTGTATCCATTTATAACCAAGTTTGGGTGATACAAACATTATCCCCAATCTCGAACTCTAGAGGTCATTGATAGCGATTGGTATAAGATTTTTATCTAGACTGGGCACTAGACATATGATTTAGGATCAACTTCATCTACCCCAAAGTCTCCTATATAAGATAAGGACTGATTATCACTTCCTCTCCTACCACTAACCAACACAGAGGTGAACAACATTCCCTACCATACAAGGAATCATATGGATCCATCTGAATCATCACTTTATAGCTATTATTGTAGGTGAAATCAATGATAGAGATATTCTTCTCCCAAGAACTATTGAAATCAAGTACGTATTCTCGAATCATCTCCTCTAAAACCTATATCATCCATTTCAACTGGACATTGGTCTAAGGGTGAAAATATATACTAAAAAGTACCTGTATACCTGAAGATATATGTAACCCCTACCAAAACCTCAATGTGAAACGAGCATCCCAATCTAAAATGATAGTGATAGGGAACCTGTTTATCTATAGTATATCACAGACATATAGTCTTCCCATCTCATCAACTAATAAAGTATCCTTAATAAGAAGGAAGTGGGTTACCTTTTTCAGTCAATCAATGACTACCCAAACCACATCACAATCTTGACACAACCTAAATAATCCAACCAAAAAATCCATCACAACATCTTTACATTTCCATTATAATATTTGTAATGGATATAATAAGAAATAAGGACTCTAGTGCTCTTCCTTCACCTACTGATGGGTGGAACACATAGTGATAAAACCTAAAATTTGATGTTTCATCCCAGGCCACCAATACAGGAGATGCATATCATGATACAACTTGAAGATTCTTAGAGGAACTTCCCACTCAGAATAATGGAACTCTCTTTTGATCCTCTCTCATATCTATAGGAACTCATATACACACATGTAATCATAAGAATTTATCTCTATCAACAAACCAATTTGGAGGTGGGTCCTCAAGAAAAATAATCTCTAGTAGGACCAAAGTTTTAGTATTTGAGAACATCCCTCTCTTCTATAACATCCCAGTTCCGGAAACTGCCCAGAGGTTCCCCATACCTAGTTGGTCACATGGCCTCAAGCACATTTCCACAAATTCCAATGACTACCAACTAGCAGTGAGGTCCTTGGGTGTGATAGTGGGGAAAATATTCCCTCATTAGAAAAGTAACATAGCAGAAATAAAACATATAACCATAGCGGAAGCATTAAAACATGAAATAAGTAAACAGTGGAATATTGAAGAAATAAACAATTGGAGCCCATATATATAATAATACATGATACATATGTCTAGGGAATCATCCAAAAAAGTCACAATTCTGGAATACAGTAGTAAACCAAACTACAAAAAAATAGATAAACTTTAGCAGCATCACAAGCCTCAGCTTAGTCCCATGATCTCAAGATCCATAGAAATCACGTACCTGAAGTGGAAGGGCACTTTCCCTTATCTATACCTGCAACAATATAATTTTTTTGGGCCAAAAAGCATGATCCAAATAGGGTGTGAGACTAATCCCAGTAGGCAACCACCCCAAGATATGTGTCTAAGAGTCAGCGAATATATATGGAAGGAAATAACCAAAAAGAAGGAGTAAATAAAGAAGTACTCAAAATTAAACAGTCCTATAGTTTCATTTACAAACATTTAATTTCAAGCATTTAATCAACCAAAAAAATATAAGAAACCCTCTGGTTAGTTATCACAGCCTAACCCCTCTATTTCTCAATATAATAGAAGATATAAAAAAGACTCTCTGAGGAAGAACTCACCCAAAATTCCCCATATAGTCATGTGTGATCAAAGACTTTGTGAGGAAGCACTCACCTTTAGTTAAACCTATAGTCTTTTAATGGTAACCTACAGGCACTTTGAGGAAGCACTCAACATCAATTCCTCTTGTGGCCTCGTAACGTAAATATAGAAACTCTCAGGGAGCACTCAACGTTAATCCTCCCTATGGTCTCACATCATAATTATTATAACAGACACTCTGGGAAAGCCCTCAACGTCAATTTCCCCTATGGTCTCACTACACCAGGTTCCCGTAGCCCTGTGTAAGAAATTGTGCATAAACGATAATCAGAATCCAAAGTAAACCTCAATAATAACTTGGGTAAATTAACTGCAACATATCATAGCATGTCAGATAATAATCACTCCATCCTAACAATACTAGGCATGGAAAGAAAGCAGCAGCCTAACAGGAAAGGTAAGACCAAATGGTCAATAACCAGAAAACATGGGGAAAACATCCATATCATGAAAAAGATAACCCTATCCTCAAACAATTAATCGTTATCCAATCAAACAAGGAATTTTAGAAAAAACAAAGGGCTAAAACCATAAACACACAATACCCCAAATGAGGGTATTGGGAACTTTTGCATATATAACTCAAAGACTAACTAAGGAAAGGCACAAACCACATACATTAGCATCGTGAGATCGATATAGGTGAATCTCAGGCCTTTAATTACCCTTGAACACCATAGATCTACAAAAATTCTTAAAACCTTCGATTGAGGACAACTTGTGAGAGAGGATAAATAAGGAGATGAAGTTCTAGAGGAAGGAAGAACTCACCATGGAAATTCCAATGCAATTGATGGCGGTCTATTAAGAGAACGGATGGTGAGTTGGGGGCTCAGTGAAGATATGTGGTTGTATGGTTGATCTTGGACGAGATAGATGAAGAGAAAAATGGTTCTATCAATTAGAAGTGACCCCAACCCATTTAATGAAAATAAAGAAAGTACACGGCGTGTATTTTAAAATTACATGACATGTACTTGCCTTTTCTGGCCTCTGATTTAGGCGGTCTCTTGGTCACCACACATGGACATGTACTCAGCCCTTACACGACCAGTACATGATCACCCGCAGCAACTGGGTACATGGTGTGTACTTAAAGTACATCACGTGTACTCTTGAAATTTCCAAAAAAACTTCTCTTTTTCTCAAAAACAACCAGAAAGGAAAAACATACCTGAAAAGAAGATCTATGTTCCTAAAAAATTCCTCCCTTAAATAAATTCGTTCCAAAATGTCCCTAATAAGGCGGAGTAGAAGAAGAAACCTCAAACAGCTCTTTCCACTATGATCGTACATCGACCTCCCTCTCCCAAGTCTCATCCTGTACTTGCCCATGCTATTATAGCACTCATACCAGAGGAACAGACCATCCACGAAGAACATTCACACTTCAATCAATAATCCGGATATGATGCTCCTTGAATGATGTGTCCACCTCTAACTTAACCTCCTAGGGTTGGGAAACATGATACAAGTCTGAGAAGTAACATCGAAGCTGAGAAACATGGAAGACATCATTCATTTCCCAGTACCTCTGAGGTAACTACAACCCATAGGCTACCAGCATGACACTCTCCAACACCTCAAACAATCTGACATACCTCGGTGAGACCTTAACCTGCCTCCTAATCATCCTATGTCTGAACCTTGGTGTGACACGTAGAAAAACCTCATCTCTAACCTCAAACTCCAAAGGTCATCTCTGTTGATCATTATAAGACTTCTATATTGAATGTGTAGTAGACATCATCTTCTGAATCAACTCTATCTGTTATGTGGTCTCCTGGACAAGTTGTGGTCCCATCATAGCTTCCTCTCCTACCTCCAGCCAGTATAAGGGTGATCGTCATGGCCTACCGTACAAGGCCTTATATGGTTCCATTTAAATAGTTTCTTGAAAACTATTATTATAGGAAAACTCTACCAGAGGTGTGTGCTTCTCCCAAGAACCTCTAAAATCCAGGATGCATGCTCGAAGCATGTCCTCAAGAACCTGAATTGTATGCTCGGATTGGCCATCTGTCTGGGGATGGTTAGCTATACTCATAAGTACATGTGTACCCAAATCCCTTTGAATTCCCTCCAAGACCTGATAAGTAAAACGTGTCTCCCTATCTGAAACAATAGAGTGTGGAACCCCATTTAGACGTACAATTTCTCAGATGTACAAATGTCCTATCTTATCAACACTGAAGGTTTCCTTGATCAGAAAGAAGTGAGAAACCTTCATGGGTCTGTCAATGATAACAAAAACTACATCATTCCTTCGAGGAGACCTTGGAAAACCTGTCACTAAATCCATCGTGACATCATTCTATTTCCACTCGGGAATGGGTAACGGCTGCAAAATCTATGTTGTTCGTTGATGCTCCACCTTCAGCTGCTGACAGGTGGAACACCTCATGAAAAAACCAGCAACATATCACTTCATACCTGGCCACCAATACTAATGGTGTATATCACGACACATCTTAGTGACATTAGGATGAACATCCAAAACTAAGGAATGAAAGTCCTACATCAGCTCCTCGCGTATGTCTGCTGACACCCATATGCATCCATGAAAACTCAAGATCTTATCCTCGCCTACTGTCTATAAAAAAATAGGGTCCTCTCCTGACACACTCTCCCATAGGACTAGGCCTTCTAAATCTGATAGCTTCCTCATTCTCACTCGATCAAGAAGAGTAGAGGTAACAACTATAGAAGATATAAAAGAATTCCCATATCTGTCGTGAAAATCCAAATTCATTTCAGAGTACAGATCTATAAGTTTCCACTCACCGATGGACTCCTTAACTGCTTGTATCTGAATCCTCCTACTCAACTCATCAGCCATAGAGTTTCCTTTCCCAGGCGTGTAGGAAAGATCAAAGTCAAAGGACTGAAGGAACTCAAACCACCTTCATTGTCTCAAATTCAGATCACGCTGAGTGAAGATATACTTGAGACTCTTGTGGTTGGTAAAAACCAAAAAATTCTCTCCTATAAGATAATGTCTCCAATAGCGTAAAGCATGAACAACTGAAGCTGTAGAGACCCGAAGCCTAACGTACATGAACATTACATTACTTTTGCGGAATACTTAATACATAACAAAAATACACACACAAGGATCGTAATAGTTTAGTGTCTTTGGAAACTCGGAACGTAATCTTCTAATCCTGGTGAAAGATCTTCAAAATCTCCCACAAAGATCTTCCTTTTTTTTACCTAAAACCTTTCTTTATATCCTGGGGAAAAGAAAACATAAAAGGGTGAGCTCAAATGCTCAGTAAGGGTAAACAAAAGAAATATCAATCACATAATTTTCATAAGAACATAACATTTTTGGAAATCTTAACCTGCAAAAGAGAGCATAATTTCATAACATGGGATAAATCATAGTAGTGAAAATGAAACCCTTACTTAAAACATTACTCATTGTGGCATACACACATAATCATAGAGAATCATTTCTTGTTAGTCAAGACTCATTTCCAAGACTATCTTAGTGGACAAAGTCCCTTTCTGAATCGAGTAATCCTCATTTCAGTCCTGTTTCACTGAACCGGTATAACCTACCATTCCAGCCATGTCTATCTCATGAGATATGAAATCTTTACCCAATGCATTGGAGGGAGATATAGGTCCCACCCATCTCTTAATGAATCCTTTCTTATGTGTGCCACAAAATTATAAATCATACATCATTGCATAACCCATGTAATAAAAATGGGATTCTTAAACAACATGACATCATAAAACCATTCATATAAGATAAAGGAATTCATAAACATAATTCCATCACAACATAGTCAAATCAATGTAAAAATATGGATAGAAACAGAACCCTTTATTATCTTATATGGAAAATAATTTTGACAAAACACTTGAATTGAATTCTTGAGGAAAATATCCTTTCTTCTTCAAAATCAATTTCTTTTCACAAAACATCATGCAATTTTAAAAGAATGAAATCTTTTAGAGGAAGCTTCATGAAAATAAGGCTTTATAAAATAGTATAAATCCGTTCGTGCCGTATAAGTTAAAAAAAACATTCTTCGTACTTTTGTCGGAAAAGTCAAAAAGTACCTCGTACGAAAAAACGAAAAAAGATTCCTTTCATATCCTTTACTAAAAACTCATAGAAGGGTAAAATTGGATTTAAACAATTGTAGGTGGATGGAAATAATATTACATATTGAGGGAACATGGATGTGGATGATAAAATACACCCCAGTAAATACTTACGAATAAACAATCTCGGATAAAAATGAGATTGTGATATTTCCCTTACCTTAGGTCCGACTTGCTTTGTAAGTGTCCGAACCTCCTGTATAAGGATTTAAATCATGTTATTGACTTATTACAGAATCATATTAATTGTTATGATATCATATATGGTTCACTTATGACATTATATTACCCGTTTTTTTTGTAAATTCCATGTTAAAGAAGCGTTTTGGGTAAAATCGTTTCATTTATCGTAGGTGTTTTGACTTGTTGTTCTTGACATCATTATTACTTATATCATGATTTACTTACTTCCAGAATATAAAATATGATTTATATATCATATATATTCAGTATATATATATATAATAGGTAGATAAATAAAATGAAAAACACCGTTCATGGAGACGGTAGTCCGTACGTACGCATGAACGCTGTTTTCCTTTCCTTATTGTCTTGAAATGGAAGTAAGTAGATGACATACATATGTATATATATACATAAATCCAGTAGCTTTATAATGTCATATATTTCATTATTATTTCTTATATATACATTATAATCATTCTTAAATGGTTAACATGGAGAATGAATCTCATCGCGTCGTGGAGACGGTATTCCGTACGTACACACGAGCGATGATATCATTTCTATAAATATTGAATTGAATTGGAGTGTATTATACAATATATCAGAATCAATATGATGTTGTAATAACTATGTATAGTTATTCTTTACACCATTATACCCATCCATGTAAGGTGGTGGTGGAAAATAGATTACACCACGGCGTGGAGACGGTATTCCGTACGTACGCACGCGCGGTGATTTCTTTTTCCGTAGGATGGATAGATGGTGAAATAAGGTTGTTTCATACTTATAATAACATATCAGTATATGAGTGATACTGATGTTATTACTTCATAATGAAACAACCTAAGAAGAAGAAGTGGAAGAAGAAATAAAGATGAAAGAATTGGTAACGGTAATTACCTCTTCTTTGAAGTGCCTCTTTGAGACCTCCTCTTAGGGCACTAGAATTGGTCTTTGAGGAAGACCAGAACCTCTAGGATGTTGCTAGGGAAGTGGAGAGGAGAAAATGGCAGGGGTTTTCCGAGCTTGAGTGCTCAAATTTGTGTGAGGAGGAGGGGGAGGAGGTGTCCTTTTATAGGGGAGGAGAGGGGCACCTTAGGAATTCTTAAAAATATTAATTTATTTTAAAGTCAAAATCGGTTAATAATGGTTCCAAAGGGTCTTATTTCGAAGATAAAGTGGGGATCGGTCGAAATCCTATCAACCAATAGGATTTAGACAAGTTTAGGGTATTATTTTAACCTTATCAATTAGATTTAACTCTAAGTTAAATAATTTAACTTTTACCGTGTCTTTTTGTTTTCTTTCACTATATGGTTAATAAACTTACTATAACATTCCAAACGAACCCCAAATTGTATATTATTAATACATATATCCTTATCTAAGTCATTTGGCCGAACCTTAGATTTTTAGGAATAAAATAACAATTAATAATATAATATTTGATTTAAAAACTATTTTGTGTCAATTTTGACACTATTTGATATATGATTTTTGTGAAAGTCATAACAGAATTATATGTTCGAACCAAGTTGATTAAATCAACACTAATATATCATAGTAACCTAGAAAATTAGTGGAATTCATAAAAAGTCTTAAATTACATTTATTTTGGTATTTATATTATCAATTATGTCAATATTTCATTAATAAGATAATTACTGCATCATTTTTGTGTCATAAATAAATTATATTATTTGAAGTCTAAAAATTACAAATAAAATACCATCATGTAGGAAATCTTTTTATCTTTCTAATGAATATTTATAGTCGAATTTATCTTATGTATAACCCCATATTAAAAATTATTTACTTATTAAACTTTGATTTTAACTATTTTAACCCTTCTTTAAATAAATTAATAATAAAAGTCCTAATCTAATCCAAGTGGGCCTAAATGGTCATATTTTATTCCTAAGTTTGTTTTTGGTCGAATTACACTTGTCCAATAGAATTAGGACATGTGTTAGGGTAATATTAATATCATATTTACCCTTAGTTACCTTATTTACTATTAACCGTGGTAAAAAAAGTAAAAAGTTACTATTCACCAAAAATTTATTTTCATCTCATTGAACCACATTTTAGTCCTTGATATTAACCGTGTCTCTCGGATTTTCGAAATTCCATTCACAGAAGCGGTAAAATTAAGTTTTATGCAAAATTCAGTTTTTAACCTACCACTTAGTAGTTTCACTATTCATCAAAAATTGATGTTTTTCAGAACAATGCCAAAATTTCATCCCAAGCTATATTTCATATTCCGAATTCAAAAATGAAGTCTATTTTACCAAATTCATAACATAAAAGTTGCATTAATTAATTTTATAATTAAATCCCGCTGTTAAAACAAATAGCGTGTTTTTAAGAAACAATATCTATCAAAAGATTGACACTTGTTTATGTCTAGTTTAAATGTGAAACTACATCCAATGACCAACATTGTATTAAATTGTAAAAATATATTCTAAATATACTTTAAAACCACTCAAATTAATGATTTATCACTATTAATTATTTCGATTAAAAAAGTTGTTTTTAATTATAATTTAGTAATTTTCACTATTCATCAGAATATGAAAGTTATCCGAAAAGTACCAAAATTTCACCTTAGGCTAAATTTGATACTCCGAATCCAAAAATAAAGTTCATTTTGAAAAATAAGATTTACTGGATTTCAAAAAGTGGTTATTACTATTCATAACGGCTAGTTTTAATAATATTTTTATAGCATATCGTTGTTTAGTGAAACTCGGTATTGCGTATTACACACGCTATCGAGGAAGGTCGTGATTGCGTGTAATGCAAGGCAAGTCAAGGATGCGTGTTGTGCAAGCTCCTTTTGGTGTAGCGTACAACACAAGACTTTAATAAAATTAAAAAGAATATTTTTTTATAAAATCTTGGGCTGTTACATTCTACCCCCCTTAAAATGAATTTCGCCCTCGAAATTCGTCGGGGTTATAAATGGTTTACTATTCGAAAGTTTCTTTAATAGAAACCCACATCGTAAAAAGGAATATCAAAACCAATCTTTAAAAACAAAAGTATGAAACGTAATGGTTACCCAAATAAACTAATCATTGGGTTTCCACATAGGTGAAAATATGGATATGGAAGAGAAATCTAACCATCATGTTCTGATGGAGAGCCAATAATCACAAATCCATAAATTTGTGACGATCTAAGGTACCATCCGATTCATCAGGTATAAGATCACTAGGACAACATTTTTGGTTTTCAAGATCATTTCCCTAAAGTTGAAAATTTGAATTGGAATAAATACTTTCTTTATTTTGGTACAATCTCACTATTGTTCGTGCCTAGAACAATTTCCACTTCATCTATTAAATAAATGAAGTTGAATTTGTTATTCGTGAAGTGTTAGCAGATCATGTGATAGAATGACGGATCATTCCATCTGTCTCAAACAAAAGGTTAGCAAAAATTATATACATAAGTCGATCTATAGTGAGATTAATCATATATAGTTCCTAAAATGGACTTATACTTCATATATCATACTACTTAATATAATAAAACTAGTTTCTACTAAACAGGGACTTCCTGTAGGCCAGTGGTAGGCGATAAAGGCCAGTCGCACTTCGGTTGTGGGTTCGATTCCCACAGCCTTGTCCGAAGCGATGGGCTGTCGTCCGTCCTGCAGGTTGTCCTTTTTCCAAAACTATATTACTATAACATCCCATCAATAATATCGAAAAAAATTTCTATCCTTAAACAATACTAACTTACGTCCAACACAATCCATTCCAATCTTTAGGCTTATCCATAATACTGCAGTCCACTCTCATAACATAGTGAAAATGATTACCAGAGATTTAATACGATCGTTGATCCCCATATATCATAAGATATATCTTGTTGGACACATTCCAAACATTCAATGGCCTTAATCTTGTACTCTCTTGAATACCCATTGAT
Organism: Viscum album; assembly: GCA_963277665.1. NCBI lineage: Eukaryota > Viridiplantae > Streptophyta > Magnoliopsida > Santalales > Viscaceae > Viscum > Viscum album. The sequence goes on along the minus strand of OY728146.1, from coordinate 213,009,466 downwards.
CCTTAGTGAAAACTTGAATGCAGTTAAAAGTTAACACTTTCCACATACCAAAATCCTCAAAATTCTATATACTCAAACCATGATATCACTTAGTCCTTATATCAATCATGAGCTCATGAATACAATCAAATATCTCATTATCGTCTTATCCCTTCATTATGCGCATATCATCTACATTCCATAAATATCTGAATAACCTTTCATGGATACTGGTAACATTAATCATACACTTTTAAAACTCAAGGAAAGACAACAGTGTAACAATCCTTAGATGTCTTTTTATTCTATAGTACCATGAGATTACTTATACAACATTACACATGATAAACATGTAATCATTCCACTACATTCTTAAACCATTGACCGAGCTTCAACAATTCTTTCATCTCACATATCATTTGTAGTCTCATCATCATCATCCACATAAATACTACCCATATGACCATACTGATTCTCTTCATGAGTCTTTCCCTTAGGGCATTTGTTTGCATAATGTCCATACATTCCACATTTAAAACACCTAACCATTTTTGATGTTGTAGCAATACCATTATCCTCATCCATGGTGTTAACCGAACCTTTTCCTTTGCACTTACTTGCTTTGTGTCCTTCTTTTCCACACCCAAAGCATCTTCCAGTTCCCTTGAAACATTCTCCTTGATGCCTCTTCCCACATGATTTACATAGGGGAAATTGAACTTTCTTTCCTCTATGATCATCACGAAACTCCATCTTTCTCTTATTAGCCGAGTCAGGAAACTTACCAAATTTTACTTTATTGATCATATTATGAGATTGCTGATTCGGCATAATAATGATGTTTGGACTTCCAAATCCCATTTCATTATGAAGAATATCATTCCATTGTCCATCATATCCTCCATTATCATGAATCATCTTGGTTCCAGCCGTTTTCTAAAACCCAAAAAGAATAGTGTGAGAGTCAAAAATCATAATAAAGGGGGAGTAACTTAAATATCTAACATCTTTGGTTTAATCTAATATCGTTACCATAGTTCTAGGACTATATCCTATACGTATACTTATCCTTAGGGGCATCCCTAGACATACCTTAGAAATATCTCTAGGGATCTCACTAACGTTTTCGCATCCTAGTTTCCAAAGGTTGACTAAACCTTTCCTCTGATACCAACTGTAGAGACCCGAAGCCTAACGTACATGAACATTACATTACTTTTGCGGAATACTTAATACATAACAAAAATACACACACAAGGATCGTAATAGTTTAGTGTCTTTGGAAACTCGGAACATAATCTTCTAATCCTGGTGAAAGATCTTCAAAATCTCCCACAAAGATCTTCCTTTTTTTTTACCTAAAACCTTTCTTTATATCCTGGGGAAAAGAAAACATAAAAGGGTGAGCTCAAATGCTCAGTAAGGGTAAACAAAATAAATATCAATCACATAATTTTCATAAGAACATAACATTTTTGGAAATCTTAACCTGCAAAAGAGAGCATAATTTCATAACATGGGATAAATCATAGTAGTGAAAATGAAACCCTTACTTAAAACATTACTCATTGTGGCATACACACATAATCATAGAGAATCATTTCTTGTTAGTCAAGACTCATTGCCAAGACTATCTTAGTGGACAAAGTCCCTTTCTGAATCGAGTAATCCTCGTTTCAGTCCTGTTTCACTGAACCGGTATAACCTACCATTCCAGCCATGTCTATCTCATGAGATATGAAATCTTTACCCAATGCATTGGAGGGAGATATAGGTCCCACCCATCTCTTAATGAATCCTTTCTTATGTGTGCCACAAAATTATAAATCATACATCATTGCATAACCCATGTAATAAAAATGGGATTCTTAAACAACATGACATCATAAAACCATTCATATAAGATAAAGGAATTCATAAACATAATTCCATCACAACATAGTCAAATCAATGTAAAAATATGGATAGAAACAGAACCCTTTATTATCTTATATGGAAAATAATTTTGACAAAACACTTGAATTGAATTCTTGAGGAAAATATCCTTTCTTCTTCAAAATCAATTTCTTTTCACAAAACATCATGCAATTTTAAAAGAATGAAATCTTTTAGAGGAAGCTTCATGAAAATAAGGCTTTATAAAATAGTATAAATCCGTTCGTGCCGTATAAGTTAAAAAAAACATTCTTCGTACTTTTGTCGGAAAAGTCAAAAAGTACCTCGTACGAAAAAACGAAAAAAGATTCCTTTCATATCCTTTACTAAAAACTCATAGAAGGGTAAAATTGGATTTAAACAATTGTATGTGGATGGAAATAATATTTCATATTGAGGGAACATGGATGTGGATGATAAAATACACCCCAGTAAATACTTACAAATAAACAATCTCGGATAAAAATGAGATTGTGATATTTCCTTTACCTTAGGTCCGACTTGCTTTGTAAGTGTCCGAACCTCCTGTATAAGGATTTAAATCATGTTATTGACTTATTACAGAATCATATTAATTGTTATGATATCATATATGGTTCACTTATGACATTATATTACCCTTTCTTTTGTAAATTCCATGTTAAAGAAGCGTTTTGGGTAAAATCGTTTCATTTATCGTAAGTGTTTTGACTTGTTGTTCTTGACATCATTATTACTTATATCATGATTTACTTACTTCCAGAATATAAAATATGATTTATATATCATATATATTCAGTATATATATATATAATAGGTAGATAAATAAAATGAAAAACACCGTTCATGGAGACGGTAGTCCGTACGTACGCATGAACGCTGTTTTCCTTTCCTTATTGTCTTGAAATGGAAGTAAGTAGATGACATACATATGTATATATATACATAAATCCAGTAGCTTTATAATGTCATATATTTCATTATTATTTCTTATATATACATTATAATAATTCTTAAATGGTTAACATGGAGAATGAATCTCATCGCGTCGTGGAGACGGTATTCCGTACGTACGCACGAGCGATGATATCATTTCTATAAATATTGAATTGAATTGGAGTGTATTATACAATATATCAGAATCAATATGATGTTGTAATAACTATGTATAGTTATTCTTTACACCATTATACCCATCCATGTAAGGTGGTGGTGGAAAATAGATTACACCACGGCGTGGAGACGGTATTCCGTACGTACGCACGCGCGGTGATTTCTTTTTCCGTAGGATGGATAGATGGTGAAATAAGGTTGTTTCATACTTATAATAACATATCAGTATATGAGTGATACTGATGTTATTACTTCATAATGAAACAACCTAAGAAGAAGAAGTGGAAGAAGAAATAAAGATGAAAGAATTGGTAACGGTAATTACCTCTTCTTTGAAGTGCCTCTTTGAGACCTCCTCTTAGGGCACTAGAATTGGTCTTTGAGGAAGACCAGAACCTCTAGGATGTTGCTAGGGAAGTGGAGAGGAGAAAATGGCAGGGGTTGGCCGAGCTTGAGTGCTCAAATATGTGTGAGGAGGAGGGGGAGGAGGTGTCCTTTTATAGGGGAGGAGAGGGGCACCTTAGGAATTCTTAAAAATATTAATTTATATTAAAGTCAAAATCGGTTTATAATGGTTCCAAAGGGTCTTATTTCGAAGATAAAGTGGGGATGGGTCGAAATCCTATCAACCAATAGGATTTAGACAAGTTTATGGTATTATTTTAACCTTATCAATTAGATTTAACTCTAAGTTAAATAATTTAACTTTTACCGTGTCTTTTTGTTTTCTTTCACTATATGGTTAATAAACTTACTATAACATGCCAAACGAACCCCAAATTGTATATTATTAATACATATATCCTTATCTAAGTCATTTTGCCGAACCTTAGATTTTTAGGAATAAAATAAAAATTAATAATATAATATTTGATTTAAAAACTATTTTGTGTCAATTTTGACACTATTTGATATATGATTTTTGTGAAAGTCATAACAGAATTATATGTTCGAACCAAGTTGATTAAATCAACACTAATATATCATAGTAACCTAGAAAATTAGTGGAATTCATAAAAAGTCTTAAATTACATTTATTTTGGTATTTATATTATCAATTATGTCAATATTTCATTAATAAGATAATTACTGCATCATTTTTGTGTCATAAATAAATTATATTATTTGAAGTCTAAAAATTACAAATAAAATACCATCATGTAGGAAATCTTTTTATCTTTCTAATGAATATTTATAGTCGAATTTATCTTATGTATAACCCCATATTAAAAATGATTTACTTATTAAAATTTGATTTTAACTATTTTAACCCTTCTTTAAATAAATTAATAATAAAAGTCCTAATATAATCCAAGTGGGCCTAAATGGTCATATTTTATTCCTAAGTTTGTTTTTGGTCGAATTACACTTGTCCAATAGAATTAGGACATGTGTTAGGGTAATATTAATATCATATTTACCCTTAGTTACCTTATTTACTATTAACCGTGGTAAAAAAAGTAAAAAGTTACTATTCACCAAAAATTTATTTTCATCTCATTGAACCACATTTTAGTCCTTGATATTAACTGTGTCTCTCGGATTTTCGAAATTCCATTCACAGAAGCGGTAAAATTAAGTTTTATGCAAAATTCAGTTTTTAACCTACCACTTAGTAGTTTCACTATTCATCAAAAATTGATGTTTTTCAGAACAATGCCAAAATTTCATCCCAAGCTATATTTCATATTCCGAATTCAAAAATGAAGTCTATTTTACCAAATTCATAACATAAAAGTTGCATTAATTAATTTTATAATTAAATCCCGCTGTTAAAACAAATAGCGTGTTTTTAAGAAACAATATCTATCAAAAGATTGACACTTGTTTATGTCTAGTTTAAATGTGAAACTACATCCAATGACCAACATTGTATTAAATTGTAAAAATATATTCTAAATATACTTTAAAACCACTCAAATTAATGATTTATCACTATTAATTATTTCGATTAAAAAAGTTGTTTTTAATTATAATTTAGTAATTTTCACTATTCATCAGAATATGAAAGTTATCCGAAAAGTACCAAAATTTCACCTTAGGCTAAATTCGATACTCCGAATCCAAAAATAAAGTTCATTTTGAAAAATAAGATTTACTGGATTTCAAAAAGTGGTTATTACTATTCATAACGGCTAGTTTTAATAATATTTTTATAGCATATCGTTGTTTAGTGAAACTCGGTATTGCGTATTACACACGCTATCGAGGAAGGTCGCGATTGCGTGTAATGCAAGGCAAGTCAAGGATGCGTGTTGTGCAAGCTCCTTTTGGTGTAGCGTACAACACAAGACTTTAATAAAATTAAAAAGAATATTTTTTTATAAAATATTGGGCTGTTACAGAAGCCATCTCTAGATCTTGCGTCGAGCAGTTCTTATCATGTGGCCCCAACTGCTGAGACTCGTACGCAATGACTCCTTCTCCCTGCATAAGAACTGATCCCATCCTGATACCTAATGCATCATACTATATAATATAGCTCTTTCTCGTCTCTAGAAAAACTAGTATCGGCACTGTAGTCAACCTCCCTTTTAGCTCCTGAAAGGCTGACTCGCAATAATATGACCACAAGTACTTCACACCCTTCTTAGTCAGGCCCATCAGTGACACTACTAAGCATAAACAGTCTTGTATAAAATGCCTGTAGTAACCAGAAAACCCTAGAAATATCTATACCTCAAAGGCATTATTCTTCTTCTCCTATGAAACTACCGCTCTCATTTTATTTGGGTCTACTGATACTCCTGCCTCTAAGATAACATGACCCAAGAAGTAAATTTGGTCCATCCAAAAGTGGAATTTTGAGATCTTAGCATATAATTTATGCTCTCTCAGTGTACTCAAAAATGATCTCAAGATGTGTGGAATGGTCGTATCGAGTGTGAGAGTACACCAAGATATCATCCACAGATACTACCTCGAAAGAATCCAAGTATGGATGGAACACTTGGTTCATCAGTGCCATGAAAACTGTAGGCGTGTTCATGAGACTGAACGGCATAACCACATACTCGTATAGACCATACCTTCTTAAAAATGATATAAGAGGTACATTTGATGGTCTAACGTGAAACTAATGGTAACCAGACCTCAAGTCAATCTTCGAGAACACTCGGGAACCTCGAAACTTATTAAAGAGATCATCAATCCTCAGTAAGGGATATCGGTTCTTGACTGTCAACTGGTTTAACTTACGATAATCCACATAAAGTCTGTGGGTACCATATACCTTCTTAGAAAATAGGATAGGAGAACCCCAAGGAGAAGTATTGGGTCAGATTAAACCCTTTGCCTGCAACTCCTCCAACTTCTTCCTGAGCTCCTGAAACTCTGGTGTAGCCATCCTATAAAGAGGAATGGACACTGGTGCCACTCCTGGCATGAGCTCAATAGAAAACTCTACCTCATGCTCTGGTGGAAAACCTGAAAAGTCCTTTGAAAAGATTTCCCTAAAACAATCCACCACTGGAGGAAAGTTTATCTATGAAGTTCCCTAGTCATCCAGATATAGACTAGAAATTTGGGTTGTAACTCTTCCCAACCCATGATGCTCAAGTCCTGATCTGATCACCTGAACATCCCATTCACCCTTATGAAGAAACGATCCACCCTCTGGTGATGTAAAACTCACCCTATAGAGATAGCAGTCAACAATAGCCTTAAAGGGAACTAACCAGTCCATTTAGAGAATGAAATCATAACCCATCATCTCTAGGACATAGAGGTCCCAAAAGAAGTGACCCCCACCAACCTCAAGAGGTCACTCTTTTCACTGTTTTGCACTAGTCGTTCTTGTCCTCAACAGAGTGTCTTACGTAAAGATATCATTAGAATAAAAGATACAGATCCCAAGGCTCTCCAAAACCACCACAGATATAAAGCTATGGGAGGCCCCTATATCGAAAATAGAAGAAGATATTACTGAGGCAACTAGGATCGTACCTTGAACGGTAGAGGGTCCAGGATCCTACTCCTACTGGGTATGCTCCACTACAAAATTCTGACCTACACCGCGGCCCTGTGATCCTACATGACCACTCTGAGCTAATCTACCATGTTGTCGCTGAAATCTAAGTGACTGGCTACCATGACCATGACCACCACCTCAGCCTGAATGGCCGGAAAAAACTCCAGTTCCCAGACTGGTGAGAAACTGGTGGTGATGCTCCTGAACGAGGAGTCATAGAAGAGCCCATGTCACCATCTACTGGGGATAAGATCTGATAGAAGCAATGAAGATGACCCATCTTTTCACATGATCGACACTCTAGTGGGTATCTCATGAAATATGGCCTTGTATGCCCAACCCTTCCACACTGGAAGCATACCACCTGGCTACCTGGAGGTGCATCATGCCTACTTGGATTTCTACGTGTTCACTCCCTGTGGTGATTCCTATTATTATCTTAAGAAGCACTAACTATGGATGAAGAACTGACATAGCTCACAGCTCTAGAATCCCTAAGGTTGTGTTCTGTGATCAGCACCTGGTTGACTATAGAAGTGATGGACGTCAACCTGAAGATGTTCACCTGAGCCTAAATGTCATGCATGAGACCGTCCTTGAACTTCCTTGCCAAGAATAACTCATATCCTCCTACAAAGGGTGTAAAGTGATGCAGATATGTGAAGCGAGAAGAATACTACATAACTGAAAGATCACCATGCTCCAAACTCATGAATTCTCGGGCTCGATCGGCCCTCAAAGTCTCCAAGTAGAAATAGTCATATAAGGTAGGCTGAAACTCAACTTGCACCATAACCTATTGGTGTCCCACCTATGAGATCACATCCCACCATCTCTTGGAAGAATCTCGAAGAATATATATATTGAGATTGACCCTCCTGTCCGGAGGCATCTATAGATGCTTGAAGATCATCAGCATGGCTTTTATCCATGACTCTGTAGCCTGGGGTCCTCCATCCCCTGAGAAAGTGGGAGGATGTTGCTATTGAAAAACTTGGGTCAGTTGTTCCATAGAAGGGGAAGGATGCGGTACTCACTAGAAGGTCTGTATAAACCTCAGAAATCCCTCTTGGAACTCTCCCTTGACACCTATATCTGGTATGATGGCTGGTGCCAAGACTGGCACAACTGGAGGGTCTGCTAGTAGTCCCTGATCAGCCATATCTGGTGTCCCATCACTTCCCTATAACTGGCGGACAATCAGAGGATTTCTCGGTGGCATGACTCTGCAAGGTCAAGCACACACCTTAGATCAATATTAACAGGGACTAAAACTTGGAAGTGTAAGAAGGGAAAAAGATAAAGAAAGCATTCAATTTTTTAAAAACATGGATACATGACGTGTATAATGCCTACATTGTGTGTTCCCTTAACCCTTCAAATGGGTGTCTACTTCTGCCAACTCAGGTCGTGTAACGCCCCAAACACACAACGTTTTGTCTTAACACACGGTTTGTACTTGAATCATGTTCCCCTGCCTGAGTTCTTCTACACAGCTAATCCACACAGTTCTCCTAGAACTAGACTACATTGAGTGTTAGTGCCAGACACTACATGTACTAGATGAACTTCACCGACCCGTGTTTTAGTTACATGGACGATTACATGGCTGAATCTACACTATGTTTTTGTTCCAGATATGGCATATACTAGAAAGATTTCACTGACCCATGTTGTTCACTACATGGCCGGATACATGGGTTACACTACACAGTGTGTTCAAGCATGACATGGTGTGTATAACTTAAGTTTCTTATCCATCCGTGTCATTAGTCAAATGGGTGGACACATGGTCATCTCAACATGGAATGTACATCAGGAATATGGTGTGTTCCACCAAAGATTTCCCAATCCCATGTATCTACCCACACAGCCAGTGACATGGTTAGAGACTACATGGCATGTACATACAATACACAGTGTGTACTTAAGAAAAATAGTTCCTTCCTGAACAGAAGGACACATGGCATATATTCATCATTACACATCGTGTATTCTAGGTTCTTCCAGACAGTAAGCCACAAAAACTAATCTGGAACCCAGAAAACACTAAAACGAACATTAAGGTTTCAAATTCTGATCTTTGATTGCCCATAATCACCACGAATTAAAGCTTTAAATCTTATACATGTCATCCACAAGGAATAAAAATACAATGATCCACCAATTTCTGATCCATGAGGGCCCATAACACCACAAGAAACAAAGCTTGGTGTCTATTCAAACAAAACATTACACAATCCAATACCTTATCAAATAGTAGGTATTCTATAAAGCCATCTATCACAATAGTATGCATATCTAACACAACTTCTATCACAACAATATGCAATTGCTAATCCACCCTAAATGGCGTGGAAAGAATGCAGGACATATGATCTCTAGAAAGTTCCATTTTATTCATGAGATGGAATACCCTTATCTCATCGGGTTGCAACAGAAATAGAACCTCAATAACATCAATGATAACAACACAATACATGTGAATTACCCAATGGTGAAATCAAATCAACTATAAAATTGAAAAACCAAAAAAATTCAAATAATGAGGTAAATTTGATTTTCCCTGTACATGGGTTAGCCACTCCCGAACACAGCTTATTAAAAAGTACCTATTCCTTCCTATCCTTGGATATAGGCTCCAAACAGTAAGTCAAGAAGAAAAGAGTCCCTCATATACCACTTTGTAATGTCTCAGTTCCAGAAGCCACCCAGAGGTGCCCTATACCCAATTGGTTACATTGCCTCAAGTGCATTTCCCCGAACTCTATAGGATACCGACTTGCAATGAGGAACTTAGGTGTGATAGTTGGAAAACTATGCCCTCATTGTAAAATTAACACAGTAGAATTAAAACAGATAACAATAGCAGAAGCAATGAAACATGCAATAAGTAAACCATGGAAAATTGAAGAAATAAACAACTCGAGCACATATATATAATAATGAATGATACATATGTCTAGGAAATCATCCAAAGAAGTCACAATGCTGGAATATAGTATTAAATCAAATTACAAAAGAAAAAAAGATAACTCCAACAGCATCGCAATCCTTAGCTTGGTCTCATTCCCTCCATCTCTACAACAATCAAGTAGATGAAGTGGAAGGGCGCTTTCCCTTATCTATCTACAATAATATAATCTATTTGGGACTAAAATCATGATCCAAATAGTGTTTGAGACTAATGCCAGTAGAAAACCACCCAAAAATCTTTTCCTAATAGTCATTGAATATATATGGAAGGCAATAATCTAAAAGAAGCAGTAAACAAAGAAGTACTCAAAAGTAAACAGTCCTATAGTTTCATTTACAAACATTTACTTTAAAGTATTTAATCAACCAAAAACAAATACAAGAAACCCTCTGGGTAGTTCTCACAGCCTAACCCCTCTAGTTTTCAATACAAGAGAAGATATAACAAAGACTCTCTAAGGAAGCACTCACCATCAATTCCCGCTATAGTAATGTGTGATCAAAGACTCTCTGAGTAAGTACTCACCGTCAATTCCCACTATAGTCTTTTAACGGTAACCTACAGGTACTCTGAGGAAGCACTCAATGTCAATTACTCTTGTAGCCTTGTAACATAACTATAGACAATATAAGGGAGCACTCAACATCAATCCCCCTTATGGTCTCGCAGCGTAATAATTATAACAAGCACTCTCAGAAATCCCTCAACGTCAATTTCCCTTATGGTCTCACTACACCAGGTTCCTGCATCCCCTTGTAAGTAATCATGCACAAAAGAAAATCAGAATCAAAAGTAAACCTCAAGAACTACTTGGCTAAACAAACTACAACATATCATAGCATGTCAGATAATAATCACTCTATCCTAACAATACTAGGCATGGAAAGAAAGTAGAAGCCTAATAGGCAATGCTAGACCAAACGGTCAATAATAAGAAAACATGGTAAAAACATGCATATCATGACAAAGATAACCCTATTCTCAAACAATTAACCTTTATCCAATCAAATAAGGCATAGCAGTCAAAACAAAGGTCTAAAACCATAGACACACAATACCCTAAATGAGGTTATTCGGAACTTTTGCACATATAACTACAGAAAGACACAAACCACCTACCTCAGTGTCGTGAGATCCATATATGTGATCCTCAGGACTTGAATCTCCCTATAAATTCTTAGATCTACAAAAATTCTTAAAATTTTTGACCAGGGATAACTCGTGAGAGAGGAGAAATCAAGAGATGAATTTCTAGAAGAAGGAAGAACTCACCGTGGAGATTCCAATGAAAACAATGGCGATCGATTAGGAGAACAGACGACGAGTTGGGGGATTGGAAAAGATCTGCAGACATACAGTCACTCCTGGATGAGACAAACGAAGAGAAAAAGGGTTCTATCGATTATACGCAACCTCGATCCATTTAATGAAAAAAAAGTACATGACTTGTATTTTAAAAGTACACGGTGTGTACTTTCCTTTTCCTACCTCTACTTTAGGTGGTCTCCAGGTCACCACATATAGCCATGTACTCAACCGTTACGCGTCCATTACACAGTCACCCGCAGTAACTAGGTACACTACGTGTACTTAAATTACACAATGAGTACTCCTGAAATTTCAAAAAACTCCTCTTTTTCTCAAAAACAACTGGAAAGGAAAAACATACCTGAAAAGAAGATTTGTGTTCTTACATATTCACCCTATTAAGGAGTGAATAGGTAATAGATAAGTCTATAAGGAAAGGTCACTCATGGACCTCATGAAACTCAAGATACATATCATAATGAAGTTTCATCAATATCTATTCATCATTGGTTTCCTAAACGGCCTTTGCCTAAGTTTTCCAGCTCAACGCATCAACTACCATATATCCCTTTGTAGGCATATAAGAAAGATTAAATTCAAAATACTAATAGTATTTGATCCATCTTATTTGTCTAAAATTCAATTTATTCTATGAAAAGATATATTTGATTCTCTTGTGATTCTTATACACCACAAAGTTCTCACCCATCATATAGTGTCTCCAGCAGCATAAGGCATAGATAGTAGCTAATATCTCAAGGTAATTTTTTAGGTATTTATTCTCATTATGTCTCAACTAGAGATACCTATACACAATTACCCTATCCTTATACATCAGTACAATACATATCCAAATACCTGATGCATCAAAAAATAATGTATAACCTATTTTAGGATATAGTAGAATTAGAATTGGTGATGAGGTTATCCTTCTTTTCATCTCCTAAAAGGATTTATCTAATGCTTCAGACCATAAGAAATTCACACCCATCTTTTTAAAACCAGTAATAGGTACAAAAAGGTGTGAGAATACTTGTATGAGATTCTTGTTGTATCTTTACAACCCCAAGAAACTTCATATATTAGACATGTTCTTGGGATTCCACCAAGATATAGAAGCACTCACCTTCTCTAGGTCAACTGACACCTCTTATTTCCTAATAAAAGGACTCAAGAAGTGAATTTTCTCAATCCAGAAGTGACACTTTGAAATCTTAGAATATATTTGAAGATCCCACGGTGTATTCAAAATGATATCAATATGTTTATCATGGTCACTTTGAGTATGAGAATACACCCAGATTTCATTCAAAAAAAACATAGCAAAGGAATCCATATATGGATGGAAAACACTATTCATTAAAGACATGATAAAAGAAGGAACTTTTATAATATAAAATGGAATAACAAGATACTGATATAAATTTTACCAACTACGTAAATCCATAAATTTTATATTTCAAGGAATGACTCTCACTTGATTGTTGACAGATCTCATGTAAATCTTCTAGAACACCCTAGATCCTCATATATATTCAAATATATCATCTATCTAAGGAAATAGATACTAGTTATTAACCATAAGTTGGTTCAACCATTGGTAATATAGGAACAGTCTAAGACTCTCATCCACCTTCTTGGTAAAAATTGTGGGTGAACCCCAATATGAAGTGATGGTTTAGATAAAACCCTTAGATTATAAATCTTCCAACTATCTCTTAAGATCCAGGATTATAGTAGTTTTCATCTTGTATGGAAGAATATATACTGAAGATACTCTTGGAATAATCTGGATCATAAACTAAACCTCTCTCTTAGGAGGTAATCTAGAAAAGTCTTCAGGAAAGACATTCCTAAGAAAATATACTACCAGTGGGAAGTTAGCTTGATGTAAACCCTACTCTTTTAGATAAATAAATTTATTGTACGTTATCACTCCAAAAATCTTGTGATATTTTGGTCCATCTCTACTGGCCTAGACATTCTCCACACCCTTATGAAGATAACTACAACCCTCTGATGATGTAAATAATACCTTGTAGTGATAGCAGTCCACATAGGTGGGAATAAGGTCCAACCATTCCATCTCAAGAAATACATAAATCCTATAATATTGAGGATGAAGTGGTCCCATAAGAAAGTAAAACTTTCTACCTTAAGGGGACAGTATTTTAATTGGTTCATTCCCTCTGACTATATACCCAAAAATGTGTTCAGGTTCATAACCCCATATAAGAACTAGATTTCGAAACCAATACTTTTCACAGTCAATAAAGAGATAAAGGAATGTGAAGAACCTATATCAAATAAATTATATATGATATTAAGGGATACTGGAATAGTACATCACACTATAGATAGTTATACACTATGATCCTCATGTACTATATGGAAATCATAAAACTTGCCTAATCCATGACCTTGTGATATAGCTAAACAACCCTGAGCAGATCTACTCCACTGGAGCTGATAATAAAAAGTTCGGCTACCATAGACCTGACCTCCTCCTTGGATTATTTAGCCAGTGCTACTCCAACTTTTTTTCTAACATAGAATTACTAATATCACTTCTAAAGGTGGAGCTAGTGTAGATACTCTTCATCTAGAAACAAGTAGAAAGGTCGGGTGTAATATCTCAAGATTCCACATACAAATGCAAGCATGACACTTAAGCAGGTCTCTATCACACTAAGGATTCACATACCCATGTCATCAATACTAATGGAATATAATGGGGATTCAAGTGAGGATAGTCTGGCTGCCACTACTCTAATGAGAAACCTCAAGGTTATGCTTCTTGCTACTTGAAGAACTACTACCCTATCACAACACTAAACCTCTATGCCCGGCAATATCAGCTTATCTCAGGTTTTACTCAGTGATAAGATCTTGATTATTCATCTCAAAAAAGGTATATATATTTAATAAATTAACCTATGATAAGATAGCATACTTGATCCCATCCTTGAAGAGTCACACTCACAATATCTCATAATTTTCCATAAGTGGTGCAAAGCATTGAAACTCAATTAAACATGTTGAATAGTCCATGACGGATACTACACCCAGTTTTAGTTGCATGAAATATCTTTCTCAGTAACATCTTAGTGTCTTAGGAAAAAATTAATCATATAAGGAAGTATATAATTCTACCCAAACAATGACCTAATGATGACCAGCATGAGTAATCGCATCCGACCAGTGCTTGGTAGAATCACACAACATATAGTTAGAAATATGGGCCCTCCTCTCTGGAGGTGTTTTTGGATTATCAAAGATATAAATAATGTACTTTATCCAGGACTCAGTAGCCTAAGTACCACTATCCTTCAAAAATATATAAGGATGTTTCTACTAGAACATGTTATTTAGATTAAAAATCTTAGGTACTGGTCATGGTGAACCCTACATAAACTGCATCAGTTGTACGAAACCCTCTCGAAGCTGAGCATTAGTATCTAAATTGGGAATATCATGTGGTGAATTAAGTGGAAATATTGGTGGTAAGACTAGTGGATAAAGTCCCACTATCTCTGGAGCATCGTCTTTGCCACCCTCCTGGTATACAAATTGTGGATGTCGTGGAGGCATAGCTCAACAATTTCCAAACACATGCCTTAGACCAGATTTAAAAGTAGATTGAAACATTATAGGAATCATATCAAAAGAGAAAAAGGTTCACTACCCAAGTAATAAAACCCCATCTACCCTCTTATAAGGATTGGGTATTGGTAAGTGTTCAAGTTTAATTTTATAGGGTTTTGTTATATGGAAGGTGCAATTTAAAATTAAGGAGGAAAACACTATTTAAATAATAGATAACCTCTCTATTTATTGGAAACCATTTCATTTATAAATCTGAATTTAAATTATATGTTCATAATTAATTTATATATATAGAAAAATGATCTATTGAATAGATATTAATTCCCGGTTTATAAAATACCATGCATTTTACAAACTCAAATTGACACCCATTTAATTTCAATAATCCACCTCGCATTCGTTCTCATAATGTAAAAGGTAAACATGATGGATTGACTCATTTAATTACCATTTCCAATTCAAAATAGGTTATACACTTTATAATTGAAATTTTTAATCATGTGATCACATCCAAAACTCAACTCATGTAACGAAGGGTACATTTCTCATAAGGATTGAAAATATCTATTTAATATGCCACCATCAATGTAAATAGAAAAACACTATTTCGGTTAGTGATAACATTTAACAAAACCAATTTCATTCCTTATAAATGATATTATAAAAACATGAATATATATAAAAATCATGTCTCACTCTATAATGAAAAGAAACACAGACAATGAAAGTAATAAAATTCACCTATATGGCTTGGTATATGCATGGAATTTGAATCATAGGTGCTTATAATGACACATGTAACAATTATCTTTGTTGAAATAGTCCAAAGAAGAATCTCCATAAATCATATCAAAAATCAAAATTCATTTGAATCACCAGATGGTGAAAATATATCAACTACAATAAGAAAAATAAGGAACAACAATTTCACATTCCCATGAAACTTGGTATTTACCCCGAATGTTGGTTAGATACTCCCAAAAATGTCTTATAAACAAGTTATGACATGTTTCTAATATTCTATCTAAATTACCAAATGGTAAGATAAAAGTAAATAAATATTTGATGCCACTTTGTGATGTACCAACCCAAGATCCACTAAATAGTTCCCTGATCTGCTAGCCATATAGCCTCAAGTGCGCCTCCCCATACACCAGAGGCTACCGACTGGCAGTGTGCACCTAGGGTATGACCATGGGGTGACTATATCCTCTAGTTAGATTTGGGAATATTGAAGATATAACATATCAATAAATAATAGAAGTAGTATAATAAATAAATAATATATGCAGCATAAGATAAGAACAATCAACCATGTAATAAATAACCACCTCAATAACTGGAAGCTATAACATATACAAAAAATGATGATGTCATGTCATGTCTCTATAGAAAGAAAAATAAAGAATAAATTGTAGTAGTAAATTAGGACAGTGCATTCTATACAAAATAATCAAAAATATTAAAAACTATCCCCGCATCCTGATATTTGGCCTAAGGATCTTCTACCAATCTCCCATCCTAAAGAAATCACATTAGGTGTCCAAAGTGGGATGATTCCCCTTGTCCGCACCTATGATCATGCAGTCTGCCCAGGTACTAATGGAATCCTAGATAGTGTGTGAGATAAATATTATTATAATATAGCCAATAGTCTCTATAAAAATACATTCTATGAATATAAACTATAAAGTCTGCAGTTATATAAAGGTAAATCATTGCTAAAATAAATAACTCATACATGCTTCAGCCATAGCTAGTAATAACTCTGAACATGTGACCATGTAATTATTCAATTGATTATACTTAATTTTAATAAAAAGGAGATAATTTATATATAACGGCATCAACAGTACTATAATTGGATTTAATAATAATAGAGGATCCAAGGAGTAACCAAGGCATCATTGACCTCAGGGGTCGAGCCAACTCATAATAGTATAACATGGTGTTTGGATATCAGGTGTCTGAGTGTAATCCAAAGGTCTCACATAAGGAATTACACTATAAAAGAGTCTAATTGAGTCTATAGAGATAATTTATAGTATTCTCCATCTAAGAATGACTGGACCCAATGGGGTTAATACATAGTGTTTCATGTCCAAAGACATCAAGTTGAATCCAAGGATTGTATCCAAGACATTCTAATATCAGGAGAAATAGTTAATGGATCCTATGGGATCATGTCAAGAATCTACTAATATATAATTACCATCTTACAAGATGGTTTTCTCTCTTATGAACCTATTCCTTGAATCGTAATGGAATCCTCTAATTTCTCAAGGAATTTAATTGGTAATCAAAGGTTGGCTCAAGTTTGAAAATTTCTTTAAAGATAAAAATTCCATATAAAATAGGCACCATATACATATATCATTATTCAATTTAGGCTATGAAATACTCATTACATTTAATAATTCATTTGGTTCATTCTATTACCTTTTATCAATGTGACAACATTAATCAAGGACATACAACAATTTATCACTTTATTTCATAAACATTTTTATAGGTTCATTCCATACATTTAATTAATCATGACAAGGGGTAGAATACATGAAACCAATATCAAATAAATTAATAATTAAACTATTACAAGTTATATATATATATATATATAATTTTCATTTATCTATTAAAGGGTTCATTAATTATGGAAGAACACCAACCTTATCAAACGTCAAGTCAAAAGCACCCAAAAAGTGGCATAGATGAACCTAACACGGGTCACCAAGGTATAAATGAAGAACATTCCCTAAATGGGTACTCCATGTTGAGGTATCAAACTCCAAGGATATTAAGGGACATTATTAGGTCCATAGAATATAATCTATAAAATATAATTCAAGGAAAATGAATTTAAGGGGTTTATGTCCGGTGAAATCGGTGTTCCCACATATACCAACCCATTACCTTTTTGCCTGGTATTTTTTTATCATTGATTTTGTTTTTCCTTTTTTATTGGGTGAGTAACTTCTACCTTGAATAGGTAGGATACCTATAATAGTGAATTTTTGTATTTTTTGGATTTTCACATTTTCCCTCAACTTTTTTGTTGTCCGTTGGGCAGTTACATGATGTGTAATAGAGTTTCGCAATGTGTGATTCTGGTCGGACTAATCCTATGAGTTGAATTCATAGAATAAGAAGTTACATAGCTTGTAATGTGAAAATATATTTTTTAATTAAAATGGTAAATCATTTTTTAGCGTAACTTAAAATTAAATGGATTCACGATGTGTAAAAGATTACACATCATTTAATTCACTAAGTTCTAGTTTTTAGGGTGTCATGTAGGTGTTTGATGGATAATTTGTTTTTTCATCCTCCTCCACTCATCCATAGATCTTTACCAAGAAAATTTTGAGTATATTCCTTCCATCCATATTGATTTGTTTAGTGGTTGATTAGAAGGGTTAGGTGCTTCATCTCTCTGAGTAATCTTTCCCCCTGGTTTCCCTCTCATTCAGGGTTATGGTATAGTTTTTTATAGGGATTGTAATTGGATTGTGTTTTACCAATTATTTTTTAGACTTTAGTCATGAATTGTCTTGTGAAGGTAGATATTGTGGTTTCTATTCCCCATTTCCAAAGATTTTTAGGTTTTATACACTGTTAAAGTAGGTGGATCTGTACAATTTTTCTAATTTCTTGAATTTCTTATTATTTATATTGATTTCTAGAGATTTTATGTGAAATTTCATGTGTTGAAATTAAAATGGGGATGGGTCCACATTTGAAAATGGTTTTTTCTTTGAAAATGGAATTTTCTTCATTTACAATGGGAAAAATGTATTTTCAAATCCCAAAGCATATTGGACTGTCTCTAATTTTTTTTTAATAAAAATGTGATCATGGTTTTTAAAACATAAATTAAAAAACATTGCACATCAAAAAAAACTCGTGTACGTTGAGATGGAGATATGGGTAGAATTAGTGTGTGTGACACCACTAGGAAGTAAAATCTTGTATGTATATGTTCTGTGGAAGGCCTCTATGTTAGTAGGATCCAACCATATTTCTTTTTAGGATTGTGAGTTTCTAGTACATACTATCCCATATGCTAGAGTCCGGATGGTAGGTGAATTTTTGTTAATAGTTGTTTATTTCATGATAGTTTTTTCATGGATGTTGGATCACATATATATTTATATTTTTGTATCTTTACCTACTTGTTTCTAGCATTGAAATACATGGCATTAAAATTGTAAAAACTCACGGATTGTTTTAAAAAGGATTTCAAATTGATTTATTTACAAAACTTCTTGTAAAATTGGTTTGTTTTAAATCATGGACTTGTGAATTATTATTATTATAACTTGTATAGATATTTTGGTGGTATCCTATAGGGATATTTTTTTTACATACTACTTCATCCTATGGGTTTCTATATACCTAGTTTTGGAGGATTCAGGTAAGGGGAAGAGCATTTTGGAGAAAGCAGGCTTCACTTTACATTGTTGTTTTGTTTTGGAATAGATTATAGGTGAAGTTTGGTCACATGGAGACTAGTTTTTCTAGTTTTGTTGTAATTTATAGTTTTGTATATTTATATCAGTTTTATTGCTCTTTATTTTAACTTTGAACTCTGGTTATATGTCTTGTTTCCTTATATATGAGACTTGTTTTATTTTCTTTGTTTTACCCCACCCAGTAATGGGATGGCTCGGGTGACTGGTCAGGTTATCCCAGGTTGATCTATTATAATTTGGTATCAAAGGAGATTTCTCATCCTAAATTTTTTTAAACTACTTGAGTTAGTTATGTTTATTGGGTAGATAGAAGTAGTATCATCAAAATTCAGAGATTCATAACAGAAAAGGGGCCTGGACAACTCGCACATATTACTTAATCTGAGTTTACATGGGTGGTCAAAAAATCTTTACTAAGTCCAATATAGAGTATTTAGGTTCATTTGAATATCTTTTATGGTAGTTTTATTTAAATTAACTTGTCTACAATGTCTGAGGACTTAGTGTGTGAATAATATTCTGAATGAATTAATTGGGGAGTTTATTTGGATGGATGTGTTCCTTTAAAAAGGTGTTCCCTTCTTGTGATCAAATTCATAACTAATTTAAATTATTTTTATTTTAAATCATGGTTTTTTATTATTATTTTGGATTCAATGGTTTTGGAATTTTCTCATGAATGATTGGTTATTGTCATGGGTTTAACAGAAAACTCTTCCTACAATAACTCTTCTAATTAAAATAGGGGAAGCCGCAATGTAGGTTCTATAGGTGGATCCTCTAGTGGACCCTTCTTTCTTTGAAATAGTGATTTGTAACCTTTAGAATTTGGGGTTAGTGGGAACAATAACCCAGGATGGGAAGTGGATCATGGTGCAGAATTTACCAGGCAGTATCCACCTATCTTCCATGGTGACAAAGGACCACAAGATTCATATGAGTGTTATGAATGGATAGAGATTATATACAACTTTTTAAAGACACATAAGTATTCTTAAGTAAATTTTTTCATGTGTATTCTCAAAATTAAATAAATAAGATGGTTGGACTTGATAGTTCAAGCTAATTTGCACGAAGGTATTACCTGGGTTTCTTTCAAGAAGATCTTTAATTAGAAGTTTTATCCTAATAGTTTACATGTGACAAAGACCCTAGAGTTTATCACATTAGAGCAGAGAGATTGTACTATTCTTGAGTACTCCACTCACTTTTCTAAGCCGATGCATTTGGTATAAGATCTTGTCACTAATGATTACTTGAAGGCTCTGATGTTTGAGATGGGGCTGAGGGCCAACGTTCAGTCAATTATAGTTATTTTATTCCTTCTGACATTTTTGTAGGTAGGAGATAAATCATCTTTGACTCAGGTAGATGCAGATGAGAGGACAGGCTTGGGTGGATCTTCATTAGGTGTAAAAATTAGCCAGGGTGTTTCTTCTAGTCAAAAAAGAAAGTGAAAGAGTGGTCAGTTTACTAAAAGACCAGTTTCATGAGTTTTTATAGGGTTAAAATAGGTTATTTTCTATCATTGTGGGAGGTGTGGTCATACGAGCCCTCATTTTATAGAGTATCCTATAACTTTTCATCTTTGTGGGTGATCTACCCATTTGAAGTGTTTCTATGATAAGATGTCCCAAGGCAGAAAGGTGGGATCCACTTTCACCAAGGGGTCCTGGGTTCATGTTGATTCTTCCAAGGGTGGTGGGTATCATTCTCAGGACAAGGGGGTGTGTATTTAGATATGTCTAAATCAATTTATGTATCTAAGTGTGATCTAGAGGAATCTAAAGTAGGAACAACTACGGTTAGATTTATGGTTTTTATTTCATCTTCTATAGTGATATATTTGTTTAATATAGGTGTTACTCGTTATATTATATCTTCAAATATAGTTGATGTGATGGTTTGGTATTCAGAACTTATGTTGTTCTTGGTGGATATTTCCACACCATAGAGAAAGAGGTCCGAATAGGGTTTCAAATATCCTACATGTTGTGTGGTGATAGGCGACTTTGAGGTGGTTTGGGACTTCTTAGTTCTTGATCTAGATATCTTTTAATTGATTATCATCATTGGGAGGATGATTAGAATAAGGTCCTAGATAGACTATTTTCACAGTCAGGCACAGTTATTTACTACTGATAGGGTCACTCGTGTTTTCCAGGGTGAGTGGGACTCTAGATCTGGAAGGGAAGGGTTATTTTCCCCTTATGCTAGATTAATCTCATTCCAGTTGTTAGAAATGGATCTCAATGCAGTTGATCTATGATTGGTTAGTTAGAAACCTATTGTTGTGTGTGTTTACCCTAAGGTATTTCCAAGGGATTTTTTTGGATTACTGTCATAGAGATAGGTTGAGTTTACTATTGAAATTTTACCTATAACAATACCAATTTCTATGCCATCCTATCAAATGGTGCCTGATAAGTTAGTGGAACTTAAAGTCCATCTTTAGGACCTAGCGGTGAAAGGATTTATTCATCCCAGCATGTCACCATGGGCTTCACCATTACTCTTTTCTAATAACATGGATGGGAGTCTTAAAATTTTAATTGGCTATCAAAAGTTAAATCAAGTGACTATTAAGAACAAATATCCTTCACCCAAGATTGATGATATCTTTGATAAGATAAGTAGGGATCATTTGTTTTCTTATATTTACCAATGTTTAGAGTAAAACCATTTGAGAGTCTAAGAAGATTAAATACCCAATACAGCATTTCAGAGTCAATATGGACATTTCATGTTTCTTGTTATGACATTCAAACTCACTAACACTCATTCATTATTTAGGGATTTTATGAACTGAATATTTCATCATTTATTGTACTCTTTCATTGTTGTGTTCATAGATAATATCTTTTTGTACTCCAAGTTATAGGAGGACCAAATATACCAATTGAATATCATTCTTATAACCTTTAGGAAACATCAAATGTATGGTAATATTTCCAAGTGTGAGTTCTGTATTCAAGAAGTGAAGTTTCTAGGGCATGTGATTTCTAAGAGTCATGTATCAGTTGATCCTAAAAAGGTGTAGGTAGTTACGTCTTGGGAGAATCCCAGAAATTTGTTTGAGATATGAAGCTTCTTGGGTTTGGTAAGTTATTATAGACAGTTTATTTAGGACTTCTCCAAGATCACATCATCGATGAAAGATTTAACTCATAAGGGTGTAAAGTTTGAATGGAATGAAAAGTTTCATATATCTTTTGAGGAGATTATGATGAGGTTGACTTCAACACCAGTTTTGGTTCTTCTAAAACAAATCTTGGGTTATGATCTTTTCTACGATGCTTCTGGTACGTGTTTGGGATTTATCATAATGCAGGGGAAGTAGTTTTTGGCATATGCATCATGATAGTTACTCCCTCATGATAATAATGACCTTATCCATGACCTCTAGTTGTGATGTTTTATTCATGTGATCAAAACATGGCATCACTATCTCTTTGGAGATAATTTTACGGTATATTCTTATCACAAAAACCTAAAATATATTTTTACTTAGAGATATCTAAACTTGTGATAGAGATGTTGGGTTGAGTATCTATAGACCATTAATTTTGATATAGTATATAACCTCAGGGAAGGTAGTTTTTTGGCTGTTGCATTGAGCAGCAAATTACCAACACAATCCGTGAAAGAATCAGTCGAACATTAATATATAATGAGTTTTTTTCCCGATAAGATACTGGAATTATAGGAGGTTGGTGGATAGCTGTTCTCATCATTGATAAAGGTTTAATGATATTTTTATGAGAGATTTTGACTTGATAATATGAAAGACATTGAAATATAATACTTAGGAGAAATACAACATGGTGGGGGAAATCATGTGAGTTATCTCAGTCGCCCAGTGGAGATTTTTGATTCTGTAGCAGGTTGGTTGTTCCAATTTCCTTGAGGCAACAGTTTTTAAAAAGTGGAAACTGGTCATGTTGGTCCATACACCCTTGGGATAAAAAGATATACCATGATTTTAGATGTCGGTATTGATGTCCATGGTTGAGGTAGTCAGTTGTAGATTTTATATCGTGGTGTATCACAAGTCAAAGAGTTAAGGAGGATCACTAGAAACCTACTAGATTTTTTGATCCTTTATCTATTTTTGTATTAAAATGGGATGATATTTCCATGTATTTTTTAATAGGTTTACCATGGACTCCTAGTGGGAATGATGTGATTTGGGTGATTTTTGAAAATCTTGCTAAATCAGTGAATTTAATTCCAATAAAGGAGATGAAAAAAGTGGAACATCTTGGGGACTTTTATTTCCAAGATAATATGAAGCCTCATAAGTTCCCTATGCATTTTTTCTGATAGGAAATTGAGGTTAACATCCATGTTTTAGAAAGTTTTGTAGAAGTAAATGGGTTCCCAGTTTAAATGGAGCATGGCTTATCATCCAAAGATATATGGACAGGTAGAGAGGTTTGTCTAAGTTATTGAGGATATACCCCAATATTGAGTGCTTTATTTATGTGGATATTAGACTATAAATTTTTCTTTTGTTGATTTTTACTATAATAATAGTTATTAGTATTTGATTAGGATGGTTCCCTTTTAGGGTTTTATGGTCATCCATGTCGATCTCCCTTATGTTGGGAAGAGGTGGGAGAGTTTTCCTTGGTTGCGTCAAGCATTGTACATGAGATGACAAAGGTGATACAGTTGATCCAGTGGTGTTTGATCATGGCATAGAGTCATCAGAAATATCGTGTCGACTATCATCGTCGGCCTCTAGAGTTTGAGGTTGGTAATCGGGTATTTCTCAAAGTTTCACCTTTCTTATGACAACATCAGTTGGGTAAGCAAGGTAAGTTGCCATTGAGGTTTGTGGGACCCTTTTAGATTTTTGAGCTACTGGGTAGGGTTTCCTATTAGTTGTGGTTATTATCTATCTTTAATTTTATACATGATGTGTTTCATGTTTCCCAGTTAAGTAGGTATACAAAAAATCCTCCCCATATGATTAGATGGGAGGATGTTGTTATAGATCCCGATACCACTTTGAATGAGAAACCATTTCATATTATGGATCACCAAGATAAGGTACTACATGGTAAAATTATTCCCCTAGTTTGGGTACTATGGAAGTTTGAAAAGGATCGCCATGAGACATGGGAGCATGAGTCATTGATAAGGCAGTAGTGGCCTACCCTTTTTGAGGATCTAGGATCTTGATCTCTTTTTGGGGACAAAAATATTTTATAGTGGTGAGATTATACCACCTATTTACCTTTCTATCAGGTATGTTCTAATCATTGCTTTTGGTTTCCCTTTTTGTTAGAAAATATTTTCATCCTTTAATTTGGAGGATACTTACAATGGTAACGTCATGGATTTTTTTTAATTTTCATATTTTCCATTACCTTTTTTATTCTTTTCTAGTCAGTTGCACGATGTGAAAAAGAGTTTCACAACCTATAATTTTGGATAGAATCATCCCATGAGTTGAATTCACAACATGATAATTTATATGTCGTGTAAGGGTTACACATCGTGTAATGTGAAAATATGATTTTTAATTAAAAAGGTGATGCATTTTTCATCTTAACTTAAAATGAAAGGGATTCAAGACCATTAAAATATTACATGCCATGTAATTCACCGAGTTATAGTTTTTATGGTTTTTTTGGGGTTTTTTGAGGGATCATTTGTTTTTTAAACCTCCTACACTTGGCCAAAGATCATTCCCTATGTGATTTTGGGTGTCTTACTTCCATCCAGATTGGTTCATGCAGTGATTGATCTATAGGTTTAGGAGATTTGTCTCTTGGGGTAACCTTTCCTCTCATTTTTTGACTCATTTTTTGTTGTGGAATCATTTTTTATTGTTATTGGTAATTGTATGGTCTTTTACCAATAATTTTTCAGTCTTCGGTCTTTCCTTATCTTCTAAAGGTTGATATGGTGGTTTCAAATCCCCATTGTTAAAGGAGGTTAGGTTTTATACACTCTTTAAGTCAGTGGATCTATTCAATTGTTATAATTTATTGAATTACTTGTTGTTTCTATTGATTTCTTGATATTTGAAGTGAAATTTCTTTTGTTGTAATTGAAATGGGAATGGGTTCATGTTTAAAAAGATGTTTTCTTTAAAAACGAAATTTTATTTATTTAAAATGGAAATTTTGATTTTAAAACCCTTAAGAAAATTGGATTGTCTTTGAAATTGCATTAAATAATGTGATCTTGGTTTTTAAAATATAAATTAGATAATGTTGCATATCTGGACTCTTGGATACATCAATATAGAGACACGAGTTTCCTTAGTGTGTATGACACCGCTAGGAGGTAACCTCTTGTATGTTGATGGACTATAGAAGGGATTTATGTTAGTTGGATCCAACCTTATGCCTTGTTAGGTTTGTGAGTTCCTAGTATATATTTTCCCATAGGTTAGAGCCTAGCTGGTAGCTGCATTTTTGTTTCCATATGTTTATTTCATTATATTGTATTGCATGGATTTTGGATCACATGTATATTTATCTTTTTTATCTTTATCTTCTTATTTTGGGATTTTCCAAACATGGAATGAAATTTTTTAAAATGAAAGGATTGTTTGAAAGGGTATTACAAAATGATTAATTTATAAAACTTCTTGTAAAACTATTTATCTTTAAAGCTTGTACTTTTGCATTATTTTTATTATAACTTTTATAGATATTTAGTGTTATCCTACTGGGATCTCTTTATCACTCCCTCTTTCTACCTATAGGAATATATTGACCTTTTTTGTTGGATTTGGGTCAGGGTGAGATCATTATAGAGCCTGAAGGATTCTATTTATGTTTCTATTTTGTTTTGGGATAGTTTATAGGTGGTGATTGGTCACATGGAGACTAGTTTGTCTAGTTTTTCAAACTTTAAGGTTTATTCTATTTGGATCATTTTAATCGCTCTTTGTTTACTCTTTTCACTCCGGTTATATTTCTTATTTCCTTCTATATGATACTTGTTTCATTTTCTTTATTTTACCCCACCCTGTATTGGGCTAACTTGGGTGACTGGTCAGTGTGTCCCAGGTTTTTTTGTTACACCATAATGATGGAAATTTATAAATGATAATACTTTAATGGATGATTAATATACCTACCACCTTATATCTATAGTACCCTCCTCATCCAGTATCATCCCTTAGTTTAGCCTATACCAAAAGAAAACGAAATAATGGAAGAACGCTTTGAAAATATGTCATATGAGCCTATATCATAATAACATCATCAAGATAAAGAAAATGATGAACATAGACTAATGAGTGAAGAACTTACCTAGAGGAATCCAATGAGATGATCGTCTCTTGATTATAATTCCAGGTGGAAGATCTATCCAAGAACAAGGGTGGAGAGGAGATCGAGAGTTTCAACATGAAGGAGGATGAGGAATTATAACTACTAGAGAAAGAAGGAAAAAATAATTTAGGTTATAAGAATTTTAAGGGTGAAGAGGTAATTTTTACCAAACATATTGGGTTTGCACTATTTAGCCACACAGTTGGAAAATTGTGAAATAATCATGTCTGACCAACTATCCAAGAAAGGGAGTCACGTAGTTTATGTGCATGGTTTGGGAAACCATGTGCAAACCATGTTGTATGTCTCTCTTAAAAACTGTAGAGATTTTTTACAGGAATACGATCTAGATTACACAGTTAGGAAAAATTGTGCGGCCTCTTTTTCTCCAGAAATATCCCATAGGGTTAGTAGAAACTATTTAGGTTAGTATACAAGGTTCCTAATAACCTTGTGGCCTAGTGATTTCTTCCATTGGCTGAGGTTTTGGGATCCAAAAAGGCCTTGGATACCCTCAAATAAAATTTCAGTTCTTACATATTCTGCCTTAAAAATGATTTTTAATCCAAATATAAATATTTTTCAAAAATACTTCCCCTTCTAAACACATATTTGACTCATCTTGATTTTTTTATTGTTTTATCAAGAATTATGATGATTATTCCAAATATTTATTTAATTATTCATTTGTTAACCCCAAATTTTATTCAAGAATGTATGATTTATGAAATCCTTTTGAAACCCATTACTTTCCATGGGTTATTTCTTGACTATGATCGTTATATGTAATATGTGGCATGCATGATTATTTTCATTTATGATGTGATGGGGTGCCTAGAAATATATATCCCCCCAATTAATTGGTTTTTGTGATATATTTTATGATATTATATGAATTATACATGAACATGAGGCTACCCTTATTTACATTGATGATGTTATGATTTATGATCATATATTATACATAAACATAATGGTATCATTGTTTACAACTATAAGTGATTTTTTACCACAATTAAATAATGATTAATTTCTAAACATTCTCCATGTTTCATGTACTTATATAATTATTCCCTCACAGTGTTGATGATGACCCTATTCTTATGAAGATGTTGATTATGCCCACACATGTATTATTGATTTAGGTCCCTTATTCCTACCCTAACTAGGTTTTTAGATCACCCATTTCTTTAATGTATATCTGCAGGTGACTACATGTACTAAAGAGATTATGATATATTTGGAATAATAAATAATAATTTAAATAATTTTTAAGTTTTTTTATGTAAAATTGATGTATGAGCCTAATTTTCCAAATATACTAAACCTTTGGATCCTACATTGTATCGTTATTAGGTTGTTTATCCTAAAAATGATGTAATAATCATGTGAGAATATATCACATCTCTATAGTTCGTATCAGAGCTACAATTTATTTAATTTGTTAACTGGGATTTGAAAACGTTAGTGAAAACCAAAATTATAAATCAATTTCTAGGTAAAACATCCTATAAGAATAATTTTAGAAAATGATACCATAAGATATTCCTCTAGGGTTAATTTTGAAAGAATAATAAATTATTTTCTTATGATTTGTTTACTTATTTTTAGTTCAAACCTTTTCTATATTATAAAATGGTGGGACCTGGGAGAAACCAGGCCAAAAACCTATGTAAGGGATAATCTAACAATTTTCCAAACGACATCCTCAATTCCATATGAAGTGGGTTTTAAAAAATTATGGATATTCTTACCCGGTTGTCTCATCCTATAAATAATAACATGAACCATGAAGAATAACCACCTTTTCCTAAGAAGGAGAAACTAGATATCAAGCATTTTATAAAATAATGACCACTAACATTCAGTGGGTCTTCTGATCCATGAGTCACTGAGCGATGGTTTAACTCAATAGAGAAGAAATTTTTTGTTCTCTAGTGGTCTGAGAAGGAGATGGTGACTCCATCCATATTTCATTTAGATGTAGAAGTTGATCAATTGTGGGTGTTGATAAATAGCCCCAATCCTAAGGATGGAATGGAAGAAATAGAGTGGGATGACTTTAATAAAATATTTATTAATAAATATTTAACTAGAACTATTCAAAAAAATATGGATAGATAATTCATAGAGCTTAAGAAAATGGAGGATAAATCAATCACAACTTATGAGGAAAATTTCATAAATATTTTAATATGTTCCTTTGGGTTTTTTCAATATCGATAGAACAATACATAGATTCTTTAGTGGTTTAAAACCACACCTTCAAAAATCTCTAGCTATCTAAGAATTTGATTGTTATAAAGAAGTATTTTGATGTGCTATTAAAGCGGAGATGGAGTTTGGACAATGGTCCCATTATTATGTAGATAAGAAGAAAAGAATGGTGTTTCAATATGGAGGTTAAGTGAAAAATGAGGAAAGAGGATCCAACCAACAATGTGTTAAAAATATGGGAAGAAGAATAATCGGAATTTACTCAAAGGGGTGTATAAATTCTTCAAGTGTGGGATATAAAGACACCAATATCATGAATATTGAATAGAAATGAAGAAGTTAGACAAAATAATGGAGGAAAGTAATTCACCTCCTAATACCCCACCCATTATTTAATGATTCAATTGTAGAGAGAAATGGAACTATGAAAAACAGTCAACAAAACCATGGTTCCTTGAGGTAAATCCTCATTAGCAACCACCATATAAAAATGAGAAAGTTAAAGCCTATGTCTTCACTAATGTTGAAGAGGATCCTGAAAATTAATTCATACAAGGTGTACTTCCTATTCAATCAAGAATGGGAAAAGTTTTATTTGATTCTGGTTCTATTCATTCCATTATATCCTACAAGTTATTTAGAACTTTTGAATCGAATCCATGATACATTGAAGTTGTTTTATCTATAAAAAACACATAGTGGTGGGATCATTGAAACCCAAGTGTTGGACTCTTCTTTTATTAGAATATGTTGGAATATTCTTATATTTAATTTCATAATCCTTCCCCTAGTGGAATTTAATTCTATATTGGTCATGGATTTCCTCTCTTCATATAGAGAGTACATTAATTATTGGGAAAATTAAATATCTTTCTATATTCCAAAAAATCACATTCCCCTATACAAATTAAAGCAAGATAAGGAATTTCCTTTGTAAAATGCCCCAATAGTGTGGGTTTTGATACCCTGTGAAGAATCATACCTTGACAAAATGGTTAAGTCAAAAGATGGTATCAACCTTGAGGAAGTTCCCATTATGAGGGAATAAAGTGATAAATTTCCCGATGAGTTTCCCAGAATTCCCCCATATTATGAGGAAGATTTCTCAAAATATATTATACCTAGATCCACTCCTATATCTAAATTCCCCTATAGGATGGCCCTGATCGAACTAGAGGAGTTAAATAAGCATCTACAAGAGAATTTCGACAAAGGGTCTATATTTCCTAGTATATAGCCTTGAGGTGTTCTGGTGATCTTTTTAAAGAAAAAGGCTAGATCAATGTGGTTGTGTATAGATTACTGAGATCTCAATAGGATCTCCATAAAGAACAAGTATCCCCTTCCAAGTATTGATGATTTTTTTTGATCAACTATAAGGATCTCAGTACATTTCAAAGGTGTATTTGCATTCTAGATATCATAAACTGAAGGTGATGAAGGAATATATTTAAAATACTAAATTCCATACAAGTTATAGACCCTATGAGTTCATAGTTATTCCCTTCAGACTTACTAATTCACCTAAAATATTCATGGATTTGATAAATGGAATATTTAGAGACTACCTCAATAAATATGTTTTATTATCTATTGATGATATTATCATTTAATATAATATTAAAAAGTAACATGAAGAGCATCTAAGTATAGTGTTGGAAACATTAATAAAAGAGAAAATGTATTCATTGTTCATCAAGTTTTACTTTTGGATTTCATAAGTCACATTCATGGGGAACGTAATCACAAGTGATGAATTTTTTTTACCCTTCAAATACAAATCCAATTAAGGAATGGACAAGACCAACTCATGTTATGAAAATCCATAGATTTCTTGCTTTAGCTGTGTACCACTAATGTTTTGTGAGAAATTTTTCACAGTTTTATATCCTACTAAATAAGTTAAAACAAAAAAGGGGTAAATTTTGTGTGGATATAATAGTGTAAGTAAATATTTAAGGATATCAAAATAAGGATAATCACTACACATGTACTCACACTACCAACAAGTGGAGAAGTTTTTGTGATATAACGTGATGCTTTAAATAAAGGCTTGGGGTTTATACTCATGTAGAATGAAAAATTTATACCATAAACCTCACAAAAATTGAAGATCCATGAGAATAACTACTCAACGTGTGATCTGGAGTTAGTAATTGTGATCTTAATCTTGAATATTTAGAGGAACTAACTTTATGATGAGAAGTGTGACATATAAACTGATTATAATGTTCTAAATTATATATTCACACAAAAGAATCTCAACACGCATCAAAGAATATGGTTGGTGCTAATCAAGGATTCTGATTTCTCTATTCACTACTATTTGAGAAAGGTGAACAAGGTAGATGATGCTCTTAGTAGAAAAGAACCTACTTCCCTATCCATGATGTGGATTGACAAAAGACCCTATCTTCACATATATGGAAAGTATGGATATAGAAATCATACTGGAAGGAAAAATATCCTACCTTTCTTAAATTATTTCCTAAACATCTATCTAAGATAATATCAAGGAGGAACAAATGGATGATACTGAGCATCAAAATAAGGAAAAGGTAGTTAGTAAGGGAAGCTTCATGAGTTCCACATTAATGAATATGGTTCCATTTGAATTATAACTTGTATTTTTGTGCCCTCTTCACCTTAAATAAGAAATTAACTATTATATAATGCACATAACTCATCTTTCTCTATCCATCCTCGAAATATCAAGATGTATTTTTATCATTGAGATCACTTCTATTCAGAAAACATGAAGAAATATATTATTAAGTGTACCTAAATGTTCTTGGTATGTTATCAATTTAATGTAGAGTGATTGAAGTCCATGGGGATGATGAAACCATTTTCTATACCCATGTGAAAAAGGGATAACATCACCATGGACTTTGTAAATGGTATCCCAAATACATCTAAAGGAAGTAATGAGATAAGGATTTTGGTGGATTGACTCACCAATACAGCCCAATTCATTGCTATTCATGAAAATTTATCACTTGATCAAGTTACCAAGATATATCTAAAAAATTGGTGAGGTTACATGGGGTACCACTTTTTATAATCTTTGATCATTATCTAAGGTTCACATCTAAATTCTGGAGAATTATACAACATGATTTGAGTGATGAATTGAATTTAAGTATAGATTATCACCCCCAAACTAGTAGATAATTTGAACGTACTATTTAAATACTTGAGGACATGTTGAGATCCTACTAAATATAATTTAAATTAGTATGGGATCAATATATCCCATCAGTTGAGTCTCAAAAAATAATATCTTCCACTCGACTATTCAAATATATCCATATGAATCTTTTTATGGGAAATAATGTAGAACTCCAAATTATTGGAATGAAGTTAGTGAATTGAATCTACTTAGACCTGATCATGTGCAAGAGATAACAAAAAATTTTCAATCCATACTAAAGTATATAAAAAATTCTTAGAGTCGGTAGAAGATCTAGGCTAACAACCATCTAAGGGAAATGGAGTTTGAAGTGGAAGATAAATTTTTCCATAGAATATCTCCATTCAAGAGATTCATGTGGTCTACTAATAAAGATAATATTATACCTAGGTACATTGACCCCTTTGAGTCCTTGATTGCATAGGAGTAGTGTCTTATCAGCTTTCACTTCCACTAAATATATCTCAAGTTCATGATTTTTTTCATGTATATCCCCTAAGTACATACTGACCCCTCACATGTACTTAATCTATAGGTGGTCCAATTGGAGAATAACCTCCAGTATAAGGAGAAACTAGAAATGATCATGGATAGAAGAGACAAGATTCTACACAACAAGACAACTCACCATTTAAAATTATTGTGGAGTAACCATAAATTTAAATAGGTGACATGGGAACTAGAGGAAATAATGAAATAGAAGTACCCTCACCTATTCTCAATCGAGAATATGAGTTGAAATTTTATGGATGAAATTTATAAATGGGGGAATAATGTAACAATCTAGAGTTTATAAATGATTTTTTTTGAAATAAATATGTATTGAATTATATTATACATAATTATAAAGTTAAAACAAATAGAGAAAATAATAAAAATATTTAATTAACAAAAATCATTACATTAGTCAATAATTAAACCCATTAAAATTCTAAAATATTGTAAGGGTAAAAATATAAAATATAAAAACTATAAATGGAAAATATGGATTAACTCAATCTACTAGAATCATCTCTCTCTTGAACAACACAATAGAAATGAACTAAAATGTTAGTAGACCAATCAATGTTATAGAAAATATAAATATATAAACTTGATAGGTATTGGGTTGGATAATTAATGAATGAATGAAGTGGTAGTTCTAGGATGTAATGTTATCATACGAATAAGAATGTGACCATTATAATAGTAATGTGACTATTGAAATAATAAGATGACCATTGGGGATAGAAACCTGACCATTGGAATAGTAATTTAACCTCAAAATAATAAATTGTGATATTAATAATAATTATCATAAATATTTTAAGTAAATATAAGTATTATAATTATAAAAAAATAAATATCATGATTTAAAAAAACAAAGAACATATAATCACATTTCTAACAAACTATCTTTAAAATTATTTCATAAAAATCATAATTTTTATTTTAAAATTAAAAATTACCTTGGTTAAAAAATTATTTTTTAAAAATTAATATAATTTTTTGAATCATCATGTAATAATTTTCCATGGGTGATTTTTTGGTAATTTTATGACATACTTCAATTTTCAAATGAATAGTAAAAACAGTTTTTTCATAACCGATGTATCTTGACTTACATCATTCATGATAGGATAATGACTCAACAATTTAGAGAAATTGAGGTCGACCAAAATATAATAAATCTGATAAATGAGTCATTAAAATAAAATAAACATAAAGTTTAAACCTAAAAATTACTTTCCAAAGTCTAAAATCTAAAGTATTACATTAAAATAATTTTTTCTAATTTTTTCAATTTTCCTTTTGATTGAAATGATGAATTCAAATTATAAAGTGATTAAAAGTCATAAAATAATTTTATTTAATTAAAATATGGTTTATAATGTCAAAAATATAACTATTATAAGTTTTACCTTAGAAATATTATTTTATTCAATATTTTAACTCAAAAACACCTCTCTCCTCAAGTATAAATAACTCATCTACCACCCCTTGGAAAACCACTCCTCCCAAACTCAAAAACCCCAAAATTATGCCAAAATACCTCTATAAATCCCCCTATCATCCTTATGTAAGTTAAGGATTAATAGAACTCTAATTATTCAATAATTTATGGGTCATAGATAAGGAACCACTTCAATGAAGAGGAAATGTCCTTTCTACCTTTTATTTCATTTTCCTTCTCTAATTTCATATTCTCCTTGTCTTTTCAAATTCAAAACTACTAAAACAAATTATATATTATGTTAAAATGATATTTATATTTTTAATATACTATAAAAAATTTATTTTTAATATAATCATATATTATACATCTCATGCCTCCACTTTGGAAAATGTCTCATTAATAGTTGGTTAACTGTAATGAGGATGTTTCTAATTATTTTATTATCACAAACATTATGAATGGTTATACTAAAATATTTATTATATATAAATTCATAAGTATATATATTATAATCTTGTGTAATTAATTATACATATTTATAAATAAAGTTGGACAAAAGAAAATGAAATTAAATAAAAAAGGGAATTTTTTAAGGAAAATGTGATATCAAAATTTTTTCCATTTAACTGATGGAATTAAGAAATATAATCCAATGAATATAATTTATAAATAGTGAAAAAAATGTAAGTAATTCACTTCTCTTTACTTGTTTTATTAAACCTATGTTTATTATTCAGGAGATGAAAAAACAAAGAAATTAAGAAGGAATTAAGGTAAGGGGATTCTCGAACCCAACTCCTTTTTTATCCATATTTCTTATCATTTTCAGTATGGATATTCCCCTAATATTCCTTAAATATCCTTTAACTATTCTTCCCATTTATTTTCTGTGATATACATATTTTTCTCCTTTCCAAAATTATTTTTAATACAAATATATATATTTTTGAAAAATATTTTTCTTCCTAAAACACATCTTTGACTCATCATGGTTTATTTCTTCTTCAAAAAAGAGTGATGAGGTTTATGTTGGATATGTATTACTTTATTAATTTTTTAACCCTAAAGTTTATTTGTGAAATTATTCTTTATTAAATCCTTATGAATCTCATTACTTTCTATGGGTTATTTCAAAACTACAATTGTTATACATTCTATATGGCATGCATAATTATGAGCATTTGTAATGTTACGGGTGTTATTAGAATTATATATCATTCCAATTAATTAGGTAATATGATGTATCTCATGATATTTTATGTATTATGCATCAAAATGATGTTATCCTTGTTCAGAATGATAATTTTATAATTTATGTACATTTGTTATGCATGGACATGATTGTATCTTTGTTCACAAAAATGTGTGGTTTTTGACCATAATGACATGACATTTCATTTTTATACAGGTTTCAAATTACATGTATTTATAAAATGATTACATCATGATTTTGATTTTAATCATATAATTATGTTGATGTTGATTATCCTCACCCATGTATTATTGATTCATGACCCTTATTTCTCCCCTTTCTCAGATTTTAGCTCACCCCTTTCTTTGATGTATATCCTCATGTGACTATATAACCCCCTGATCCAGAGATACCAGACTCATCAAATTGTTAAAAAAATATTCTGAAATAATACACAATATTTATTACATATCGGGAACATTTACTAGTCTAGGTTTTAGAGAATTAGATATAAGACTTAAAACTTTTAAAAAATAAAATTAAATAAAATAAAAGACTTCATGATCTAACTCCTTAATCGAAATGGACACTACTGGAAACTCTGCTAAACCTGTAGAAAAGATTTTGAAACATGGGTTGAGCATAAAATATGCCCAGTAAGGGGTTTAAATTTTTTTGATAAATCCTTTCAAAATATCCATATGAAAATAATTTCGAAAACATCTTTTTGAAAACCCCATTTGAAGTTACATATGCTTTAAAAATACTATATCACTTTAAAAATTACTTACCTTAAAATATTCTTTAAACATATTCATGTGTTTTTTCTAAAAACAATACGCAAGATTAGGAAAACAAAACACTATTCTGAGGCTATGTGGAAACATTGAATTTTTTCTTGGTCCTACCCACTTGTAAAAGGAATGGGTTCACTCCCCAATTCCATATTTTTAATGTTTAAGTGCCTGATTTTTTGAAAACATTTTAATCTTTCTCTATATATATATATATATTCACTGGATTTTTTAATTTTGAAAACATGTCAGTACATTAAAATAAAAATTCACACTTATATATATATATAGATAAGTTTGTACATACATAAGTATTTGAACTTTTATTGCATATCACTTGCGAGTTTGGTCACAACCAAAACTCATGCCATAATCCTTTGTGTAAGTTGTCCATGCATTCAAGATTTCTTTTAATTAATACATTTTATATTCATATTAATAATTAATCATAATAAATATTTATTTTTATCACATAGGATTATAAAGAAATAAAATATTTTAAATCATAAATAAATCCATTTGATTAATAATCTTGAAATAAACCTTAAAATTTAATTTGAAATCATGATTATGAATGCAAGGTATGTCATTGTGCATAATTGCATGGCCATGATTATACATAGATGTGACGTCCTTATTTTTAATGTAACATGATCACATAATATGTGCATTACTTTTTAGAAACATGACAACAAAAAATTATAACATATCAACAAACATTTTATCCTTATATATATATGGATAAATAAAGTTTGAAAAGGGAGTATTATATATATGTATATAAGGATGAAATGTTTATTTTCATGTATGTATGTGTGTGTATATACATACATATATGAAAATAAACATTTAATCCTTATATAGATATATACATACATACATGAAAATAAACATTTCATCCTTATATACATATATATAATACACCCATTTTCAAACATCATTTATGCATATACATATATATATACACACACATACATACAAGAAAATAAACATTTCATCCTTATATACATATATATAATACACCCATTTTCAAACATCATTTATTCATATATATATATATATATATTACATAACTTGTATAATATATATGTATACATTTCACCCAATTACATTACTTTGAAGCAATTAGTCGTAGTGTTTGAAAATTAATACATATATAAATATAGTTATGTATAAATTTGTATACATATATATACTAATGAAAAAAAATACCACGTACAGAATTTAAATAAAATCAAGAATTGAAAGTAATTTTTATACAACCTTACTTGAATTTCTAGAGAAAAAAAGAACTGTAGTGGATACCCCTATCCAGACACCAAATTGGTTTTCCGCCAAATTCCCATCACATGCTGGTTTCAATAGATTTTATAGCCACAGCACGAGAAATAAGATTGCATTATAGTTCAATTTGGGAATTCAGTCTCCTACAACAAATTCACACACATCCAAACCATAACAAAGACATAATCAATAAATAATTTGAGTGAAACAGACATTTGTAGATCAAAATGAAAGGATAGAAATAACATAGGTATATAGTCAATAATCAGACAAGATTTTAGTTACCCAAAATAAATAAAAAATAAATATGGAAAACCGGTAATACGATGTAAAGATAAAAGTTAATCTAAGATTGACAAATCGTTTGGACAAAAACAACTAAAAAGGAAAACATAAAACTACACTATCCAAGATTCAAAGACTACTAATACCGATCTGAAGACTAGGAAAACCATGTCTTCCTCACCATCGATTTGAAACCCTAATCGCTCGAAAACCTCGGATCTGGATCTCCTTGCTTCAGAAACTCTAACCGCTCAAACTTCCCTGTCGGCACTCGGACTCCCTCAGTTGAAGATCCACAGCTAGCTCGACCTCGCCTGGTCCCAACTCTCACATCAGCTTCGGCTTCCTCCAACGCATGACCTCGTTCGGCCCTCTCTCCCCGGACAAAACTCATAGGCCACGAACCCCTCCAGGACACTTGATCGATGTCCCTTTACCCCTATTCTGATTCTTTATTTTTTATAGTTTAATATTAAACAAAATATTTAATATATTATTATTGTTAATTTTATATATATAAGTATATTTTAATTATAAAAAAACTTTATAATGTAATAATTATATAAAATTAATTTAAAAATAAAAATTATAATTTCAGAAATATATGTATATATCATGTTTTTTTTATATTAATTTTAAAAAAACCAAATTTTAAAAAACAAGATTATTTATATTTGTATATGAACATAATTATTTATTATTTTGGAAGAAATAACTATTATCATAGTTACAATATTTTATATTGAATATACTTAACATAATTTAGTATTTTCAATATAGTTATCATTATAAAAGTCATAAAATATGTATATATATTTATATTTATACATTTTTTAAGGGATTTATCCTTTAAAAAAACATTTTTATATAAAAATAATAATCAAATACAAGTATTCATATAAAAATTATACTGTAAAATAGTATTTGTTTTTAGAAAATTAATTTGAAAACTATAATAATAATTAATTAAAACTCTTAATTTTAGTTATTATGTTGAGAGAAATTTTTCTCCAATATATTATTACTTTTTTTAATTATAAATAAATCCATTTAATAAAATATTTTTATAATAAAACTATGTTTATAATTTTTGGGTTGTTACATTATTCCCCCCACAAAAGAATTGTGACCTCACAATTCATTTCATCGGACTAAAAAAATTCTTAATTTTTGTCTTTAGAATTAAGAAACACTAGGAACGCTAAACTTCTAGATTCTCCCTCTTAGATGACAACATCTAATTTCAAAATTTGTCTAGAATGTTTCTCTAATACCAATTATAACACCCCAATCCTGAGTTACCAAACTCAGTACATTATAAAAAATGATACCGAAATAATACACAACATTTATTACATACCAGAAACTTTTACCGGTCTAGGTTCCAGAGAATTAGATACATGACTTAAATATGTACAAAATAAAATAAAATAAAATAAAATACTTCGTTTGATTACTCCTTAATCAAAAAAATGTCACTAGAAGCACTACTAAACCTATAGAAAAGATTTCGAAAGATGGGGTGAGCATTAAATATTCCCAGAAAGGGGTTTAAAACCCATCTATAAATCCTTTAAAAATATTTATTTGATAATAATTTCAAAAATATCCTTTTGAAAACACCATTTGAAGTTACATACACTTTAAAAATACTATATCAATTTATAAATTAATTAAGTTCAAAATCGCTTTAAACATATTCCAGTGTTTTTCTGAAAACAATATGCAAGCTTCTGAAAACAAAACACTATTTTGAGGCCATTAGACAAAATTTAAGGATGTCTTAGGCCTACCCACTTTTGGAAGGAATGGGTTCACTCCCCAATTCCCTTCTACATATATAACATTCAAGTGTCAGATTTTTTGAAACTATTTTAAGCTTTCTCTACTTATGTATATTTTTTTACTAGAGTTTTTAGTTTTTAAAAAATGTCACTACATTAAAATACACATTCAAAATTATATTTATATATATAAGTATGTGCATAAATAATTATTTGAACTTTCATTTCATATCACTTGTGAGCCTGGTCACAATTAAAACTCATGTCATAATCCTTTGCATAATTTGTTCAGTAATTCAAGATTTCTTTCAACTAATACATTTTCTATTAATATAAATAATTAATCATAGTAAATATTTATGTTTCCCACATAGGATTAAAATAAAAAAATATTTCAAAGGTTGAATAAATCCATTTTCTTAATAATCTTGGAAGAAACCCTAAATTTAATTTGAAATCATGATTATGAATGCAAGGTATATCATTGTGAATAATCGCATGGTCATGATTATATGTAGATGAAATATGTTTTTTTAATATAACATGATGACATGTTGTGCACATTTTTTTAGGATGAGGACAATAAAAAATTATAACATGTTAATAAACATTTTATCTTTATATATATACATGAAAATAAACATTTCATCCTTATATACATATATATAATACACCCATTTTCAAACTTAATTAATGCATATATATACACACACACACACACACACATATATATATATATATATATACATATATATTACATAACTCGGATAATATATATGTATATATTACACCCACTTACATTACTTTGAATCAATTAGTCCTAGTGTTTGAAAATTAATTCTTATATATATATAGTTTTGTATAAATATGTATACATATATATACTAATGAAAATAATTTTACCAGTTACAAAATTTAAATAAAATCAAAAATAGAAAGTAATTTTAATAAACCCTTGCTTGAATTACTGAGACAAAATACAATTTCAATGGACTCCCCTATTTGGACACCAAAATATTTCCCCCCTAAATTCCCATTACATGATTGTTTCAATGGATTTTATAACCATATAACTAGAAATAATCTTGGGTTGCAGTGCAAGTTGGGAATTCAGTCTAACGTAGCAAATTAGCACACATCCAGCACATAAAAAAGAAAGAATCAATAAATAATTTGAGTGACACATACATTTGTGGATCAAAATGAAATGATTGAAATTATATAAGAACATAATCAATAATTAGACCAGATTTCAGTTAACCAAAATAAAATGAATAGAAATGTGTAAAATGGGGAATACGACATGTAGATAAAAGTTAATCCAAGATTGAAAATCAGTTCAGAAAAAATACCTAAAAAGGAAAAGAGGGAACTTTCCTATAAATGATTTGAAGACTAATGATACGGATATGATGACATGGAAAATAAAGTCTTTCTTTTCATAGAATTGAAACCCTAACCACTTGGAAACCTCAGATCT
Source organism: Viscum album (assembly GCA_963277665.1). Taxonomy (NCBI): domain Eukaryota; kingdom Viridiplantae; phylum Streptophyta; class Magnoliopsida; order Santalales; family Viscaceae; genus Viscum; species Viscum album. Next base: position 212,968,664 of record OY728146.1, on the reverse strand, counting down.
GAATCTTTTTACTTCAGAAACCCTAACTTCTCTAACTTCTCTACTGGCAGTCAGAGTTCCTCGGCCGAAGCTCCATGGTCGGCTCGACCTCGCCTACTCCTGACTCCCTCATCAGCTTCAACTTCCTCTGATGCACAACCTTGCTTGGCCCTCTCTCCCCAGACAAAACCTGTAGGCCATGAACCCCTATAGGACACCCGATTAATGCCCCTTTACCCCTATTCTGATTCTTTATTTTTTTATAGTTTAATATTATAAAACAAATATTTAATATATTATAATTATTACTTTTATATACTTAAATATATTTCAATTATAAAACAAAACTTTATAAAGTAATAATTTTATAAAAATAATTTATAACTAAAAATCATAATTTCAGAAATATATATATACATATATATATCATATTTTTTTAATATTAAATTTAAGAAAACTAAATTTTATAAAAAAAAATTATTTATATTTTTATATGAATATAACTATTCATTATTTTAGAAGAAATAAATATTATAGTGGTTATAATATTTTATATTGAATACACTTAACGTAATTTAGTATTTTAAATATAATTATGATTATAATATTCATCAAATATATATATATATATATATTTTAATGGATTTATTATTTTAAAAAATATTTTTATATAAAAAAATAATCAAATACATTTATTCATATAAAAGTTATACTATCAAATATTATTTGTTTTTTAAACATTAATTTTAAAATTATAATAGAAATTAATTAAAACTCTTAATTTTAGTTATTATTTTGAGAGAAATTCGACTCAAATATATTATTACTTTGTTTTAATTATAAATAAATACATTTAATAAAATATTTTTATAATAAAAATATGTTTATAATTTCTAGGTTGTTATAAACTACATGTACTAATTATATTTTCATATATTTAAAAGGATAAATAAGAATAATTTAAATAAAGTATAAGTTTTATTATACACAACTGATATATGAGCCGAATGTTTTCAAGAAACTAAACCTTTAGAACCTGTATTGTATCTCTATTGTGTAATTAATCTTAAAAATAATTTAATGGTCATATAAGAAAATACCAGGTCACTATAGTTAGTATTGAATCTATAATTTAGTTAATTTTGGAATTAAGAATAGAAAACATTAGTTAAAACCAAGAATATAAGTCTATGTATAGGTAAAATGTCCTTGAAGAATCGTTTTAGAAAACACTAAACATATGGATCCCATAAGATATTACTTTAGTGTTAATTTCATAGAATGAATAAATTATTTATTCATTATTTTTTACTTATGTATTTTTCAGGCCTTTTCAATTTTATAAAATTTTAGAAACCAAGAGAAACCATTCCAACAACCAATTTGAGGAATGATGAAATGGTTTTAGGAATGAAATCACCAATTCCACAAGATGTGAATTTAAAAACTTCATTTTGATGCTTACACAATTATCTTAGGCTATGAATATGAAACTGAACCATGTGGGATATATTCCTTCACCCAATAATGAGAAACTGGTTATTGAGTCTTTTATATAGTAATGATCACCAACATTTAGTGGGTATTTTGATCCAATTATCCCTGAGGAGTGGGTTAAATCAATAGATAATATCGTTCCAGTGCTCCACTATTCTGACAAGGAGATAATGACTCTGTGTATATATCATTTAGATGGATAATCTAATAAATGGTGGGTGTTGATAAAGAAAACCAAGTTGAATGATGAAATTGAAGAGATATAGTGGAGAGAATTTATGAAAATATTTCTTAATAAGTATTTCCCAATAACTCTTCAATCAATGATGAAGAGATAATTCCAAAAGATTAAGAAAAGGGATGGTGAATTAGTCATGGATTATATTGAAAACTTCACAAGTCTTACAATATATACAATGGGATTTTTTATCAATGATGATATAAAAATAGATAGATTATTTATTATTTTAAAACCACACCTTCAAAATATTATAGATATTTGAGAATTTGGGAGTTATGAAGAAGTAGTTTGATGTGCTTGCAAATAAGAGATTGGATTTGGTTAATGGTTCCATGGTTATGGATATAATGATAGAATAATGGAGTTTCAATCGAGGGGTCAAATGAAAAAGGAGGAAAGAGGATCCAACCACCCACTTGTTAGAAATGGGGGTAGAAGCATCATGGGAATTTACTCAAAGGAATGGGGAAATGCTTCACATATAGGAGATAAGGAAAAAAAGCTCATGAATATCGAAGATACATAAATAATTTGGCCAAAATGATGTAGGCAATGAAGGAACCTCTTAATGCACTACTCATGGTTCAATGACTCAATTATACGTAGAAAGGTAACTATAGAAGCCGATGCACTAAACCACGATTCCTTGAGGTAAATCTGCATCAGAAACCACCAAATACAAAGGAGAAATGGAAATATTATATCATCACTACTATTTAAGTAGACAACTAAAATAAATTCATACATGATAAAATTTCTATTCACTCAAGAATGAAAAGTTTTATATGATTCTGGTTCTATGAATTCCTTTATATACAGAAAGTTTGCTTGAATTTCTGAATCAAATCCCTGATAGTTTGAATTATTGATTTCTATAAAAACACGTAGTGGTGCGATCATTGCAACCCAAATATTGGAATATTTTCCTATTAAAGTATGTGGGAATATTCTTCTAGTGAATCTCATAATCCATCCCATAGTATAATTTTATGGTATATTGGGCATGGATTTCCTCTCATTATATAGAGAACATATCAATTTTTAGGAAAAGCAAAATGCATTTTATATTATAAACCATTCCATGTTCCTCTAAAAATTTAAGTAACATCATTAATAAAATTTAGAAAATACCTCAATGGTGTGGGTGTTGATACCCTGTGAAGAAGAATACCTTTCCCAAATGTTTGAGTCAAAGGAAGGTATCAACCTGTAGGAAATGAACATTTTGAGGGAATACACTAATGAATTTACGAAAGAGTTACCCAAACTTCCCACAGATCATGAGGTATAGTTCTATAAAAATATTATACTTTGAACCACTCCTATATCGAAATTCCCATATAGGATGGCCTCAATCGAACTGGAGGAGTTAGAGAATCAGTTTTAAGAGAATTTGGATAAATGGTTCATACGCTCTAGTGAACTACCTTGGGGTGCACCAATTCTATTTGTAAATAAAAAGGATGGATCAATGCATTTGTTTATAGATTACTAAGAGCTCAACAAGATCACCATAAATAAAAATTATCTCCTTATAAGGATTCTTGAATTTTTCGATCAACTAAGAGGAGATCAAAACTTCTCATAGGTGGATCTTCATTATCGATATCATCTGATGAAGTTAAAGAAGGAATATGTTTATAATACTACTTTCCATACAAGGTATGGACACTATGAGTTCATATTTATGCCCTTTGAAATTACTAATTCCCCGGTAGTCTTCATGGACTTTATGAATAGATTCTTTAGAGACAACCTCAACAAATTTTTTGTAGTCTTTATTGATGATATTCTCATTTAAATTAAGAGTAAGGAGGAACATGAATAGAATTTAAGGATAGTGATAGTGAAATTAATAAAGGAGAAAATATACGCTAAGTTAAAAAATTATGATTTTTTTATGCAAATAGTCACATTCTTGGGGCATATAATCACAATTGATGGATTTTCGATAGACCCTTCAAAGACAAAGTCAAGTGAATAATGACATAGAACCAATAGTGTGATGTAAATCTGTAATTATCATGGTAGATATATGTACTACAAACATTTTTTAAGAAATTTCTCAAGATTTTTTGTCCCACTAACTAAGTTAACATAGAAAGGGGTAAAGTATGTCTAGAAAGAATAATGTGAGGAAAGATTTAAGGAGCTCAAAAAGAGGATAATCATTGTTCATGTACTCAAACTACAAATAAGTTGAGAAAGTTTTTTGATATATAATGATGCTTCAAAGAAATTATTGGGTTGTGTACTCATGCAGAATGAAAAATTGATAGCTCACACCTCATGAAAACTGGAGATCCATGAGCAGAAAAACTGACATGTGATCTAAAGTTATCATTTGTGATCTTCACCTTGAATATTTGGTAGACTTCCCCTATGGTGAGAAGTGTGGCATATACACTAATCATAAAATTCTAAATTATATTTTCACATAGAAAGAGCATATCATGAATAAAATTAGATGGTAAGATCTAATTAAGGACTCGATTCCTCTATTCACTACCATCTGAGAAAGGATACTAAGGTAGTTGATGCTCTTTAACAAAATATAACATGTTATTCTATCCATGATGTAGATTGAGAAGGACACTAACTTCAAGAATATGAAAAGTATATATCTGAAAATAATAATGGAAGGGGGGAAATCTAACCTTTACCATATGATTTCCCAACCATTTATCCAAGATAAGATAAAGTAGGAATTGAGAGATGATCTAGTGATTAAAATGTAGGCGCAAGTAGTAAATAAAGGGAAGCTTCATGAGTTCCACATTGATGAAGTTGGTGACATTCGGTTTGGAATAGGATTTGTGTGCCTTTGTCACCTGAAATAAAGAAGGAGCTATTGGATAATATAGATAGATCTTCTTTCTATATCCCTCCCATAAGTTCCAATATGTACCATGATCCTTGAGAGAACTTCTAGTGGGAAAATGAAGAAAGATATTTTGAGTATATCTTAAGGTTCATGGTATGTGAGAAAGTTAAAGAAGTCTGATAGAAGTCCAAGGGAATGATGAAACTATTATTTATACCCGCGTGTAAATGAGAGAACATCACCATAGACTTTTTCACTAGTATCCTAAAGATATCTAAAGAAAAAATATAACATGGGTTATGGTGTATTGAATCCCCAATAATTTCCTCTTCATTTCTATTTGGGAAGATTTATTTCTAGAAAACATTTAAATGTATATGTAAAGGAAGTGATAACTCTTTATGGGGTGCCACAATCAATCAACCATAATCATGATCCAAGGTTCACATATAAATTATAGACAATTATTCAACATGATTTGTGTATTAAATTGAATTTTAGTATGGACTATCACCCAAAAACTAATGGTTAATTAGAAAGAACTATTCAAATTCTCTAGGACATGATTAGGGCCTTTTTAATAGAATTTAAAGGGTTATGGGATCAATATCTCCCATTAGTTGGGTTATTATAAATCATTAGTTTCCACTTGAGTAAAGTCCTGGAAATTTCAAGGAATTTTTTTCTAAAAAAATACTTCGGAATTTTACAAGTCTGTGGCTTCTGACGGCACTTGATTCTGAGGCCCGGTGTGCCCGGAATCAATTTTCGAAGTTTAGCTGGGGTACGTTTAGTGAACGAACGAGCGGGTTTTTCTATATTTTGAACCTGGAGCTCGGAATTGAAATCTAAGGGCACAGACGAAATCGTAGCACCGGTATTCTCTTAAGGGGATCTTTACCGTAGTTGCGTTTTATGCGGGTTGTAAATTAAAAATTGGGGTTTAGTCAAGAAGATAAATAAAATTTTTTGAACAATTTTATGTCTTTGGAAGTTAATCCCTCCCTTGGGAAGTTATTGGTGGGCCCACAACCACCCTACTTCCCATTTGTGGATATTTGAGAGGTGGGGCCCACAAAATCCCCAACCTTTCACCTCCCCCTAAACTCCCTTAAAATCCCTTCAATAAATTGGAAACCCCCTTAATTAATGAGACTCTTCCTCTCCCATTCTCTCCCTCTCTAAGTTTTCCAACATACCTTAATTAATGAATTGAACCTCTTTAATTAATTAATTAAGTGTTTTGAATTTTGAATTGGATGTATTAATAAAATATTAGCCAAGACTGATATTTTATTTAGGGAGTAGATTTGTTGTGTGGGAAAAACTTTGGGGAGAGCTCTTGATTTTTTGAAGAACACTGACTCTCCGATGAAGAACGAACTTCTGACTCAGCGAAGAACGCTCCACGCTTCTCCAGTCTTTTTCTTCCTCTACGTCAAGGGAGGAGACTCTACTAGAGGGAACTCGCCAATGATGATGGGTCTTTATCTAAAATTGACGGAGCGACATCGCTTCCAGCGTCTATGAAGAACAAATCATATTTGAGATAGGGGAATTAAGTTCAATTTTAATGGATTAAAATGGTGCCTCGTTTGTCGTTGAACATCTTGTATGCCCAACCTATTGCTATCACTTAACGCGGAGGCTGCAGGCTGAACAAACATGGCCCGACGAACCTCCATTTGATCTTGTTTATTTTTGGAATCGGCGACCGGAGGCAGAATGCGGAAGTGGCCGGTGGTGCAAGGGTCGTCATTGCACACGCAAAAGAAATTCGCGGCCAAGCGGGCCGCGGTGGAGGAATCACGACGTCGTCGCGCCGTGCCAGGGACGCGGAGCCGCGGCCAGTGTAGGTCACGGCGGAGAAATCCGGTGCCGTCGCGCCGGCTGTGCGGAAGGAACTGCAGCCTGCTTCGCAGGCCGCTTCTGCGGGAGAACCGGCCAGCCCGTCGGCTGGCCGGGCGGAGGAGAGCCACGACGCCAGGAGGGCGTCGCGCTGGAGAACCTGCGGCCTGCCAGAGCGGGCCACTTACGCCAGAAGGTCGGCCATCTCCAGTCAGCCGGTTAGGTAGAGCGGCGCCACTTGGCACCGCCAGTTCGGGCAGACGGGGGGTCGCCCCCCCCCCCCTCTCGGACCGCTCGGCCTTCGGGCTGAGCTGCTCGGCCAGCTGGCCGAGCCAGTGGGGTCGTGCCCAGCCGGGCCGTGCCTAACGGGATCGGGCTGCTCCGAGCAGGGCCGCGCCCCACCGTGCTGGGTCGCGCCCCCTCGGGCCAGGCCATGAATTTCTTCGGGCCGGTCCGACACCACTTCCAGGCCGGACCCATCAAAGCTGGTTAACCCGACTTGCCAACCCACTGGGCTTAACTGGTCGTGCCTGTTTTTACATAAAGGTGAATATGTTGAAGATCGTGCATTCGAACGATGCGCCGTCTGTGGCACTGGGACCATATTGACGTGGCGGTTCTTTTTCGATACTCTAAGTGAGTTTTGGACAATTTTGGTAAACGGACAGGTTTGGAACAAGCATATTTCCAACCGGGCCCCTGGAACGAAATAGCCAATATCTCTCAGACCGGGCGTCTGATTAATGCGTCGTCTATCACATTGAGTTCCTTTTGACGAGACGGAACTTTGGGATACATCAAATCTGGACTTCGTGACAGTTTATGTATCGGCCCCTTTACTCGAGGAGTGTACCCTCCTAGAATTGAGCACACTCTGTGCGGGAACCCTAGAGCTGGCTGCGACTGTGACGACTACCGTGCTGGGATCCTCTGTGGGTTTGACGACGATGACGAATGTACTTGGATCCTACATGGGTTCGGAAGAGAGTACGACTGTACTTGGATCCTCTGTGGGTACGGCAGCGATGACGACTGTACTTGGATCCTACATGGGTTCGGCAGCGATGGTTATTGTACTTGGATCCTACGTGGGTTCGGCAGTGACGACTTTTGTACTTGGATCCTACGTGGGTTCGGCAGAGGAGATGATTCAGAGGCTACATCTAATCATCTCCACCCTTCTTCGTGAGTAGTATACATGTGTGAGCTGAGTCTTGTATTTCAATCATTATCATTGATGTGATTGACTTCTTTCCTATGTGGACCGGAATGTGCTTGGGCTCGAAAGTTGGAGCCAAATAGATATTAATGACTTAGGTATATGTATGGGCATATACCTAAGTAGAGTTGGTTGTTACTTCGTGTTTGTACCTTTCCTTTGTGGATTATCCTTCATGGGTTCTAGGAGACCTTCGGGGTTCTTGAGGTCCCTACTGAGTATCGTTATACTCACCCCTTCACGGGAAATGCCCGCACTACGTTGTGTTGGTTGCAGATGATGAACAACACTGATCATGGTTGAGGCTTGTGAAGCTGGATGGTATCCCGAGGTGGACCACCTGGCGGGACGTACACGGAGTAGATGGACAGACCCCAGGTACTGACGAGACTATATGTACCCACCCTTTAGGTGGGATTCCCGAAGGACGACTCGGTGGTTGCTGCTTTACTTTACAGCTGTTGTACTTTCTTTCTCAGTTGTACTATACTTTCAGTTGGGTTTGTATACTGGCTCATTTATTTTCCAGCACTTACTTTTGTACTTAGTTTTACTTATTGCTTACTTCACTTGTGTACTCTGTAGTGTTTGTTTAATTTTATAAAGTCAATGTATTCCCTTTTGTTGGGATTTACGCCTTTGGTGTTAGTCGCCAGCCCCTGGCCTATGGAAGGTGGGCTTGGGGTAGTCACGGCACGGGCCCTGAGAACGGGTCGTGACAAATTGGTATCAGAGGAGTCGGTTCTACCGCAGAACTTAGGACTCTGATAATTTCTTCTTTGTGAATCAATAGTGTTAAGAGTATTGAGTGTGGCTATCAGTCCAGGGATTCTAGTGTTGGTGTGGTGGCTGATGTATCCATACACCAAGACCCTGACTCCTTATTTCTGACTCAGTACATGAAAACATTGATTGCATGTGTGTTTCAAAAGTTTTCTTTATGATTACTCTATGTCAGCTCACTAGGTATATTGTTTGACCGGGTAGCACCTATTTCTTTTCACTATGGCCCCACGAAGGCAGCCAGCTAGGGTTCCTAGTTACGTGCGATATGGAAGCCCACCGAGCGACGAGGTCTTGGTGCAGGGCCCATTATAGTGGATCCACCAGTGGTACCACTACCCGCTGAGCCACCGATGCCACCAGCCCCAGTAGAAGATAGTTCATGTCGCCTGAGTGCGTTCCACGAGTTTCAGTGACAGAGGTCGCCCAGGTTCCGTGGAGAGAAGGACCCTCAGGCAGCCGAGTATTGGCTGGAGGCTATCGTCAGAGTCTTCAGATTAGTAGGGACACTAGCAGACCTTATGGTGATCCTTTCCGCGAGTCTCCTCCACGCAGCAGCAGGTAGATGGTGGAGTGTGATGCTCCAGGTGCACGACGTGGCATCACTACTTTGGACGGACTTCGAGAGCCTCTTCTGCTCGGAGTTTGTTTCAGCCACCCTCTGTGCGGTGCGCATCCAGGAGTTAATACATCTGCGGCAGGGCAGCATGACAGTAGCCCAGTACTTGGAAAGATTTAACGACCTCTCACGCTACTCCACGGACATGGTATGGGACCCATTCTTTCGGGCCCAGACATTTGAGCAGGGACTGAGGCATGATATCAGGTCTTTGATGATCTCACTCAGCATTCCATGCAAGTAGGAGTGTTGGAGCGTGCCCTTATTGTGGAGAGCTTTCTTGAGAAGCTGACACCAGCAGCGATACCCACAGCAGGGCGACACGTACCGGAGTCTTCTATAGCTGGTAGTAGACAGATGTCGCAGAGGTCCAAGAAGGCCAGGCCATCAGGTGGGCGACCTCAGGATACTGGTTCAGATATGTGGGGCACACGAAGCAGATCCAGCCATACGAGGGGTAGATAGTGTTATGCATGCGGCGGGCAGGGCCACATGGCTCATGATTGCCCAACCCGCTATGCGGACGAGCAGCAGATAGTATAGGGACCTCCCAGAAAGAGGCAGAGGTTCGACCGTGGTGGTCCGCAGGGAGTAGGCGTACGAGGCAGAGGATCTGGTCAAGCAGTGGGTGGTGGGAAATGCTTCGAGGTTTTACCACCACCACCAACAGGGGGACCACCCTGACTAAAGGGAGCTGGCAGACAGGGGCAGGCTCAGCTCCAGGTAGTCGAGGCCTATGACCACGGCGCACCTGAGATGATTCGAGGTACTATATATGTCTACTCAACCCTTGTTGAAGTTCTTATAGACACAGGAGCGAGTCATTCTTTTGTTGTCACTGCCCTTGTTCAGAGCTCGAAGATCCGACAGAGCCATTGGCTCGATCCTTATGGCTAGATACTCCTACGAGAGCAGACTCGACGATTAAGCACTGGTGCCTACAGTGTGAGCTTACTCTAGGAGGTGAGAGCTTCGGCTGGGATATTCTTGTAGAGGCGTCGAGGCCTTATGATGTCATCTTGGGTATGGATTGGTTATCTATAGTCCACACCTAGATCGACTGTATTAGGCACAAAGTGTAGTGTGTCCGTACAGATGGGAGCAGTTTCACCTTCAACAGTGACAAGGGAGCCTTGGCAGCGTAGGATGGACTTACTCAGAGGAGAGGGCAGCCGATCACACATTAGTTGGCTAGTGTCATCCTAGGAGTGGTTGATGTCCGGAGTCCGGGTTTTCCTGTTGTGGTGGATCAGTATGAGAATTTTTTTCCTAATGATATTCCAGGACTACCTCCTCGCAGAGAGGTAGACTTCTACATTAACCTATACCCTGAGACAGCACTGATATCTACTCCAGCATATTGGATGGCTCCCGCCGAGCTTCGTGAGCTATGGGTACAGCTAGAAGACTTACAGGGAAAGTGATTCATCCGACCCTATGTTTCACCCTGGGCTTCTCCGATTTTATTTACCAAGAAGACAGATGGGAGCTTACGACTATGTGTCGACTACCTTCACCTGAATCAAGTGACCGTAAAGAACAAGTACCCACTCCCGAGGATTGACGACCTCTTTGATCAGCTCAAGGGATCATGATGGTTCTCGAAGATAGACCTCAGGTCAGGTTATAACTAGCTCAGAGTTCAAGACGAGGATGTGTAGAAGATGACCTTCAGGTGTCGGTATGACCATTATGAGTTCTTGGTTATGCACTTAGGCATGACCAACACTCCAGTATTGTTCATGAGTCTCATGAACAGGATCTTCCATCCTTACCTCGATCGGTTTGTCGTATTCTTCATCGATGACATATTGATCTGCTCGACCACTAAGGAGGAGAACACCTACCATTTTTGGGTTGTACTGGATACACTCTGAGAGCACCATCTTTATGGTAATCTCTCGAAGTTCCAGTTCTGGATTCGAGAGGTTCAATTCTTGGGGCATGTCATCTCGGAGGTGGGAGTTTCGGTGGATCCTGTGAAGATCGAGGTAGTACTTTCTTGGGAGCCACCCAGGAGCATGATGAAGGTCTGGAGTTTTCTAGGACTGGCAGGGTACTATCGGAGATTTGTTCCAGACTTCTCCAAAGTTGCAGCACTGCTTTTAGCTTTGAGGAAGAAGGGTAAACCCTTCATGTGGTCAGAAAGATTCTAGCAGAGCTTCATGGAGATGAGACATAGATTGACTAGTGCGCCCATCTTGAGGATACCGAAGGAGGGTGTTGGGTACATGGTTTACTGCGATGCATCAGGGACCAGACTCAGGTGTGTCTTGATGCAGGATTGGGCAGTGATCGCCTATGGTTCACGGAAGTTGAGGCAGCACGGGCAGAACTACGCTACCCATGACCTGGAGTTAGCAGCAGAGTTCTTCGCCTTGAAGAAGTGGCGGAACTATCTGATGGGTGAACGCTTTACAGTCTACTCTGGCCACCAGAGTCTCAGGTACATTTTATCACAGAAGGACCTGAACCTGAGATAGTGGCAATGGATCGAGTTCCTCTAGGACTATGACTTTGATATAGTCTATACTCATGGGAAGGGGAACATAGTAGCTGATTCTCTCAGTAGGAGATTGGGCATATAGCTGCTAGGGGAGGCGACGGAGCAGTTAGTATCTTTGCAGATATCCTTTGTGGATAGAGATGGGGCAGCCTTTCTATAGTCCCTAACAGTCACTCCACCACTACTTCAGCATGTTAGAGAGGCACACAGTGGGGATGTTGACTTTGAGATGTGACGTGCTCAGATTTCCACAGGGCAGGCACCTGATGGATTTTATGAAGGAGGAGAGCACATCATCCTCTTCAGGGGATGTACCATGGTACCAGTTGCACTGTAGGAGGAAGTGCTGAGGGAGTTTCACACTTCCCCTCTAGCGGTACATCCTGGAGTGGTGAAGATGTACCAGGACCTCAGACGACAGCACTGGTGACCAGGTATGAAGAAGGTTGTAGTAGAGTTTGTTTCACAATGCCTCACTTTCCAGCAAGTGAAGGCAGAGAAACAGGTACTAGAAGGCTTGGTACAACCCTTAGAGGTTCCTGAATGGAAGTGGGACGGGATATCCATGGATTTCGTGATGGCACTTCCACATACATCCATGGGACATGACTCTATTGGGGTGATCGTCGACCGACTTACCCATTCAGCCCACTTCCTAACTAGAAGAGAGTATGGCTCAGTAGAGAGCTTGGAATGACTCTACATTCAGGAGATCGTACGGATTCATGGTGTTCCTTTGTCTATCATCTTCGATCGAAATGCTCTCTTTACTTCATGACTTTGGAAGCGGTTGCAGGAGGCATTTGGAATGCAGCTACGCCTGAGCACCACCTTTCATCCTCAGACGGATGGCCAGATGGAGAGGACCATTCAAACTCTTGAGTACATGCTTCGTGCATGTGTCCTTGACTTCGGTCATAGCTGGCAGGATCACCTACCCTTGTTGGAGTTTACGTACAACAACAGCTACCACTCCACCATTGGGATGGCACCTTACGAGGCACTGTACCGCCGACCATGCAGATCACCTCTGTGCTGGACTGACCCTGGGGAGTCCGCACTTCTAGGACCAGAGATGGTTCAGGCTATGATGGAGAATGTGCAGATCATCCAGGAGCGGATGAGGACTGCACAGAGCAGATAGAAGTCATATGTTGATATGAGATGTAGACCACTTGAGTTCGAGGATGGTGACCACGTCTTCCTACGGGTCTCACCCCGATGTGGTCTACAGAGATTTGGTCGGGGCGGAAAGATATCTCCATGCTTCATCGGGCCTTTCTAGGTACTCAGCAGAGTAGGCGAGGTGGCTTACCGCCTAGCCCTTCCACCTCAGTTGCACCGGGTGCATAACGTTTTCCACGTATCTCAGCTGAGGAGATATGTGCACGACCCGACCCACATCATCGATCACGGGGAGTTGTACATCGATGATCGGGATACTTTCACGGAGGTCCCATTTGAGATCAAGGATCAACAAGAGTGGGTCCTACATGGATGGTCAATTCCTCTAGTGCACATTCGTTGGCAACAAGGGAACCTCCAGGAGAGCACATGGAGGCGGGAGACTCAGATGCATGCTCAGTACCCTCATTTGTTTCCCTAGTTTATGTTGTAGCTTTACGGGGATGTAAAGCCCGGACGTGGGAGTAATGTGAAGACCCATAAATTTCAAGGAAATTTTTTTTAAAATACTTTGGAATTTTATGAGTTTGTGGCTTCTGACGGAACTTGATTCTGAGGCCTGGTGTGCCCGGAATCAATTTCTGAAGTTTATCTTGGGTACGTTCAGTGAATGAACAAGCGGGTTTTTATATCTTTTGAACCGGAGCTCAGAATTGAAATCTGAGGGAACCGATGAACTCACAGCACCAGTATTTTCTTAAGGGGACATTTACCGCAGTTGTGTTTTATATGGGTTGTGAATTAAAAATTGGGGTTTAGTTAAGAAGCTAAATAAAATTTTTGGAACAATTTTATGTCTTTGGAAGTTAATCCCTTCCATGGGAAGTTATTGGTAGGCCCACAACCACCCAACATCCCATGTGTGGATATTTGAGATGTGGGGCCCACACGATCCCCAACCTTTCACCTCCCCCTAAACTCCCTTAAAATCCCTTAAATAAATTGGCAACCCCCTTAATTAATGAGACTCTTCCTCTCCGCCTCTCTCCCTCTTTAAGTTTTCTAACATACCATAATTAATGAATTGAACCTCTTAAATTAATTAATTAAGTGTTTTGAATTTTTAATTGGATGTGTTAATAAAATATTTTCCAAGCCTCATATTTTATTTTGGGAGGAGATTTGTTGTGTGGGAAAAACTTTGGGGAGAGCTTTTGAGTTTTTGAAGAACACCGACTCTCCGAAAAAGAATGACCTTCCGACTCGGCAAATAATGATCCATGATTCTCCAATCCTTTTCTTCCTCTACATCAAGGGAGCAGACTCTACTGAGGGGAACTGGCCAACGATGATGGTTCTTTCTCCGACGTTGACGGAGCGACATCGCTTCCCACGTCTACGATGAACAAATCATATGCGAGGTAGGGGAGTTAAGTTCAATTTTAATGGATTAAAATTGTTCCTCGTTTGTCGTTGAAAATCTTGTGTGTTCGACCTATTGCTATCGCTTAATGCGGAGGACACGGGCTGAATGAACATGGCCCGATGACTCTCCATTTGATCTTGTTAATTTTTGGAATTGGAAACCGGAGGTGGAACGCGGAAGAGGACGGCGGCGCAAGGGCCGCCGTCGCACACGCAAAGAAAATTTGTGGCCAAGCAGGCTGCGGTGGAGGAAGCATGGCGTCGTCACACCGTTCTAGGGACGCGGAGCCGTGGCCAGTGCAGGCCGCGGCGGAGGAAGCCGGCGTCGTCACGCTGGATGTGCGGAAGGAACCACGGCCCGCTTCGTGGGCCGCTTCGTGGGCCACTTCGGCGGAAGAACCGGTCAGCCCGTCGGCCGGCTGGGTGGAGGAGAGCCATTGTGCTAGGAGGGCACCGTGCTGGAGAACTTGCAGCCCGCCCGAGCGTTCTTCTTGCGCTAGAAGGCCAGTCGGCTCCAACCGGCCGGTTAGGGAGGGCAGCGCCGATGGTTCGGGCTGCCAGCCCCCCCCCCCCCCTCTTGAACATATTTTCCTTTGGTAGGAGTCGTTCGGCCAGATGGTTGAGCCAGCGGGGCTGCACCAAGCCAGGCCGCGCCCAGCCGGGTCGCGCCGGGCCACGCTAGGCCGTGCCGGGCTGGGTCGCGTCGTGCCCCGCTGGGCCGGGTTGTTCCCCCTAGGGCTGGTCCGAGCCATGTATTTCTTCAGGCCAGTTTGACACCCCTGCCGGGTTAGACCCATCAAAGCTAGTTAACCCGACCTGCCAGCCCACTGGGTTTAACGGGTTGTGCCCGTTTTCACATAAATTGGAATATCTTAAAGATCGCGCGTCTGAATGACGTGCCATCTGAGGCACTGGGAACCTATTGACATGGAGGTTTTTTTGCGATACTCTAAGTGATTTTTGGACAATTTTGGTAAATGGATGGGTTTGGAACGAGCACATTTCCAACCGGGACCCTAGAATGAAAAGGCCAATATCACTCAGATTGGGTGTCCTATTGACGCATCGTGTTTCACGTTGAGTTCCTTTTGATGAGACAAAACTTCAGGATACATCAACTCTGAACTTCGTGATAGCTGATGTCTCAACCCCTTTACTCGAGGAGCAGACACTCTCAGAATCGAGCACGCTGTGTGCAGGAACCCTAGAGCTGGATGTGACAACGACGACTACCATGCTGGGATCCTCCGTGGGTTCGACAACGATGACGACTGTACTTGGATCATATGTGGGTACAGTAGCAAGGATGATTGTACTTGGATCCTCTATGGGTTCGGCAGCGATGATGACTGTAATTGGATCATACGTGGGTTCGGTAGCTATGGTTACTGTACTTGGATCCCACGTGGTTTCGGCAGTGATGACTTATGTACTTGGATCCTACATGGGTTTGAAAGAGGAGATGATTCATAGGCTATATCTAATCATCTTCACCCTTCTTCGTGAGTAGTATACTTGTGTGATCTGAGTCTTGTCTTTCAATCATTATCATTGATGTGATTGACTTATTTCCTGTGTGGACCGAAATGTACTTGGGCTCAGAAGTTGGAGCCGAATTGAGATTGATGACTTAGGTATATGTATTGGAATATACCTAATTATAGTTGGTTGTTACTTCGTGTTTGTACCATTCCATTGTGGATTATCCTTTGTGGATTCTGGGAGACCTTTGTGGGTCTTGGGGTCCCTAATGAGTATCCTTATACTCACCCCTGCACGGGAAATGCCAGCACTATGTTGTGTTGGTTGCAGACAATGGACAACACTGATCGTGGTTGAGGCTTATGAAGCTGGATGGTATCTAGAGGTGGACCACCTGGTGGGATGTACACAAAGCGGACAGACAGACCCGAGGTACCGAAGAGACTATTTGTACCCACCCTTCAGGTGGGATTCCTGGAGGAAGACTCGGTGGTTGCTTCTTTACTTTACAGTTGTTGTACTTTCTTTCTCAGTTGTACTGTACTTTCAGTTGGGTTTGTATACTGGCCCATTTACATTCCAGCACTTACTTTTTTACTCAGTTTTACTTAGTTTTTACTTCACTTGCGTACTCTATTGTGTTTGAATACTTTTATAAAGGCAATGCCTTCCCTTTTACCAGGATTTATGCCTTTGGTGCTAGTTTCCAGCCCCTGGCCTATGGAAGGCGGGTTTGGGGTAGTCACGGCATAGGCCCCAAGGACGGGTCATGACAACTTGAGTATTCAAATGTCTCTATATAAATATCTATAAGGGAAGTGATCTATAACTCTTAATTTTTGGGATAAAGTTGGTGAAAAAATCTACATGGAACTGATCTTATACAAGAGATGACAAAGAAGGTTCAAGCCATCCAAAAGCATATAAAAACTTCTCTGAGTTATAAGAAGAGCTATGTTGACAACCATTGAAGGGACTTAGAGTTTGAAGTTGGAGATAAATTTTTCCTTCAAATATCACCATGGAATAGATTCATGCGGTTTGGAAAGAAATGAAATGTTAAACTTAGGTACATTGACCCCTTTGAGATCCTAGATCGCATAGTAGGAGTTGACTATTGTCTTTAACTTCCACAAAATATGGATCAATTTTATGATGTGTTCCATGTATCTTTCCTGAGGAAGTACATATCTAACCCCTCACATGTATTAAATCTAGAGGTGGTACAACTAGATAATGACCTCACATGTGAAGAGCATCCACCGAAGATATTATATCTAAGAGATAAGGTTTTACACAGAAGGACAACTCACTTTATAAAAGTGATTTGGAGGAACAATAAGTATGAAGAGGTGACATGGGAACTAGAGGAAATAATAAAATAGTTGTCACACCCCAGCCTATCTATTTATATTATTTTATAATTTCTTTGGATTTTAAAAACTTTTATGTTGTGGTTCGGGTTGAATCTCGAACAAAACTTTTTAGTTATGTCAAAAAGTGTGCATTTTTTAATTGAAGTCATTGGGCGCATGGGTAGAAATCATTTTGGAAACCCCGTGCGGCTTCGCCCAGGAAATTGTGCGATCCGCCTGTCTTCAAAAAATTAAAATGAGTAAATTTTGTAATTTTTCATGTCATTAATAATTTTTTATTGTTGTTAAGAATCTTATTATTATTAAATGATGTGAATACTTTTATTATATTTATTTTAATCATTTTAATTATTATTATTATTATTATTATTATTATTATTATTATTATTATTATTTTATATTATTGTTAAAGTTCTTTTAATTTTTATAATGTGTATTATTATTATTATTATTTATATTATTATTATTATATAAAAAAGTAATAATTATTATTATTAATATTATTATCCTTTTTGTTTTCTTCTATTTTTTTATTTTTTTTATTTTCCTTACTTTTTCCTTAAACCTGGGTCCCTCTCCTTCTCCCCCATTTCCCCATGTGTGCTACACCTTGCTTCCCTTACCTCCTGCTCGAGCAAGCCACCTTCCCCAGCCCTACACTGGTCTCCTCCGGTCGCGCACCCACCAGCAGCACGGCGCCCTGGTGTCCCCCTTCACTGCTCCGCCTCCCACGCACCATCCAGCCAACTGTGCCTCCTAGCCAGTACAAGCTGACCCTAGCACCCCTACCCTGCACCGGCAGCGCCTATTATGCCTCTAACCAGCACCGGCTACTTCCTCCTCTCTCATTCTAGGCATCATCCTCCTTTGGTCACCCCCAATGTCGCCCATCTCCATTTTCTTGTGAAGTATTGCACTGGAAGCGTGCCCCCTATCATGGTTGGCGGCTCGGCCGCCGCCTCCCCCTAGTCTGTGCGTTCCCATCACCATTCGGTCTCACACATGCCTCCTCCAGCCAGTAACCATCGGCGCACCTCCCTTTGCTTGTGAGAAATCCCCTAGACGTGGTCTTCATCCCTACTCTGGCCGACCAGCAGCGGCACATCACCCCATCGACGTCCCCCTTCACTACACCGGTCGTGGGATCCTCCCACCGACACCCACCATCTATATTGGCAATGTGAATATCTGGTCGGACCTCCTTTCGGTTTTCGTGCTCCTGCCTGACCTCCTTCCGACCGCCTTCCCCCTATCGGCACCCTCTGACCAGCCAGTGTTACTCTAGCCGCCATGCACCCTCCTGCTGCCACCCTCCAGCTGCGCACCTTACGACCCACCACACGCCATTCGGCCATCCCTGCCAGTGCAACGTGCACACTTCCGACCAATGCTCTTTCTATTCGGTCATCGTGCACCCTCCCATTTTGGTTGCTCTCTTCACTAGCATCCTCACCAGTCGTTTTCTCTTTCAAACGATCCCATTGATTGAGCGTGCACCTGCGCTGACCCCTGCCTCCTTTTCTCACGTTATTTCAGGTGCACTGGGGTTTAGGTGAGTTGTGTGATTCTTTTCTCTTGGATTATTTTAAATCTATGCTTCTATGTTTTTAGTTTTTTGTGATTGTTTTGGTGTGTTGGAAGAGAATTTATGGGATACCGCGGTCAACAGTTTGCGTGTACTTGTGCGAAAGTGTGAGACGTGTCGCATCTTCATAATTGAGCTGTAAGTTGATGTAGTTCCCCCACTTAATTTTTTATTATATTTAGAATTTATTAATTTATTGGCATTTGATAAAACACTATTTTTTTGAATATTTTATTGATAATAAATGACATAATTTCCTCACATTGTGTTTAATATGTTTATTTATAAAATATTTGGGATTTGATCATTCATTTGAAAATTTGGAGGAAATTCTAGTTTTACACTTTATAGTGCATTGTAGTATTTCGAAGATAAATATTTTTATATTTATTATTTTAATTTGAAATTTTTTAAAAGTGTTTATAAAATAATTTTCTACAAGTTTCATTCAGGACACTAGAGCTAAAAAGTTTATTTGAATGGATTAAATGGGCCATTAATCCAATGGTGGGTTGGACTCGGAAGAATGTACATAGGTTATGTATTTGGGTCATATCTTCTTCATCCAGCCTTTTATTGGGCCCATATTTTTATGCAAGATCGGGGACATGATTTGGCACAAATAATACTTCTGGAAGGCCGGTTAATTCACGCGTTTTGGAGGTCAACTAGGCGGTGCAACTTGGAATAAAATATTTGTCCGATTTTTTCATTTCACACTTAAAAAGTTATGTATCTCTAGACCTCACAAACTCTATTTAAAGGGGGTTTTAACTATTTGAGAGGTCTGGTCGAGGATTTGGGAAGGTGTTTCCTAAAGGGTGTCTCTTGGGAGCCCCTTAAAACTCTTGGAAGAAGTAATCCCCTTTGCCAACCTCTCTTCCAAAAAGGCTCTCCTCTCCCACCTCCTCTTTGTATTTATTTTCTTTCATGTTTGTTTCTTGAATTTTTCTTCAAATAATATTCTGTTTTATTCCCTCTTATTCTCTTATTCTTCTTAATTGGGTTGGAATCAAGAGTGGAGACAAGATTGGGTTCTACCCTTTCAATTCTTTTCTTATGCAAAACGTCTCCACGATGACTACACCGCCCATGGAAGAGTAGTTCTTTTTAGTAGTCAATCGACCTCTATCCTTCTTCATTTAATTATTTTGAATCATTGAGATACTGTAATTCACTTAATATGATCCATGGATTGTGTTTTTAAGTTTTAAGAAACTAAGTAATCAATTGAACAATTAACACACAAACACGCGAGGTCGGGATTTTGGGTAAATTGTGAGAGTGCGATCTTAATCAGTAATACAAGACCATATGGGATAAATTTGTAGAGTTCAAATATGATACCTAAAAACAATTCATCCTCATTTATAGAATGGATATGTTCCTTAATTTACCACTAACCATAAGCTAATATTAGAACATCAATCAAAGCAGGGTGCTGTGATTGCGTGTTCCGAAGTTAGCCTAGGGTTAAATTCACATCATCTTCGTGGTAAAGTTAATTCTCATAGGGTTTCTGATTTAACAAATTAAGGGATCATAATTAAGTGAATGTTAATTTAAATGATAATGATTAATAAGTGAATGAAGAGGTATAGTTAGATTGATTACACCTTTTAAAATAGATTTCTAAAAAAACATCTTCTTGTTGGGTCATTTTAATCAAAATTCATTTCAAAACTAAAAACAAAAAAAAAAAGTATACAATCTTCTTCCAGCAAACTTCTTATAGATTCATAAACTATAACAAACCCCAATCCTTTAAAGTAGTGTTTTTATTCTATTCTATTTCATTTTTTTAGAATACCTCTAATAAATTGTTAATTTCACTTCCTCCTTTGAGAGACGACCTTGGTCATCCACTTTGATACACCTAAGTACCCCAAAATCACACTAATCATTTGAGGGCACCCACGACAGTGCTCTTTCAAATTGGCACCATTTTCGGGGAGGCAATTAATTATTTCAACCAATTAAAGGTATTTATTTTATTTTACATTTTATTCTCTTCCTCTCTTCTTTCTTCTTTATTTACCCAATCTGATTTTTCTTCTTATTCTTTTATTTTCTTCTAATTCTTTTTGGACCATCAACTCAAACTTCTCATTTTTATTTTACTATGGTCCACTTTCTTTCTTTTCATTTTTATTTGATTTATGACACGAACTAATCCCGAAGAACTCTTAGATCTTGACCCTGAGATTGAACGCAGCCTTAGGGCACGAATCAGACACTCTCAGTCTATGAGAAGTTTCAATATTCAACCAGTTGGTGAATTCCTCTCTTCTGGAAACATTAGAATTGGATGTTATTCAAATTAAAACATAAAAGAGGAACCAATGGCTAGAAATAATGTAAATGAACTTAATAGAACCATTCGAGAATTGGCTGCACCTGATATTAACTATCAACCAAATTGTATTGCATACCCAAATCTCGAATCGGACTTTGAATTGAAATATGGGTTAATTCACTTACTTCCAAAGTTTCATGGCCTCTCTGGTGAGTATCCCAATAAACATTTGAAAGAATTTAATGTGATTTGTTCATACCTTAAACTAAGAAATGTTTCTGAAGATCAAATTAAATTAAGAGAATTCCCATTCTCGCTTGATGGAGCTGCAAAAGACTGGATGTATTATTTACAACCCGAAGATGTAACTTGTTGGAATGATTTGAAACGTCTTTTCTTGCAGAGATTTTTTCCAGCATCAAGGACAACATCCATTCGAAAGGATATATCAGGGATCAAGCAAGGCCAAGGGGAGTCAATGTATGAGTACTGGTAGCAATTCAATAAATTGTGTGCAAGCTGCACACATCACCAAATCAGTGAGCAATTACTCATCCATTACTTCTATGAAGGAATCACACCTATGGAGAGAAGCATGGAAGATGTTGCGGCTGGAGGAGCATTGGTGGAAAAGACACCAGTAGCTGCACGTGCGTTGATCGACAAGATGGCCTAAAACTCCCAACAATTTGGTGATCGAGGTACACCACATATCAGGGGAGTACATCAGGTAAGTCCTTCTTCTCTTGAGATTCATTTGATTGATACCAAGTTAGAAGAATTGAAAAATATGGTGAGGCAAATTGCTTTGGCACAAAAGACATCTCTACCCCCCTCCTTCAAGGCCTTGTGGCATTTGCACTGAGACAAGCCACCCAACTGACTGTTTCCCACAACTACAAGAGACAGAAGATTGTGCAGTAGTGTTCCCTGGGAGACCATATCAGCAGCAACAACAACAACAACCATATCCCCAAAAGAAGTTTGATCCAGGATACAACCAAGGGTGGAAAGATCAACTGGACATGAGGTATGGATCTGGACAACAACAAAGGCCCCCTTTTAAACCAAACTTCCAGCAGCCTCCGCCTTACCAGCAGGGTTTCCAACAACCCCAAAGGATATTCGAAGCTCAAACATCAACGAGTCAGCAACAAGGGAATCTCCAAAACAATGTAGACTCTAACACTGATGATATTTTGAAACAAATTGTTCTTAATCAACAGAATGAGCTAAAGAGTCAAGGTTCGGAGCTGAGGGAGTTAAAGACTCAAATGAGACAGATTGACACCGCCCTCCATGAACTTGTGAGTAAGAATTCTGGAAATCTACCTTCCCAACCCACTCCAAATCCAAAGGGGAATGTTAGTGCCATCACATTGAGAAGTGGGAAGCAAATGAACGATACATCTGGACCTACCATTCCACCAGGATTCACCTCAACTCCGGAGTAGCCGCATTCCAAACCAACTAATGAGCAATCCAAGGAGAAAGATAAAGGTAAGAAAAATATTGATGATGTTCCTCCTAAACCCCTTCCTTTTCCAAACAGGGTTGTTCAAACCAAGAAGATGGCTGAAGAATCAATGTAAAAAGAGGTTTTGGACACATTCAAGCATGTGGAGATCAATATTCTTCTACTTGAAGCCATTAAGAAAATTCCAAGGTATGCAAAATTCTTAAAAGAAATTTGTACCAATCAAAGAGGGCTCAAGGGAAATGAGAGGATCAACCTTGGAAGGAATGTCTTGGCACTCATTACACCAACTCTAGCAATGCCAACAAAGTGCAAGGATCTCGGGACATTCACCATCCCATGTACCATAGGGGAGTTGCACTTCTCTGATTCTCTTTGTGATTTAGGAGCTTCAATAAATGTGATGCCTCACTCTATATTCTCTTCCTTGCAGGTTGGTGAGTTGAATCCAACAAGAGTAGTAGTGCAATTGGCGAATAGAGATACGACATATCCAGAGGGAGTCCTTGAGGATGTACTTGTCCGGGTAAGAGACATGATCTTTCCAGCAGATTTCTAAGTGCTTAACATGGAGGATGATCAGGTAAGTTCCCATGCCCCCATTATCTTAGGTAGGACCTTCCTCAAAACTGCAAAAACTATCATAAATGTCAATGAGGGTACACTTTCCATGGAGTTTGGAGATGAATTTGTGTTATTTAATGTCATGGAATCCATGAAGTACCCCTCAGAGGACCATTCTGCTTTTGTTATCTCCCATTTTGAACCACCAAATAAAAACACCATGGAATTTGATTGTCCTGTGCTTAGGGAGATTATGAGTACTGGTTCGAGTTTGATGTCTAAGAGTACTTCCACACATTTTGCTGATACACAATCCTCTCTAATATTTGATTTTGAAATAGAATCATATTCTGATTTTGATCATGTGAATTCTGATTATGACATGGCTGTAGAGTATGCTGATGGATTTGATGCTTTATTCTCTGATTTTGATGATGTATATTCTGATACTAATGTTCATTGTTCAGATATGTCTGTTGCATCAATTTCTCCATCCATACATCACCCCCCTACATTGGAACTCAAGCCATTTCCCCCAAATCTTAAATATGCATACTTGCTGAGTGGTGATAGATTACCTGTTATCATTACTAACAATCTCTCTTTTGAACATGAAGAAAATCTTTGAAATATTTTGAGGGAGAACATCAGGGCGATTGGGTGGATCTTGGCTAACATATCAGGTATTAGCCCCTCAATTTGCATGAATAGGATTTTCTTGGAGGATGGGGCTAAACTGGTGAGACAACCACAAAGGAGACTCAATCCCACCCTCCTAGAAGTTGTTTAAAAAGAAGTTGAGAAATTGCTCAAGGCAGGTATAATCTTTCCCATTTCAGATTCTTAGTGCGTAAGTCCTATTCCGGTTGTGTCTAAGAAAAGTGGTGTTACTGTTGTTAAAAATGATAAATATGAGTTAGTTCCAATGAGGGTGCAAAACAGTTGGCGTGTGTGTATTGATTATAGGAAACTAAATCAGTCCACTCGCAAGGACCATTTCCCCCTCCCATTTATTGATCAGATGATTGAGAGACTTGCTGGGAAGACACACTATTGTTTCTTGGATGGATTTTCTGGATATTTTCAGGTTCCTATAGCTCCAGAGGATCAGGAGAATACTACATTCACCTTTCCCTTTGGCACATTTGCCTACCGGAGGATTCCATTTGGACTTTGCAACGCCCCAGGTACCTTCCAGAGATGCATGGTGAGTATTTTTTCTGATTTTATTGATACCTGCATGGAGGTATTTATGGATGATTCTATAGTGTATGGATCCTCATTTGATGAATGTCTAAATAGTTTGGGAAATGTATTGAATCATTGTATTGAGAAGAATCTGGTCCTGAAATTTGAAAAGTGTCATTTCATGGTAGGGCATGGCATTGTCTTAGGGCATGTAGTGTCAAAACATGGGATAGAGGTTGATAGATCAAAGGAAGATATTATTTCATCCTTACCATATCCTTCATGTGTGCGTGATGTTAGATCTTTCTTAGGGCATGCAGGATTTTATCGGCGCTTCATCAAAGACTTTAGTAAGATTGTTCTTCCTATGTCAAGATTACTTCAAAAGGATTCTGATTTTGTGTTTGACGATTCTTGTAGGACTTCCTTTGATGAGATAAAGAAGTTTCTGACCACTCCACCTATCATACAGCCCCCACGGTGGGAGATTCCTTTTGATCTTATGTGTGACGCCTCCAACTTCATAGTTGGAGCGGTCTTATCTCAGAGGTTGGAGGGACGTTCACATGTGATCGCCTATGCATCAAGGACATTGGATTCAGCCCAATAAAACTACACTACCACAGAAAAGGAGTTTCTTGCTGTCATATTTTCTTTAGATAAATTCCGTTCATATTTATTGGGCTCTAAAGTAGTTGTTTTTTCTGACCATGCAGCTTTGAGGTACCTCCTAAAGAAGTCAGATGCAAAGCCACGACTTATCCGTTGGATGCTCCTTCTTCAAGAGTTTGACATCGAGATAAAGGACAAAAAGGGATCAGAGAATTTGGTGGCAGACCACATTAGTAGGCTTACTCACACACTAGAGGATGACACCTTGGATCAGGTACCACTTCGGGACACTTTTCCCGATGAGCATCTTTATTCCATCACAGGTACGTATCCTTGGTATGCAGATTTAGTTAACTATATTGTTGCCTCTGAAATCCCTGCAAATTTAAAGAAACATCAAGTCCAAAAATTAAAAAGTGAGTCTAGGTTTTATGTGTGGGATGATCCTTACCTCTGGCGCATGTGTAGTGACCAAGTCATTAGGTGGTGTGTTCCTGATCATGAGTTTGATTCTGTTTTTCATTTCTGTCATACACTTGCTTGTGGGGGACACTTTGGACCCCAACGGAAAGCTAGGAAGGTTTTGGACTCTGGATTATATTGGCCTAGATTATTCCATGATGCCCATGTGTTTTGTAAGTCATACTCTCGTTGCAAACACACTGGGAACATTTCTATGAGACATTAGATGCCCCAACAACCCATATTATTCTGTGAGATTTTTGATGTATGGGAAATTGATTTTTATGGGTCCTTTTCCTAGTTCATTTGGATTTTTTTATATTTTGGTTGCTGTTGATTATGTGAGTAAATGGGTGGAGGCCAAGGCCACCAGGATTGATGATTATCATGTTGTTATGGACTTTGTCAAAGCACATATTGTTTTTAGGTTTGGAGTACCAAAGGCCATCATCAGTGACCAAGGGACACACTTTTGCAATAATAATTTTTCTTCCCTCCTTTGAAATTATGGGGTGACACACAAAACATCAACACCATACCAACCCCAAACAAATGTACAGGCTGAGGTTTCAAATCGTGAGTTGAAACAAATACTGGATAAAACCGTGCAGCCAAATAGGAAGGATTAGAGAAAGCACTTGGATGATGCATTGTGGGCTTATAGGACAGCATAAAATACCCCCATTGGTATGTCCCCATTTCGGATTGTGTTTGGGAAAGCATGTCATCTCCCCGTGGAAGTTGAGCATCGGGCTTATTGGGATATAAAGAAATGCAACATGGATTTGGCCCAAGAGGGAATTCAAAGAAAGTTGCAAATTCAATAGCTTGAGGAGATTCGACTGTCATCATATGAGAACTCAAGGATCTACAAGGAAGGATCAAAAGTAGCGCATGACAAAATGATCCAACAAAGGGAGTTTCATGTTGGAGAGAAAGTCCTTCTCTACAGTTCATGACTGAAGATGATTCCTGGTAAGTTGTGTTCCAGATGGTTAGGTCCTTAAATTGTATCTAATGTTTTTCCTTATGGTTCAGTGGAGATCACACAAGATGACACTAGAAGGAGCTTTACAGTCAATGGGAAATGCTTGAAGAGATACATTAAGGGACTTCCTACTAATGCAGTGGATTTTATCACACTGCATGACCCCATCATCACTTGATCACATCAGGCTGTTCCTAACCCTTTCACTTTTATATTATTTGTCCTATTTAAAAATTCTGCATTTCATGTGCATATATCATCTCATGGGTTCACATTAAGGACAATTCAATATTTTAAGTGTGGGGGAGGGAACCTTTTAGTTTATTAATTTAAATTGTTTTCCTATTAAAAAAACAAAAAAAATTGTGCATTTTTCAAATTTTGTGTGTTTATTTTTCAATTTTATTTGTGTTTTTGAAATTTTTGAGCTGAAATGATTCTCATCACAATTTTGAAATGCATATAAATGAGTGAAACAATTTATCCCTTGAAACTAAGATTAAATGAATGCTGAAAATGACTTTGTTTCAAGTTCAAATATTTAGTAATTTCATGGAAAGTACACCGAATTTTAAATCTCATGCCACATCTCACTGTCTTTATATTTGAAATCACTTTCCTGTGAGGCTTCTAAACCATTATTTTCATATTCTTTAAATTCACCTTACTTCTTGAGAGAACCAAACCATGCTTGATGTAACCAGAATTTGATCTATTCCTGTTAAAACTTGAGGGTTTGAGGTACTTATGTTTAAATGATTGAGGATTTTTTTTGGTATTAAAGCCCCTATTTCAAAGAATCCTTTTTTATAATGGCCTACCTTGAATATTTAATCCTTTTATCCCTTAGAAGCCATGCACAGCCTGTTAGGTTAGCCACATTACAAGACAATTTTCCCTATCCAACCAACTCTTGAAGTGAAATTGCATAATCTAGTTGAGCTTAAGTGTGGGGCAATCTATCTTGTGTTGTGCCACCACATTCTGTGATACTTTGGGTGGAAAATTAAATTTTGAAGAGATGGGTTTTCTACTGAAGAAAGTCATTATATTGAAAGCTATGCCTTTTCTAGAGCTTTCATGACAAGTGAAGCTGTGCCTTTTCTGGAGCTTCTAATTGAGGTGGAAGACTGTTCCTATCTGGAGCTTTCAAGAAAATCATGTTTGAGATGATTGACAATTTTTTATGCTGAAATGAAGAATGGTGTAAACTTTTCATGACTTTTCATGATGATGGAGCTGAATTGATACTATGGGGATTAACGAGGAGACCATATTTAAGTGAAAATTATATTAATGCAATTTTTCTTCAAAAAGAGTCAAGCCCTCCTTATTCAGCCTCAGAATTTTTCACATCTAAATACTACCAACCGAAAGCCACAGAACAACCTTGAAAATTCCTCATGATAAACATATGTCCTTGACTCACATTGGGTAGCGATGTAGGAATATATCAAGCCTATGGTGACCCTTTTATGAGTTTGTATGAGAAAGACATTGTAAAGAAATTGATATTTGAGTGATGAGAGAAAATTCAAGCAAGGTAAGTGTTTTGTGCATGGGAGGATAAATGAAGTGGAAATATATTGAATGATATAAATGGAGAACTTGAAATAAGGTTTTTTATGAGGCATGATATTTTTTGATTCTTGGTGTGAAATTGATTGATCTCAAGGATATGTGTTTTAAAATTGTTTTTGATTTGATATTGATGTTTACTTGATATGAGGTTTTGCTCAGGAGTGCAAAAGGGTAAGTGTGGGGGAGTTGATAAAACACTATTTTGTTGAATATTTTATTGATAATAAATGATATAATTTCCTCACATTGTGTTTAATATGTTTATTTATAAAATATTTGGGATTTGATCATTCATTTGAAAATTTGGAGGAAATTCTAGTTTTACCCTTTATAGTGCACTGTAGTATTTCAAAGATAAATATTTTTATATTTATTATTTGAATTTGAAAGTTTGTAAAACTGTTCGCAACTTAATATTCTACAACTTTCATTCATGACACTAGAGCTAAAAAGTGCATTTGGATGGATTAAATGGACCATTAATCCAATAGTGGGCTGGACTCGGCAGAATGGACATGGGTTCTATATTTGGGTCATATATTCTTCATCCGGACTTGGATTGAGCCCAAATATTTAGGAAAGCTCGGGGGCATGATTTGGAATAAATCATCCTTCTGGAAGGCCGGTCAATTCACACGTTTTGGAGGTCAACTAGGCGGTTCAACTTGGAATAAAATATTTGGCCGAGTTTTTCATTTCACACTTAAAAAGTTATGTATCCCTATCCCTCACAAACTCTATTTAAAGGGGGTTTTAACTCTTTTAGAGGTCTGGTAGAGGCTTTGGTAAGGTTTTTCTGAAAGGGTGTCTCTTGGGAGCCCCTCACAACTCTTGGAAGAAGTAATCCCGTGTGCAAACCGGTCTTCCAAAAAGGCTCTCCTCACCCACCTCCTATTTGTATTTATTTTCTTTCATGTTTTTATCTTCAATTTTTCTGCAAATAATCTTCTGTGTTATTCCCTCTTCTTCTCTTAATCTTCTTAATTGGGTTGGAATCAATATTGGAGACAATATTGGGTTCTACCCTTTCAATCATTTGCTTATGAAAAACGTCTCCATGATGACTACACCGCCCATGGAAGAGTAGTTCTTTTTAGTAATCGATCGTCCTCTATCCTTCTTCATTTAATTATTTTGAATCATTGAGATATTTTAATTCACTTAATATGATCCATGGATTGTGTTTTTAAATTTTAAGAAACTAATTAATCAATTGAACAATTAACACAGAAACACGTGAGGTCGGGATTTTGTGTAAATTGTGAGAGTGCGATCTTAATTAGTAATACAAGACCATATGGGATAAATTTGTAGAGTTCAAATATGATCCCTAAACACAATTCATTCTCATTTCCAGAATGGATATGTGCCTTAATTTACCACTGACCATAAGCTAATCTTATAACATCAATCAAAGCAGGGTGTTGCGATTGCGTGTTCTGAAGTTAGCCTAGGGTTAAATTCACATCATCTTCATGGTAAAGTTAATTCTCGTAGGGTTTGGGATTTAAAAAATTAAGGGATAATAATTAAGTGAATGTTAATTTAAATTATAATGATTAATAAGTGAATTAAGAGGTAGAGTTAGATCGATTACTCCTTTTAAAATAGATTTCTAAAAAAACATCTTCTTGTTGTGTCATTTTAATCAAAATTCATTTCAAAACTAAAAACAAAAAAAAATTATACAATCTTCTTCCAGCAAACTTCTTCTAGATTCATAAACTATAAAAAACCCCAATCCTTTAAATTAGTGTTTTTATTCTATTCTATTTAATTTTTTTAGAATACCTCTAATAAATTTTTAAATTCACTTTCTCCTTTGAGAGACGACCTTGGTCAGCCACTCTGCTGCACCTAAGTACCCCAAAATCACACTAATCATTTGAGGTCACCCACGACAATGCTATTTCAGAATTTCATTGATTTTAAATAATAGTAAATAATATTAAGTAGTTAGTTTTAGAATAAATGTTCCTTGTAAAAGATATTAGTTTTATCTTGAGCTTGAATTGCCTGAAAATGTTTTCTTTTATATGTGCATAATAATTGTTGATAAAATTTCCCATTGGATTTTTCAAATGTGTTTTATATTTAAAATGGTGATATTTGTTTCTTAAACTGTTTTCCAAGTGTGTTTTGGGTTTTAAAAGAGGCGTGTTGGTTCTTCTGTAAATGTTTGGGTGTTGAGTGGTTCGTTAAAGCCTATTTCGAACTTTAATAAATTAAATGATTTTTGAAAACTCTCTTTTAGGTGACTCTGGGGTGACCTTTTTATGTACGTTGTTTGTGTGAGTTGTTTTAAGTGATGTTTGTGTATGGTGATTGGTTTCTTGATTGAAATTTTTGACTCACCCCTCTCTTTATTTAGTACTCGGCATGAGAACCTGGCATAGTAAGTGAATCTTCTATGAACGACTTTTGCACTAGTTTAGATTATGCACTAGCTAGTGGCCCTTAGTACAAACTTTGTCCTGCTAGGATATTGGGCCCCTCAGTTATGCCAAGTATGGAAACACTGAGCGTTTGGGTGTTATGTCATCATCGAGAGTAGGCATGCCTTCCGGAAGAGTCACATGTATAGTACTTTCTATATTGTTCATGAGCTCCTAGGTTCAACCCAAGTTTTCTTTAGTGCTTATTTGTTTTTGGAGGGAAATTTAGGTTCTCAGTTCGGTTGTTGGTCCTTGTGTGCAGCTTTTTCCACTCCCCTTCTTGTGTGTTGTGTGTGTGTGTATGGTTCTCATCTGGTTTAATAACTAAAATATGGATTTTCAATTGTTCACAAAAATGTTTTTAAAAGTTTAATACATATTTTCCCTTAAAACCTATAACTTTATTTTAATTAAAAAAGTGAAATGGGATATCACTTTTTTTAGAGATGAAAAGTGTGTGTGAAAACCGGTATTTTATATAATGTTGTTCAAACCTAGAAGTAGTAAAAAAAATTAAAGGTAGTTCTTTGGAGATAGTTTTTTGGGCACTCCTACTGAGTTTTAATACTCATGCCTATAGTGTTTTCTGATTTTTAGTTTTTATTGCAGGTCTGACTTGAGCTTTTTCTCCATAGACGAGAGTTGGTTGTGGTTTGGTGAGTGACTCTCGAGGTCTCAAGGAGTTTTTAGTCATGGCCAGGTTAGTGTGTTGTTGGTTGTTCTTTCTTTATCGTTCCATTTATTCACTTTGCGTTATTCTAATTTTTCGACTGCTTTATTTTTTTCATTGGGAAAAATTGTTCACTCTTACTCTCTGTTGATACCCTGATGCTTGTCAGCAGCCTAGGAGAATCAGGAATTCCTCTCGGGCCTTATCGCAGATTGGATCTGGTGACAGGTTCAGGGTCGACCCAGGTTAGTTTGTGGCAATATTTCATCAGACAAAGTAGGCTCTTAAAGAACCTTGCTTTTCATAGCACCCTTTTCTATTTGGGGTTGTCATGGTAGAAGGGGTAGAATTTTTAGAACTCGGGGTGTAGGTAAGGGAAGGATGTCATGAACTCTTGCTTGTTTTGAACCACAGGTTACCATGGGATGTCTGGGATGTTGGGGTATTTTTGGTTCCTTTGAATTGTTTTATGTTGGAAAGTGAAAAGGGGGTTGGGAAAGTAGCCTTGTGAGATTGTAGGGACTATAAATCCATGTGGAGTTGGGGACATTTCCCTAGAATTCTCTCTTTGATGGTGGTGTGACTGGCATATAGCTGCCAACCATATATCTGAGTCACCCATCGACACTAGTTTCCCCTAGTGAATCGTTTGGGTTTTCCTTAATTCTAAAAATCATTGTGAAAAGTGTTATTTTGGTATATGAAATTACAATGAACATGTTTTTATTCAATTATTTGTTTCCTTGTTCCTTATTGTTCGTCCCCACGATGGTTTGATGAATTTCCAAAGTGCTGATTCAGGTGGTGCACCCTTAGAAAATCCTACAATTGATCAGCCCATAGACTACGCCCTCGAGTTTTAGAAATTGAACACTCCTCTCTTTTATGAAAAAAAAACCTCTTCACATAGATGAGTTGTTGTGTAAAATTGAGAGGAACTTCCATTTTATAAAGCTTCCTAATTCATTAAAGGTGAATATGGATACCTTTATTCTTGAAGGCCCAGCCTAGAAATGGTGGAAGTCCGTGTCTCGAAGCAAGCCTCGAGAAGATCTCTCTTGGGAATTATTCAAGTATTCATTCATCCAATAATACTTCTCAAAGTTGATGAAGCTAAGGAAGAGGATGTAGTTGTGTTATTTTGAGTAGGGTGCAGAATCATAATTAGAATTATATCAATGCTTCTTAGAACTAGTTGTATATAACCAATGGTTTGTTGAAAATGATCCTAATAAGGCTCGGTAATTTGAATTTGGGCTCCGACCTGAACTACAGTAAAAAGTGGAAGAGCTCAACCTAACCACCTTCTTGGATGCTGTGGGGAAAGCCTTTCTAGCTAAATCTGAGTTAGCAGGAGGATATGAGGTGGTAAATCCCCCTATGGACTTTCCAAGCAATGCGGAGGATGGTGATAGAAATAATGGGAAGAGGCCTAATACTGGTGTAACTAATAGAGGAATCAAGAGGCCTTTAGACCTTTAGTCATCTTCTTTACAGCACAATGTCATGATCTGTCACCAGTGTGGTAGGCAGGGTCACAAAAAGTCGACCTAACCAAGTGCTCTGAGACCCTTCCACACCTGTAGATATCTGAGTCACTTCAGCGATTCTATCGAGGTGTTTCCAAGAAGCATGCTAAAGCCAAACCTGGCTTATCGAAGGTCACTTCAGCCTATCATCAGGAGTAGGACTATGTTTGGGGTCAATTTGGGGTCTTCCCTTTGTAGTATTCCCTGGATGTATTAGTCATCTCTTATAGCATTTTTGGTGTTTCTTTTCCTTTAGCTGTAAGAATGGTTATTGTCGAACCTCTTGGAAACCATTATTTTATTGTAAGTGTGTTTACTGAAATTCGGGTTTGTGTGTTATGTTTGGAAATTTCTAAAACCTCACTATGAGGCAAGAGATGTTTTAATCACCAGTTATCCATACATAGGTCCCAGAGTGAAGCTGGTGCGTAGTCAGGAGAACCCCAGTGGTGAAAAAGGACCTTGGTTTAATCTGTGTCCTTAGTGTGGCTTGGTTTTTGTTCTTCTGAGGTTGTGACATTGTTGATATAGCGATGGGGATAGTTTTGATGCTCTATCAGTTCATACCTTCCCTTCTCCCCCCTCATGTTGGGGTTTTCTGGTCTGTGTGGGAAGTTTTCGAGTTCATAAAATCTCATCAGTTCTTATGGTGGGGAGACCCACAGTGGGTCTCTCAAAGTTACACCTAAATTAATTTTGTGTTAGCCTGATCCTTAAGGTGGGGAGTCCATTCAGGACTCCCCATGTCAGTATCAGAGCTTCTTTTCATATATCGTTGGGTGGTGGGTGGTTTCGGGCGGAACCACATAATCCTAAGTTCTTCCTCTTTAGTAAAATTTGGGATTAGAGTACACCCAATGGTTTTGTTGGACAAAAATTATAGGAATAAATTTCGGAAGTGGTTTAGGTTCGTTCCTTGGTTGAAATGGATGGTATGGGTTCTTCTTGGTGGTAGTTAAGGTGATCATGTTTTAAGAAGTTGTTTTTTGTCATGGGATTTTAGTGTCTGTTTGGATCGATCAACTGATGGTTCTTAAACATCTTGGAGGTGGGTGGTACTTAAGAAGTTTTATCTTTGGGTCTAGATCTTGTTGTGGATTTTCAGGGATAGAAAATTTTATGATGGGTAGAATTGTCACAACCTGACCTATCTAATTATATTATTTTAAAATTTCTTCAGCTTTAAAAAAAATTATTGAGGTTCGGGTTGAATCCCGAACAAAATTTTTGAGTTGTGTCAAAAATCATGCGTTTTTTTTGTTGACGTTGTTGGGCCCATGGGCGGAGTGTATTTTGGAAACACTGTGCGGCTTTGCCTAGGAGATTCCATGATCCACCTGTCTTCAAAAAATTAAAACGAGTAAATTTTGTAATTTTTCGTGTCATTAATAATTTTTTATTATTGTTAAGAATCTTATTATTATTAAATGATGTGAATACTTTTATTATATTTATTTTTATCATGTTGATTATTATTAATCTTATTATTATTATTATTATTATTATTATTATTATTATTATTATCATTATTATTTGGGCTGGTGCGCGGGCACCGCCCGGCTAGCGAAATTCGTGTGGTTAGCTCGGGCACCAGTGCGATTGTGACATTTGAATCAGCTAAATAAAAATAAATTGAATGAGTTGGAAATTTAAAATTTATTTAAATATATAAATTACGTAGTAATGATAATATTATTTTTTCATGATTAATAATGTCAGATTATTATTAAAAAATTGTTATTATTAAAATTATTATTATTATTTTTATATTATTGTTAGATTTGTTTTCATTATTATTATTTGTATTACTATTATTATCATTGATAATAAAATTATTATTATTATTATTATTATTATTATTATTATTATTGAATAAAGTAATAATTAATATTATTATTATTATTATTATTATCCTTTTTTCTTTTGCTTATTTTCTATTTTATTTCATTTTCTTTTTTTATTTTTATTTTTATTTTCCTTTCTTTTTCCCTAACCCTAGCTCCCTCCTTCTCTCCCGTAGCCCCTGGCACGTCGCAACTTGCTTCCCTTCCCTCCCGCTCGAGCAGGCCACCTTCCCCATCCCTGCACTGGTTTCCTTCGGTCATGCACCCACCAGCAGCACGATGCCCCGACATCCCCCTTCCCTACCCCGCCTCCTACGTGTCGTCCAGCCAATCGCACCATCCAGCCGGCCTGCTCCAACCCTGGCTCCCCTACCCTACACTGGCTGGGCCTCCCATGCCTCTGACCAGCACTGGTTGCCACCTCCTCCCCGATTCCCGGCATCACCCTCATCTGGTCACCCCCAACACTGCCCCATCTCCCTTTTCTAGTGTCATAGTGCACCGGCAGCGTGCACCCTATCCGGGCCGGCCACTCGGTTGCCTCCTCACCCTAGTTCACGTGCTCCCATAGCCTTCCGGCCGCACACCTACCTCTTTCGGTCAGCAACCATCAGCACATCTCCCTTTTCTTGCGATTAGGCCCCCAGGCACATTCCCTTTCCCTACTCTGGTCGACCAACAGCGGTGCAGCACCCCGACGACATCCCCCTTCACTATACCGGTCGCGAGCTCCTCCTATCGGCACCCACTAGCCATACCGGCCATGAACATCTCTGTATGGAATTCCTTCCAGTCATTGTGCACCTTTCAGACCTCCTTCCAGCTGTGTGCACCCCCTGTCGGCACCCTCCAAACAGCCAGTGTGACTCTAGCCATCGTGTGCCTTCTTGTTGCCGCCCTCCAGCCACGCGCCCTCCGGCCACTTGCCTTCCGACCTACCACACACCATCCGACCAGCCCTACTAGTACAACATGCACACTTCTGGAAAATGTTCTTCATCTCTACTCATCACGCACCCTCCCAGTTGGGTCGCACTCTTCACTAGCATCCTCACCAGTTGCTTCCTCTTTCACACGATCCCATTGATCGAACGCACCCTCGCACTGACCCCTGCTTCCTTCACTCGCGTCATTTCTCATGCACTGGGGTTTAGGTGAGTTTTATGCTTTTATTCACTTGGATTATTTGTGATTCTGTGTCTTTAGTTGTTTTTCTGATTACTGTGGCATGTTGGAAGAGAAAGTTCACGATACCGCGGTCAGTAGGTTGTCTGTACTTGTGCGCAAGTGTGATACATGTCGCGTCGTCATAATCGAGATGCAAGTCGAGGTAGGTCCCCCACTGCAATTTTCATTATATTCCGAATTTATTTATTTCTTGGAATTTCATTTATTTTAAATAAATAGTAAATAATATTAAGTAGTTATTTTTAGAATAAATGTTCATTGTGAAAGATAGTAGTTTTCTCTTGAGCTTGAATTTCTTGAAAAAATTTTCTTTTATATGTGCATAATAACTGTTGATAAAATGCCCCACTAGATTTTTTAAATATTTTTAAGATCTAAAATGGTTATTTGAGATTCTTAAATGGGTTTCCAAGTGTATTTTGGGTTTTAAAAGTTGTATGTTGGTTCTTCTAGAAATGGGTGTGTGTTGAGTGGTTGGTTAAGGCACGTTTGTCACTTTAATAAACTTAGTGATTTTGAAAACTCTCTTTGAGGTGACTTAGGGGTGACCTTGCAATGTAAGTTGTCTATATGATTTGTTGTGCGTGATGTTCATTCATGGTAATTGGTTTCTTGATTGATATTGTTGACTCACCCCTCTATTTATTTAGTACTTTTCATGGGAACCTGGCATAGTAAGTGGATCTTCTGTGAATGATTGATGCACTAGTTTAGATTACGCACTAGCTAGTGTCCCTAAGTACAGACTTTTCTCTGCTGGGGGATTGGGCCCCTCGGCTAAGCCAGGTAGGGTAACACCGAGTGTTTGGGAATTATAACATCATTGAGAGTAGGCATTCCTTTATCATGAGTCACATGTATAGTATGTTCTATATTGTTCTTGAGCTGATAGGTTCGACCCATGTTTTTTAGCGCTTATTTGTATGTGGCGGATGATTGAGGTGCTTAGTTTGGATGTTGTTCCCCGTGTGCCACTTTTTCAATTTCCCTTCTTGTGTGTTGTGTGAGTGTTTGTTTTTCCTCTAGTTTAACAACTAAAATCCATATTTTAAATTGTTCGTAGAATTTTTTTTAAAAGTTTAACTCATCTTTTTTCTTCAAACCTTAAACTTGCTTCTAAATTAAAAAGGGAAAGTGGATGTTACTTGTTTTAGAGATGAAAAGTGTGTGTGAAAACCCATATTTTATATAATTTAGTTCAAACCTAGAATTATTAAATTCTTTATTTAAATTTAGTGCTTTTGGGATAGTTTTTTGGGTATTCCTACTGAGTTTTAATACTCACACCTATAGTGTTTTCCTATTTTTAGTTTTGTTGCGGGTTTGAATCGAGATTGTTCGTTGTGGGAGAGAGTTGGTTGTAGTTTGGAGAGTGACACTCGAGGCCATGAGGAGTTTTTAGTTGTGGTCAGTTTAGTGCGTTGTTCTTGGTCGTTCTTTCTTTATCGTGTTTCTTATTCAATTTTCATTATTCTACTTTTTCTGCTACTTTATTTATTTTCATTAGGTGAAATCATTACCTCTTGCTCTCTATTGATGCTCTGGTGCTTGTAGCTAGCCCAAGAGGATCAGGAACGCCTCTCAGGCCTTACCGTGGATTGGCTCAGGTGACCGGTTTAGGGTTGACCCAGTTTGGTTCTTGAAAATAGAAGTACCCTCACCTATTATGAACGGAGAATATGAGTTGAAATTTTGGGGATGAAATTTTTAAAGGGAGGAAGAATGTAACAACCCAGAGTTTATAAATGATATTTTTTTCTTGAAATAAATGTGTATATACATAAAAATTTCATATATTATAAGGGGATAAAAAATATAAGATATAAAAACTTAAATTGGAAAATATGTATCGCCCAAACCTGCTAGAATCATCCCACATATGAACAACACTACAAAAATGAATCAAAATATTAGTAAACCAATCAACATTATCAAAAATAGAAATGTAAATCCTTGAGGGGAATTGATTTGAACAATGAATGAAGCAACTAAGAGGTATTTATAGGATGTAATTTCACCTTTGGAAAAGTAATGTGACCATTTGAATAGTAATGTGACCAATGGAATAGTAACCAGAACATTGGGAATTGTAACCTGACCATTGGAGTAGATATTTAACATCAAAATAATAAATTTTGATTTAATTATTACTTATCATAATTAATTTAAGTAAATAAAAATTTTATAATTCCAAAAAAATAAATATATTGATTAAAAAACTCAAAAAAATATAAACACATTTTTAATAAACTGTATTTTAAAGTTTTTCGTAAAAATAATAATTAATATATTAAAAATTAAATTACCTATGATATAAAATTATTTTAATAAAATGAATATCCTATTTTTAATAATCATGTAAAAAAAATTCAAGGGTGATTTTTGCGTAATTTTTTGAAATAGTTCAATTTTTAGGTGAATAGTTAGAAATAACATTTTCCAGAACCAATATATCTTGAATTACATCACTCATGGTGAAATAATGACCTAACCATTTATAAAACATAAGGCTTAACCAAAAAATATTTAATTTGATAAATGATTCATTAAAATATAATAAAAATGATTTCCAAACCTAAAAAAGTACTTTCAGAAGTCTAAAATCTAAAGTATTATATAAAAATTGTATTTTCTCATTTTGTTCACCTTTTCTTTTGATTAAAATAATGAATTAGAATTATAAAGTGATTAAAAGTCTGAAAATAATTTTATTTAATTCAAATATGGTTTATAATGTCTAAATTATCACTATTACAAGGTTTACCATAGATATAGCACTTTTTAAAAAAATTACTCAAAAATACCCCTCTCTTAAAGTATAAATAACTTATATACCTCCCCTTGGAAAACCACTCCTCCCACTCTTATCAAATCCAAAACTCTAAAAATACTCTCTATAAATCCTTTTATAATCCTTATGGATGTTTTGGAGTAATAAAACTCTAGTCTTTTAAGAAATTAATGGTTGTAAAAAAGGAACTACTTCAAGAAAGAGGTAATGTCCTCTTTTCCTTTTATTTCCTTTTCCTATTCTAATTTTATGTCATCCTTATATTTTATAATTCAAACCTTCTTAAAAAAATTATAAAGAATTTTAATATGATATTTATATTTTTAATATAATATAAAAAATATATTTTTATATAATCATATATTATACATCCCGCGCCTCCACTTCGAAAAATGTCTTGCTAGTAGTTAGTTAACTTCCAACGAAGAAATTTCCAATTAATTTTTTATCAATAGCATTATGAATGGTTATAAAAAATTATTTATGATATATAAATGTATAAATAAATATATATGTACATATATATATTAATCTTTTGGATTTAATTCTATTTATGTATAAATAACCTTGAACAAAAAAATGTGAAATTGAAGAAAAACGTGGTTTTTTTAATGAAAACATTATATCAAAACATATTACACTTAACCTAGTGAATTAATAAATATAATAAAATGATTATAATTTACAAATAGTGAAAAAAAATCAATAATTCACTTTTGGTTCCATGTTTTAATAATTTTTTATTTATTATTCAGGAGATGGAAAAGCGACGAAATAAAGCAGGAATTAAGGTTAGGAGATTCTTGAACCCAACTACTTTTATTTAGGTTATCCAAATTTATCATCATATTAAGTATGTATATTCCCTTAATATTAATTAAATATCCATTCTCTATTCTTCCCTTTTATTTTTGGAGATATTCTGTCTTCATCCTTTCCAAAATTACTTTTAAGCCACATATAAAGATTTTTCAAAAAGGATTTTCTTTCCAAAACACATCCTTGAATCGTCTTTATTAGTTTCTTCTTCACTCAAGAATGATGATTTTTATTCCTTATATTTCTTCCCTTATTCATTTGGTAACCCCAAATTTTATTCATGAAATAATTATTTATTAAATCCTTAGGAAACCCATTCCCTTCTATGGGTAATTTCATGACTAATATTAGTATACATTCTATGTGGCATGCATGATTATGAGCATTTATGTTGTGATGGTTCGGATTAGAATTATATAACCCTTAAATTCATTGGTAAATTTGTTTATCTCGTGATATTATGTGTGTTATGTATGAACATGATACTAGATTTATTCATAATGATGGTGTCGTGATTTATTCCCATATGTTATTCATGGACTTGATGCGAGCTTTGTTCACAACTATGTGTGTTTTTTTACCATTGTGACATGATATTCCATTTTTATGCATGGTCCACATTCCATATATTTATAAAATGATTCAATCGTGATTTTTATGATGATTCTATGCTTGTGATGATGTTGATTATTCTCACTCATGCATTATTGATTCATATACCTTATTCCTCCCTTTACTAGGATTTTCACTCACCCCTTTTGTTTTATGTATATTCTCAAGTGACTATATGTACTAAGGATATTTTGAGATATTTATAAGGATAAATAAGAGGAATTTAAATAATTTTTATGCTATATTATACATAATTTATGTATGAGCCTAATTTTCCCAAGACACTAAACCTTTAAATCCTATATTTTATTTCTATTATATTATTTATCTTGAAAATGATGTAATAGTTATGTAAGAAAATAATGGGTCACTATATCTGGTATCATATAAATATTGTGTTTAATTTGAGTATTAGGATTAAAAATGTTAGTGAAAACCAAAAGTATAAGTCTATGTATAGGTAAAACATACTTTAAGAATAATTTTAAAAAATGATAAACATAGGGATCCCATAAGATATACCTTTAAAGTTAATTGTGTAAAAGAATGAATTATTTATTCATGTTTTGATGACTTATGTTTTCTTAAAACCTATTCTATTTTATAAAATGGTGGGAACTAAGAGAAACCAGGACAATAACCCTTGTGAGGTGTAATGTAATGATTTTCCGAACAACATCCCCAATGCCATAGGTGTTGGAGTTCAAAACTTTACATATATGCTTACCCAGTTATATCAGGATATGAATAATAGCCTGAACCATGTGGAACTTCCACCTTCACTAAGTAAGGATAAACTAGTAACCAATTATTATATATGGAATTGATCAATAACATCCAGGGGGTCTTCTAAACCACTGGTCACTGAACAGTGGGTTAACACAATAGAGAAGATAATTTTTAAAATCCACCATTCTGAGAAGGAGATGGTGTCTCTGGTCATATATCATTTAAATAGAGAATCCAATCAATGTTGGTTGTTAATAAAGAATACTAAGTCAAAGTATGAAATGGAAGAGATGCAGTGGGAAGAATTTAAGAAAATATTTCTTAATAATTATTTCCCTATAACTCTTGGAACAAATACGGAGAGAGAATTACTAGAGTTTTAGAAAAAGTATGGTGAATCCATCATGAATTATGAGGAAAACTTTATAGGGGTTGTAAGATATGCCTTGGGTTTTTTATCAACAAAGACAGAAAAATAGATAGACTATTTAGTGGTTTAAAACTACACATTCTAAATAATATAACTATCTAAGACTTTGGTAGTTATGAAGAAGTATTTTGATGTACTCTCAAATTATAGGTGGAGTTTTGATAATAGTTCCATGGTTATGTAGATAAAAAGAGGAGAATATAGTTTCAATATAGGGGTCAAATGAAAAAAGAAAAAGGATCTAACCACACAAATTTCAAAAATGTGGGAAGAAGCGTCATGGTAATTACCTCAAAGTGATGGGTAAATGTTTAAAATGTGGGAGATAATTCCATTGGGCTCATTATTGTTAAAGACAAATGAAGCATCTAGTAAACATGATGGTGGAAAGGAATGAATGTCCTAATGCACCACCCATGGTTCTATGCTTCATTTATTGGAACCAGGTCACTATGCAAGCTAGTGTACTAAACCACTGGTCCTTGAGGGAAACCTGCGTTAGCAACCACCAAATCCAAAGGAGAAATTGAAAGTATATGTGATAAATTTTTTTGAAATGAATCATGAAATTGAATTTTTATTAGGTATACTTCCTATTCACTCAATAATGGGAAAAAGATAATTGATTCTAGTTCTAGGTATTCCTTTATATCCTAAAATTTTACTATAACAATTGACTCTAAGACTCGATACCTTGAAGTAGTGAAATCTATAAAAACACCTAGCAGAGTGATCATTCCAACCTATGTTTTAGAATTTTTACTTATTAAAAAATGGGGAAATATTCTTCTATATAATTTAATAATCCTTCCTCTAGTGAAATTTTATAATATACTGGGCATGGATTTCCTCTAGTCATATAGAGTATAGATCTCAAGAAAATGAAATATCCTTCTATATTCCAAACCATCCCATGCTCCTCTACAAATACAAGTAATATCATGAATTTCCTTTGTAAAATTCCCCAATGGTGTGGGTATTGATACCATGTGAAGAGTAATACCTTGCCTAATTGGTTGAGTCAAATGATGGTATCAACCTAGAAAAAATGACCATTTTGAGGGAATACACTAATGTATTTCACAAAGAGTTACCCAAAATTTCCTTAGATCATGAGGTTGAATTCACAATAGAGCTTATACCTAGAGCCACTCCTATCTCCAAATTCCTTTATAGGAAGTCCCCAATCTAAATTAAGACGTTAAATAAGTATCTACAAGAGAATTAATACAAATGGTTCAAATACACTAGTGTGTCACCATAGGGTTTTCCAGTGCTCTTTGTAAAGAAAAATGATGAATCAATATGGTTGTGAAGAAGGAATATATTCATAAGAATTATTTCCATAAAAGGAATGAACACTATGAGTTCATAGTGATTGCCTTAAGACTTACTAATTCCCCTACAATCTATATGGATTTTATAAATAGGGTCTTTAGATACTACCTCAAAAAATTTGTTGTAGTATTTATAAATGATATTATAATTTACTCCAAGAGAAATGAGGGACATGAAGAGAATCTAATAATAGTACTGGGGATATTAATAATGGAAAAAATGTATGATAAGTTCAAAAAATTGTGACTTTTGGATGCAGTAAGCCACATTCATGGGGAACTTAATCACAAGGGAGGGAATTTATATAGACCCATCAAAGAAAAATTAAATTAATGAATTGCCTAGACCCACTAGTGCCATGAAAATCCATACTTTTATTCATTTATCTAGGTACTACCTAAATTTTGTGAGAAATTTATCATGACTGTATATCCCTCTAACTAAGTTAACATAGAAATGGGTAATGTATGTATCGATATAAAAATTTGAGGAAATATTTAAGGAGCTCAAAAAGAGGCTAATCATTACACATGTACTCATACTAACAACAAATGTATAATGTTTTGTGATATATAGTGATGATTCAAATAAAGGATCTAGTTGTAATAATCATGCATAATGACAAATTTATAGCCTATTCCTCAAGAAAACTAAATATCCATGAGTATAACTGCCCAATGCATGATCTAGAGTTAGCAGTTTTGATCTTCACCTTGAAGATTTTGTGACACTACATATATAGTGAGAATTGTGACATATATACTGATCATAGAATTCTAAAGTATATATTCACACATAATGAACTCAACATGCATCAAATAAAATGGTTAGATCTGATTAAAGACTTTGATTTCTCTATTCACTACCATATAGGAAATGAAAATAATTCAATTGATGCTCTTAGAAGAAAATAACCAACTACTCTATCCATTATTTGGATTTAGAAAGACCCTATATTCAAAAACATGAAAAGGATGGATCTGGAAATCATAATGCTAGGGAAAACATCCTAACATTCCCAAATTATTGTCCAACCATTCTAGCCCAGAGAAGATCAAGGAGGCACAAAGGGATGATTAAGAGCTTCAGAAGAAGGAAAATGAAGTTAAGGAAGGGAAGAATCCTATTTTATAAATCAATGAAGATAGAATCATTTGGTTTGAAAGTAGGATGGGTGTGCCTTTTTACCTAAAATGAAGAAGTAGGCTAGGTTCCCTATCTTGGGGTGCCATTTTTATGAGTATATCATAAGGTTCTTGGTATGTTAGTAAGTTAAAGAAGAGTGAACAAAGTCCATGGGATGATAAAACCATTATCTATACCCATATTTAAATAGAAGAACATTTCCTTGGACTTTTTCACTGGTCTCCTACATATATTTAAAGAAAACAATGTGATATAGATTGTGATGGATTGACTCATAAAGACCACACACTTTATTACTATTTGATAAGATTTACTGCTTAAAAACCTTCAAATATATATGTAAAGGAAGTTTTGAGGCTACATGGGGAACAACTTTCGATCATCTCTGATCGTGTCCCAAGTTTCACATCTAACTTCTAGAAAAAATTCAATGTGATTTGAGTACTGAATTGAATTTTAGTATAACCTATCACACTAAAAACAAATGGACAATCTAAAAGGACTATTTAAATGATCAAGGACATAATGGGAGCCTATAAAATGGAATTTAAAGGAGGATGGGATCAACATCTCCCATTCGTTTAGTTCTTATATAACAATAGATTCCATTTGAGTATTCAAATGGATCCATATGAAGCTAAATGGGAAGTTATGTATAACTCCTTCTTATTGGGATGAAGTTGGTGAATGAAAGATTCTTGGACTTGATCTTTTACAAGAGATGACAAAGAAAGTTGAATCCATCCAACAATACATAAAAGCTTCT
Source organism: Viscum album (assembly GCA_963277665.1). NCBI lineage: Eukaryota > Viridiplantae > Streptophyta > Magnoliopsida > Santalales > Viscaceae > Viscum > Viscum album. Next base: position 212,924,690 of record OY728146.1, on the reverse strand, counting down.
TAGATTCAAAAGAATAACTATATTGATAACTATAAAAAAGGCTTAGAGTTTGAAGTTAGAGATAAATCTTTCCCTAAAATATCACCATAAAAGTGATTCATGCAGTTTGGGGATAAAGGGAATCTTAACTCTAGATACATAAACATTTTTGATATCCTTGATCGGATAGGAGAAATGGCCTATCTACTTTCACTTCTACCAAATATGGATTAGGTTAATGATATGTTCCATGTATCTCTCTTTAGGAAGTACATACTTGACCCCTCATATGTACTGAATATGAAGGTAGTACAATTGGAGAATGATCTATCATATGAGGAATATCCAGTGAAGATCTTGGACCGCATACACAAGGTTATAATTAATAAGACAACTCACCTTGTAAAAGTATTGTGTAGGAACCATTAGTATAAATTGGAGACATAAGAACCATAGGAAGCAATTAAATAGAAGTAACCTTGCATATTATTATCTGATAATATGAGTTGAAATTTTGGGGATGAAATTTATAAAGTTTGGAATAATGTAACAATATGGAGTTTATAAATTATATTTTTTCCTTGAAATAAATGTGTATCATATTATATTATATTATATTATACACATGAAACACAAAGAGAAACCAACAAAACATTATTTCATTAATGAAAATAATTACATTAGTTATAAATTAAACCTGTTAAAATTCCAAATATTTCAAAGGGACAAAAAATATAAAATAGAAGTACTACAATTTGAAAATATAAATCACCCCAATATTCTAAAATCTTTCCTCCCATGAATAATATTATAGAAATGAAACAAAATATTAGAAAACCAATCAACATTATAGAAAATATCAATGTAGAACCTTCAGAATAATTGAAGGCGAATAATTATTAAAGTAATGAAGAGGTATTTATATTATGTAATGTAACCCTTTGAATGGTAATGTAACCACTATAATAGTAATGTGACCATTGGAATAAAAACATGACTATTAGGAATAGTAACCTGACCATTAGAAGAGTAATTTAACAACAAAATAATAATGTCTAATATAAATAATATTTATCATAATTAATTTAAGTAAATATAATTATTATAATACCAAAAAATAAATATCATTATTAAAAACTCAAAGAAAACATAAGCGCATTTTTAATAAACTTAATTTTAAAGTATCTCATAAAAATCATAATTTTTATGTTAAAAAAAGTAATTATATTAGAAATGTTTTTTGATAAATTTAATATCATTTTGAAATCATCACATCAAAATTTTCCAAGGGTGATTTTTTGTAATTTTTTGATATACTTTAATTTTCAAATGAATATTAAAAATAAAGTTTTCCTGTAACTGGTGTATCTTGAATTGCATCATTCAAGATATAATAATGACCTAACCATTTATAGAACTTGAGTCTCATATAAAAAAATTAATTGGATAAATTTATAATTAAAATACAATAAAAATTATTTCCAAACCTAAAAAGTACTTTCCAAAGTCTAAAATCTAAATTATTACATTAAAATAATATTTTAAATATTTTCCACCTTTCCTTTTGTTTAAACTAATGAATTAGAATTATAAAGTTATTTAAAGTCTTAAAATCATGTTATATAAATATCATATTTTTTATAATTTCAAAAATATCACTATTACAAGGTTCACCTTAGATATAGAAATGTATTCAATATTTTAACTCAAAAATACCCCTCTCCTAGAGTATAAATAACCCATCTCCTTCCCCATGGAAACCCACTCCTCCTGTACTTAAAAAATCCAAAAATATAGCAAATAATCTCCCTATATACCATTATCATCATTAGGGAAGCTTTTTAGTAATAAAAATCCAATCTTTCAGAAATTTAAGGGATATAGAAATGGAACAACTTTATGAAAGAGGTAATGTCCTTTCCTCTTTTTATTTCATTTTCTATTTATAATTTCATACCTTTATTATATTTTTTAATTAAAATATTTTTAAACATATTATAAATTATTTTAACATTATCATGGTATTTTTAGTATACTTTAAAATTTTTATTTTTAATATAATCATATATTATACATCTCGCATCTCCACTTCAGTAAATGTATCATTAATGGTCGATTAACAGCTAATGAGGACATTTCTAATTATTTTATTATCACCAACCTTATGAACGGTTATAATAAATTATTTATTACATTTAAATTTATAATAAAATTTATTTTAAACTTCTATAATTAATTATTTATATGTATAAATGACCTTGAACAAAAAAATATGAAATCGAAGAAAAACGAAAAACTTTTAAGGAGAACATGATATCAAAATAGCTTCCATTTAAAAAAGGGAATTAAGAAAACTAATCCAATTATTATAATTTATAAATAGTGAAAAAATAATAATTAACTTCCATTTCCATGTTTTAATAAACTTATGAATTTTATCTTGGATATGGAAAAGAAACAAAATAAGCAGGAATTAAGGTAAGGGGATTCTCAAACCCAACTCCTTTTATTCGGGTTATCTATCTTTCTCATCATTTTAAAAATGGATATTCCACTAAAATTATTGAAATATCCTTTAATTATTATTCCCTTTTATTTTTAGGTATATACATGTTTTCCGCCTTTCCAAAAAGATTGTTAATCCAAATATAAGGATTTTTAAGAAAGTATTTTTTTTTTTCAAAACACATATTTGACTCATCTTGAGTTTTTTCTTCTTCACTAAATAAGGATGATGTTACTACCAGATATGTCTTACCTTATTAATTTAGTAACCCTATATTTTATTCCTGAAATTATGTAATATTAAATACTTATGAAACACATTCATTTTGATAGGTTATTTCATGACTATGATTGTTATATGTTCTATGTGGCATGGATTATTATGAGTATGTATGATGTGACGGGTGGGCCCAGAATTAAATATCTATCCAATTCAATGGATAATGTGATACATCTCATGATATTATGTGAATTATTCATGAACATGATTCTATATTTTTTCACAATGATGTTGTTATGATTTATAAAGATATGTTATGTGAGGACATTATGATAGTTTTATTTAAAATTATATGTGTATTTTTACCACAATGACAAGATGTTTCATTTTTATGCATGTGTCGTATCCCATTTCTTTATAAAATTATTCCATTGTGATGTTGATGATGACATTATGCTTATAATGATGTTGATTATTCTCACCCATGTACTATTAATTCATGTCCTGTATTCCTCCCCATACTGGGATTTTATCTCACCCCTTTTTTTAAGTATATACCCAAGTAACAACATGTACTAAGTAGATTCGGAGAGGTTTATAATGATAAATAATCTGAATTTGAATAATTTTTAAGTTTTATTATGTAAAATTTATGTATGATCCTAATTTCCCCAATAAATTAAACCTTTGTATCCTATATTGTATCACTATTATGTTATTTATATTAAAAATGATGTAATTACCATGTAATAAAATATAATATCTTTATAAGAAGAGATACAAATCATTTTAACTATCATACTTTGATAACATTATTATGCCATCCTTGAGGATGAGCTATTTGGGGTTGGTTTGGTTTTTGTCGATCATGACATTGATTAAGTTTAATCAAGATGGGATTTTTCTTATAATATAAAAAATTTTACTTCTAGGCCCTTGATTGAGATTTACTAAAGTACTATATGACCATACATATATAAATAACATGTGATGTTCTTATATATTAGATGATGAAAATTTGTTTTTCTATTTCATCGGGGTGAACAGAATGTGATTTTTTTATACGTATGGTCATTATATACTCAAAAAATCATGAATGTGTGAGTAATTATACCAATTTTTCATACTCTATACCTAAAAAATGAAGAAACCTATATGCTACCCAAGTCAAGATGTCACTGACCTCAATGAAATTCCATATTCCCCAAAGGCTGTTAACTGGAATTGTGGGTCATAATAGACTATTGGGGAACAATTTAATTATTGTGTATTTAAATACAAGTCATGGATAGATCCTTATAAAACAATTCATGACATATGTGGATGTCAATGTTTCCAAAAAAACATATAATATTTTCACCATTTGTAAAAAAAATTCATCACTAATACTTGTATGAACCATATGAATATGAATAACTACTCACTAAATGAATATAGATGAAACCAATAATGGTGTAAATTATTGTTCAAAATAAACCATAATTAAATACCAAGACAAACAAGTACTAAACATATAAAAACTACAAAAATATAAAACTAAATATGGGTTGGAGATATTTTAAAACACATCCTCTGATAGACAAATTATATGATTTAAAACAAGTTTGTAAGATGAACCTACTCCTATGACATGCACAACCAAGTTTTGACCATCAAATTACTATAAATATACCTATTAATACCTAAAATGTGGTAAATGAGAGTCTTTATATCCACTAGTGTTTCCACATAGGTTGTGTTCATAAATACATAACAGGTAACTAACAACTATGTATCAACACATAGTTATAGATATATGTATACATGACCATATCCATGCATTTAAATAAATATAGAAAAAAAACTTCACGGATAGTCACAAATTATGGAAATAATCATCAGATAAACTAGTCGATTTTAAATTAAGAGATGGTGGTAGAAAGTACATGTGCTTTTATATTAATCAAGTAAACATATATCATATCTTAATTGAAAACACAAATCATTTTCAACTGCATCATTCAAAACTTCTTTACACTAGTCTTGAAATCCAAGTGGTGTTCCTATCCATCATAAGGGACCTATCCATCATGGAATTTTGATATTACTCATCCTCTATAAAAAATATTTCAAATATATATAAATATATCAATATATATATACTCCAATAGAGAAACTGTATATAATCTATCAAACCTGGGGGGCCAATTGTCCCATCTTGTGGAGTTACAATATATAATATTAATATATAGATATATATTCATAATCATACAAATAGGTAAGAACTACATATAATAACTTTAACCTGGGAGTCCATAGATCCCTTCCCATGGAGTGACTATATGAAAATCATCCTCACCTAGGAGGCAAACATCTTCTCATAGAAGTAAATATTTATGTATAAAACTATAAACATATACATACACTTAATCCCTCGTCTATATGAGGACCCTCTCCCCCTAGAGAGGAATACATCATATGTATATATGTATAGCTCCCCGAGTGTACCTAGTACACACATCTTTATTAGAGCCTATAAAACAAGGTTTAATGCCAATATATACAATATAGAGTAAAAAAATGATATACATATGAGATAACATCAAGTGAAACCTCTATATTTGGTAATAATATTATTATTAGAAAATAAAATAACAACACAAGGTTTCTATATCATAACTATATATGTGACTCAAATCACAGAAATAAATATCCCTCATAACATTTATTATACATGTCTTGTATCAATATTAAACATACTATTCTTTAATAGAATACATGATTGGTAACAAATAACACACGTTATTTTCACTAATAAACAGACATGAAAGTCTTAGTACAAACATATCCTAAAATAATACATGTTTAACATCTAATATAAAATAATAAATCCAGTAAGGTGGTAGGAAAGGCATAGGCAAGGTTCTGACATAACCTTTCCAATACAAATAAGGCACAATATACATGATGATGATAATGTAATATATATAAAGTATATAGAAAATAATATACAACCATACAAGAGGTATATATCTTTATGATTATCACTATATACATTTAAAATTTGGTTCAAGAACCCCTAGTTAAATAAAATTTACTAGAATTGGAATCACTTTTCATTTACCAAATACAATGTCTGTCAAACCACTATTTAAAATTGTAACATACCCAAAAAAATCAACCCATGTTATTAATACTTAGAAATTGGGTTAAAGGTCATTCCACACTAACTATTTCATCAAAACAAGTATGGGAAATACTTATAAAATTAAATCTTTTAAAATAAAATAAATGAGCATATCATATTAATTTCCTTAACAAATAATATTTAAGAAGGAACAAAGATTACTACTTTACCTTGAAATTTTCATTTACAAGTAGGTACCCCCAAATCAAAATTTATTTTGGAAAATGGAATATATTCCACTCTCTAATCAGATAAAAACAAGTTTAGAAACCCAATTTTTGAAAAACATATTTTCATGGGAAATTTTTTGTGTCAAAACATTTTAAATTAAACATAAAATCCCAAGGATCTGATTTTAAAGAAGGAATAAAATCTCCAAAAAGGTGTTCTCAGTGAGAAATAATTGAAACACAACTTCAACTAAAGTAAAAAAACTTTAGTTTAATTTAAAAACTGAATAAGTTCATGTCCCAAATCACTTTTCCAAAACACAAAACACAATTTTTATCTCATCACCAAAGAAATAAATTAAGTAGATATTGGTTATGTTTTTTTGAATTGTAACTAATTTGTATTAATGTGGAAAGGGATACTTCTATTATGTAACACTTGATTAAGGCCAAAGAGATTATTATTTATCTAAGAAAATCACTTCTCCAAATTTTTTGATCAATAACAAGCTCTAGAATCACTAGTAATCCTCAAGTGGTTAGAGAATATGATAAAACCATCTCTGAAAGGTAATTTGGGTTTTCAACCACACCCACTCTATAAAAACACTAATATAAATGAACGGATTTTCAAGGGATCAACTCACACAATTTAATATACCAAGGTATTATAAAACATGAAGAATAAACCAACGCAATATATAGTTTCACCTAGAAAAGAAATGGTCATACTAACATGCTATAACAAAATACCATTAGAAAATCTCATGTTTATATTTATGAAAATTTGAGTAAATATTTATTAACATTTAGAAAAACATATGGAAAACATTTCATAAGTATATTTTTATAATATATTAGAGGGTTGATACCACCTACCTGTAAAAACGATTGGATTTACAATACTTTCACAATAATTGAGAGGAACCTATAGACCATTAAACCAGAATTATATAACCAAGGAACCCAAATCACATAATCACTAAACTTAAAGGATTTATAAACTCAAGGAGATATAACCTAATTCCTAGCATATATGTGATACATATTATCTTATATTTTCATGTATGATATTGGCATATCATATTAGATGATATCCTTATTTTATAGAAATTAAAAATTCCACGATAGGCATGTCATTTAGTAATATATAGAAATATTGTTCTTTGTGATATGCATGGAACTTGAACATTAAAATTTAACATTTAGAAATATTTTACTTATGCATATCATTATATAAAACATTTCATATGATGAAATAGTTTAGATATTATTGTTTACATGTAAATATTTCATGAACAGGTTGAGTGGAATTCACTCATGAATTATAAAATATAATTAAATGTATTAACATTCAAGGATTGCCCTTAAGGTATATTTAATGGGATGACTTCCATGATATTGAATTTAGGTGAGCTTCCCCATACTTTTGTTGATACTCACCACTGATCTCATAACTCTCCTACTCTTTATCCTTATCCTTCAAGAGGAACTAGCATGTTGTGGGTGATGAAAGTATCGGGATCAAGCATTGATTGATTTAGACCACCCCATGGATACCTCCAGAGGAGATATTTCAATCAGCTACCTCACATGTTCTCTTAATAAACTAAAAATGATGAAGATAGATATAGCATTGTTATGGTATAATCTACACATCCTTGTATATTCATTTTAAAGTAGCATTATTTTGGTTTCTTGCATGGTATATCTTAATTTGTGGGTTTATATATTATTCTAATTCTTAGTTTAATCATTAAACTATCCTAAGAAACCAATAAGTGGAATTAGAGTAGTACCATGAATTATTATTCTTGAAATCGTGTTTTTAAAATGAAAAAAATGGTCAAATTATGTTATGAGATAACATAATCTCAAATGAGAGCCTAAAATTACATTATAGGATAAATAAATATTTATTTCCTCTACTTATCATTATGTTATAGGATAATGTAATGTGGATTGTTTAGTCATAGGGTAGGAATGGTTTGTATCATAGAGTACGTTACCTCAAAACCGATGATGTTGCTCTATGTTAAAAGGTATGGTGTTGGTGATATCTTAGGCTACGATTGAAATTCATGTTTCAGGAAAATAGATCATCCTATCATAATAAAAAATATTATATATAATCAAATTTTAAATACACCTTAGTGTTTGTGTGTAAGGCTTACATCATTGCTAAACTTTTTTCATCAATGTTTTCGGTTGAGTAACCTTTAAGTATGTCTCTGTGTGTATGAGGTAATATTTACATATTCTTTTGAAAAATAAGTGAATATGTAATGATATATAAGGGTTACTCAATACATAAGGCTTACTTTATCCAATACATAAATGTACAAATGTGCAAGGGTTGCATCACTAATCTCTAAATACGTAATAATCTTACCATTTCTTCAAAATTGAACGCCATGATATAAAAGGTTCACTTTATGCCAACTTCTTATCATAATGATGATTTGGTTATGAGTTATAAAATACAATTGATAACACTTAAATGGTATATGTGTTGCATCCCTATCAATCATAGTTTATGATTCCTCCTATATCATTGAACACAATTCATAAGAAAAATATTTTTTGTAACATTCAATTATGAATTGAATTATAAAATTTAATCATTTTTTATTAATTAAAATAAAATGTCATTTGGGATATTTATTAAGTATTAAATGTGATAAAAAAATTAATTAATTATAAAAAATTTATAATTAATTAATTAAATGTTTTTGAAACTTTTATTTATAAATATTCCACAATATTAAATGGTAATATTGAAATAACTTTTACCAATTATATGGAATGCCTTATAATTTTGGAATAAATTTTTTAATTAGAAATTATAAGGGTAATTTATAAATTGTTTACAAATTAAAAAATAAGGATAAATATAAAATATTTTAAATTTAAATTATGAATTTTTTATTGTTATTAATTTTAATTTTTCAAATTAAATCCTTATTTTAGAAATTATTGAAAGCACATCAAAATTATTTTTGATGATTGATTTGATCAAGGTTTAAATAATATTAATATGTGATATTTAGATTATTTAAAATTTGTTTGAAATATAGAATTGAAATATAAAATGTTTATATTTCATGTAATATCATATATTTAAAATAAATTTTATATAACGAATAATATAAAGGGGTTCATATTATGAAATGGAAAAAAAGTGTTATATTAAAAATTATTGAATGATCATAATGATAAGCTAAAATTATAAAGTGTTTATGATTAGATTTAATTTATTAATTATTTATTAATTTTTATCTCATGTTTAAATATGTTTATTATTCATTTATTTAAAAATTAATCCCCACATAATTCAGGAATATAATTATTATATTTTGTATGGTTGTATGATTTATTTTAAAGTTTTTAAACCACTTTTAGAGATTATCATACATGTATCTAAGGAGCTACATTCTAGGTTTGATAAAGGATTTAGTTTTCTTCTACCTTTACTTTGGCTTGTATTAAATTATGAGATTCTATTAAATAGTCATTTATGATTTATATATTTTATATTTTAAAGTTATGATGGAACCAATATATCTGTTAAGTAAAGTATCATTGGGGAAATAGAATTTAGGTCATACTTTTCACTAGTTGGGAAGCTTATGACTTGTTATAGAAATGTAGGGATTGACAATCTATGGCCCTAGGTTTACTCATATAGATATTATTTATTTCATATGATTCTAAACCGTTACATGAAATATTTTTATGTGCCATATGAATTGGATTCATTAATGAGTATATGAATATAATTAGATTTTAATTTGGGTTATTAATTCAAGATATCAGTTGTGTAAAAAGTTACAAATCAATATGGTTTGAAAATATTGATTTGGTGAAAGGAATATGATTCCAAATTAAATATTTTGAATAATTATTACATAATGGGAATAACATAATAAAATATTGTTATAATTAAAACCCCTTTAAAAATATTAAGTGTTAGATTCCTTATAAAGAGGTATTTTATAAGACTTTGATCATCCAATCGGGAAGGTAATGCAAATGTTGGATTCCCCTGTATTATCTCATGTAATGAAATAAAGTAATGAGGTGACCCAAATTGTTAAGTTTCATCTTATTGGTTTTTTCTTTGGGTTACACTTAGATATAAAAACCTAACCATTAGTTAACCATATAAAACAATTTGAGTGAATCTACATGATAGATCTTGATAAAGAGATATCCACTAAACTATATAAGAGTCACATGTCATATGACTAACATGATTATCTATCAACTATAGTCATGGTTTATTTATGTGATAACCAGTGTAAGTAATGATAAAATATATTGTTTGAACCGCTAATAGATATGATGAGTTTAAAAGGGGTCATCATTTTAGAGGGATAATATTTAATAAAAAAAATTATTAACTCTATGTAAAACATGATACTCATATGACAAAAGATTTTTTGCTAGATAAATGATGTCATCATTAAAAAACATAACTTTTAAATAAATCTATGAAAAGGATAATCACAATGTAATAATTACCTAATACTGGTAACTTTAGAAAATTACTTAAACAAAATAATATTCTACATGTTAGAGCAGCCCATTCCTGAGTGACAAAATATTGAATTTGTTCAAAATTTGAATCCTTATTCTTATGTAAAAAAAATATTCACTTTGTTTTAAAGAAATTAAATTCATATTGATTTAATTAATTTTAGTCTCCACCCATATACTCACTATAATTGGGTATATTAGTGACTTGGTGATACTAGAGGATTATTTAAGGCCTTTTATATTTAAGGAATTCATTTTTTCATCTATGGAAATTTTTTCACAAAGATAAGTGAATTTTAAAATTGTTTACCTTATTATTCTAAAAGTGTTAATGATAGGTGAACTGGGTGCATTATGTTTAGTTCATGGTTCTATATCGATAGTATAAGTGGGTAGAAGTTTAATTTGGAAGAATAATTTTTTTTATAAAGTCTAACATTGTTTCTTCAAGTATCCAATCAAGGTCGTTGAGGGATAGATTCATTAAAAGAATGAGTAATGATTCTATGGGATTGAATTTACCATGATAATAAAAAGAGGTTTATGGAACTCTATGGAATGTCCATGTCAGGTATTGATGTTATAGAAATCACTTCTATGATTTTGAAGGGTATACATTACCAAATGTATACTTTATAAGAGATATAAATATATCAGAGTTAAAAATAAAAGGAATAATTAATAGAACTTATAGTTTGCATTCAAGTGATAAAGTAAATAGTTGTTACAATAAATATTTGAATGTAAAGGAGTTTATTAATATCATATGAATCTAGGTAACTGATGTGTATAGTTATCTCATTTCTATTATATCATAAGAGGAGTAAATTGTTAAAAAATGTTTTTATAAAAAAAACATGAGATAATGAATTTAATACACTTGGTTTATAATTCATTAGATTCTATAAAAAATTTTAAATAGGATATGAAAAAAATGTTTTATCTGGGATAAAAGTGTTTATCCAGATGTTTGATAAATTATTATATATTTGATCCCACCACCTTTAGTGGAATATTTTAAAAGAATAATGTTCTTTTTAAGAAAATTATCTAAACATGTAAAATATTATATGATATGTCAATGAAATAGTTCATTTATTATATATTCCAACTAAGAGGAAATAATTGTTTTCTCCTAACACAAAGGATTTTTTGTATATTAAAAATAAATTTTGAATATAATTTAGTATTTAAGTGGATAGTGGCAGTATGTTTAAACTTTTAGAAGTTAAAAGTTAACAAATAAAATACTATTCTAGTAAAAGTTCAAAGTGAATGTTACTTAACATCCTAAATGATTTTAGCATGTGTTGGTAAAGTAAAAATGTAAATATTTACATTAGATATAAAAATATTTCAAGGAATTTTTTTATGGAAATCATTCCAATAATGATGGTGATTTAATTATAAAGAGTTCTAAGTAGATAGAAGAAGTTATTCACATCAGAACAATTGATATTATGGAGTTAATGAGTTTAGATATGTTCAAGGAGTTGAACATTAGGAATATTATTCCTAAATATCACCATTATTCATTCTTTCATTATTCAGGAATGAGACTTATTTAATGGTTTATTTAGAGGGTTCTATTAGATGGTCACATGAGATGTGGTATAAATTACATAGATATGTAATGAGTTTAAAAATTTCCCTAAAAGTGAAGAAAATATATGGTCGATTTGGAATTTTATCATATTTGATATATTATAAATGAACTTATGTATGGTTTTATTAAGTATTATTAATGTATTTTAAGAATATAAAAGTTATCATGTTATACAAAAGGCAATATCCATTTTATCATTATTTAATTTTGGACACATATATCTATATATATATATACATTTCATGAAGTGAAATGATAATTAACCTCTCAATGTATGGAATTAAGTAATACCTAACTAGTTTTAATCATGGGGTATTATATGTTATGATAAAATATTAAAGTTAGTATGAGTAGGATTCTGGTATCGGGATATGGAATATGCTCATGAGGCTCAAAATGGGTTTTGGCTGTTGGATGACCCACTAAGTATACCACATAGAGTTTCATACACTATGTATTTGGTATACTAGGGGTGTATGGTTTATATTTGGATTCCCCTCTACTTGAGGTTAGAGAAATACCTATCATGAGATAATTAATACTTTGATGCCTTTCTTAGAAAATAATTGAGGTTTAACTAATCATAGGGTGATTGGGTGTGTTGATGATAATGTCTTCAGTTGGATCTCAATCAAGATTGGATTTTCCCTCTTATATTATTACTATGACATATGGGGCCTTATTTTAAATAAACTATGGAAGTGTGAAACATCACCTACATAGTAAATATGATGTGCTTATCTATTCAATTGGGGGAAATGTGATATTCTCAAGTATAAGGTGAATGAATTTGATGTATTCATCGATCTAGTTAATAAAAACTCAGATAATTGAGAATGTATGATTTGGATATATGGGATTCATATACACCATGTCCTATAGTCACTTGATGAATTATAAAAAGATATTATATGAGAATACATACTTTTATATAATGAAATTGGTGGGCAGAGGAATAGAGATACATGTGTTTCATAGAGATCGTGATATGTGCCTTTTTAGCTTGAGTAGAATTATTTATTTACTAGAGGTTATTCTTTTCAAACATTGGTTTTGGTGATTCATTTTTTAAATGATTCAAATTCATATGGGGTCACACTTTTTGGTTTATTGAATGGGTATTGAATATGATTCAAGGATATTCTCTAAAAGGTTTTTAGAGTTTATTAAAAATGAGTTTTCGATGGGCATTCAAAAAGTATTACACATTATGTGATGCATAATGAAGTTAATGATAGATTTCCAAAAGGTGTCTTAGAATATATCCAAATATATTTCTGGATATTATTTCACAATTTATTGTATATGATATAATATAAGCTGAAGTGGAACATAGTCTGTAAGTAATTAGTGCAAGTGGTATATAGAAGGATATGTTCCCTAAAGCCTAGAATGTATGTGATACATACTTGCCTATATCACTATGTATGATATGGAGCATCATATGAGATGATATCCTTACTTCATGGAAATTAAAACTTCCTTGATGGGAATATAGTTTAGTATAATATAGATATATCATACCTTATTATATTCATGGAACCTCAATATTAAAATTTAATATTCGAGAATCTTTCACTAATGGTTGTCATTTTATAAATGTTTTGTATGATGAAATGGTTAGGAAATTGATGTATTCATGAAATGGTTTCATGAATAGGATGAGTGAAATATTCTCATTGTTTATAATTCAATCATAAATACATAAATGCTCGAGTGGTTTCCTTAGGGATATTTAAATATCCTAATTTTATGATATGGTATGTCATTGAGATTTACCAAGCCTCAACTAATACTCTCTCTCAATATCATAGCTATCCTCTTCTTCATCCATATCCTACACGAGGCACTCAAATTTTATGGGTGATGAGAGGATCCCACATGATTGTTGGGAAATTCAGAATAACCCATGGTACCTTTAAAGGAATGATTTCATTTGGATACCTCTCATGTGATCTTCATCAACCACAGATAATAAATACAGATGAACCAGAAATTCATTGTAAGATATACATCATTGTACCTTTATTTTTCAGTGCCATGATTTTTGTTTCTTGTATGATCATTCTTAATTGATTGGTTTCTTTATACTTCCACCACTATGTTCAATAATTAAAATATAATAAAAAACCAAGAATAAAATCAAAGTAAACTTAGGTAGATATCTCATAAATTCCATAAAATAATATCATAACTAAAATACCTAATTTTATCACAAATTTTAACTCAAATTTTCACCATAAAATCATGAAAATAATAAAATAATTCATACCTTGGTCACCTTCTATAAAAATGGTGATGTTTAGTGAGAAAAAAACTATAATATATTCCTTTAACCAAGAGTATAATAATCCCTAGACCAATAGGTTCCTTCACCATGACTTGGTGAAATAATATCACCAAATCCCTAATTAGGGAAATTTAATCAAAGAAAAATATAGAATATGGAAGATAGGAAGGCCGAGAGAATCCTTGACATGAATTAGTGGAAGGAACTCCCATTGATCACCCTTGAACCATGATACCAAAGGAGGGGAGGGAATAGGGTCCATGAGAGAGGGTCTTGGATGATAGAGGATGAGTGACTTAAAGTAATCCAATTCATAGAGTAAAAGGATGGAATAAAAAAGGATAAAAAAAATATTTCATAATTTTAAAAATGACTCAAGCCTACCAGGTACCTGTTACAGTGCCACCGGGTTCTTGCTTGCACCCCTAGAAATAACCCCTCTCAACCCATCTCACCAGGTACCTGTTAACTCCCACAAGGTACCTGGTTCCACCAGTAGTTTTAATATACTTGTGTCGCCTAATTTTAGCCATCCAAAACTCTCAATCCACATATTGAACCCTAAACCATATCTAAATCCACCTATTAATTGATCCCTAAGATCCAGAATTCAAGAAAAAAAACCAAAATAAAAAATAACTCTCTTTCTAAATAAAAAATATTCAAACTGACTCACATTATCCACTTTAAATTATCCCAAAAAAACTAAATTTCCTATTAAATTAATCCTCCAAGTATATAGATCATTATAAAATACCCACCATAAGACTTGTCAGACCCAATAATTCTAAGGATATGATTAATGAAATACTTATCACACCCATACTAAATCACCAATACATGTACAACTCTCCAATACATTCACCAAAGAATCTACCACACACTATATACACAACTTCAAAATCCAACACATATCAAAAACTAACCTAAGGTCCTAACATCTACAAGGAAAACTGATAACTAAATGTTAATATGTTTCCTACATATCACCACACTTTCGATGCATGACTCCAAAAATTTATATGAATTATAGACCAACACAAGATATCATTTACTAAATAATATTCAAACATCCTTATAATAGCACTTATACCATAAACCAGTTTTTTTACCATGATCTAAGGTGCTTCCCACCATATGATTCTCCCAGGGCTTCTTATCACTCTTTTTTCACTGCATTTTATAGTTTATTAAAACATTCACCCACTATAAGGTTTTATAGAATATAAAACTTAATTTTAGAAAATCACATATCAACATGTTTTAAAAACAACCCATTTCATAAAACCAAATTATTTCTCAAGTCAAATTAGAGCAAAAAAAACTTGGTTCACTTTTTTGAAAATTTATCTACTTCAAGTTAACCCTTATTGCAAAATCAATTTCCAATTTACCATCCAAAAGTAATTGATTATGATTAGTAACTACATTTCAAAACCAATTTCTATTTAAAATATATTGTGATTACATTATTTTTACCCCATGTTCCATCTCATTGTAAAAACAAAAACTAGGATTCAAATTTTAAAGCACTGGTATTTTAATGAAACTAATAGGTATACAAATCCTAGTTTTAAGATAAAACATCTACAATCTAACTTTAAAAGATATGGTTATAAAAAAATCATTAATCTTAAATTCATTTTAAAACATTTGGGGTTTAAGTTGAAAATTCCATTTTTTACTAGAGCATCAAATTATCAATATTATGACTCAACAATTGCTTATTCCAAGCTCTCATTATTGAAGAACATTAACAAGTTCTCTATAACTAATAATTTATGAAAACACATTACACATCATTTCTCTGTTATGGTGATACCAAAACATATAATCAAGAAAAGGAAGAAATATAAAACATACTCATTAGAACATATCAAACATAAACAAGTAGAATTATCAATTATAGATTATTGGATAGGAAAAAAAATATCATACTTAATAGACATTAATAAAAAAAACTAATATCATGTTAAATAGTTAACTCTAAACAAGAACTAAATTATATTCTCAATATTTGAATATTTAAGTGGGTGTCAAGGGATATAATCAAAAATAATTTTTAGAAATAAAGAAGTGAACATGATTGATAGTATAGCATTAAATAATAATGACTAGATATCAATAGAGATAAGTAGAGAAAAAATCAATAAAATCAATTGTTACCTCAAATTAGCATATCCATCACTAATATATGAATAGTAAATCACTATTTGTGTATTATTGATTTTTTGGATAATATAAATCATCAATTTATTCCATCTATAATATAAAAAACCTTAGGTAGGCACATTGTATGTCCTTTCATCTGATCGGTTCCTACCTATAAACTTACAATCATGATGCATTAATCCAAAAGGAATTTGGATCCAAACTAAGCCCGATACACCTTCTTTAATTCCACTATATCATAATCATTACATCCTAACAAAATCCCCAAAAGAGATTATGGTTCCTCAACCTAAAACCCAGATATACCCCTGGTAACTTGAGTTTCAACTATAAATAGTATGATCGGGCTAGTTTATGGGTTACTTCTCATATCCTGATCATACTTGATCCCATCCAAGAAATTTAAAAATATTATAATTCCCAAAACCGTATTTTGATGAAACTTGTAGAAACCCTGAAATTGACACCCATATAGTGCATGGGTCAATATTCCACTTTCCCCAAGGGGATTCCTTAATCCCTAGGGGATGGTGATTAGCATTGTGGTTCTCGATAGACTAGTTTTTAATGATTTACCTACTTTGGATTTAAATATAATTCATGACCAAATCCTCCTAGAAATTTGACATGACACATCCGGATTTCAAACATCCTCAAACACAAAATAAACAACCGTTTTACGAGTTGGAATATCTATTCACCAGCAATGGTTGGATGAACTATATGAAGCTGTATAAAAACTCAATAAATGAATGTAGTCGATATGAATAAAGGTGAAAATTAATTTTCAAAACATATTACAGTAAAATTATAATCAAAATAGGTATTAAATGTATCAAAATTATATATGGGTTGTAATTGTGTCAAACATGTCATATAACCAACCATCCATCAACTCCCCCATCAGCATGGAGATCAAACTCACTCTTAGGGCATGCACATACAATCCAAGAACATCCAACAACTAACAATGTACCTATCTAAACCTAAAATACAACAAAGGAAAGTATTAATATCTATTGGGGTGTCCATGTAGGGTGTGAGCATATATACTCGTAGTGCAACACAAATGGTGTCTTAACACACACAATGATATATAGGTGTATGCATAAACATATCTACACTAATATATAAATATAGAAAAATAATTTTATAGATAGCCATAAATATGGGCAGTAATCATTAGATAAGTATGTCATTTTAAAATTAATAATTGATATGATAAAGTAGACATACTTTTCATTCAATCAAGTAAAAAAATATTTTGTCTTAATAGAACACATAAATCATTTTCAAATGTATCATCCAAACCTACTTAAAGCGAAACTCAGAATCCAAGTAGTGTACCTATATACCAAAAGTGACCAATATATCAAGAATTTATGGTGGAACCCAACCTTTATAGTAGGTAGTGTATATATACATACATTTATGTATGAATGCATTCATGTATGTATATATAATCATCCTCTTATAGAGGAATGTATATAATAAGTCTAACCTAGGAGGCCAATTTTCCCATCTTAAGGAGTTACTATATATAATATCAATATATAGAAATGTATCCATAATAATCCTCCTAATGAGGAACTATATATAATCACTCTAACCTAAGAGGCCACATATCCCTTCTAAAAGAGTTTTATATAAATCATCCTCACCTAGAAGGCACTTATCTTCTCATGGAAAGGAATATATATATATATACAACTATAAACACACACACACATATATATACCTACCTATCCTCTATATGATGCCCCTCTCCACTTAGGTAATAATCTATCATATGTATATATGTATATCTTCCCATGTGTACCTAGTACACACATATCCACTTGATCTTGTAAAATAAGGTTCAATACATGCATATGAATTACAGAGTAGAAAAAGGATATAAATATATGATGACATCAAGTGAAACCTTTAGGCACGGTTATCATATTATTTCTATAAAATAATGGTACAAGATAAGGTTTCCATAATATAACTATATACATGATTAACATTATAATAATAAACATGCTCCATGTCATGCAATAAACATGTTTTATATCAACATTAAACATGATCTTCATCAACAGTCAACATGATCAAAAACAAATAAAAGAAATTATTTTCATCAGGAAACAAACATGCTATTGTCAATACAAATAGATCATAAACAAGACATGTTTAACATATAACATAAATTTTAAAGCAATATGGTAGTAGGAAATTCATTTTAACATCCTGACCTAACTGACCCCTAATATGGTAGCTAGACCAGTGGGTCACATGGCCTCAAGCGCGTATCACTGTATGAAAAAGGCTACCAACTAGCAGAAAGGGTCTGAGGAGGTGATAGTGGGGAGACTATACCCTCTAATCCGAGTAGAACAATGGTACAATAAAATATAAAACAATATAACATAGTGAATGTAGGAAATAAATGAGTACATAATAGAAAGAGAATAATGTAATATATAAATAAAAGAATATATGGCCAACATCAATTATACAATGCACGCATGTCCATCATATGATACAAAAATAAACATTAGACATAAAATAGGTTTCGATATAGTATAATACATGAAAAAGAAAATAATCAAAAATAAAATCCCCAAGGTTGATCTCCATGAGAAACTTGAGCTCTGACTAATTCTTGTGTTCCTAACTCCCACATACATGAAAATCAGCATATGAAAAGATCCATGGTCCTACGAACATAAGGTCTACTCAGTTACCCTAGTGCAATGGTGGCATAAGGAAGGTGTGAGATATAAATCCTAGTAGGTTCCCACCCACAGTGTTTATAACTAAATCTAGTCTATGTATAATGTAAAGTAATTAAGTTATAAAGGATAATAAACAGTACTAAAATAAATAAATAATATCTCACTTAGGTTCCTAAACAGCACTTGGTGGCTCTACCTACTTCGGCTCATAGCCAGAATAAGTGTCCGATCAGGAACAATATATATAGTAATAATATATATATATATATAATTTAGTTATATATTTCATCGACCTATATAAACCAAGTGTGTGCTGATGCCTAATGGCTATATACTTGGAATACTAGTTATTCTATGGATATGGTTGTAACTCAGTCATCCATAACAAGTCTAAATAAGCTTATAAGCTTGTGCAATGGGGTACAATCCCTACATCCCAATAAGAGTGTTAGGTGCTATGAAACACACTCAGGATGGTGGGTGATCCACCATGGAAACACTCTAATCATGGAATGTGGTGCATAAAACCCAATTCCCATATAGTATCATTGGTATGAGATGTCATGATCCACACCTAATGTAAGGGATCATGATGTAACTATTATCAATAGAACACTTTCCATCGTTCCACATCCTATTTATAAGGCATAATAATTTTTAAAATAAAAGGCCATGAGGAAGAACCTCTCATGTCTTACATTTGACAATCCCACAAAAAGGAATCATCGCATTTATAATATAATACATAAGGCAATAACTATTATGAATTTTCATTAACCAATTTCATTTCCATTAAGACCTTACAATTCATATAAACATTTAAAAAACATAATCAAATAGGTGCGGTCTTAGTACCCTTATAAACCATTGTAAGGGATCCATTTCATTTAAACCATTTAATACAATTCAATAATGGAAGGAAAACTATCATGAAAATTTGTTCTATTAAATTCATGCCATTTATTTTAACAAAACAATTAAATTCATTTGTCAAGGTTCAAAGAGGAACTTAGAAGGCACCATGAGAAAATGGGCATTTACCTACTTAGGAAAATCCATTTATCTATCAAGCCATTAATTTTATAAGATGGTCCAAGAACTTAGAAGGATCCTTGGTTTATTAAACATTTTCATCAAAGAAGGGAAACTTCATTTCTATAAAACAAGGGAGGAAAATTACTAACATGTCTTATCTTAGCATAATAACAAAATCATAAGGACTAGTAAGCAATAAACCAAGTAAGGATCCCTTAATTAACCATTAATTTTTAGCTTATAATATAGTTCACCTGTTGGCGCCAAAAATATAGCCCGAAAGAAAGGAACGAAAAAGACAGTCGGCGCGCTGCCTCGCGAAGCACAGCCGCGAAGCCCCGTCGCGAAGCACCCACGCGAAGCGCCCCAACCATCGCGGCCTCGCGAAGCTTTGGAGGCGGTAATCCTCCGCGAACACATTTGACGTTCGCGGGCTGCCGCGAAGCTCCGGAGGCGGTCCCCTCCGTGGCTGGCGTTGACGTTCGTGCGCGCGCCGCGAAGCACCGGAGGCGGCGTGCGAGTCCAGCTTCGCGGCGCCCCTTCCCTAGAAATACTGGACTCCCCCTGAGTCCCGAAGACGGACAATCCGACCTTTCGGATTCTCCTCTCCCGAATCGCAAAGCATGCTTTGCCCCGGGAATCATGAGCTCTGCGAGGTACTTCTCCTTCGCGAGAATCCTCCGCATTGTCTCGTTTTGACCCCCTCTTCTGAGAGGGATGACCTTCGCGAAGCTCAATGGCTTTCGCGAAGGAAGGGGATTCCCAAGGGAACCCGGGCAGCCGCGGAGCGTTTATGCTTCACGAAACACCCAACCCATGCTAGTGATCCCTATGCCAAGGCAGGATCACTATACATCGCGAAGCACACTGCTCCGCAGGACCCTGCTTCGCGAGGCACCCCTTCCTCGCGAGGCAGTGCTCCGCGAACACTGTTCCACTTCGCGAAGCACCTCCCACTCACACCTATACCCCATGCTAAGGCCAAGGCACTCCACTTCGCGAAGCGCACTCCTTTTCTTAGCAATTCCTCTTCCCGTGCGACCCTCCAGGTTCGCACGATGTGATTTCAAAGTCCCATGGACAATACCACCCGTAGCGTCGCTTCGCCTAATGCTTCTTCGCATAGGCACGCTAACGGCTATTGCTTCTTCGCATAGCCACGCTAACGTGGACCCCTCGATGGTTCGTTCCACAACCCCCCTTAACCATGGACTTTCCGGTACCTTCCCTTCCCCAAGGACCAGAGGGTACCGGTTATGTAAGTCCTAGGGGTGTGGAGTGAACCCACCTCGTCCAAGCTGCAGGACGTTAAACTGCCAAGCACCACGTCCTCAACACATGACGTTAAACTATGATCCGACCTCATGCCCCTCGCGAAGGGTCCCCCCCAACTCGAACATTTTTTACACCACTCGTCTCCACGGGAATGGAACTCTTCCTCACATGGAATGAGATCCTCCTTGTCGGAGTGGCATATGTTCGTAAGAGAAGGGCGACCCTAGCCCCCCCCCCCCCAACGGATGGCTGCACCTCTGCATCTCCGTACTTCCCCACTACCAAGGTCAGTGGAGGGCGTGATAGGGGACGAGGCACCTCCCATAATTGGACCAAGGTCCATCTTTCCCGCACTTTGTCGTGCCATTGGCCTCCATCCTGGAGTAAGTCCCAGCACCGTGGGCCACCTAACGCGTAAGCCCCTCTTCTCTTCTCACGGACGCTTCCTTCGCGACGTGATCGTCAGGTCCTTGCAACCTCTTGTTTCTCACACCGAGCATGACTCACGTGGGCTTAGAGTGAGCACCGACCCTAACCCCCATCCTCCTGAACTACGAGGTCTTTGATCCATGTCAAGGCATGGTAGGTAGGAAGCCTCTATGAGGTTCAAGCCCACCCGTCATTTCACGTCAGGTCTCACCCCCGTCCAGCACGACGTTAAACTGCATTCTGGTCCATCGGTAAGCCGTTGTGACCCATACTGAACTACGAGGTCTTTGATCCATGTCAAGACATGGTACGTAGGAAGCCTCTATGAGGTTCAAGCCCACCCGTCATTTCACGTCGGGTCTCACCCCTGTCCAGCACGACGTTAAACGGCATTCTGGTCCATTGGTAAGCTGTTGCGACCCATCCTAGAGAACTACGAGGTCTTTGATCCATGTCAAGGCATGGTACGTAGGAAGCCTCTATGAGGTTCAAGCCCACCCGTCATTCACGTCGGGTCTCACCCCAGTCCAATGGCAAGCCGCTGCGACTCATCCCATTTGAACTACAAGGACTTTGATGCATGTCAAGGCATGGTACGTAGGAAGCCTCCATGAGGTTCAAGCCACATTGCTTGTAACACCCCGAGCTTCCACGATACACTTCTCATTCAATAATGCAATAGCTTGCATTGTACGCAAGTTCGAATTCTAACACACCGCAACTAATCAAAGTAGCCGTTATGAATAGTAATAACCACCTTTTAAAATTATAGAAATTTTATATTTCAAAATGGACTTCATTTTTGTATTCGTAATATCGAAATTATCCTAAGTTTAATTTTTTGTAACTTTCTGAGAACTTCCAATTTTTTATGAATAGTGAAAAATACTTAAAACAACTTTTTTAATCAAAATAATTAATTGTCATAAATTATACTATTTAGTGGTTTTAAAGTATAATTAGAATATATTTTTACCATTTTATCCAATGGTGGTCATTAGAATTAATTTAACATTGAAATTGGACATAAACAATTGCCAATCTTTTGATATAAATTGTTTCTAAAAAACACGCTATTTGTTGTGACAGCGGGAATTAATTATAAAATTAATTAATGCAACTAATATGTTTGGAATTTTGTAAAATAGACATCATTTTTGAATTCGGAATATCAATTATAGCTTAGGGTGAAATTTTGGCCTTATTCTGAAAAACTTCAATTTTTGATGAATAGTGAAACCACTAAGTGGTTGTTAAATAACTGATTTTTCATTTAAATGAAATATTACCACTTCTGTGATTTGATTTTCAAAAATCCGACATACATGGTTGTCATTAAGAAGTAAAATGTGGTTCAATGGGATAAAAATAATTTTTTGGTGAATAGTAACTTATTAAGTTCTTAATCGCGATTAGTGGTAATTAGGGTAGTTTAAGGTATAAATAATACTTTAATAATATTAAATGACCTAGACACATGTCCCAACCTCATTGGTTGTGTCATGGCCGACCAAGACAAGCCATGGCCTAACTTGGGGACCCCATGGATCCACTTTTGTTGGGAAATAACATAAATTACTTTTTATTTAATGTTAAAGTGAAAATGACACTAACATAAAGTGTTTTACTAAAACAATTTTTAAGTAGGGTTACACAAGTCCAAATTTTGATTATAAATAGTCATTGGAAAGATAAAAAGATTTCCTATATCATAGTATTTTTTTTATAATTTTTAGACATTAAATAAATTTAATTATTTATGACATAATAATGATGCAGCGATGACATCATTATTTGACGATTTAAATAAAATGGAAAGATAATATAAAATCTATGAACTACACATGGCCAAAACCAATTGGATGAGTGGATTTCGATGCCTTATCACCTTATCCACGAATTCTATCAATGTGGGACCTTTTAAAACCGAAACACATTTTCAAATAATGTAATGTTCCTTTACTTTCCAAAAGTGCCCCTCCTCTCCTCTTATAAAAGGCCCCCACCTCTACCTCATTTCACACACTCTTCAAGCCATTGGCTCGGCCAACCCCTGCCCATTTGCTCTCTCCACATCCCTCTCCTCATCCTAGAGGATTCCCTTTGGGCAGAATCCTTTCAAAGGAAGCCTTTAGGCTCAACTCAAAAGGAGTTACACTTTTTAAGGTAATTCATTCTCTCATGTTCTTTTGTTTTATTTATACATTGCCTTAATTGTTAATGATTATTTATGAAAGCTTCCGCATTATTGTTATCCTTACTGAGCATCTGAGCTCACCCCTTTCAATGTTTTAATATTTTCCAGGATGTGAAGAAGTATTTTATGAATGACCTGCAGGGATAGTCAGAAGAGGATATGAGTGTGGACTATGGAGACTTTGTTATTGTAGTTTTTCACTCTATGATGTAATGTAACGTTTACGAATGTATCTAGTGTTTCCAAGGCTACTAAACTAATCGGTCTTTCGAGACTTGATCTTTTGTGATCATGCCAATGTTACGAAGTAACGCACCGGCTCTGGGTAGCTGGGGTCGGGGCGTTACAGTTGGTATCAGAGGCAGTTTAGTACTAACCTTGGAAGCTAGATTTAGATAAACTCTGATTAGAGCACATAGCCCAAAGATAGACTTTGAGGATTAGTATAGAAGAACTTCCTAGAATTTTGGTGTTATAGAGATGTTATGAGTTTTCCGAGAAATACATCTCTGTCTGGATACGAGCAGGTAGAGGCGGCTCTGGCACAGATGTACCTAGGGGTAAAACCCGAAAACACCGCTTTGAGTTAGACTCGAACGGGAACTGGTGCACGACAACGGGCCTTGCTGCACTCTTGGTTACGACACTCCCGGGGGATATGCTTAGGATAATTCTCATTTTACTTACAAACCACTATGAAGGGTTATGAGTACATACTTCCTCAAAGAAAACATTTCTTTTTATGATTATGGATTATATCCATAAATAGTCCAATTTATGTAAAGTGTTTTACAAGTATGGAATTATGTATTTTGATTCATAAACTAACCTAGTTTATGCCGTTGTATAGAAATGGCGCCCAGTAGAAGGAATGTGAACTCCAGCAGTACGTATGATCCAAAGAGTAAGAAGGATAGTATCTTTCACGGTATTAAGCCAACATTTCGAAGGGAAATAGTCTCCCATGTGTTCTCAACATATGAAGAAATAGTATCATGTGTTAATAGAATAAGTAAAGAATTCTCTGAGTCCTATGGCTTTGAAGCGAAGCAAGAGACGAAAGGGATGGAAGAGAGAATGATGGATAAAGGGATGAGGGGAAAGAAGAATTTTCCAATATGTGGTAATTGTGGGAAGAAACATCATGGAACTTGCCTAAAGGGAATGGGAGTTTGTTATAAGTGTAGAGAAAAAGGACACAAAGTGCGTGACTGCAAGGGTAAGAAAATGGTTTCAAATGTACAATGCTTCTTCTGCAAGGATTGGGGACACTACGCAAACCAATGTCCAAATCATCAGAGCATGCCCCAAATGATGTTATTGGATAATAATCAAGTTATGATACTACCACATATGAGGAGTAATGATTAGAGTTCTTATGTTGTTATTAAAGATTTTTTTTTTTAATTTGAGTGTTGTATCAATGATGTACTGGTTATAATAATTATGGAGTATATAAGGATTGTACTGCAGTACTATTTCATCAAGGACTTGAGATTGTGTGGAACCAAGAAAAGTGACTCCACAGTAGGTTAAATTTTTGGAAAATATATGGTTGAGAGAAAGATAAACCATAATATGGTTTTGATACTGAGATTGTGATTTTGGAATAAGACGTGATTGATTTGGATAAATTATATTGGATATACTTAACTTCCTTGAAACTGATTGATGTTTTGTATACATTTTTGGATAGAAGGAGTATATCTAGTATTCTATAAGGAATAAGGGATCATGGTAATTCAGTATGTTTAAAAAGAATACATGATGAAGGTGTTCACATGTTGTTACGTGGGATAAAGGATCTTCATTATGTTTACCTTCCTTATAAAATTTGGACTGTGAGTTGGACAGAAGTATTTTGGATAACTATTAAGGTTGGAATGGATTAAGTTGAACCATGGATAGTATTGTTTAAGGTTAAAAAATTTATGAAGATTATTTTTGGAGTATTATAATACTATAGTTTTAGGAAAAGGACAACCTGCAGGGTGGGGCATAAACCGTCGCGTCGGACAAAGCTGTAGGAATCGAACCCACAATCAAAGTGCGACAAGCCTTTATTTCCTACCACTAGCCTACAGGAAGTCCCTGGTTATTACAAAATAATTTTACTAATCTAAATGGTATGTTTTAACATTTTGAACCTTATACAATTAGGATAAGTATGATATTTTTGAGTTCTATTATCTTTTTTAGTGAAAGATGAGTTGAAGGTTGAAACTCTAATTGTCAAGCATATATATATATATACCTATCTCTTATTCAATGAATAAATTAATTCTTAAACTTTAGTAAAGGGATATTAAAACAAAAAAATGTGTTATCCTAATACCTTATGTCTTGTTGAACTGATGATATTTTAAATCAATATAGATTGAAGGCTTTGAGGCCCTCAATTTGACAGTTGATTGTTATTGATGACCTCAATCACTCCCTACAAATATTTACGTTTTTCCTCCAATTATATGTCTCTAATTGCCACCAATGTTCTCCTTATCGAGATTATAATTTGGTGGTGACTTTCTTATTTCCATTTACCTCTTATTAAGGCTAAATTTTATTAATCTTATTTCCGATGTGGGTTTTCCACAAAGGTATTTTCCCTTTTCAACCTTTTATTTTCCAAGAAAAATTTCAAATTGCGAGGACGCAATTTATTGAAGGAGGGGAGAATGTAACACCCCGAGCTTCCACGATACACTTCTCATTCAATAATGCAATAGCTTGCATTGTACGCAAGTTAGAATTCTAACACACCGCAACTAATCAAAGTAGCCGTTATGAATAGTAATAACCACCTTTTAAAATTATAGAAATTTTATATTTCAAAATGGACTTCATTTTTGTATTCGTAATATCGAAATTATCCTAAGTTGAATTTTTTGTAACTTTCTGAGAACTTCCAATTTTTTATGAATAGTGAAAAATACTTAAAACAACTTTTTTAATCAAAATAATTAATTGTCATAAATTATACTATTTAGTGGTTTTAAAGTATAATTAGAATATATTTTTACCATTTTATCCAATGGTGGTCATTAGAATTAATTTAACATTGAAATTGGACATAAACAATTGCCAATCTTTTGATATAAATTGTTTCTAAAAAACACGCTATTTGTTGTGACAGCGGGAATTAATTATAAAATTAATTAATGCAACTAATATGTTTGGAATTTTGTAAAATAGACATCATTTTTGAATTCGGAATATCAATTATAGCTTAGGGTGAAATTTTGGCCTTATTCTGAAAAACTTCAATTTTTGATGAATAGTGAAACCACTAAGTGGTTGTTAAATAACTGATTTTTCGTTTAAATGAAATATTACCACTTCTGTGATTTGATTTTCAAAAATCCGACATACATGGTTGTCATTAATAAGTAAAATGTGGTTCAATGGGATAAAAAAAATTTTTTGGTGAATAGTAACTTATTAAGTTCTTAATCGCGATTAGTGGTAATTAGGGTAGTTTAAGGTATAAATAATACTTTAATAATATTAAATGACCTAGAAACATGTCCCAACCTCATTGGTTGTGTCATGGCCGACCAAGACAAGCCATGGCCTAACTTGGGGACCCCATGGATCCACTTTTGTTGGGAAATAACATAAATTACTTTTTATTTAATGTTAAAGTGAAAATGACACTAACATAAAGTGTTTTACTAAAACAATTTTTAAGTAGGGTTACACAAGTCCAAATTTTGATTATAAATAGTCATTGGAAAGATAAAAAGATTTCCTATATCATAGTATTTTTTTTATAATTTTTAGACATTAAATAAATTTAATTATTTATGACATAATAATGATGCAGCGATGACATCATTATTTGACGATTTAAATAAAATGGAAAGATAATATAAAATCTATGAACTACACATGGCCAAAACCAATTGGATGAGTGGATTTCGATGCCTTATCACCTTATCCACGAATTCTATCAATGTGGGACCTTTTAAAACCGAAACACATTTTCAAATAATGTAATGTTCCTTTACTTTCCAAAAGTGCCCCTCCTCTCCTCTTATAAAAGGCCCCCACCTCTACCTCATTTCACACACTCTTCAAGCCATTGGCTCGGCCAACCCCTGCCCATTTGCTCTCTCCACATCCCTCTCCTCATCCTAGAGGATTCCCTTTGGGCAGAATCCTTTCAAAGGAAGCCTTTAGGCTCAACTCAAAAGGAGTTACACTTTTTAAGGTAATTCATTCTCTCATGTTCTTTTGTTTTATTTTGCTTCTCCAACCCCCTAAACTCTTTTTATTTACTTCTTTTGTAACAACACCAGTATCTTAAATATACTAGGATGTTGTTATAAGATTTATTTGAGCTACACTTCCACACAACTACATCAAATGGTTAAAGAACATAAGGTTTCCGTGGATGGCGAAATTCTGCCTCCCGAAACGATGATTGTTCAACACTCATTTAACACCTTCAAAGGTGGCCATTATGATGTCACTATTTTTATATATGATATATAATATGTTTATGTTTTCCTTAAGCTTCTGTTTTTTTCATTTTGGGCATACCTTTATGGTTTCCATTATGGGTAAAACACGATATCTTCATTTTAGGAAGCGCGGACTACCGCCCCCTGAAAGTGATTTGATTCGTTAATACCATATGTGGGATGTGTGAAGGATAAAGTTAATGATATTATATATGTTATTATACTGGAATTATAATATACTCTCATATCATTATGATTCCATTCCAGAAAATATGAAATAGAAATGGAAGTAGCGTTCATGCGTACGTACGGCTTACCGTCTCCATGAACGGTGCATTTCATTTCTTACCTCTAAATGTGATGTAATATTATAAATGAATGTATGTACTGGATATATATGACATATATGATATCTACATCATGAATACCATTCTGGATATAATGAACCTTTGACCAAATTAACAACATGTAAGTGTAAGAAGCCTATTTTTGACTTAAGAACCAAATACCGACAAAATGAACATTATTAACTTAAATAATTACATAATGTTCATATCATTGTAATAAGTGATATAATAAGGATAATGAAATTAAAAATGGTTCTTAATAAGGTATATATTAACTCTAGTTTATTATTCAGGAGGTTAAAGAACGGTTGAGTCAAGTCAGACACGAGGTAAGGGAACTTCTTAACCCAACTTCCATTCTTTGGGTTAATCTCCTACTTTCAAATTATGTCATGATATTATATCCTATTTTTTTATTTTTACTTTCTTTATGTGTACCTATAGTGAATACACATAATAGATCTATTTTATTTTTAAAAATGATCTTTTTAAGGACTTCGTCTCTATCCCCTTTCATTGAGGCATATTTTGGCTTTATACACAACTTTCCTTTTATACGGTGTATAAAACCCTTTGACTTTTGCATTTATTCAAAAGGAATCTTTTTTATACGAAGCGTTTTACTAAACGACAAAAGGGAATGTTTTTCTTTCCGTACTTATGCGGCGACAACGACTTCTCCGCCGCCGTGACCATTATTTGAGATCCGGCTTCCTCTACAAGCCATCATTATAATGAAAAATAAATACAAAGTTTTAACTTTCCTTTATTTTATTGAAAATGGTTTTGAAAGCATTTTTATTATATCAATGTGTTGTATTTATATCTTGTGATTGAAATGTGGAAATGTTATGTTTCCTTTATGCATGTTTTATGTGATACGTTTATGTTATGGTTTATGATATGTTTAAACCTATTCATATGAGGAATGCATTGGACTTAATAAGTGACGGGTGGAGCCCGCTATAGCTCCTCGATGCATCGGCAGGTCTCATGAGACAAACTAGTGTCTTGGCACGAGGCCTTGACAAAATCTTATTTGTGGTCTTGGCACGAGGCCTTGACTACGTGGTTATGATAGTCTGGCATTATGCATTCCATCATTATGAAAGTGGTTATTGTTATTGCATGTGATTATTCGACCAGTAGAATATCCATGTGAAGAAGTGAATGGCATTATCTCATTTTACTTTTGCCATATTATGTTGAAGTTCATGTTTAAAAGGCTTTTGTTTTATTTATACATTGCCTTAATTGTTAATGATTATTTATGAAAGCTTCCGCATTATTGTTATCCTTACTGAGCATCTGAGCTCACCCCTTTCAATGTTTTAATATTTTCCAGGATGTGAAGAAGTATTTTATGAATGACCTGCAGGGATAGTCAGAAGAGGATATGAGTGTGGACTATGGAGACTTTGTTATTGTAGTTTTTCACTCTATGATGTAATGTAACGTTTACGAATGTATCTAGTGTTTCCAAGGCTACTAAACTAATCGGTCTTTCGAGACTTGATCTTTTGTGATCATGCCAATGTTACGAAGTAACGCACCGGCTCTGGGTAGCTGGGGTCGGGGCGTTACATTGCTTGGTCGTTCATTCACATCGAGTCTCACCCTCATCCAGCATGACGTTAAACTGCATGCCTCCTTTTGTCCCGCTTGACATTAAATTGTACACCCAATTCTAGTCCGACGGCAGACCGTTGTGACTAACCCGAACTACGAGGTCTTTGATCCATGTCAAGGCATGGTACGTAGGAAGCCTTCCCAAGGTTCAAGCCCACCACCCATCGGACCAAGGTCCACTTTCAGGTCGGTTCACCGACAAAGCCCCATTTGAACTACGAGGTCTTTGATCTATGACAAGGCATGGTACGTTGGAAGCCTTCCTGAAGTTCAAGCCCACCCATCATCCAATTCACGTCGTGTTCCACCTACGTCCAACACGACGTTAAACTACAATTCCAGTCCGACGGCAAGCCGCTGTAACTAACCCGAACTACGGGGACTTTGATTCATTTCAAGGCATGGTACGTAGGAATACTCCTCGAGGTTCAAGCCCAACTCCCATCGGATTAAGGTCCCTCACTTACGTCGATTCACCGAAACCCACCGCCCATCGTTTGTTCACGTCAGGGTTCACTATCGTCCCGCATGACGTTAAACTGCATTACCCAATCCCGAACTATGAGGACCTTGATCCATGTCAAGGCATGGTACGTAGGAAACCTTCCCAAGGTTCAAGCCCACCACTAGTGGACCCACGGGTCTACTTTCACGTTCACGTCAGTTTATCGACGTCATCCCGAACTACGCGGACTTTGATTCCCTGCCACAGGGATACGTAGGAAGCCTCGTCAAGGCTCAAGCCCAACTTCACTGTCACCCCTGCGATGGTCCCATTTCACTCTCCTTCCACTCCATTCATCAACCTACCACCCATTCTGATTCTCGCCCGGACCGTCTTATCCTGGTGAGACCATTTCGGTACGCTCTTCTTCACAGTCGCCCATGGGCTGGCCCCGGTATCGATATCCCTTCAAGGAGGATACCTCAATCCGATCTATCCTAGCTAATGCTCTGGTTGGGTTGATCTGTCTCCACTGGACATTAAACTTGCGGCATACCCTGTGTTGAGCACGGGAAGCTGAGGAAAATCTCAGATATGTGTCTATGACATATAATTCCCCGCGCTCGATGTGGGATGCCTAGGGCTTCCACGCCCTCGAGAAGCCTTGTGGTCAAGGATAACAGACAGACATGCCAGGTACCCCAGCATCCAGACACGCTACTGATGCCTCAACGTGACTACTCCCCTGACTGAAGGTTGCTGCTCTGACTGGACCCTTTGGAATGTCCCGACAGAAGCAGTGTAATTAACTGGCGCCCATGGAAACACGGCACTGGGAAGAGTTTCACGAACTATGTATTAAATCTATGAGGGAGACCCGGACTAGGTGACGAGTTCTGAGGAGGAATCCACAGGAGGAATAACCGACATCCCGTCATCCCGTTTCGATCAAGGAGCAGACGCCCCTGAATAAGGATCGAATGCCGCCCGCCTTTGGAAAGCGGGAATGCGGGGCAACAGAAGCGTCGCGCGTCCTCCCCCACGGACGGACGGGCGCGCGCCCCGGCGAAAGCGTCGGAAACAGAAATGGTGAACCCGACGTGAAATTCTTCTCCTCAATATGGGGATTAGTAGCGTTCGAGACACCAGTAGATTGACGTGTCACCGGATCCATATATCTGGTGACTGGTCCCGCCAAGCAAATAGCAGGCCTGTTGTGAAACTCACCGGGAGTCGGGGCAGTAGAACTTGGGGCACTCCGTTCTGCAGCGTATTGGCGTGGATCCTTCTCACAGACATGGAGAATGGAAGAACGTTGGGGCACCGGCTGTCAATCCTTTTCCTCTCAGTACTGATGAGTTGATCCCTTCGTTTCTCAGGAACCAGGTTGCTGTCACAGAGACGCGATCACCATCCGCTCCTCGCCCACGCAGAGGCAGGGGCAACACCGCCACGACCATCCCACGTAACGCCTCTACCGCCACGATGGCCGCCGCATCGCGGAATACGGGGCGCCCACGTCCCCTTTCCCCATCAGAGGTCATCCAGCGAAGGGTGATCAACAACCTCGTGCGCAGGTACGAGGAAGAAGGGGTCATCCCGACCCGGGATATGGCCCGCTTGGACCTAGAGGCCTCCAGGCCCCACCGTCAACGCCGCCCTAACAGGCCGCGCAGGGATCCCCTGCTCCCCACCCCAACATTCAACCGTTTCGGGAGCTTGTCTCCGGAACACCTTGACGACTCCTCGCCTTACGCTGAAGAGGCGGGAGCCGTCCGGCTCAGCCCGCTCAGGGTCCCGACCCGAGGGCTCCAGGCGAGAGCTCCCGCACGGCCGCGTCAGCGCCGCCGTCCGGCCCCGCAGGAAGAGCAGGCGGACTACGTCCCTACACCACCTGCGCCAGCCCGCCTGACCCGACGTCAGCGCCGGGCCAGGGCTAAGGACGCTCGCCCGGGCATGTTGACGTCGACAGCTACAGTGGCCCGAGCCACCGCCGACGTGCATCGTGAAGCTCCTGCATATACTGGGCAGGGGCACTCCTTCACCCAACTAGGATCGAGACCCCAACTGCCCCACGGGTAGGCTGGGTTGACTCTCCGGGTTGCAGTCCCAAGTGGTGATCACTGCGAGCTAACCCGCGGTAATTTCACCCCGTACGGAGGTCCTCCCCGTACCACTACTCCACAGAGCGTGGGCCTTCCCCGCTCCGAGGTTCGTCATGGAGGCATGTCTCGTGCTACCCCCATCCCGCAGGAAGTCCTACCCCGCGGTAGTGACGCTCAGCGCAGAAACATTTCCTGCGTCTGCTGTACAGGGTATGGAGTCCATCCTCCTGAAGGCACCGTCCATCCGGTCCTTCTTCAACGTGGGGGACCTCCCTACGTCCTTTCTACAACTGGAGAAGGTCCTCCTCACCCCAACAACTCGAGGAATGAAGGTCAGCCTCGCTCCACTCGCATCGACCATGGAGGTCCTCCCCATGCTCCTGCCAGTTCCAACAGAGGCCCCGCCCACATGGGTACTGTTCATGGAGGTCCTCCCCATGTACCCTTCGACATTTGCCCCGGTGTCCCTCGCACCCCGGCTATCTCGAGTGGGGGCCCTCTCCGCCACGGTGCCAGCGCCGCCCCGAGGCTGCCTGATAGGGGTCAACCCTGTCCCGAAGAGCCACCCCGGGGCAGGAGAGCGGGTCGTCGCCGCAACAAGAAGAACCCTGGGAAGGCCCAGGTGGAGATCAAACCTACCCGCTTCTCCGACTCGGAAGCGAAATGTGATTCAGCGATGGAACCTTCTCCTCGCTCCTCCGTATCAAGGACTAGGGCAGGAACCAGACGCGTTAGCCTCATTCTCCCGGAATTTGTGGTCCACCAGATCCTTATCTCCCTCCACAGGTACATCCAAGAGGAAGAAATCCTGGGAATTCTGCAGGTCTCGACCGCGCAATCACCACCTCTGTCACCAGAAGATCCCTCTACCTCTACCAGAGATCACAGAGAGTTATTTTGGGGGCCAACGACGGTAGAGCGACGACACGACCTGTCGCCGGTAGCCGCGGCTCCTGTTCCGGAAGCTGCGGTTATCAGCCCGTCGTATCGTGACATCGTGGCCAGGTCACCTCACTCTTCGGAGGATGGCCCGGAATTCGGCGGCCAGTCAGCTCGTTTACCGTATTCTCCACCGCCGAGCTTGCTATCCCAAAGGTCCGCCTCGGTACTGCTACCGGTCCCTCAGCCGTCCCCGGTTGACGAGTGGGGAAACACAGGGCTAGACCCTGAGTCCGAGCCTAGGAGCTTCTGGAGTATCCTTGTAGTGGATTACTTCCTGGAGAAGTTCTGGCCGACGGCGGCACTGAATTTCCGCATACCGGAGTTTCTTACCCCTGAAGAAGTGGGGTGCTTTTGTCGAACCTTATGGGCGACACACTTCCGCCTCCGTTATGAACGGGTGGCGTACCCCAGGGGTCGAGATCACTTCGAAGAAATCGGCGAGCAGTGCCGCCTGATCGATGCAGCCGCACTTCTTGTGGCCCAGCACCCTGAGTCGCCAGTCCACCAGAGCGCCCTTCAACGAAAATGCGTTCAGAGACTTAAAGCACTCCGCAGAATCGTCAAGGAAGCCACCCCCCATGTGCAAGTTTGTGGTTGGGGACACTATGCCGCTCTCCTCTTCGACCCTATCCGACGGCAGCCCGATTCGCTATGCGACATCGAGGATATGCCCTCAAGAGGGGTCGCAGTCCACATGGCTGACGTTGTGGATAAGGAAGATGAGCTTGAGTTCTTTGATGGAGAATTACCACCCGAGGGCGTATCGCCGCTGCTCGACCCGTTAGGGAGAGTTACCCGTCAGCAGAGGAACCTGCTAGGTCTCCCCGTACCCACCGAGTCGCTGGTACTCGGTCGAAACACTGTCAAGGGTAAGGAGCATGTCGGAACAGTCAAGCACTCCGACCCGTCCGCCTCTGTGCAGAAAACGGACGAAGATCCCGAGAAGGCCACGTTACGCCACCTGCTTGATGGGCATAAAAAGCTGGTTGACGAACTCTTGGCTGAGCGCGCCGCAGAGCGGTGACCCGACTATGGTAATCCCAGGCCGGGGCAGCAGGGGCAGGAACAATTCCCCCCCGGTGAGATGCCTCCGGGCAACCTTGATCATGCTACTGCCGTGGACAGGGCAGAAGCCGGAACGTATGGCAAGAGGGCGCGATACGTCTCGCCAAATCTCCCCGAGCGACGGGGCAATCTGAAGAATCCAATCCAGGTTCCCCCAGTCGCCCCGCAGGTCGTCCAGCCAGTTGACCCGCGAGCGGCCGAAGCCGTCTACCGTGTTGAAGAACTTGGCAATGCACTTGTGGTTAGGGATCCCCGTCAAGACAGGGACCCCCACCCGGAGGATCTTATTGCGGCGCTCACAGCTCGCCTCGAAGCGTTGGAAACGCGGCAGGTGGCTGTCCCACCAGATGGAAGGCCTTATCCCGCGTGGGTGGATGATATGCCCGCACCTCCGGGTTTTGGGAACCCCACTTTCTCGCCTTTTAACGGGAAAGGGGACCCGCCGCAGCACTTGGCTCATTTTTCTTCCAGGTGTGGCCCCATGCTGGGGACCCCGGCTCAGCAAGAAGCCGCCAAGCTCTGATGTTTCGTACAGACATTGGAAGGTCCGGCATTCGTCTGGTACAGCCAGCTCCCTATCGGATCGGTGACCGGTTGGGAGGATCTTCGCCGGTCGTTCTTATACCAGTTCAGCTCCACCACGCGAAAGACCAGCATTGTAGACCTCTTCAAGTGCAAGCAAAGGCCTGATGAGCGGGTCGCAGACTTCATCGCTCGGTGGAAGGGACTTACGTATTCCCTCGATATGCCACTGACTCAGGAGAAATTACTGAAGATGTGTGTGGGGAACGTAAAGACAGAGCTGGTACCCTCCATGATTACCCAGAACTACCCTGGAGGGTTCAAATATTTCTCGAATAAGGCTCAACGCCTCGAGGAAGCCCTGCAACAGGCCAGTCAGGCACGCTTGTTGCCCCCTATGATCCCAGCCAGGAGGACTGCTAGGGCTGAACCCGCCGCGGTGGCTCAAATAGAAGCCCTGAGGCAGCTGGAATTGCTGCCGGCGGCACCACCCCTGCAACCCCGCAGAGGTCATCCACCTCAAGCACAGGCTCCTGCCCAGTAGTGTCCGCCTCAGAACCGACAGGTTCCCCCGCGCAACGCGCCACCGCCACCTAGGTGAGATAATCAGGCGCCGCCTCCTCGGCAGGCCCCTCTGGCCCCTCGTCAGAACCAGGCCCCCAGGGCCCCCTCTCCGGAAAAAAGGTACCAGACCTATTCATTCAACGAAAATCAGGTCCCTGGCTACTTTCGAAGTGCTCTAGAGTAAGGGATTGTGCATCTGCCTGAGTGCAGAAGGCCGGTAGAGGCGCATCTCACCGATCACCCCAACTACTTCCCTTATCATCGGATCCTGGGGAACACCCTCAAGTGATGCTATGTGTTCAAAGACTGGCTTCAGGACCAGGTCAACAACAACATAGTCAAGTTGGGCCCAGCACCAGCGCAAGTGGAAGGTGTCTTTGCAGGATCAGAGATCGGCAGCGACAGTGAAGGTGAGTGGCAGCAGGTCCCTAGCCGCGGGTCCCGGAAATACGATGACTGGATGGCTCAAAAAACCGTCGTCCGTGCCCAGGGTATCATCCGGGCATGCCTGAAGCAGTCGGAACCTTCAGAAGAAGTAGTCGGTGCCTCCGCATCGTCTTCATAGTCGACCTATGCCCAAAAGGGCGAGCAGCGGCGATGCAAGAAGAAGCAACGTGCACCGCCAGTGTCGTCTCCATCCCGCACTCTCGGCAAATTTATGCCCCCCAAAATGGGGATCCCTCCCAGAATCCGCCCAGCGGTGGATGACTCCTCGAGCGACAGCCAGGGGTACGCTTAGGTTAACACCGTGAAGCTGGTAAAGCCCTATATGACCCCCGACGAGGGGGAACGCCAGGCGGACCTCCCCAATGTTTCCAGCCGACGTCAACGTCAGCGGAATCGCAATCGTGCCGGTCATCGAGGTACGTTAGCAGGCACTCTTGGCCAAGCCGTGCATGCTACCGAGACCAGGCAGCAGGCTTAGCGTAGATCTCAGCGCGCGCAAACCCATCTAACACCCTCGGCTCTACCTCCACCGCCGTTCGTGCTATTGGATCGGGGGGAGCCGCCTTGTTCGTATCACAGTCAGTCTTGCCCAGCTACAGGCCAGCCTCCGCTGTCCGATCCCTGTCCGGCGACTGCCCTTTAGGCTTCTACTAGTAGGCAGCGAGATGTACCCAGTACTAGTCAATCGCCGGTTCAGCCGGCCGGACCCGCTGTGCCTCCAAATGCCGAACGACCTCCTGTAAGCAGAGGATCGCGTTTGGCACGAAAGTACGATGTTTTGAAGCACCTAGCCGGGATTCCGGCAAGGCTCTCCATCCTTGAGGCCCTTCTCCTGTCATCCGAAATGCGCGAGGCACTTTCTGAGGCCCTAAGGAGCCCCCTCCAGTTCGAGACGGAAGTAGCAGCTGCGGAAGTCTTCCATACCGAGATGATCGAAAACGCCGAATGTCAGGTGGTTATCTCGTTCTCCGGTGAAGATGAGGACCCTCCTATACAGGGGCACATTCTCCCTCTGTACATCACTGGCCACTTCAATGGTGTGGAAGTCCATCGTTGCCTCATTGACACAGGTTCCAGAATCAATCTAATTCCGACCCGGACGCTGCGAAAGCTGGGTCTGTCCGAAGGTGATTTAACTCCCTCTGACCTCAGGATCCAGGGGTACGACAGGACGGAGCAAACCCCAGTTGGAAAGATCCGCCTGAAGACTCAGTTCGGTGGCTTAATTACCAGCACCAAGTTCATGGTTGTCTCTCAGGACACCGCCTACAACGCATTGATGGGTAGGTCATGGCTCCATCTGCATGCAGCGGTCCCTTCGTCGTATCACCAGTGCATCAAGTACTCGCTCAACGGTCGAGTAGGCATGCTCCAAGGAGACGCGTCCCCTTTAGCTTCTTGTGAGGCCCGCTATCTGGATGCGGGTTATTACAAAAGTAAGGAAAAGCAAATCCTGGTAAGCGAGGATGAACCCGCCCCGATCACAAGTGATCCCTGGGCAAGCATGGATGACGCCTACATCCTCCCGATCCACCGGTTGGAGGCCACGACCCCCGACATGGGACAATGTTTCGTTGTTTCGGGTACACAAGGAAGGAATGTTCCCGTGTCCAAGTGACAACGGAAAATCACCTCGTACTCCTACATCAACCAGGCTCAAGTCATCCCGGAACCCCCTACCCCTGTACGGTACCGGGACGTCAAGCTCATGACAACGGCGGTGCGCCATACGTGTCTATTCCGCCGGGCTGGAATTAACCGACTCAGGCCGACACGTCACCACTACTTTGATATCATCAAACGTGGCCCTTTAGGCCGAAGGCCAGATGGGATAGGGTCGACTGCCTTCATTGCTATGGTCTCAATGGCAAGCGAGTCTCCCGATGTGATGACCGCTGCTGCCCAAGCCGGAACCAGCTGCCCCTCGGATTTTGATAGCCCAGAAGCCCCCCCCCCCCCCCCATCGCGGGAAGTCCCCCCACGGGTGGGGAGGAAGACTTGGAGGATGCTCCCCCAGCCTTTGAAGAAGGCGTCTCTACCACGGTTGATGAACTGGTACAGGTGAACCTCAGTAGCGAGGCAGATCCGAAACCAACATTGATCAGTGCATCCATGTCCTCCGAAGAGCGGCAGCAGTACGTAGACTTCCTCAAACAGCACCGTGATGTGTTTGCTTGGAGTTACAACGAGATGCCAGGGCTAGACCCCCAAGTAGTCGTTCATCGTCTGGGCCTCCCGGCAAAACACCGTGGGTTTAAGCAGCCTCCCAGGAATATGCACCCTTCCCATGGTGCTATGGTTGAGGCCGAAGTTGATAAGCTAATCAAATCCAACTTCGTCAAGGAGGTCCAGTACCCTAAGTGGCTTGCCAACATTGTGCCAGTCAGGAAGAAGAATGGGCAGATCAGAGTCTTTATTGACTTCCACGATCTTAATCGCCACTGCCCAAAGTATGACTTCCCACTCTCAGTGACGGAGCTGTTGATTGACGCCACGGCTGGGTTCCAAGCCCTCTCCTTCATGGATGGGTATTCTGGGTATAACCAGATCCGGATGGCCCCCGAAGACGAGGAGTCCACTGCCTTCAGGGCTACCCAGGGTACCTTTTGCTACCAGGTAATGCCATTCGGTTTGAAAAATGCAGGTTCCACTTATCAGAGGGCCATGCATCGCATATTCAAACCGATCCTCGGGACATTGGTGGAATGCTACGTGGATGACCTTGTAGTCAAATCATGCCAGCGCCAGGACCATCTCAGAGACCTTGAGAAATTGTTCGGCTTCCTCCGTTCCCGTCACCTGAAGATGAACCCACTGAAGTGTGCCTTCGGGGTCACCTCCGGGAAGTTTTTGGGATTTGTTGTCAGATACCGAGGTATCGAGATCGACCCGGAGAAGATCAAGGCCATCAGCCAAATGCCTCCCCCGAGCAACATTCTGGAGCTTCGAGGCCTTCAAGGCCACTTAGCCTATATACGCCGATTCATCGCGAATCTGGCCGGCAAGTGTAATCCCTTTTCCCGGCTCATGAAGAAGGGCGCCACCTATGAATGGGATGAGGAGTGTCGGACCGCCATCGAGGAAATCAAGCAGTATCTGCTCCAACCTCCGGTCTTGATGCCACCCGTCTCCGGAAAGCCGCTGGTCCTTTACGTGACCGCCCTGGAGAGATCCCTCGGTGCGCTGCTTGCCCAGAAGAATAACGAGGGTACTGAGAATAGTCTCTATTATCTCAGCCTCATGCTTCTCGATACAGAGATCAGATACTCCCCTATCGAAAAGACCTGCCTTGCGCTCGTCTTCTCCGTGCAGAAGTTGCGACATCACCTGCAGCACCACGAGGTGCAATTGGTCTCCCAGGTAGACCCACTGAAGTACATCCTGAACCATCCCATGCTGACTGGCCGACTAGCACGGTGGGCGGTGATTCTCCAGCAGTTTGATATCAGGTTTGTACCTCAGAAGGCCATTAAGGGACAGGCATTGGCAGACTTTTTAGCTGCCCATCCAACCTCCGCAGATCAATCCCTGGACCTGGATTTCCCTGATGAGATGATCCTTTCAATCGATCATGCTGCCCCATGTTGGCAAATGCATTTCGACGGCGCCTCCCGGGGCCCCACCGGTAGGAGGCTCAACGATCCCAAGCTCAACAGAGTGGGCCTAGGTATTGTCTTCATTACCCCGGCGCAAGCCGTCCTGCCATACTCATTCTTGTTATCAGAAGGTTGTACGAACAAAGAGGCAGAGTACCAAGCTCTCATCACCGGCCTCGAGCTGGCCCTTGAGATCCATGTGCCCCATTTACATGTGAAGGGAGATTCCGAGCTGGTAATCAAATAGGTTAATGGAGACTACGTCATCAGGAAGCCGGAGCTTGCACCGTTGCTGGAGTACACCCTCTACCTAATGGCCCAGTTCTCCCCTCGACCAGAGGTTACCCATGTCCCACGGTCACAGAACGGCCAAGCAGACGCCTTGGATGGTTTAGCCACGTCGCTCGCGGAACCCGAGCAAGATGATTTGGTCATACATGTGGCACACCGGAGAGTCATTGCCCCCGTCACCCAAGAGGACCATGATGGCCTGCGGGTAAGCCATCTCACCGCCGGACCCTCCATATCGGGAGTCCCGGGTTCGTCAGACGCAATGGTTGAAACCACCCCCGACTGGAGAGCACCTTTTGTCGAGTATCTCCAAAATGGTCAGCTCCCGGATGATCGGGCTGAGCGCGAGCGAATTCGACATCGTGTGCTGCAATTTACCCTCCAGAGCGGCCCCAGTCTGGAACAGATCCTTTATAAGCGGAGTTTTGATGGTGTCCTTCTTCGTTTCCTCCAAGGAGGGGAGATACCTCAAGTTATGCAAGAGGTTCACACCGGTTCCTGTGGCGCCCATCAAGCTGGGCCGAAACTGTCCCATCAAATCCTGAGGTTGGGGTACTTTTGGCCGTCTATGATCCATGATTGCATTGGATATGCCAAGAGATGACACGCGTTCCAAGTACACGCCAACTTCTTGCATCGGCCGCCGGAGCCCCTCCACCCCACCAAGTACTCTTGGCCATTTGCGGTATAGGGGCTTGATGTAGTGGGACCATATCCACCGGCAACAGCCCATCAGTGTAGGTTCATCCTGACTGCTACAGATTTCTTCTCCAAGTGGGCAGAGGCAGTTCCGCTCAAAGAGGTCAAGGCTCGTTCCATCGTTGACTTTGTGAGCTCCAACATAATCCACCGGTTTGGAGTCCCTCACGCCGTCCTCACCGATAACAGCACCAACTTCCGAGCAGCTGAATTGAAGAAATTGTACGCTAAGTACGACATCCGGTAAAACCATACCCCCCGCTACCACGCGTAGGCGAATGGACAGATCGAGGCGTTCAACAGGACCCTCTCTAACATTCTGCAGAATATGGTTGGTCAGAACAAGAAAAGTTGGCCGGACAAGCTCCCCAACGCCCTCTGGGATTACCGGACGACGACTCGCAACTCTACCCAGGTGACCCCATATTCCCTGGTGTATGGAGCTGAGGCCGTCCTACCCATTGAGATCCAGCTGCCATCGTTACGCACTGCAGTTTACGACCACCAGACATCAGATGAGGTAGTCGAGATCCGTCTGGATGAATTAGAGGCATAGGACGAGAACCGGCTTCGTGCCCTGCACAATCTAGAAAGGCATCAGGACAAGATAGCGAGAGCCTTTGACAAGAAGGTTCGTCTTCGCTCTTTTCTACAGGGCGACCTGGTACTGGCCCTTCGAGCGCCAATGATTCCCGGTAGGAAACCGCCCAAGTTAGAACCCAAATGGGAAGGGCCTTATATCATCCATAAGGTTTACCCCAATGGAGAATACTCCTTGGTGACCACGGATGGAGAGCGTATAACCCCTCCCACCAATGCCAAATTCCTCAAACGATACTTTGCCTAGGGCAAAAAGGTCCAGCACGACCCTAAACTACGAGATGGTCCCGCACGACCCTAAACTGCATCCCCGTCCTTACTGCAAGACGTTAAACTGCAAGCCAGTCAGGCCCTCTTGACCGAGGCTCGGCCTCAGGCCCCTTGGCCTCCTCGGGCTCCCGGCCCCGTCCTTACTACAAGACATTAAACTGCAAGCCAGTCAGGCCTTCCTGACCGAGGCTCGGCCTCAGGCCCCTTGGCCTCCTCGGGCCCCCGGCCCCGTCTTCACTGCGAGCCGTTAAACAGCAAGCTGGTCAGGTCTCCTTGACCACGGCTCGGCCTCAGGCCCCCTGGTTTTCCCTGATCTATTCTCTTGTGGGATTGTACGGTATGGTGTAGGACTATGTCCTCATTCACGTCGGATTACTCGTCGTACCATACATATCCCCAAATGAGATGCTTCTTATCGTCCCGCATGACGTTAAACTGCATTTCTAGAACTACGTGTGGCTTGATTCTCATCCATATGAGATACGTAGGAATGCCCGGACGCCTCGTCTTGAGCCCAGCCCCAAGCTTTTCTCTTCCACTATCCCCCCTAGGAATAGTTTTCTTGGAGGATCTTTGTGTAGCAGGGAGTAGGCTTTCTTGGCCCCGCTTATGCAACCCCGCTCGCACAAAGATTGTAAGGGTCGCACCATGCACCCACTCTCGTTCTTCTATCCTCCCACGTCCTCACCGCATGACGCTAAACTGCATGGCCTTCAAGAACTACGTATGGCTTGATTCTCATCCTTATGAGATACGTAGGAACGCCCAGACATTTCGTCCGTTGGCCCAGCCCAAAAGCCAAAATCTTCCCCTCGGGTCAAGACATGGCTGGGTGCACACTTTTTCCCCGACCCACATCGAGCAAGCCTCGACCCGGCTGCACATTCCCCCCTGGAGGTGTTTTCCCCTTTCGTGGGTGGATACAACTATGCTTCACCCACTCCTTGACTGGGATT
Source organism: Viscum album (assembly GCA_963277665.1). Lineage (NCBI taxonomy): Eukaryota > Viridiplantae > Streptophyta > Magnoliopsida > Santalales > Viscaceae > Viscum > Viscum album. The sequence continues at coordinate 212,881,446 of OY728146.1, read as the reverse complement.
CCATCATTTTTCACACCCAGAGGGACCCCCAAGAACGGCTTGGATACTACGCCCAAGGGATCTCCTACCGATACGGGCCAATGCCCCCGAGGGTTTTCAAGAAACAAGCCGATACAAGTCCCGCATTACGAATTTGGTCAGCGGTCGACGCTCATTTGTTGCCCCCATACGGGTCACCATAGGAATGATGTGTTTCGAACATGGTCAACAGTGTCCTGGATTTTCGGGTCCACCCCGAGATGTCCCATGCATCAAGAACAGTGATTCATTCTGCCCCATCCTGAGGCGAAAAACTCCCCCCAGGTGGTGCTAGCGATCGGGCCCACGGCCCCGATTCCTCATAAGGGTGTACAGTGTGATGTGGGACTATGTCCTCATTCACGTCAGGATCATGTGCCATGCTGTACGCCCTCCCTTTACGAGGCCCAGCCTCAGGCCCCTTGGCCTTCTCGGGTACCCGACCCTCGTCCTTATGTAATACGTTAAACTGCAAACCAGTCAGGCCTTTCTGACTGATAACTTTCCCTTTTCTCCGGGCCACGACCCAGGATTCCTCATAAGGGTGTACGGTGTGATGTGGGACTATGTCCTCATTCGCGTCGGGATCATGTACCATGCCGTACGCCCTCCCTTTACGAGGCCCAGCCTAAGGCCCCTTGGCCTTCTCGGGTCCCCGACCCTCGTCCCCATGTAAGACGTTAAACTGCAAACCAGTCAGGCCTTCCTGACTAATGCCTGACCTTAGGCCCCTTGGCCTTTATGGGCCACGGCCCAGGTCCCCTCTTACCCAGGGTGTACGGTGTGGTGTGGGACTATGTCCTCATCCACGTCGGCTTCTTCACCATACCGCACACCTCCCTTGTTTCGGGGTATATTTCTCCCCTTCTCGTCCAGTAATGATGTTAAACTACATATAGAGAGCTACGTGTGGCTTGATTCCCATCCTCATGGGATACGTAGGACCACCTGAATGTCCAAAATTCGGGTCCATCCCCATCTCTCAGGAATCCTCATCCCATCTCGGCACCTTGGCCTATCCTTCATCCATGAGAGGATTATATGGTGTGGTGTGGGATTATGTCCTCATTCACGACGATCTCGTAATGACCATGCCATGCTCCCCCCCCCCCCCCTACTGAGCTGTTTCGTCGATCCCTTTTTCGGCGGTTCACCAATGTGCTTAAGAGTACTCTGGTTTATTACCTGGAATGCCAAGATTTACTCAGACATGTCCGCACTCGCTTTCCAGGCTTTGTGTATCCCCGCATCAGGGCTTTCATCATCTTTCACACCTGGAGGGACCCCCAAGAATGGCCTGGATACTACGCCCAAGGGCTCTCCTACCGATACGGGCCAACGCCCCCGAGGGTTTCAGAAAACAAATCGATAAAATCTCGCGTTGCGAATATGGTCAGCGGTCGATGCTCGTTTGTTGTTCCCACCTCAGGCTAACGCGATATGGACACTGTGTTTCCACCATGGTTAACAGTTTTCCTCTATTGCCATGCCAACCCGTTAAGCCCAAATGCCGGGTACACGATTCACACCCTTCATCACTTCATCATGTACAAGTAGAATCTCAGAACTCTTGGTATTTTTCCTCTGTGCACGTCTGCACATTGGGAGAACAAGCTACATAAAAAGTGTCCTTCGGAACTCTCTGCTGACTCCCCTTTGATGGACGCCCCAAGTATTGTGATGAGGATACCCCCCTTGTTTCCCACACCGAGTTTATCTCACATGGGATTAGGGATTGGGTTGACATCTGTGCTTTCTCGGGAGTTGTCACCCTCCACGGTCCGAGCTCTAAGACCATAAACTAAGATTCTCATCTGGAACTATGTTCGAGACCCCTTGTCTTTGGGTCCAGCTTGAGTTCAGCAAGTTCACCTCTCCGGTCCTGCATTCATGACCCCGACCACGGGACCGCGTGGCGTAGTGTAGGACCACGTCCTCATTCACGTCGGATTTGCAATAGCTGCACCACGCATACCCCGTTCCGAGAGTTATCCCTCCTATTCCTTGTCCTGCATGACATTAAAAGGCATCCTTCAGAACTACGTGTGGCTTGATTCCCGTCTTCATGGGATACGTAGGACCACCTGAATGTTTAAGATTCGGGTCCAGCCCCACCTCCTAGTGATCTTCTGATCTCCCGGTCACCTAGGCCACTTGGTCTATCCCTCTCTAGGAGGGGGATGTGTAGGTATGATACAAGGTTTTGGGCACCGTTCCCCCCTTCCCCTGAGAATCTTCCATCTCTCGATCACCCTCAAGGTTGAGTCCCTTGACTCCTTGCAGTGGTTCACCCATGTATTAAGAGTACTCTGTTCTAGGACCAAGAGTGTCATATTCAACTTGATCAAGTTCCTTCCACTTGTCAAGCTTCGTGTTCCCCTCCATTCGGGCTTCCATCACCTTTCGCACCCAGAGGGACCCCCAAGAATGGACTGGATACAATGCCCAAGGGCTCTCCTACCGATGCGGGCCAACGCCCCCGAGGGTTTTGGAAAACAAATCGATAAAATCCCGCGTTGCGAATATGGTCAGTGGTCGATGCTCATTTGTTTGTCCTCATCTCAGGCTAACGCGACAGGATGTTGTGTTGCGAACTTGGTCAGCAGTAATCCTCTGTCGTCATGCCAGCCCCTTCAGTCTTTGAATGTTGGTTGCATGATTCACATCATTTTCCACCCCATCATGTCCAGGTGGAATCTCGATACTTTTGGCACTATCCCTCAGTGCATTTTTGCATGTCAGGGGGACAAAGATGCAATCTGGCGTCCTTCGGGGCTCCCATGGTCTGATTTCTAAGACCATAAACTAAGATCCATTCGGGACTACGTTCAACTTGATTCCCATCCTCATGGGATACGTAGGACCGCCGAGACGCCCTGTCTCCGGGTACAACCCATTCAGGAAACCAGTCTCTCCCCCTGTTTCCCCTCTATATAGGCCCCTCGGCCTAAGGTTTCCCTCTCCGAATGGCACACAATCTGATGTGGCATCATGTCTCTGTCAATTGTGTTTTACAACACTATGCACATTTCCCTCCTACCATCGTCTCTGCTACGTTTGCACTGCGTGACGATAAAATTCATGCTTGGTCCTATCATACGACCTTAAACTGTGATATTATCATCCTGGCTGCACGACGAAAAACGGAACTGCATTGTGGTAACCTCGTTGTAGAGGAAATCACGTTGGGTACTGGCCACGTGCCATGCCATTTGTCAACACCCATCACGGCTTGATCCTTGTGGCGACATCACGACCTACTATTCTAGGCCTGTCGCTTCACAAAAAAAACCATTCACCCTAAAGAACAAACAAGATATATCAAATTCAGCTTCTTTTAGTGCAAGGGCCACGCCCGCACTTCTCTTTTCCCCTGACACTGGTATCCTACCCTGTCACCATTTAGAACTACGTATGGCTTGATTCTCATCCCTATGAGATATGTAGGAGCGCCCGAGTACTTCCCCGCGGGCCCAACCTAACCTTTGTGTTCGGTCCCTCGACTCGAGCATTTCCCCAGAGAATGCATGGTAAGTAGGGCTTAGGTCCTCCTTCACGTCGGGTTTTGATGCCATGTGTCCCCTACTCCCTTTAAACATTTATGGTCTAAGGACCATCAAGAACTACGTAAGGCTTGATTCTCATCCCTATGAGATACGTAGGAGTGCCCAGGCACTTCCCCACGGGCCCAGCCTAACCTTTCAGGGTCCGAATTCTACAACCCTAAACTAAGATCTCCCCAAGGGAAAGAAATCTGCTCCCTCTCTCTAATACGTTTCGTTGTCGTATTCAGATGAGTTTCGACAAAGAACCCAAAGTGTGGGACTTTCATGCGAACATTCCCTTCGTCCCACGACCAAGCTTCATGAACTCGCTATTTGGATCCTCATCCTCTTCCACGTCCAGAAGGACCCCCGGACGACATGGATACTTGACTTAAGGGCTCTCCAGGAATGCTGGACCTAAGGTCCCTTCAATCGTTTCGGGCCAACGTCCCTACGGATATTTGACAACATCTGTGACACGGTCCCGTGTTTTGAACATGGTCAACGGTCGACCCTCATTTGTCTGTCTCCATTCTAGGCTAACGCGACAGGGTGCTGTGTTGCGAATACATCAGCAGTTATCCTCCATCGTCACGCCGCCATCATCGTGATCTGAATCTCAAGCACCATGATTCACACGTTTCCACTTCTTCATGGATACTTGGCGAGATGTGTACCAACAAGGTCAGGCTGCTCCTCGTCCTTCATGACGTTAAAATGAGCTTTCAGAACTACGTATGGCTTGATTTCCATCCTCGTGGGGTACGTAGGGACGCCCGACCGGGCCCAGCCCAATCCTCACTCTTGGCCCCTCGACCTGAAGAGTTTCCTCCGGGGGTACATGGTGTGATTTGGACTCCAAGTCCTCATTCGCGTCGGTTTCATATCTACCACGCCACACGCCTCCTTCCCTCTTATTCCACATCCTATCGTATGACGTTAAACTACAGGAATCTATGTGTCCTCAATGCATGACATTAAACTGCGGTTCTACCCTGAACAAGTTTAGGATGCCCCAAGATCCCACTGGGAAGTGACAGATCCCCCTCGCCAGAGAGGCCCTGTCTGAAAGAAGGAATGATCCATGATCAAACCAATGCACCTGTCTGGCATGCTCCCACCACGGTGGTGTAACTACCTAAGTGTTGGATTCTGTTCGGACAGACCATCACCCCATATTCCACGCTTTGTGTGCCCCTTATTCGGACCCTCGTCCCTTTTCATGTCTCACGGAACCCCCTAACGGCCTGGTCTCATGCCGCATCGGCTCACCTACTGTCCTGGGCCAACGTTCCGGAAGATGGGTCATATCTGGAAGGACCCCCTAAGAGTATGTATTTTTGACCTATGGTCCGCCAACTGTCCTGGGCCAACATCCCGAAGGATCAATCAACAACATTTGTGACATGGTCCCGTGTTTCGAACATGGTCAACGGTCGACCCTCATTTGTTGTCCCCATTTCAGGCGAATGCAGTAAGGATACCGTTTCTCCGCCACGGTTAACGGTTGTCCTTTATTGTCACGCTGCCTCCACAGTGTTCCGAATCTTGTGTATCGTGATTCACGCTTCCTGTTTCCATCTGTTTGGACCGATTTCAGCGCCCCTGGCGTTGCCCCGTTCGTGCATAAGAGCACGCTGAAGAAGAGGTAAGTCGGTTACCCTAGAAATTCCTTTGCCGATCAGGCCTCTCCCATCTTTCAGGAATCTGGACTGGTGATCCGAATCCCGGATTCCCGGAGCATGATCCCCACTCCTACGTTAGGTGGGATGAGAGGGCAATTATCTCCTGTTTCTCACATCGAGCTCGACCCACGTGGGCTTGGGGAATTGTCACCGAACGTCCTGCCAACATTGTAGGGATGTAACAAGGCAATTCAAACCGTGGAAATCGTGCGTGCTAAGGCATTCAAAGCAAAGAATAAAAAATTCTAAGCACGAAAGTACCAATAAAAGGTTTTTGGGATTGTTACAATACTCGGGGGTCGACTCCCCCCACGGACGGGTTGACCCCGTCAAAGGAGTGTTGTAGCTCCGCCACTCATTGGCTTGTGGCATCCAGAGCTTGCTGCCGCTGATTTAACTCTCGCTCCTCCGCAGCAGCGGTGGGGTGCAGTTTGTCAGTTCTGGACTTGGCCCTCTCCACGCCAGCTTGAACGGCAGCCATCTCTCCAGAGGTCTGCCTCATGTGCTCTTCTGCCTCTGCCAGCTGGGCCTTCAACCGTGAGACCAGCTCAGATTGTGCGTCAAGAGAGGCTAAAAGCTCATCTGCCCGGGTCTGCATCTGTTGAACCTCGCCTTCAGCCTCCTGGAGCTTCTTAATTCCGGTCGCTTTCCTCCGCTGCCAGCCCACGCTGAGCCCACGATCATGCTCCCAGATCTTCTCAGCCATAAGATCTCGGATGAGTGCATGAGGACGTTGGGCATCCACTCCCCCAGCACACAGTTCGCGCAAAAGCGAGCGGAGTCTATCCATTTCGGTCAGCCATTTCTGTTGGGGAGTGTCCTTGATAAAGCGCGTGATCAGCTTCCACGACCGGCGGCGGACTATGCTGCTGTCTTCCTCGTCAGAGGCCGTTTCGTCCCAGTCCGCGTGATTGGCAGGCTCGTACGCGGGATACGCCCACAGGAAATCCTTGGCTGGATCAGCATCCGGTGTTGAATCCAGTGCGACACCTGGCGCCGAAGCAGGCGCGACAGAACTGGGACCGACCGGTTGATCCTCTTCCTCAGAGTCCACCTCGATGACTTCGGGTACGGCCCTGCTGGTGGACCCGCCAGTGATAATGTGCGTCGCAGCTTGAGGAGATGAAGGGACTATTGCCACCATCACCGGCATGCCCCTAGGAGGGACGCCACCAGACATCCCGACCAGTCTTGCCGCAACGGCCCACGCCAGTCGAAGAACTGTACGACAGAGAGACATAAACGTTAGTTGGCATGGCCTACATGTGACAACGAGGAAACCGGTGGAGGAGACTTACGAAGATCGACCTCCGAGCGCTGCTCTTGAGCCGGTACTGACGGGACCCCGAGACGAGGCCCCCCGTATACTGTTGGAAGGTCTGGGGATTCCAGAGGAGCCACCTCGGGCCCCCTGGTCCCACCAGGCGCGGAACTGGACGCAGCCATAGGCGCGGGTTCTGAAGTTCCCGCATCATCACCCGCCAAGGAGTGAGAACGAGGCCTGCGAACAAGTTCCTCCTGCATGGCTCAAACATTGGTGAGAATTCCATAGGGATCCAAGAACAGATCGTAAGGAGAGAAGTTCGGAATGATACCTCGAGAGCCTCCGCAAAATCGTCGGATTCTCAGCCTCGGTCTCCGACCTCGCCCTCCTCCAGTGGGCTCCCTCCTCCAGCCTCATCCTCCCGAGAGGAGTCCTCTGATTCCTCCGCCAAGGGGAAGCGCTACCTCAGATCGGCAGCCGATAACTGTGGGGGGACCGTCTGATTCAACAGTACCCTCACCCGGTCCGTCATTGGGCGAGGGACGCCACTGGAGTGGACGTAATCCTCCATCTCTTCCAGGTACTGTTCTGCCTCCGCCGGAGACGCCATGAATCCAGCCCGAACTGGGATTATGCCTGGCAATTCCATCCCGAGGCGATTCAGGTGGGCCCATATCTCGGATGGGCTGAGTAATTGTCGGTTGACATCCCAAATGTCCCGAGCTTCCGGGAAGACGGCATCCTCTGCCATATCAATGTGACGCAGGCGCTTCCCCGGAGCCTGGGTGGATATCCTAAGAAATCCCCTCGGTGGCCGCCCCTCCGGATGACCCTGCTCTTCCAGAATCACTGGATCTACCGCTGCTGCCATACCCTCGACCGGTGCGGGTCTCGCCGCCATGGCAGCCCCGCTACCGCGAGCGGCCCTAGCTGCCCTCCGACCTCGACCTCGATATAGAGGAGGCCCACCATCACCAACCCGGATCGTTGGCTGCTTCAGCATCTCCCCTGGGTAAGCAGCCTCCCAACTGATGGCGTACTCCTTCACTAATCTGAAGGCGGCGGTGGATGGAGGCAATACAATCTGCATCTTTCCATCTTCTCGTGTGAACATGAGCCACAGTTGCCTCATCACACACGGGTGCTCCTCGTGATGCACCTCCCAGTAGACCTGCGGGGTCAGCTGCTGGAGGCAGCCGAACTGCCTCGCAAACCGATGTGGAGTGTACGGTTCACAGAGCAGCTCACGATCTATTCGCGCCACCAAAACTCCACCTCGGAAGGCCAGAAGGAAAGCCCGATGTTCTTCCGTTCCCCGTCCGTCATCAGTAAGCATCCCCATCGGCAACAGGAAGGGATGTAAATTGAACTCATCCACCCTCCACACCCGATTCATCACCATTGGAACGGCCAGTTTGAATGGGAATCTCCCGACCGCGTTCAGGATGGAGGGGCGGAAGTTCGATCCCGGCGGTGAAATGGGGTTTGGATACTCATAAATCCCCCTGATATGCGCTGAGATCCACCCGTACAGGAGGTGGAAGGGCCCTCATATCCTTGGCAGATTCTTGCCCTCGCTAATATGTCGTAGCATTCTGTACAGTTTGGTGAGCATCGGGATCCCCAGGTTGATCCGCTGCCCCATGGCCAACATCGACGTCATGATGAACGAGTTGGGTCGTACCCCCATGCTTGTATCCCTCACCGGTAGGATCCAGCCACAGATGAGAGCCGTGATGAACGCCGCCAGCTTGACTATCGGCTGTTGTTCAGTGCTGACGCTGAAACCCCAAGTTTTCCATTGGATGTCCTCCAATACCCGCCAATACGAGTGCCCCTTGCCCCGTTGGGCTGCCCTTGGACAAGTTCGAGGCCTTGGAGGGAACTCTCGATTCTCTGGGATATTCAGGAAGCATTTGAACCACCTCCTAAAGTGGACTTCCCTCACTGCCTCCTTGTCCTCTCCAGTGACAAGTGCCATCAGCGCCGACGCCAATCGCGGCATTTGCTCCGCATCTCCCCACGTGCTGACAAAAGGGAGGAATTCGTCATACATGGCCCCCAAGATCGGGACCCCAGAAATCTGGTGGACATCCCACAGGCTGATACCCACCTCCCTGTGATGCAGGTGAAAGGTGTTGGTCCTAGATGACCATCTACTCAGCAAATCCGGCATTAGATGCTTCGGTTGGTAAATGTGGAATTGGGAGGCCCATGCCGCCTCATACAACCCCACTCTCCTCAACTCGGCCCCGAACTCCTCGCATGAGGCGCCTACCCAGTAGGCCCAGGCCCAGTCATCAGTAAAGTTGCCGCCCTGGCGCAGGTCCCACTCATCGGACCATCCCTTCTTCGAATCATGCAAAGCTGCCTTCAGCATGGTACAATAGAGGGGAGGGGAAGTCTCCGGTTGTAGTGGCTTCCCATCAATATCGTTCACATGGTTGTAGAGACAGTCAGCGGTGACGGGTGTGAAGTCCTCCCGCGCATGACCATCGGCTGCCCTGAACCATTGGTGCTGGCATGGTGTGCTCCTGAACCAGCAAGCTGGTTCGTCCCTACTTGCCTTACGGATAAAGACGTCGTCCCTAAGCCCGAAGCCGTACAACGGCAGTTTCTTGCACTGAGGATAATCTTTCTGACCCTCCGAGAGCAGATCTGTCAAAGAAGTGTGGTCCGAGTGGCTCCGGATCATCTCCCCTAAGCTTGGACAGTTGGCCATCTCCTCTCGACGAGCATCATCTACAAGGACCCCCAAGACAGCTTCTTGATGGGCCATTTTAACTCTGGCCCTCAGAAAAGGATTCTTTCGGATGGATCGCGAAGCTCTACCGCGAAGCTCGACTGCGAAGCCGGATCACGAAGATCGGTCGTGAGACCAAGCCGCGAAGTCAGGCCAAGGCCGAAAAACAGAGGTTCGCTTGGCGCGGACGTAGAGTCGGAGACCCGCGGTTCGCCGTGAAGCTCGATTCGTGGAGGGCTATCACGGAGTACGCGGAGCTTCGCGAAGTCGAGAGCACAAAAAGACAAGGAAGGAACGTGAAGACAAAAGAGGCTGGACCCCCTATTTATAGGCGGCGACCCCGGAGCATCGCGGCGCGCCTCACCCACGCGAAGCATCGCGGCGCGTCCGGATCCGCGGCCCCGGAGAGCATCGCGGGGCCCCTTCGCGATGCTGCATCGCGAACCACCGACAATTTTGGCGATTTTCCCTCATACTTCGACCCTTCGCCCTCCGCGGCTCCAAGTCTGAGGGGGGGCATTTGTTGGCGCCAAAAATATGTCCTGAAAGAAAGGAATGAAAAAGACAACCGGCGCGCTGCCTCGCGAAGCACAGCCGCGAAGCCCCGTCGCGCAGCACCCACGCGAAGCGCCCCGACCATCGCGGCCTCGCGAAGCTCCGGAGACGGTAATGCTCCGTGAACACATTTGACGTTTGCGGGCCGCCGCGAAGCTCCTGAGGCGGTAATCCTCCGCGAACGCATTTGACGTTCGCGGGCCGCCGCGAAGCTCCAGAGGCGGTCCCCTCCGCAGCTGGCATTGATGTTCGCGCGCGGGCCGCGAAGAACCGGAGGCGGCGCGCGAGCCCAGCTTCGCGGTGCCCCTTCCCTATAAATACTGGACTCCCCCTGAGTCCCGAAGACGGACAATCTGACCTTTTGGCTTCTCCTCCCCCGAATCGCGAAGCACGCTTTGCCCCGGGAATCATGAGCTCCGCAAGGTACTTCTCCTTCGTGAGACTCCTCCGCATTGTCTCGTTTTGACCCCCTCTTCTGAGAGGGATGCCCTTCGCAAAGCTCAAGGGATTTCGTGAAGGAAGGGGATTCCCAAGGGAACCCGGGTAGTTGCGGAGCGTTTATGCTTCGCGAAACACCCAACCCATGCTAGTGATCCCTATGCCAAGGCAGGATCACTATACATTGCGAAGCACACTGCTTCGCAGGACCCTGCTTCGCGAGGCACCCCTTCCTCGCGAGGCAGTGCTCCGCGAACACTGTTCCACTTCGCGAAGCACCTCCCACTCACACCTATGCCCCATGCTAAGTCCAAGTAACTCCACTTCACGAAGTGCACTCCTTTGATTAGAAATTCCTCTTCCCGTGTGACCCTCCAGGTTCGCACGATGTGATTTCAAAGTCCCATGGACAATACCAACCGTAGCGTCGCTTCGCCTAATGCTTCTTCGCATAGGCACGCTAACGGCTATTGCTTCTTCGCAGAGCCACGCTAACGTGGACCCCTCGATGGTTCGTTCCATGACCCCCCTTAACCATGGCCTTACCGGTACCATCCCTTCCCCAAGGACCAGAGGGTACCGGTTATGTAAGTCGTAGGGGTGTGGAGTGAACCCACCTCATCCGAGTTGCAGGACGTTAAACTGCCAAGCACCACGTCCTCAACACATGACGTTAAACTGTGATCCGACCTTGTGCCCCTCGCGAAGGGTCCCCCCCAACTCGAACATTTTTTGCACCACTCGTCTCCACGGGAATGGAACTCTTCCTCACATGGAATGAGATCCTCCTTGTCGGAGTGGCGTATGTTCGTAAGATAAGGGAGACCCTACCCCCCCCCCCCCAACGGATGGCTGTACCTCTGCATCTCCGTACTTCCCCACTACCAAGGTCAGTGGAGGGCATGATAGGGGACGAGGCACCTCCCATAATTGGACCAAGGTCCATCTTTCCCGCGCTTTGTTGCGCCATGGGCCTCCATCCTGGAGTAAGTCCCAGCACCGTGGGCCGCCTAACGCGTAAGCCCCTATTCGCTTCTCACGGACGCTTCCTTCACGACATGATCGTCAGGTCCTTGCAACCTCTTGTTTCTCACACCGAGCATGACTCACATGGGCTTAGAGTGAGCACCAACCCTGACCCCCATCCTCCTGAACTACGAGGTCTTTGATCTATGTCAAGACATGGTACGTAGGAAGCCTCTATGAGGTTCAAGCCCACCCGTCATTTCACGTCGGGTCTCACCCCCGTCCAGCACGACGTTAAACTACATTCTGGTCCATTGGTAAGCCGTTGCGACCCATCCTAGAGAACTACGAGGTCTTTGATCCATGTCAAGGCATGGTACATAGGAAGCCTCTATGAGGTTCAAGCCCACCCGTCATTCACGTCGGGTCTCACCCCAGTCCAGTGGCAAGACGCTGCGACTCATCCCATTTGAACTACGAGGACTTTGATCCATGTCAAGGCATGGTACGTAGGAAGCCTCCATGAGGTTCAAGCCACATTGCTCGGTCGTTCATTCACGTCGAGTCTCACCCTCGTCTAGCATGACGTTAAACTGCATGCCTCCTTTTGTCCCGCATGACATTAAACTGTACACCCAATTCTAGTCCGACGGCAGACCGTTGTGACTAACCCGAACTATGAGGTCTTTGATCCATGTCAAGGGATGGTACGTAGGAAGCCTTCCCAAGGTTCAAGCCCACCACCCATCGGACCAAGGTCCACTTTCACGTCGGTTCACCGACAAAGCCCCATTTGAACTACGAGGTCTTTGATCTATGCCAAGGCATGGTACGTAGTAAGCCGTCCTGAGGTTCAAGCCCACCCATCATCCAATTCACGTCGTGTTCCACCTACGTCCAACACGACGTTAAACTACAATTCCAGTCCGACGGCAAGCCGCTGTGACTAACCCGAACTACGGGGACTTTGATTCATGTGAAGGCATGGTACGTAGGAAGCCTCCCCGAGGTTCAAGCTCAACTCCCATCGGATTAAGGTCCCTCACTTACGTCGATTCACCAACACCCACCGCCCGTCGTTTGTTCACGTCAGGGCTCACTATCATCCCGCATGACGTTAAACTGCATTACCCAATCCCGAACTACGAGGACTTTGATCCATGTCAAGGCATGGTACGTAGGAAACCTTCCCAAGGTTCAAGCCCACCACTAGTGGACCCACGGGTCTACTTTCACATCGGTACTCTGACGATGCTCATCGGGCCAAGGTCCACCTTCACGTCATTTTATCGACGTCATCCCGAACTACGCGGACTTTGATTCCCTGCCACGGGGATACGTAGGAAGCCTCGTCAAGGCTCAAGCCCAACTTCACTGTCGCCCCTGCGATGGTCCCATTTCACTCTCCTTCCACTCCATTCATCAACCTACCACCCATTCCGATTCTCGCCCGGACCGTCTTATCCTAGTGAGACTATGTCGATACGCTCTTCTTCACAGTCGCCCATGGGCTGGCCCCAGTATCGATATCCCTTCAAGGAGGATCCATCAATCCGATCTATCCTAGCTAATGCTCTGGTTGGGTTGATCCGTCTCCGCTGGACGTTAAACTTGCGGCATACCCTGTGTTGAGCACGGGAAGCTGAGGAAAACCTCAGATATGTGTCTATGACATATAATTCCCCGCGCTCGATGTGGGATGCCTCGGGCTTCCACGCCCTCGAGAAGCCTTGTGGTCAAGGATAACAGACAGACATGCCAGGTACCCCAGCATCCAGACACGCTACTGATGCCTCAATGTGACTACTCCCCTGACTGAAGGTTGCTGCTCTGACTGGACCCTTTGGAATGTCCCGAAAGAAGTAGTGTAATTAACCGGCGCCCATGGAAACATGGCACTGGGAAGAGTTTCACGAACTACGTATTAAATCTATGAGGGAGACCCGGAGTAGGTGACGAGTTCTGAGGAGGAATCCATAGGAGGAAGAACTGACATCCCATCATCCCGTTTCGATCAAGGAGCAGACGTCCCTGAATAAGGAGCGAATGTCGCCTGCCTTTAGAAAACGGGAATGCGGGGCAACAGAAGCACCGCGTGTCCTCCCCCACGGATGGATGGGCACGCGCCCCGGCGAAAGCGTCGGAAACATCACCTCATCCAAAGGGTTTTATAATAAAATCTTGACATTGTTTTTCAAATAATTCATTTAACATAATTAATAATTTAATACCAAAATCATATATCAATTCACCTTAAATAATAATTTTAGAAAAACTACTAAGAAATGAAAAAAAATCATGACTCTATATGGAACTTAGAAGGTTCCACTAATACTTGAACAATAGCCTACAAGGGGAAAATCCATTGATTATCTAAGACAAACACTTAGAACAAATTTCATGATTTTAATTCATTAAATAAAAAAGTGGAAATTCAATATGGCACACCCTTGGGGTGTTTTTTATTGATATTAACATCTTCCAACTACACAATAAGGGTCAACGGGTGTAATACTAGGTGTGATGATCAATTTAATATAAAGAAACAAATTATAAATCAATGTGTGGAAAAGTTTGGTGTGTGTCACAATGTTTCTATTTATAAAATCATGGGAAAATGAGTAAAAATTTATAGAGCACATACCTCATTCTTAGGATGTTTCACTCATCCAATATCGAGGTCTGATTTTCTCTAGTTTAGAAGAAATCTAAGAAATAGTCATTCGTCCTGAAAATATGGAAAAAGAGCTTGCACCATGATATCTTAGTCAAGATAAAACTAAACGAAGAATGACCAAAACGAATTCAAGAGCTTACCAAGAGGAATACAAAGTGACTGATGGCACTCAAATCAGATGAGGGATGGAGAAGGAATCAAGAATCCAAGGTTAGGTATAGGAGAGGATGAACCCATGGAGGAGAGGAGCTTCACGTGGCTTAAAGGTTGAGAGGAAAATAGGAAAATGTATTTTTAACCTCATTAAGTGAAAAATAGTCAATTTACCCCTAAAAACCATGTCACATGGTTTGGACAAACTATCCGCAAACTGTGTGGCACCCCCTACTTATGAAACCACCTCGTATGGTTTGTTCGGCATAATTAGCCTAACTTCACAAAAACCGTGTGATAAATAGTGATTAAGTACTACCTAATTGACACTATTCGTGCGAGATAGGTGCCATATTTGAACAACTTATATGCATCCCATGTGGGAAACATCTTCTCTCCCTCTACAGCTACATGGTTTGTAACTGGGGGCCACATTGTTTCAGACAAACTATGAACCCTATTCATCTCTTCCCATTTTCTATATTTCAATGTATGATGCTCCTGAAACTCACTAAGACCTCCAAGGAACATATCGAGCTTTTTCCTATATCTAAAAACAACACATAGAAGTGTTCCAACTCTTAGAATTATTTTCTGAATCTCATTTTTAAAAATAACATGTCCATTAAATGATAATATTCAAATTTCTTTAGATTGTAATCTATTTCCAAAACACAGGTAATTAAAACATCCCCACCTTAGAACTTTTCATCCCTAAGAAGCCATCTAGAATGAAAAAAACATCACCCAAACTACATGGGTCATGAAGCTTCATTCAAATAGTTTTGTTGCATTTTCAAACTCCCAACATACCTCTGAGATTAACTTTATCATATGGTAATTAAGCCATCAAAACCTGAGCCTACGCTCATTCTCCAACTAAGGCACTGAATAGGTGATTACCTAATCTCACTTAACTAAAGACACAATTGTTTCATAATCTCTTTGAAAATCAGACTCATGGAGCTCTCCTTTAACATTATAAAGGGTCCAATTCCTAACCATGGTTCCTATACTATTGGAATTTTCTTACAAATCATGCCTCTAAGCATTCTAAAGATGCTTCTCAAGTGATTTTGAAATGGTTAAATGGTCAAGTATTCATCGACCTCAAATTAAATATGATCTAGCTTTCTATGAAAACCCTCGTCTAACATATACATCACATGCCTCCTCCTGACGATGTTCCAAAAATGGTCCTTCATAGACCAAATTCCTTAAAACAAAAGGATTAACAAGTCAAGCCACCTACGACTGAACATTTCCAAAACACTCATCTTAGATGGCTAGTGTATTATGAGATGAACCATAGTGACTTATCCCAAGGCATCCCACATTTACTAGAATCACCTTCACCAAAGTTCATACCTAACTTCTAGTGATGTTCTCAGATCCAACCATCACTTGTCCATTTAAATTGATGTGCCTCAACATGCACAAAGGTGTAACCCAGATCCAACCCATTAGGAACATTACCCTTTAAGAACCACCTATGAGTATGATAAAAGTCTAAGATAACCTCAAATTAATTTTTTGGATTCTAGGATCTCATTAAAGGTAGTCCATACTCTATGTTAACAAGTCAGACATTAACACAAGGCCAATACATTCACTTCAAAGCATTAACTGATCCCTGAGTGGCATCTACCGAGCGGTCAAGTCAAAGGAAAAATGGTTGGAGTCTAAGGTTCCATCCAAGGTGCTCATACTTTTAAACACATTTGTAACTCTTGAATAACCAATCCTTAGATAAAATCATTCATCCAACATGCAACATAGATAAATACCACTTATCAAGCCCAAAAAAATTAAATATTAAACTTGGTGTAAGACCGACGCTCTCTTAGTGCATCAAAGAAGTCAATATAGGGAACATGATTTTATATAAAGAGTACACTAAGAGTATATGAATTGTTTCAAACCAACCATGAAAACAAAAAATAATAGTCAAACCACTGTTGGTCGACCTCATGAAAGAAGCTCGGCTTCACCTTTTGATGCATCGTCAACAGATCCATGATGCCTTCACCACACAAGGTATTCTGTGATCATTCAAGATTTACCAATTAAGTTCATCAAAGACCAACAGAGTTTATCAAGGGTTTCATACACAGACAACCACATCAACATCATTCTTCCAAGAAATCACTAACATGGTTCCAACTCACATGACTCAAGATCATTCAAACAAAATTGACCATTTCCAAATGGTCGTTTTTAGTTGTGTTCCTTATACCTATATGGTCACATTTACCAGATTAAACATGATTATCCCCACCTTAGGAGTTTCCTTGTCATCAAAAGGAGATATAGACCAACCACACACAAATTCACTAGGTCATTTTCACCTTAAAACACGAAAATTTAAGAATTTGGTATGAAAACCAAAACTGAACTGACCAGTGTGTTAAAAAACCAGATTCTATTGGAAAGTCATACCAATCATTGGGGATAAATTGATTCTTTTAAGTATTAGGACACTCTACTTTGGAGATGATTCTTTAATGTACTCAATAGCCTCTATCTCAATGATTCCACTGAACTCATCCAGTTTGTTACACTGCTTAGCAACTCAACAAGTATCGCATATATCAATGGTTACTATCCTGATATTTAGAAGAAAATTACATATCTTATATATTACCCGTAGGTTGTCCACCCTATGCATTCAAGTATTAGATAGATCACACAGAGAACTATATCAAATGCACATTATCCCATAAAACTGTGAAACAGATCGACAACCTATCAAGTCGACCAAGGAAAGAGAGACAAGGTCATGAGACCTGCAAATTGGCTGACTATGCCCTTGGCATGTCTAAACTATTGAAAACGAGCATTAATCAATGCTAATACCCATAATAAAGGTCAAGGATACAATTATCACCAATATAAACAAGGGTGTCATTGAAAACTAATAGTAATACTAGGGAAAAAGGAACTCAAACAACACCAAATGTTAGAAACTCACAGAAATTAGAAGGTAATTAATTTCTAAGGGTGTTACTTATCACTGGTCATCCCCTTACAGGATCATAATATTCAACCCATAATGAGGTCACATCAAATAGAAAAAACACTATTCTCAAGGGTCGATCACTAGTCTGTTTCTAAAAATGAGGAAGCCTATGTAAAATGCTTATGGTTTCATTCAAAGGAAAATCAAAGAGAAGAGTTTAGACTACCCTTACTCGGGGTTCTAAAAAAGGACACCATATAGGGTTCCATTTTTAAGTATTTACATTGATTCATATTAAATATTTAAATAGTAAAATTTTTAAAATTGAACATCAAGTACCATTTATAAAATATAACCACTTGGTACTTGATTTAACTAATACATCAAATAAAAATAGTAAAGCCTTATTAAACTTAATTTTTAAACATTAACCATTATATTTACATTCCAACATAAATTAGGCAATTTATCAAATAAGTTTCTTTTAAATAGATAATGTGACCTATGAGGGTCCCATTATGACATTCTGGGTTCATCAAATTGCAATTCAATAGAAATTTCTTAATTATTGAAGTTTAAAAATACCCATAGTGTGTAGTCTCATAAGGAACATGCCCCAACTTACTTAATTGAGTCCAATTTTGCATTTAGATATTCAACCAACACATTTGAGTTCAAGATTAAATATATTTCACATTAATAACCATTTTAAGATATACTAAAAGGTCACATATATATAAAGGCTTAGTCATATGGGTGGATATCTACCAATCCATAAAGTTCCCACACAGTTTACAGGTTGGCATTTGGCTCTCATTTAATCAAAATCAACACACTTTAACATTTTAACTTTATAAGCCTTTTCATTTTAACAAATCAAAAGTATGGTTTGATTACATGGGTTACCCTTTCCCAATTATAAGGTTCCCATACACCTTACAACTAAAAATTTCATCTCATCATAATCGCAACCATTTAACTCACCCAATGAACCAATTTTATAAAATCATCACTAGGAATGTTATAACAAATTGTAAACATAGAGAAGCATGTTATTAAACATAGAAGCATGGCATATAGACAAGGCATTCAAAATAAATCAGGCGGCATGGAATATAATCAACAAGGAATGATAAGAAATATCTAAACATGGTACAAAATAAATCATTTCATATAATAGTCATGCTAATAAAAAAATCATGGCATAACACCTAAGGAACACAATCAAAATTAGAAAGAAAATATAAAAATGAAACTACATGGAATGGAATATTCAGGACATGTGAATTTTTATGTGACTAAAATGATGCATGTAATGATTCGTCCTTTCTATACCAGGACAAGGGTAAAATTACATAATTCCATAAATCAATAAGTAGAGAAATGTGCACCATTCACTCAAGGTTAAATAAAAATTAACTTTAATAGAAAATAGCATGAACAACAATCCCAACCTTGGACACTTGATTAATTCCCCCTGGGTGGGGTGATCATTCCCAGACACAGCTATTTACCAAGAAATGATAAATACCTTATCTCTTGTTTTCTAGCACAAAACAATACAATAAAGGAAAAATAATCTCTAATGGAACTTTGTAATTTCCTGACCCAAATGAACACTAATAAAGTAGCCAGAAGAGTGGGTAAAATGTCCTCAAGCATGTCTCCTGTATTCGAGAGGCTAAAAACTAGTAGTGAGGGTCTCAGGAGGTGATAGTGTGGAGATTATACCCTCTAATTAGAGTATCACTAGGGTATAATCAAATATGAAACAATTGAAAACAACATAAGTAGGAAATAAATGAAGATAGAGTAGTGGAAGAATAATGTATTATCTGAATAAAAGTATATATGGCCAATGTCAATATATAAAATGAACTCATGTCTAAAATATGATACAAAATAAACACTAGACATTAATTAGGAAGTGATACAGTACAATTCATGAATAAGAAAAGAAATAAAAATAAAATCCCCAAGGGTGACCTCCATGAGAATCTCAGGCTCCGACTCGGTCATGTGCTCCTAACTCCTAGGTAAAGGCAAAGTGGCAAAAGAAAACATCCATGGTCCTACGAACATATGTTATACTCAGGTACCTCAGTGCAATGGCAGCCTGAGGAGGGTGTGAGATATAAATCTTAGTAGTTTTCCACCCATGGCTCCTATAAATAAATCCAGTATGTGTATAATGTAAAGTAGTTCATGTATAAATAATAATAAATAGTACTAAAATAAATAAACAACAGCCCACTCGGATTTCTAAACGGCACCTAGCGGGTCTACCTACTTCAAATCATAGCCAGAATAAGTGTCTAATCAAGAACTAATTATATATTAATAATATATATATATATATATATATATATATATATTAGTTATATAATTCATTCACCTATATGAAGCAAGTGTGTGTCAATGCTAAATGGCCAGAATACTAGTTTTTGGATGGATCGGGGCATAACTCAGTCATCCATTACCAGTCTAAATGAGCCTATAAGCTCATCAATAGGATACAAGCCCTATATTCCAAGAAGAGTGTGAGACGCCCTGAAACTCACTCGGGATGATGAGTGATCCACCATGGAAACACTCTAATCCTGAAACATGGTGCATAAAACTCAATTCCCATATAGAATCATTGGTGCGAGACTTTACGCTCCACGCCCAATGTAAGGGATCATGATTCCACCATTCTCAATATAAACCTTACTATTATTCCACAACCTATTTATAAGGCCTAATCAAATTTATAAAAAATCTCCATTAGGAAATACCTCTCACGCCTTACATTTTATAAGCCCGCAAAAATGAATCATCACATTTATAATATAATACATAAAGAAATACCTCTTTTCAATTTCATTATCCAAGTTCATTTCCATTATGACTTTACAATTCATATAAACATTTACAAAACATAATCAAATAGTCATGGCCTTACCAACCTTATAAACCATTGTAAGTAATCCATTTCATTAAACCATTTAATACAATTAAATCATGGAAGGAAAACTAACATGAAAATTCATTCCATTCTATATATTCCATTTAATTTAACAAAACAAGTCAATTCATTTATCAAGGTTGAAAGAGGAACTTCGAAGGCACAATGAGAAAATAGGAATTTACCTACTTGGTAAAATCCATTTACATGTCAATCCATTTATTTTATAAGATGGGCCAAGCACTTAGAAGGCACCTTGGTTCATTAAAAAAATTCATCAAAGAATGGAAACTCCATTTGAGGACAACAAGAGAAAACAAGTACAAACATGTCTCATCTCAACATAATAAAAAAAGTGTAAGGAACACTAAAAAATAAACCAAGAAAGTTTCCCTTAACTAACCATTAATTTTTAGCTTAAAAGATAGTACACCTCATATGAGGGGTTTTATTATAAAATCATGATATTGTTTATAAAAGAATTCATTTAACAGAATTAATAATTTAATACAAAAATCATATCTCAATTCAACTTAAAGATTCATTTTAGAAAAACTACCAATTAGGGAAAAAGGGTCATGGATCTACATAGAACTTAGAAGGTGTAACTAATAACTGAACAATAGCCTACAAGTGGGAAAACCCATTCATTATCTAATATGAATGCTTAAAAGGTATTTTAGGCTTTTAATTAATTCAATTAAAAAGGATAAATTCAATCTGGCACACCCATGGGGTTTCCATGATTGATATTAACATTTTCTAACTACACAACAAGGGTTTATGGGTTTAATACAAGGTGCATTGATCAATTTAATATGAAGAAACCAAGTATAAAGAAATGCTCGGCAATGACCAACATGCATCTCAATGGAACTATTTATAAAACAATGGGAAAATGAGGAAAATTTTATATACCACCTACCTCATGCTTAGGACGTTCCACTCATCCAATATCAAGGTCTGGTTGACTATTATTTGGAAGAAATCTAAGAAACAAACATCTATCCTAAAAATGGGGCAAAAGAGCTTACACCTAGATAAATTATTCAAGAGAAAACTAAACTAATAATGGACAAAAAGGAGTTGATATATTATTGAGAGGAATCTGTAGGGGTTGAAGGTTCTTGAATCATATGAAAGATAGAGAAGGAATCAATAAGCCTAGGTTAGGCTTGGGAAAGGAATAACCCATGGAGGAGAGAAGCTTCACATGGCTGCCAGGAAAAGAGGAAAAAAAGAAAATTATGTTTTAACATCATTAAGGGTAAAATATTCATTTTAATCCAAAAAACCAAGTCATATGGTTTGGCTACATTGCTCAACCAAATTGTGTGCCCACCACGTGGCACCCCCTACTTAAGAAACCACCTCACATTGTTTGTTCCGTGTGGTTAGCCTAATAGTTCACAAATTATGTGATGAATAGTGCTTAGGTACTTCCTAATTGGCACTAATCGTGCAGTCTAGGTGCACGAGTTGGACAATTTTTGTGCATCCCGTGCAGGGCACATCTTTACCCCCTCTATAGCAACACGATTTTCTGATGGGGCCGTAGGGTTTCAGATAAACCGTTCACCCTATTCATCTATTCCCGCTTTCTAGGTTTTAGATTAAGATGCTCCCAAAACTCACTAAAACCTCTGAGGAACCTATCCTGCCTCTTACCAAGTCTAAAAACTACACATATAAGTGCTCCAACTCTCGAAATTATGTTCGGAAGCTTGGTTTTAAAAACATCATGTCTAGTAAATGCCAAAATTCAAATTCCTTTGGTTTTTTGTCCAGTTCCAAAACATGGGTTGTTACATGCATAAACAATACCCTAGAACAATATCTTCACGCTAAACAAGTAACTATATATATGTAAATACTAATAAAACATATATAAAACATATATAAAGGTATAAACAATCATTAAATAGGGATATGTGGTTATGATTATCACTTTGTTCATTTAAATTTTAGTTCATTAAACCCTAGTTAACTACACTTTACTAGATTATACCTCAGTTTTCATTTACCCAATGTAAGATTTATCTTTCCTCCTTTTGGAAATGAAAAATATAAAAATACATTGAAACCCATGTTATTAATACTTACAAATTGGGTTAAATACAATCCCAACTTACTATTTTATTATAAAAGGTGTGGTAAACACATCTAAAATTAAATCTTTTAAAGAGAAATAGATGAGTGTCTTTAGTTCGTATCCTTAATAAATCATATTTGAATAAATAAAGTCTGCCCCATTACCATTCCAAATTTATTTAAAATTAGGGTCTCCAAAATTAAAATTTATTTTCAAGGAGGAAATAACATTCGTTCTTTCATAGATTAAAAACAAGTTATGTAACCCACTTTTTTTAAAAATAGATTTTCATGGGTAAAATGTTATTAAAGGTTTTATGTATAGTGAAATTAGTGGGTGGGTGCCTAATTTTGGTTTTTCATATATTTTAATGGATAAATCTGAAGAAATTGAAAAATGTAACACCGTAATCATTTAGAGATGATCTTTTACATTTAATTTATAATTAATTTAAAACATGAGTAGCCTCAAATATAATGATTTGGTTAACCATTTTTTGTTTCTGATCTTGTGTTATTTTCATTACAATGGATAATCCATGTAATTATTACTCTAAGTGTGTCCAAACATTCTCCATAAATCATTGAAAAAAAACTTTTCATTTTGAGTGTTAGTGCAAAGTAACCTAATGCTTCGTATCATTAATCATTTATTACAATAAGTAATTCTCTTGTTTTCTTTATTCTCTTAAGAGTGATGATGGGATGATTTTATCTATAGGTCTTGAGATAATTATAAATAGATTTTCATTATGAACAATAATCTTCTTCCTTTAAAATGATATTACTGAGATTTTATACTTATGGTTAACCAATTAACAATTACCCAAAGTCCTTTTATCAAATTGTTTATTCTAAGAAATCCCCATGTTAAATAAAAATAATAATATTATTATTATATAAAATTACATGAATTTATTTAAATATCATTTCATAAAAAAATAATTGATATTTATTTAAATGATATTAAATCAATATATCATTTTATTCTAGCCATTAACTTAAACCATTAATCCTCCCATGGAATTATTCAAACCTAGAACAATAAAATATTTAGTAAAATAAATATAATTATTTTTATAAATAAATAAATATAGTATTCACTAAACACACAAAAAATATTTATTTAAATATTCACTTGTAAATCTTCTAACCCACACTTTTAGATTTGGTATACCAAAATGATTTGTATTTTTTATAAAAGTGGAAACTAAAAAATACAAAGAACATTTTAAATTCTAGAAACTTTTTTAGTCTAGATTTTAGAGAATTATAAAAATATATTACCATTATCAAATCTGCACAGAAAATTATACAGCTTCTTTCACGAGCATTGTCTCCTTATATGAAACAAAAACCAATATAAATTATACTAAACCTATGAAAAATAATTTAAATCATAGGGTAAGAATTAAATTTATCATTAAGGGGTTTTAAAAATCATTTGGAAATAATTTTCTTTTAAAACTATAAATCTCTTTGGAAACATTTATCAAATAAATCATTTGATAAAATTTATACTTATAAAATGGATTTCAAACATTGAAATATTTTCTAAATGTCCTTAAATAGTGTATATTACTTTGAAAACCATATAATTTCCAAATAATAATTCTTTTGAAAAACTTATTTAGATTTATCTATTTTGAAAATAATAACTTTTATGGATTATTTATGATACTTAGCAGGTCATAAGAAAACCATAAGGCCACCTAGCCATATCACATGTGAGACGACATCCCCTTGAGGTCATGGGTTTACTCTACATACCATAACTTATCATTCGATACTCTAGTTCCATAATTTAAGAAAACATTTTAAATGTCCCTTCCTTTCCCACTCATAATCCAAAAACATTTCAAACCCATACATAAATTTTTTCATATAATAAAATAATCTTAAAAAATTATTTACATGGAACAATATATTTTTTAATAATTAAAAACAACTAAGAGAAATCCATACATATAAATAATTTCTCTTACTTAAAATAAATAAATATAACTTCTAAATAAATTAAAATAATTATTGAATTAAAGTGCATGAAGTTTACAAAATAACTTAGATGATGCCCATATATAATCTTATGAATGACATGGACATGTAAAAACAATTCAAACATAAAATGATAACTTTTATAATTTAAAAATTGTTGTAAATTAATAGTACATATAAAACAATAACCTATATAGAATACATAAAATGATAACTTCTCTCATAGAAATTGTCTATAAAAAATAATTTAAAGTTAATAATAAGAAAACATGGTTTTGTTATTGTTTTAAGAAATCTTATTTAAGATCATGAAATAATTCTTTTTAACATTGATTCTCAGTATAATATATATAGAGAGAGAGAGAGTTATTTGAAAACTAGTGGAGGAGGATCTCACTCACATTGCATCAAATAACCTGGTGTCTATGGAGGTGGCAGTGGATAATGATGTAGCATTGCCAGGCAGCAATGTGTTAACCCCTATTGACATCAATCAGCCTTACTTGAGGGCTGCAACCTCGGAGGGGGGAGGAACTGATTGCTTCAAGGGTCTGAGAGAGGCCCCTAGGGAGGGGGGAGATATTTCCAATGGTGAGAAAGAGAATGAGAGGGAGGTGCTCAAGGCCTCGTATAGTGAAATGGTTCGGGGAGAATGGAAAGGAACATCTGATAATGGGAATGGTAATATGGGAACCGGAACTGATACAAAAAAGAAGAAACCTAGAAAAGACTACTCCAATATGCCGAAGACGGTGTCTACGAGGTCCTCTACCAAAAATGGAAAAGGGAAGGAAGTAAACACAAAGAAGGGACAAAATAAGGCATTGTCTAGGACATCTCTGTCTGAAAGGGAGTTATGTCTTAGGGAGCAATACATCAATATGCTCAACCAATATGCTCCATCTGAGTGGGAATCAGTAGATCCAGATGACTTGGATGGTGTTGATGATGGGGAATTTGATGTCTTTTGAGTGGCATTGTTGTTGGGGGTGACTTCTCTTTCTTTCCTATGTACTTTGTACTGCTTTTTTCTTTTTTTTAATAAAATTGGGACCGGGCATTCGGCCTGGGCCTGCATCTTTTTGGTAAATAGATGATTGGATTTCAAATACTTACCTTAGAAGGGTTATTATTTAAAACAAAGTTGGAAAAAATAGGCATTTTTTCATAAACTTTGACCTGATGGAAATTTTGAAAAACTAACATCCTTATATTATAGAATTTGAAAGTATATATATATATATACATATATATACATATATATACATATATATATACTTGTTAATAAAACACATCCCTTACCTTAAATGAGGATGAACCCAAATTTGTTGGCTTATAGACACAGAGAAAAATAAAAGATAGAATAGATTTAGTAAAAGCGTTGAATATTCTTGGTGTGTATAGAAAATGCGGGTTATATATAACACTTATAGAATATATTTTGTTTTTATCAATATGTTTTTTGTGAGAAAATCGTGATATTGGGTACATGTTTTTGAAAAGTCATTCGAGGAGATAGATTTATAAGGCCAAGTGTTCGGTTATATTTTCTTGATAATATATGTATATATATATATTTCACATTTCTATATTTGAAAATAAGAAAATAGGGTATAAAAATTTGACAAAGTAGAATAAAAATGATGTTCGTTGTTCTTCAAATTACACTTGTTTTGATTATATGAAATGATAGGAAATGTATATGTATATATATATATATATATATTTCTTCTTTTAGAAGTTGAGGGAGGAAAAATAAAAAAAAGTAGTAGAAATTGAGTCAATGGTTTGGTTCATATTTTAATCACACCACTTGGTGGATTCAGCGAAGATCTGGAAATGTGTTGAAGCATACAACAATAGTGGTTAATAAAATGAGCATAGTAGGTTAAGGTTTGTTGGTTTTTAGATGCATGGGGAAGAGGTTCAATGAATAAGATGATTGATAAAAAGGGTGAACAGCACAGATGAGTCTGATCTCGAATGGGTGGCCATGATTAAATCATGGGGTTTTAAAACACATCCCACATCAAAACAAGTTTTATTTTGGAAATAGATTATAATACAAGTTACGGCTATCACTACCCAAAAACACAAGCACAAATGGAAAGGATCCATGAACATGGGCTCCTATGGGTTATTAGGCCACACTATACACCCATTGAGTGAACCCTACACATAGGTCTGCACCTAACCCTGGTGGGAACTATGCCTAAGCCTGCTGGTTTACACAGTACTCTATACCTGAGTACGCAAACTCACTGAAGGCTTGGCCAATTCCCATCTAATCAGTGGTTTCACTGCTTCCTTTGGGGGTGGGTAATTACAAATTTTTTTGTTAAGTAAAATTTTCTATACAAAAACAAAGAAAAAAATTATCAAAGTAACATTGTTTTTTTATTATTATTTATTTTTAAACATTTTCATTAGGTTGCATATATTACTATTTTTATAATTATAATTTTAAACTATATATTAAATTTATTTAATTTTATACTTATTAAATCTATATGAAAATTTTTTAAATGTTTTACTTATTATTGAAACATTTTCATTAATTGATATCATTTTAAATATTATATTATTATCATATCTTGCCATTTTAAATTTTTACTTTAAGAAACCTAATGGATATTAAAACCCCAATGATTATTTTTTTCTAATGGTCAAAAATAAGACTTATAAATACCTAGGTATAAAATAATTTGAAAAACACATCAAAACCTTTCAAAGTTATTTTCTTGTTTCCATAATGGTGCACTACTTCCCTCTTGTTCTCGGTATTTTTTTTATTCTTATCACTATCAATTTTCTAATTATGGAATATTTAGTGGAAGTGGGATACACATTTGACATTATTATATTGATATTAGGTGTTATTGTTGTGTTTATAACACTTATTGTGAGCTTACTTAATTATCCAAGGTTTCTGGTTTTGTAAAAATTTAATGAAATTAGGGATTTATTAAAAAAATATTCTTTGTTTGTTCTAAAATTTTGAATTCTTTTATATTGACTTCATTTAAAAAAATACATCATAGATCTAGTATGTCACATTATTTCCCCCTTAATTGAATTGTGCCCTCATAATTCATCTGTACACACACCCTACTTCTTCTTTCAAACTTCAACCTTGGTGTTCTTGATCAAACAACTTTATTATTATTACTTATTACCAATATTTAATTGTAACACTCAATTCTTACCTTTTACATAATCTCGAATGTTGGTAATTCTCATGAAAAAGTGGGTTTATACCAATCAAACCAATCCTCATGGAAGTTTTAAGTTCTTTGACTTCTTTTTCTCATACATTTATTTATTAATTAGGGTCAAACTCATGTAAACATTGATAAGAAGTTGAGATAGATTTATGAGGGGTATAAAGTTTAGAGACATCCGAGTGGAATTTATTTCTATAGATTAATATATCCGACTCATATTCTAATATTTCAAAGTCTTTCAATCTTCTATATAAACTAAAATTCAAACCATTACACAAAGAGGTTGTGCATAGGTCACCCTCTTCTGCAACTTCCATAAATTCCACTAAAAACTCAAGCTGGTTAGATAGGGTAAAAATTTTGAAGAATCCCTCATAATATTTTCCTTATCATTTATAATATGGAAGTTTTGTATACACAATGAAATAATATAAAAAATCTCATGCTCAAAATAATTTTATTATAATAGGTGTTTTAGATATCTTTTAAATGAGTCTACAAAAGAGTCAAATGTTTTTAAAGGGATTGAAATCATTTGAGCGGGATTTTATAATTATATTTTCAAGTAATTAATCTAAAAGATACTAATGGGTTGTTTGTGTTCTTCTGCATTCCATCTGAAAATATTAAGGAAAAATAATTTTACATAGGAGGTATCCTTAAATTATTAATTTTTTATACTTTTCAAAAAAAAATCTAGACTTTTTCTATGTTACCAACTGTAAATCCCCAAACCTGCACTTCTAGATTCAGTACATAAAAATATTGTGTATTTTTTTATAAAATAGACAACTGAAAAATACTTAGATCATTTTCCATTCTAGGACCTTTTCCAGTCTAGGTTTTAGAGAATTATAAAAATACATTACAATTATCAAATCATCACAAAAATTTATATAGTTTCCTTCACTAGCAATCCTCTTTATGTAAAAACACCAATATAAATTCTACTAAACTAGTGAAAAAAAATTAAAACATAGGGTGAGAATTAAATAGTTGAGTAAGGGGTTTGAAAAATCATTTGGAAATACTTTTATTTTAAAACAATAAATATATTCGGAAACATTTATCAAATAAATCATTTGATAAAATCAATACTTATAAAATGGTTTTAAATTATTGAAACATTTTCTAAATATCCTTAAATAGTTTATATTACATTTAAAACCTTATAATTTAAAAATAATTATTATTTTTAAATACTTATTTGGATTTATCCATTTTGAAAATAGTAACTTTTATGGATTATTTATGATACTAAGTAGGCCATAAAAACCATAAGGTTGCATAGCCATATCACATGTGGGACATTATCCCCTTGAGGTCATGGGTTTACACCTTATACCATAACTTATCATTCGATATTCTAGTTCCATAATTTAAGAAAACATTTTAAATAGTCCTAAATTTCTCACTTATAGCCCAAAAACAATTCAAAAAACATACATAAAATATTTTCATAGAAGAAAATAATCTTACAAATTTATTTACATGGAACAATCTATTTTTTTAAAAATTAAAAAAAACTAGGAGAAAACAATACTTATATAGAATTTTATTATTTAAAATACATAAATATAGTTGATTAATAAATTAAACTAATGGTTTAATTAAATTGTATATAATTTCAATAATATTGTTTCTGATGCTTTCATAAGGGAATAGAGCTTGTGCATACTATTGTTTGCTGACGGTGCATTATTACCCTACATTCCCACTTTCCAAATGTAGGCGGCATTCATCAATTATTCAGATATATTTTCTCCTTGATCAAAATGGGATGATATAATTTTAGTAACTCCTATAGATTCCTCCTCAGAATGCATCACCTAGTCCAAGTCTCCCTCATAGATTATTTCGTTGTTATTGAAACTCCTTCTTTGTGCCATCTCTTCGTGGATATTGGTTAATTACACTACTTCTATATGTACATTCCAAGGGGTTAAGTCAGGAAGCAACCTTTGGTCATAATATTAGTCATGTTGGAAATCTCCAGCATGTATAGGCACTAGAACATTGTAACACCTATATTCTTACCCATACAAGGGCTTCTCAAGGGCGTAGAAACTTGAGGCATCCCACATTGATTACGGAGTATTTTATTCCAGAGGCATGTCTTTCGAGGTTTCCCTTATGCATCTAATGTATAACATGGGGTAGGCTATGGTTTTAACATCTAGTGGAGATGGAGAATCATGAGTTTAATGTATTGTGGATACAAAATGGACTAATCATAATACGTTTGATGGTGGATCAGATGGGTATATCCCTATGAGCTAGTACCATGAAGGTTTACTAAATGGATGGATCAGAACACCCTATGAGGATGGACCTGAGAGTGGTGTGTCCCATAAAGAGAAGATGTCACACTATGAAGGGGTATTTATCTAGGAGGGAGGCACCAAAGTTTACAAGATGGATGATTCAGGATTCCTAATGAGAGTGGACCCTAGGTAGTGTTTCCCTTAAAGGGAATGTTTCATGCTCTAAAAGATGATTTGTAGACCACTGAGGGTGGATCGAGGAGGTATACCCTAATGAGGGGGACACCAAGTTTTACCAATGGTTAGGATTTAACCTCTAAAAGGCTTCCTACATACCCTATTTATAAGATAGAGATCAAAACCCATGTAGTTTGTTGGATGGAGTGGGGCTTACGCACTGTGACTACCCTTCATAGGAGGATTTATCTTGGTTGGATTGTGTGGAGATTACACACTGAGAATACCCTAATGCTTCTAGGAGTATAAATTATGTGGATTGGGATTACAAACTGACATGGCCTAGGTGGATGTCATGATCTCATTGAGATGTTGTGGCCTGAGTAAGAATCGGGGTAGATATTAAGGAAGTGTTGGAATGGAATGGATAGAATAAATTGAGTGTGAGGGGTGATGGGATTGTACCTTGAGGATGATTCCTAGATATCCCTCTTAGTTGGTAATCAAAGTACACAAAGTTTTTATGGGTCTTCAATACCTAAGGAGGTGGCCCGGATAGAAATTGGGCATGTGGTAGGGACTTATGTGCTGGAGCTACCTGCCTTGGATAAGGGCGGATGAAGTGATCCCACCAGGTGAAATGTGAGGTGATGGATGAAGGGTTGATGGTGAATGGATCAAAACAACCTAGGAAGGTGGATCATGGGGATTTGTTCCATAAAGGTAATATGTCACATCAAGAGCGTACATCCTAAGGAGGTGGCACCAGATTTTACCGTTAATTAGAATTGAACCTCATGGTGGCTTCCTACATACCCTTCTTTGAAGACATGTATCAAAACATGTGTAGTTTATATGATATTATGTGGGTATTATTCATGAAAGTTTCCTGTAATAAGTTTTTCATAGTCAATAATAACCTCTAATCCCACATGATTCATGCTCGGTGTGAAAAACAAGAGGAAGTAGTAGACCAGATGGTCATGTCGTGAAAGATGCTTCGGTGAGGGATGGAGTGGAGTTTATGAATGAAATTAGCCTGAGGAGGATGTCTTTCTATATAATGAGGATCTCATTCCATCTGAGTAATATCTCATTCCATGTCATTGATTCATAGATCAGCCTATCAAAGGTGTATCGGGGCTTACATGGAGACAACCGGAGGTGCACATGGAGACAAAGCCCAAAGGGAGAGGGATAGTAGATTGAGAAGGAGGGAAGTTAAAGGTTCTAGGTTCCCATCCCTCTCTAATCCTTATATACTTTCCAAAAATGTTTAAATAATATTTTAACATCATTTTTTGAGGATTTTGGTGCCAGGAAGTTTAATGTTCTATAGCTTAGACATGGGGGAACTCACTCCCTACCCCTTTGACTTACATAAATGATACCCACAGACTCTTGGGGAAGGGAAGGCATCATCAATGCTTGATGGGAGTGAATATTATTAGTGGAAAATATTGGGGTCCATGTTAAAATTCCTATGTAGAAAAGATAGAGTAATTAGCATACCTATGTTGACAAGAAAGAGGTGGGGAAACATAATAATGAACACTGCATGAGGGACCAAGAAATCACTATGTGTGGGCCTGGGGGCCGCATGGAGGGGGTGCACACAAGATGTGGGAGTTCCAAGAAAAATGAGTTCAAACATGGTGATTTAGAGTAAAGTAAACCCATGGAGCTTAAGGGAAGGGGTGCGCACCAGATTTGAGGATAGCATGCAAAAGATAGGGGCTTGAGTGAAAGACGGGTGTGTATAAGGGTAGATGGTGCACACAAGAGAAGTATTTTTACACTCTTTACTTAATCTAAAAGTAAAAGGGAGAGGGTCAAAAACCAGTGGTCCCATATATAGGGGAAACTATAGGTGACCTTTTGTGCAAGATCTTGAAACTTGAGTGGTTCATGGTTTTCACACTATCGTGGAAGAGGCGGTCTTGAACGTGGAGGAGCAACGGTTTGATTTCTATATAATTACCCTGAAGGAATGGGGAACTCACTATATATAGGAAAAATTATTGGTAGTGGTGCATAATATTCGTGGCACAGAAGCGATTTTTTTATATCGCATTGGGAGTGTAAGCTTGTCATGTGCAGGCCATCCTTTTTCATGTTGGAATTTCCACTTTCGCACATCTTCGTTGGTTGTTTTCATGTGGTTGGGGATGAAGAATGAATTGTGACATCGCATAAGGCGTGTAAGGTTCTTATGTGAGAATTTCAATCTTACAAGAATCCCTATAATATTTTACATGACCCCCTTGACCTTATTTTAATGTTCCACTAAGTCAAATGGTGTCTTTGGGTTTTTTAAAGATGATCGTTTGTGGCCTCAAGAAGGATTTAGCACCAATAAATCCTATCTTTGGAATCTGAACTAAAATGGGACTAGAAGGTTGGGTTCTTAGGTAAATAACAAAAATAATAGTGCATTTAGAGATGTGCACACAAAATAAAAATACCATCTCATAAGGTACTTTGCGCGCCTACAAAAGACCCAGTCAGCACCTATAAATATGTGGGGTCCCTATGTATAGTACTTTGACTTTCCATAAAATCATTGATTTTTCTCTCATGTGCATAAGTTTCTAAATCCTGTGTGTAAAACCATATCTTAGTCATGTTTTATGTTTTACTGTTAAATTTTTGTGCATATTGGACTTGGATGGAATTTTTCCATGACTGTCGACCAACCTTAATCACAGGACACACTTTTACACACTATCCCTCAATCTTTCGTGCCTTGACCTTAGTGTTTTAAAAACTCAATCGACATGGATAGTCAACAAACTACTACTAAGAGGGAAGATTCCATTACTTTTCATAGGGAATAGATGGTCAGGAACCCTAAAATACTTCAATATAGTAGAGTCCTATCAGAAAATCAGATGCCCTTGGGAATGCTGACGCAGGCTCAGAAAGATTATCTTCTAAGAGATAATCTCCCATTGTGGAACTTTCGGAGACCACACTACAAAATAAACAGTGTTTAGCGGCGGTTTTGTGGCGGCGGTTCACAAAACCGCCGCTAAACGTTTTCCGAAATACGTTTCGCGGCGGTTTTTAATAAACCGCCGCTAAACCTTTGTTTTTTTTAAAAAACCCCGACCCTTCCCTACCCCGACCCCATTTCCCTGCAACCCTCGCCCGCAGCCCCCTTCCTGCAACCCTCGCCCGCAGCCCCCCACGACCCCCGGTGATCCCGCGACCTCCTCCGGCGACCCCGCGACCTCCTCCGGCGACCCCGCGACCTCCTCCGGCGGTGCCTGCGACCGGCAACCCACGACCCCCTTCTCCCGAGGACCTTTCTTACTTCGACCTCAGCCCCAAAGTGAGTTTTATGGATGTTCATATGTTGTTTAACCATATTATGGGTGTTATTATCATGTAATTCTCATTTTTAGACGTTTATGCATTCTCACATCATGGTATGTTTAAAAGCTGATATGTTTTTTTGGTTTTCATTCCTGATGCTAATGGTTTTAGTGTATCCTCTTAGAAAATGGAGGAAATAGTGAATGAAAATTTTTGAAATGGTCAGTGATGTTTTTGAATGACTTATATCTGGTTAGTTTGTAAAAAGTATCAGTGTTTTCTAGACAACACATCATTGAAATGACATACTGATTAATAAACTGCTAGATGAATTGACTGCTGAATTGGAACTCATTTGGTTATTCTTAATTAATTATATAATTCCCTAGTAGCGATGCATCGTGTTCAGAACGAGACTATGTGTCAACTGGTGAAATTGAGCTTCTTTAAAAGTGTCAAAAATAGCTAGTTTGTTTGGTCTTAACATGCATGGTTGGGTGAAGTTGGTTATAATCAATATAGAGAACATCATCTTGTGCTTGGATGGGTTGTTTTAATGGCGAGAATCGATGTGTACTGGATTTAAAATATTTCCATGTTTGTATTGTGACATGAAAACATAAGTGAAATTTTTAGCTCGGGACATCACTAGAAGTTGGGTATGAGTTCCAGTGGATAACTTTGATGTAAAAATATTGTACCGGAGGAGGCGGCATCACATTTCTAGATGAAATGTGTTTTCTATTTATGATGAATGTTTTTTTTAAATTATCATCTAGCTATGGATCAACATATTTCTTATCTCTTCATTAATTTCTATCATTGAGGAACTTTTTCATGGAACACTGTTAAGTTGATGTGAGTAGAGTGTGAATCAACCATGTTTTTTTATAAAAAGTAGTATTAACAAATCTAAATGAGGTTGATTTGAAATAGACCATTACATATTTTATATAACCATTCCAAAGGCATATTTGTAATTCTAAAAGGGTTTGTTGATTAGAATGTTCTAATAGTAGAGATACTGTGAATCAGAATTGGAATTTAAATACTAGTTCTTATGTTAAGAAGAAACAAAGGTTGAATTATTAATGATAGTATTAAATGATCAAATCTTCCGTTTTAAATAATTGGTAATGCATAGTCTCTATGTTTCAGTTAGGAATACGAGATTTTTATTGATTTTTAATTTCTCATGTATCGTATGCCTAGGGTATTCTTTGTGGAGGGTTGTGCATCTGGATGTACAACATGCCTATTTGAATAAATATTTATCACATAAGTATGTAGGATTTTTTGCCATCTATTCCTCAAGGATTCTCAGGGACCATAATTTTTAAGGCGGAGAGATTGTACCATCCTGTGTTTTTTACTAGTTCAAAATTTTCAAGAGTTTTTTATCATTTAATTTGGCAGGAAATACGTATCCTAAATTGAGATTCATAATGTAAATAAAAACCATTGAACACATAAAAATTCATTTTTTGAGGTTTATGTCTATTATAGTATAATATAATGAATCTAATTCCCTAATTTCATTGTCCATTGTATATTAAATTAGAATCATTGATGGTTTTAGGCCTCAAATTTTTACCACAACTTAAGTGTGCATTCCTTGAATTCTTTTATGTAACCAATTATTTTCTAAAAAAAATCATGCGGAGGTGTGCTATCTTATAAAATGAAAACATGCTGATTAATGAAATTTTAATGGGAATATCACTCCAATATGTTATTCCATAATGACCAAACAATCAATTAAGTGGGGTTTTAATACCTTTTATTGAAGGAACTAAATAATTTTTTGTGTCACGAATGATAGCATGGCCTAAATTATACAATGTTCATATAGTGTGTTTACTATTTATGAATGTTCACCTGGACCCTAATACTTTATTATGTACATGGAAATATAGGCAAGTGGAATGATATTGGAATGGAAATATAGGCAAGTGGAATGATATTGGAATGGAAATTTAATTTCCATTCACTATTATTAATATTATTCAAATTATTATAATTGAAATACTTAAGTACATTGACCTTATTATTTTATAATTGAAAAGTAACATGGAAATGGGCATCTAACATATGCATGACTTGTGATGTGGAATGCTTTTAAACATGACAATTCTTATATTTGTTGGAATTAAATTATCAAATTAGTTATGTATTCCTTGAGATATACTTTGGTTCCACATATTGAACTCCATGAATGGACTCATAGGTTACTTGATTTATGAATACCCCAATAGTGATACTTTGATTCTTTTATAAAATGCCCTATACTGGAAAATGAGGCATATTACATATCTACCAAGGAGTGATCCTGATTCTCTGGATGAGTGACCTTCTTTAGGGATAGATTTTTATACCATTCCACAAGAGACAATCAGACCCCTACATGATATACATGGGAAGATCTCAAAAGTTCAGGCTTTACACCATGCCGAAAGTGATACAAAGGCTTCATCATATGGATCACCTTTGATGGACGCTTACAATGATGTGTATTTTTTGTTATCCTAGAAAGATAAATAGGATCCTTTTTATGGATCACATTATATGGGCTCATGATTAAATGAATTATATTCTAAATTTTACTTAAATGTGGCCATTTAGATTTCCCTAGAACAATAAAACAAACATTACCCATTGTGAAAATGGTTTCAGTGAATGTAGTTAACTTGATTTAAAATGCATTATGATCAGTTTCGATCACACATCAAAGGGGTGTTGTTTGAGGCAACATAAATGTGTGATCGATGGTGTTATGATAAGTGTGTATCCCGATATTCTTATTGCTCCTAAATGAGGTGTTGACGCTGTCTCCTATGGACCAGACTTGTTCAGTTGGTCTGAAATGGTAAATGTGGTCAATGAATCATCTTTATTATATTATGCATACTTTATGGTCAATGGTTCATCTTTATTATATTATGTTTCTGTAATCTTACACTATCGTATATTTTGTGTAGGCACATTGTGATATACATGGATAAAAGCTGGATCACATTACCGAGGAACACATCTCAATATGTTAAGGGTTTGAATGGGTTTTTAGATTTTTCAATTTCTAATCGATCCGTTGAAGGGAGAATAAGATGTCCATGTCCTAAATGTAAATTTAGAACATGGTTGAAGAGAGATGAAGTTTATGAACATTTAATACTGAAGCAATTCCCTGAGCAATATTTGTGTTGGATTTGGCATGGAGAATCAAACAATACAGAAAGATTGAGGACTGATGTTAATCCACAGAATGAGGTCCCAAGTTCTTCGACAATGGAAAATGAAATGCAAAACCTCATAAATGATGCATTCGGCACTGCAAGACACCACTATGAGCATCAAAACATATCAGAACAACCAGAAGAGGGTGCTACAAATTGCAACGTGACAAGTGATGTTTCTGAGACTGTAACACAAGAAGATCAAGATTGTAACATATCATTGGATCCTCTTGATTATGTGGAGCCAAATGTAAGGGAAAACTTCAGTGAGGAAAATGCATTTCATGATTTAGTTGACGATGGAAATCAAGAGTTGTATAGTGGGTGTTTGAAATATTCAAAGCTTTCATTTATACTGAAGTTGTACCATATCAAATGTCTATGTGGAATTACAAATAAGGCAATGTCCATGTTATTGGAATTGATTCGTGATGCATTTCCTGAAGCAAAAATCCCAGAATCGTTTTATGATATGAAAAAAGTTGTTAACAAGCTTGGTCTGAATTATACAAAAATACATGCGTGTCCCAATGATTGTATGCTTTACTGGGGAGAGGATTCAAGTAGACAGAATTGTAAGAAATGTTCTTCTTCTAGATGGAAGTCAAAGGGTGATGTTGGAAGTATGACTGAACATAATTTTACGGAGAAGAAGAAAAGGAACACACCTGCAAAAGTTTTGTGTTACTTTCCTTTGAAGCCTCGATTGCAAAGATTATTCATGTCATCAAAAACCGCCGAACACATGAAGTGGCATGCTGTAGATAATAAAAATGATGGGTTAATGAGACATCCACGGGATTCCCAATCGTGGAAGACATTTGATTCATTACATCCAGATTTCTCAGCTGATCCTAGGAATGTTCGATTGGGATTGGCTGCCGATGGATTCAACCCATTTGGGACTTTGAGTACGAGTTATAGCATTTGGCCAGTTGTTTTGATCCCTTATAATCTGCCTCCGTGGATGTGTATGCAACAAACATCTTTTATCATTTCGATGATTATTCCTGGAAAACAAATGCCTGGAAATGATATTGATGTATACCTGCAGCCTTTGATTGAAGAATTGCAGGAGTTATGGAGCAACGGTGTTGAGACATTTGATGTTTCTTCTAAAACAATGTTTAAAATGCATGCTGCTTTAATGTGGACCATTAGTGACTTCCCTGGGCTTGGGAATTTATCTGGTTGGAACACTTATATGGGTTTGGCTTGTCCCGTTTGTAACTTTGATTTCGAGCCCAAACGGCTACCTCACAGTAGAAAATGGTGCTTCTTGTGCCATCGAAGATTTCTTGATGCATCTCATAGATTTCGGCTGAACAAATCAAAATTTAATGGTTGCATTGATCGTAGACCACCTCCAAAGTTTTTAACCGGTTCTGAAATATTGACACAACTTGAAAATGTTAAAACAGAATTTGGGAAGGTTCATCAGTTGAATGATAGCGGAAAACGAGTGCGAAGTGCATCGTCAAGTGAAATCAGAACGCAACAATGGAAGAAAAAAAGTATATTCTTCAAACTTTCGTATTGGGAATTTAATTCTTTGCGCCACAATCTTGATGTGATGCATATTGAGAAGAATGTATGTGATAATTTGATTTTCACATTACTTAATGAGCATGGAAAGTCGAAGGATCATCTCAATGCTCGCAAAGACTTACAAGTAATGAACATAAAACGTGATCTCTGGCCAGATGAGAATGAAAAGTATGCTCCGGCCATTTTTTCATTGAAAAATAGGGATAAAGATACGTTCCTTCAAATTTTAAAGAATGTGAAGGTATCTGATGGGTATTCGAGTAACATCTCGAGGTGTGTTGACTTGAAGAATCGTAAGTTATATGGATTGAAAAGTCACGATTCACATGTTTTGTTACAACAGTTACTACCATTGGCATTGCGTACATTATTACCTGAAAAAGTTACTGCTGTTGTACTCCATTTCTGCACATTTTTCAGACAGTTATGTGAGAAAGCTCTACATCCATTTCAGCTTGACAACCTACAGGAGAGGTTTGTATTGACCCTTTGTGCAATGGAGATGATCTTCCCTCCATCGTTTTTTACTGTCATGATGCATTTAACTGTGCATTTGGTTGACGAAGCTAAATTAGGAGGCCCCGTTCATTATCGATGGATGTATCCAATTGAGAGGTATTTTATTTATATGTTTCCAGTTAAGTAAACATTTTTTGGCATTTAAATAAATGCATAATATTATTATTATTTTTCACAGATATCTTGGGCATTTGAAAGCATACGTGAGAAATAAAGCTCAACCAGAAGGCTCTATTGCTGAAGGCTATTTGGCCGAGGAGTGTCTCACCTTTTGTTCCAGATATTTGGATGATATTGAGACAAGATTTACTCGAGTTGGACGTGTTGACGGCACATCAACTCAATCTCAAATGCATCAGAAATCAAAAATATTTCCTGCTATTGGCCGATCAGTTGGGAGGACCTCATACGCGACACTAACAGAATTGGAATTATTACAGGCACATAGATATGTGCTGCTGAATAGTGAAATTGCAGATCCATTTATTGAAGAGTTGAGGATACAAACAAAGAGATGAATGAGAAGCCGAACACGAAATGAAAAAGATATAACGAAAGCTGTGAATAAAGAGCTGGTAGAATGGTTTGCACGACGTGTAAGTTTATAAATATTGCAATAAATACGAATATTACTTTGACACATACAATTTGCAAATCTATTAAATTATATTTTTTTTTTCAGATCATGAATACTGATACTCGAGCTGACTTTTCAGAAGATTTGAAGTTTCTTGCTAGAGGTCCTATAAAGTTAGTTAGAAAGTTCAACGCTTATAATGTGAATGGTTTTAGATTTCGTACAGTCGATCGAGAAGTGGGTTTGAAAACACAGAATAGTGGTATTTTTACATTTGCTGAAGTGGAATACTATGGAAAGCTGCATGATATTATTGAATTAAACTACCACGGGCATTTTTCTGTTGTTTTATTCAAATGCAAATGGGTCGATTTTATCAGAGGTGTTAAAAGAGATTCCTTGCAATTTACTTCTGTAAACTTCTCTCGCTTGATGGATGTTGGTGATCG
Source organism: Viscum album (assembly GCA_963277665.1). NCBI lineage: Eukaryota > Viridiplantae > Streptophyta > Magnoliopsida > Santalales > Viscaceae > Viscum > Viscum album. Next base: position 212,842,101 of record OY728146.1, on the reverse strand, counting down.
TGAACTGCATGATCCATATATCTTAGCATCGCAGGCAAAAATGGTATATTATGTGAATAATGTTGTGGATGAAGGGTGGAGTGTAGTTACTCACGTAATACAAAGAGATTTGTATGATATGGGTGATGAAGTGGAAGATTTGACCTCTACAATTGAATTTTATCAACAACAGGAAGCAGAATTATTTGTCCATCATGATATTGAAAATATTGGTCTAGCAAGGATGAATGAAGTGGATGAAGCAATGGAGCAGGAAACCGACATGATTGAAGGGGAAAATGATTGTATGTACAATTATTTATTCATTCAGCAACTACTTGTTTCATTTCTGTAGTCATTCATTATCATTGTTATATATATTTTGTTTGTTAATACTGGGCATCTATTATCATTTTTAATTTTTTTTCTGCATAAATTTTTTGAAATATATATTCTGAACTTAATTTTATTTGATTAAATGACAGGAATTCCAAGGAAGAAGTGGTACACTATTCCTTCTTCTTCTGCGACAGATGACGATCCGTCTGTCCCCACAGCATCATCTCCCCCTGCACCATCTCTGACACCATCAGTGGATGCCTCATTAGAGGATGAGTCATCGCCTCCCCCTACAGGAGCTTCAGCAGCGGGGCAGCGACACGCCCCCTCCAGTTCATCACGGACATTCTGGAGGGTCGCAGTCATAGGTACAAATTATAATTAAATAAATTTATTGCATTTTGTTTATAGTAATTGTTTGCTCATTGCAGATGAAGACAATGAAACTGTGGAAAGAGAAATAAAAAGTTCTGATGTTTGGAACATGCATGGCAAGAAGATAGTGGTGCCATTTGATTCTTATGGGGTCCCGACGGATGACGCTGCAGGTTTACTTGGTCAGATTATAGGTCAGCTGGCAGCGGAGCCCGTTTCCCTGCCTATTTCGTATGATGATTGGAGGCATATGCCTCCAAACTGGAAAAATGAAGTTTATGATTCTCAGATAAAGGTAATTTTATTACATTATGGTTTAATTGAATGTCATTTTACTAATATATTCAAAATGAATTTCTGTATACAGATGTTCTTCCACTTTACCGTTGCTGATGTGATAGCACGGAAGTGGACATTGAAAAATCTTGGAAAAAAATGGAAAGATTTCAAATGGAGGTTGTGGTGTGATGTCAACGATTCTTCGTTGACCGTGCAGCAGATGTATGAGAAGATACCCAGTGGGGTACCGAAAGAACAGTGGAAGGTTTTTGTCGATAGACATCGTGATGAGAAGCGGATGGTATTGAAATATATATTATTATATTATCCTCATTTTACATTTATAAATGTACATGAAGAGGAGATAGACATTGAATACAATACTATTAAATTGAATTTTATTTATTTCAGGATCTCTCAAGAAAGAATGCTTCAAACCGGGTGAAGCAGGTAATCCCGCACACTGCGGGTTCAAAAAGCTTTTCAAGAAGCCGGATGTCATTGGTAATCTTTTAATTAGTTTAAATATTTATAAGATAATATTATCTATTTAACATATTTGATTGATGATTTATCTTTGTTTAATGCATTCACAGAGTTTAGGGCATGAAGCATCCCGTACAGAACTGTGGCTGGATGTTCATAAAAAAACAGATGGAAGTTTTGTTAATGAACCTGCCAGAGAAGTTGGGGTATGAAGTCAATTATTTATTATAATAACTTAATATCAGTTTTTACTATGTTAATATATATTGATATTTGATTTATAGGTAAAAATTAAAGAAAAATGGGATTCCAATCCTGGGCAATCCTACTCAGTCTCCCAGGATGACCCGGTTGGTCAAGTCCTTGGGAAGGAGCATCCTGGTAGAGTGCGCGGGATGGGTTTGGGACCCGTACCATCTGAGGTCTTTCGCATGCCATCAGGGATTTTGGCCTCATCTACTCCTGGTTATAGTCATTTCATACCTGAAGATGCTCAGAGGGAGATGTCTGCTCTACGAAACACAGTTCACCAGCAGGGGAATCAGATATCTGATTTGCAGAAAGAGTTGCTTGAAATACGTCAGCATATGAGCAGATATGCCCCCAGTGGTAGTGCATCGGGTAGTGGTGAGCAGGTAAATCACAAAAAAATCAAAATCATTTAGTTTTCAAACTTTTATTGGTTTTAATTTTTATTATAAATATGCAACAATATTTAATTTTCAATATAATGTTCTTACAGGTGGCAGCAGGTGGTGGAGATGAAGGTGGAGAGGGTGACGATGCAGCATCAGATGATGAGTAGTAGTATTGTTGATGTGTTGAACAAGTATGATAACAGTTGGTTTGTAGTAAAAGCATTTCATTTGCTGAAAATTATTTCTTTTTAGCACTCTAGTGTTGTTCTCTATGTATTAAGATGGTATTCTGAGACTATGTTTGGAGTAATTAATGTTTAATTATCATAAAATCAAGAATTATTACCCATTTTAATTGTAGATGATATATTACACCATTTAAAGGAATCTGATAGGTTTTTTATGATTGATATATGGTCTAAAAATCACCTGAGGTGGTTGAATGATGAGGTTATCTTGAATACATCCTTCCCTCATAGGTTTGAATACATCTGGTTTGTGGTTATATCATTCAGTGTTATAATAGAAGAAGATATATAAATGGGGCTCAAAATATATATGATCTATGAATTCATATACTAGTTCTTAGATGTGTACATTCATGAAATCATTATATACCAATTGGAAGTGGGTGGAAGTCAAAATTGTGATGGTCACAATGTATCCCCAATATTAGGGAGGATATGTGATCATATATTGAATAATGATTTCATAACATTATATAGAAATCAAGGAGTCCAGTTAAATACATTATTAAGAATGATTGTACATGGATGAGGTTTTAGGACTCCCCATGATACCATAATTAATTGTTTAGAATGTAATTCCTATTTCATATCATCATTATTGGGAGGAATATGGAATCCCTCCATTACCTAAACTCTCTTTAAAATGACTTTCAATCCCCTAATCGATGGAAATCTGGAATTGAATTTCAATAAGTTGTGGGATTTTTTGGGAACATTAATTTTGACCTAGTTGCATTATGGGTGAATAAAACACCAATTTTTTTTTTGTTTTCCGATAAAAATATACATCATTCATCTGTTTTTGTGTATATATTCTATGAGTTGTGTTGGATGTTGTATACTTTTACATTGTGATGTGTCTATGTAAGGGAATAAAAAAATATATTTCTAGTGTGGTGTAATGCATGACTTAAAATATCCTAATAGTTATAGAAACTATAAAAGAAGATCAGGATCATTTCAAGGTTTCCAGCTACATTGTGATGAGGATTCATCCCCAAGAGAATCGCGTTTTCGCTCTCGCATCTGTGAAGATGCCCTAGCTCGACGATGACTGTAGATCCGGCCCCCTCCTCCCCGGTGGGGGGAGGGGGGATTCCTCCCACGGTGCTTCGGCCATTCATCCCTTTCACCAACCCAGCTTTTCTCCCCCCCTTTCCGGCCATTTCGCTTAGCCCTAAGGTCCCTGACCTCCACGAAGGCTCTCCTCAGCTCGCGATTTCGCTCAAGGAATTCAATGCGGCATCGGATCTGCACAGATCAACGCTAGTGGCTCGTTTCAGAGGTCTTCGTCCCTCGGTAGATGCCTTCGACCGCTTCGTCTTTGGTTCTTGGGGTTTACAAAATCGAGCGGTGGTGGGTTTGCTCGACCGGCGTCAATTGATGATTCGTTTTGAATCTGAGGACTTGGTCGTCGCCTGGTCGAGCGCGCCGCGAGTGTTTGATGGGTGCGGCTTCTTCCTTCTACGATGGTCGTTCGACTTCAACTTGAACCGCGATCCGCCGTCGGCCGCGATTTGGGTTAGCTTTCCCGATTTGCCTCTTCCTTTCCAGAATCCCTCTATCATTTGTATGCTTGGGAACTTGATCGGCCGGTATCTCTGTTCTGATCATCGAACCTCGGCGGTATGTCACCCTATTATGCCCCGTGTTTGCGTTGAAGTTGATATTTCGAAACCCCCAACTGAGTGGCTATGGATCTCGGTTGGAGAAGAACTGAGATGGAAGCAGCGGGTGGTGTTTGATTCTTGGCCCGCATTCTGTACCGATTGCAGCAAGATCGGCCATGACGTTTCAGGATGTCGCCGTGGGAGTTTTGACAGGTCCTCGAAGGTGTTGGTGGCTCTAGAGGCAGAGGACCAGTCATGCGCAAGAGTGGATCCGGGTGCGATTGGTGTGGCGCGCGGGGAGGATCCAGGGGCGACGGGGGTTCTCTTGAGTCCTGTCAGGATTGAGAAACCTGGGCAACTCAAGGAGGTTGGACCGAGGGTTGCAGATGTTTTTTCTAGATTGAGGCATGATCTGGGTGTTAGGGGCGATGGTGTGGAGAGGTCCGTTGTGGATGTGGGGCTTCATCCTGTATTACCCAGCCAAGCCGAGGAAGGTGAAGGCAGTGAGGCTCATGGGGCTGGAAGCTCTCCTGGGAGAGGTCGGGGTGACAACCATCATCTGCAATTCATGGGTCGGGGAAATGACCAACCCATGGGATCGGCCTTGGTTCCGGGGAAGTCGTTCTTGGCTGCTGTTACTTCTTCCAGAGAACAGGAGAAGTTGGCCAATGCCAATATCTTGAAGGCACTAGATCCTAACACCCTTGGGGATCATCCGAAGGTTGGGATTGGGGGGAAAGATAAGGTCATGAAGAAGAAGGTAGATCTGGAGCATTCACTTTTCAAGCCGAGCCCTCTCTGCGAAGGCATGCAGTTATCGTTGGGGAACCGCTTTGTTGGATTGGAAGTTCAGGATCCTATATTGTCTCCGGAGGATGATTTTTCAGGTGATGACAGTTATATTACTCCTTCAATGGACAGCATGGATCGATGTAAAGGGAAAGGCCCTCATAGCCCTCGGCGGAAGAAGGGGAAAAAAGTCGCTAGAGGTTCTGGAAAATGTATTGTGGTCCAGGGGAAAAAGACTAAGAGTCGCAAGGATTATTCTCATATTCCAAAACCAATGGAGACTAGGTCGGCCAAGAAGGGAAAGATCAAAGTAAGCACAACCCTTCAGAAGGGGGAAAAAGAAGGAACAAACAAGCCTATATGTGACAAAGAAGAAGAGAATGGAGAGTGCTTGAAACTCATCCTGCACTCCAAGGAAGATATGATTGAACAATCCATTCGTCCTAATGTTTCAGAAGAGGATCTCAACAGAATTTACGCACGAAGGCTGCAAGTTGATGCCACAGAGGAGCAAGAAGTGTGGTTAGATAAACAAGATAGAATTCTGGCCCGCGGGTTCAATAAGGGAAAAATCAACTGAGAGGAATTTATTCAGACGATGGAGAGGATGATTTCCTACTTTGAAGAGCTCATCAGAGAGGATCCTAACATCCAGGTTGGTATGCTACACTGGGAGCTCTTTAGAGCAGCAGAGTCAAGTAACTTAAGCCTTGTGTTTCACCACTTTGTAAGCTCTTTCAGCACGTAGTGCTCCTGTAGTGTACTCTGGTTTTTTCCATTTTCCTTAAAATGGCTTAATAAAAAAAATCTAATTTGGCCAGGATCATTTCAATACCACTGTATAATGTAGATGTAGACCCATGTAGTTATATTTCAAAGATCTTGTGTTCTTGAGGTTGTTTCCATGATGGTGTAGGCATATTTTGTGTGAGGGAGTGTGGATTCTCCTAGGTTGTTCTGGATTTTTTAGGTTTTGGTGAACATTGGTGAGGTGTTATATCAGTTGGAGCTCTAACCACTGATAAAAATAATTCACAATATCATCAATGTATCCCAACATTACTGAAATAATCATGATTCATCCCATATATTCAAATATAGAGAGTTGGATGATGAGGATGAAGTAATGATTTGGTGAACCCAATGGAAATCATGGATCATTTGTAGATTACTCTTCATGGGAATGTTAATCCATTTTATCATTTTCTATGGTGGAATAGTGGTTTGGAGGAGATATTTTTTGGTACATATTCAAAGATGAATGAAAAATGTCATAAAGTGTTTTAATTCATTCATTTTTTTCAATGTAACTGTGTAAATCTATTTTATTGTTTGTCATAATATGAATATGGTCCCTTTAATTGGTTGGTTATGACACATGGTTATGTGTTTATTTATTTAATGATTAGTTTTGATCAAATTATTATATTATACTTGAGAGGTTTCCCACAAGGGTTCTATTTTGGAACCATTTATATTCATTGGAACATGAGGATGATAACTGTTTTAGTGGTATCCTAGGTAATATATCCAATTTTAATAAAACCCACCTACTTGTTTTATTGGATTTTGGATATTTCAATATGGTTTTATGAGTCATTTCACATTGAAACATTCATGGGTTTTCTCATAGATTCCCTACTTGTTTTATTGGATTTTGGTTCTCATAGTGAGATACATGTTTCTTGTTATGGTGTGGTTTTGTCTATGAGGGATGGTGTTTTTAATGTTGGTTTTTATTATGGTAAGAGATGTTATGGTCACTATTATGAGGATGTTGGTTTTTGTGTGTAGTGGTTTGTGGTAGTATTCTTTTAGTGATGGAATATGAAATGGTAATGATGTAATAATGTTGTAAGTTGTTGTACATTACAAATATGTGTGGATGTGATATTATGTGGGGCTGATGGGTGAGATGTGGCTGTGGTTTTGGAAAATTTAGGGCAGTGGTGGAGCAGATGCAACATATTTTTTTTTTCCAGTTCAACGTTTAGCGGCGGTTTTAACCGCCGCTAAATGATGAACTGGGCAGAATTTAGCGGCGGTTTTAACCGCCGCTAAATATATTATGTTGATATTTAGCGGCGGTATTCACCACCGCAGAATAGGCGCATCAAACGCCTGAATTTAGCGGCGGTTAAAACCGCCGCTAAATGACGGACATACGACACATTTCTAAAACCGCCGCGGAATCGAAAAAACCGCCGCTAATAGATTGCCGACGCCAAACTTAGCGGCGGTTTTTGTAAACCGCCGCCACACAATATAGTGGCGGTTTAAACCGCCGCTAAACCGGAAAAAAACCGCCGCTAGGATCGGCATTTGTTGTAGTGCCAGATGAAGTGGATATCCTAGGATTTTATATTGAATCACCATGGGTGTGGTTCACAAATGAATATGGACTCTATCAATACAACATCACTATAAATGTACATGCTACCATGGATCATTGGGACATTATTGTCTATGTTATGAATGAAAAAACCAGGACGATTATGGAAGATAATCTGGTGGCTGAGGAATCCCCTTCCCATTATGTGATCACCTTATGAATTAATATAACGGATAAAGTGTGGGCTAGTATAAGGATTAGAACCTCATGTGTGGGGGTAACTTTACAAGTGAATGGTCATGGTTTTACTGGGTATGCTACACATTAGAGTATTTTGGAGAATAGATGCACCATATCAGACTGTTTGAACCTGTATGGATATCACAATTACACATCTATCGTTAATAAGAACTAGTTTCGGAACTGTTCAGTCAGTGGTCCCTTGATACAAACACTTTTCACCTCCACTATGGGGAGGTTGAGATTAACCTATGGTACATTCATTGTATCAGAGGAATTCCTTGGGTGGGACTCCAATACAATGAATTTCTACCAACAAATAATATCTAGTTGGATAGAGAATGAACCCCCGTCATGACATGGAATCTCCTAGATCTAGTGAAGGAGAAGTTGGGGATTGATTATATCTTGAAATACATCCCATATTCAGTGTGGTTCAGATTGTTCTTGAAATGGGATAAGAAGGTGATTAGGTCAGGTCGAGGGAAGTAGTGCCTGAATGAATCACAAAGGGGAAAGGCGGGATCATACTGGGTGATCCTAGAGGTGGTACAATATCATACATGGGGGTTCAGCATGGAAGATATTTGGGACCCACAGTCATGCTACATTGCCTTTCTAAATTCCATCCTGAGCGGGTGGTTATTACCAGTGAGGGATACAAGGATGGAGGTCTACCCAAGATCATTGGTGATGGTGGGTATTATGGAAGCCCATATTAAGGCCAATCTGGGAGTGTCTGTCTTAGAAAGGCTTTACAGTATTCTAGGGCACATTTTGAGGGGGGTTACACCTAAGAGAATATGCAGACCATTTTAGATCCTGCATGGCTGGATTGTATCCTAGTTTCATGGATATGATTACCCAAATGTTATTCATCCTCTAAGAAATAGTCTATGGACATCTCTTCTAAACATAACTGGGATCTGGCCACTGACATTTAATGATGAATGGGTCAATCTTTGGATCAGTAACCATACAAATTCCATCTTTATCTCATTCTATATTATTGTCAGCCAAATGGTGGATGACCAGCGAGGTTGACTAGAGCAGAGAGAATATCTGTAGAGTATTAGGGGAGGTGTTCTAGTAGCCTGAATTGATGGAAATATCTTTTACGAATCATATTTTTCATCCTACTTTTCCAGATAGTTAGGTTTCCTTCAACAACTGTCAAATAATATGTATAAATAAGTTCTTAAACAATAGAACCCCTTCATCCTTCATCAGTTTTGGTGTACGCTAACAACTTATAGATTTAGAGAAACCATTACTTTCCCGCATACCTAGAGGAAATATTACAGAGATGCATTCGGTATATTGAGGTAACAAGTGAAGGGTTAGAGCAATAAGGAAGTAGACTGGTGGCCAACCTGGAGGCAAGTTAGACAATATAGGTAGCACAAACCAGAACCTCAGTTATGGGAATGTCAAAGGGTGCAGTCGCACCACTACCTTTTGAGGAGCGATGGTCTTGAATGCGGCCTCAAGGACTAACTAAATAACTCCTTGGGGAAAAATAGGGCATCTTCTAAATCCAACTATCGATGTTTTTTTCCTAACCCTTAGGTATTATTGGAGGACGTTGTGACAATAATTATCAACTGAAGACCTATGGAGGATAATAATGTTCATCGGGATTGAACTTCCATAAGTTAGGTGCAATCAGGTGGAAGATAGAGTGTAATTTCACCGGAGGAATGCATACCTAACGTTCATGGATGCCTATGTGATCCAATGAGGGTAATATAAAGAACCTCATATCTTGTGAAGGTGATGCTCGATCAAGTGAATGATCTAGAAGAGATGATGCCTGATGATGATAGTAATGAAGAAGAAGATGTTGATAAAGGAGAAGTGGAAGGAAATGAAAGAGAGACTAAGTAAGAAGAGGATGAGGATGAAGATACTAATATTTATGAACCCCAGGGGATAGTAGTTCATCCGGGTATTTCTTGGGAGACTGGATAGATTGAGGACTTTGATGAGGGTTTGCTGAATATCTCTCGGTAAGTCTCAACTTATGTCATCCTCTTGGTCCCTTCTCTTTTAAAAACTTAAATCCACTAATCGTAACTTTTCTTATGCAGGATCACATCAGTGTTGACCAAGGAAAACCCATTATAGGGGGTGATAATATCCCAATAAAAGTAGAAGTATGTGCCCCTGAGATTGTGTCTGGAGCTAATCCTGGAAATGAGTCGGTCGCGACTGAGGTGGCTAATGGTGGTCCAGGCGAGAGGGTCAAGGAGATAACCTCAGAATCCCAGGTTGTTCCCAATGTCTAGGGGGAGATAGTCCCAATCATCAAATTAACAATTTTTGAAGAGTCCCCAGTGGTGGAAGTCCCTGTAGTGACTTGGGAACATGATATGACAGCGCTCAACTCTCATAACTCTCCACTTTCACAGACCCATATTTATCATCTGAAGATCAGGTTGACTGAGATACATATTTCATGTAGTGATCATATGAATGTAGGACCAGAAAAATAATGAGTCTAGGACATCTACGGGAGCTCTTATAATAACTAAACCATCCCATGAGGGTCTAACTATTCAAGCTGATCGGGACTTGGAAATATAGGAGGAGGTGGTTGCAGCTACAGATGATAATGATAGGGAAGATATTGAAGCTAGAAGAGGGGAGTATTATGAGAAAAAATGAGTGAATATGGTCATAACCATGTTATGGATCCCATTCTATCAGATAGTATAATGTAAGAAGATCCTTCTGCTAGACTTCTAGCCATCATTCCTATATATGAACCCGTAAACCCTCAAGAGCTGGATGATTCTAATCTCGACACAGTCGAGGAAAGTATAATGACTTGATGCAAGGTATGGAAATGCATCAACTGTTTCCTTGATTCCCTATAGGCATAATGGGTGAGCCTAATGGGGTCACTTTTCCACTATTTGTGTTGTCTATGTGTCAGAGGGGTAGATGCTAGCAATCTATATATTCTGATCTGTGACTATCTAGCAGAGAAGATGCAGGAAAGAAGCAAACATTTGGATGCTTCCTGGTGCCAATAGAAATAAAAAAACATCTAGAAGCTTCAAGAATATTATCAGAAGATTCGGCATCTAGATGAATGAATGAAAAATTGTTCCTCTTTTTTCACTGATCAGTCAGAACTTGTCATGCGACTGAAGGTTCTGCTAGAGACGGCCCAAGAGTAGTTAAGACAAGTGAGTTATCAAGTGGCCGATCTCTGAGTTGAACAATACCAGGGGTAGATCGGGGTTAACGAGCTTTACTCTATGGACTTTGATGAAGAGTGGGAGCTTATGTGGTGGCATAAGACAATAAAAACTATACGTTGAAAGGTGGAAGAGCCGAATCATTCCATCAAAGGGATATATCCATAAGAGCTGTGTTTTTTCAAAACTTATGAGATTCATTTTTTTGTTTACTTTCCCTGAATTGTGTGCATGTACACATTATTTTTTTATTTAATTATTACATGTCAATCATATATATGAAACAACCAATTACCAATCCCTAAGCTCATGTTGGTCAGTCCTGGTGTGAGAAAAAAGGGAAGACTATATAATTGCTCACTTTGTATGAAAGTGTCAAATAATCATCGAATAAACTAGGATAGATATTTTTGACTAACCTCCAAGAGCATTCAGGATGAAAGAGGATGTGGCTATATAACTGGGCTCTTGAGGAAACCAACTATCCTTTCCTGATGTGCTCCAGTGCACGAACAGGATAACACCATTAGCATTGGAATCTATCCAAACAAAAGGGAGTGGGAAGTGTGAATCAAGATACCAAGAATCCAAAACACAATGGGAGTGGCATAATAATATAGAATAACTGATGACCATGTTTTAAAAAACTAAATATATATTGATCAGCCTAAAATGGGGACAAAAAAACAAGGTTTGACCGTTGACCATGTTCGAAGCATGGGACCTGTCTTGAATTTCCATCCAAAATCTTCAGGAATGTTGGACCAAGATGGTAGGAGATATTTGTCCAGACACCATTCTATTTGGGGGTCCATTTAGATATGAAAGTGGATGGGGATAAAAATAATAGGCACACAAATCATGGGAGTATAGCAATGTAATGTTCAAATGGATTCCAACACTCTTGAAGTTACACACCCATGGATTAGAATACACTAGTGTAAGTGTATTGGTATGAAAAAAAATTAAACCTATCTCCCAAGGGAGTGTCATATCAGATTACAAGTGATATAGGAAGTTGTAAACAATGTAGTAGATGAGCATAATTGAGGGAAAAGACCTCTCAGGAAAGTTCTGTGATGCTTTGCAGTTTTACGTCATGCCAAATTAGGATGATGAACACATATTTTAACATCATACGGTGAGGATGGTTCATGGAATAGTTTAACAACATGTGACCAAGATTTGTTCAAATAGTTTAAGGTTGTGTTTCCTAGACTAATGCTATATAGTTTAAAGTAATGTTGTGTGAACTATAGGAATGTCTATTCATAGAATATTTTTGTAGTGTGGGTGATAGAAACCCAGCATGGATGATCCAAAAGGATCTTACGCACCACGCAAGTATTAGGGAACAGAAGGGAAGTGGACTTCCCAAAACAGGTGTATGTGGAGGGGTGAGGTAATAAACCCAACATGAATGAGGCCTGAAGGGGCCTAGGGCCACACCACACTTTCCAAGTAGGGATCCTAGCTTAATTTCATAGAGTTTGGACCAAAAATCCATCATGTGGATCAACTATATCAATAACCTCCATACCAGAACTCTTAAGCCCACAAGATCCAAGTTCAGTGTAGGAAACAAGGAATGGTACTGGGGGTTTACATGACACATGCGAGTTCACATTAGGGGTGACACCAAGAGTGGGATCCCACTATGATGCAAGGGCCTGGAAAGGAGGTAAGTCGAGACTTCCAATATCTATATAAATGGGTTACTGGAGAGTAAGGGTTAGCTTATAACCATCTTCGAAACACAGGAACCATAACCACACTAGTCAATAATGGGGTGAGAAAATGTAGGATTGAAAACTGACTAGGTTCAAAACGCAGGATCCACCACCTGTTGTAAATATCCATTTGGGTGTTAGCCCAAGAAGAGAGGTGATTTGAAGAGGTATGATGCCATCAACATTACGGGGACCTTCTAGATGTGAAAGATGAAGAAAATTTGAACCTGGAAAGATCCAAAGTATGGAAAGGGTGCATCAGAGAGTGGGATTACAGCCCAAGTGCACAAATAGTTTAAGTTCGTATCGCATGAACCATGGAAAACAACTTAATTTCATGTTTCTTGGACTATAAAAGAAGGTGTTATTCAGTTGTAGGGTGCCTATATACCACATGGGAGGTAAAACCCAATGTGAACGAATCCAAGGAGGCTTATTTGTTTCATACACACCTTAAGGTGGATAGAATAATGTTTAAGGTCACAATGCTTAAACCAAAACTAAGTCCAAATGTCTAAAACGGTTAATAAACCTATGTATGGGCCTGAAGAAAAAATGTATGGGTGTCTCTACATATCCCATTAGGATGGTAATCAAACCACAAATATTTCTAAAACACAATGTGGTGGGAGACTAACACCGGTGGGGGAAATCCTCTCTGGAAAGGAAGTTGAAGCATCCCACAATTATCATGGGGCATCCTAAATTTGTTTATGGTAGGATCATAGTTTAATGTCATGAATTAAGGACATTAAACCCTAGTTTAAGGTCATACATCTTAGTCCATAAATGATGGTACCTAACTGGGTATGTTCATCATGGAATTTATGAAAACCCCGATGTGAATGTGGACTATGAAGGCCCAACACCACACAACAGATCCTGAGAGAAACTTGCAAACAGTTTAAAGTCGTGATGCTTGGAATTGTTGTAAGTATTTTTAAGGTCATTATATCCATTGGCTCTCATTTTAATTTTTTAGAGTTTGTGCCAAAAAGGGAGAATTTATCCAAGAGGGATATTTGTAATATGGTTGTATAACAAACTTGATGTGAATGGGGTCGTAGGAGTCCCACACACCACATATGTATCCTTGAGGATTATGACATATAGTTTAATGTCATGCAACTTGGACTATAGAGAGGAATGCTCATTCCAAGGGTACATATATGATATGAAAGAGATAAAACCCAACACTAATAAGGGAAAAAATATCCCATTTATCACATAGACACCTTAAGATGAATTGCATATAGTTTAGGGTAATGGAGCTTTGGAACATGATCGAGGCCAAAGGGGCCAAAGGTTTGATAGAGCTTGTAGATGGACCCCAAAGATGATGTGTTTGGGAGTTACTAAATATCTCATAAGTATGGTGATCAATCCATGCATATTTCTGGTATTCCATGCAGTTTAACATCATACGAAAAGGACAAGATTGAACTGATGTGAAGAATATGGAATATTGTTGATGGGAATGAATATGGGAATATGGGAATCACTACGTATCCTGTAAGGGTAAGAATCAAGACACGCTTAGTTCTGAAAAGGAACTCTATGTACACAGGTCTGACCCATACATAGAGAGAGGAATATATAATTTTTGTTGTTATTTTTTTGTTGTGTTTTTTTAATGGCTGAACCAGGATAAAAAATTCAAGCATCCTTTTGTATCCTATTTAGAAAGGAATCAATCCATATGAAGTTCTTAACATGTAGCACAGTGGATTACCAGTTCCAAAGGTGATGTCTTTTTATGAAATAACACCACAGTGTTGTGTGGTTTTTCATCGTGCGGCTAGGATGATGATTCCACAGTTTAAGGTTGTGTGATAGGATTAATCTCTGCATTTAAACATCATATGGTAAGGAATCTTGTTGTGATGTAGTTTACTATCATATTTCTATAAAACTAGGGAATATGTATCCTAGATGGAATTTTCATGGCATGGAGATGTAACCCAATGTTTACGAGGATCATGGAGGACTACACCACACCACACACCCCCAAGGGAAACTCATGCCAAGGGGCTGAAAGGCAAAAATTATGTATGGGCCCAAAGAAAAAAATGTCTTTGTGTTCCTACATATCCCATAATGATGGGAATCAAGCCAAACATAGTTCCAAAACATGGTATGATAAATGAACAGTGCCAGAGGCAATGTTCTCTTAGACAAGAACATTATGATTCTATATCATTTAAAGTCATATAGCTTAGACTGTATGGTTCTTAGTTTAAGGTCTTAGAATTTGGATCATAGGGTATGCTTATCAATATTATATATGTAGTATGGTGTGGTGAAGAACTCAACATGGATGAGTAACATGAAGGTAGGTGCCACACCAATTACCAAAATAGACCTTCATAGAGTTCAGAATCATGATGCCTGGACTATAGGGGATGTAAATAGTTTAAATTTATAATTCTCAAACCTAGGATCCTAGTTTTCAGTTTTATAGTTTGGAACATTAGTAGAAATGGGTTTCTGTTGGATATGTGTGGCATGGTGGTGTGTAAAACCCAACTTGAATGAGGACATAGGAGGCCCCAAAACCATGCAACATAATCCAAAGATAATCCTTCACATAGTTTAGAGTCATAATGATTGGAATTAGGTTCCCAATTTAACATCATGTGCTTGGGATGTAAACTCCTAGTTTAAGTTCATAGAGTTTGGAATAATGATATTATCTAACCCTTTAATGAACATAAAAACCCTACTAAAACTTATAATCCCATGTGAGCTATGTTTAGTGTGGGAAATAAAGAGTGGAGATAATTTTTATGAAAAATGCAACTGAACAGGATGGGAATGGAGATATAGGGTTGTGGATGTTACAAGGATGTTGACCTACCTAATCAACATGCAAATGTGAATGGAGGGGTAATACCAAGGGTGTTGGAGTTCCTCCAAAACATAAGGAGGTGGAAAATGTGAATCACTATGCCTAATATTTGGGACACAATGAGGGTAGCATGATAATGGAGGATAAATTCTGACCTTGTTCACAACACAGGATCCATATCGTGTTACCTAGAATGGGAACATAAAAATGACAGTCGATCACTATCTGTGTTTGAAATGTGGGTCCTATCTCAAAATTTCATTCGAAATATTTCAGGGTGTTGTCCCATGATAGTAGGTGAGCCATGTGTCTAGGAACCATTCCATTAGGGGGTCCCTTCAAATGTGAAAGATTATAGTGACATAAATAAAGGGACACATGAAGCATGAATATGGAATGAGACAATGTCCATGCAGAGTCCAACAATCTAAGTTCTACTCCACGGTTTATCTGAACATTTCAATAGGGAAAATAAGGTAGATGGATTCAAACCCCTTCTCAAGGAGAGAGGTCCTTAGGTAACTCTTGAATGTTACACGGTAGTGGAATAGTGCCCAATACAGAGGATGATGTGGAGTGGTAAAATGTTTAATGAACCTCTGGTTGGACCCAAAGACAAAAATGTTCAGGAGTCTCTACATATCCCATAAGGATAGGAATAAAGTCATATGTAGTACTATAATTATGTATAGTTTGAATTCATGCGATAAGGATGCTGGGTGTAACGTATTTTATCATCATGCCACTGGGACATTAAGGGGGAGTACCTCTAATGGAATATTTATGAAACGACTGCAATAACCCGACATGAATGAGGACCAAGGAAGTCCATATTGTGCTATACGTTCTTAGGTAAGGACTGTGGAAGGACCTAAAGATAAAATGTTTAGGAAACTCTATGTATCCCATGAGAATGGTAATCAAGTCATACATAGTTCTTGAACATGACATGTGGATGAATAGTGTCAGAGGAGATGTTTTCTTAGATGAGAACATCTGTAGTTTAGATTCATAAAACTTAAACTATATGATCCTTAGTTTAAATTTTTATAATTCGAACCATTAGGTGAAAAGGGGCTTCAAGAGGACATGTGTAGTGAGGTGGTATGCCAAAAAAAACATGAATAAGGACCTAGTATGCCTCAGTATTGCATGATACAATCTGAAGAGAATCTTGTATATAGTTTAAATTCATAATTCTTGGACTTGATCTCCCATTTTAACATCATGTTCCTAGGATAGAAAATTTTATGCAGTTTATTTTCAGGAAACTATGACTATGTAGTCATAGTTTAATGTCATGTTATAGGGATAGGTCTATGTAGTTTAAGGTCATGCAATGAGGAAATTAGTTGCTATACAGTTTATTGTTGTAGATCTAGGGAATTGGATCGCAGTTTAATGTCTTGTCACAATGATGTATGCATGGTATAGTTTAACATCATGTGATCAGGACATGTGAAAATATTTTAAGTTCATGTTTCATGGACCAATTCTATACAGTTTAACGTCATGAAACTAGGATGACGTATCATATAGATTATCATCATGTGATCAGGATGAGATGAGTCTATGTGAAGTAATTCTTGAGAAACTTGGCATTGGTAGGAGGATTGATGTGTTCCCCATCCATGGTGACTAAAGAGTGTGCATCTTTAGGGTAAACCTTATGAAATATATAAGCCCTCTTCCATTTGGGCTATAACGTTTTTTTCTTCTTTTCAGGTATCATTAGTGTCCTTAGATCCAGTACTATGTCACCTTAAAAGAAGGAGTGTAGATGAAATTTCATGTTGAAATCTCTAACTGTCTTGTTATAATGCCTCTCTAGATTGTGAAATTCTCAATGCCTATTCTCATCGAGGACTTCCAGTTCATCTAGAAATACCTAATTTATCTTTTATAAGGTCTAATAGTTATATATAGTTGTGGGAAGTGAGATGAAATGAATCTAAATGGGAAGGACTGCCTTTGTTCCATACACCAGGGAATATAGAGTCACTTGGATGGAATTCTGAGTTGTCATCCGATAATCCCAGAGGGTGTTTGGATTATTGTTTGACTATATCTTCTTATTCTATCCCACCATATTCTAAAAGATTTGGTAGAGGGTCATATTTAACACCTTGATCTATCCATTTTCTTGTGTATGGTAGTAGTGAGTATTGTTGGAATGAATATTGTACTTAGCATACAATTTTTTCATCTTAGTTACTCAAAAATTGGTGTCATTATTGGTGAAAACAGTGTGAGGAACTTTGAATTAGTGGATGATTTTGGATCTCACAAACTAAACAATATAACAGGCCTTTACTTCCTTGAGAATAATCACTCCTTCCCATTTGGAAAAGAAGTTTGTCATGGTCAGAATGAACCTGCATGGATGAGCTATTGCTGGTGTATATAGTCCCAACACATCAAGTCCCTAGACAGCAAAGGGACAAGATTACTTAGTAGTATGAAGGGGATCTGGTGGTCAATGCATAAAGTTGTCATGAATATGACATGTGTGGAACCTCTTGGAAAACTCGATACAATCATGGACCATGGTGGGCTAAAACTAGCCTAGCCTTCAGATCTGGTGGGAGGGCTTCAACCCTATCTGATGATATCCATAGGAACCAGCATAAAATTCCTACATAAAATGGGTAATCTCATCTCCTTGAATGAAGCATAGGATAATTCCATCAAATCCACATTTTTAGAGTGTCTTCTCAAGGCTAAGGCCACTCTAGAGGGTGAACTGTACTGCACGCCAATATATTCAATCACGTTCGGCTCTATCTAGAGTGATATTTCCATATTGGAGATAATCAATAAAGGGAGTTGTCCAATTGGGGGTCTCTTTAGCTATGAATTGATCTGGAAGTCCTTATGTGGAGGCACTAGTGGTAAGATTGCTTACCTACTGGTTGTCATCATTTTTTCGAGTAAAGGGAGTGATGAACCTTCGATACACCACATGGATGATTAGATTATACTGATTGGGCTCTATAAGAGATATGGCTAAAATTTTCAAGGCATCATCTCAACTATTCTATGACCAGGGAACATGAGTGACCTCAATCAAAGAAGGTAATAGGTCCATCAGCTAGCGAGTTCACTCTAGCAGGGGCACAAGTTCTAGCTTTATAAAGACATAGTCACCATTAATATGTTTGATGACTAGCTTGGAGTATCCCATTACATGTAGGTGGGGAACATAAATATTAAGATCCAACTTGATACTAGTAATGAGAGCCTCATAATTTTCTTTTTTGTTGATGAAACCCTCTGATAGCAAGAAAGAATATGGTAAGACAACTTATGTGGTCATGATGAAGAAAATCTCTAGGCCTACCCTATTGAGCTTGGGATCATTGATCCTTCTACCAATTAGACTCGGAGAGGAACCATCAAAATGAATATTCTAACATGGAACAGCCTGATCCACTTAGAGGATGGCCTCATCTGGAAAATCAAGATCCAGTGACTGCTCTATAGGGGTCGGATGGGTTTCTAAAAATTCTACCAGGGACTGACCCTTAATAGCATTTTGTAGGATGAACCTGATATATACCTAATAAAGTATCACTTTCCAACAAGATAGATAGCCAGTCAACATGGGTTAGTTTAGGATATAATTTATTAAATCCATGTGGGATACCAATTGTATCTCATTATATTGTATATAGTGATAAAACTTATACACTGTGAAAACTAACATGATGTATCTCTTCTCGATTGCAGAGTATCGAGACTCCATGTTGAAAATCATGCAACTAAGATAGTAAAAACAAGTCTTATAGCATCCTGGACATTTCTTACATTACTATTACATCATTTTAAGGGTAAAAACATAATATTATTACACATAGAGTATCTGACGGTTTAGTGTCTTGGGAAAACTAGGACCATACATAGAAATTACAACATCAAGCATAAACATTTATTTAATTTCTTCTTCTCTAGCTTATTATTGTCACTTGTACTATACTTAGTATACGTATCCACCTAAGGATATACATAAAAAGGGGTGAGATAAAAGACCAGTAATAGGATAGATAAGAATAATAGAGCATGGGTTGAGCATAATCATGACATAGGTAAAGAAATCATAAAATGAGAGGAACATAAATAAAAGACTTGAAATGTGGAAATGCATAAAAATGAAACATCATGTTCTAGTGGTTAACTACCACACATACTTTTGAACCAAGATATCATCTTTTTCACACATAATTTCACATATACTCATGAGATTCATCACTTTACCCAATGCATTGGAGTACTGTATAATTCTGGGCGCACCCGTCACATCATAACATTATAATTATCATGATTTCCACATAGAACACATATCAAAAGTGAACATACCTAACCCATGTAATGGAATGAGTTTCATCTCATAAGAATACATTCAAAAGCTTTGGGTTCCCAAAAGAAATAGGGAACAAAATACTTGATACAAGAACCATCAACCATGAATGAGAGGTAAAAGTTGAGTTCTTAAAAGAAGAGTTCTTTTGGAAAACAATTGGTTTGAAATAAACTTCATTAGAAAAAATTTATATCCCATAGAAGGTAATATAATTATGAATAAATTATCTTTAAGGAGTAACCATATCAAAATGGAGTGAAAGAGGGAGAACCTGAAGGAAGAAAATTGAGTTTGAGATTTCCTCTTACCTTGTATCTGAATGCTTCCTTTTCTGTAATATCCTATATAATGACATTATATTAATTAATTAGAAATTACAGAACCTTTTATACATTAATAGGGTTAATTATGGTTTCATTATGTGATTCTATGTGCCTTTTAATGAGTTATATAGTTTAGAAACATTATTCGGGAATGTTTGTTTTTATGGTTTTCTTGAGTGGTTCATTTGTATTCTTAAATTGATGTTCGGGTAGAACATGGGTAATCATCTAGAACTAATATTACATGTTATTAATGATATTACAGGAGTTTGAATAATCTTATAATGAATTATATTAGATCCATGTGGATGAATCATTAGATAAGAATTAAATGATGATTGTTTGGGTTAATTTGGGTGGTTTTTCGATCACAACAAACTTGTTTTAATTTATCACTTAGTAATATGTTCATAAGTCAGTTCCAGATCATTAAATAGGACATAATACATATAACATATTCTGGTTAAACCATAAAAATGGTTTCTTGACC
Organism: Viscum album; assembly: GCA_963277665.1. NCBI lineage: Eukaryota > Viridiplantae > Streptophyta > Magnoliopsida > Santalales > Viscaceae > Viscum > Viscum album. The sequence continues at coordinate 212,821,829 of OY728146.1, read as the reverse complement.
AGATATGAGGGTAGAAATGGCAGAAGAAAACATGTCGTTCTTGAAGGTGATAAATTAACACCTCACGAACAACGTTCTCTTTAATAAAATAAAAGAAAGAGGGAAAGGGAGGTTCGATGATATAATATCCCATTAGCATCATAAAATTCAAGTATATTTATAATAATAGAGTTAAAATACCATTTGGGTGAAGATAGGTGTGGATAGATCAATAAATTAACTTGAACGTGAAAGGAAATTAAAGGAGAAGAGGGAGAGAAATTACCTCTTGAATCCTTCTCTTGAGAACCTCCTTAAGGGTCTAAACTTGGTCTTTTGATGAGACCATCAGCTCTTGGAAGTGGGTGAGGGGCTAGGGAGGATGTTTGGGCAGAGTTTAGAGAATTCTTGGATCTTGAGAGGTGTGAGGGAATGAGGGTGTGAAGAGTGGTTTTTATAGTGGAGGGGAGAGGAAAATTTTGAATATTTAATTCATTATTTTATTATTTCCCTCAAGAAAACCAATAGTATCCTTTCATGTGACCCCAAATAGTAATAAGTTCATGTGAGTTCGAACCAAGTGGAATTTCATCACTTGTGATGTCATGAATATTGTATTTAACTATTAAATTGTATATATGATATTTTACCATATTTCACTATTCATCAAAAATTCGAGTTTTTCAGAAAAATACCAAAAATTTACCCTAACCATTTTTCGACGTGTAGAATTAAAAAATGAAGTCCATTTTTCAAAATTAATTTTCTAAATATTATTAATTTAATTTTTAAATAAAGTCATAGTTAATTTGAAAAATAACAATCTTAAAGGTGCACTTAATTTTATTTCTCATTGAAAAATTAATTAAGATCTCATTATCTTATTGCCTTAAGAAAATAAAATAATATTATTATTTACTATTCATAAGGGTCATATTACTATTCATTTTACTATTCATACGGGTATGTTACTATTCACCCAAAAAACAAGTTTGTTCTATCAGACTCCAAAAATCATCTTGAACACAACCGTGTATGTCGGATTTTCAAAATTCCAAACACATAAGTGACAAAATTATGTTTAAAGGTCACTTATCACTTAGTAGTTCATTATTTTGTGCATTCATGTGATTTTATGACATAATTTTATGAAGGGAATTTTCATTGAAAACTTTGGGTTGTTACATTTCCCCCCCCCCCTTAAGAAATTTCACCCTCGAAATTTCATTTTACATAAACAGGTGAGGGTAATTCTCCTTCATCACCTCTTCCGATTCCCAAGTTGCTTCCTCAAACTTATGGTTCCTCCAAAACACTTTGAAAAGGTGGGTTGTCTTGTTGCGTAGAACCTTATCACTTCGGTCTAGAATCTTTACTGGCTGCTCCTCATAGGAGAGATCATCTTCCAACTACACCACCTCTAAGTTTAGTACATGTGAGGGATCAGGTATGTACTTCCTCAGGAGTGATACGTGAAAAAAATCATGAACTCAAGCCATATTCGGTGGAAGTTCAAGCCGATATGCCACAACACCTATGCGGTCAAGGATTTAAAAGGGGCCAATATACCTTGGGCTTAGCTTCCCTTTATTCCCGAATCGCATTACTCTCTTCCATGGAGATATTCGAAGGAAGACTTTATCTCCAACGTCGAACTCCAAGTCCCTTCGACGGTTGTCAGTATAGCTATTTTTCCGACTTTGAGTAGCTTTTATGTGTTTCTGGATGACTTGAATCTTCTATTTCATCTCTTGAACAAGATCAGGTCCACGTAGCTTTCTTTATCAAACTTCATCTCAACAGGTTGGAGTTCTACATCGCTTTCCATACAGAGCTTCATATGGAGCCATCTGGATACTCGAGTGGAAGCTATTGTTGTTTGAGAACTCAACCAATGGGAGATACTAATACCATACACCTTTGAATTCTAGAGAGCAGGCTCTAAGCATATCTTCAAGCATTTGAGTAGTCCTTTCAGATTGGCCATCAGTTTGGGGGTGATAGTTCGTGCTGGAATTTAATTCAGTACTCAAAGCATGTTGAAGGCTCCTCCAGAATTTAGATGTGAACTTCAGATCACGGTCACAGACAATTTAGAGTGTAACCCCGTGCATTCTCACCACTTTCTTCACATATATCTTTGCAAGTTGTTCAAGTGATAGATCTTCCCTAATATCGATAAAATGGGAAGTCTTGGTGAGTCGTTCAACCACAACCCATATCGCATTATTTCCCTTTGACTTCTTTGGGAGACCCGTGACAAATCCCATAGTAAAATTTTCCCATTTCTACATGGGTATAGGCAATGACTGCATCATACCTTTGGACTATTTTCACTCAGCTTTAACTTTATGACATACCAAGCACCTTGATATATATTTTGCAATCTCCTTCTTCATGTTATCCCACCAAAAGTGTTCTCGGAGATCACAGTACATCTTGGTACTCCCAGGATGGATAGAGAAAGTTGAGCTATGTGCATTGTCCAATAGCTCCTTCTTTATCCCGGGTGATGAAGGCACACAAAGCTGGGTTCCAAACCGAATCACACCATCATTGTTGATATGGAACTCTTGCATCTTCCATGCTTTTACTGCATTCACCCTCATTTGTATCTCCACATCATCCCTTTGTGATTTTTTAATCTTCTCCTGGATGGATGGTTGCGCAATAATTTGGGCAAGGTAGGATATATCCCCTACCCTTATGATTTCCAAATCCATTCTTTGCATATCCATGAAGATTGGGTCTTTCTCAATCCACATCATGGATAGAGTAGCAGGTTCTTTTCTACTTAGAGAATCAGCTACCTTGTTCACCTTTCCAGGATGATAATTAATAGATCAATAGTAATCTTTGATTATATCTAACCATCTCCTTTGATGCATGTTGATCTCCTTTTGTTTGAATATATACTTTAGGCTCTTGTGGTCGGTGTATATGTCACACTTCTCACCATAAAGGTAGTACCGCCAGATTTTCAAGGAAAAAATCATGTCTGCCAGCTCTAGATCATGCATCGGGAAGTTCTGCTCATGGATCTTCAACTGTCGTGAGGCATAGGCTATCACATTATCATTTTGCAAGAGTACACAATCCAAGCCTTTCTTTGAAGCATCACTGTATATCACAAAACTTTATCCACTTTTCGATAGTGTGAGTACAAGTGCAGTGATCAGCCTTCTCTTTAGCTCCTTGAAGCTTCCCTCACAATCTTCCATACAGACATACTTTACCCCTTTCCTTATTAACTTATTTAGTGGGATTGACAATCGTGAGAAGTTTCTCACAAAACATCGGTAGTACCCAGATAATCCAAGAAAACTACAGATTTTTGTGACACTAGAGGGCCTGGCTCATTCCTCAATCGCCTTTGTCTTTGAAGGATCCACAGAAATTCCCTCACTTGTGATCACATGTCCCAAGAATGTGACATGCTTCATCCAAAAGTCACACTTTCTTAACTTTGCGTACAACTTCTCCTTTCTCAATGTCGCCAAAACAAGTCTTAGATGTTCTTTATGTTCCTCCTTTCTCTTAGAGTAGATGAGAATATCATTGATAAAAACTACCACAAATTTGTCAAGGTAATGTCTAAAGACTCTATTCATCAAATCCATTAAGATTTCATGGTAATTAGTAAGTCCAAAGGGCATCACCAAAAACTCATAGTGGCCATACCTTGTACGGAAGGCAGTCTTCTGAATATCTTTCTTCTTCACCTTTACCTGATGATATCCAGAACGAATATCCACCTTTGAGAAGTATTGAGCTCCTATTAACAAATAGAACAAGTCATCAATCCTTGGAAGAGGATATTTGTTCTTTATAGTGATCTTGTTGAGTTCCTGATAATCGATACACAGCCGCATTGTTCCATCCTTCTTCTTTACAAAGAGCACTGGTGCACCCCAAGGTGATGCACTAGGGCGTATGAACCCTTTGTCCAGATTCTCTTGAAGCTGTTTCTTTAACACCTCCAGTTAGATAGAAGCTATCCTATAGGGACACTTCGAGATAGAAGTATCTCCAGGTATGAGTTCAATTGAGAACTCTACTTCACGATCTGGGGGAATTCCGGGTAACTCTTTGGGAAATACATCGTCGTATTCCCTCACAATGGGAATTTTTTCAAGGTTGACACTTTCCTTCAACTCAACCATTTGGGCGAGGTATGCTTCTTCATAGGGAATCAACACCCAAAACATTGAAGGATTTTTCAAAGGAGATTCAAGATCTTCCTTGCATTTATAGAAGATCCTGGTATAGTTCATAATATGGAAAGATATTTCCTTTTCCCGACAGTTGATATGTGCTCTATATGACGAGATCCAATCCATTCCCATTATAGCATTGAATTCGACCAAGGGAATTATTACGAGATTTTGACGGAAGAATATTCCCACATATGCCAACAGGAGAAGAGTCAAACACTTGGGTTGTAATGATTTCACCACTTGGTGTTTTTACAGATATCCCTACTTCAAGGTTTAGGGTCTTTGATTCTATAGTTCTAGCAAACTTTAAAGATACAAAGGAATGCGTAGAACCAGAATCAAATAAGACTTTTTCCATTGTTGAGTGAATTGGAAGTGTACCTTGTATGAATTCATTATCATGATCCACCTCCGCAGTAGTGATGGCATAATCCTTCCCTTTTTCCTTTGGATTTGGTGGTTTCGGACACTGATTACCCTCAAGAACTCTAGGTTTAGTGCATTGGTTTGCATAGTGCCTTAGCTCCCTACAGTTGTAGCATTGAACCATGAGTGGTTATCTCCTTTCATTAGCTATATTCTCCTTCCATTTTGTGTCTTTTCAACACTCTTGTGCATGGTGTCCTTCTTTCCCACACTTGAAGCATTTCCCCGTCCCTTTGAGGCAGTTCCCATGGTGAAACTTCCCGCATTTTTGGTATGTGGGTCGTTGATTTTTCTTCCCACCTTTTCCATTAGATCCAACAGCTTGAAACTCCATCTTTATTTTCTTATCACCATATCCATGGTACCATTATCCAAACTCTATCTCCACTTTGAGATCACATCGAACAACTTATTCATAACTCCCAAATTCTTGAATTTCAAGCTCATTTCGAAAGTGTGGTTTTAATCCACTAAAGAATCTATCAATTTTGCTATCATTGTTGATAACAAAACCCAAAGAGTACCTTGCAATCCTTGTGAAATTTGATTCATAGTTTTTGACATATTATCCTTATTTTTTCTTGAGCTCTATAAATTCTCTCTCCATCTTCATACGAAGAGTTCGTGGGAAATACTTATTAAGAAACATTATCTTAAAGTCTCCCCATTCCATCTCTTTAATTTCCTCCCTTGGTTTGGTGTTCTTAATAAAATCCCACCATTGATCAGCTTCTCCATCTAGATGATAAATGGATAGGTTCACCTTCTCTGTCTCAGAACAGTGAAGAACAAAAAAGATATTCTCCATGGAGTTAACCCACTTTTCTGCAACTAGTGGATCGGAAGATCCACTAAACATCGGTGGTCGTTGCCGCATAAAACATTCGATATCCAGTTGATCCCTCTTTGGTGAAGGAGGATGTTACCCATTATTATGGTTATTGTTCATAACCTGAGATAATTGGGTAATCATCGCCATGAATTTTTCAACTCCACCTCCCAAATCATTGGGGATGTCGTTCGGGCAATCGTTGCATTAGCCCTCGCACGAGTTGTTGGCCTGATTTCTCCTGGTACCCACCATTTTCTAAAATAGAAAAGGTTAGAACAAAACATAAGTAAACAAGTTATGAATAACTTATTCATTTAAACAATTTATACCAAAAACATAACATATAGGATCCCTATGTAGATTTTCTTGTGTGCCTACTTGAACTTAGTCTCATGCTAGAGGTTTTCTCTAGGGTTTACTAATCCTAATTCCCAAATTAACTAAACGTTTCCTCTAATACCAACTATAGCATACCAACCTTTTCATACATTATTATTACATCATTTTAAGGTAAAAAAATAATAGTATTACACATATAGTATCCAACGGTTTAGTGTCTTGGGAAAACTAGGACCATACATAGCAATTACAACATCAAGCATAAACATTTATTTAATTTCTTCTTCTCTAGATTCTTGTTGTAACCTGTCCTCTCCTTAGTATATGTAGCCACCTGAGGATATACATAAAAATGGGTGATCTAAAATCCCAGTAATAAGATAGATAAGAATAATATAGCATGGGGTGAGCATAATCATGACATAGGTAAAGAAATCATGAACATGAGAGGAACATAAATAAAAGACTTGAAATGTGGCAATGCATAAAAATGAAACATCATGTTTTAGTGGTTAACTACCACACATACTTGTGAAACAAGATATAATATTGTTCACACATAATTTTACATATACTCATGAGATTCATCACTTTACCCAATGCATTGGAGCTCTGTATAATTATGGGTGCACCCGTCACTTTGAAACATTCATATTGCGCTATATAATTCCGGGCACACCCATCACATCGTAACATTATCATTATCATGATTTCCACATAGAACATATATAAAAAGTTAAAATAACTAACCCATTTAAAGTAATGAGTTTCATCTCATAAGAATACATTAATAAGCTTTGGGTTCCCAAAATAAAGAGGGAACAACATACTTGATACAAGAACCATAAACCATGAATGAGAGGTAAAAGTTGAGTTCTTAAAAGAAGAGTTCTTTTGGAAAAAATTTGGTTTGACATAAACTTCATTAGAAAACATGTATATCCCATAAAAGTTAATATAATTATGAAGAAATTATCTTTAAGGAGTAACCATATCAAAATGGAGTGAAAGAGGGAGAACCCGAAGGAAGAAAATTGAGTTTGAGATTTCCCCTTACCTTGTATCTGAATGCTTCCTTCTCTGTAATGTCCTGTATAATGACATTATATTCTTTAATTAGAAATTCCAGAACCTTTTATACATTAATATGGTTCATTCTGGTTTCATTATGTGATTTTATGTGCATTTGAATTTGTTATAGAGTTTAGAAACATTATTCGGGAATGTTTGTTTGTATGGTTTTCTTGAGTTGTTCACTTGTATTCTTAAATTGATGTTCGGGTAGAACATGGTTAATAATCCAGAACTGATATAACATGTTATTAATGATATTACAGGAGTTTTAATGATCTTATAATGAATTATATTATATCCATGTGGATGAATCATTATATAATAATTAAATGATGATTGTTTGGGTTAATTTGGGCGGTTTTTCGATCACAACAAAATTTCTTTTAATTTATCACTTAGTAATAAGTTCATAAGTCAGTTCCAGAACTTTAAATAGGAAATAATACATATAAAATATTCTGGTTCAACCATAAAAATGGTTTCATGACCAGATCTGAAGGTATAAATGGAATAATAAAACATGTCGTTCTTGAAGGTGATAAATTAACACCTCACAAACAACGTTCTCTTTAATAAAATAAAAGAAAGAGGGAAAGGGAGGTTGGATGATATAATATCCCATTAGCATCATAAAATTACATTATATTTATAATACTAGAGTTACAATACCATTTGGGTGAATATAGGTGGGGAGAGATCAAGAAATGAACTTGAACATGAAAGGAAATTAAAGGAGAGGAGGGAGAGAAATTACCTCTTCAATCCTTCTCTTGAGAACCTTCTTAAGGGCCTAAGCTTGGTCTTTTGATGAGACCAGAAGCTCTTGGACGTGGGGGGTGGGCTACGGAGGATGTTTGGGTAGAGTTTAGAGAAGTCTTGGAGCTTCATAGGTGTGAGGGAATGAGGGTGTGAAGAGTGGTTTTTATTGTGGAGGGGAGGGGTAAATTTTGAATATTTAATTCATAAATTTATTATTTCCCTCATGAAAACCAATAGTATTGTTTCATATAACCCCTAATATTAATAAGTTCATATGACTTCGAACCAAGTGGCCTTTAATCACTTGTGATGTCATGAATAGTGTATTTAACTGTTAAATTGTATATACGGTATTTTACCATATTTCACTATTCATCAAAAATTTTAGTTTTTCAGAAAAATACCAAAAATTTACCCTAACCATTTTTTGACGTGAAGAATTCAAAAATGAATTCCATTTTTCAAAATTAATTTTCTAAATATTATTAATTTAATTTTTAAATAAAGTCATAGTTAATTCGAAAAATAACAATCTTAAAGGTGCACTTAGTTTTATTTCTCATTGAAAATTAATTAAGACCTCGTTATCTTATTGCCTTAAGAAAATAAAATAATAAAATTATTTATTATTCCTAAGGTTCATATTACTATTCATTTTACTATTCATAAGGGTATGTTACTATTCACCCAAAAAACAAGTTTGTTCTATCAGTCTCCAAAAATCATCTTGAACATAACTGTGTATATTGGATTTTCAAAATTCCAACCACAGAAGTGAAAAACTTATGTTTAAAGGTCACTTATCACTTAGTATTTCATTATGTTGTGCATACATGTTATTTTATGACATAATTTTATGAAGGGAATTTTCATTGAAAAACACTGGGTCCTTACAAGTCTCAATCCTTTCGTTGTTCTTATTGGTGAGAAGTGTGCTGAGGGATCATTTTGAGGAGGTCACATGGAGGACCAATGGATTCCCGAAGATAGGTGGCATTAAAACCAGAGGATGTAGAAAATATTGATTGATCTCCTCAAATGTGTTCTCACACTCTTCATCTCAATGATAAAAGACACATTTTTTCATGATCCTAGAAACTTTTGTACACTTTTTGGCCAGATTCATGATGAATTAGTGTATGTAGGATAAGTGGCCTTAAAAGCCTCAAATATCCCAAAGGTTTCTTGTAGGAGGCATCTTATTGATAGCCTTCATCTTCTATGGATCGGACTTGATGACTCTTTATCTGATGATGAATCTGAGAAACTTTCTAGAGGTAACCCCAAAAGTACACTTCAAGGTGTTTATCTTCATATAGCAGGAGCGAAGGAAGCCAATCACTTTCTCAAGATCTATGAGATGGTCCAGACACTAGAGGTATTTGACCACCAAGTCTTCCACATAGCATTACACTGGAATCCTAAGGATCGAATTGAATATGCAGTGCATGGAACACTGATAGGTAGATCCTACATTCTTCAGACTTAAATTCATTACCTAATAGTATAAGGTCCCCAATGTAGCCCTGAAGGTGGTGGACTCTTCATCCTCTGGAGCCATTTTTATTTGATTATATCTGGAATACCAATCCATGAAGGAGAGATCCTGTAATCTAGTGGTGTAATTGATTAGAAAATATGTCATAGGAGGGGGAAAATCATTCTTCAGACAATAATAGTTGAGATCCTAAAAGTTGATGCATAATCTAATTTGTATATTCTTCATTCTGATAGGAATGATTTTGGATAACCATCTAGGGTATTGGACTTCATTAAAAAAGTTGTATTTGATGATCTTATCAACTTACGCCTCAACCATGGCACCATGAGAGGGGTGAATCTTCCTAATAGGTTAATTGAACCCATGATGACTCACCAGGTGTCCAAGGAAATCGACGATAGCCTAAGTTTTTAGTCATGGAATCTCATCATAGCTCCAGGAAAATACATCACGATGCTGGTTTAGGAAATCCATGTTCTATTGTTGTTCCTCTATAGACATAAATTCATTAATCAATGTTGACCTAATATATGTCTCAGTTACAAGTTTCACCTGAACCAGTTGATCGATGGGGGTGGGGACCCCTTCTTTAAATATATTAGGGGAATATTTTAAATCCTCCTCACTGTCTGATATAGGGAAATAAATGGGAGGAGATAGTTAATTCATGCTATCTAATTATGGAGGAACACTGGTGCCTTCTTGGGCAGATGTGGAATCATCACTGGGGGACTCTTTTACTACTGAAACCATGAAAAAAGGACAGTCGACCCGATTCCATCAAGTCTTCAATCGATGGGTAGATTCATGATGATATCAAAGTAGTGGTGGAGGGTTAGTTTGGGTCATTTCAACCCAAATCAGTGAAATAGAAAATTATGGCATACCGTTGTAGCCATGGGAAAAATATCTTAATATCCCGCATGGGTAGGGGGCTCTGGTATTACCTAATCCAAACCCATATAGGAATATGAGGTAATATTCTAACGTTAGTTATACTTGGGAATGTGTCTTGCCCCCATCTTGTAAATGATAAAGCAGTGTCTCAAGTCTGGGGTTTTGGCCTCCAATCGATTAATTGGGAGGTTTAAATCATTGTCCAAGTCCATCCATGGGTCATCCATAGCTTTTGTGTTCTCAAACTCATTGGTCTGAAATTTTTTGTACTTTCTCTTGTGACAATATACATCTAGAGATTAGGGTTCACAAGATAAAAAGGGATATGCATCACCTTGGAGCACGCCCACTCGACCATTAAGGGAGCACTTGAGGCATCGATGATATGAGAATAGAACTGATGCATGCATATGAAGCCAAGGTATACCCATCAGTGCATCGTAGGTGGTATCCTATGAGACAACTATGAACTTATTTTCTATAATTAGGCCAATGAATTTGGTTTTAAAGTGGATTTTTCTACATGGACTCATCATAACTCTAAATATTCATATCAGAGGGAATAAAATCTACATCAGCTGTTCTTAGCTTGTGGAGAATTCAGGTCAGGATGAGATTGATCCCAGAACCATTGTTGATAAGATAATGGTGGACTTCCACACCACTGATCTGAACAGTGATGTATAGTGGATGGGTGTTCCCCTCTACATGTGATCCTTAATATTCTCCTAAGAATGAAATGATGGCTTGACATTTTTCTCAATGACTTCCTTGGCATGAACGGAATCTACGGCTACTACCTGTACCTCAAACTATAGGGTATCTTCAAGGCCTCTGTGAGGAATTCATGCATCTCTTCTGATAAGAGGATGTCCTTGAGAATAAAGAGCTTTGTAGGAATATTGGTGAGGTTCTTAATCCCATCATACATCCATGATAGATGCACATTTTTACAAGCAGGAGGTTTCTCTTTGGAAAGTGGTATGACGGGCATTGTTGGTCGAACTAGTGGAATCTGACCAGTGTTGGAAATATCCTTTTTCTCACTAGAAAAACTACTGATAATCCCAACTAGATGACTATGGAAGGACTAAGGCCTAGCTGGGAACTATTGATCTTGATGTGGTCGTAGTTGTTCAGCCTGGTTGAGTAGAACAATGGTGGTGGTGGTGAATCTAAAAAGATGGTCTGAGAGGATTGTGTCTACTAAGTTCTACACTAATCCTATTGTATTTTATTAGTATCTTGCATGGATTTTCTAGAATATATGGCCTTATCATTCCAATGATTCATATATCCATGTCCCTTTCGACGATAGAATCATCTTGGGGAATTATGAGGTTCTTCTTGATTCTCCTTGTCACTATGGACCATATATGGGTCCACCAACTCGATGGTATTCATTAAGGAATACTCTTAGTCATCATTAGAGTATTCTTCCAATGCTGGAAAGAAACTGGTGGAAATTCCCATCTCTATAGACATGAAATCGTCAAGAGTGCAAGATGGCTTCGGCATCAGTGGAGGAATTTTCTTTCCCTTGTATTGTCAGCATCTGCTTTTCTAAGAAGAAGAAGGCTACAATGTGTACATAGAAGAGATATCTGGATAAAGTGAAACAACCTCATGAGACTCAAGATGATTCAAATGAGCAAGGATGATACCATGAGTACTAGAAACTTCTCTACAAGATAACTAATCATTATACTTAAAAGACTCGCGGCTGGAGACCAGCTTTTATTCACCTCCACTATCATTGTTAGACTATGTAGAGATACTTGCTACCTATGTCGGGGTAGGGCTCAATCTGAATAGATTGTTATCAACCTAAACATAGAGAAATTCCTTGAACAATTATCATTACTTTATGGTATATCCTAGGATTATATGATAAGGATAATAGTTAGGGTGATCTGTGAGCTCTGCCTCCTAGGGTTTCCTATATTCTAGAAGCTTCTAAATTCCTTGATCCAAGGCACTAATAAAATATCCAAAAAACTAAGAATCATTGAATGAGTAGGTCCAGTTTCTCCTTTATGGGAAGGGAACTATAGTTTCCTGACCTTGATGAGGGGAAAGAGCCTAGTGAGGGTCCTGATCCTGATTATCCCACCTAGACAGTGGTTCTTGGTGGGGTGGAGCCTACTGATTCTACGGCAGGTGATGTTGATCATGGAGCTAAGATTGATGCTAATCCCCTTGGTGAGGTTGTGGATTAGGAACTTATGGTAACAATTCTAGCATCCTGGGGGCCTCTATATGTGTTATGGAAACATTCTATACCTTGGTGTCACTTCTCATAGGATCTAGAGGAGGCAATGGGAATACCTACTTAGCTTACTATATGGCTTCCTCTAGGCACTGAGCCTTGTCAATGAAATATCATAATACACCTAATAAATTATAAGTGATAATGGAGGGAACTAATTTAGTCTAAAAATTCCTCATGCACATCATAAATATATTTTCTTGATTCAGAATCATGTCGAGTGAATACGTGAGGCCCTTACACCTATCAAAAAAGTCGGTGATGTGCTCATCTGGTCATTGTTTCACTTGAAGAGGTCGTAAATACTTTTCTTGTGCATGGTGGAGCTAAACTGATAAATAAAATATTTGTAAAGATCTTCCCAACCAGCAAAGGACCCAATGGGTAACTGGTTGTACCAGACAAAAGTTGGTTCATACAATGTTTATACAAAACATCATATATTTGAGGATTTCTTCTTTGATTGAGTTCCTTGTATGGGTCCACATATTGAAATAAAGTGGTTCAGATGCTACAGCGGGTTACCTATCCTGTAGAAAGGGGAGAACATAGAATTACTAAAATTCGGGGGTGCTTGTATGTCATATACCCATGATGTATATGACTTTCCATCAGGTGGGATTTTCACCTATTGTGTATCATGGTCCTTAATATGGGAAATGTGAGAATCCATAGGATTTACCTGGTGGGGGTTCTAATCTTTATGAGGATCCTAGACCATCGTTTCATTATTAGGATCTTCAACATTATAGGTAGGCTCAGCGGCTCATGGAGCAGCTAGAGCGGCTTATGGAGATACTGAAGAAATGATCTGTGGAGCTTCTGGAGGAATGACCTAAACCAGGTCTCAAGGAGGTTTCTCTCACAGATCAGGCAGACTCGGTGATAAATATCGTGGTCTCTTTTCATAGACTCTGGTCTCTACCTTGTCAGGATGTATGGTGTTGTCAAGATCAATGGGAGGCAACTAGCCAAGGAGGACCTATGGCTTCCCCTATTACCATAGTGGAGGAGGGATAGGATTATATCAAGAATCAACATAGACCATACGTCACTATAAAAGCTACTTCATGAGTAGATCATTAATAAAAATTTTATATTTTGCAAGATACTGGAGCAAATAATCCTTAGCAAGATCAACGTCTGCCTTCTGCATTACATCAGATAGGTTAGAGGGATTAAGGGTCATGATCTGTCCTTTAACCTTATTGGGGTATTGACTGAAGTGAAATAACTCAAAGGTCTCTACAAGGCCAAGTATCTACCTTTGTTGGAAAGTGATGATTCATGTATGAGAATCCACATGGTTTTTCGCTATCTAAGGAGGTGATTCCTCTTTATAAAGCCATGCCACAGTGTCCTTCTCCTTGAGAAGATTAAGGTCATCAATATTCATCATGACTACACCCAGAGGCATATCCTTGATATCACTAGGTAGGTCAGGTTGGCGCATGATGGGACTGAATTGAAGAGAAGCATACTGCCCCCTACCATGAATATGAATGTGTGCAGTCACTTATTAAATAATTATGTAGATCATAATGAAGGTTTGGATGAATCATTGATAAAGGGTTCGATGATAGTTAGGTGATGCAAGGTACTGAGCCACAGGAAGTGCTGATAACTCAACCATGAGACACTACTGGATGATTTCATCTCAAGGCTCATGTCTCTTTGGATTGGTCAAATAACAACCATAGAGGTCGAAATGAATCGCCTAGAGATTCTAGTATAAACACATGACCTCATCTTGGGTGAGAAACTCTATAATGTTGAAATTAGGATTAGCGATCATCCATAACATCTCAGACAAATAATCAGTAGCCATAGTGTCCCACAAGCATATCTACTTAAAAGAAGGATCTGACTCTTAGTTTTCCCACTCTTTTATTGGGGATGGATGAGGAACTGGAAGTGGCACTGATGTGGATTTCTATGGTGCTCAGTTTACTGGTGGTGAAAATTCTATGCAAGCTGACTGACTGCCTCTTGTTAGGTTATCTCCTAGAGCCAGTACTGACTGCATCATTATATCCCTATAGGATGGGGTATTGACCATAGATTTATGTGAAAAGGTTGTGGTTGTTGGTGGTGGATCTGTAAGGTTCACGTTGTCTATCAAATCTCAAAATAATTCCCCATGATATCGTGTTGAGGTAGAGAATGAAACTGCCAACGATGGAGAGGACTAAATGGAAAGACCTTGGAAGGGAGATAAATATTCATCCTCCTTCATGTACCAGAAGAGGGATTTTAGGATTTGGTGAATATCACCTTCTGGGATAACAAAAATCACACGTTGGTCTCCTTACCTAGACTTTGGTGTAGAGGATTGGGGTGAAGGATCTATTATTGAGTCACATTCCACTTCATAATCTAGGAATTGGACTAGATTAACAATGATCTGGAACTTCTCAGAGTTCTTCCTTTAATGGTGATTATTCTCTCTTCTTCCATGAGCTGCCTCTTCAGGGGAGGTTAAATATTTTTCATGAGGAGTACCTTCGTGCGGGTTGGTATTGGAGTGGGGAGGGCCTCCGATTGAGCTAGTCATGACACGATGAGGACCTTCATATCAGTTATCATTGAAGTGGGGAGAACCTTCATTGGGAGTGTTATGAGAGTAGGGAAGACCTCTACTCTAGGTTCAGAAATAGCAAGGAGGACCTCTGATTAAATCATTAAAGACATGGGGAGGACCTCCATGTAGTGTATGAGAGTAGGGTGATCCTCAACTTTGGTGAGCTAAGGTTTGAGGAGCACCTAGGCATATGCCATGTGGGTCACAGGGAGGATCTTTGTGTTGGTGAGCTTGATTATAGGGAGGACCTTCGTACTAGTTTCTATATGCGCGGGGAGGACCTTCACGGTGATAAGTGTTGGATCAGGGAGGACCTCCGATGGAGTAAGTAAGAACATGAGGAGGACATCTTTGTTGGATCCCTATGGCATGGGGAAGACCTCCATGCAGGTTGGTAGTGGTAGCATGAGGAGGACCTTTTCACTAATCGAACTAGAAATGGGTAGGACCTCTATGTTGGTTGTTGATGATGTGAGGAGGATCTCCACTTTGATGGTTCTTTTAGTGGAGAGGACCTCTAATGGATCTAGTGAGAACATAGGGAGGACCTCCATGTTTCTTGCATGTGGCATGGGGAGGACCTACATACCGATTGTCAGTGTTAGTACAAGGAGGACCTTAGTAATAAATCTCATCATCACAAGTAGGCCTGTAATAGCTATTGGATGTGTAGACGATATAAATAGTCAACCCAGCCCACCCGTGGGGTGGATGAGGTCTCGATTCCAATTGGGCATTGATGAATCCCTACTATATGGTAGTGGTAATTTTGTGGAATGCACCAGGGGTGGAATCGGCCAATGGAGCTGTAGAAGATGATGTCCCTTAATAGTCATCCTCCTGAGCTTGTGTCCAATGATGTGTTAGGACATCCAAACTAGGGTCAGTGAAGAAGGAGTGTAGACTACCTATTCTTCAGCCTGAGATACCAGTCATTGGTGGATTTTACATGGCTTAGTGAGATCCCTTCTTGGAAGATCCCTGGCATTAGTCATGGTTAGGGTTACCCTTTCATATTTTACCTCATTTGTGTAGGGGATCAAGTCATAATAGCACTCTGGGGAGAGGCTCCCAAAGCAGCTGGATGTAAGAGTGGGGTGCAGTGGCTCCTTACACGGCCCTTGGGGCAGTAGTGATGATGAGATGCAGAAGCCTCCAGGTCCCAGAATTCCATGTTCCTCATTGGAATTAACCCCTCTGGCTCGTACTATCATACACGTGCATCAATCACCCACCTAAGATCAATTTCCAAGGGTGAGACAAGGCATGAGTTCCTAGTATTTGTGGTCATGGATGATGTCATGGTAGAGGTAGATTCAAGTAGGGTTTCCACATTATTGTTTTTCTGTCCCCTATGCCTATGGGTGGGGGTGATTGATTTTCTACAGGTTGGTTCCTATAAATAAAAAAGATTCATATGTTAATATGAATACAAGGAAGGAAATCCCAATGTCCCAGCATCATATAATATTCCACGTTTGGAGAGAGAGATCCACATTTACAATGTCACAAACTAGAATACTCGATGATTAACTGCCCCAATCTATGGTGAGTTCAATACCAGGCCCACTATTTTCTTGGTGGGACCTGACTCCGAATAGCTAGATCTGGTGACATGATTATCTACTAATGTATTAAATTCTAATAATCCCCATATTGAGGAGAATAGATTCATGTTGGGTTCACCATTTCTGTTTCTGAATCTTTCGTTGAGGTGCACCACCCGTGCGTGTTATTGTTTGTTAACAGTGTATTTTTACCACACATTCATACTTTCCAATGGCAGATGAAATTCATCACTTCTTCATAGATGTTTACTCTTTGATCAAAATAGGATGATGGTATGTCAGTTCCCTCCTTCCATGGATTCCTCCTTGAAATTCATCACCTAGTTAGGGTCACTCTTATAGATTAAGATATTGTTTGTGAAGCTCCTTCCTAGTGCCATCTATTAATGGACATCGGTTAATTACGCCTCTTCTGTCTAGACATTCCAAGGGGTCAAGTCAGGGTAGAAACATTTGGTCAGGAAAGTAGTCATGTGGGGCATCACTAGCATGTGTGGGTGTGGGAACATTAGAACACTTATATTCTTCCTCATAATAGGTCTTTTCAAGGGCACAGAAACCCGAGGTATCCCACATCGATTGTGGGGTATTTTATTCTAGATTCATGTCTTATAAGGTTTCCCTTAGACATCCCATGTTTAACATGGGGTAGTTCAGTATTTTAATGTCTATTGGAGATGAAGGGTCATGAGTTTAACGTCTTGTAGATTCAGAATCAACTGATTAGAACACTTGTGAAGGTGGATCAGATGTGTGAATCCCTGGGAGTGATCACTCAAAAGGTTAACCAGATGGATGGATCAGAATTCCCTATAAGAATAGAACTGAGAGTGGTGTGTCCCCTAAATGGAAGACATCACATCGTGAAGGGGTACATCCTTAGGAGGGCGGAACCAAATTTTATCATATGGATGAGTCAGGATGCCCAATGAGATCATACCCTAGGTGGTGTGTCCCTTAAATAGAAGGATTACACCATGAAGGCAAGTCTATACACCACTAATGTTGGATTTTGGAGGTATACCCCAATGAGTGGGACACTAAGGTTTACTATTGACTGGGATTGAACCTCATGGAGGCTTCCTATGTACCCTTTTTAGAATAAAGGGATAAAAACCCATATAGTTTGTTGGATGGATTGGGGATTACGTACTGAGACTACCATTTGCAAGAGGATTTCTCTTGGTTGGATTGTGTAGGTCTTACACACTGATACTACCCTAATACTGTTACAAGTTTCAATGATGTGTATGGGGATTATGCACTAAGACAAACCATGTAGATGGCATGATCTCACTGAGATGTGGTAGCCCGGGTAAGAATTAGGTTGGATCCCAATTGGTTGGGAATCAAAGTACACATAGTTTGGATGGGTAGAGTATTCCATAGAAGGTGGACCAAATATAAATGGGGTATGTGGTTGGGGATTATGCTCTAGATATTCCTGACATGGATGGGGCGGATGAAGTGATCCCGCCAGAAGAAGGGTAAGGTGATGGATGAAGGGTTTATGGGGGCTGGATCAAAACACCCCATGAAGGTGGACCCAGGGGATGTGCCCTATAAAGGGAAGATTTCACATCATGAGGGTAAATCCCTAGGAGGGAGTACTAGAGTTTACCATTGGTTGATATTGAACCTTGTGGATACTTCCTATGTACCATGCTTAGAATACATGGATCAAAAACCATGTAGTTCGGAAGAGATGATGTAGGGGTTATACATAGAAGTTTCCTAGAAGAAGGGTTTCATGGTAACTAATAACCTATAATCCCACATGATTCATCCTCTATGTGAGAAATAAGAAGAAGCAGTAGACCATACGGTCGCATCGCAAAAGATGCATCGGCGAGGGATGGAGTGGGTCTTACGCATGAAATCACCCTAAGGAGGATGTCTTGTTATAGGAGGAGGATCTCATTTCATGTAAATAATATCTCATTCATTGTAATTCATATACAAATAACCCTATCAAAGGTGTCTTAGGACTTACATGGATACTTTAAGAGGCATACATGGAGACAAATCCCAAAGGGAGAGGGACCGCATATTAAGAAGGTAGGAAGACAAAGGTTCTTGGTGCACATCCTCTCTCTGATCCTTCCAAACTTAAAATGTATGGTGCAATCATAGTTTAACTTAATGTATTGAGGATGTTGGTTCTAGTAAGTTTAACATCCTACATCTCGGACATGGGGGAAGTCACACCCTACCCCTTGGACTTACATAACTGATACACACCCACACTTCGGGAAGGGAAGGAATTATCAATGCCTGAATGGAGTGAGGCGAGAGATTGGTCGATAGTGGGGTCCATGCTAGTGTGCCTATGCAGACAAGAAATATTTATTAGAGTACCTAATATGACAAGTAATAGGTGGGGAAATTTAACAACGAACACCACATGAGGGACTAAGAAATCACTACGTGCAAGCCTGGAGGGCCGCACTGAGGGGGTGCACGTAAGATGTTGGTTTTGCATTAAAAATTGGATAAAACATTCTTCTTTATAGTAAAGGAAACCCATAGAGCTTAAGGGAAGGGTTGCATGTACTATTTGAGGCTTGCGCACAAAATAGAGGGGATTGAGCGAAAGATGGGTGTGCACAAGGGTAGGTAGTGCGTGCAAGAGGAGTCTTTGCATGAACTTTTCTTAAGATAAAAGGAAAAGGGAAAGGGTCAAACCCTAGTGGGACCACACAAAGGGGATCCCATAGGGGACCTTCCATACAAGATCCTATACCTTTAGGGGTCCATGGTTTGCACGTTTTAGCAGAATAGGAAATCTTGCACACACAGAAGAAATGGCTTGACTTCCAGATCATTACCCAGAAAGAAGTGGCCACCCTCTATAAATAGAAAAACTCCTTGATAGTGGTGCATAAGATTCATGGCATGAAATCGGTAACTTGATGTCGCATTGGGTGTGTAAGCTTATTAAGCATGGGCTAGCATTTTATGCACCAGCCTTTCCATTTTTGTGCATCTTTCATGGTCATTTTCAGGTTTCTGAGGTGTAATAATGTCTTTTGACATTGCATTGGGAATGTAAGGTTCTTACATGTGGATTTCCATCTTATGCATAGCCATCAAATATTACGCGCGACCCCCTTGACCTTCTCATAATGTTCTGTTTAGCTAAAGGTTGTATTTGGGTTACTTAAAGATGATCATTTGTGACATCAATTAGAATTAAACACTAAAAAATATCTTAGATTATGAAGATATATAATGTTATTAATGACATTCATGGACATGTATAAACAATTCACAAATAAAATGATAACTTTTATTATTTACAACTTATCGTAAATGAATCGTATATATAAAATTATAAGCTATATAGAATACATAAAATGATAACTTCTCTCATAGAAATTATTTGTAAAATAAAAAATTTAAAGTTAAGAATAACAAAAAAAAAATTTGTTATTATTTGAAAATATCTTATTTAAGATCATGAAATAATTCTTTTTACCATTGATTTTCTACATAATATATAGAGAGAGAGAGAGAGTTCTTTGAGAATCAATAAATAGATGATTGGATTTCAAATACTTCCCTTAGAAGGGTTTTTATTTAAATAAATGTTTGAAAACAAAATAGATTTTTTTTCTTAAACATAGACTTGAGGTAAGTTTTGAAGAACTAGCATCCTTATATTATAGAATTTTAAAGTGTATATATATAGATATATTCATATATATATAATTTTAAATAAAATATGTCTCTTACCTTAAATAAGGATGAACCCAAAGGTGTTGTCATATGGATACATAGAAAAATAAAAGAGATAATATTATTAGTGAAAGGGTAGAGTCTTCTGGGTGTGAAAAAACTAAAATTTATACATGAAACTTATTGTATATATTTTATTTATCTCAATTTGTTTTTGGTTAGAAAATCGTGATATTGGTACATCTTTTTAAAAAATCATTCAAGGGTTTAGATTCATATGGGCAGGTGTTTATTTATCCTTTCTTGATAATATATATATATATATATATATATATATATTATATTTCAAACTGCTGCATTTGAAAATAAGAAAAGAGGGTTTGAAAAATTGACAAAGCAGAACAATAATGGTGTTCATTTTACTTTTAATTACACTTGTTCGGATTATATGCAATGATAGGAAATATATATATATATATATATATATATCTTCCTTCATGATCTGGGGGAGGAAAATAAAAAAATGGTAATCAAAACTGAGTCAATGTTTCAGTTCAAATTTTAATCACACAACTTCGTGGATCCAGTGAAGATCTGGCCATGGGTTGAAGTGGGAAGAAATGGTAGAGAAGAAAATGATCATAGTGAGTAGAGGGTTTCTAGTTCGTAGAACCATGGGGGAGAGGTTCAATGAATAAGACGATTGGGAAAAAGTTTGAATGGGTTAGATGAGTCAGATCTCTAATGGATGGCTAAGATTAAATCCAATGATTTTAAAACATGTCCCATATCGAAATGATTTTCGTTTCGGTGATAGTTTATAACCAAAACTGTGGCTGCCACTACCCAAAAACACAATTAAACAAGTAAAGTATCCTTACACATGGGATCCTATGGGCTATTTTCCAATAATATAAACCCATTGGGTGGACCCTATACACAGGTTCGCATATGATCCTGGTGGGAACTATGCCTGAGCTTGTTGGTTTACACTATGATTTGCACTCAAGTACCCCAACTGACTGAAGTCTTGGTTGGTTCCAACCTAATAAGTGGTGGCACTGTCTAACTTTGGTTGTGTGTAAGTACTAATTTTTTTTCTAAGTAAAATTCTCTATACAAAAACAACAAAAAATTCATCAAAGTAACATTGTTTTTCTTATTATTTTTTATTTTTAACCATTTTCATTAGGTTACTTATATTTTAAAGGTTAAAATATATTACTGTTATTATTATTATCATTTGAAACTATCTTTTAAATTTATTACATTTTCTACTTCTCAAATCTATATTACAAAATTTTAAAAGTTTTACTTATTATTTAAATATGTTCATTGAGTGATATAATTTTAAATATTATATTATTATCCTATCTTACCATTTTAAACTCATTTTAAATTTTCTCTTTAAGAAACTTAATGGATACTAAAACCCCAATGGTTATTTTTTTCCAAATATCAAAAATAAAATTCTTATAAAAACCTACGTCGAAGGGAATTTTAAAAACACATCAAAATCTTTCAAAGTTATTTTCTTATTTCCATAGTGGTGCACTACTTACCTCCTGTTATCAATATTTTTATTATTATTCTCACTATCTCTTTTCTAATAATAGAATATTCAGAGGAAGTGGGCTATAAATTCGGCATTATTGTGTTGATAGGAGGTGTTCTGGTTGTGCTTCTAATGCTTATTGTGAGCTTAGTTGATTAGCAGAGGTTTCTAGTTTTGCAAAAATGTAATGAAATTAGTGCTTTATTAATAAAATATCCCTTGTTTGTTCTTAAATTTTAAATTATTTTTTATTGAAATCATTTATAAAAAATACATCATAGATATGGTATGTCACATCCTTCCCCCTTAATTGAATTACATCCTCACAATTCATTCATACACACACCCTAAGTTTTTATTTGGAAATTTAACCTTGGAGTTCCTACACAAACAACTTTATTATTATTATTGGTTATAAAAATTTCATTGTAACAATTAAATCATACCTTTACCAGAATCTCCAATGTTGGATATTCTCATGAAAAGGAAGGATTCTACCAATCAAACAGATCCTTAGAGTATTTTCAAGTTCTTCAACTTCCTTTTCCCATACACAACTTGATAAATTCAGGTCAAACTCATGTAAAAATTGATAAGATGTTGAGATAGAGGCATGAGGGGTATAAATATATAGAGACATACAAGTGAACTTGATTTATATAGAACAATTAAACAGACATGTTTCTATTATTTCAAAGTACTTTATTCTGCCATATAAACTAAAACACAAATCTTGACACATATAGGTTGCACAGAGGTCACCCTCTTCTGAAGCTTCCATAAATTCTACTAAATACTCAAAATTATTAGATAGGATAAAACATTGGAATATACCCTCATAATATTTTCATTATTGTGTATAAGATTGAAGTTGTGTATGCACAATGACATAATAGAAAAAAATTGATCCTCGAAATTATTGGAGTATATTTAGTGTGTTGGATATCTTGTAACAACATTTACAATAGAGTCAAAGGTTTGAAAAGGGATCAAAATCATTTGAGAATGATTTTAGAATTATCTTTTCAAGTAATTCATCTAGAAGAGACAAAAGTGTTATTCATTTTATTCTTCCTTCCATCTGAAAATTTAAAAGAAAAATAATTTTAGAGGAGGATTACTTAAATTATTAATTTGTTCTAATTTTCCAAAATTATCTATACTATTTTTCTGATACTGACTATAAAGCCCCAAACCCATACTTTAGGATTCAATACATAAAAATGCTGTGAATTTTTTTTATAAAAGAGACAACTAAAAATACATAGATCATTTTTCAATCCATGACCTTTTTTAATCTAGGTTTTGGATAATTAGATAAATAATTTACAACTATCAATGCTCCATATAATTTATATAGTTAAATTCATGAGTGATACCCCTTATATGAAACAAAAACCATTAGAAATTATAATAAACCTATGAAAAATAATTTAAATCATAGGGTGAGCCTAAAATTGATGAGTAAGGGGTTTTAAAAATCATTTACAAATACTTTTCTTTGAAAACTATAAATCTATTTGGAAATATTTATCAAATAAATCATTTGATAAAATCAATACTTAGAAAAAAAATTCAAACATTGAAACATTTTCTAAATATCCTTAAATAGTGTATATTACTTTGAAAACCATATAATTTCAAAATAATAATTTTTTTGAAATACTTATTTGGATTTATCCATTTTGAAAATAATAACTTTTATGGGTTATTTATGATACTTAGCAGCCCATAAGAAAACCATAAATCCAATTATCTGTATCAAATGTGTGATATTATCCCCTTGAGGTCATGGGTTTACTCTGCATGTCATAACTTATCATTTGATACTTCAGTTCCATAATTTAAGAAAACATTTTAAATGGTCCTACCTTTCTCACTTATAAACCAAAAACATTTCAAAACCATACATAAATTATTTTCATAGAAGAAAATAATATTACAAATTTATTTACAAGGAATAATATATTTTTTAATAATTAAAAACAACTGGGATAAATCCATACTTATAAATAATTGATCTTATTTAAAATACGTAAATAAAACTGCTTAATAAATTAAAATAATGATTGAATTAAAGTGCATGGAATGTCAACAATATCTTAGATGATGTATATATCTAATGTTATGAATGACATTCATGGACATGTAAAAAAACTCACACATAAAATGATAACTTCTATCATTTACAACTTGTTGTAAATAAATGGTACATATAAAATGATAGCCAATATAGAATACATAAAATGATAACTTCTCTCATAGAAAGTATTTATAAAAGAAACAATTTAATGTTAACAATAACAAAAAAAGTTTTCTTATTATTTTAAGATGGATTGTTTAAGATCATAAAATATTTATTTTTGACATTTATTTTCTTCATAATATATATAGAGAGAGGTTTATTTGAAAATAAAAAAATATATGATTGGATTTCAGATACTTTCCTTAGAAGGGTTGTGATTTAAATAAAAGTTTGAAAACAAAATAGAATTTTTTTTCTGAAACATAGACTTGATGGAAATTTTGAATAATGAACATACTTATAGTATATAATTTGAAAGTATATATATATAGACTTATAAATAAAATATGTCCCTTAACTTAATTGAGGATGAAACAAAAGGTTTTGTCTTATGGGCATAGAGTAAAAGAAAAGAGAGAATAGCTTTTGTGAAAGGGTCGGGTCTTCTGGGTCAATATAAAAAATGAGGGCTACATATAACACTTATTATATATATTTTATTTATCCCAATAGATTTTTGGTGAGAAAATCATGATATTGGGAACATATTTTGGAAAAATAAATCAAGGGTTTAGATTTATATATCCTAGTTTCCGATTATATTTTCTTGATATAATATTATATATATATATATATATATATATTAGATTTCAGGCTACTTAATTTGAAAATAAGAAAAAATGCTTTGAAATTTTGATCAAGAATAACAATAATGGTGTTCATTGTGCTTTTAATTACACTTATTCGAATTATATGCAATGATAGAAAATATATATATATATATCTTCCTTCAGAAGTTGATGGAGGGAAAATAAAAAAAGGAAATCAATACTAAGTCAAGGATTTGGTTTATATTCTAATCACACTACTTGGTGGATATGGAAAAGATATGGACATGGGTTGAAGTGGACATCAATAGTGGAAAAGAAAACAAGAACATTAGTTTGAGGGTTTCTAGTTGGTAGACAAGTGGGGATGAGGTTCAATAAAGAAGATGAATAGGAAGAAAGGTGAATGGTTCAGATGAGTCTGATCTTGAATGGATGACCAAAATTAAATCTAGGGGTTTTAAAACACATCACACATCAAAACATGTTTCGTTTTGGAAATAGTTTATAATACAAGTTGCGACTGACACTACCTGAAAACACAAGAACACATGGAAAATGAGCCTTACACATAGGCTTTTGTGGGAAATTGGTCCACACTACACACCCATTGAGTGGCCCTATACATGGGTCCACGCCAGACCCTGGAGGGAACTATGCTCAATCCTATTGGTTTACACATTGCTCTAAACCCAATTACCCCCACTCACTAAAGGCTCGACCAGTTCCCACCTAAGCAGTGGTTGCACAGGCTGCCTTTGGTGGTGGGTAAGTACTAATTTTTTTATTAAATTAAATTTTCTATAAAAAAAAGAAAAAATATTAAAGTAACATTATTTTTCTGATTATTATTTATTTTTAATCATTTTCATTAGGTTACTTATACTTTAAAAATTCACTTATATTACTATTATTATGATTATAATTTGAAACTATCCTTTAAATTTATTACATTTTATACTTCTCAAATCTATATTAAATTTTTTTAAAAGTTTTACTTATTATTAAAATATTTTCATAAAGTGATATCATTTAAAATATTATATTATTATCCTATAGTACCATCTTAAATTCATTTTAAATTTTCTCTTTAATTCATTAAATGGATACTAAAACCCCAATGGTTGTTTTTTTCAAACATTCAAAAATAAAATTATTATAAATACCTATGTTTAAGGGAATTCAAAAAACACATAAAAAACTTTTGAATTTATTTTTTTATTTCCATAATGGTGCTCTACTTCCCTATTTTTCTCAGTATTTTTGTTATTCTTCTCACTATAACTTTTATAATTATGGAAAATTAATTGAAAGTGGGCTATACATTTGGCATTATTGTGTGGATAAGAGGTGTTATAGTTGTGTTTCTAGCACTTATTGTGAACTTACTTAACTAACTGAGTTTTCTAGTTTTATAAAAATGTAATTAAATTAATGATTTATTAATAAAATATTCCATGTTTGTTCTTAAATTTTAAATTCTTCTATATTGACATCATTTATACAAAATACATCATAGATCTTGGATGTCACATCACATAACAAAATAAATATTTATATATTAATGTATTTACTAAATTAGTGAATAAATAAATATTTACTTATTAATTTGTGGATAATGAATAAGAGATAAAATTAAAATCATATATTCTAAACTCAAATATCTTATGATTTAATTTATAATAACAATTTCACTTGAATAATTATTTTTCTAATAACCATAAAAAATATTTATTCTAAATAATAAATTCAATAGAATTCAATAATATTCTGGATAAACTTAGTTTGTGGCTCCATAGGACTCTATATCAGTGACATTAGGTGAACTTATATAAAGTCTAGGATCATCATATAATAACATTTCAATGAAACCATAGTGAAATAAGTTGATATCATAATGAAAAAAAAACTTTCCTATGAATGTTGTTTGTAATATAATCCTTTTTTCTACTGATATATCATTAATCTAGATCCATACTTATTTTATCACCCTATATGCTTGATTTATCTTTCCTTGAATTTCCAAAATGAACTCATCCATGAACTACCATGGCCATGAATTTAATCATAAAATCACATTTCAATAAAAGGGGTAGAGATATATTTTTACACAAATATATAAGGTAAAAAATATATTCTTGAATTATTCAATAAATTTTTATCACTTACGCCCAATGTATGTTACATTCTATCAAGCATATTCTATCATGGTTTACCTCCATACATCAAAGTATATTATTTATGATACACATTAATAATAATCTCAATTATAAAGACCAATAAAAATGTTTTCATATAGGAATATCCAATGAAACATAAAAATGTGGAATTACTATTGGAAGGTCTTTCCTCGTGACCTACCTTCTAGTGATCACCAAGTGAGATATTCATGAGAAGCAGTCTCAATATGTTATAAGTTCCCAATTTCAAATAGTCTAACATCATTTATGCCCCATCATACATATGTTATCTAGATCATGGGATATATGTTTAATAAAATTTTCATATTATATCTAGGTTCTCATTTTATAAGATAACTATTATAACATTTTAATTTGACAAAAACTATATGTAAATTATCACATTAATGTTTATTATAAGAATAATCATCATCTGATAAGATATTTATTAATATTATTTTAGTTTATAGTACAAGACCAAATGGTTCTAGGGGACCAAATTTAATAGAAATTCACTTAAAGTAAATCCATATTCTAAAAACTTTTAAAGAATTAGTTCTCACATGATTCTCATGATTTTACCAAGAAAAGGATTTATTCAATAGGTCTTCCACATTCTTCCCCATGGATACTCTTCTTAACGTATCTTCACCACTTTGAGAAAAAATCCCTCAAGAGTGATACTTTTGAAGTATATGCTCCATTTATTAATGTGACATGCAGTATTTGGATAGAAACACTACTGAAATAATATCACAATAGAGTGTGATAACATCTAGGTACAACATTAGTATCTAAGATAATTTTGTGAATTCACAATGCTTATTTATCTACATCAGAAGCTGCAATATACTCGGACTCTAATATAGAATCAGTGACCACTAGCCTCTTGGAACTCTTTCAACTCATATATCCTACATTAAGAAAAAACACATATCCCATTTTTTATTTCAAATTATTCATATCTATTTATAAATTTTCATCTATATATCCCTCACAAATAGTTCCTCATATCCTCTATAAACTAAGAACATATCCTTTTTACATCTTCGGTACTTCGAGATAGTCTTTACAGCTGACTAATGTGGATCTCATGAGTCTACTTGATATCTTCATAACATGATCAAGGCATATAAAAAATCATAATTGATACATAAAATGTCATGCATTATAGATACAATTTCAAAAACTTATGGGATTTTACTCATAATTTCTCTCTCCTCTTTCATTTGAGGATGCATTTTCTGGGAGAGATGTATACCATGTGTAATTGGTTACCATTCTCTCTTAGAGTGTTCCATATTGAATATCTTAAATACCTTATCAATGTATCTACCTTTAATTAGTCCAATAATCCTCTTAGATCTGTCTTGATAGATCTTAATCACTAGAATAAAGTCTTCTTCACATAAGTATTTCATGGAGAAGTATTTATTTAACCATGTATTAACTAATTATAAGACTGGTATCTCATTTACCATCAGTAAAATATATTCTAAAATGAAAACATATAAACTACCAATAAATAAACTATACACATAATATTAACATTCATTCTTTATGAAATCAAATTCCCTTTATGGATTTATCAAAATGAATGTTTTGTGATCTTGATTATTTCTTCAAAAAATAAATGTATCCCCAAAAATTTCACACCTTATTGGCATACTTTGGTGTCACGAATCCATGTAATTGTATCATATAGACATCTTTAAAAAGTTTTCCATTAAGAAATGTGTAATTAACATCCATATTCTAAATCTCATAATCATGGTATCCAGGTATGGAAATTATAATTATAATATATTTTAGCATAATAAATGGTGAAAATGTTATGTCATAGCATATACCATAGCATTTATTAAACCCTTTAATAACTTGTTATGATTTATAGGTACTGATTTTACCATTTATGACTAGTTTCTTCTTGAATACCCATTTTCACTCAAAAATCCTTACATTAATTTAAGGATATGCCAAAACAAAAACATAGTTTTGGTGTATGGAATCTATTTTAGAATTCATGGATTCTTGAAATTTTGTATCTTATGATATACTTTCTACTTATTTATAGGACATAAATTCATGATTTTATACTAATAATGTGTACTTTTACTCTATGACTAGAAAACCATACCTCTTTGGTTCTTTAACATTTTTTGTGCTCATATGTAGTACTTGTGTCTCTAGAATAACTTCTTACACTGGGTGTGGAATTTTTCTTATGAAAAATCTTTCATATCTTGAGCGTTGTCACATATGTGTTTTTTAGGTAATTTTTTAATTATTTTTTGTTTGGATTTTATCCCAAAATTTCCCCTTGAGATCTTGGTAAAAAATAGATAAATTAGGCATGGAAAAAGGTGGCACACAGTGGGTGCATAGTTTTTCAAACCATGCTCCCTTACCCAGAAAATCATGCGGCATTTGGTCATTTTGGGATAGAGGTGAACCGTATTGTTAGAGAATGGTTTGGAGACTATGTGAGCTAATCATGAAGCATGTATCTCTTGGATAGTGAGGTGCGCATGGTTCCCATATAGTTTGGAAAAATGTGAGGGCAAACCATTTGACTTGTCTAAGTCATTAAAAATTGAATTTTTATCCCTTTTCCCTTAAATTTTTAACCCTAAACAACCTTAATCCTCCACATTTAGGATTATTCACCCTAGGTTTCTACTCCATACCTCCTTGATCCCTTGGATCTTAATTGTTGTGTGGTATTTGGTGTGGTTTCTCTAATAAATCATCAATTAAGTTCATTTCTCCCTTGATTTCTCCTATTAACTAGGTTTTATCTTCCGTTTTTTTAAGGTTTTGTTCTCCAACGAGTTGGGTGACCTATTTGGGTCGAATATTGATTATTAGGGTTCAATATTTATTTTTATCATTCAATATTTCCTTTATAGGGTTCGCTTGAGGTGTGATTGTGGTTTTGCACCAATTTTCGGAAGTTTACAAACTTGAGGTAGGTGATTCTATATTTTAGCATTATTAGATGATTTTGATATGCTTTCTTGAGTATTTAAACATATTATATAGAATATTTTTGTGGTGAGAAATGTGTTTTCAAAATTATTTGAGGTGATTATGTGTTAAAATATGGTTTTAAAAAGGAAATGATTTGTGCTTCATGTGTGATTTCATGTTATGTTTCTTGAATGTGTTTTATAAATTGGGAAAGTGGGTTAATAAATTGCGCAAGTGGTGAGAAACGTGTTGTAAAGTGGATTTGGTGTGAATTTTAATTTGAAATAGGATTTTTATGAGAAATTTTGGTTTCATATGAGTATTCACATTGCTTTTGGGTGCATGTTAATGTGGTGATCTATGTAATATGTGAAATGGAAATTGAGTATAAAGGGAATACTTGGTACCTATATGGGCAGATTAGGACTAGTGCGCTAGTTGACTCAAAAGTGGCTTGGACTATATTCATCTAATAGGATTTGTAATTATAACACTAACTAAATTATAATGATTATTAGATACCACTAGAACATTGGATGAATTACTCTCTAGTGGCTCATGCACGAGAATGTTGTGGGTTCTGGTTATTATACCAAGTTTCAAAGAGATACATGGTTTCTAGTGTACCATTAGTGTTAGTATCTTTAGGTATTCCCCATGGGGATATTATGATGTTGTTCACACTATCGGCATACATTAGACCTTATTCTAATGTTAATTTTCAAATTATGTTTCTTGAAATATTTTTCCTTAAAATGATTTGTAAAAAATGTTTCTAATTTATTTAATAAAAGTTACATTGTGATTTTTCTTCTAATGTTATGTCATGGAATCCTTCTTTTGGTTGGAATTGTAACACCCTAATATTTTAAAGTAAGTTATTTTCTTTAAAGTAATTCAATAGCCCGCGCTACATGCAAGACCGAGTTTGAGCGCACCATGACTTAACAAACTAATCGTTCAAAAAACAATTATGAATAGTATTAACTGAATTTTGAATTATATAAACTCCATATAATTTTAACATCCATATTATTTGTTTCGTATATATAATATAATAAAAAATTCAATTTTTCATATAAAAGAATTATTTTTCAAAAAATGCAATTTTAACACCTTTTAATGGTGAACCATTTTTAAATCCAATATTTGACACTTTTATATATTTAATTTAAAAAATAAACTTCTTCTTAAGAAAAGGACATAAAAAATTTAGTTTGGATAAATTTTCGATGCTTTTCTTAATAACTTCCATATTTTGATGAATAGTGAAAAATACTAAATTTTAATTGAAAACAATTTTTTTAATCAAAATAATGTATAGTGTTAAATTATACATTTTAATGGTTTTGAATTATAATTAGATTATATTTTTATCATTTAATCCAATTTTGGTCATTGGAATTAATTTTACATTTAATTTGGACATAAACACATATCAATCTTTTGATAGTTTTTACTTATCAAAAACCTGCTTTCTGGTTTTGACAATAGGAATATTTTTTTAAAATTAATTAACACAAATTCTATGTTTTTAATTTGGTAAAATATAAATCATTTTTGAATTTGGAATATCAAAATCGTCTTAGGGTGAATATTTGGTATCTTTCTGAAAACTTTCAATTTTTGATGAATAGTGAAAAACACTACGTTATTGTTTAAAACCAACTTTTTATTTAAAAAATTATTTATTTTATTTAAATTTATTTTAGGTCAAAATAGATACATAATACCTATATAATTTTAATGTAATTCAATGGACTCATTTTATAATAAAATTAGATGTATAAAATTTTATTGAATATTTTAACGTCTTTTACCCACCTTCTAGGCACATTTGAAAATTTGCATAAAACGTAATTTTACCACTTATGTGAATTGAATTTCAAAAATCCGAGAGACACGGTTGACATCAGTATGTAAAATTTAGTTCAATATGATGAAAATAATTTTTGGTGAATGGTAACTTTTGAATTTTATTTACCATGGTTAAAAGTAAATATGGTAATTAAAGGTAAAAATGATATTATAATTACCCTAACACATGCCCTAATTCTATTAGATAAGTTTTTTTCTACCAAAATCAACCTTATTAATAAAATATGATCCTCTTTGATCCACATTAATTAGATTAGAACATTTATTATTATTTTATTTAAAGAAGAGTTAAAAGTGTTAAATTCAAATTTTAATAACTAAAACATTTTTAATATAGTGTTATACATAAGATAAATTCAACTATAAATATTAATTATAAATATAAAAATAATTCCTACATAATGGTATTTTATTTATAATTTTTAGACATTAAATATTTAATTTATTTATGACACAATGATGATGCAGTAATTACCTTATTAAGGAAAGATTAAAATAATTGATAATATAAATATCCAAATAAATGTAAATTGAGACTTTTGATGCATTACACTAATTTTATAGGTTAATATTCTATTTTATTATTAATTTAATTTATTTTTTTAAAATTAATCAAGTTTTTTTGACTTTCACAAAAACCAAATACTAAATAGTGTCAAATTTTTCATAAATGAGTTTTTAAAACAAATACTATATTATTAAATGATATAATATTCTTAAAAATATAAGGTTAATCCAAAGGACTCATATAATTATAGATATGTCATTAATTAACCACTTTTGGTTGTCTTGTCTTTTTATAGTAATTTTATTAACCATTTATTATAATAATACAAGAATACATGGTAAAAGTTAAACTATTTAACTAAGAGTTAAATCTAAAAGATAAGGTTAACATGGTGACCTAAACCTGTCTAAAACCTATTGGTTGAGATTTTTTCGACCCATACTCACCTTATCCTCTAAATAAATCATTTTAGAGCCATTATAAACCAAATATGATTGTATAATAAATTAATATTTTAAGATTTTCCAAAAGTGACCTTCACCTATCTTATAAAAGTGTATTTCTCCTTCTCTCAAAATCACACATACAAAGCAATTTGTCTGGGACAAACCCTACTCAAATATCCTCCCAACTACCCTGACTTCAACCTAGAGGCCTTAATTTTATCATAAATCTATCCTAAGGATCCCTTTTGATCAAATCAAAATGAATCACTTAAAAAAGATGTCATAATTTCATCACCTCTTTCAAAGTTACTTTCTTCTTCCACTTCCGATTTCTTTATTGTTTCCATACCAAAATAATAACTCTAGTAACTTATACATACTATGATTCTATTATAAATATTCTACAACCATATTCATTATTTTATCCATCCTATGAATGACAAGGTCACCATATGTGTGTATGTATGGCTTACTGTCTCCGCACTGAGGTGTAGTTTGTTATTCAACCCTTCATTGTTTGGATGGGTATAATAATGTGTATAAATTATTTAAATAATAAACCTAAAATTTTAATTATTCTTTATATATAATATAACCATCTAATTACATATGATTTCACCATCAATAGAATGGTATTGTCGCTCATGCGTACGTATGGATTATCGTCTCCACAAACGCGATGAGATTCATTCCCCATCATAACCATTCAAGAATAATTTTCATTTTATGATTAAAAATAATGTTTAAGAATTTAATATCATTATTTATATGAATAAAATGCCTCTTATCCATAAAAAACATGACTTACATAACAAAACATATAAAGTAAAATAAATCAGCTAACACCCAAAACAGTGATACTTCTGAAATATCATTAACAAAGAAATATTAGAAGATCATATATGATATCATATTTATGTATGTGGTTCTTTTATAATTTAATAATTATTATTTAACCATTATATGGTAGGTTAATGTACCCTCAACTAAGGAAAAGTACATGGTAATGGGTTTTCATCTCACTTTTTATTCTCGTGAGATTCATGTTATATTGCCACTATTTTCTTTTGTGTGGTGTATGTACTTCCCATTATTGTATTATTTGTATAATATATTTTAATTTATGGGTATTTAAATCTTAATTGTATGATACTTCTTTCATGGGTTGTATGTTTTGTAAGTAACCAAATCGGTAAGGGAATTTCTAATTTTGATTTCCACTCATTGGGTTTTACGTAAACTTCATTGATTATTTCACTTCAAGATTATGTGTGAAATCACTATTTATTTATTTATGTAGTAAATTTAACTCCCATTTGTGAGGATATAATTTTCATACACATAATCACTCCATTTATAAATTCTTAAGTCATCGATATGAACTTGATAAGAGTAATCTTAACTCAATTTTCATTCATTGATTTAAACATACAAGTCATTGGTGTTGTTTTTACAAGAATATGTGTGATTTTACTCTGATTTATTTACACTTAATATCCAATAATATTTAGTTTATTTATATTTTTCAGGCATAATTATGTCATTGATTTATCCTTAACCTAATGATACAGTCTTTATAAGGTATTTCATCTCAATTTACATTTTATTGAGACTTCTTTGTTGTTATGCGCCAATTCACTTTTATATGGTGTAAATACTGTACTTTGTCATAGTATATCATGAATATAATTATTCTCATGATATTATAATGTTTTTATTACCTCAATTATCTGTATTCAAGAGTCTATCATTTGGTTAGGAACTCTAACTAAAATATCATTTTTAAATGTTTTAAAGATTTATTCTTCTAAATAATTCTCATTATTGTCCATGTTTTAAAAATGTTTTTATGGAATTATTTATATGGAAAATAATTTTTTGAAATCAAAATTCCTTTTAAAAGTTTTAAAGTGGTATGGGACACTTTGATTCAAAAATATCTTTTAAATGACTTCTTTGATAAATAGTGTGACTTTTAAATGTTTTCATGAAAAAGGGGATATTTCTCTCAAATAGTTTTATTGATTATTTTCATCTATGTCAATATAATTTAGTGTATTTTATTCTTGATTGAGGTTGATTTATTATAATACAATCGTCCCTATTGAATTTAATGAGTTATGTTTGACGGTGGATGTTCTATTTTTATACCATTCCTGGTTTATGGATAAAGTATTAACTTTTCGTATTCTAGTTTTAATACAAATGTTTATGTTATGTTTCAACATTTTCATGTGAGGAATGAATTGGACTTATTAAGTGATTGGTGGAGCCCACTATAGCTCCTTGATGCATCGATAGGTCTCATTAGACAAACTAGTGTCTTTGCACAAGGCCTTGAAAAAATCTTTATTTGTAGTCTTGGAACGATGCCTTGACTATGTGGTTGTGATGTCTGGCATTATGAATTCCATAATTATGAAATTATCTATTGATATTACATGTGATTATTAGACTACTAGAATATCCTTGTGAATAATTAAATGGAATTATTTGATCAATCTTTTCTATATTACGATGAAGTATATGTTTAAAAGACATGTGTTTTAGTCTTATACATTGCCTTAAATGTTTATGCTTATTTATGACAGTCTCCACTATATTGTTATCTTTACTGAGAATCTGAGCTCACCCCTTTCTATGTTTTATTTTTCCTAGGATTCGAAGAAGTATATTACGATTAACCTGCAGGAATAGGCTAAGGTATATGAGTGTGTTCAAAGGGGTCACAATGTTTTTGTTTTTCCATTTCATGGTGTAATATAAAATTTATGAATGTATATAGTAATTAAAAGGATACTAAACTCATAGGTTTTTTGAGACTTGATCTCTTTTGATCATGGAAATGTTATGTAATAATGCACCGACTCTGGGTAACTAGGTTCGGGGTGTTACAGTTGGTATCAAAGGAAGTTTAGTACAAACCTTGGAAGCTACATTTAGAAAAACTCTTATTAGAAAACACTAACCTAATATAGACATTGAGAATTAGTATAGAAGAACATCCAAAAAGTTTGGTAATGTATATATTATGTGGGTTTTCCAAGAAATACGTCCCTGTCTGGATACGAGAAGGTAGAGGTGGATCTGGAACAGATGTACCTAGGGGTAAAACCTGAAAACACCGCTTGGAGCTAGACTCGAATGGGAACTGGTGCACGACAATGGGCCTTGCTGCACTCTTGGTTACAACTCTCCCAGGGTATATTCTTAGGATAATTTACATTTTATTTAAAAAACAATTTGAAGTATTTTAATATAATATGAGAATAAATAACCTTGGTTAATCCTAAGGTGTTTTAGATTGAAAATAAGGTGTCATGATATTCTCTAAATGATTTTATGATTATTGTTACTCACATTATGCTTTTTGGTTTTAGTCAATGGATGTATTACAAGGAAGTCATAGTAATAATGAACATTATGTACAAGGTGGGAAGGATGGTGGATATGAGCAACTAAATGGAATGTTCATAGGCTTAAAAGATATCGTGTTCATGTCGAAGCTGGTTTCCAGAAATATGATCAACAATATATACATTAACCAACTCCCAAAAACAACAAAGAAGAGAAAGGAAGATAATGATAAGAGCTCCTGTATTGGAGACTGTGGAGAAAAGAAAGCTCGATTTTTATCATGCCGGAAATGTGGAAGGAGAAACCCAGGAAAGTGAATCAATGGAACAAATAAATGATTTATGTGTGGGAAAGGACATAAAGTAAATAATTTTCAACAAAAAATGAAGAGTACTATGGAAGAAAATAAAAATAATCCTAATAATCCATTTAGTG
Organism: Viscum album; assembly: GCA_963277665.1. NCBI lineage: Eukaryota > Viridiplantae > Streptophyta > Magnoliopsida > Santalales > Viscaceae > Viscum > Viscum album. Next base: position 212,785,527 of record OY728146.1, on the reverse strand, counting down.
TCATTTGTCGTAAATTTAGGGGACATGGGCACTACCTGAGTCAATAACCTATTATATAGGATAACCATTAGGTCAAGTAAGAACCTATGTGGAAATAAATGGATGGAGAAATTTTTAAAAGTATTAATGCTATTTTTTTATGGGATTAATTTGGAATATTTTTCTCTTGTATGTGTAACCCTGTAGTTTGTTAGGTGAAAATGTTATTTGAAGAAGAATTATCTTTTCTTTTGTAGATATAGTTATAAAGAACCATTTTGGTTTATATGATCCTTGAATTTGAGGCAATTATAGGTTATTAATTTTTGGGATGAAAATATGAGGTATGAGATAACATTTGTGGTTAAATTATGTTATGGTTATTTTGAGGAATTTATCTAATTTTGGTAATGTTATAAAATATAATTTTTTAAAAAGGACAACACGCAGACCATGTGGCAACCCTCGTGTCGGAAAAAGCTGTGGGAATCGAACCCACAACCAAAGTGTGAATGGGATTTATTGTCTACCACTGGACTACATGAAGTCTCTAGTTAGTGTGACTAATTATTTTTAGTTAAATGATTTTATTGATCAATAATAAGTAGATTTGGGACCTTCTGTTTTATTAAATGGATATCCTTATTATAGGAAAACGATTTGGTGATTAAGTGATAAATGTTATTTTGGAAGACGTTCGCTCTGTTGGGAATATTGTATACCTAAGAAAAATAGAATACTATGGGATTTAATTTTAGGAGTAATGGTGGATTTTTTTTATTTTGGAATAATATATGTTTTTCTAATATAGATTCAGGTTATTAATGGAAATGATTAACCTATCATAGAGAATATGTGATTTGGTTAATTACACTTATGTATGAGACTTTAAGAGTAGTTAATGTTATTTGTAGATAAATGTTAAGATTTACTATTAAAGACTATGTGATTAAATTCTTCTAAGTTTTGTATTTCAGTCTTATTTTAGATTATAATGAAGTATTTTAAGGACAATTGTTTATTGAATGGTCTTTATTAAACTTTGGGTATTGTTTTTTTAATTTTGTAAATTAAGATTAGTATTTATTTCTATAAATGATTATCCATTTTTGGGGAACATCTAATCTTGTACTAACCATTTGGTTTTGGTTGATATATAAAGACAAGGGAAATATATAGTTCATCCTTTCTGTATTATGTGATTCTCTAGAAGTTTATTCTAGCACTTCAGGAGTGTCCAATTCATCTTGAATACTCATCATTTGGAGAAAAGATGAGTTAGTGGTAGAAATTTATTAAAGGATGAAACTCTACTTAAAAATTAAATATATCTCTTTATGTTCTTAGTCAATCTCAAAAATAAATTCCTTAAATTTAGGAAATGGAACTTGAAACAAATAAACATTGTCCGTTTACTTTTCCTACTAGAAAACTAATGACCATTAAACCCATCACAAGTTTGTGGTTTTCTTGTTGTTAAATTTCTCCTGATCAAGTTTTCTATCACTATCCATCAGAACTTGAAACTTATTTTATCTTCCATATCGATTTTTTCCTACATGGAATCCTAGTATGGGTTATCTCGGGTGACCATTGTACTTCTCTTTCTTTCTTTTAAAGTGATAGTTTTATTGACTCGTTTTCCAATGTGTGAATTTATATGAAGTTCCCAAGCCAGATTTTAAAATTTCAAGGATTCAATTTCTAAAAGGGGGAAGAATGTAACACCCCAAGATTTCATAGTAAGTTATTTTCTTTGAAGTAATTCATTAGCTTGTGCTACACGCAAGACCGAGTTCGAGCACACAACGAATTACCAAACTAGTCGTTTCAAAAACGGTTATGAATAGTATTAACTGCATTTTGAATTATATATACTCCATATAATTTTAAAATCTATATTATGTGTTTCTTAGACATGATATAAGAACAAATTTAATTTTTCACATAAAAGAAGTATTTTTCAATAAATACAATTTTAACACCTTTTAATGGATAACCCTTTTTAAATCCAATATTTGACAATTTCATATATTAAATTTGACAAAACAAACTTATTCTTTAGAATAGGGACATAAAAATTTAGTTTGGACAAATTTTCGGTGCTTTTCTGATAACTTTCATATTTCGATAAATAGTGAAAAATACTAAATTTGAATTGAAAACAATTTTTTTAATAAAAATAATTTATAGTGTTAAATTATAATTTTTAATGGTTTTTAAGAATAATTAGATTATTTTTTATCATTTAATCCAATTGATCATTGTAATTAATTTTACATTTAAATTGGATATAAACACATATCAATCTTTGGATAGTTTTTACTTCTCAAAAACCCGCTTTCTGGTTTTGACAATGGGAATATTTTTTTAAAATTAATTAATACAACCGATATTTTTTTAATTTGGGAAAATATGCATCATTTTTGAATTTGTAATAACAGAATTAGATTAGGGTGAATATTCAGTATTTTTTCTGAAAACTTTCAATTTTTGATGAATAGTGAAAAATGCAACATTATTGTTTAAAATCTACTTTTTATTTAAATAATTATTTATTTTATTTCAATTTATTTTAGGTCAAAATATATACATAATACCTATATAAGTTCAATGTAATTCATTAGAGTCATTTTATAATAAAATTAGACGTATAAAATTTTATTGAACATTTTAACGTCTTTTATCCACCTTCCAGGCACATTTGCAAATTTTAATCATACGTAATTTTACCACTGCTTTGAATTTAATTTAAAAAATACAAGATAAATGGATGACATCAATAATTAAAATTTATTTCAATATGATGAAAATAATTTTTGGTGAATAATAACTTTTGAATTTTATTTTCCACGATTAAAAGTAAATAGGGATTTTAAAGGTAAAAATGATATTATAATTACCCTCAAACATGTCCAAATTCTATTGGATAAGTGTTTTTAGACCAAAATAAAGCTTAGTAATATAATATTATTCTATTTGATCCACTTTAATTAGATTAGGACATTTATTATTATTTTATTTAAAGAAGAGTTAAAAGTGTTAAACTCAAATTTTCATAAATAAAACATTTTTAATATAGATATATAAATAAGATAAATTTGACTATAAATATTCATTAGAAATATAAAACTATTTCCTAAATAATAGTATTTTATTTATAATTTTTATAAATTAAATAACTAAATTTATTTATGACACAATGATGATGCAGTAATTCCCTTATTAATGAAATATTAAAATGATTTATATTATAAATATCCAAATAAATGTAAATTGAGACTTTTGATGCATTAAACTAATTTTATAAATTAATATGACATTTTATGATTTATTTAATTTATTTTTTTTGAATTAATAAAGTTTTGTTGACTTTCACAAAAACCAAATACTAAATAGTGTCAAAATTGACACAAATGAGTTTTTAAAACAAATACTATATTATTAAATGATATAATATTCCTAAAAATATAAGGTTCGGAAAAATGACTCATATAATGATATATATGTCATTAATGAACCAGTTGGGGTTCTCTTGGATTTTTATAGTATGTTTATTAACCATTTGTCAGAATAATACAAGAATACATGGTAAATGATAAACTATTTAACTACAAGTTAAATATAAAAGATAAGGTTAATATGGTAACCTAAACCTATCTAAAAACTATTGGTTGAGAGTTTTTCAACCTAGTCCCACCTTATATTAGAAAAAAATCCTTTTGGATCCATTATAAACAGAATATTATTGTATAATAAATTAATATTTCAAGCTTTCCCAAAAGTGGCCCTCACCTCTCTTATAAAAGGGTATTTCTCCTTCTCTCAAAATCACACTTAAAAATCCATTTGGATCAGGAAAAAACTAATAAAATATCCTCCCAACTATCCTCACTTCAACCTAGAGTCCTTACTTTTATCATAAATCCATTATAAGGATCCTTTTTGATCAAATCAAAAGGAATCACCTGAAGAAGAGGTAATAATTTCAACACCTCTTTCAAAGTTATTTTCTTCTTCCAATTCCACTTTCTTTATTGTTTCCATAACAAAATAATAACTCTAGTACCTTATATATACTGTGATTTTATTATAAATATGGTACAACCATATTCATTGTTTTATCCATCCTATGAATGACAAGTTCACCATACGTGCATACGTACGGCTTACCGTCTCCCTGTCATAGTGTAGTTTGTTATTCAACACTTACTTATTTTTATGGGTATAATAATGAGTATAAATGATGTAAATAATAAATATAACATGTTAATTATTCTTTATATATAATATAACCATCTAATTAGATACGATTTCACCATCAATAGAATGTTATTGTCGCTCATGCGCACGTACGGATTACCATCTCCACGAACGTGATAAGATTCATTCCCCATCGTAACCATTCAAGAATAATTTCTATTTTAATATTAAAAATAATGTTTAAGAATTTATCATTCTATATATAAATTAAATACATCCTTTCGATAACAAATATGACTTACGTAACAAAACATATAAAGGAAAATGAATCTGTTAACACCCAAAACAATGATACTACTAAAATATCATTAACAAATCAATATTAGAAGATCATATATGATATCATATTTATGTATGTGGTTATTTTATAATTTAATAATAATTATTTAACCATTATATAGGAGTTAAATGTACCCTCAACTAAGGAAAAGTACAAGGTAAGGGGTTTTCATCTCACTTTTTATTCCCGTGAGATTCATGCTATATTACCACAATTTCCTTGTGTGTGGTGTATGTATTGTCCATGATTGTATTCTTTGTGTAATATACTTTAATTTATGGGTATTTAAATCTTCATTGTTTTATCCTTCTTTCATGGGGTGTATGTTTTGTAAGTTGCGAAATCGATAATGGAATTTCTAATTTCGATTTCCACTCATTGGGTTTTACGCAAACTTCATTGATTATTTCACTTCATGATTATGTATGAAATCACTATTTATTTATTTATGTAGTAAATTACACTACCCTTTGTGTGGATATAATTTTGAGACACATAATCACTTCATTGATAAATTCTCAATCCATCGATATGATCTTGATAAGAGTAATCTAAACTCAATTTTCATTCATTAAGTTAAACATCCAAGTCATTTGTGTTGTTTTTACAAGAATATGTGTGAATGTCCTATTATTGATTTACACTGATTATCCAATAATATTGAGTGTATTTATATTTTTTACACATAATTATGTCATTGATTTATCCTTAACCTAAGGATACAGTCTTTATAAGGGATTTCATCTCAATTTACATTCCATTGAGACTTCTTTGTTGGTGTGCGCCAATTCACTTTTATATGGTGTACATACTATACTTTGACATAGTATATCATGAATCCCTTTATTCTTGTGATATTATAATGTTTTTATTACCTCAATTATCTATATTCAAGTGTCTCTCATTGGGTTAGGAACTCTAAGTAAAATATCATTTTTAAATGTTTTAAAGATTTATTCTTCTAAATAATTCTCATTAATGTCCATGTTTTAAAAATGGTTTTATGGACTTATTTATATGGAAATGAATGTTTTGAAATTAAAACTCATTTAAAAAATTTCAAAGTGGTATGTTATACTTCAATTTTAAAAACTCTTTTAAACAACTTCTTTGATAAATAGTGTGGCATTTAAATATTTTCATGAAAAAATAGATATTTCTCTCAAATAGTTTTACTGATTATTTTCATCTATGACAATATCCTTCATTGTATTTTATTCTTGATTGAGGTTGATTTATTATAATACAATCGTCCATATTGTATTGAATGAGTTATGTTTAACTTTGGATGTGCTATTTTTATACCATTCATGGTTTATGGATAAAGTATTCACATTTCGTATGCTAGTTTTAATACGAATGTTTATGTTATGTTTTGACATTTTCATATGAGGAATGCATTGGACTTAGTAAGTGATGGGTGGATCATGTTATAGCTCCTCAATGCATTTGTGGGTCACATGATACAAACTAGTGTCTTGGCACAAGGCCTTCAAAAAATCTTTATTTGTAGTCTTGGCACGAGGCCTTGACTATGTGGTTATGATGTCTGGAATTATGCATTACATCATTATGAAATTAGATATTGATATTACATGTGATTATTTGACTAGTATAATATCCATGTGAATAAGTAAGTGGAATTATTTGATTTATCTTTTCCATATTATTCTAAAGTTTATATTCAAAAGGCTTGTGTTTTAGTCTTATACATTACCTTAAATGTTTATGCTTATTTATGATAGTCTCCGCTATATTTTTATCCTTACTAAGCATCTGATCTCACCCCTTTCTATGTTTTATTTTTCCTAGTATGTGAATAATTATATTACGATTAACCTACAGGAATAGGCTAAGGGATATGATTGTGTTCAAAGGGGTCACAATATTGTTGTTTTTATATTTCATTATGTAATGTAAAACTTATATATGTATCTAGTACTTCCAAATATACTAAACTAATTGGTATTTTGAGACTTGATCTCTTGTGATCATGCTAATGTTATGTAATAATACACCGAATCTGGGTAACTAGGGTCAGGGCATTACAGGAATCCTACGGGACTTTGGTTCACTCCTTAAATACAGCTTTGGGTGTATGTATATTTTTTTATGTATGGTCTAGTTAAAGGCAAGACATATCATGGTGATGAAGATGGATCTGGATGCTATTGTTCCATTCCTTTTTGGTGGTGGTGGTGGTGGTGACTTGGGGATAATGCTCCTCTTATTGCATGGAGATTTTTTGGGATAGTGCCATTATTCACATCCCATTGTAGTAATTTTGTGTTTTGTTTAAAGTTGTGAACCTTGAATCTGGAAATTGTCGTACCATGTTTGGTTATGTTTATTTAGTTATGTGATGTTTATTATTATTGGTTGTTTTTTATTATAAATATGGGTGAAATCATTCCCAAATAACAGTTTTTATAACTTGGAACTAGTTTTCAGGCTGTGGGGATTGGGAATGCCCTTTGGGCCTTTCTATGGTCCAGGTCGAGTGTTGGGTTGGACGTCATCCTGGATTGGTTCATAAAAAAATGTTATCAGATCAGGCTATACTCTTTTTCAGTCAAGTTATTTGGGAAAGAGTCTAGATAGATAGGATTTAGGATTTTCGAGGCTTGAGGTTCTAGTTTTGAGTAGGGTTCCTAGCCAATACACCGCATGACAGGACTCGAGTCGCCATGGGATATTTTTATATGAATTTATTTCTCCTATAGGTGACACATACAGGTTGTAGACTATATATGGACACTGGGTATAGGTGAAATGGTTTTTTTTTATCTTGTTATTATGATGTACTTAGTTATGTTTTGATTTATGAAAGTGTTTGAGATCTGTTGTTATTGCTGAAAATTTTTAGAATGGTTGTATCGATGGTTTTCCTTGTCGTTATTGCTTCTTGTAGAAAAATTGCTCCAGAGAGAATTCCTGTGAAACCACAGGAAGATACTAGAGAGAGTTATCCATCGTCAATTTATTATATATATGTGAAAGAAGTGTTTTGAGTTATCCAATATTTGGGGCAAAGGAGTCAGCCCTTGTCCTGATCAGGTTAGAGAAGCTAACCCGAGTCCCTAAAAGGAAAAAGCTCAAGTGTTCCTTAAGAATGATTTTCCTTCTTTCTGAGGTAGCATGGAACCCCAGAAAGCATAGTAGTGACTTGAGAAGATAGAGAGGATGTATGAGTTCCTTGATACTCCTGAGGCAGTCAGAGTGAAATTTCTTTCATTCATGTGAGAAGGTACCAGTCAGAAGTGGTGGTATTCAGTGGTGAAAGGTAGAAAGTATGAGTGGATGGTTTGGAAATACTTTAAGGTCATTTTCAATGAGTATTGTTATCCTGAGGTCTTTCCTATGCCAGATCCTAGGAGTTTATGGAGCTTAGCATGGTATATTGTTATGTGATGTAATATGCTGACCAATTTTCTGAGTTAGTTCAGTACACTCTTGATCCTATTTACAACAATAAAATGAAGTCTCAAAGGTTTGATAAGGGGTTCCAGCGAGAGATCCATTCTTAGGTATTTTTGTTCAAACTTAAGATCTATGTTGAAGTGGTTGATCAAGACAAGATGGTAGACATTGGTCAGAGTGACCAACCTAGTTTTCATGGATCGGTGTTAGCTATGAGAAGTGGCAGTTTGTAAAAGAAGAAAAGGAAGATATATGGGCAGGGGAAGAAGGGATGAGGTAGTTCAAGACATCCTTCTTAGTTTTCCTCATTTGTGACTTCTGATTCTGGTTAAATTGTGTGACATCATTATGTAAAGTTAGGGAAAATACAACTTTTGTGAACATATCCTCCAAAACCTTGTCACTGATATAGAGTTATGGGACACTTATAGTGGTTTTCCAAGGCCTCACATCCTTATCAGAGTAGTGTAGAGTCTATAGCTTCTAGAGGAATATGAGCTCAGTCAGAGCCATCCAGAATAGCATGTTATCAGTTTGGAGGTTGTGGCGGTAGGGATGGATCTTCATCTGGGCAATATCAGTTCAGGGTAGAGCCACAGGCTAGTGGTCATTCTCAAGCTCAGACTAACATGAGGCAACTTCATGTGGTGAATCGAGCACCAGTGGAAATAGATGTAGGGCATGTTACTATTCAAGGTATCATTCTTATTTCATCGTCTTTAGATATTGTTCCATTTTATACCAGTGCTTATATTTCTTTTATTTCTTCCTGACTAGTTAATATGCTAAAGTTTCCAACTTATCTTATGTTGTATGCTATGGAGTTGGTAACGCTGATTGGTAAGAAGCGAGAGTAGGGTTTCAGGTGTCTATCTTGTGCAATCACCATGTCAAGGTTTGAGTTGGAATGTGATTTCCTTTTTTTGGAGATGGACCTATTTGATATAATCCTTGTTAGGTATTGGATGGTGTGTTTTTATGCGCACGTCCATTATTATAGACAGTGAGTGAGTTTTGTGGAACCTGATGGTAATACCCAGGTTTTTCAGGGAGAATTGGATCCTAGGTCGGTTCATGTAGGACCTACACTTCTAGAGTTGGTAAATCTTGTCAATAAACTCTCATCACTCACATTAGAGGATGGTGATAGTATTCCTGAGAGTGGATTACCTCCTATGGTATATGAGTTCCCAAAAATTTTTCCAAATTATTTCTCAGGATTTCCTTCGGAATGAGATATGGAGTTCTCTATTGATTTAGCACCAAGAATATAGCTGATATATCTTCCCTCATACAATATGGCCCCCACCAAGTTAAGGGAATTAAAGGTATGTCTAGATGATTTGGAATCCAAGGGATTTATTTGTCCAAGCATCTCTCCTTGCGCCAACCCAATTATGTTTAATTGATCTCTCTGGTTGTGTATTGATTACCCAAATCTGAAGAAAATAAAAATCAAGAATAATTATACCTTTCCTTGTATTGATGAACTTTTCCATTAGCTTAAGGTTAAATGTGGTTTTCTAATATTTAATTGCATTATGGTTACTACCAAGTCAGAGTAAGAGAGTCGGATGTTTCGAAAACATCCTTCTGAAGTATGTACATTTATTTTGAGTATTTTTTATGCCTTTTTGATTGAAAAATGATACAAGAGTATTTAGGATGATCATGAATAGAGTGTTCCACCAATATCTTGACTCCTTTTTCGTGGTATTCATGGATGAAATCCTAGTCTATTATGGAACCGAGGAGGAGCATGAGCATAATTTGAGGATCATATTGGAATTTTTTCAAGATCATCATCTATAAGACAAGTTTTCTAAATGTACCTTCTAGATTAGGGAGGTGAAGTTTCTAGAACATGTAATTTCATAAAGAGGGGTTTTGGTGGACCCCAATAAGATTAGTGTAGTGATGTCATGGGAATATCCAGAAACAAATTGAGATCAGGAGATTTTTAGGCCTGGTTAGGTATTATAGGCATGTTTTTTTGAGATTTCTCATAGATTGGTTCATCCATGATGGATCTCACATAGAAATGGGTAAACTTTTAATGGATCCCAGAGTGTCAGTCATCCTTTGAGGAGCTGAAATTGAATTTGACCATAGCTCATGTTTTGATCTTTCCAAAATTAGGAAAGGGTTATGTGATTTATTATGATTCCTTAGGTATGGGTCTTGGATGTGTGTTAATTAAAAATGATCATATGGTGGATTATGGTTCATGAAAACTTTGACTATATGAAAAGAATTACCTAAACAATGACCTTGAGTTGGAAGTTTTGATGCATGATTTGAAGATGTGGCACCATTATCTTTTTGGTGAGAAGTTTTTAGTGTATTCATATCATAATAGTTTAGCCTACATTTTCTCATAAAAAGATCTAAATTTGTGGTATATTCATTGGGTCGAGTACCTTCTAGAGTTTGATTTTGATATATATTATAACCCAGGTAATGGTAATGTTTTTGTTGATTCTTTGAGTAGTAAAGTGCCAGTGAAATCATTGAAAGATTCCAGTGGTGAGTTGTCTTTGATGGGGATCTTTGCTCAAATGCATTTAGAGACTAAGGAGTATAGGGGAGGTTCATTCTTGGATAGTGTTTAGCTAACTCCTTCTCTTATGAAATTGATTTAGTGGGATCATCTTGGCGATGAGTTTTTATAGCATTATATGTAGTTACTTCATGGTGGGGAGACACTTTGTGATTGGTCATTGTCTGCCAAGGGAGTTTTATACTTCAAGGGTCTATTTTTGGTACCATTATCTATGAGGAAGGTGGTGATGTAGGAAGGCCAGTCGTCTCAGTGGGCAATTCATTTTGGTTCCAACAAGATGTTTTATGATGTGCATCAGCAATTCTAGTTTCCAGGAATGAAGTGGAACATAGTTGACTTTGTATCAGGGTGTTATAAATGACATCAGGTTAAGGTAGAGCACCAGAGGCCCTTAGGTTTTCTTCAGCCCCTACCTATTCCTACCTAGAAGTGGGATGAGATCTCCATGGATTTTATTGTTTTATTTTCTCATAAACCCTGGGGGAGGAATTCTATTTGGGTAGTGATTGATCATATGACCAAATAAACTCATTTGATTCTGATCAAGTATTCAACCAAGGTGGATGAGTTGGGGTGCTTGTATGTTTAGGAGTTTTTGAGGCTTCATGGTGTTCCATCAGCAATCATTTCTGAAAGGGCCCCCTGTTTTACCACATGGTTTTGGGAAGGCCTTTAGAAGGAAATGGGTTCATAGGACAAGTTGAGTAAGTCATACCATCCTCAAATGGATGGTCACATGGGTGGGAGAATCAGATTTTGGAGGATATACTCCAAGCATGTGTGCCAAATTTTGTTGGTTTATGAGATATCCATTTGGGATTAGTTTATTTTTCATATAAAAATAGTTACCAATCCTCGATTTGAATGGATCTGTTTGAGGCACTTTATAGTTTTCCATGTTGACCCCCATTGTGTTGGGTCGTGGTGGGAGAGACCTCATTATTAGAACTGATCCCTATGAAGGATGCTTCTGATAAATTTAAGTCTATCAGAAAACTTTTTTTGATACATCAGAGTCGCTATAAGTTTTATATTGATAAAAGGAATTGATATATAGAGTTTTTTGTGGGTGACTGAGTGTTTCTGAAGGTGTCACCTCGTTTAGGTCACCATCATTTGGGTATGCAAGGAAAGATAATTCCAAGGTATGTTAGACCTTTTGAGATTACCCAACAGATTGGAAAGGTGGTATAAAGGTTAGCTCTTCCCTCTTAGTTTATATCAATTCAATACATGTTCCATGTCTCCCAATTAAAAAAGCACAACCTAGATCTGTCTCATGTTCTGAATTGGGAAGAGTTAGAATTGGAACCAGATTTTTCCATGTTTGAACGACCAGTACAGATTATAGATTCCCAAGAGAAACTGCTTCATGGGAAGTTTATTCCATTGGTATGAGATCTTTTGAAGTATGGAAATTATGTTCATGAGACTTGGGAAATAAGTTCTTTGGTTGAGGAGGATTATCTTTTTTTTCTCTCTGATCGAGCTTCGAGTTGACTTTCTAGGAATGGAAAATTTTCATGGTGGGGAAAATTAACACATTCGTGTTTTTGTTTTGAATTAATTTTCTATTTATATTTCATTTAGATTTTATCCCATAGCTTCCTCTTGATAATTTAGGGGAAAATTGAGAATTTGGACATGGGATTAGGTGGAACACATTTGGACCAATTTTTTTCAAATTGTGCACCCTTTCTTAGGAAACGGTGTGGAATTTGGTCATTTTAGGATAGAGGTAAACCACACAGTTGGAGAAAGTGTTAGAGACCATGAGTTATGTACCTCTTGTATAGATAGGGTTCATGATTGCCACATTGTTTGAAAAAACATGAGGGAAAACCATGTGACTTTTCCAGGTTATTAAAAATTGTATTTTTACCCTTTTCCCCCTTTTATTTTTAACCCTAAACACCCATAATCCTCCCCATTCAGGATTCTTCACCCTAGTATTCTCCTCACTCCCTCCTTTATCCCTTGTATATTAATTTTTATGGTATATTTGGTGTGGTTTCTCAAAGAAATCATCAATTAAGTTCCATTCTCCCTTGAGTTCTTCTCTTAACTAGGGATTCTCTTCCTCCTTCTTGGGGGTTTTGTTATCCAATTGGTTTGATGACCTATTTCAGGTTGAATCTTGATTATTAGGGTTCAATATTGATGTTTATGGTTTGTTATTTCCTTTATATTGTTTTCTTGATGTGTGGTTTTGGTTTATCATATATTTTCAGAAGTTTCTAATCTTGAGGTAGGTGATTCCATATTTTAGCCTTATTAAATAATTTTAATATGATTAATTGAGTATTTAACCATGTTATATAGAATATTTTTGTGGTGAAAAATGTTTTTTCAAAAATATTTGAGGCGTGTAAGTATTGAAAGATGGTTTTCCAAAGGAAATGGGTTGTGTTTTATGTGTGATATCATGTTTTTTTTCTTGAATTTGTTTTATAAATTGGGAAAGTGGATTAATAAATTGTGCAAGTGGTGTGAAATATTTTTTAATGTGGATTTGGTGAGTATTTAAATTTTAAAGAGGTTTTTTTATGTTAAATAGTGGTTTCATATGAGTATTCTCACTGTTTTCTGTTCATGTGAATGTGGTTATCTATGTGATATGTGAAATAGAAATTGAGCCCAAAGGGAATCCTTAGTATCTATGTGGGAAGACTAGGACTAGTATTCTAGTTGACTCAGAAGTGGCTTGTCCTGGATTCATCTAGTAGGATTTATTATTAGAACACTAACTAAATTATGATGATGATTGGATACCACTAAAACTTTCGATGGATTCTTCTATAGTGGCTCGTGCATGATAATGTTGTGGTTTATGGTTTTTATACCATGTTTCACTAAGATACAAGGTTCCTAGTGTCCCATTAGTGCTAGTACTTTTAGATATTTTACATAGTGCTCTTTTTATGTTTTGCATACTGTCAGTATACAGTGAACCTTACTCTTATGTTAATTTGAAAAGCATGTTTCTTGAAATATTTTTCCTTAAAATTATTTGTTAAAAATGTTTCCAAGTTAATTCTTAAAACTTTCATAGTGATTTGTATTATAATTTTATGGCATGGAATCCTTATTTTGGGTGTAATCCTACTGGTTTTTGTCTCACACCCTACACACATATTTGGGTGTATGTAGATTTTGTTATGTATGACCCAGGTAAAGAAAAGGTGTATCATGGTGATTAAGGTGGATTTGGATGCTAGTGTTACATTTCTTGAAGGTGTTAGTGGTGGAGTATTGAGGATGATGTTCCTCTTATTGCATGGAGGTTTTTTGGGGTAGTGTCATTGTTCTAATACCGATGTAGTTTTTTGGGTTTTATTTAAAGTTGTGAACCTTGAATCTAGAAATTTTTGTACCAATTTTGGTTATGTTTATTCAGTTTTGTGTTGTTTATTATTTTTGGTTGTTTGTGATCATAAAGATGGGTGAAATAATTACCAAATCACTTTATTGATTCCCAAGAACTAGTTTCCAACCCATGGGGATTGGGAATGCCCTGTAAATAGTGCTATGGGACAGCTCAAGTGTGAGGTTGGATGGAATCCTAGCTTGGTTTGTGAAAAGAATAGAATTTATAAAATATTATCTTGCTCATGTGAACCCTTTATAGAAACATGGATTATCACACCGTGATTAATTTTCTATCTGAAAGATAAAATATGTAATATTGTCTTATTTCTTTGGGATATCCTATAAAGATTCTCTTTGTTCTTAAAGATGTAAGTTTGGTTCTAGTACCAAATTCTAAACGTCCACATACACATATATTTAACAAAACAAATTTCTTCCCATGCCATAACTCATATGAGATTTTACTTTCTACATTTTTTGGAACTCATTTTAGTTTGTATGCTTCAGTATGTAATGCGTCATAATGGAAGATCTCCATGAATCATCATCAATTTCAACATTTTTCTTCCAAATTGAATTAAGTAGAATATAGTTATTACCCTTAATATCTATTTGGTTAATTTAACCCATTATGTTTTTTAAGACTCCTTGATAACTAAAATTTCCATACTGTCCATGGATGACACCTTAAAAATGGTTTCATCTTAACTCAGAATATGGAATGAATTTTTTCTGGATCAACATTTTGATTGAGGGATTTTGTTTAACTTATATGTAAATATCCTTTATTTTATTCTTCATATGATTGTCAATTTTATGTGGAATTTTGTAATTAATTAACCATGTCTAATACAATAATTTATACACATAATTTCATTTTATTTCATCTTAGCATGTTGGTCAATTTATTTACTTTATATGATATTATTTAATCATCCAAATAAAGAATGTATTAGATAAATAAATAAATAATCATACACTAAAAAAATAAATTAATTATGTGATATGATCATGATATTTTATCTAAAAATTGGTTTATTGAGTGGAGATCAACTATCCTATACCCTAGGGGAAATAACTCCTTAATCCAATCCTTAGCTTGGGATATAGAATTTCTTCATTATCATGTGTATCTCCTTGGTTGTATTCACACCAAATCGGGTCCTGAACCATATCCTATCATTGGGAGCCCTCTCCTTTATAAATGTTTACTCACTCATGGTTGATGTGTAATAAGGATTTTGTGATTAAATAAAATAAACCTTGGACATGTAGGATCATATATAATAAAAGAGGGAAATATGTTTCAAAAATCATCATATTTAATTTAATGATAATTTATCACATAAAACAAAGAAATAAATAATTAAATTAAATAAATAAATCCAACATATACACAGGTCATTCAAAATAATGATCAATCACAACATGAAACAATTACACATTTAGACTTTATATAATTCATTTTAATTTTTTTTAATTAAGATAAATTTACTATAGTTGGTTAATTAATCAATTAACTAATTATTTATTTATTTATCTTAATATTTTCTCCAAATATTCCATGAGATATAATTAAATTTTCATCCTATATTATTTAAAATAAATTAAATAATATTAATTTTAATTTTAAAATAATTAATTTCACAACATGTATTGAGGAGGCCACATGACATATAGCCTCTACATAAAATTAAATTAATTTATGAAATTTAATACTTACATGGTGTGTACTATCACTCAACATGTCATGTGAATAATGTTGTGTATGGTCCTTGTCAGGTATTGTGTATGTACATGACATGTAATATTACATGGAATGTCTTGATATAAACAATATATAGTTATGTGGTTCAAACTAGTTTGTGCAATATGTATAACAACACAACATGTCATAATTTATGAGGCATGTATTGCTAGAAGTACATGTGAAATACATTTCTTATACGATGATCATTACATTCCATGTAGTTGAAGAATTTGTGAAATATTAATTATTAAGCATTTATACCCACATGAAATGTCAAAAAAATTGATATGTACATGGTGTGGGATGAAAACTATCACACGACATGTACAACTAGCTACACACCACATTTTTTTTGTCCTTATTAAATTATCTAATGCTTTGACCCACATGACATGCTTAAAAACTCATCATGTAACTTGTGTGGGTTTTCACATGGTACATAGTATGTAGATCATTTTCCACACCATGTATTCTATGTTTGGCTGCATCACAAGAAAGACAGTCAATACATGATATGTAACAAATCAGGTATTTGACCACATAGCTTACCGTGATTTATAAGGGATCAAAACCATGTGGGGTTGCACATTATGTACACCAAATGTAATCCCTATCAAACCACATTATGTGCTAGTGGTTAGTACATGGCATGTAATGACTCCATAGACTGAGTTACATGATTAGCTAATATTTACATGGCTTACACCACGTGCTAGTTATCTACTGCTACATGGCATGTAATTTACCATTACATGTTATGTATCCAGTTCATGTAGTTTGTGACTATATAGTAGCTCCAAATGAGACATTCAAGTGTTATTTGCATGTATTGGCCTATTATTGGTCATATGTATTCAAACAAAGAATTATCTAAACTTTTGGATTAATAAAATAATTATGAAAATGAAAAAAAAAACTAATGAAAATGAAAAAAAATGATCAAATAAATAATAGATAATTATAAATTAGAATATGATGACTCTAATACCACTTTAAGGTTCAAGGGTGAAACAAAAGTAGTGGGAAGGTTCTTGATTTTGGTTTTACATCAGTTTTAATGGATAAATCTAAAGAATGTGACAAACACAATCCCAAAATCTCTCATAGAGGATCTATCATATATAATTTACAATTTATTTAAAATAATAATTATCACAAAAATCATAATACTCTTGATAAATTTATGTTTCCTTGATTTTTTTTCATTGTTATTGTAGTGGAAAATCCAAGAGAGGATTCCTCTAGGTGTGTTGGACCCAAACCTAAGTTTGTTGTTAGATTTATTATCAATCACAGTGTCGTACAGTATGACTACTGTATTGATATAGTAATTATAATTTCTAGCATAGGTATTATATTTAATACATATATATACTACCCAGTCTAGGAGAATGAATTGAAGAGAAATATCTAGAATATATCAATTTCATATCTGGAAGTTATGTGCCAGAGTTATGTATGAACAAAAATATGGAGCTTGTTGAATATCTATAAAGTTTCTAAATAGACTGATTTGGGGGAAGTAGGTTGTGAAGTTATTCACTCAATTCATAGTGAGTGATAATTTATGGCTTAGGTGAAGATAAGAAGATATTTAGACAATGAAATATGAATGAAACGTAATGATTCTTGTGAAGAATTATGATATTTGGATGTTGAAGGATGAATGCAACTAAGAATGATTTCGGAATCCTAGAAGAGGGTCTTAAATATGAATCATTTCCTAGTGTTTTCCAAATATTTATTTTTGAAATTCAAGAAGATTATGATTCCAATCCATCTCAAGGAAAATTGGAAAATGAATGATCTTTACACAAATTGAAGAAGTTTCACGAAATATATCAATTGTTTTAGAAAGTTCCATGAAAGTGAAGATTTGAGGTTGCCTCATTGAAGTAAAATAAAGGAAAGTGATTCTCAAAAATTCTAAAGTTTCATTAAATCTATAGTTATGAAACACATGAAATGTTGTGTGAAAATGCATAAAGTTTCATGAAAAAGGGTTCTTGAAGTTTTCTTGTCCATATTAAGCTAAGGTAAGGGTTTTACAGAATTTATGGATCTTCATGAAATTTAGAGTTGCATAGTGCAGATAAAGTTTCACGAACCCATGAAATATATATGAGAGTTGCGTGATGGAAGAGGGCTACACACTAAAGGTGATGTCAAGTAATTAAACTTCAAAAAACCAAGAATGTTTCACAAACCCAAAAAATGTGGATGGGAGTTTCATGATGAAAGTGAGTTTCATGCTAAACTTGATGTCTAATTATTGATGTTTAGTGAACCCAAAAAGTTGAGTGAAAGTTTTTTGGCATGAAAGGTATTTTTTGTGGTCGGTCATGTCTATTAATAGGTTGATACCCCCCTCATTTGGAGATAGTGATACTTAATGAATATAAAATCCTATGGTTCATGAAATAGTTTCATGAATTTATAATGAAAACATAATTTATATGAATAAATGACTTGTTTCAATTTGACTAAGTAGGTTTCATGAATTTATTCAAATAAACATCAATTATGTGAAAGAATTTATTACATGTAGTAGTAATGGTCACATCATATTCATGAAGAAAGTAACTTGAGTTTATTAAGACAAAGTTATATTTTAGGAACATTAAAGTTGCGTTAAAGTTAGAGTTGTGTGAAAAAACAATGTTACATAAAACTATGAGGACACACTTACACGAAAAAAAGGTTTTGTGATGTAACAGTTGCAGGAAAGTTTATATTTTCATGAAAGTAGAAGTTACTAAAACAAAACATGTTGAACATCTATTTCATGTGAATGGTGAATTTAAAGAGCATCTAATTATGACTACGATGCAAGAAGAGTCTCATGCTGGTCATGGAAAAATCCATATTTAAATAACCCATAATTTTATCAATGTAATTTTTCTTCTCATAATTATTTCACAAAACACATACTTCACATAGAGAACCCAATAAAAACATTATTCTCATAAATTAAGAATGATGAATTAGTTAGAAAATAAACCAATATGAATGAAAAATATTATAGTAGGAAAATAAATAAAAAATAAGTTAACAAGAATATGAAATTTTGAATCTTCTCGATCTAATAGAATGACCGCACTCATGAAAAAATATGTAGAAATAAAACATAATTTTAATAATAAAATATCCATTTTAATAATAAAATCATATATATAACATTGAGAAAAATTATAAGTGAATGAATAATGAATGAAATAAGTGGTATTTATAGAAATTAAGAAACATATATGATCATTATAAATCAAACCATTGGAATAGTAAGTTGACCATTAGGAATAGTAATCTGGTCATTAAAATAGTAACCTCACCCATGAAAGTATAAAATAAAATTTAGGTATCTTATAAATAAAAAATATATATTTATATCATGTTATAAGTAAATAAATGTTTTAAAAATGATAAATTATATGTTGGTATTTTTGTAAAATGTAAATATTTATTTAAAATTTTATAATTAATATAATGATTTATACGAAAATTTATTTTCATAAAATAGATTTATAAATTAATATTATGTTGTATTATAATTATTATATAATTTTATGATACCTTAATTAAATTTTCAAAGGGTTATAAAATCGATTATAATATTAAAATCGGTATTTTTTGAAAATATGATGGTTTTATTTAAAAATTAACTTTCTCGTATCTATAAAAATATTTTCATAAAATGGATTCAATTTTTTTATCTAAAATTAAAAAAAATATTTAGACTGAATTTTTGGTATTTTTCTAAAATAGTTGAATTTTTTGTGAATAGTGAAATACGATAATTTTTTGTATTTAACATTATAAGCTAAATACATGAATTTTTGAGTCATGGATGATGTAAGCACACATTATTTAGAACCATACTTCAATTTTTACTATATTTATTCATATTTATCAATGATATTGATAATCTTGATACAAAATAATAAACTAATGAATATAAAATCAAAAACAGCCCTCTCCTCCCCTTATAATTGTTACCCCTCACCACCTCTTCTCCTCATACATTATAAGCCTTTTATCTTTTCAATACTCTACCCAATTCCCTTACCTAGCCTCTTCCTTGAATCCAAGAGATTTGTTTTAACAAAATAATAATTCCAAGTGCCTTAAGGTGGTTCTCAGGGATAAAATATTCAAGTGGTAAAATGCTCCTTTCTCTTTTAAATTATTTCTGTATTCTATCTTATCCTCACTACGCACCCCTTCCTATAAAAAGTGTCATGATAACTCTAGTATCATATATATACTATAATTTTATTGTGTTAATTTAATATTCATAATCAAATCCATTCTATCCATAAGGTCTCTCTCTAAACCTCTGTTGTTTTCCTTTGGGTTACGCATTCTCTCTCTTTACCAAAATGTATTTCTTAATTATTCTTATATAATTATTTTACATTATGTGTAAATGTTCCAATCATATGTATTTAGTTCAATTAATAATTATTTTATTGGTAAATACATGTTTTAAAAGGTTCTCTTCTCAATTCCTCTTGATAAGCAAGTCCGATTAAAGGAAACCTTTCCATTTCTTACCCATTTTCAAGTATGCTCCATAAAATGTTTTAAACCATCAATTTTTTTCTAAAATCACTCATTTTATCATGAAAAAATATATTAGTTCATTTTTTTATTCAAACAACTGTTCCTTTATCCTGTTTAAGGACTCTTTATTCTTTTCCCTAAACCCACACTTATGTGGAACATTTCTAATGTTACCTAACCACTACCTTTCTTATTTCCAATTCAGTTGGACATAATTATCATGATCTATGATTATTTTTCTGTTATGAATGTCCAAGTATGATTTAAATCCATTATTTCATATATTCCAATATGATTCACCCTTTGGTTATGCCTTATTACATGATTATAATGCCCATTTATTTCCATGGGTAACCCTTATGTTTATACCTTATGTTTGATTCTTTATATGGAACAAATATTCATGAACACGTTATGATGGGTGTGCCCAGATAGAAATCCAATTCATTGGGTAATTGTTTTTCTAATGATATGTTATGTATTGGATTAGGGAGTAAACCTGATCCATTATGAGACATTTTACACCATGTTATATAGTCTTGGAAGTTAGCTTGGACTCATGTTTATATCATGTTATATATTTCTTCCACATTACAATATTTCCATGATCATATGATTCCATATTCTATATATTATTCTTCCATATGTTTATTCATGATCCATGCATTTTATGATATCATGTTATGTATTCTAACTCATGTGTTATGCTTTACTTTCATGTTTATTCCCTTAATAGGCTTTTTAGCTCTTTCTATTTTGTCAATGTATTCCCCAAATTATTTTATGCATTTATAGGAGCTTAATAGAAGTTAGGATCTCATTGTGAAGATAAATAAAGTATTTTTTATTTTAGTTTCATGTTTTCTAATTATGTACCTAGTCTTCTAAAGACACTATAATTTTCGATCCTTAGTCTATATTTAATGGATAATTATGCTTAAAATCATGTAATAATATGTGTAAAAGGATAGGATCATTATAGTTTGTATTAGAACATGGTTTAGTTATTTTTTGGGATTAGGACTAGAAAAATTTATTAATAACTCTAGGTATAATTATGTCCCCATAAACCACATATATTGAAACTTAAGGAATCATAAGTTAGGATATACTTTTAATTTATAAGTTTTTCTCCAAGCTTATGGTTGACTTTTTATATTTTCATTAGATAAGTATTAAATCACCATAATTTATTTCTCTCTTTGTTTAGTTAATGGTGGTAAATAGGAGAACCAATTCTAATAATCAATGTGATAGGAAATGTGATGATTTACCTAATGAGATGTCAAACCTAATGGGAATGGGAGCCCAAAACTTCATGATAATACTTGATCAACTGGATCAAATGATAAATAATAACTTGACTGTATGTAATTCCCTATTTCTCCTAAGAAGGATCAATTTGTGGTTGAGTCCTTTATGAGATAATGGTCCCTATATTTAGTGGATATTCTAATCCCCTCATTGTAAGACAATGTATTAACTCCATTGAGAATATTTTTTTTGTATTTAAAATCTCATAATAAGAGAAATTCATACTAGTGGACTATCATTTTAATGGGAAAGTATATTAGTGGTGTACACTGAACAAAAACACAAATTCTAAGGATGAAATTGGTTCCACGGATTGTGAAGGATTCAAGAAAATATTTTTCAATAAATATGTTCCCTGAACTCTCCATCTTAATATGTATAGGGATTTACATGGACTAAATCAAAAGGAATATGAATCTATCAAGCTATATGAGGAAAACATTACAAATATTTCATGATATGCCTCTGGATTTTTCATGAACACTAAAATCAAGGTGGATCGCTTATTTAGTTTATTAAAGTCTAGTCAACGAAAATGCTTGGTGATTCGAGATTTTGACATCTATGAGAAGATTTTCTGATGTTCCCTTAATGTTTAAATAGAGGATGGAAACTCTCAATAGTCTTATGGGATAAGATATAAAAATAGGAAAATATAGTTTAATTTGGGAGTATGAACAAATAAATCCCAAGAAGTAAATAAAATCCAACATCCCACATGTCAAAAGTATGGGAAAAAATCTCAAGAACTGTATAAAGGGAACCAAGAGATGCTTAAAGTGTGGAAAAGATATGGGAAATAGGATAATTATTGTCAAAGGTATATAAAGAATCCAACAAATACTGAAGAATAAATAAAGGTTTAGATCGACACTTAGTCTATATTATAGTGTTTCAACTACAAAGTACATGTTCATTATGTGATCCAATTCCCTAATCCAAGGGTTGTTGGAGACAATCAACAACAAAAAACTCAAAGGTAGCAAGGAAGGGAATATGATATCACTACTACTGAGGTGTAGACCGACAATTATGTGGTGATAGGTACACTAGTTATTCATTTGATAATAGTGAATATATTATTTGATTCTAGTTCTAAGCATTCTTTCATATCATACAAGTTTAGTAGAAGACATTACCATTGTGAGGGAATAAAATAATGTGTTCCCTAAATAAATTCTCGGTCTCCCTCTTGATCGAGAGGTTGAGTTCTAAATTGATCTTATACTTGGATCTTTATCTATATCAAAAACTCCTTATAGGATGGCCACCCTTGAGTTGGAGGAACTGAAGATGTAGTTACAATAGAATCTGGACAAGGGTTTTATATGCCTAAGTGCTTCACCATAGGGTGTGTCAATCTTCTTCATTAACAATAAGGATGGATTAATTCACCTATTCATTGATTATTGGGATCACAACAAAATCATGATAAAGAACAAGTATCCCCTTCCATAGATAGATGAATTGTTCAATAAACTATATGGGACAAAGTATTTCTCTAAGGTGGACCTTTAGTCAGGATATCACCAATTAAAGGAGATAAAGTAATATATTCCCAAGACTTACTTTCGAAAGAGGTATGTACATTATGAGTTCAAAGTAATTCCCTTCAGACTCACTAATTATCTAGTAATATTCATGTAATTAATTATAGTCTTTATATATTATCTCAAAAAATTTGTGGTAGTCTTTATAGATGATATTATGGCATACTCTTAGAGAAATGAGGGAATTAAAAGAATTTAAATAATGTGCTAAAGGCTTTGAAAATGGATAAACTATATGAAAATTTCAATAAATGTGAGTTCTAGATGGAGGAATTATCATTCTTGGGAAATTTTATCACTAAAAAAGGAATATTTATGGACCCTTCTAAAACAAATTCAACTTAGGAATATCCCAAGATAGTATCTGTAATAGAGATCCATAATTTCTTTAGTTTATCTTGTTATTACTGACAAATTATGAAGAACTTATCATGATTTTCAAACCCATTAACCAAGATGAATCATAAGGAAGTAAAAAAAATTAGACCAATGAATATGAATACTACTTCAAAGAGTTGAAAATTAGGCTTATCAATGCACTAATACTTACACTACCAACGAGTGAGGAACTCTTTATGGTATATAGTGATGATTCAAAAATGGTATTAGGTTTTATACTAATGAAAAATGATAAAGTGGTTGCTTATGCCTCAAATAAGCTGAAAGTTCATGAGAAAAACTATCCCACATATGTTCTAGAGTTGGAAACTATGATCATCACATTGAAAATTTGGTGACATTATCTTTATGGGGAGAAGTGTGAGATATATACTGATCACAAATATTCAAATATATATTCACATGGAAGGATCTTAATATGTTCCAGATAAGTTGGTTATATCTCATCCAGGATTATTAATTCTCAATCCACTATCATCCTGGTAAATAAAATAAAGTGGCAGATTCTCTAAGTACAAAGGATCATGTAACTTTATCAATGATGAGAATTGAGAAGGATCAAATCCCAATCATCATAGACTTGAAAAGGATGGACATAGGAATCATAAAGTATGGTACATCATCATTAGATTCACAAATTAATTCTCAATCATACCTTTTAGAGAGGATAAAGGATGCACAAAGAGTTGATGTGGAAATTCAGAAAGAGGTGGAAGTTATAAGAAAGGGGAAATCCTCAATGTTCAAAATTGATGAGGAAGGATTCATAATATTTGGGTCACCCCTATGTGTGCCATCAAATCCTGAGATAAATAAAGATAATTTGAATGATGCACATAGCTCAACCTTCTCCATTCACCTAGGGAGCACAAAGATGTATTGAGATCTATCAGAACACTATTGGTGGGACAATGTGAAGAAGAATATCCTTGAATATTCATCAAAATGTATGGTATGTTAGAACGTGAAGTCTGAAAGGAAAACGTATAAGTTAATGATGCAACCATTACCCATACCTGTATGGAAATGTGAAAACATCACTGTGGTCTTTTTCCCTGGACTTTCGAAGACATCCATAGGAAATAATGCTATATTGTTCATTTTAGATCATCTTACAAATACTAATCACTTTATTTTGATTTGTTAGAACTTATCACTCAACCAAATTTCATAGATATACATCTGATAAATGGTAAGACTACATGGAGTATTTTTATCAATCATATCTGATCATGATCCAAGATTTATCACCATGTTTTAGAAAAGTATACAATATGCTATAAATACTAAGTTGAACTTTAGTACGGCTTGTCACCCCCAAACTAATTTCTAATCTGAGTGGACTATTCAGACACTATAAGACATGTTAAGGGAATGCGCAATGGATTTCAAAGGATGATGGGATCAACATATTCAACTGGTTGAATTCTCTTACAACAGTAATTTCCACTCAAGCATTCAAATGACCCCATATAAAGACCTTTATGGGAAAATATGTTGAACACCTTCTTATTAGGATGAAGAATAACACAAACTGTTAGGGCCTAAAATGGAAAAGGAAGTGGTAGAAAAGGTGAAGACCATCCAACAGAATATCTAGGATGCCCAAAGTTGACATAATAGATATTAAGATAATCATTTAATGGATTTAGATTTTGAGTTTTGTGACAAGTTATTACTATATATATCTATATGGAATAAGTTCATGAGATTTGGGAAGAAAGGAAATCTAATTCTTAAGTACATCAACCCCTTTGAGATTCTTTATCATGTTAGAGATGTGGACCATCAACTAGTAATTCCACCAACCATGTCTTTAATACATGATGTATTCCACATATACCTATTAATTAAGTACATACCAGATCCCTCACATGTATTGAACTCCTAGGTATTACAGTTAGAAAATGATATCTCTTATGAAGAGCATCCAGTGAAGATTTTTGACTATAGAGAAAAGGTTATACTCAATAAGATCACTCACCTAGTCAAGGTACTATGGAGAAACCATAAGTATGATGAGTTGAAATGGGAATTGTAGTAAGTGATGAAAGAGAAATACTCTCACGTGTTTTCACCTTAGTTTGTAAAATGAAATTTTGAGGGAAATATTTCACAAGGGGGAACAATGTAATGACCCAAAATTTTATCAATGGAATTTTTTTTCTTATAATTATGTCATAAAACATATACATCGCATAGAGAACCCAATAAAAACAATATTATCATAAATAAATAATGATAAATTATTCATCAAATAAACCAATAATAATTCAAAATATTATAGTGGGATAATAAATAGAAAATAAGATAACAAGAATAGGAAAATTTAGATCTTCCCGATCCACTAGAATGATCGCACTCATGAGAAAATCTATAGAAAAAAAAACACAATTTTAATAATATAATATTAATTTTGATGATTAAATTATATATATAACCTTGATAGAATGTATAAGTTAATGAATAATTAATTAAATAAGTGGTATTTATAGAAATTAGGAAACCTATATGATCGTAATAAATCTAACCGCTAGAATAGCAATTTGGCCATTAGGAATAGTAATCTGGCCATTAGAATAGTAACCTCAGCTATGAAATTATAAAACAATATTTAGGTATCTTATAAATAAAAAATTATATATTTATATCATGGTATAAGTAAATAAATGTTTTAAAAATGATAAATTATGTGTTGGTATTTTTGTAAAAAGTAAATGTTTATTTACAATTTTATTATTAATACAATGATTTAAAAGAAAATTTATTTCCATAAAATATATTCATAAATTAATATTATATTTTATTATAATTATAATATAGTTTTATGATACCTTAGTTAAATTTTCAAAGGGTTATAAAATCAATTATAAGATTAAAATCATTATTTTTTGAATAAATGATGATTTTATTTAAAATATAAATTTATCATGTTTAGAAAATTATTTTCATAAAATGGATTCTATATTTTAAATCTAAATGTTGAAAAAAAATTGGGTAAATTTTTTGTATTTTTCTTAAATAGTTAAATTTTTTGTGAATAGTGAAACATGGTAATTTTTTGTATTTAACATTATAAGATAAATACAAGAATTTTTGAGTCGGGGATGATGTAAGTACCAATTATATCAAACCATAATTCACAATTTATTTTATTTATTCATATTAATCAATACTATTGATAGTCTTTATCCAAAATAATAAACTAATAAATATAATAATCCAAAACACCCATCTCCTCCCTATATAAATACAACCCCTCACCACCTCTTCTTATTACACATTCTAAGCCTCTTAGTTGTCAATATTCTACCCAATTACCTTCACAAGACTCTTACCCATGTCTAATATCTTCTGGTCTCAAGAGAAGAAAAATTCCAAGTTTCTTAAGGAGGTTCTCAAAGAGATGATATTCAAGAGGTAAAATCCTCCTTCTTTCTTTTGTAAATTCTTTCTTTATTATAACTTATCCTCACCCCCCCCCCCATAAAAAGTGACATGATAACTAAATTATCATATATATTATGGAATTTTATTTTTTTAGTGGAATATACATCACCAAATCCCTTCCCTCCTACTTTTATTGTAAAAATAAAAACATCTTCTATAATATGTCGGTTCACCGCCTTCTTGGATGATAAGTTTTAGTTTTCCTTTATCACCTTCAATAATGGTTATGAAACCATTATTATGGTTAAAAAATATTTTAATATATACATTATAATTTTTTTCATGTTCTATAACTAATATATATATAGCATTAAATAAAACGAAACTAGTTTATGATGATCGTAAAAACCACTAAAATAAACTGAACAATTGTCATTAACATTTTATCAAATAAATAATCCTCATAATATAAAATAAAATGATATATGGGAACATTTAAAATTATTGGATTGAATTAATACTATATAATTTCAATTTTTGAGAATCATTCTCATTTTACAATAACTTCTATAATTTTACACAAGAAAACTGGCCATAAAACCTTGAAATGAATGCTCACAGAACGACAAAATTAAACTTTATAACTCATTAAAATTTTCATAAATGAACATAATAAAATTATAATAAATAAAATAAACATATAATAGGTTATTTATTAAGTAATTAATGAATCTAATTTCATTATAAATGAAATTAAGTGCAAGTGCAGAACGCATTTAGACAAAATGTAAGGGATCTCTTCGAACCTCCATTTTTTACTTTGGGTTATGATTTATCTCTCTTTATCCTAATTTATTTCTTAATTATTATTATATAATTATTATAAATTCTATTTATATTCTCAAAACATATGTATCTAGTTAAATTCATCCTTCTCTAATCGGGAAATACATGTTTTAAAAGGTTCCCTTCTCAATTCCTCTCAATAAGCAAGCCCGGTTAAAGGGAACTTCTCTATTTCTTACCAGTTTTCAAATACACTCCATAAAATATTTTAAGAAACCAATATTTTTATAAAATCACTTTTTTATCATTAAAAACTATCTTAGTTCCTTTTTTTTATTCAAACAACTATTCATTTATCCTATTTAAATACTCTATTCTTTTCCCTAAAACTACATTTAAGCGAGACATTTCTAATGTTACCTAACCACTCTATTTCTTATTTCCAATTAATTTGGACATAATTATCATGATCTATGATTATTTTTCATTTATTAATGACCATGTATTATATAAATCTCTTCTTTCATGGATACCAATATGATACACCCTTTGGTTATACCTTATGACGTGATTATAATGCCCATTTCTTTCCATGGGTATCCCTTATGTTTATTCATTATGTTTGATTAATTATATTCCACACATAAGCATGAACATTTTATTATTGGTGCACCAAGATATCACTCCAATTAATTGGGTTTTTTTTGTCTCAGGATACATTATGTATGGGATTAGGGAGTAAACTTAATCCATTATGAGACTTCGTCCACCATGTGATATAGTCTTGGTAGTTAAATTTATCGCATGTTTATTCCATGTTATATATTTTGTCCACATTCCAATATTTTCATGATAATATGATTCCATGTTCTATATTTCATGATTCTATATGTTTATTCATGATCTGTTCCTTTTATTTTATCATGTTATGTCTTCTAACTCATGTGTTATGCTTTATTCCCATGTTTATTCCCTTACTAGGATTTTTAGATCATCCATTATTGTCTATGTATTACTTACGATATCCTATGCATTTTTAGGAGCTCAATGAAAGTTAGGAGCTCATTATGGAGATAAATAAAATATTTTTTATTCTAGTTTCATTTTTTCTAATTATGTATCTATTCATCCAAAAACACTAGACTTTTCGATCCTTGGTTTGTATTTAATGGATAATTATACCTGAAATCATGTAATAATATGTGTAAAAGTATTGGGTCATTATACTTATGATTAAAATTAATTAAAGAAGACCTAGAAGTCTATAAACTATGGAAATACCTTCATTGAAGTAGTTTGTGGGAGTGAATAAGAGGCAGTGTGCCTTGGGTGAGGAGTGACGAAACCCTAAACCTTGTAAAGATAATACTCCTAACATAGAGTGACCACATCAAAAACATTTTATCCACCAAACAAGTGAATATCAATGGATTCTGGTATGACTAACACAATTTTGGTGTATAATTCTTAAACTATCCCTTTGTGGTGAACCAAGTAAAACTCCCTATGTCTCTTAGATGTTTTTCTTTCCTTCATATCTTTAATTATTTTTGAAAGATTTCATCAAGTGTGAGAGGTTGAACGTGTCCCTTATAATGATGGAAAAATATCCTAAATGAATAATAAAAGGAATCGAAGAAAATTTTAAATCATATAACACCCTGATCCCCCCCCCCCCTCTTAGGGTGTCGCTATTTCCAAAATGTGGTATCATAGATTAAATTTTTAGACTTATTGTCCAACCTTAAAAGTAGTGTGTGGACTTGTGTGCATGGATTCTATGATGAAGCCTTCATTTTATGATGGAACTAAATTTTATAGATGGAAAAAATAAATTTTAATGTTCCTTCAAGCTTGTAGTGAAGAGTTTCCGGAGTATATACAAGGGTATGCTCACTTAGGAAATCATAGTAAACAAAAAAGAAATGAAGATATGGATAATATATTTAATAGATATTTGTATAATGAATTTTTTAAGAAAATCATTTGTTATGATGGTTCTTTTACAATGTGGAAGGCCCTAGAAACAATTTATTGAAAAATAATAGAGGTAAAGAAGGTTGTGAATTCCCCCTCAAAAGAAGATTGTAAAACATCCCAATGATAGTGACTTGTGACAAAAGGCAAGAAGAATAAGAATAATAAGAAGATTTCCATTTGGAGATAAAATATGTAAATTGAGGTGGATGATTCTAGTTTAGTTATTCTATCTGATTCTAACCATATTGAATAAGTTTCTTGTAAATATGGAAGTTCAAATTCCTCCCTTCAAAAAATAGAACTAGATGGTGTAGTTTACCTACAGGTAGAATTGTAAGGTGCTCCTGAAGAACTAGATAGTTAGAAAGTGAAAAAACCAAAAGGTTGATGGTATGTTGAAAGAATCCAAAATATATGTTAATTTCCTTAAAGTATAAATTATCAGACTATTAAGGTATTTACTTGATCACTTAAATCCAAAAAAAATAGGGAATATTAAGTTGAAGATTAAATTGAAAGCTAGGGTGATTTAAAGTTTGAATGATTATTCTAAATACTAAGACAAAAATATTCAGTCACTTTAGGATTAATTTCTTGAAAATAGAAACTTTAAGGATCCACTTGTAGATGTTTAGTTTGAGAATAAAAGTTTTGGGGGCTTTAGTAGTGAAGATGAACCACTCATGTATGATGTGAAATCTGACAAGGAAGAATAGGTTGTGATGTATGTTCATAAATCCAAAGTGAGTTTTTCCAATGATCAATAATATATCCCGTAATTTTGAGATAGGTTGGATTAGTGGGATATCATACAATAATTGGACTATTCAATCATTTAAGATTTATTCATAGATAATAAGAGGTTTAAAAAAGATGAGGTGGCCCTAAATGTTGACATAAATAAGATGGGTGTTAAGATGAAAGAACAAAGTGATATTTTTGAATAATCATCTCAAAATATAAAAAAATGGATGGTTATAGAGAAGTAGATTAAAGAAAACTTCCTCTCTCTCAATACATTTCTAGAGGAGAGAGAAAAATATGGAAATTAAGCTAGTTTTATATCGATGTATATGGAATCTCAGCTTAAGGATAAATACCATAAGATTAAGAAACTTGGTACAAAGAATAGTGTTTCTAAGGTAAATGATAAGGTGGGGTTTCCCTCTAGAGAATAATTTATGAGTGGATCATTCAAGTATTTGAATCATAAATCCATAAATTAGAGGAAGTTATCTAAAAAATATAGAATTAGAATCTCTCAGAAGAAGGTAGTTATGAGATTCTACTATTGTGGATGAATGGGGTACACTATGAGTGTATGTCAATAATCCCAAAGGCTTGATGATGTAAGAATAATGGCTAAATAAACATATAAACTGGGACATGATGATACAAGGTATGTGTTTAGTTGAAGATTTTTTATTTGTGCTCACCTAATTCATATAAAAAGTAAATTTATATGGAATAATATGTGGATGGAAAAATTTTCCCTAAGGAGTTATGATACACCAATGGTATATAAGGAAAGAACCTATAATGAAAAAACACATGTTAATCTAGAAAATAGGTACACTATACTAGAGGTAAAACATAAAGTACAAGGATCAATGTACAAAGAACCTATACTGATGAACTCACGACATACCTCTTATATAGAAGGGAAAAAATATGAAAAAGGAATGGGGAATCTATTCTAATTGTGAGTAAAAATGTTGTGTGTATAATGAAATACTCACCTAAAATGATAAAAGGTGAGGTGCATTACATGTCTGTCAAAGAGAAACAATAAAAAGGGATTCATGGTAAACTTTCAAGAAATATATCAAAATGAGAAATGAATTTTATTACAAGATATCTCAAATGGAGTAAGAGGTAAGAGTAGAAGACCATTGGTAAGATTCCTAATCCAAGGAATAATCATGTAAAATAGTGTGTAGGTGGTGCGTCAAAGAAAGAAATCTATAAAATTTTGTTCAAACCCAAAATTGTGAAAAATTACAAGCCTATAGAACCTATATATAGAAATAATATGGATTATGTTCATAAATAATGTCTATTATATGTCCAGATTATTTATAACTAGCTAGGAAGTTGGAACACTCATAAAAATTTTATAGTGATTTGAAAGTATTGACCAAAGGGTTGGTCTACCAAGACCGACCATAATTCTATTCTTGAGGAACTTTGAGGTATCCCTCTCCCCATGAATTTAAATATTTCTAATATATATTTGAATTGGTATAGGCTTAAGGGGGATATGTTGTTCATGGGTGTGTATGTTCTAAAAGGGAATTGGTGATGTGGAAATGGAAGATTGTAGGATGAAGAGTACAAAACTGAAGATATATAAAAGATATAGTTGAATGGGTTAGTGGTTAAAAAACACATTGAATATTCAACCATTGGTATCATGCCTCCGTTCAAGTGATATTTGACCACCACAAAAAAGATATATTGGTAATGAAGAACCAAAATTCATTTATTTCATTTTTATTTGTTTTGTTTAACAATGTGGTATCAACTAGATATTTTCAGGATACCAATAAGCTTCTGGAAAATTAATAATTTCCCCATCAAGTGGTCTTCCAATTTTGAAGAGGAGTTCAACATTTTTTAGTAGCTCAAAGATTGGTATCAATAGGTGGTATCATTCCAAAGCTAGATATATTCAGGAAGAGTTAGTGGAAAGCACTATATGCTATTTATCCTTAACCAAAAAAGGATTCTTATAATTAATTTAAGATCATTCATACCAAGTGGTACTATGAGGTTATCTTTAACAAGTTATATGAGTTTTCTTAATATGTGGTATGTCTCAAACACTTTTAATTAATTTCTTATTCATTGACTATTTTGTGTTAGTGTGATTGAGGTCACATGATGTTCTTAAAAAGAAATAAATTTATACTGCTAAAATCTATTGAAGTGAGTGACATGGATAATATTGGTGTTTTTTAGCTGAAACTCTTATTTCCAATAATGAATTCTAACTCGGTAATATTAGGGGATTTTTTGATAACTCAGTTACAAGTGATAATTTCACTCACTAAAAATTTATCAAAAGTTTGTATCTATAATAAAAAATAGTTTTGAGCTTGAAAGGTGGATCTTAAAGGGAGATAAAAATATATATATATATCTATTTTTCCATAGTTAGAAGATAAATGTGTACCCCCACAGGTTTTTAAAGAACATTGGGAATATATTGAATGGAGACTATTGATTAATGGGGTTAGTTTTTTTATAAAGAAACCCCTTATGGATTTCACAATGACAATGGGAGAATACTGGAAGTAAATTTGCTTCCAATTACTCTCTATTAGCTAGGATGTCAAAGGGTGACATTGAAATAAATGTAAGATATAATGAACCTAAGGGGAACATAACCTGGATAATAAATTTGGTTTCATATTCCCCTTTTCATTTTCATGTAAAAGGGGGAGAAAAAAACATCATGGAGAAAAATGAGGAATCATAAATCCATAATGATGCTAGTCAGATAGTGTTGGTTCATGTACCATCTAAATACATGGCCTCTGAGTGGTCGATCTTCTTTGTATCATTAGCCTAGGGTTTTTCCTTAAGTGATGGATCAGAGGGGGGAGGCTTGAGCACTGCCTCTCTAGCATCATCTCCCCCTATCCTACCATTTCATTTTTCTCCTTCCCTCTGATGGCCCTCCTCAATTTATTCCTCTTCAGGGTGTTTCCTTGGTTCTTCAATCCCTTTGGTTTTTACCCCTATTGTGCGGTGGTCTGTGGGTTACCACCCACTTCCCATCGTTCATGGATTTATTATTCTACAAATTTGGTGGTGTTGTGGAATGCATATTCCACATCATTCTACTTTAGATAGCAGCTGGTATGCGCTTCTAGCTATGAAATATTGGGTCTCTTATGTGATTTCTAGTTGTTACGGTGCTCTGGAAATGATAATTTTTATTATGTAAGTTTTATTTTGAAAGTATATTTCTTCTTAGATGGTTTTTTGTTTGGGTTCCCAAAGAAATTCAAGACCTCTTATGAGATTTTTTCTGATCAAATCTACTCTAATTTCTTGGTTTACTGATCCCTTCCCAATCATTATAGTTTTGTGTTCTCCAATGAGGTTTTGGGATGTGCATTTGTGTGGCCAACAATTTACAGGAGAATTTCCTCCCTGTTGGGCCCCTATTTGTGTTCTGTCTTGTAGTTTTATGGATGAATTTGGTTTGTTCGGTGATGGTTTGTTTGATGTTTAATCAATAAAGATGTTTCTTTCTCTAGTGTCATCGGTGATCCCTCCTATAAATTGAATTTGTTTGGTTTTGTGGATGAAGGTGATGAGATGAAGTTGACTGTGACGAGTCTTTCTTTTTGTTTTTTGCAGTGGAGATAAAGATGGTGAGATTGAGTGTTAGGGGTGTGGCTTGAGGCACCTCATCACTTGATTTCTCGTAACCTGAGGTGATTCAGTGGTGTTGGAATTGATTCATAGACTAGTTTGAATTCTAATTTTGAAATATTTATGTTGGTGGGTTTGGTATGTATCCCAGTTAAATGTGAGGTTACCACTAAACCATAAAGTGTATTTTAAAAAAATAACAAAAAAATTAATTTGGAGGATAAATCCATAACCATGAAATGTTTTGAGTATCTGATAGAGGATGTATGAATGAAAGTATTGAAAAAAAAATCTAAAGGGGGGGGGGGGATTTTGGACCCAACCCTATGTTTAGTGTTGGATTTTTTTTCCAGTCACAATTTCATACAGTATGACTATAGTATTGGCATGGTAATGAACATTTCTAGAAAAGGGAATATATTTAAGACATGTAGATATTTCCCAGACCAAGATAATAAAGTGAAGAGAAATTTATGGAAGATATCAATTGCATGTAAAGAAGTTATGATCTAGTGTTATTCTTGAACATGAAAAAGGATCTGGAAGAATATCTACAAATTTTATAAATAGACTAAGTTGGGGGGGAGTAGGTTATGAAGTTCATCACTCAATATATAATGAGTGATCATTTCTAACTTAGGTGAAAATAAGTAGATATCTAGATGTTGAAAGATGAATGTAAAATAATTATTCCAGTGTAGAATTATGTTATTTTTATGTTGAATGATGAATGTAACAGATCGTGAATTTAGAATAATATAAGAGGAAATTAAAGTTGTATTGTTTCCTCGTGTTTGAAAAATATTTAGTCCAAAAAATCTTGGAAGGTGATGAGTCCAATCCATCTTAAGGAAAATTGTAAATGGAAATATTTTCACATAAATTAAATAGATTTCATGAAAGGTATCAAATATTTGATGAAGTTATATAAAAGTAATGATTATAGGTTTTCTTAATGAAATATATTAAAATAAAGTAATCCATAAAACTTTTAAAGTTTCATGAAATACATAGTTTTTTTACACATGCAACGTTGCGTGAGCATGCATAAAGTTTCATGAAAGAGGTGTTATGAAGCTTTCTATCCATGTTTGGATAAGGAAAGGGTTTTTTGGAAGTTAAAGATATTTATGAAATTTTTATTTTCATGACCCAAAAAAAGTTGAATGAACCCGTGAAATACAAATGGGAGTTTCATGATGACAGAGGGTTGTGTGCTAAATGCAATTTCAAATCATCAAAGTTCTGCAATCTAGAAAAGTTGCATGAACCCAAAAAAATGCATATGGGGGTTTCCTAATGGTAGTGATTTACACACTAAAGGTAATGAAAAATCATTGATGTTCAGTAAACCTATAAATTTGTGTGTAATGTTGGTGGCATGAAAGTAAGTTGCGCAAAGGGCCGGTCATGTCTATAAATAGGTGGATACTATAATAGCCCATACATTTCATACATAGATATTACATTTTTTAGATGAATATTTATTACATAAAATAACAAAACCATGCTAAAACTGTATAGGTTTATTGCCTTTGGAAACTTGTAATCATAAACAATTGATTCATAAAGAATCTACATCATCTCATGTTTATTCCTTCATAACTAGAAACCCTTTTTGACATATCATACTTAATACCTTTCTTCATATCCTAGGGAGAATAGACATAAGAAAAGGGTAAGAACATATGCTCATTAATGGTAAAAAAGAGATATATCAATCATAACATAAGCATAAGGGTATCGGAACATGAACATAACATTTGAAAATTATACCTTTCATATTAAAGATCATAATCTTGAGTCATGGAATAAATCAATGAATTTCATAATACATGAATCATAAAATAACAAGATCCATGAGAGAATAACATTGGCATAAGATATGGAATTTGCGGCATACACATAAGTATAAAAAAATAATTTCTATATTATTCAAGTCTCCCTTCCAAGACCATCATAGTGAAAAAAATCTTGTACTGAACCAGGTTCACTCCACATTCTATCACTGTAAAACTGAACCAGGTTCACTTCCCATTCCATCCTTGTTTCACTAAACTGGGTTTACTCCTTGTTCCGGCCCTATCTATCTCATGATATATAAATATTTACCCAATTAATTAGAGGAATATTTAGGTCCCACCCATCACATAATGAAAACCATACATATGTTTTCCATAATAACATAAATCATTCATCATATCATAACCCATGAAAATAAATGGTTTTTATAAACATTTCGTCATTTTATAACCCAGAGAAAAGTAACAAAATTCATAAACATCATGTCATAATAAAAATAAACCATCCAAATAAATAATTAGTATGGTATTATTGGATAATATCCCAATTAAAACATAATTAATGTCAAATAATTTTAACTTATATGGAAATTTATTTTGAAATATTACTTGAAATATTTCTTGAGGAAAATATTCTTTCAATTTTGAAAACATTTTTTTCTTTGGATAGCTGGAAAATAAAAAAGGAAAACATTTTCATTGAAAAGAACCTTTTAATATTTTAAAGTAATCCTCAAGAAATTAAGTCTTAATGAAAGTGGGAAAATCCACTCATGTCTTATAAGTTAAAAAAATCCTTCCATGTTTTTTTCAGAAAAGTCACTAAGTACCTCATTTGGAAAATGATAAAAATAATCCTTTCAAAACATTTTGTAAAAAGTCAAACATAAGTAAAAATTAATTTAAATATTCATATGATAATAGTAAAAAAAATTAAAACATTTTTAGAAAACATGGACAAGGAATAGAAATATTCACCAATGGAGTCTTAAATGTAAACAATCCAGAATGATGATGAGATTGTGAAATATACCCTTACCTAAATCCTTGCCTTTCTTTGTTCATGTTCAAACCTACTATATGATAAATATAAATTTATTATAAATTTATTAAATATAATTAATTATATCATACCATTTATTATTTATTTATAACATCTTATCACCTGTTTATTAATAATTTGTTATAAAAATCATTATTATACGTGATAACTGTTTCATTTCCAGGTATGTTTCAGTTCGAAAGTCTTTGTCCTTATAATTTGATCATTGGTATCATAATTTACAGAATTTTAATCATGTTATAAACATAATATATAATACTTATATACATATTTTTAATCATTCATTAAAATTATATATAGAAAAATAAATTACATTGTTCATGGAGATGGTGGGTCGTACGTACGCATGAACGTTGTTTTCATTTTTCGATTGATAGAATAAAAGAAAGGTACATAATAATTAAAATTTTAAGAATAATTATTATATCATATATATTCATTAAACTCCTTATAATACCCATACATAAAATATTGTGATGAAAAATGAATTTTATCGCTATGTGGAGAAGGTAAACCATACGTATGTACAAGCATTACTTTCACTTCTTATTTGATGGGAAAGCGGGTGTATAATGGTTTTTTAAAAATTATAATAAAATTTCATAATATTTCTGATAATGAAGTTATTATTTTATCATAAACATAATATATTTATATGAGTTAAGGAAGAGTAGAAAAAGAAATTGATCAGTTGGAGCGATTACCTCTTCTTTGAAAGGTCACCTTTAGATCTCGTCTAAAGGGCTCTAGGGTTGGTATTTTGAGAATAAAAACACCTCTATAATTTTTCTAGGTAATTCTAGAAGATAAATTAGTAAGGTATTGCTAATATATAAGACTAAAAGTGGTGTAAATAATTGAGGGAGGATGTTCTCTTTTATAATTGAGGTGAGGGGCACTTTTGGAATTTATCAAATGATTAAATTATAATAAATTAATTTTATATTCAAATACCACCAAATGGACAAGTATTAGAAGATAAGATAAGATAATATTTTTATCTAATCAACCAATATATTTTAGACAGGTGTTCTTATTATTTTAAATACTATCATTTTGATTCACTCTTAGTTAACCCATTTTAATTTTAACTATGGTAACAATTTATTTAATATTAAAAGGATAAAAATTTTACTTATATGGTGTAAATTAGTCCATAAATTTTCAATTTATAAAATTTTATATCATATAATAATAAATATTTATTTTTTGAATATTTTTATGATTTTTAACTAATTTAATAAAATATTAATCTCATAAAATATCTTTATTGTCAATTTTGATACTATTCAATATTTTGACTTTTAAAAATATCAATACAACATGTAAAATTAAAACTATATATTTTATTATATCCTTAAAATTTTGAGTCCATATATATAATTTTTTATCACCTTAAATATATCAAATTATATTAATGTTAATATTTTTAATATCATTTATTTGATTTTTCTATTAATTGAATAATTACTGCATTAGCATTGTGTAAGAATTCAGGTTAATTGTTTAATTTATAAAAAATTATAAATAAATTACCATGATGAAGATAAATATTTTATATTTCAAAATAATATTTATATTCTATAATATCTTCTGGTAAATCCCATATTAAAAAAATTATACTTATTAAAAATAAGAGTGTGACATTTTGTCAATTTCTTTGATTTTAATAATATCTATGTCACTTTCATGGTCAATTGTCCATAAAATAACTAAATTTCAAGACTTATTTATTAATTTTCTAATTAAATTAATATAATAATAAATGGTATGAAAATGTATGGTCTTATCACTTATTTTTAATCCATATTAACCTGTTTTACCCTTTACTGAAGTAATAAATTTTACCATAGTTACTATTCGTATTCATCAAAAATAAAAGTGAACTATTTACTAAATTTGGACCCACTGATTTCAAATATGGGATCCATTTTTTAAAAATTAAAAAAAATAATTTGTGGAATTTAATTTAAAATAAAACTAGAAAAACTCAATGAAAACTGTTATTTCAGAAAAAATTTCTTATAAAATACAAAATGATTTTATACTAAATTAAAGTTTAAAATACACTCAAACCCCATAATTGGATTATTCAAAATAAAAATTATATAATTAAAATTTAAAAATAATCCAAAACATAATTTTACATTGTAAAAACTATAAAAGAAAATACATTTTTCAATAAAAAATAGTATTTTTTAATTTTCCTTGAAAAATAAATGTTTTCAGAAAATTATTAAAAATTAATTTTATGACAATTTTGAAATTATGAATTCAAAAATGAAATTAATTTTTTTAAATAAATTTTCTATAATTTCTATAAATTAATATTCACTCATAAAAAGAATAAAAACTCATTTTTAAGGAAATCATATTTTTGAAGAATAAAATGACTTTACTAAAAATTAAAAGATAATTTCATAAGAACTTACCAATATATTAATATTTAGTTGTACATTTATATTTCTTTCATAAATTATTTGTTCTTATTAATTCCTACCAATTTAATGACTGGGTTATAACTGACATATAATAATCTTATGTGTTTTTTTAAACTTTTTATTGCATGCAATGCAATCTATTGAAGAAATAAAATTATTTAAAGACAAATATTTCATAAAAATATCAGGGTGTTTTAGTTACCCCCCCTAATTTTTTGAGATATATACTTAATAGATATCAAAGGATCTGATTTTTTAAAGAGTTGTGTGAAGTAATAAAAACATGAGTTCCATGAAGAAAGGACTTGTGTCAATTTGAAAAAACTGGTGTTATGAACATATTCAAGTGGACATCAGTTGTGAGAAAGAATTTATTTCATATAGTATTAATTCCCACATCTATTTTGAAAATAAAGTAACTTTATTCTATTAAGAACGTGTTATATTCATGAAACATTCTAGTTGTGTGAAATTTGAAGTTGCGTGACAAAGAAAAGGTTTCACAAAACTATAAGGACGCACTTACACGAACATAAGTTCCATGAAGTGACAGTTGCACAAAAGTTATGAGTTTCATGAAAGTAGATGTTACATGCACAGAACATGTTGAACATATGTTTCATGCAAATAGTGCATTTAAAGAGCATCAAATTCGGACTACAATGCAAGAAGATTCTTGTGTTAATCAAGGAAAAAGTCTTATAATTCCAATCTATTGAAGTAGTCCTACAAGTCTATAAACTGTGGAAGTAATTTCACTAAATTAGTGCATTGGAGTGAATAATAGGTAGTGTTCCTTGGGTGAGGAGTTACCAAACCCTAAACCTTGTAAATTTAGTGTTCCTGGTGCAGAGTGATTGTAATCAAAACATTATATCCACCAAACTAGTGAAGCTCAGTGGATTCTAGTATGACTGACACAACTTCATCATATACTCCTTAGACTAGACAATTGTGGTGAATTAATTAAAAATCTATATATCCTATGGATGTTTTACTTTCTTATATATCTGTGATTGTTTCAATAAATATTTCATCGAGTGTGAGAGGTTGAACATGTTCCTTTCAATAAGGGAACAATATCCTAAATAAAAAGGAAAAGGAATCAAAGAAAAAGTTTAAATTGGTCAACAACCTGATTCACCCCCCCCCCCAACATGTCTCTGGTTCCAAAAAGGTGTTTCCACATGTTCTTCATGAATCTCCAAACAACAATTTTGGTATTATAAGTGCTATCATAGAGGAACCCAGAGTTTCACATCATTTGACTCGCAACAATGGTTTATCGTATTCTCTTTATGTTATTGAGAGGGAGGATGGGAGTATTTTATCTCCATGGATTGAGAGAATTCTGGATAGCTTTTCCTTGTGCACAATAAGTCTTTACCTCAAAAATTATTTAATTGGGATTTTATACTTAAGGCTAAAAAATTAATAATTTCACAAAGGACCTTTATCAAATTTTTTATTCTATATAATCTCCTTGTCAAATAATAATATTATTATTAATATATATCATGACATGTTTTTACTTAAATATAATTTATTATATAAATTAATTAATATTAATTTAAATGATATTAAATAAAAATTTACCATTTCTATAGAACCATTAACTTGACCCAATAATCTTCCCAAGGAATTTATCAAACCTTGAAAATATAGTATTTATTAAAATAAATATTATTCTTTCGATGAATAAATAAATATTATATTCACTAAACTCATGAATAAATAGTAATTTTAATATTAACTTAACTAAATAAATATTTATTTATTGATTTATTCACTAAATTAGGGAATGAATAAATATTTATTTATTTCCTTGTGAATAATAAATAAGAGATAAAATTCAATTCATATATTCTAAACTTGAATATCTCATAATTGAATTTGTATGATCAAATTTACTTGAATAATTATTATTCCACTAAATGAGAATAATATTTATTCTTAATATTAAATTCAATAGAATTTAATGAGATTATGAATACACTTAGTGTGTAACTCTTTAGGCCACTTTCTCATTGGCACAAGGTGAACTTACCTGAAGTCCAAAATTAGCATCTAGTAATATGTCAAGAAACCCATAGAGAAATAAGTTAATGCCTCAATGAAAAAAACCTTCCAATAAATGATCCAGTGTAATATAACCCCTTTTTCTATTGATAACTCATCAATTAGGATACATACTTATGTCATCACCCTATTTGAATGATTTTTATTTCTTTAATTTTCAAAAAATGGACTTTAAGATAAACTACCATGGTCATGGATTTAATTAGATAGTGAAATTTCAATCAAAGGTATAGAGATATCTTTTTCCATTAATATATAAGAGAAAAATATTTTCTTGACTTAGTCAATTAATGTCATCTCACTTATGACGTACCTAACATATTCTACCTCATCACAAGCATATCACATCAAATTTTTCATCCATACATCAAAGTATGTGATTCATGATACACATTAATAATAATATCAAGTCAAATGAACAATACACATGTTTGTAGATAGGGATATCCAATAAAACATAAACATATGGAGTTCTTATTATCAAGTATGTCCTCATGACCACCCTTATTTGAGATAACCATATATGAGCTACATGAAAAGAAGTCTCAATATCTTTTGAGCCTCTAGTACCTGATATTCAAACATCAAATGTGTCTCATAAAATAGATTTCATATAGACCATAGGATATATGTTTGATAATATTTTCATAGAATCTCTAGGTTCTAATTATAGTGAGGAACTATTATAGCCTTTCGATGTGAAAAATAATCTAGGGATATTATCAAATTAATGTTACATAGAATAAAAAACATCATGTGATTAGATATTTATTAATATTCTAGTAATAAAAATTATAAAGTCAGATGGTTCAAGGGAACCAACTCTAATTGTTATGTCAAAAAAAATTGAAGTAAAAGGGAAATCCTAAGGATTTTTTTCAAACAAGGAAGAAAATATACCAAAATGTGTTCTTTGAAATAAATACTTGAAAAGTTAAAGTCTTTTTGTAAATTAGGATGGGGATAAAGGATAATTTTAAAAACAAATCTAACTAGAGCATGCACAATTCATTTAAATATTAAAAATTAATAAGTTCATATCCCGAATCACTTTTCTGACCCAATAAACCCACTCGTTATCTCATCAGTGAATAAATCACTTAACCAAAGGTTAAGTATAGTTATTTTACTTATAAATAATTTAGGTTAAGATGAAAAAAGTATTTTTCATTATGTAACACTTGATTAAGTCCCGAGAGGTTATGTTATTTCCATAAACAGTACTTCTTTAAAGGTTTAAATCATAAAAAAGATCCAAACTCACTAGAAATCCTCAAGTGGTTGGGGTACATGACATAATCATCCCCAAAAATTAATAGAGATTCTCAACCATAGACACTAAAGAAAAATGCCAATATAAAAGACAATGTCTTATAAGGGATCAACTTACACAATTTAATAAACCAAGGTATTATAGGAAATAAAGAATAACCCAATTGAATATATATTTTTACCTTAAAATTCATTGGGAATACTAAATTTTTATAAAAAATATCATTATAAAACCACTTGTTCATTTTTATGAAAATATGAGTTAATATTTATTCATGATTTGGAAAAAAATAGGGTATACATTTCATTATCATAGCCTTAGAATCACTCATAGGGTTGGGACAACC
Organism: Viscum album; assembly: GCA_963277665.1. NCBI lineage: Eukaryota > Viridiplantae > Streptophyta > Magnoliopsida > Santalales > Viscaceae > Viscum > Viscum album. The sequence goes on along the minus strand of OY728146.1, from coordinate 212,742,534 downwards.
TACCAATACCAATGGTGATATGTTCCATACTTCAACAATCATTGAGTATCACCTATAAACCATAAAACTAGAATACCATAACCAAGGAACCCAAATCAAATAATCACCAAAATTAAAGGGTATCTAAACTTGAAGGAAAGTCAGGATGATAACTCTTAAAATTTATAAAATAATATCATAAGAAAAATAACTAACTAAAACCTACATATTATCTTCCAATTTCAACCTAAAATAATAAAAAACCCTAAAATAATTCATACCTCAATCACCTTACATAAAAATAGTGATAAATGGATAAAAACAACCTGAAAGAGATTTGGGGAAGTAAGAGGAGAAGAATCCCTAGACCCAGAGGTAATTTTACCATGACTTAGTGAAATCACAGCACTAAATCCCCAATGAGGGTAAGGGGGTAAATAAGAATAAGGAAAATGGAAGAGTAGAAAATAGGTAGAAGACTTACCTTGATTCAGTGTAAGGAACTCTCCTTGATCACCCTTGAACCAAGTGAAAATAGGAGGGGAAGTAAGAGACCTAGAGGGTCCATGAGGGAGGATCCTAACTATTTTTTGAGGAATAAATCGAAGGAATCCAATTAGGGGGTGAAAGGATGGAATCAAAAAGTCCAAAAATTCATTTCTTATGTAAAAATTACAAATGGGTCTACCATATACCCATTACAGTTCCATATATTACCCAATGGTACCCCCAAGAATACCCCCTCTCTACCCATCTTATCAGGTACCTGGTACCTCCACCAAGTACCTAGTTCCACCAGTAATTTTAAACTACAGGTGTTACCTCTGTTTAGCCTACCCAAACTCTTAAACCACCTCCCAAACTATAAATCATATCCAAAAATACCTATAAATCCATCCTCAAATTCAATAATTCAAGAAAAAAATATTAAAACAAAAAATAGGCTCTCTTTTTGAATCCAAAAATTCAAACTACCCCTCATTCCCCACCTGAATTCCCACCAAAAAAAATTCCCCTTAAACTGGTCCTTTAAGGATATGGGTCATTACATTCTCTATGTTCATTTTGAGTGGTGCCTGAGTGGAAAACCCCGTAATCCTACATTCAAAAGACCCAGGTTCAAAACTAGGTAGGGGAGATTTCTCAAGTTACTATAGTAGCACTATAGCAGTATTGTAGTAGTAACAAAAACTGTAGCAGCGATAACACTATTGCGGTGATGGGTACTATAGAATGTAATATAGTTGTAGTGATACTATAACAGAATTGGTATTGTAGCAGCAGGGTACTATAGTAGTACCATTCATTGAAGGGGTCTTTGGGCCAAAAATGGGCTTTCAGGCCCCATGGTGTAACAAACTGGCTTAAGTTACCCACAAACCTAAAATTTGACCCCTTCCATCACATACCTGAAGGGAGTTCATAATCCCCATGGTATAGTGACCAAAACCTAGGCATTGAACAAAAAACTAGAGGGAGTGATTTTTCCAACCTGAACAAACATGTGGAATATATATACACGGAGTATGAAGTAATAGCGAAAAACTAAAAAATATATGCCATAATTGTAAGAAGATAGTGGAAACAAAACCATTATAAAAGTAGATAAATTCTCCAAGAGACAAGTCTATATGCAAAGAACCAAAACCAAATAGCTAATCCATGTGATAGTGTGGACTAACTCCCAACATCTCACCACCATCCACCTAACTCAGCTAACACAAAACATCACCACCTCATTATGGTGCCTTGCCTTTCCCTATATTGGAAGACATACAAAGTTCTATACACCACCAAATGGGTGCGCAGGGTGTGACCTAACATGATCAATAGGATCCCACCCAGGAATTCCATAACAAGTCACTGTATAATAATTCATGTATACTAATTTCAAATAAAACATGTAATGATAAGTAGTAAAGTAGTTTTATAGAAAATAAGGTAAAAATTTCCATTTTCACAATTATAAAACAAAAGAAAGTATATTGATTTCAAATCACATTTTATATATCATCTTTCACATGTATCAATATGAATATCAAGTCTAAAATAGAAAATCCAAGCAACACAAAACAGAAGCATAGGTATCAACACCAAGGATCACTATAGGTTAGACTAGAAGACTACTCATACCAGAATCAATTTAATGCACAATCCAGCTCCTAACACATAGGTCTAGGAAGTAGAGGAATGCCCCAAGAGTAAACCCCCTAACAATTTCAATATCAGTACCCTAGAACAATGGGCCTAATAAATAGAGGAAAGATCCATGAGAAAACCTCCTGATAATAACAGTAAATATAGATAACAGCCTCAAGATAAACCTTCCACCTAAGTACCGAAGGTAACCCATGTGATCATTTTCACAATTCATTACAATTATTTAAAAAACCAATTCACAAATCCATTTCAATGATTTTAAAATACCCCTTTTATTTCTATTTATCAACAACTAGGGAAAAACCATTTTTCTGTAAAACCCATTTTCAACACACACAAAACAATCATTTCAATTCCTTCTATAAATCAGTTTATAAAATAAGAACAATATGGTTCATCAACATATGATAGATATGGAACCACATACCTAAAAACTCAGGTTTCACATGCCTTCAATAGGATCCACCAACAACGAAAACCCAATGACATATACAAAGGCCCTAGAATCCAATACACATATCAAGATAGATTCAATTTAGAAAAAGGGATCGGAAAAAAGGAGGAAACCCACATACCTCAAGAAAGAACACCCACTACACCACAACCAATAAAGGAACGGCCTCTGAAATAAGATCACACAATAGATCTGGAATAAGACATGAAGAAACACTAATTCAGACCAATGAATCCCATAACTAAACTCAAGGGTGCTACCATGATAAATGGAAATGAAGAGGCAGAAAGGTTACTTACTCGGAGAGATGCACCATAACTACAATAAAGATATAACACTGAATGGATCGATTGGGAAGGAATATTGTCTCCAAAAATTTCCAAAGAGGAACCTTAGGTTGAGGGAAAGGGAGAATTAGAGGCCAAGTGGCCACTCAAAACCTGAACAGTGCCCTTAAAATTCATGCTTAGGAAATTACACAATGTGTAATACCATTACACATTGTGCAATCCACAATGTCCAAATACGCTAAAAAATTAGTTGCCTTAGATTAAAGTATGACCTTAAATTAACTCACAACATGTAAAATCCTATCATGTCATGTAGCCCTTCATGACATGAACCCTTCTCACGGCTTGTACCCAGATACCATTACACATCATGTAACCTAGTTATAAGGTGTGAAATTCTAATAAAGCCTATAGAAAATCCATAAAGAAACACCTAAAAACTTCATGTTAAAAAGGGAACTTAGAGAGAGGGAAAAACTAACCTAATCAAGGTAATGGGATATTAAAAACTCCCCACCATAAATACTTTCCATCCCCAGGAATTCATGTGGAAGATGTAACTCCAAGAAAAAAAGATGAGATCATGGCTCCCTCGTCAATGACTCATGTTCCTAAGTCTCATGAGAATCATATCAATGTTTCCATAAAACTCTGACCAATAGAATTGAATTTTTATGCAAGACTTTCACATGAGATTTAATGATCTCAATTTTTTTCTCCAAAATAGAAACACCTGGCTCTAACTCAATGTATTCCCAACTCAAAATGTGAGTGGGATCAGGATGGTACTTCCTAAGCTAAGATATGTGGAAAACATCATGAATACCTATCAATCGAACTGTAAATTCTAATTGATAACAAAATTTCCCAATCTGCTTAGTGATTTTCATGGGCAACCATACATGCCTCAAAGGGAGCCATTTTTATCAATGGCTAATAATTTTTTTATAAAAAAAACTTAACCATTTCAATATGGCTGTCCCATGATCCACTAAAATCCAAGACATGGGCATGAAGCATATCCTCTAGGATCTGAATCACTTTCTCCATCTGACCGTCTATTTGTGGATGGTAAGTTGTGATCAACCTGACCTGAGTTCCCATTACCTCTTATAGGTCCTCTAGAACCTTGTGGTAAACTTAATATACTTATCTAAAATAATTGAATAAGGACTCCCATGTATCCTCACAATCTCCTGCATATACATCTTACCCATATCTTCAAGATTAGTGGTATCTTTGGTTAGAATGAAATGAGAAGACTTTGTCAACCGATCAACAACTACCCAGATATAATTTCTTCTTCAGGGAGTCTGGGGTAATCCAACAACAAAATATATAGATACCTTGACCTATTTAAAAACCAAAACCAGAAGAGGCCGAAGAATACCAGAGGGTTTCAAGTTCTCTTCCTTTATTAGTTGACAGGTGTAACAATAGGAAACAAAATATGCAATGTCACGCTTCATACCCAGCCACCAGAATCATTGTATCATGTTATAATACATCTTCGTAGTGCCTGGATGAATGGCACATAAAGAGCTATGACAATTAAACAATACTAAGCTTATTATAGATTCTAAGACGACAATCGTCTTCCCAAAGTGAATCATACCATTTGGAGAGAGTGACCAACTAGAAATGGTCTCCCCTCCATAAAGGATTTCTCAAATTTAACTGAAATCATCATCTTGTTATTGAATCTATAAAATAGAATCTAAGAGATATGATGATAATAGAACACTAGTAAAAACCATACCTAAAATATCCTCTTTAGTATCCAAGTGAAACTGAGTGAAAATACCCATAAGGTTCCACTCCTCTTTCGATTCCAGAACAATTTGTAATGTTACTTTCCTACTAAGAGTGTATACAAAAAAATTCCCCTTCATTGAGGTGTAGGTGATATCAAAGTCAAACTTATTAAGGTATTCTACCCATTATCTTTTTCTAAGATTCGAGTCTTTCTAATAAAAGATATAATTCGAACTCTTATGGTCAGAAAATACTGTGAACCTTTCCCCAAAAAAGATAGTGCCTCAAATATTTAAGCACATGCATAACTACAAAAATCTCTACATGAGGGGGGTAATTCTTCTCATGTGTTCAAAGATGACGAGAGGTGTATTCTACCACATGGTCATCCTTTAGAAGCATGCATCCCAAAACAGCTCCAAAATCATCACAAAACACCACATACCCCTTATCAGGCTCAGGTAAGATTATAATTGGATCTGATGTTAGAATTTATTTCATTTCAACGAAATAAGACTGCAAATTCACAAACTATGTGAATTTCATCACTTTCTTTATAAGAGCAGTCAAAGGTGACACTATCTTAGATAAATCCTTAACAAATCATCAGTAGTATCCAGCAAGACCAAGAAATTTTTGTATCTCAAATACATTTTTTGTTTCGTTCCATGAAAAAACAGGCTTCACCTTTTCAAGATCAAATGATTATCCATGTTTAGTTTTTAAGTTCCCTAATAACTTCACTTATTGAATCCATAAACTACATTTTTAATGCTTTCCATACAAATGGTGACTTTTCAAAATTTCCAAAACCAAACTCAGATAGTGCTCATGCTCACACTCAGATTTTGAGTAAACCATAATATCATCCATGAATGCTACCATAAAAGTGTCAAGATATTTATAGAATATCTGATTCATGAAATCCATAAAAACTACATGATCATTAATCAGACCAAAAGGCATCACAATATTTTCATAATGTCCATACGTGATCCTGAAAGATGTCTTCGGTATATCAAAATTACAAACTCTGAGCTAATGATAACCCAACCAAAGATCAATTTTTAAAAAACACTTTTCCCCATTTAACTGATCAAAAAAATCATCCACACGGGGAAAATGATACTTATTCTTAACTATTACCTAATTTAAATTTTGATATCCCACACACAACTGAAGTGAACCATCTACCTTCTTGGAAAAGAGCATAGAGGATACCCAAGGAGAAAAACAATGGCAACAAAACATTTTTCCAATAGGTCATCCAACTAAATATTAAGCTCTTTAATCTCTATTGGTGCCATATGATAAGAAGATACCGATAGAGGTTACATACCTGGCACCAGGTTAATCGTAAACTCTACCTCTCTCTCTCTCTCTTGAGGAAGTCTGGATAAATCATCTAGAAAAACAACATAAAAATCCTTAACAACGGTGGGAATATCAACAACAAAATAGATGTCATCAAGTTCAATTGCAATAGAAGACAAAAAACTCTTGATCTCTGGGCAAAAGGCCATGAATGACCAGACCTCGAGTCCCACTCCCCCTAAAACACATGATATCTCCTATCGGTAGAAAGAAACAAAACACACTAATGATAACAATCAACCTCATCTTGATGAGAAACAAGCCAATCTATACTGATGATGACATCAAACAAATCCAAATATAGAACAAGAAAATCCTAGACAAAATCTATATCAACTATCATTAACAAATAAGGACACTGAAACTCCTACTCTTTAATCTTACCGAGAGGCATATCTAACTCCATTACAAAGGAAATAAGTTCTATTTTAAGTTTAATAATTTCAACAAAATGTGCAGATATAAATGAGTGGGAGGCACCAGTATCAAATAAAGTAATTTCTATGAAAGATGTAATAAATATAGTACCTCTTAGTGTTGTTGGACTTTCATCGACCTCCACTAGACACTCATCTACTACATGAAATTGATTCACTCATGAGGCTTGAGGTTGTAGCCCTTTATTTCTTAAAGCATCTAAATTCCCCGCAGTAGCCATTGGAGTTGATGAAGCCTGATCATAATGAGGCATGGTTATAGCCTGATAGAAGCGTTGTAAGTGACCAATGTGTCCACAGCTATTGCACCTCTTCATGGGAATAGGACAAGAACATCTTGTGTATCCGACCTTTCCACACTAATATCAAGTAAGAGGCATATTTCTAGTTATAGCAGATGGTGCAAAGGAGGCTCATTGTTGAGACCCACCTCCACCACTCCTATGATGATACCGCCACTTCCTCTTCGTCCCACACATGTCAATTTAGTTTTCCTTATATGGAATAGAAGATGTGGAAAATAAAACTTTTTTTTCATATTTATCTCTTCCATCATAGCTCTATATACCATCTCCGCATAAGTAGAAATATTTAACATAAACACATATAATATGATAACCGATTGCAAACCCTGTAGGTACTTATAATTCATTAATTGGTCATTCTTTAACATGTCCAAAGAAAAATAGAAAAGCTCAGAAAACTGATTGATGTACACTGACACCAAATGCTCTCCCTACTGTAAAGAGAGGAACCCTGTATATTTTTCCAGCATTATTAACTTTGGAAAAAACTGCTAGAAGAACAGGGTTTTTAAACCCTTCTAATCCATGTCTGCGTTTCTATCTATCTAGACTATGGAATCCCACCATCGTTTACCAGAACCCTCAATCCTTAATGATGCACACTTCACCTTGATATTATCATGTGTCTTTGGGAAGTTTAAGATTTGATCAATCTTATCTATCCAGTCCTTCACCTCTTGAGGTTCATTCGTTCCTTTAAAAGACGGTGGCTTATCATGCAAGAATTTCCAAGATAAATATCTCTCTCCTATGGTTCCTTTCTATGCTTCAACAACTATGTTATGAACTTGTGGTATGTTTTAATCAACAACATGAACTATATATGTTATAGCCTCGATGAGATTTTGATCTATAGGCATATTTCCTTGAGGAGCATCAGTTGCACCCTCCTGAGGAACTTGTGGAAGATGTCTCAAAGGCATACTAATACACACTGAAATAGAAGTAATGATCAAACAAAATAATAAATATTATTTCAAACTAGAAAAACCAGAAGTAGAAAATGAGATTTAAAACAAAACCCAATGCTAGAGACACATATCCCAACATCCCATTGAAACTTGAGTCTCATTATGATAAGATATGGCTAGGAACTCATCGCAACAAACCTCTCAAGTCCCAAAAATCCTATCACCAGTCTAATATGTAACACCCCAAGCTTCTACGGTATGCTTCCCTTTGAATAATGTAATACCTTGCATTGTATGCAACTTCAAGATTCTAACACACCGCAACCAATCAAACTGGCCGTTATGAATAGTAATACCCACTTTTTGAAATTTTATAAATTTTATTTTTTGAAATGGAATTCATTTTTTGATTCGGAATATCAAAATTAGCATAGGGTAAATTTTTGGTATTTTTCTGAAAACTTTCAATTTTTGATGAATAGTGAAAAACACTGAGTTATAGTTTAAAATCAAATTTTTATTTAAATAATTATTTATTTTATTTAAATTTATTCTATGTCAAAATAGATAAATAATACCTATATAAGTTCATTTTAATTCATTGGAGTCATTTTATAATAATTTTATATATATAAAAATTTTATTGAACTTCTTACTGTCTTTTACCCACCTCTTAGGAGCATTTGCAAATTTACATAAAACATAATTTTACCACTTCTGTGAGTTGAATTTCAAAAATCTGAGTGACACGGTTGATATGAGTAAGTAAAATTTGGTTCAATAAGATGAAAATATTTTTTAGTGAATCGTAACTTTTTACTTTTATTTACCACGATTAAAAGTAAATAGGGTAATTAAGGGTAAAAATGATATTATTATTACCCTAAAACATGTCCTAATTCTATTGGATAAGTGTAATTAGACCAAAAACAACCTTATTAATAAAATATGATCCTTTAGGTTCACTTTTATTAGATTAGGGCATTTATTTTTATTTAATTCAAAGAAGAGTTAAAAGTGTTGAATTCAAAGTTTAATAACTAAACCATTTTTAATATAGGTTTACATATAAAATAAATTAGAATATAAATATTCATTATAAATCTAAAAATATTTCATACATAATGGTATTTTATTTATATTTTTTAGACATTAAATAATTTAATTTATTTATGACACAATGATGATGGAGTAATTACCTAATTAACAAAATATTAAAATAATTGATATTATAAATATCCAAATAAATGTAATTTGAGACTTATTATGAATTAAAATAATTTTATAGGTTAATATGACATGTTAGGGTTGTTTAGAAGAATTTTTTTCGAAGTAATAATACTGTTATGAATTTAACAAAAACAAAATACCAAAATGTGTCAAAATTGACATAAAAGAGTTTTTAAAATAAATATTATATCATAAATTGATATTATATTCCTAAAAATCTAAGGTCTGTCCAAAAGACTTATATAATTATATTTTTATCATTAATGAACCACTTGGGGTTTTCTTGGAAGTATATATTAAGTTTATTAACCATATGATATAAAAATACAAAGAGACGTGGTAAATGTCAAACTATTTAACTAAGAGTTAAATCTAGAAGATAAAGTTAATATAGTGACCCAAACCTGTCTAAAACCTATTGGTTGAGTGGTTTTAGACCCATACATACCTTATCATTTAAATAATTCATTTTGTAGCCATTATAAACCGAAAATTATTTTATTATAAAATAATATTTCTAGCTTTTCCTAAGATGACCCTCACCCCTCTTATAAAAGGGCACTCCCCCTACTCTCTAATTCACACCTTAAAAGCCATTTGGATCAGCCAATACCTACCCAAATACCCTCTAAACTGTCCTAAATTAATCTTATATGCCTTCCTTTAGTCATAAATCTAACCTAAGGATCCCTTTTGATCAAATCAAAAGGAAGAACCCGAAGAAGAGGTAAATATTTCATCACCTATTTCAAGTTTCTTTCTTCTTCTACATCATCTTTCCTTGTTGTTTCCATTCTAAAATAATAAATCCAGTATCTTCTATATACTATGATGTTATTATAAATATGGTACAACCATATTCATTATTCTATCCATCCTTTGAATGAAATGTCACCATACGTGCGTACATACGGCTTACCGTCTCCACGTCATGGTGTAATTGTTATTCAATACATTATTATTTTTATGGGTATAATAATGATGTGTAATTGATGTAAATAATAAATATATAATGATAATGATTATGTATATATGATATACCATCCAATTACATATTATTTTAATATCAAAATAATGATATTGTCGCTCGTGCGTACGTACGGATTATCGTCTCCACGAACGTGATGAGATTCATTCCCCATCGTATCCATTCAAGAATAACTTTCATTAGATGATTAAAAATAATTTTTAAAGACTTGATATCATTCTGAATATGAATAAGATACATCCTATCCATAACAAACATTACTTACATAACAAAGCAAATAAAGGAAAACGAATCAGTTAACACCCAAAACGACGATAATACTAAGATATTATTAATAGAGAAATGTTAAAAGATCATATATGATATCATATTAATGTATATGATTCTTGTATAATTTAATAACAATTAGTTCACCATTATACAGGAGGTTAACCTACCCTCGACCAAGGAAAAGTACAAGGTGAGGGTTAATTCTACAATCTCTTCATTATCCGAAGTTGTTTATACATAATTATCTACTGGGACCTCTTTATTATACACATCCATGTTTCTTAAAAATGTATTTAAAAACATTCTTACTATTTTATATACTATGGGATAAAGTCATTTATACCCTTTTTTGAGTTTTATAATATGTTTATAAAGTAATATTTCTGCCATTTTCCAAACAAGGTCATTTATAACCTTTTTGACAAAATTAAGGTAAGAATGTCTTTTTTTAACTAATACGGTGGGTTCATCTATTTTTCTCCATTATAAAATCATAGAAGCTTCCCTTAAAATCTTATAAGAATATTTTCAAAATAAATTTTTTCTTAAATTATTTCAAAATAGAAAGAGATATTTCTCTAAAAAAAGGTTTTTATTTCATCTATGTCAACATCCTTTGATGGATTTTAATCTTATTTGAAGTTGATTTATTATAATAAAAAACTTCCATATTGTATTTAAGGTTTTGTGATATGTTTGATAGTGGATATGTTATTTTTACACCATTCATGGTTTCAGGATAAAGTATTGACATTTCGTATGCTAGTTTTACTACGAATGTTTATGTTATGTTTAAACCTTTTTCATATGAGGAATGAATTGGACTTAGTAAGTGATGGGTGGAGCCCTCCATAGCTCCTTGGTGTATCGGTAGGTCTCATGATACAAACTAGTGTCTTGGAACAAGGCCTTGACAAAATATTATTTGTAGTCTTGGCACAAGGCCTTGACTATGTGGTTATGAAAGTCTGGCATTATGCATTCCATCATTATGAAAGTGGCTATTGATATTGCATGTGATTATTAGACTAGTAAAATATCCATGTGAGTAAGTAAATGGAATTATTTTGATTTTATCTTTTCCATATTATGTTGAAGTTCAAGTTTAAATGGCTTTTGTTTTAGTCTTATACATTGCCTTAAATGTTTCTTCTTATTTATGAAAGTTTCCGCTATATTGTTATTCTTACTAAGCATCTGAGCTCACCCCTTTCTATGTTTTATTTATCCCAGGATATGAAGAAGTATATTATGACTGACCTATAGGGATAGTCTATGGTATCTCAGTGTTTTCTATGGAAACAATGTTATTGTAGTTTTACATTTTATGATGTAATGTAAACCTTATTAATGTATCTAGTACTTCCAAGGCTACTAAACTGAATGGTATTTCGAGAAATAATTTCCTTGTATCATGCCAATGTTATGTAATAATGCACCATCTCTGGGTAACTGGGGTCGGGGTGTTACAGTTGGTATCATAGGAAGTTTAGTACAAACCTTGTAAACTAGATTTAGATAAACTTTGATTAGAGCACATAGCCCTAAGATAGACTTTGAGGATTAGTATAGAATAACTTCCTAGAATTTTGGTATTTTATAGATTTTGTGAGTTTTTTAAGAAATGCATCCTTGTCTAGATACGAGCAGGTAGAGGAGGATCTAGCACAGATGTACCTAGGGTTTAAACCCGAAAACACTGCTTTAAGCTAGACTCAAACGGGAACTGGTGCACGACAACAGACTTTACTGCATTCTTGTTTACAACACTCCCTGGGGATATGCTTAGGATAATTCTCATTTTATTTACAAAACATTATGAACGGTTTATGAGTGTATAATTACTCAAAGAAAACATTTTTTATGATTATGGATTATATCCATAAACTGTTCAATTTATGTTAAGTGTTTTAAAAGTTTGGATTTATGTATTGTGATTCATAAACTAATCTAGTTTATTCCATTGTTTAGAAATGGCAACTAGTGGAAGGAATGGAAACTGTATCAATACGCGCACTCCATGTAGGTATTTCCCTCCTATTCAAGATAATTATAGTGGAGCCGGTGATGCAACTGGTGCTGATCAGATAATCACCATACTGGGAAAACTCATTCAGGTTATGAATAATAACCTTACCTCTATGGAGCACCCTGATCCACAACTTGGAGGATCAATGTTAGATCTCTTCATGAGGCAACAACCACCAAAATTAAATTGGAGTAAAAATTCATTACGATATGAGAAATGTATAAATTCCTTAGAGAAAATATTTCATGCCTTGGGGAGTAGCGAAAGGGAAAAAGTTTTCATGGCAGTTTACCGCCTCACTGGAGATACTGGCCAATGGTGTTCATTGATTCAAAACACAAAGGATGATGAGGAAGTATAAAATATGGAATGAAGGGAGTTTAAAGAAATTTTCTTAAAAAACTAATTTCCTCATGACCATCGAGCGGATATGGAAAGAAAATTTCTGAGTCAGAGGCAAAAGGAGGATGAGAATGTCACAAAGTATGAAGCAAACTTTAAAAGGTTAGTGAGGTATGATGAAGATTATATACATAACCCAATATATAAGATTGATTGTTTATTTGATGGGTTAAACCCATTTCTCCATCAAGAATTAGTCTCACAATCCTTATCATCATGCGAAGATATTGTCTCATGTACTATCAAGACAGAAAAAGAATTCTCTAAGTCTTACGACTTTAAAGCAAAGAAAGAGAAGAAGAGATCTTCTGAACACTCTGGAAATGGAAATAAGGGGAAAAGGGGAAAATTTTAATATCCATCCTATATTAAATGTGGGAAGAAACACCCTGGTACTTGCCTAAAGGTAATGGGAGTCTGTTACAAGTGTGGTGAAAAAGTCCACCAAGCTCGTGATTGTAAGGGGAAGAAAGAGGTTGTCACTGTTGAATGCTACAATTGTATAGAAAGGGGTAATTATGCGAATGAATGTCCTAAATGTTAAGGGAACTTATCTCAGAAAAGGTCAAGGGATCAATTCCAAGATTATATTATCACTACTGCTGAGGTTGAAGCTCTGAAAGATGTAGTGGTTGGTAATTTAATAGTTTCCTCAAGTTTAGAAAATACTTTATTTGATTCTGGATCATCGCATTGTTTCATATCTTCCCAGTTTTCTAAGAAAATTAGATATTTCCAATTTGATTTAATAAGGGAGTTGTCAGTCAAAACTCTTAAGGGAAGTATCGTTGCAATAAAGTTTTGTGAATCAGTCCCCATTAGGGAATATAAATGTTCTTTATCTGCTGATCGCATCATCATACCCATGATTGAATTTGATACAATCCTCGGTATGGATTAGCTTTTAGACCATGATGAAAAAATTTATTGTAAGAAGAAGGAGGTTACTATTTTTGATGACGATGATAAAGAACACCTTATCTTTAGAGTAGAATCGTCACCACCTAATTTTTATCTAGATCAACCCCCAGTAGCTCAACTAAATTCAATTATTGGGGAGGAAGAGAATGAAATAAATGTGGGTGAGGAAGGGAATGTTCAAATAGAGGATGTACCTATTATGAAATAATATGTTGATGTGTTTCCAGAATATTTACATAGACATCCTCTAGAACGATAAATTGAGTTTTCCATTGATTTAATTCCCGGATCAAGGCCCATATCCAAGACCCCTTATAGAATGGCCACTATGGAATTAGTGTAACTAAATAAACAACTAGAGGAATTGAGTAATAAGGGATTTATTCTCCCTATTTTTTCTCCATGGGGAGTCCCTATCCTTTTTGTTAAGAAGAAAGATGGATCTATGAGGTTGTGCATTGACTACAGGGAGATCAATGCTATAACAATAAAGAACAAGTATCCCCTACCTCGCATTGATGATTTATTTGACTAACTTCATGAAGCTCAATACTTTTCAAATATTGACCTTAGATCTAGATATCATCAGTTGTGTGTGAATAAGGAATACATTCCGAAAATATCATTTCGAACCAGGTACGGGAATTACGAGTTTACAGTAATTCCTTTTGGATTGACTAATGCACCCTCTGTATTGGTGACTTTGTAGTGGTATTTATTGATGACTTTGTAGTGGTATTTATTGATGATATCTTGGTATACTCCAAAAGCTACGAAGATCATGAAAATCACTTGATCATTATCCTGAAGACTCTTAGAATACACGAATTATATGGGAAGTTTAGAAAGTGTGAATTTTGGATTCAGGAGATTTCTTTTCTTGTCCATATTGTCTCTAAGGATATAATCTTTGTTGATCCTTATAATACAAGATCAATCCAATAATTTCCAGCACCGATGAGTATAACTGAGGTATGCAGTTTTATTGGTTTAGCAGGTTATTATCTACGTTTCGTCCAGAATTTTGACCGATTGGCTTATCCATTAACCAAGCTCACACGTAAAGGGGTTAAATTTGTTTGAAAAAAAGAGTTTGAAGAATGTTTTGAAGAACTGGAGAGAATATTAGTCAATGATTCTATATTTACTCTACCATCGGGTAATGATGGGTTTGTTATTTATAGTGATGCATCAAAGAAAGGACTTGGTTGTGTCCTTATACAGAATGATAGGGTTATTGCTTATGCATCACGACAGCTAAAAATTCATGAGAAAAAATATCCTACTCATGATATTGAGTTAGCAGCTATAATCATTGCTTTGAAGATTTGGAGACACTATCTCTATGGTGAATAAATTGAGATATATACCGATCACAATAGTTTTAAGTATATTTTCTCACAGAAATAACTCAACATGAGGCAAAGGAGATAGCTTGAACTACTCAAGGATTATGATTACACCATACACTACCACTCGGGGAAGGAAAATAAGGTGGAAGATGCTTTGACCAGAAAGGATCATGGAGTTATGAACAAGATGAGAGTTGAAAAGGATCCTATATATATTTAGATCTAGTAAATTTGGATATGGGGATAACCATGGAAGGTGAAACATCAATAATTTTTCAAATGGTTTCCAAACCATCTTTACTAGAAAGGATAAAGAGTTCTCAAAACGATGATGAAGAGTTTCAAAAGAAGATTAAATATGTGAATGATGGGATATTGAGTGACTTTGTGTATGAAGATGGAATTTTGAAATTTGGGAAGAGACTGTGTGTTCCCAATATACCTGATCTAAAAAGGGAATTATTGGATGATACTCGTAGTTCCAATTTCTCTATACACCCTGGTAGCACTAAGATGTATAGATATTTGAAGGAACATTTTTGGTGGTACAATGTGAAGAGAGAGATTACTGATTTTGTGTCAAGATGTATGGTTTTTAAACAAGTGAAAGGTGGAAGGAAACAGCTTGGAGGAGTCATGCAACCTCTTCCCATACCTGAATGGAAATGAGATGATATCACGATGGACTTTGTCATGGGGCTACCAAAGACTCCTAGAAGGAATGATGCAATATGGTTCATTGTTGATTGTTTTACCAAGTCAGTACATTTTCTTTCTATAAGAGAAGATTTACCACTTGAACATTTAGTAAGACTATATATTAATGAAGTTTTAAGACTTCATGGAGTACCACTATAGATTGTTTCTGGACGTGATCCCTATTTTACATCAAGATTCTGGAAAATTCTTCAGAAATCCCTGGATACTGAACTTCGTTTGAGCACTGACTACCATCCCCAAATTGATGGACAATAAGAACGGACTATTAAAACCTTAGAAGACATGTTGAGATCATGCTCACTTGAATTTCAAGGTATGTGGTATCAATATTTACCTCTGGTATAATTTTCCTATAATAATAGCTTCCATTAAAGTATTCAGATGGCACCATATGAAGCGTTATATGGAAAGAGATATCGCACACCAACCATTTGGGATGATGTTGGTGAAACAAAACTCGTAGGCCCAGAACTTGGGGAGGAAACTATGAAAAAGTTGAAGGTAATACAAACCCACATCAAAGCAACTCAAAGTAGGCAGAAGATCTATGCTAATAACTGAAGGAAGGATTTGGAATTTCAGGTAGGAGATCATGTTTTCGTGAAGGTATCTCCATGGAAGGGTGTTATATGTTTCGGTAATAAGGGTAAATTAAGTCCCAGGTACATCGTACCTTTCAAAATTCAAGAAAGAATTGGGGTTGTAGGTTACTGTTTGGAAATGCCGCCAAGTCTCTCTAAAGTTCATGATGTATTCCACGTATCACTGTTGAGAAAATACATGCCTGACCCAATGAATATACTCACCCATGAGGAATTAGAACTAGAACCTGATCTATCTTATTTAGAATATCATGTCACGGTTCTTGATACAAGAGAAAAAGTGCTGAGAAACCGAATGACTTGTCTGGTAAAAGTTTTGTGAAGAAACCATAACATGGAAGAGGAAACGTGGGAACCCGAGGAACTTCTGATAAAGAACCACCTGAGTCTTTTTATGCAGTAATATTCTAGAAATTTCAAGGATGAAATTATTTTAAGGAGGGGAGAATGTAACACCCCAAGCTTCCATGGTACGCTTCCCTTTGAATAATGAAATACCTTGCATTGTACACAACTTCGAGATTCTAACACATCGCAACCAATCAAACAGGCCGTTATGAATAGTAATACCCACTTTTTGAAATTTTATAAATTTTATTTTTTGAAATGGACTTCATTTTTGGATTTGTAATATCGAAATTAGCTTAGGGTTAATTTTTGGTATTTTTCTGAAAACTTTCAATTTTTGATGAATAGTGAAAAACACTGAGTTATAGTTTAAAACCAAATTTTTATTTAAATAACTATTTATATTATTTATAATTATTTTAGGTCAAAATAGATATATAATACCTATATAGGTTCAATTTAATTCATTGGAGTCAGTTTATAATAATTTTAGATATATAAAAATTTTATTGAACTTTCTACCGTCTTTTACCCACCTCCTAGGAGCATTTGCAAATTTACATTAAACTTAATTTTACCACTTCTGTGAGTTGAATTTAAAAAATCTGAGAGACACGGTTGATATCAATAACTAAAATTTGGTTCAATAAAATGAAAATAATTTTTGGTGAATAGTAACTTTTTACTTTTATTTACCACTGTTAAAAGTAAATAGGGTAATTAAGGGTAAAAATGATATTATTGTTACCCTAAAACATGTCCTAATTCTATTGGATAAGTGTAATTCGACAAAAAACAACCTTAGGAATAAAATATGATCCTTTAGGTCCACTTGGATTAGATTAGGAAATTTATTATTATTTAATTCAAAGAAGAGTTAAATGTGTTAAATTCAATGTTTAATAACTAAACCATTTTTAATATAGGGTTACACATAAGATAAATTCAACTATAAAAATTCATTATAAAGATAAAAATATTTCCTAAATAATGGTATTTTATTTATATTTTTTAGAAATTAAATAATTTAATTTATTTATGACACAATGATGATGTAGTAATTACCTAATTAATGAAATATTAAAATAATTAATATTATAAATATCCAAATAAATGTAATTTGAGACTTTTTATGAATTCCACTAATTTTATAGGTTAATATGACATGTTAGGGTTTGTTAGATGAATTTTTTTCGAAGTAATAATGTTGTTATGAATTTACAAAAATAAAAATACCAAATAGAGTCAAAATTGACATAAAAGAGTTTTTAAAACAAATATTATATTATTAATTGATATTCTATTCCTAAAAATCTAAGGTTCATCCAAAAGACTTATATAATGATATTTGTATCATTAATTAACCTTTTGGGGTTTTCTTGGAAGTATATAGTAAGTTTATTAACCATATAATATAAAAATACAAAGAGACATGGTAAATGTCAAACTATTTAACTAAGGGTTAAATCTAGAAGATAAAGTTAATATAGTGACTCAAACCTATCTAAACCCAATTGTTTGAGTGGTTTTATACCCATCCCAACCTTAGACTATAAATAATTCATTTTGGAGACATTATAAACTAAAAATGATTTTATTATAAAATAATATTTCTAACTTTTCCTAAGGTGCCCCTCACCCCTTTTATAAAAGGGTACTCCCCCTTCTCTATAATTCAAACCTTCAAACACATTTTTCTCTGCCAAACCCTGCCCAATACCCTCTCAACTGTCCTACCTTAATCCTAGAGGTCTTACTTCAGTCATAAACCCATCCTAAGGATCCCTTTTGATCAAATCAAAAAGAAGAACCTGAAAAGAGGTAAATATTTCATCACCTCTTTCAAGTTCATTTCTTCTTCCACATCCTATTTCTTTGTTGTTTCCATTATAAAATAATAACTCCAGTATCTTCTATATAATTTAATGTTATTATAAATATGTTAAAACCATATTCATTATTCTATTCATCCTTTGAATGGCATGTCACCATACGTGCGTACGTACGACTTACCGTCTCCACGTCTTGGTGTAATTGTTATTCAATGCATTATTATTTGTATGGGTATAATAATGATGTGTAATTGATGTAAATAATAAATATAACATGATAATTATTATATATATATGATATACCATACAATTATATATTATTTTAATATCAAAATAATGATATTGTTTCTCGTGCGTACGTACGGATTACCGTCTCCAAGAACACGATGAGATTCATTCCCCATCATATCCATTCAAGACTAATTTTCATTAGATGATTAAAAATAATGTTTAAAAACATAATATCATTCTGAATATGAATATGATACATCCTATACATAACAAACATTACTTATGTAACAAAGCATATAAAGGAAAATGAATCAGTTAACACCTAAAACGACGATAATACTAAGATATTCTTAACAAAGCAATGTTAAAAGATCATATATGATATAATATTAATGTATATGATTATTGTATAATTTAATAACAATTATTTCACCATTATACAGGAGTTTAAACTTCCCTCGACCAAGGAAAGTACAAGGTAAGGGTTAATTCTACAATATCTTCATTATCTAAGGTTGTTTATAAGTAATTATCTACTGGGACCTCTTTATCATCCACATCCATGTTTCTTAAAAATGTATTTCAAAACATTCTTAATATTTTATAGAATATGGGTTAAAGTCTTTTATACCCTTTTTTGACTTTTATAAGATGTTTTTAAAGGAATCTTTCCATCGTTTTCCAAACAAGGTCCTTTATAACCTTTTCGACAAAATTAAGGTAAAAATGTCTTTTTTTAACTTATACGACGGGTGCGGCTATTTTCCACCGTTATAAAATCATCGAATCTTACCTTACAAGATTATAAGAATATTTCCAAAATAAATGTTTTCTTAAATTATTTCAAAATAGAAAGAGATAATTCTCTAAAAAAGGGTTTTGATTTCATCTATGTCAACATCCTTTGATGAATTTTAAGCTTATTTGAAGTTGATTTATTATGATACAAAACTTCCATATTGTATTGAAGGTTTTGTTATATGTTTGAATATGGATGTGTTATTTTTAAACCATTCATGGTTTATGGATAAAGTATTGACATTTTGTATTCTAGTTTTAATACGAATGTTTATGTTATGTTTAAACCTTTTCATATGAGGAATGCATTGGACTTGGTAAGTGATGAGTGGAGCCCACTATAGCTCCTTGATGCATCGGTAGGTCTCATGAGACAAACCAGTGTCTTGGAACAAGTCCTTGACAAGATCTTATTTGTAGTCTTGGCACAAGGCCTTGAATATGTGGTTATGAAAGTATGGCATTATGCATTCCATCATTATGAAAGTGTCTATTGATATTGCATGTGATTATTCGACTAGTAGAATATCAATGTGAGTAAGTAAATGGAATTATTTTGATTTTATCTTTTCCATATTATGTTTAAGTTCAAGTTTAAAAGGCTTTTGTTTTAGTCTTATACATTGCCTTAAATGTTTGTGCTTATTTATGAAAGTTTCCGCTATATTGTTATCCTTACTGAGCATCTGAGCTCACCCCTTCCTATGTTTTATTTTTCCCAGGATGTGACGAAGTATATTATGACTGACCTGAAAGGATAGTCTATGGGATCTTAGTGTTGTCTATGGAAACAATGTTGTTGTATTTTTCCATTTTATGATGTAATGTAAACCTTGTGAATGTATCTAGTACTTCCAAGGATACTAAACTGATCGGTATTTCGGGACATGATTTCCTTGTATTATGCTAATGTTATGTAATAATGCACCGACTCTGGGTAACTGGGGTCGGGGCATTACATTATAGACATCCCAAGATAAGGAATCTTGAGGACATACCTCCTTTGATACCATTTTGTAACTAACCGGCCTGAGTTACCCTCAAACCTAGAACCTGACCCATTTAGTCATATATTTGAAGGGTGTTCCTAATCCCTGTGGGTTGGTAACAAGAACCCAAGCATCGAAAAACAAACCAGAGGGAACTATTTCTCCCAACCTTTACAAACACATGGAATATATATACACGGAGTAAGAAGAAATAGTGAAAAACTAAAAAATACATGCCATAACTGTAAAAAGATAGCAGAAACAAAACAATTGTAAAAGTATCTAAATCATCCAAGAGATAATTAAAACTAAAATGAACCAAAACTAAGTAGATAATTCATGTGATATTTTGGAAAAACTCCCACCATATCACCACCATCCACCCAACTTAGCTAACACGAAACCTCGTCGCCTCACTACAGTGCCTTGCCTTTCCCTGCATTGGAAGAAATGAAAAGGTATACACACCACTAAAGGGGTGCATAGGGTGTGAGCTAACAGGATCAATAGGATCCCACAAAAGTGTTTCATAACAATCCTCTATATAACAATTCATATATGCTCATTTTAAATAAAACATGGCATGATAAGAAGTAAAGTAGTTTTATAGAAAACATGGAAAAAAATTCCCTTTTTAATAGTTCTTAAAAAAAAGTAGGTATATCAATTTCAAATCACATTTCCATATCATATTTAACATGCATTGACATGTATATCAAGGATAAAATAGAAAATATAAGAAACACAAAACAGAAGCATAGGTATCGACACCAAGGATCGCTATAGGTCAGACTAGTAGACTACTCATACCACAATCAATCAAGTTCATAATCTGGTTCCTAGAACATAGGACTAGGAAGCAGAGGAATACCCCATGAGTAGACCCCCTAAAAATGTCAATATTAGTCCCCTAGAAAAATAGGCCTAGGAAACAGAGGTAATCTCCATGATAAAGCCTTATAATAATAACAAAAATATGGATTATGACCTCTAGATAAACCTTCCACATAAATACCCAAGGTAGCCCATGTGATCAGTTACATAATTTATTCCAATTCTTTGAAAATCATTTTAAAACCATGTCACAAATCCATTTCAATGCTTTGAAAATACCCCTTCTCATTCCATTTATCAATAACCAGAGAAAAAAATTTCTTTAAAAAAAATTTCAACACAAACAAAACAATCATTCCAATTCCTTTTATAATCATTTTATTAAATAGGAACAATAAGTTTCATCAACATAGGCTAGATACGAAACCAACTACCTCAAAATTCAGGTCGCACATACCTGTAATGGGATCCACCAACAAAAAAAACCCCAACGATGTCTACAAAGGCCCTAGAATCCAATCCACATCTCAGGATAGATTCAATTTAGAAAAAGGGGTCAACAGAAAAGAGGAAACCCACATACATCAAGAATAAACACCCACTGCACCACAACCAACAAAGGAATGTCCTTTGGAATGAGATCGCACAACGGGTCTAGAAGAAGACATGAAGAAACACCAATTAAGACCAATGAATCCAATAAAGAAACTCAAGGGTGCTACAATGATCAATGGAAATGAAGAGCCAGAAAGGTCACTTACCTAGAGAGACACACCACAACCACAATGAAGATTGAATGCCAAACAGATCGATCAAGAAGGAACAATGTCTCCAAAAATCACCGAAGAGGAAACTTAGGTCAATAGAAAAGAATAATTGGTGGCCTAATGGGAACTTAAAACCCAAATGACGCACTAAAAATCCTTGGTTAGAAAATTTCATGACGTTTAATACCATTACACATCTTGAAATCCACAATGTCCAAATACACTGAAAAATCAGTCACTACGAATTAAAATCTGACCTTAAATTAACTCACGACATGTAAAAGATCATCACATCATGTAAACCCTTCACAACATTAATGCTTCTCAAAGCTTGTACCTAGAAACCATTACACATCATGTAACCTAGTTACACAGAATGACATTCTTCTACAACCTATAGAAAATCCATAAAGCAACACATAAAAACTCCATGCCAAACAGGGAACTTGGAGAGAGGGGAAAACATACCCAATAAAGGTAATGGGATGTTACACAAGGCCTTTGGGCCATGTTCGTGGGACAATTTTCCTTAGGACTACGGGCTATGTAATGGGTCTCCCTCTACCTAGATATAAATAGGACTTTTCATTCATAATAAAAAGAGGTTTTGACCCCAACTTTAAAAAAACACACTCCATGTTTAGTGATTAATCAATGTCTTGGAAAAGGGGATTATATTATTATTCATGCTTATAAATTTTATAGTTGGTGGGAACAGGTATTGAGATACATGTGTTTGATGGAGATCACTCCAGATCACTTTGTAGCTTGAGTAACACTAGTTATTTTCTATAGGTCTCTCTTTTCTTAGATTTATGAATTTGGGAATTCATATTTGTTTACATCACTGTAGAGGCCTTTGGGTCATACTTTTTGGTTGACTGAATGGGGATTAAGTTTTACAAAAATTAAAGAGTTGCTCTAAAAGTGTTTTAGAGTTTATCCAAAATGGGTTTTAGATGTATATAACAAAGTATTTCATATGATGTGATACATGGTAAAGATGATGATATATTTCCAAAAGTGTTTTTGAAAGATATCCAAAAGTAGTTTTTTATATGGTTTTACAAGTTATTATATATGATACAATATAAGGTTAAATGGAAAAAAATCTATTTGGGTTTAGTGCAAGTGGGAGATTGATGAAAATAATGCCTTAAAGCCTATAAAAATATGATATTTTGGCTATATAATAAGTGATGATATATATATATGGTGTAGGGTACAAAATAAGTGAAACTAAGGATAATTGTATTCTATGAATTGGTATATCGTAAGGTGTGATATATGAGATATCACGCCATTATATTTATAGTATTGTATTGTATAATAGAGTCTTGTCATAAATTTTGTGATATGAGTGTATCATATTTAATGGTTAATAAAGGTCATCAAATGTTAATAGTTAACATTTTAATCTATTCCACATAGAATATCATTATTATCCATGTTTCATTTGATGAAATGTATGGTATAATTAGTTGAATGCATTTATATGATAAATTAATGCATGCACATTCGGCCAAAGATTACAAAACGTTTTTAATTTTTAGCATTACTCAAACATTTGATAACATTCAGTGCATGCCATAAAGGATCAAGGAGTTTCCTAAAGGCCTATATAAAGAGGTAGAAGTCCATGAAAATGGTATATGTGGTTATTATTGATTCTCTTTGAAGCATTACTCACATTCTTTCCTTACTTTTGAGAGGTACTAGCAAGCATTGGTTGAGAAGGATAATCCCACACAATAATTGGGTGATTCATCGGCACATGGATGAACTTGGGAGGAGGGATTCTTTTCACTACTTATTATTGATATTCATCACATTCATATTTGAAGATAAGATATTTTTTCATCTATGATGTAAGGAACACGTGTTCTTCATTTTATAGTATAAACGATTTCAATTTCAAAGCATATAGATCTTGGTTTAGGGTTTTTTGTTATCTTCTACTACTAGAATAAGTGTTTTGATCCTAAAAATCCCAAAAATAACTTAGTATAATTACACTAATTTTCCTTATATAGTCAATAGAGATGTGCCTTGCTTATCACCGCACACACACACACCAACAGTAACAGTTAGCAATTTTCACTACCACAGATTACGTTCTATCAAGCGTTGACATTTAACAGTGCTAGACAAAAAGTACAGATAAAGTGGGGCTTTTATCACTGCACGCTAATAAAATTACCCCCTTTATCAATGATTTTTTTAGCACTGATAAAAGTGGCACCTTTATCAGTACTTTTTTCTAGCATTGATAAAGGTTGTAATGAGTATTTTAATTTATATATAAATATTTATATATTTTAAAATAATATTTATATTACAATAAGTATATTTATGAAAATATAAAATATAAATATGATTTATATAACTTTTAATAAAAAATGAATATTATTTTTATAATTTTATATATATAAAATTATCAAATTTATATTAGTCAAAATGTTTAATAGTATATTTATATACACTAATTACAAAATGTGTATATAATTAAAATAAATATCATATATTAATATTTTATTAAACAATTATAGAATGTATAAATGAATATATTTATTTAAATATATATTTATATTGATATTAAATAAATTAAAATACATGTACATGTATAATTGTATGTATGTATATGTGTGTGTGTGTAGATGTGTATGAGCACATGTGTATGTCTGTCATGTGTACATATGTGTAAATGTTACAAATTCACTTTTTAATATTTTTGTAATTTATTTAATTGTATTTATTCATTTATTATTATATATTCATTAATAATGTTAAAAATATATTTGATCATTTTTTAATATTTATTTATACATATTTTTTTACTATACATGTAATATTTTCAATATGTTTGTAATTTATATGAATAATATTAATTATTTTTTGTATATTAAGTTTTAACATTTAAAATATGTTATAAATTTATATCATTGATATATTTAAATTAATTTTTTAATAATTTTTTAATTTAAATGTTTAATTATAATATTATAAATATATATAATTTTTTTTAAAGTATTTATAAAATTATAAATTTATATATATATATCTAAAAAATTATAAAATTATAATGAATATATTTAAATAATAAATATATTTATTATATTTATAATTATATATATATATATTAATAAACATATATATATATAATTATATAGTTATATATAATTATATAAATATATTTATAATTATATACAAATATTTATAAATATATTTATTTATAATTATAATTATAAATAAATAATTATATATTTAAATAATTATAAATTTTTAATTAATATATTTAAATAAATAATATATTTATTATATTTATAATTATATAATTATATTTATAATTATATATAAATATTTTTTAAATATATTTATTTCTAATTATAATTGTAAAAAATAAATATGTATTTGAATAATTATAAAATGATAATAAATATGTTTATTATATTTATAAATATATATATATATTCCCAAAACGGTGTGAACCATGGGTTATACCCATGATCTCAAAATTTATTGAAAATAAAGATTACAAAAGGAGATGACATGATGATAACAGTGATAGACCACTACCTCAAAGAAAAACAACTAAGAAGTTTTCAAAAACCAAGAAATGAAAGTTCATCTTGCGGATTGAGATTGACCACTGCCCCTACCTCTTGAATGTTGGCCCCTCCATGTTTTAAGATTTTGTCACATCTTGTCATCATTAGCTTGAAGGTCGAAAGTGTCATCTTATAGGATGGGATACTCAAGGGATTGAGACTCCTGCTCTCCAATTGGACCTGAGCCCTCTGATAAATCCTCTCGGGTATTATCATGACTGTTACCAAATTCTTCAAAGAAAACCCCCCTCCTCTGAGATCTAATTAAAATGTTAGTCAGACTAAGTGAGTGCTCCCTTACCTACAGTTGGACCTAGACCAAGGGAGATTTATTGGCAAGATTTCTCTTCACAGTTGAAGCATTTATCTTCTCCATACCCACGGCAGTCTCACCGGCCAACTTTTAAGGGCTTCGATATATATATATATATAATTACATAAATATATTTATAATTATATATATATACTTTCTAAATATATTTATTTTTAATTATAACTATAAATAAATATATTTATTTATTAATTATAAAATTATAATATATATATTTAAATAATATATATTTATTTATTATATCAATAATTATATATATTTATATATTAATAAATATATATAAATATATATAATTATATAAATATATTTATAATTATATAAAAATATTTTTAAATATATTTATTTATAATTATAGTTGTAAAAATATATATATTTTAATAATTATAAAATTATAATAAATATATTTAAATACTAAATATATTTATTATAATTTTATAATCATATATATTTATATTAATAAATATATATACAATTATATAAATATATATAATAATATTATTGATGATAGAGGAACTGGAGAAATGGTCCCGACGATTTTCAGTGTGTGGGCTACCCTCGATCATCTGCAGAGTTGGAATCTTTATTCCTATGTATCGAATCAAAATATGGATTGACAAGCTTCATTTTTTTAAAAGAAGATTAAGGAGAGTGCAGTGGAAGATTTGAAGTGATTCTCAGCCTTCTCTAATTTTTCGGGAGGTTTGTTTGTTTTGCTAAAAAATAGGGCTTCGCAACGAATCATTAAGATAGGTTTCACCATCCATGTTTCAGCCTTAGATGATTCCATCTCATAATGGATTGATTTTTGTAAGTACTTCATTATTGCTCATGTTTCCTTGGTGAAAGGTATGAAACCCTAGAAGGTTGTAGGTCTGGTTTCCCAGTTAGTTTCTATTTAGGGTTTCTCAGATTTTAAGTTTGTTTCACTATATTGTGGTTTCTTTTATAATGTATTCCCTTCTGTGGAATTTAAAGGTCAAGATTGGTGTATGGGTTTGGTTAATATGAAGTCAGTTACTTTGAGACTTTATGAATGGATTTTTAATTTCTTCCTTAATGACATAAAAGATACATGCACGCATATCTATGTTAAAATTCATGGTCTCAACTAGGTTTTATGGAATATGGAAATTCTATTTTATATCACATCCATGATTGGTATTATGATTAGTTAGGATAATGCTACAAAAATGGTAAGTTTTGGACACTATTATCAAGTTTTGGTTGAAGTTGAATTGAATTCAACTTTGATTGATAGGGTGGTTCTCTCCAAACCTAATGATGATATTAATCTCAAAATTGAATTTGAGAAAATTCCACTATTCTGTGATGATTTTAAAATTATTGTTCATGAGAAATCTACTTGTTGGAAGTAATTTTTATGTTCTAACTATTGGATTAGGGTCAATGGGCTACAGCGCTGTAAAAGGAAAGGGAATTGTGAGTTTAATAAATCCAAAAATTATGTTGCAGAAAATTCTTGACATGAATCTACTATTAGATAGTTTAATCTGCCATTAAGTTTGACTCTTTCTAATTCTGAAGGACCTTCTCAGGTAATCCAAGGTTTTGTTCCTATTTTTCATCCCTAAAAGGATGGATGTATAGAAATACTAAATCTCATACCTAATTCTCCTCCTCAACATGCAGATGATTTTGTTTCCTCTGTTCCTGTGAATCATAAGCCCTAATCCTGGGCTAACATCACTGATGAATATCACTTGACTATTGATGGAGTCTCATTTAAGGATGACTTATCTAAGGGAATTATGGAAGATCATGTTGATGAGGAATATAAAGAGAGTCAAGATTTCAAGGAGACTAGGGAACAGGATGATGTGGATTTTAACTTTTAGCAGGAGAAAATAATGATTTTTTCAAAGAATTGAAAAGGGAAAGAAAATTTGAAGCTACTTCATCAAATAATCCCAAGTCCAATATGTCTCATATATCTCATCTGCATAAAAAAAGTTTGTCTGCCACTAAAAAGTAGAATGAAAGGGTGTTAACCCCTACTAGGAATGCTTTCTCTTCAATTCCTAATGGATAGTCTACGGACTATTCAGGTAATACTCTAGTTCTCAATGAATCTTCAACCTCTTCTATTACTCTTTATGATATTGGGCATAAATAGGATGATGTAATGGATGAGAAATCATTTTTGAGAAATCATAATCTTTCAAAGATGACATATTGTACCCACGTGGATGTTTTCTGTAGCTTCCAAATAGGGAGTGTGTTGGAATTAGAGTATGCTCAGGGAAAGGAGTTGCATAATGCTTCTACTATTAAATCCCTGGCCTCAAGGAGGGATGTTTTTTATGGAATAGAATCCTATGAGGCCCCTTGTAAGCAGTTGGTTGGTGTTGATCATGGCATGTGGCATGAAAACCCCTTTTGTCTCAATGTTTCATCTAGTATTTGGATTGGGTTGTGAATCTTATAAGGGAAGGGGTATACAAAATACAGTCATTGCTTCTTCAATTTGTCCTGCTAATGTTCAAAAAATGAAGGAAAAAATACTTTCAAAGGTATGTATGCATAACTCTTTTGATTTTATTTCAACTGAGAGCAGTGTGGAGGACAGTTAAGGTAGTGATCATACACTTGGAGAAGAACAAATGAAGCCAATCATGGATGATGGACTATCGGATGAAAGAGGTGTTCCATGGATATTGTTAAAACATAGAGAAGAGGTTGGTATCCTCATGGTAGGGGTGGATTCTCCTCTCACCATAGCATGAGTACTCAATCTCAAGCTACATGAGTTTTCATTGGTTCTATTTCTTATGTTTTTCTCATAGAAATTCTATGTTTACATGTTCCTCCACTTTATTGATGCAAAAACTAGCGGTGAAAAACGGGTTGCGGGCCCGCGGGTTAAGCGGGCTTGGGGTGGGTTTGGGGCGGGGTGGGTTTATTAAAAATAGCCCACATTTGAAACGGGCTTATATGGGCAGCCCGCACGGACATCCAACCCGTGCGGGTTTACCCGCACGGATACAGGCTGGCCCGCGGGTTAATGGTGTAATTTTTTTTATAATAATTATATTATATTAACTTTAAATTTTTTTTATACCCTTTATTCATTTCCCAACGCAATGCTTGCTTGCATGCCTCTCGTCCCGCCGCCTCCCTTGCCCTTCATTTCCCAAGGTATCCTCATGCGCCTGCCTCCATTTATTATCCATTTATATTTATTTTAATTACCTTCACATATTCCCCCGCCCCTCCTCCTTCACACTCACACTACTGCACTGCACTGCACATCGACTCGGAGTCGAGTCCTCCACTACCCCCCGGCCCCGACCACCTACCGCTCAGCCCTGGCCTCCCCCGCCGCTACCCCCCCGGCACCGTCTCCTCCGCCGCTAACCCCCGGCCCCGGCGTCCTCCGCCGCTTCACCCCGGCCTACTCCGCCACTACCCACCGGTCTCATCCGCCGCTAGCTACCCCCGACCCCGACATCCTCCACTGCGCCGCGACCCCCGCTACCCCCCGACCCCGACATCCTCTTTCACGCCGCGACCCCCGCTACCCCCCGGCCCTGGCCTCCTCCGCTGCTACCCCCCCGTCCCCGGCCTCCTCTGCAGCGCCGTGACCCCTGCTACACCCCGGCCCCAGCCACCTCCGCCGCTACCCCCCGACGCCGGCCTCCTCTGCCGCGCCGCGACCCCCACTACCCCACCCCCCCCCCCCCCGCCCCGGCCTCCTCCACCGCTACCCCCCGACTCCGGCCTCCTCTGCCGCGCCGCGACCCCCGCTACCCCCCGGCCCCGGCCTCCTCCACTGCTACCCCCCGTCCTCGGCCCCCTCTGCCGCGCTGCGACCCCCGCTACCCCCCGTCCCCGGCTTTCTCCGCTTCTACTCCTCGGCCACGGCGTTCTCCTCCGCTACCCCCGAACTCCTCCACCGCTGCTACCCCCGGCCCCGACCTCCTTCGCCCCGACCCCCGCGACCCCTTCCCTGCCTCCACCGCTGCTACCCCCAGCCCCCGCCACCCCCGCCTGACCCCGATGACCCCTTCCCCGCCTCCTTCGCCACGCACGTCCCCCCACCTCCGGCGGATCCTTCGCCAGCTCACGACCCCCCACCTTCGGCGGCTCCTTCGCCAGCTCACGACCCCCCACCTCCGGCGGCTACAAACACCTCCGGCGGCTACAAACTGGAGGTATGTGTTTTTTTTAATGTTATTT
This sequence comes from Viscum album, assembly GCA_963277665.1. Taxonomy (NCBI): domain Eukaryota; kingdom Viridiplantae; phylum Streptophyta; class Magnoliopsida; order Santalales; family Viscaceae; genus Viscum; species Viscum album. The sequence continues at coordinate 212,712,420 of OY728146.1, read as the reverse complement.
CATAAAATTATTTTATTTTTTAGTTAAAATTTTTTATTTTATATTTATTTAAAAGTATATTTTTAAAATGTAAAAAATTATAAAAAACAATATTGAATGTGGGTTGCCCGCGGGCTTGCCCGCATCCACTGCGGGGCGGGGTGGGCTTGATAAATCTACCTGTTTTTTATGCGGGCTTTTGCGGGTCTAGCCCGCATGGGCTCAAGCCCGCGTGGGCTTGGCCCGCCCCGCCCGTTTCGCATTGCTAGCAAAAACGACGAGAGTCACACGACAGGGGTTTTCAGATGAAGAAAAGATAGAAACAAAAGAAGAAGATGATGATGAACACAAACATAGTGATTTATGTAATTTTGGAAAAATCCCTACATCCACGGAGAGGTAGAAATATCACTATTATCTGGGACTGTGATTAGAAGAAGATTAGATTTTCTAACACAGAAAACCTAGCTTGAAATGAGCTAATAAAGAGGATGGATCACTATTCCACCAACTTGATAGAAATTATATTATATTATAGTGTTGTAGTCATCTATGTTCAAACCACTATAGTGGTTGATGGTTGGAAGTTCACAGAGCTACAGTATCATTGTATCCAAAGTCCACACTACTATAGTGCCCTATCGGTGTCTTCAATTAGCCATGTTATAGTGTCATGCCAAATTCCACATTGCTCAGTGCCCTATCAGTGTCACTTGATCAACTCTTATATAGGTGGTAAGATTTGCTACAGTTCCCCAAAATTTGGGTTGGGGTCTTCGACCCGCAGACCCCCTGAATAGGGGCGCGTTGACACCTGTAACCCCCAACGAGCACATCATGAAGCTAGACCCATGAGAGTTGTGGCTTGGTGTGTAGTATGGGCCACAATCATTCAGCCCAACATCATCTAAAATGGACCTGGCTACACTAATCCAACATGTACTTTTTTTATTTAATAGAGACTGTTATGCCTCGACCTTTTCAATATATATATATATATATAATTTTATATATACATAGATATATAAATATATTTATAATTATAATTATAAATAAATACATATATATTTAAATAATTATAAAATTATAATAAATATATTTAAAAGATAAATATATTTATTATATTTATAATTATATATATTTAAATAATAAATATATTTATTATATTTATAATTATATAAATATATATAATTATATACAAATATTAATAATTATATAAAAATATTTTTAAATATATTTATTTATAATTATAATTATATATATATATATATATTTAAATAATTATAAAATTATAATAAATTTTTTTAGATAATAAATATATTTCTTATATTTATAATCATATATATTTATATATTAATAAATATATTTATAATTATATAAATATATGTAATTATATATAGAATATGGGGAGTTCCTCTCTCTACAATGGAGAGCATCTCTCCTATTTGCCACTACCCTCGAAAATGCAATCTGGTTTAGCAAATCCCAAGTAATGAAATCACTAGGAACTTTGAGATGTTTGAAGCATGTGGTGCCAAGCATCCTCAGATGGATTTTGGTTGTGTGGCTCTTTGTGATGATTTAGATGGCCCTAGAGATAGTTCTGATTGAGAGGTTTCTCTGGTTAAGGAGGATTTACCTCATAACCTCAATTGGAGGAAGTCATACCTAGGGGTTTTCAATCTACAAGTCGGTTGTGAAGTGACTACGGCATGGCGGGATCAGCATTGGGATTTATCTTGTTGCATGATGGCATCAAGTGCTTGGGAGGAGACCCCGTCTGACAGTAGGGATGGCGTTTTTTACATCATTTTTTTCTCAGGTTGGATTTTTTGGGATCCCAACGAATAAAGGGGGGCCCCGCCCAATGGTGGGGGTGGTGACCAGGAGTTGACTGGAAACTTCTATGTTGAGTGATGATTGGCCTCATGAAAGGGGGTGATGTTCAGGTGTAAACCAATTAGGAAAGATGTGGTGACCTCGGGATGTGGGGTTCTACCCTATCCAACGACGGATGGTGAAGGAGCTTGCCTATATGGAGGTATTTGTGATGAGAAAGAGTGGTGACGATGTGGGTTGCCCAACATCAGCTTTTAATGTTGGAGGATGATGATAGGGGACCGCCTTATGATGGAGATTGTAGTTAAAAAGACGGTAGTGACCTCAGGTGCTGCAATGACTTTGACCTATGGGGAGAAAAGACCTTAGGATGTGGGACACTTAGGGACACATCTTGATCATTGGATGGTGTTGAGAGCAGGGGATCTTTTTCATAGAGAACTGATTTGGATAGTTCATGGCAGAAATGAAATAATGGGTTTGGAGCTTGGATGCAGGGCAACAACGAGAGCTGGTTTTGACGGGGGTGATCCATTTGGGATGGGTCGGCCCATAGTGGTAGCTAGTAGGATGCCTCTGGCCTTTTTTGGCCTTTTTGTTGTGAGAATTTGAGCTAAAAAGGGAGGGATCTATAGGCCATGATGAGTGGGTCTTCGTATCAAAATTGTTATGATTTTGGGTGGTGTTCTTTTTCCACTCTCCTAGTTTGGTGGTGCTTTATACACTACATGTTTGCATGTTGTTGTTTATGGTTTTTTCATTGATAAATTTTAGGAGATAGTTCGCTCATTAATTGAACCTTCCTGAGTATAATTATATAAAAATATTCATTTATAATTATAATTATAATTATATATTTGTAATTATATTTATAAATACATATTAAAATTTATTTTAATATATTTATAATTATATAAATAATTATTTATTTATAATTATATATATTTATTTATAATTATATTTATAAATACATATTTATAATTCTCTAAATATATTTATAATTCTATAAATATTTATTTAAAATTATATTTATTTATATTTATTTATAATTATATACATTTAATTTTTTTAGTTATATAAACTATATTATAAAATATTTATCAGCGCTGATAAAGATAGATTTTATCAATACTTTTTTATTTTAACACTAATAAAAACCTTCTTTATCTATTCTTTTTTAAAAGCGCTGATAAAAACTCTTCGGTGCTATATAAATTTAACCTTAACCGGCCGATTCAGTTGTGCCTTTCAAACTCTCGCGGAAGTGAAACCTTGCCACCACTCCCCCTCCCTCACCACCACTCTCCCTCCCTACCACCACGTGTTATCACCATGACTCTCCCTCCCTGCCATCATCGCCACCACGCACCATCTCTACCGCTCTCCCTCTCTGTCATCATTTTTGTTGCTCTCCCTCACTGCCGTTGCGCACTGTCTTTTCCGCTCTCCCTCTCTATCGTTGTGTGCTCTTCCTCACCCTCTCTTGAATGAATTAAAATATGTCGTTAAAAGTTTTAAAATTTTAAGTTCTTATTTGAGTGTTTTTAATTCTCCCAAATGATTTTAACATCATGTCACCTCCCTCACTCATTTGGAAGTAGTTTAAAATTTTGGGTGACAGATACTTGTTATACATGAGATTTCACAACCGACAATTGTCAGCCACCCAAACTTTCTCACTCCTTCTACAACATTATCATGAACATCTTATGTGACCTAGGTTTGTAATATATAATTATATTTATATTTTTTTCAAATGGTTTGAATGGACGGTGCACGCAACAATCTCTATTACGGTGGAACTAGTATCTCATATCATAGAGTCTCTTGAGCATCCAAAACCCGTGTATCTGTTGATTTGATCAACTCCATAAAGTAGTAATAGCCTATGTTGTAAACCCAAATCCCATGAAAATAATTTTTATTCCCTTTTATTAAATGTTGTATCCTAAAAAGCTTCGCCACAACCACTCCAAAATCATCCCAGTCTTATCCTCTAGCTACAGTGAAACCATATATTTTCATTTATTATATATTTACTTATGAAACATAATTTTATAAAAAATATATATATATAATTGTTTTATAAATATTATTTATATAAGAATTTATTTATTAGTATAATTATATTACGATGATCATATATAAATATATATAATTTGTAATGTTTATAGTTGATTCTCCACCCAATCTCTCTTGTCTTTATCTATTTTTGGTTCACCCTCTCTCTCACTTGCATGTTCATTTTCACTCATTCATCATTATTTCTCACTTTGATTGCATGGAGCTCCTATATATGCACCTCAAAAACACTTTCCACTTATCATATAATGTGGTGACTATAAAGGATAAGTAAGAAATGTTTTTGCAATGCATAGATAGTAACCATCTCTAAGTTGCAAGTATCTCTCCCAGTCCAATGGATTAAAATCAAACAATTCTACGCATTTTCTTTTATTACTAGGTAGAAGAAACCCAATCATATTAATATCTTCTAATTTGTTTTTAAATATTATAGGAATTATGAAATGGGTTTAATTTAGTTTGTATGATTTGTTCCAGTTTTTTATATTTATAGATAAAAACTATTTCATGATATTTTTTATACTTATACACACACTCTTTATGTATTTTCTTTATTTTTTGTTTTATGTTTGTTCTTAACAATTTTACCTTGTTATGACTTTAAAAAGTTTTTATATATTTTTAATATTTTTTAATATTTTTTAACATTTTAAGTGTGGATAATTGTTACATATTGACCATTTAAGGGTCTGGTGCTCTGTTAATGTGAATAGCAGCACTCGGGTCGAATCCTCAGTGATTTTACTTTTTTTACTAGTTGATTATATTTGTTTTGATTGTATTTTGATCAAGGGGGGTTTTACAGATCTTAATTAAATTGATTTATGGATGATTTTTTATTTAAAAACTTGATAAATCTTGTGGTGAGTTCATTATTGGGGATCTAAGCTTATGAGATCCTTGAGATTTTCTTTATATTTTATTAAATTAACACCCACTTCACAAGAAGATTTTGATCAGAATTCCCAAGTGTTGAGGATTTAATCCAAGCCTTAACTTAACTAGGGTTCTAATATCAATCAAATATTGTTTATGGTAGTGTATTTATGGCTTCAAAAATCTATGTAATCCGTGATTTAAACAAAATATGTTATTAATCCATGACATTTTAAGTTTAACATACACAATGTTAACCTAAATAATATTCATCGAGAAAAAACTCTCAATCACTTAACATTCCCAAATTATAACTCACCCCAATGGTAGATTTAATCATCCATTTAGGTGGTTAATAATCTGGTTGTAATGTTTATGGTGATGTGTTAAAAATAGAATAAAAAGAATGAGACAAGAAAAGAGTGGTGCGTCGAACACACACACAAAATGTAAAGAGATGTAAAAACACACTTTTGATTGAATGAGAAAGTGAAAGAAAAGAATGGTTTTCAACTTTATTTAAAATATTTTAAGAACATTAATATTAAACTACATAAGGTATATTAGAATAAGAGATTATGAATAAACTTTCATTAATATTGAAACAAAATTACAACAAACACTACTGGAAAGCGGACTTTTCCCAACACTTGTATACCAACAGTTCAAAGAACCATTGGTATATGTTATCTTTACCAACGGTTTTCATAAACTGTTGGTAAAGATCTTGAACAAGTGAATTTTCCCAACGGTTTTATTAAACCCTTGGGAAAAGTGGGGAAAATCACTTTTCCCAACGGTTTCATCAAACTGTTGGGAAAGATGGGGAAAATTTTAGTTTTCCCAATGGTTTCATAAAACTGTTGGGAAAGATTGAGTTTTCCCAACGGTTTTTAAAAACCGTTGGGAAAAAAAGCCCCAAATTCTCCAAATGCAGGCAGCGGCCTCCCCACGATTCCAGAACCCTTCCGCTGGTCTCCAGAAGCGATTCCTTCGAAGAAGCACTTCAGAATCCCCACCTCTTCCATCGGATCAGCAGCTACCAGGTTAGAATCCTTCCATATTTTATCAAGGATATAGTTCCACCTCTTATTAAGCATATCCTTTTATTCTCAATGATTTATTTATTCCCAATTTTTAGGGTTTTTGTAAAATTTTATGATTGTTCCACGAATTGTGTACTCAAATCCCTATATTGGTGTATGTCCAATTAATGTTTTCATTACACGTTTACATTTATAAGGGCATGGTGTCTCTTTATTGTGTTCTAATTTTGAAGATTCATATTTTTTTTTAATCTCAATGCTTAAAATATTATATATTCATGTATATGAACTAATAAGAAATTGTTTGTAATATTTTTTGATATTATTTCATGAAAATCACTCCTTTCATTAAGATCATTCCAAACATGAAGATCTTGTTCATATTAATTTTTGTACACTATGTGTATTACATAACAAGTATGTATCATGTTTCTATCAAAATCTATATATATATATAAAATGACACACTTTTCACTTATCCTTTGCACAATAGAACATATGGAGTATCTTCTTGAACTTTTCCAAATAGTATGTGGTCCCTAATTAGTACTTCTTACTTATTCATGAAACTAATTCACAGAATGTCAAATTCGCAATATTAGTGAATATTAGTTTTTCTAATATAACCATTAATCATTATGCCTTCGACATCATACATGTGTTATTCAATCACCTTTTTAAAACACAATGACCATTTTCACTGATTTGGGGTTCCTCAAAATTCTTGGGAAAATAAAAAAAATGCATGTATTGAATCGTATTTCTCATATGGTTTCATGGATACAATTTCATCTCGAAAATCCTGACTGTGTGGTTCAAATATCATGACGACCATGAGATTATTATTCTTCACACAAATGAAGTTTTTTTCTACAACTATGTGTTTTTGTTTTCACTTTTTATTTGGCCGAAAAGGGAGCTTTGTGGTCATTAATCATGGTTGTGGGTGGTCATTTAGGATGTAAGATAGTATGAATTAGTTTTACTTGATATATCCAATATTATTATTGATTTACGTTCAATTTTATTATCTTTAACAAGTGATGTTATTTAATAAGTTGTTATTAATGGTCGTAATAATGACGATATGGTATAAGGGTTCATATGGTGTGTATAAGGGTTCACATGGTGTGTATAACGGTTGACATGGTATCAGTGAACTCAAGTCATTAATTTAAGCCTTTATTCTCACTAGCATGTAAGAAATTGAATGATTTAAACCCATCCTCACATGATTTTTTACCTTAGATAGTGTCCAACATATGGAATACGAGATTTTGAATTCATCAGTTAACTAGGATCATATATTCCATTTCCCCCAAGATGACTGTACTAATATAACTTTAGGGTCAACTAAATATGGTTTTCATTTTATGTTGTATATTATGTGTCCTTCTTGTCCAATACTCACTTTTATGAGGGTGGGGTGATTTTCACTACCCATTCTGGCATGTGTAGACATCCATAAAAATTTTAGATAAGTCACAAGTTTAATTCAGTAATGTTGTTATCATTGACATACTTTATTAAGAATTTCAAATTTAAAAATAAATGTTTTTTTCTATAATTAATGAAATTAAATCTTTTTACAAGCCATGAACAACCTATTAGTGTAGAAGCCTAAAATTTATTCACCCATGGGGTGTGCTTGACTTGGGGAAGTAATTGGGTAATGAAAGGTATGTCCATAGAGGTGTCAATAATGAGTTATTGAACATGAGTGAATGATTTGGGATGCCTATAACACATGATGGGACCTAAGGCATGTGCCTCTTATAGACCTAATGAAAATGAATATAAATAAATTTTAATTTAATTTATGAGTACTTATTCTTTACGTTATTTTAATAGTTCACTACATCGACTGGAAACTTCTTCCTTTATCGTTTACTTAAATGTATTTTATATTAAAGTTCAATCCTATTGAATTGTTTATGACAAAATGACTTATATAAATTCTTTTTACAGAATGGACAGAAGTTGGATGTATGAAACCGATCGGATCTCATGCAATTTTCAAAACAATTTGGAGATATTTATAGATTTTTCATTTCACAATGCTTCAGATAGTGGTCGCATACACTGCCCATGTTCCAATTGTGTTGGTAGACCTTGGTTGAGCCGTGAAGAAGTTAGCTACCACATAACCAAAAATGGTTTTCAAGCAAACTACTTTGTGTGGTATCACAATGGGGAGAAAATGAAATCTCAAATTGATGATGATCGAAATGAAAGGACTATAATGGATAATTTGTTAGATGATCAGTATATCGACAATGCGATAAAATGAAAAAGTTGGAATTTTTAATCTGATTGTTTCATGGGAAAACTATGTGTGGGATTTCTAATACAGAAATCGATTACATTCTTACCCTCTTGAAGGATTTACTTCCAGATGATGCAGATATTCCCTCAAACCACTATATGGAATGGAAGTTAGTTGAGGAACTTGGATTTTCAAGAAACAAAATTCATGCTTGTCCGAAATATTGCATTTTATTCTGGGAGGAAACCGCTGAATGAAATGATTGTATAAAATGTGTCACATCCTGCTGGAATTTAAAATCTGATGGAACACCATTCCCCATTCCACAGAAAGTAATGTGGCACTTTCCATTGATCCCCAGACTCCAGAATCTTTTTATGTATGATGACATATCAATAAAAATGAGATGGAATGATACCGAGAGAAAAAGACTAATGATGAGTTGGTTAATCCTACAGATGGATTTGCATGGAAGAGATTTGATGCTCGACATCCTGATTTTGCAGCTGACGTGCGTAATGTGAGGCTTGGTCTTTCATGCGACAGTTTTAATCCGTTTGGTCATATTCTTACTTCACACAGCACATGGCCAGTTTTTATACACATTTATAATCTTCCCCTATGGTTGTGTATGAAAAAACCTTTCACTTTCATGAGTATACTCATATCTGGTCCTTCTGATCCCGACATTGATATTGATGTATACATGCAACCTTTAATAAAAGAATTGAAACTTCTTTGGGATGTGGGTGTGCACACATACGATGCATGTTCGAAAGACATATTTCATATGCGTGTTGTGCTTATGTGGATGATCAATAATTTTCCGGCTTATGCAATGATGTCTGGATGGAGCACGAAGGGAAAACTGTCATGTCCAGTTTGTATGAAGAATACACGATCCAGAAGACTGAAACATCACTATAGTTTCAGTTTTATGGTACATCGACGATTCTTGCCAAAGGATCATCCATATATAATGAATCGTCGAAGATTTGATAATACCATAGAGACCGATGATCCACCTCAGCGTATGTCTGGAACTGACATGCTTAATGAATTGAAAGATTTCAGTTTTTTGTTCGGGAAGGGTCAAATTAAATATGGAAAGAGAAAGAATGTTTCCACTGAAACCTGTTACAATTGGAGGAAGAGGAGTATCTTTTTTGATTTGCCTTATTGGTCAACCAATTTTTTACATAATTGTTTAGACGTAATGCATATTGAAAATAATATATGTGAAATGTTGCTTTCTGTTCTTCTAAATGTTAAGGGGAAGAAAAAAGATGATTTATGATCTTGGTGTGACTTGGTGGATTGGGGCATCAGACCAGAATTGTATCTTGTGCGTATCAGTAAAAATAAATGACAACTTTCATGTGCTTCTTATGTGATGACACCTACGGAAAAGAAAAAAAAATCTGGAAGTATTAGAGACTATTAGAGTTCCTGATGGCTATTAAAGAAATATATCTAAACGGGTCAACAGAAGAGAGTTGAAGCTAAAATTTTTGAAGACTCGTGATTATCACATTCTACTGCATGAGTTGCTTCCAATAGCAATCCGTCATCTTCTGTCCAATAATGTAAGGGTGGATGTTATTCGGTTGTTCCATTTGTTTATAGATCTTTGTGCTAAGAAGTTGTCCAAGTCTTTCTTGTAAAAAATGTTAACAGATGCCCCATTAATTTTGTGTGAGTTGGAGAAAATATTTCCTCCATCATTTTTCACATGCATACTGCATTTGACTGTCCATATTCCCACTGAAATACTTCTCGGAGGACCTATTTCTTTTCGTTGGATGTATCCAACTGAAATAAATATGTTCACATTAAAGTCTTATGTACGAAAAAAAATCATCCCGAAGGTTCTATCGTGAATGGTTACCTGGCTCAAGAATGTATGGATTTCTGCTCGATGTATTTTTCTGATCTTACTACAAGATTGAACAGACCAATGAGAAATGAATAAGAACAGTATGAGAAAATTGAACCCAGTTTTCCATCACTTCCTCAAACAGGAGGAATTCCTGGATCATATACATTGAAGACATTAAGCCATGAAGAGCGGGAGATGGCACATCGCACAGTTTTGTTCAACTGTGATTTGTTCGATGACTATATCAGGTAACTAAATTGATTATGTATATCTTGCATATATATATGTTAAACTATTCATATTTTTTATCTACAGGGAACATAAAACAATGATAAATAGGAAGGATCATTCTTTATCTTTGAGGATGATAGAGACTTTGCATAGCAAAGAGTTTTCTGCTTGGTTAAAATTGAAGGTAAAAATATTAATATTTAAAATAATTATATAAATATTTAATTAAGTTTAATAGTTATTTATATTGCAGGTATTGAGTTTGTCTGCTGACTCTGTCTCTGAGGAAATAAGAGCTTTGGCTTTTGGTCTTAATACCGTGGTTCGTGACTGTAAATCAATTGTTATCAATGGGTACAAATTTATTGTCACTGAAAAAGAAAATAACATGAGAACACAACACGATGGTGTTATGGTTACTGTCACAACAGATTGTTATTCCAGTGCATCAGATAGTAGACCGCGATTTGAAAATGTGGGTTATTATGGATTTGTTGAGAAAATAATAATATTGGATTATTACTCTCATGGACGAGTCACAATGATGAAATTCCATTGGTTTGATTCGATGACGATACATGGAACATTAATTGATGATTATGGATTTCGAGTAATTAATATAACTTTCACTCTTGGTACCAAAAAACCATATGTGTTGGCATCAATGGCTAAACAAGTTTTTTATGTCAAAGACCAAATTCGACCTGAATTTGGTTTCATAGTTGAAGTAATTCCAAGACATATTTTTGATGATGGTGATAATGTAATTGACACTGTCCCTAGTTCCATTGGAACCAATCAATTTAATTCTTTTGATGACTCCTATAGCTCAATTGTCAGAGTTGATTGTGAACGTGAAGTTGTGGTTGAAAATATATAGAATCATTCATCCATGTTCTCAATTCTTTTGGTTTACCTCGAGTTGGGTTGTTAAGGTTGGTAATATTCAAATTGATTTAGTATTTATCACAAATATGTTTTAGCAGACTTGACCGTTATGTGAATTTTCAATGTTTATTGGTTGAAGTTTTATTTGAATTGCATTTTCTAATTTGGAATTGAACTGTATTCAAACCTAGTCAAACAATATTTCTAACTTGGTGAACATTACAACTTGTATGATTTATTAAATCCATTCAAGCTCTTCTAAAACAATTTATAGCTAAATTACCAATGAATCCCCCTATTCCTTCATATATTTAGTTTTTTGGGTTACACATTAGTTTCCTTTTTCTAATTAATTACATATTTTTTTTCAAAAGCAGGAAATGAAGCCAATTGAAGAGAGATGAAAGAAAAAAATGATGGAGAACAATCGTCGAATGACGGAGTTGGGAATTCCATCATTAGTGCTTGTAGTGAGTACTTTATTTCAAATTGATATATTTAAAGAATATATAATGTCATGTGATTAATTTTTTTGTAAACATTTTTGTAGGATCCACCTATACATCGACAGTTATTTGACGAGGAGCCTAGTACTGGTCCTAGTACTCAGGCCGGTGGTACGAGGAGGGTTCGTACCAGAGGTGGACGAGCAGCTGTGCGTACCCGACTAGACCCTACCCCACCCACTGACATGTCATCCTTCCCACATTCTGATCCCGGTGTGTCATTAAAGGCACACGGGATATTTAGGCCTCCTATATTTTCGCTACTTTCTGCATCTTTTAGCCCATCATTTTCACATCCCATGATGATTACCACTCCCCAGTCAGAATCCGGTCAGACAAATGTCCCATCTTCTTTTCCTTCTACTTCTGTCTCTCTGAGCTTCTATATTCCATCGTCTTCGACTCCTGTTCCACCGCAGGGTGTTCCATCAGTTTCTGTGGATCCAGCGGCACTCAGCGATCAGACCGGCACAGGTATATTTATAGAACCCTAAAAAAATTTATAGAAATATTTATTTTCATTATAACATGTTTTGATAAAATATTTTTTTTTCTTTCATGACAGATACATCTACTGACAGGAGGCGTGGGCGGGGGCGTACATGCATGAGTTCGGTGTGGAACTGCTACACACAGGTTATGGTGGATTATAATGAAGACAACCAAATGGTTGAGAAAACAGGGCAGCAATGTTGGAGTTTTTTGGTGACGCTTGCCAAATACTCCGATATCATTCCCGTCAGCCCGCTATCGTGGAGACATTTTCCACATGAGGTCAAGGATAGAGTTTGGGCAGAGATATGGGTAAAAAAATATGTTCTATTTAATTCCATGAATTATTTTTTATTTATATGAATTAATATTTTGATGTCAGCTTCGATTTAATTTTCCCAATGGTGAGGGTACACGACCAGAACGTCTAAAGAATTTAGGCGAGGTTTGGAGAGCCTACAAGTATGAGTTGTATATTGGATGGGTTGCTAGAGTTGGAACTGAGTTAGAGGCGGTACCAGTGGTGGATGATTGTCCTATAGAGTAGTATCATCAGATGATTACTCATTGGATGAGTACCCAGTTTAAGGTATTAATTACATTTGAGGTATTTAAATAATAACTTTCATGTTTTTCATTAATAATATCTATTGAATTTTCGAATTTTATTTAGGAATCATCTGAAAAAAATAAAAAGAACATTGATGCAAAAAAATACCTCCACACACTGGGACGCACTACGATGCCTGATCATGAGAGGAAGCAGGTATGACAATTGTTTATAAGTTTTCTTTATGACTTACACTTTCTTTTTTTTCCTCAATTATTTAATAGTTTGCTAAATTTTTCATATAACTTTAGTTTTCAATGTCATTGTAGAGGCAAATACAAAAATATTGAAGGACGTGTGCCTCGAGCAAAACGGTTTTGCTCGAGTAGACGGAAAAAGGATGTAAGTGTCGTCAACGAAGCGACTCAATAGCAGATTGTAAGTTTTAAACTGTTGAATTTATATTTTAATATCTATTTTGTAACTTAATTATATATTTATATTTGTTACAGTCTGCTTTAGAGGCCCTCGATGCCCAAGAACCAGACAATTTTGGGCCAACAGATCACTTACATCTGGTGTTGGGAGAGGATCATCCTGGCAGAGTACGCTGCTGACCTAGGATAGCCCTGACGAGGTATTGGCCCTCCTTAGGTACGAGCTGTAGTTCCACCGAGCTGCAGAAAGTTAGGGCACAGGCTGAACAGGCAGAGAAAAGGTCCACAGAGACGGCAGAACAATCTGCTAGGGCAAAAGGTGCGTTTATGAAATTTATTGAAGTTCTACGTCCAACACTTCCAGCAGAGGCCAACCCAGCTTTTGATGAATATATGTTTTCGATACATTCTATATATGGTGCACCAGGTGGCAGTTATAGTGGTGGTTAGGACGATGTCCAGCTTGATGATGATGATGTCGAGGAGTCTGATGCGGAAGAGGAGAGAGAGGAGGAGGGCGAGGCGGGTGGCGAGGGCGAGGAGGAGGGCGCTGAGGAGGGCGAGGACGAGGGTGATGATGATGGTGATGATGGTGATGGTGATGTGGGAAAAATTGATCCATTACATTTTTGACTAATATTACTGAGATTTTATATTTAATCTATTCTAGTTGTTGGTTTTATCTAGACTCGTAGTATAGTATTGGAGTTGAGTTATTTTTATATATTATCTGTTTTTATGGATGTTGTTGTCTTTTAGTGGTTATGTGTTTGGGAACCCCCCTCCTTCCTGAACCCTGGAAAACCCCCGACTATCCTCCTTGGACCCCGGACAGCCCCCCGGACAGCCCCCCCCCCCCCCCCACCATCCTCCTTGGTCCCCGGACAACCCCCCAGACAACCCCCCAGACAACCCCTGGACAACCCCCCGAACAGCCCCGCGAACAGCACCCCCCCCCACCCTCCTCCCTGGACCCCGGACAGCCCCCAGACAGCCCCCCGAACATCCCCCCCCCCCCACCCTCATCCTTGGACCCCGGACAACCCCCACGAACACCCCCCGGATAGCCCCCCACACAGCCCCCCCACCACCCTCCTTGGTCCCCGGACAGCCCCCCGGACACCCACCGAACAGCTCCCCGGATAGCCCCCCCGGACATCCCCCCCACCCTCCTTGATTTCATTTACAACTATAAAATCTATAATATATATTTTATTTATTTTCATAATGATAATCAATGTAAATCACATTTATACATCTAATCAATATCATAGATTCTTGGTATGCTATAAAAGGGTTGTATTCATTGGGCATGACATTGTTAGCTCTTAAATGTTTCATAGCATGATAAACTAAAATCTATTCCATACTAAGAATGATATAAAAATATTCTATATGAATGTCCACAATATTTGAAGTAAATACCATTCCACTAATAGACACGTGAGGATTCTCATAAATCATGTTTACCTTAATACTTCTAGAAGGATTTTTAGTAAAAGTTTTATCTTCTATTAATTTTCTGATAATATAATTTTAAATGTAAATTTTTCATAAATAAATTAATTTAAAGACCCATAGTCAAATAGTGTATTTGAATAATGTGAATAAACAACTAACATACCACTCTAACTGTGTCTCTTTTGTTTAAAATGGACAGGATTACAAGTGAAAAGAACAACTGACATGAGAAAAACCGACCAAACGCATTCGAAATGTGTTTATGCTTTAGTTCAACGATCCATGGGTCATATGTGACGTGTACGAGTCAACCCGGGCTCAATCCGAGGCACGGTGTGGCCGAGATCAGTCTAAGTGGCTCCCCTTTGTTTAAAATGGACAGCATTTTAAGTACATACGGAAAACCGACCAAACGCATTCGGTTTCCGTTGAAACATTAAAAGAACGATCCATGGGTCATATGTGACATGTATGAATCAACCCTGCCTCAATCGGAGATGCAGTGTGGCCGGCACCACTCAAAGTGTCTGTCTTTTGTTTCAAAAGGACATCATTTTAAGTGAAAAATATCAACTGGCATACGGAAAACAGACAAAATGCATTCAGATTGTGTCGATACTTTAGCACAATGATCCATGGATCATATATAATGTGTACGAGTCAACCATGTCTCAATCAGAGGTGCGGTGTGGCCGACACCATTCACAGTGTCTCTCTTTTGTTTAAAATGGACAGGATTATAAGTGAAAAGAACAACTGACATATGAAAAACCAACCAAACACATTTGTATTCTGTTGATAATTTATCACAACGATCCATGGGTCATATGTGACGTGTATGAGCCAACCTGGGCTCAATATGAGGCACGGTGTGGCCGGGATCAGTCTAAGTGCCTCCCCTTTGTTTAAAATGGACAACATTTTAAGTACATACGGAAAACTGACCAAACGCATTCGGTTTCCATTGAAACATTAGGAGAACTATCCATGGGTCATATGTGACGTGTATGAATCAACCCCGCCTCAATCGGATACGCGGTGTGGTCGGCACCACTCAAAGTGTCTGTCTTTTGTTACAGAATGACATCATTT
Organism: Viscum album; assembly: GCA_963277665.1. Taxonomy (NCBI): domain Eukaryota; kingdom Viridiplantae; phylum Streptophyta; class Magnoliopsida; order Santalales; family Viscaceae; genus Viscum; species Viscum album. The sequence continues at coordinate 212,696,793 of OY728146.1, read as the reverse complement.
TAAGTGAAAAACATCAACTGGCATACGTAAAACTGACCAAACGCATTCGGATTGTGTCGATACTTTAGAACAATTATCCATGGGTCATATATGATGTGTACGAGTCAACCTCACTTCAATCCGAGGTGCGGTGTGGCCGACACCATTCACAGTGTCTCTCTTTTGTTTAAAATGGACATGATTATAAGTGAAAAGAACAACTGACATACAAAAAACTGACCAAACACATTCAGATTCTGTTGATAATTTATCACAACAATCCATGAGTCATATGTGATGTGTAAGAGCCAACCCGGGCTCAATCCGAGGGACGGTGTGGCCGGGATCAGTTTAAGTGGCTCCCCTTTGTTTAAAATGGACAACATTTTAAGTACATACGGAAAACTGATCAAACGCATTCAGTTTCCATTGAAACATTAGGATAATGATCCATCGGTCATATGTGACGTGTATGAATCAACCCCGCCTCAATTGGAGACACGGTGTGGCCTTCACCACTCAAAGTGTATGTCTTTTGTTTCAAAAGGACATCATTTTAAGTGAAAAACATCAACTAGCATACGGAAAACTGACCAAACGCATTCGGATTGTGTCGATACTTTAGAAAAATGATTCGTGGGTCATATATGACATGTATGAGTCAACACCACCTCAATATGAGGTGCGGTGTGGCCTAAAACATTCACAGTGTCTCTCTTTTGTTTAAAATTGACAGGATTATAAGTGAAAAGAACAACTGACATACGAAAAACTGACCAAACGCATTCGGATTCTGTTGATAATTTATCACAACTGTCTATGGATCATATGTGATGTGTACGAGTAAACCCTGCCTTAATCTGAGGCACGGTGTGGCTAGGATCACTCTAAGTGTCTCTATTTTGTTTAAACTGGACAACATTTTAAGTACATTTGGAAAATTGACCAAACGGATTCTGATTGTGTTGATACTTTAGCACAACGATCCATGGGACATATGTGATGTGTATGAATCAACCCCACCTCAATCGGAGACACGGTGTGGCCGGAACCACTCAAAGTGTCTGTCTTTTGTTTCAAAAGGACATCATTTTAAGTGAAAAACATCAACTGGCATACGAAAAACCGACCAAATGCATTCGGATTGTGTCGATACTTTAGAACAACGATCCATGGGTTATATGTGACGTGTACGAGTCAACCCTGCTTCAATACGAGGTGCGGTGTGGTCGACACCATTCACATTGTCTCTCTTTTGTTTAAAATGGACAGGATTATAAGTGAAAAGAACAACTGACATACGAAAAACTGACCAAATGCATTCGGATTATGTTGATTCTTTATCACAACTATCCATGGGTCATATGTGATGTGTACGAGTCAACCCCACCTTAATCCAAGGCACAGTGTGGTCGGGATGACTCTTAGAGGATATCTTTTGTTTAAAATGGACAACATTTTAAGTACATATGGAAAACTGACCAAACGCATTTAGATTGTGTTGATACTTTATCCCAATGATCCATGGGTCATATGTGACGTGTACGATTCAACCCCGCCTCAATACGAGATACGGTGTAGCCGACACCACTCTAACTATGTCTCTTTTGTTTAAAATGGACAGGATTATAAGTGAAAAGAACAACTGGCATATGGAAAACTGACCAAACACATTCGAAATGTGTTGATGCTTTAGTACAATGATCCATGGGTCATATGTGATGTGTACGAGTCAACCCCGCCTTAATCCGAGGCACGTTTTGGCCGGGATCACTCTAAGTGGCTCCCTTTTGTTTAAAATGGATAACATTTTAAGTACATACGGAAAACCGACCAAACGCATTCGGTTTCCATTGAAACTTTAGGAGAACAATCCATGGGTAATATATGACATGTATGAATCAAACCCACCTCAATTGGAGATACGGTGTGGCCGACACCACTCAAAGTGTCTGTCTTTTGTTTCAAAAGGACGCCATTTTAAGTGAAAAACATCAACTGGCATACGGAAAACTGACCAAATGCATTCGGATTGTGTTGATACTTTATAACAACGATTCATGGGTCATATGTGATGTGTACGAGTCAACCCCGCCTCAATCTGAGGCGCGGTGTGGCCGAAACCATTCAGAGTGTCTCTCTTTTGTTTAAAATGGACAGGATTATAAGTGAAAAGAACAACTGACATACGGAAAACCGACCAAACGCATTCGAAATGTGTTGATTCTTTAGGAAAATGATACATGGATCATATGTGACCTGTACGATCCAACTTGGGCTCCATCCGAGTCACGGTGTGGTCGGGATCACTCTAATTAGCTCTCTTTTGTTTAAAATGGACAACATTTTAAGTACATACGGAAAACCGACCAAACGCATTCGGTTTCCGTTGAAACTTTAGGAGAACGATACATGGGTCATATGTGACGTGTATGAATCAACCCCGCCTCAATCTAAGATGCGGTGTGGCCATCCCCACTCAAAGTGTCTGTCTTTTGTTTCAAAAGGACGTCATTTTAAGTGAAAAACATCAACTGGCATACGGAAAACCGACCAAACGCATTTGGATTGTGTCGATACTTTAGAAAAACGATACATGGGTAATATGTGACGTGTACGAGTCAACCCCGCCTCAATCCGAGGTGCAGTGTGGCCGACACCATTCATAGTGTCTCTCTTTTGTTTAAAATGGACAGGATTATAAGTGAAAAGAACAAATGACATACGGAAAACCAACCAAACGCATTCGAAATGTGTTGATGCTTTAGTAAAACGATCCATGGGTCATATGTGACCTGTACAAGCCAACCCGGGCTCAATATGATTCGCGGTGTGGCCGAGATCACTCTAAGTGGCTCTCTTTTGTTTAAAATGGACAACATTTTAAGTACATACGGAAAACTGACCAAATGAATTCAGTTTCCGTTGAAACTTTAGGAGAAAGATCCATGGGTCATATGTGACGTATAAGAATCAACCCCGCCTCAATCTGAGATGTGGTGTGGTCAACACCACTCAAAGTGTCTGTCTTTTGTTTTAAAAGGACGTCATTTTAAGTGAAAAACATCAACTGGCATACGTAAAACTGATCAAATGCTTTCAGAATATGTGGATACTTTAGAACAATGATCCATGAGTCATATATGACATGTATGAGTCAACCCCGCCTCAATCCGAGGCGCGGTGTGGCGGGATCACTCCTTGTGTATGTATTTTGTTTAAAATGGACAGGATTATAAGTGAAAAGAACAACTGACATATGGAAAACCGACCAAACGCATTCGAAATGTGTTGATGCTTTAGGAAAATGATCCATGGGTCATATGTGACGTGTATGAGTCAACCCCTACTTAATCTAAGGCACAGTGTGGCCAGAATCACTCTAAGTGGCTCTCTTTTGTTTAAAATGGACAACATTTTAAATACATAGGGAAAACTGACCAAAAAGATTCTGATTGTGTTGATACTTTAGAACAACGATCCATGGGTCATATGTGATGTGTACGAGTCAACCCCACCTCAATATGAGGTGCGGTGTGGCCGACACCATTCATAGTGTCTCTCTTTTGTTTAAATTGGACAGGATTATAAGTGAAAAGATCAACTGGCATACGAAAAACCGACCAAACGCATTCTAAATGTGTTGATGTTTTAGGAAAATGATCCATGGGTCATATGTGACGTGTATGAGTCAACCCTGCCTCAATCCAAAGGGCGGTGTGGCCGACACCATTCACAGTGTCTCTCTTTTGTTTAAAATGGACAGGATTATAAGTGAAAAGAACAACTAACATGTGAAAAACCGACCAAACGCATTCGAAATGTGTTGATGCTTTAGGTCAATGATCCATGGGTCATATGTGACGTGTACGAGTCAAACCGAGATCAATTCAAGGCATGGTGTGGCCTGGATCACTCTAAGTGGCTCCCTTTTGTTTAAAATGGACAACATTATAAGTACATACGGAAAACCGGCCAAACGCATTTGGTTTCCATTGAAACTTTAGGATAATGATCCATGGGTCATATGTGATGTGTAAAAATCAACCCCGACTCAATCTGAGACGCGGTGTGGATGGCACCACTCAAAGTGTTTGTCTTTTGTTTCAAAAGGACATCATTTTAAGTGAAAAACATCAACTGGCATACATAAAATCAACCAAACGCATTCGGATTGTGTCGATAATTTTGAACAACTATCCATGAGTCATATGTGACGTGTACGAGTCAACCCTGCCTCAATACAAGGCACGGTGTGGCCGACACCACTCAAACTATGTCTCTTTTGTTTAAAATGGACAGGATTATAAGTGAAAAGAACAATTGGCATACGGAAAACCGACCAAATGCATTCGGAATCTGTTGATAAATTATCACAACAATACATGAGTCATATGTGACCTGTACAAGCCAACCCGGGCTCAATACGAGTCATAGTGTGGCCGGGATCAGTCTAAGTTTCTCTCTTTTGTTTAAAATGGACAACATATTAAGTACATACGGAAAACCGACCAAACGCATTCAGTTTCCATTGAAACTTTAGGAGAATGATCCATGTGTCATATGTGACATGTATGAATCAACCTCGCTTCAATATGAGATGCGGTGTGGATGGAACCACTCAAAGTGTCTATCTTTTGTTTCAAAAGGACATTATTTTAAGTGAAAAACATAAACTGGCATACGGAAAACCGAGCAAACGCTTTCGGAATATGTTGATACTTTAGGAAAATGATCGATGGGTCATTTGTGACGTGTACGAGTTAACATCACCTCAATCTGAGGCATGGTGTGGTCGGTAACACTCCAGGTGTATGTATTTTGTTTAAAATGGACATCATTTCAAGTAAAAATATATGGTATACAAAAAACCGATCAAATTATGAATTGAATTCTGGATTCCACATATAATTGTCATCTAAATTTTAAATTGAATTATAAATTAATTATGTATGTTTATAATTATTTTATGAATTCTAATTTAATTATGGATGTGTATAGTTCCAGGATGCATTATATATTAAATGTGTATGAATTTGTTCTCTATATGTATGTGTTAGTTGGTTATTGCAGGTACAATAATTGTATATGTATGTATTAGTTTATTGCAGGTATAATAATTGGATTGAAAATGGGAGGGAATGCACAAAATGAGGCCTGCTGTGAAAATTGAAGACCTGCTGTGCAAATTACAGGCTGCTGTGCAATTTGCACAGCATAGGCTATGCCAACAGTTTCAAACTGTTGGCATAGCATCTCTGTTTCTTTTTTTACCAACGGTTCATTGAACTGTTGGTAAAAATCATTTTCCAACAGTTCAGAAACCGTTGGGAAAGAGGAGAATCCTTGGGATTTCCCAACGGTTCAAGCCAAACCGTTGGGAAAAACTATCCCAACAGTTTGGCACAATCGTTGGGATAGGTTAGGCTTTCCCCACCCTATCTCAATGGTTCACAGTAAACCATTGGGAAAACCTTTCCCAACGGCTTACTTCCCTACGGTTTGGAGAACCATTGGTATAAAATATACCAATGGTTCTGCAGCCTTTCCCAATGGTTCATAACTATTCGGAAAGACTGTATTTCCAGTAGTGAAAACACTTACAAGATTACAAATGAAAACGAATAGAAAAAAACATGAAAACAAAAAGAGGAGGAAGGGTATCTCAAGTGAAAAAATTGATTTTGTAAGGTCCTAACAAGAATTTGGAAAGGATTTGGTCGTGAAAATGTATCCTTATCTATTCTGAAATTCCAACCCCTTTCAAGGAGAAGTGGGGGATGTATTTATAGCCCAAGGTGGTGGATTGTCTGCATTCAAAATCTTCCCCTCCGCTTGGATCTCCAATTTGGCCATCTAGATAGCTAAATATAGAGATATATTCTTTTTCATAGCTGGAGATATTAATTATTACTATCATCCCTCTAAATTTTACAGCTCATGGAATTTTGGAGCCAAATTTATGGCTATTTTACTAAATAATGTGATGTTGTCCATTTTTATCCATACCTTTTCGAAGAAAAAAATATGAATGGATTTTTGGACATGAATATACCCTAAAATCCTAACCATTTCTTATAAAAATACATCCAAATATATATTTTCTTTCACACTAAAAAATATCAACTCAAATTTATGTCTATATCAAGAGAAAATTCATGTATTGTGTGCTACTTTTAAATCCCGGATAGAATGGTGGGATGGATTTTCATGGATCAATTGGGACCCTTATTGGTTCATTTGGGACTTGAAAATTTTATCCATGATTTATTTGGATATTCCAGAATATATTTAGAAGTTTTATCAAATTTAGAATTATGTATTGATCCCACAAACTCAATCATCATGGATGGTCCAGTTTTCTCAACAGATTTATTAGGTCTTCTTGTGGGGCCCATATGGCCCTTCAATTGGAAAAATTGGCCAAAGATACCTTCTAATGATATGTTGTAATTTTCATTGGTAATACTACAAAAGAACAATCACATAATTTCAATTATTATGTTGAAATATATGATTAAAAAATTAAACTACAGTTTAATTAAATGAACTCGAACAATTCTCTTCTTATGTGTTAATGATCAAAACATGGACATTGATTGGAGATTAATCATTTTTAAGTGAAAATTATATATTGGGAGTAATTTAAAATCATTAATTAATATTTAATATCAAATCCCCCACATTTAGTCTTATGCATGTCCACATGTATAACAAATATAAAAACATAACTAAATCATTTTCACTCACTAAAAAATATTAAAAAACACCAATCAGGGGGTCTAGACTAGTTCACTCATCCATAAATAATTTCACCAAAAAAATTTACATAGATAATGGTCCAAAAAAAATTCTTTTTTCATGTTCAAAATTAGAAATGGAAAATGTAGGCTTTCATAACTTACTCCTCTCAAGATGATAAAAATTTATTTCTAGAGGTTCACTCATTCACCAACCAAAAGTGAAAATCATATAGTTTGAAAGAGATATTAGGTTCCATTACCTATCCTAATGTTCACAAGAATCAAGAGTTATTTTTTATGGGTTTTTCAGTGGCTATGGGATGGTAGGAATATAATGGCCAAAAGATAGAAAAAGATGGATAAAACACCAATATGGAAAAAGCAATGCACAATTTTTGAAATAAGACATGGAAGGTTATTAAAACACATGTTTACAAGGATATGATGTTTCAAGAATGAAAATATAGAGAAAGGAAAAGATGGAATTTTTAAAAAATAGAAAACTTTTCCCAATGATGCAAGAAAAGATGATGCAAGTGTTTTTTATTCTTTTTTCTTTTTTTTTTGAAACTTGAACTTGAAATAGATCTCACAATCATCTCCCAAAAAATGTTTTTTCTCCTCACGACACAATTTTAATAGTTATAATAAGATCAAAGGTTAAGTAATAGTGATTTTTGACCCGCCCAAAACCCAACTCATTCCTTTTTTCATTTTTATTTTTATTTTTATTATTTTTTTAACTCTTTTTATTTTTTTAACACTTTTCAATAACATGTATAAAATTACATAAATGTTAATATATTAAAAAAATAACTAAATCACAACCTCTCCCCCACACTTAAATAGATGCTTTCCCTCTAGAATATGATGACATGTTGAAAACAAGGAAATGATACCCAAAATGAAATCCATTCATACAAACTTAGATTTCAATAAAGTATGCAATGAAAATCCATGTAAATTTTGGGTGGGATAAGGTATTGGGATTGTTATGTGGCTATCAAAAAAAATATTAATAAGATTGAAGTGTATTTCAAAAGGAGGATTAGTGTAAGGGTAATGGGAGGCTATTTGGATATTGTGATTCTCATGTGGTTGAAAAAATGCCTCTATCATATTAAAGTACAATAAAGTAGGAAATTCATATCGAATTTCCACAAACTCAAGACTCACAATTAGGGGTGAAAAACAAACATTTTTAATAGATTTAAATAGGAGGCCTTGGCATGAAAGATGATGTTATTCCTCGTGGTTGGGGAAGAATCATTTTCTAAATAAAAAATTAAGCATTCAAAATTTATTATTCTTTACCCAAAATTATTTATCCAAATTTTAGTTGAAAATACAAAAATTTTGAGATGAAAACAAGTCATTTGACTCCCAAAAAAGGCTGGAAAAAATTCAAAATGTAATGGTGAGTAATTATGAATATTTTTGTTTTTTTTCAGTTTTTAGTTTTTTTTAGTTTTTTTTAGTATTTTTAAAATACACACCCACAAAAAAGAGAAATATGAAGAAAAAAAATAATGAAGAAAGTGGTAAAAAATGATAATGAGAGATGAAAAAGAAAAAAGAGAGAGATAGAAAGAACGGGGAGATAGAGAGAGTTAAATGGAAAGAGGTTACCCCTAGTTTATATTTGGTGTGTCTCCATCTCTATCCAATGGTGGGTCTTCCATAGTGGTTGGGGATTCGATGGAAGTCTATGTGGTTCCTGAGATATGTTTCCTCTCATGGTGATGCTTTAACTGGTGTCCATTAACTGTGAATGTCCTTTTGGAAGAGGGGTCTTGGAATTTCACTACACCAAATAGGTAAATATTAGTAATAATAAAAGGACCTTCCCAAGGAGAATTAAGCTTACCCAAGTGAAGCTAAAATTGAGAATTAAAGAGAATTGTATTTTTACCTTCATGAAATACCATTTGTATGATGTGTTTATCCTGGAGTTCCTTAGCCTTTTCTTTTTAGAGATTGTAATTCTTATAAGAATATAATTGAATCTCCCCTAGTTCATTTAACTACAACAATCTTTCTTCACCATATTTTTAACAATCAAAATTATAAGTTTTGATAGCCCAAAATGACTTATGTTGGATTTAAACTCATAAATGACATGCTTTATCAAAAATAGTCCTAAATGAAGACATCCTAATGGGTGTTTTATAGGCAATTCGATAAGCCCAAAGTTCGTCACCAAGTCTTCCAGACCAGTATTTTCTTATGATGTTAACAATTCTCTCAAGAACTCTTTTCACTTCTCTAATATAAAGTCCAGCCATTCCATTTGTTTGGAGGTGATATACAGTTGAATTTTTATATACAACCCCATTATTTTTCAAAATATATTTCATGGTACAATTACATAAATGAGTTCCTAAGTCACTTATCAAGGCATGTGGTGTTCTAAACCAGTGGAAGATGTTGGTTTTTAGGAACTCACTAATAGTATGTGAATCATCCGTTCTAGTGGGTTTGGCCTCAACCCACCTAGAAACAAAATTTACCGCAAGAAGAATATATGAGAATCCATTGGAATGGGGAAATGGTCCCATGAAATCAATGCACCAAACATCAAATATATCACAAAATATTAAAGGATTTTGAGTAATTTCATTTCTTTTAGAAATTATGAATTTTTGTTCGCAAGTTGGACATGATTTACAAAACTCGTGTGAGTCCTTGAAGAATGAAGGTTAGAAGAATCTTGAGTCAAGGAATTTTTGGGAGGTTCTTTGTGGTCCAAAGTGGCTACCACCAGGAATTGAGTGAAAAAATTACAATATGGAGGAATTTTCATCTTTATAAATACATCTCCAAATTACCATGTCATGCCTAAATCACTTTATAGCCTCAGTTTTTTTTCTTTTGAAAAAAAAAATCAGGAAAAACACCAGCAACTAAGTAGTTTACAATTGGGTCATACCATGGTAACTTTGGAGTGATAGATAAGAGGTGGTCAGTTAGAAATTTGGGATCCATTATTTCATAATGAGAAGAATTAGAAATTCTACTCAGGTGATCAGCCCCAGGATTTTATTTTTTAAGTATATCTTTAATCATAATTGCAAACTCTTGGAGTATTAAGATCCATCCTATTAGCCTCAGTTTGGAATCACTTTTCTTAAGTAAGAACTTCAAATATGAATGGTCTATAAAAATGATGATTTTGGCACCTAAGAGATAGGGCTGGAATTTATCTAAGGAAAAAACAATGATAAAAGTTCCTTTTCAGTCACAGTGTAGTGAGATTGAGTTTCATACAATTTTTTGAGTAATAATAGATGAAATGAGGAATAGTTTCTCTTATTTGACCAAGAATAGACCCAATATCCCTATCAAAAGAATCACACATAAATTCAAAGGATAAGGACCAATTTGGGGGTTGGATTATTGGGGAGGATATAATAATAGCTTTGAGATCAATGAAGGATCTCTGAAAGCCTCATAGAAATGGAATTTGATGTCATTTTAGAGTAGACAAGTGAGTCGGATGGAAATCATACTGATGTTATGGATGAATCACTGATAGAAACTGGCATGACCAAGGAATTAATAGATGTGTTGAACTATTGTGGGTTCAGGAAGTGATTGGATCACCTCAATTTTGGAAGGATCAACTTGAATACCCTCTTGTGAAATTATGTTCCCTAGAACAATCCCATTAGTAACCATAAAGTGAAATTTTTCAAAATTCAGAACGATGTTACATTTGAAACACTTTTTAAGGACTAGGGAGAGTGAATGCAATAAGGATTCAAATGACTCACCACAAATGGTAAATTATGAATACCTCCATGCAATTCTTAATTAATTCCAAAAAGATACTCATCGTACACCTCTGGAATGTTGCAGGAGCATTTTAAAGGCCAAAAGGCATTCTCCCATATGTATATATTCCAAAGGGGCAAGTAAATGTAGTATTTTCTTGGTCCTGAGGTGAGATTGGGATTTTTAAGTAGCTGGGGTATCCATCAAGGAAGAAATAATGTGATTTTCTAGCTAATCGTTCTAGAATTTGATTAAGGAAAGGAGGAGGGTAGTGATCTTTTCATGTTTTATCATTCAATTTCTGATAATCGATGCATACTCTCCATTTTTTTCACTTGAGTTGTGACCACATCCCCATATTCATTTGTGAAAATATTTATCCCACCCTTTTTAGGTACCACTTGAATTGGACAACCCACTCACTATCGAAAATTGGGTAGATAATACCAGCTTGGAGAAGCTTGGTAATCTCTTCCCTAACTACCTCAAGTATGAGTGGATTGAGTCTTTTTTGAGGTTTTCTGATTGGTTTGGATGATTATTCAGAATGGATGTGATGCATGAAAATGGTAGGTTTTATTATTAGTATGTAATATAGGGTCCAACCTAAGGTGTATTTGTTTTCCTCTACCACATAAACAAGTTTGGACTCCTCAATTTTAGTAAGTGTGGTAAAGACTATGAAAAGATAAGAGTGGTCATGGAAAAGGGATGAATATTTTTGGTGTGTAGGAAGAGGTTTTATATTAATCACATCTTTCATTTGTGGGATAAACAACTCAAGAATGGAGGAAGGGATTTTAGTTGTTTTTTTATTTATTTTCCTCAATACTTTCTAAGGTGGGACAGTAGAGATCGAAGTTGAGATGGGATTCAAGAGAGTTTTCAGGATCCTCTAGATTGATGGAGTCTATGAATGAAAGTTCAACATCAACATCCCCATTTATGATTTGGTTAATCATAGTGAAAATATTACAAGATTATCTCTCATTATAACATGATGAACATGATGAAATATGGGTGGATTGACTCTCAGAAGTGTCCTTGGAAGCATGGATTGAGAATGCAGAGTGATCCTCTGATGGGTATCGCATGAATTGAAAAATGTTGAACTTGACCAATTGGTCACCAGATTTTAGGGATAAGATTCCTGAATGGACATCAATCTTAGTTTTAACAGTCATGAGGAATAGTATTCCTAGAATTATGGGAGTTTGAGAAGATTTCATCTCACCTTCCATGTCAAGGACATAGAAATTAGCTCGGAAGATAAGATTATTAACTCAGAAAAGGACATCCTCAATTATTCTCTCAGGACTGGTTGTGATTTGATTGGCTAACTAGATGACAACACTTGTTTGGTGTAAGGGATCTAGAACAAGGTTTGAGAAGATGGATTTGGGAATAACATTTATCAAGGCTCCTAAATCAATGAGTGCATCATCAAAGTTGGAACTCCCTATTTTTCATGGAACTGTAAAGGTCCCTAGATCTTTTCACTTCATGGGTATGGAATTCTAGGTTAAAACACTCTTGATGGTACTAAGTTGTCTCTTATGCTTTCACAATTCCTTAAGAAACTTGGCATACTTAGGAATTTGTTTGATGGCATCTAAGAGGTTAATTTTGACTTCAACACGTGTAAACATGTCAAGAATTTCATGATCAGATTCAAAATACTTCCTTGGATTAGATACAGCTTGAGGAAAAGTAATTGGATTCCTTAGAGGAATGGAAGGAGGTGAGGGAGTGGATTCAAGTTCTTTTTCTAGATTTTTGTTCATTTCATTTTCAATATCAACATTTAAAGTTTTATTTGAGGATCCATCATGTGGTATGGAAAATTTTTTTCCTAATTTAAGTGCAATTTCACTTACATTACCCTTGGGGTTAGGCAATGATTGAGCTGGGATTTGAGAATAATTGGATGGTTAATGCTGGCTAAGGTGGTATGCAAGTTTACCAATTTGAGTTTCAATGTTTTTAAGTCTAGAATTGGTGAAGGAGGTAAGATATTCTATAGTGATTTCCCATTATTTCTTAGAAGAAGAGGCATGTCCCACATTGGGATTTCCTTGGTTTTGGTTTTTGGGAAATAGATTGTATTGGTTTGGGAATTGAGAAGGCTCACTAGGAGAGTGGAAACCATGAGGAGAAAGAGAATGATTTGTCCATTCAGGTTGAGGAAAAAAAGGATAATGTTGTTGGAAGTTACCACCACCTTGACCATATTGGAATTGGTTTGAATTTTGAGGAGGGAACTAAAGGGTATGATAAATAGGATTACCATACCTCAAGCTTGGGTTAAAGGTAGAAGACAAGGGCTCAAAGTGGGGTTGGTTAAAGTTTCTAATGAAATAACCTAATTTTTTAGGGTTGGTGTTCCTATAAGAATATGCTATATTGAGCTCCATTGGACTAGAAAAATCATATGTATAATATTGAATCTATGGAAATGTGTCATTTGGATGAGCTGGTAAGTTTTAGATTCCAGAATTTTTGATAGGTCCATAGAATAAAGATTATGGAGAAGATGAGGTTGGGGCCTTGGCAGCCGCAACTAGTTGACCCACAAGACCTTTATGTTTACTCATCCACTCAGTCATCTTGTTGGGCTCTATGGATTGATTCTATTTGAATTTTTTGACTTGATCATGTGCTTGAGTATGGAATTGTTGTGTGTTTGTATCCATGTTGCTTATGAGATTCATACAGCAGCATGAGTTCTTTCAACAAGAGCACTACCACTTCTTGTGTCAATGAGAGTTCACTTCATAGACAATAACCCCTCATATAAGTATTAGATCAAGAGTTGGTCAGAGATTTGGTGGTGTGGGAAGTTTGCCATAATCTTTTTTAATCTCTCCCAGTACTCATGGAGTGATTCATTGGAGAATTGATAGATACCATTTATTTCCTTTCGGATAAAAGCAGTTCAAGAAGCAGGAAATAATTTTTCTAAGAAGAGTTTATTCATACCATTCCATGTAGTTATAGAACTAGGAGGAAGGTAGTAGATTAATGACTTAGAAGATTTATCTAGGGATAAAGGGAATGCTCAAAGTTTGATTTGTTCTTCAGAAACCCCTTGAGGCTTTATGGTAGAGTACACCACTTGGAACTATTTGAGATGAAGATGTGGATCCTCACCTACTATCCCATAGAAATGAGGTATAAGATGAATAAAACCTGATTTGAGTTCGAAATCAGCCTCAATATTTGGATATTGAATATAAAGGGGTTGGTGATTCATATCAGGGGAAGTAAGTTCTTTAAGGGTCTGTTCCCTAGGATTTTCCATATCTAGTTCAATTGGATGGGAAATGAATGGGTCTTGGGTGATTTGATTATCCTTAATGTTCCTCCTAAGCCAACAAAGTGTTCACTCGATTTATGGGTCAAAAAAATCATATGGATTGTTTGGGAGGCTATAGGGCATTAAAAGATGTTTGGAAAAGAGGAGGAATATGGGTTTTTCTTTGTTTTTTTCTTTATATTTTTTTGGTTTATTTTTTTATTTTTTTTAATTTTTTTTAATTTTTTTTATTTTGTTTTAAAAAAATAAAAAATGACTAAATAATAATTACACTATCCCCAAAAATGGTTCCATTTTAAGTGTATACAATTGTTTCCTATCAATTTTTCAAGGGTTTGGTGCTCAGCTATTGTGTATAGTGGCACTCGGGCCGAATCCACAACAATGGTACTTTTTTTACTAGTCAATTATTTTTATTTTTATTGAATTTTGATTGGGGGGTTTTCAGATCTTGATTAAATTGATTTATGGATGATTTTTCATTTGAAAACTTGATAAATATTGGGGTTAGTTCATTATTGGGTATTTAAGCTTATTATATCCTTGAACTTTGCTTTATATTGCATTAAATTAACACCCACTTCACAAGAAGATTTTGATCAGAATTCCCATGTGTTAAGGCTTTAATCCAAGAATTAACTTAACTAGGGTTCTAATATCAATCAAATATTGTTTATGGTAGTGTAGTTATGGCTTCAATAATCCATTTAATCTATACATTAAACAAAACATGTCATTAATCCATGACATTTTAAGTTTAAGATACATAATTTTAAACTAAAGAATATTCATCGAGCAAAAACTTTCAATCACTTAACATCCCCAAATTATGATCACCCCAATGATAGATTTACTCATCCATTTGGGCGGTTAATAATCTATTTTTAATGTTTATTTTTATGGGTTAAAAATAGAATAAAAAGAACAGGACAAGAAAAGAGCAGTGCGTTGAACACACACATGAAATATGAAGAGAGGTAAAAACACACTTTTGATTGAATGAGAAAGTGAAAGAAAACAATGGTTTTCAACTTGATTTAAACTATTTTAAGAACATTAATATTAAACTAAAAAAGGTATATTATAATAATTTATTGTGAAGAAACTTTCATTAATATTGAAACAAAATTACAACAAAACACTTACAAGATTACAAATAAAAACGAATAGAAAAGAACATGAAAACAACGAGATGAGGAAGGGTATATCAAGTGAAAACTTTAGTTCGGAAGGTCCTCACAGGAATTTTTAAATAATTTGTACATGCCAATGTATCCTTATCTATTCTTAAATTTCAACCTTTTTCAAAGAGAATAGAGGAATTATATTTATATCCCAAGGGGTGGACTGTTTGCATTCCAAATATTCCCCTCCACTTGGATCACAAATTAGGACATCCATACAACTTAATATCGAGATATATTCTTCTTTATAGTTTTATATATTGATTTTTACTATCAACCCTCCAAATATGGAGGCCAATGGACTTTTGGATCAAAAGTTATGGATTTTTAACTAAACAATGTTTTTTTCTATTTTTATCTGAACTTTTTCAAAGGCCACAATGGGAATGGATTTTTGGATAGGAAGATGACCTCAAAACCAAAAAAAATCTTATAGAAATTATTCCACCTATAAATTTTATTTCACACTGAAAAATAACAGCTCAATTTGATGTCTATATCATGAGAAAAGTCAATTATTGTGTGGTGCTTTTAAATCTTGGACAAAATGTTGGGTTGGAAATTCATGGATCAATTGGGACCCTTATTGGTTCATTTGGGACTTGAAATTTTTATCCATGATTTATTTAGATATTAAAAAATATATTCAGGAGTTTTATAAAATTTGGGCTTGTGTATTAAGCCTAGAAATTCAATCGTCATGGATGGTCCAGTTTTCTCAATATATTTGTTGGGTATTCTTATGGGGTCCATATGGCCCTTCAATTGGCTGAATTAGCCAAAGATATCTTCTAATGATATTTTTGAATTTTCATCAGGAACACTAGAAAAAAAATAACATAATTTGTATTAATATGTTGAAATATATGATCAAAAAATTAAACTTCATTTTAGTTAAATGAACTCAAACAATGCTCTTTTTATGTGTTTATGGTCAAAACATGAACATTGATTGGAAATTAATCATTTTTAAGTGAAAATTATATGTTGGGGGTAATGTAAAATCATGAATTAATATGTAATATAAAATTATTATTATATATATATTTTTATAGATTCTGATTTGTTATATATTTTACACATGTGATGTGACATGAACACATGGGAAATGTACATGGTTTATAGATGCAGAATGAAATATCACATATGAAAGAACTTGAAATTATGATATAACCATAACATGTATGGAATCAATTTATTTCATTCCTTCATAACTTTATATTAAATCACAACCCAACACATCTTACATTTCCACCAACAGAGTACGACTATGTCGACACAAGATATGTCATTGCTCCAAAAGTGTTGGCATGATTAGCTGCTATAGAAGAAAAACTTAATTAATAGTTAGAGTTGTTAGAAAATTTTATGGGAAGGAATAAAATATAAGAAACGTCACAAGAAAACCCACTATGTGAAGATCCCCCACCCCCACCAAGCAGACACTAATACCTTTCATGTACTGATATTCTACAGGGTGAAAAAGATTATGATTTATATCTATCAACACCCACCCATCACATTATTGCGACTAGTACCGTGTACAATATCCAAGGATATATTCTACACAAAAAAAAAATTCCAATATTTTATGTGAGATTTGGGATTAACTTAGTACAAGAGTTGAGCACTGAGCTACCTGTTCCATTTTATGATGTGGATATTCATATGGTCAAGCAAACTATTGGAACTTTCATAGAATGGTTGTTAGATCTTGTAAAAAACATTTCGACATGGAGGTATTCATTTCCAATTTATTTTTCATGCAAAACATTTAACAATGAATGAAAAAATTTCTGAACTAATGAATGTTATTATAGACGGACAAAGGGAAGGGGGTTAAATGGAAGGTTGAATCAAAATGAACTAAAGGATAAACCAACCAATCAAAAATATCTTCAAAATTTACTTTTACCCTGCCCGTTCAACTTCTACATTTACTAACATTAAAGGTTCATACAGATACAATATTAGAAAGTGGTGATACGACCACATTTGATTTTGAATAATAGATGTATGGATAGGCCATTACAGTCTATATTAGTCTTAAGAATTTAAATGAAATCCGCATGCATAAATGGCTAGGATTATCAGTTGCAAATGTATACATGAGTTTTGTTTTCATGATTTGTTTGTCCAGTAGCTGATCTACTATGTTAATTATGACTAAATACTATTCATAATATTTACAAGAGTATATATCAATACTATTTAAACGTAAAACCTTATGGACATAAATTTGGATTCATTAGTCCCCACATCACTTCTACACAACTATTCTCATTAGAACCAAATAAATATGAAGAAATAGTGGAAAAATTGGCCATAATGTTTGAAAAAAAACTTAAAAACAATAGACTCTTCTTAATACCCATGATGTAGGGGTAAAAATCTACAATTTAATCATGTTAAAAATATTTTCATTCATTTCATTACTTATTCCTTTTTATTTTTTTAGGCAGCATTATTTACTCATTATAGTCAATTTGGATACTCCAAAGATTTATTTTCTTGATTCAATGCATGGATACCCAAAAAACCGAACACACATGATGAAATTTATCAATTTGTAATACACTACATGCAACATTTTACAACTAAAATTCAAGTTATATATTTTATATTATGTTTTAATGAAAATTCTGTTATGATATAGTGGTATTTAAATATCATCAAAATCATGGCATGAGTACAGTCCATGAGAACAAGAAGCCCATCGAATACTACAAGCGGATAAGTATTAGGGTATATATAATAAGATTTTACTATCAAATCATATATATAAAAAATTAATTATTTTTATTAATGTTTCTACAGTGCCCAAAAAACAAATGTCAAAGATTGTAGTTATTATTTTTTAAAATTTATGAAATATATCTTATACCATAAATAAAATAACATCCCTAAAGAGGTATTTTCAAAGATAATTACAATTTCATTTAAAATATTTATTAATTATTTTTTTATTTATATTTTTTCAGTACTAGAAGAACTGTCGATAGTCCTCATATTCACAAGAGGAAATAGATTTGTTTAGAAATGAATGGGCAGCATACCTGATGTCGGAATGTATACAAACATCATGAAGAGGTGACTTTCTAATACTTATTTATTTGATTTTCTCTTCATTTTATCTAGTTTTTTAGTTAATTTACTTATCATTTTTATATGATACTTTAGTAAAATGATCTATAAGTCATTTTTAACATGTAGGAATCAGCCACACCTTAATATGATATACAGCGTGTCTGGTATGAATCAAAGTGTGTGTTTTTAGTTTAAAATTGACATTTTAGTTGAAAACATGTGTCACATACTCAAAACTGAGCAAATTCATTTTTATTTTTTTGATAATTTAGGAAAAAAATTCAAAATTCATTTGTGATGTGTAGAAATCATATGCACCTTAATTCAAAACACAGTGTTCCTAGTATGACTCAAAGTGACTATTTTCAGTTTAAAATTGAAAATTTAGTTAAAAATGTGTCACTCACTGAAAACTAAGAAAACACACTCTTATTATCTTGATACATTAGGAAAAAAATTAATAAGTAATTTGTGATGTATAGAAAGTAGTATCGCATCAAATCGATATATGTTGTGACTGGTATAACTCAAAGTGCGTGTATTAAATTTAAATTGACATTTTAGTAAAAAATACATGTGACATACTAAAAACCAAGAAAATGCATTCTGATTGTGTTAATACTTTATAAAAACGATCCTTAATTCATTTTTTGACATGTAGAAATCAACTTCACATCAAACCAAAGCATGCTGTGACCTGTATGACTCCAAGTGTGTGTTTCTAGTTTAAAATGACATTTTAGTAAAACCCACAATTGACATACTCAAAACTGATCAAACGCATTTATATTATTTTGATACTTTATAAAATTTATCCATAATTCATTTGTAATGTGTAAGAATCATCCTCACCTCAATAAGATACATGGTGATACTGATATGACTCCAAGTGTATCTTTTTATTTAAAATTGACATTTTAGTATAAAAGACAAGTGACATACTCAAAACTGATCAAACACATTCATATTGTTTTGATACTTTAGTAAAATGATCCATAAGTCATTTGTGGTATTTATGAATTATTTTAACCTTAATTTGATACATGTTTTTTACAGTGTGACTCAAAATGTCCATTATAAGTTTAAAATTGAAATTTTAGTTCAAAACATGTGCCACTCACTAAAAATGTGAAAACATGCTCTGATTATCATGATAATTTAGTACAATGATTCATAAGTCATTTTTGACATGTAAGAATTAATCTCACATCAAAATGACACATGATGTGAATGGTATGACTCAAAGTGCGTGTTTTCAGTTTAAAATGACATTTTAGCAAAACAAAGTGACATACTTAAAATTAAATAAACTCATTCAAATTATTTTGAGACTTTATAAAAATGAATCATACATCATTTTTGATATGTAGGAATCAACCTCATATCAATCCAATGCACAGTGTGACCAGTATGACTCCAAGTGTTTGTTTTTAGTTTAAAATGACATTTTAGTAAATACCACAAGTGACATACTCAAAATCGAGAAAACATGTAGTACCCTTGATTTGAGGTATATAACCCTTATTTATTCCTTTTTAGGTATGGAAAGTGGTCGGGTAATTTTTGGGAGAGTTTGTAATGGTTTTGGGAAGGTTTTGGAGATTTTCTAAGGGTGCGCGGTTTGAGAACGGTTAGGGGAAATAGTGCCACATTCCTAGGTAATTATGCACCATAAGGTAGCAGATAAGGGGGTGGCGCATGCTTAAGGTGCGCAATTTTCCAAACCATGTGGCTAGCCTAGGTAAACCATGTAGCATGGGATAGTGGGCTTTGGAATGATTGGTTCACAATTTTTCTAACCATGCAGACCAATCATGCAAGGTCCCCCTTGAGGCAGTAGTAGGTGCACGGTTAGCACACGGTTTGTCTAACCATGTGTCTAAACCATACGCAGCATAAAAAGTGGGTTTTTAAAAATAGTTCTTGGTCAGTATTTGCCCTAAACACCCCATTATTGCTACCATGAGGCCCTAACTCAATATTTCCTCTTCTCTAAGGTCAGGTACCCTCTCCCTTTCATTTTGGAAGCATTTCAAAGGGTTTTCTTGGTGGTTTTAAGGTGGATCTCCCTTGGTAAGTCTCTTATCTTGGTAGTTTTGTGGTTTCCCTTAGATCTACTTCTCTTTCTCTCTCAATTTATTAGATCTACTTCTGAGGTAGATAGATGAAAGGCTCTTTCGTGGGCGTCCTCAAATGATTAATGGTTTTTTGGGGTACTTGGGTGCAGCAGAGTGGCTGACCAAGGTCATCTCTCAAAGGAGGAAGTAAATTAAAACAGCTTCTTAAATAAATTATAAAAATAAAATAAAAGATAATAAAAACACTTCTTGAAAGGATTGGGGGTTTTTTATCGTTTATAAAACTAGAATAAGTTTTCTTGAAGAAAATTTCATTTTTTTTGTTTTTAATTTTGAAATGAAATTCGATTAAAAGACGCAACAAGAAGATGTTTTTTTTTAGAAAATATTTTAAAATTCATAATCGATCTAAATATAACTCTTCATTTACTTATTAATCATTATCATTTAAATTATTATCCACTTAATTATGATCCCCTAATTTGTTAACCCCTGAACCCTACCAGAATTAACTTTACCACAAATATGAAGAGAATTAAACCCTAGGCTATCTTCAAAACATGCAATCGCAGCACCCTGCTTTGATTGATGTTCTAAGGATAGATTATGGTCAGTGGTAAATTAAGGCACATGTCCATTCTAGAAAATGAGGATTAATTGATCTTAGGGATTATATTTTAACTCTACAAATTTATCTTGTGTGGTCTTATTTTACTGATTAAGTTTGCACTCTCACAATTTACACAATACTCGACCTCGCGTGTTTTGTGTTAATTGTTCAATTGCTTGATTAGTTTCTTATAATTTAAAATTTAAATTCATGGATCATATTAAGTGAATTATAGTATCTCAATTATTCAAAATAATTAAATGAATAGAGTAGAATATAGATCAATCACTAAGAAAACCTACTCTTCCATGGGCGGTGTGGTCATCGTGGATACATTTTGAATGAGCAAAGGATTGAAAGGGTAGAACTCAATCTAATCTCCAATCTTGAATTCCAGACCAAATAGGAATATTAATATAATAATAAAATTTAAAATAATATAATAAAAGAGAATAAATAAAAGAATAAAGAAGTTTATTATGAAAACACAAACATTACAACATAAGGAAGAAGAAGAGGGCTTCTACGAAGGGATCCTTGCTTCAAGAGCTAACCTTATTGAATTGCTTCGATAATTGGAGTAGAAACTATTCTCATATTCCCTAAACTTTCTAATTCACGTACCAACCCTTAAAAATGATAAAAATACATATTTATAGAGTGGAGGGGAGGCTAGGTTAAAAGTGGTTTCAAGTGTGAATGAGAAGATTCTGCCAAATATTTTAATCCCACTTGAACCGCCTTCTTGACCACCAAAAAGCGTTAATTATCTGTCCTTCCAGCATGATAATATTTGATAAATTAATTTTTAGATTCCCTCTCAAATTTTGGGCTCAATCCATGCACGTATGTAGAAGATATGGCCCAACCACTGAAGCGATGTCCAATCTCGCGTGTCCAGCCCACCATTGATTTAATGGCCTATTTACTCCATCAAAATGCACTCTTTAGCTCTAGTGTCCTGAATAAAGGTTGTATAAAATTAAATTATTAACACTTTTAAAAAATTTAAGTTCAAATAAGTCATATTAAAATATTTATGTGTGAAATACTACAGTGCATTTTAAAAGGGTAAAACTGGAATTTTCATCAAATTTTCAAATGAATGATCTAATCCCAAATATTTCATAAATGAACATATTTAACACAATTTGAGGGAATTATTTCATTTATTATCAATAAAATATTCAACAAAATAGTGCTTTATCAATATATCTAGGGTTTTTTTGCCAATAATGGTGAGATTTGGGCTTGTTGGTGTTAGGGAAAGGAATCTAAGGTGATTTTGTGGAAGATTCACCCAGTTTTTGTGTGTAGTTGTGTGGTGGGTCGTTTTTTCCAAACCCTAAGGTATGTGTATTTACTCTCGACTCCATTTTTTTAGAACTATAAGGCTTAATTTCAAATTAATTGATTTTTCTTGAAATTGATTGTGATTGTGATGTGCGAAGCTTGGTTGAAACCCATTTTTGATGATTTTTGGATTTTGGTGAAAATTAGTTATGCTTGAGAAATATGCTTTGTTTTTGGATTTTAAATTTTTGATTTTAAAATCGGTGTCTTGTTTGATTTATGTAAAATGGTTTGTGAAAAATGGTTTTTAATAAAAATATTATTTTTATTGAAGTGTGTTTTGGCATGGATAATGGATTAAGGGTGTTTTCAAATAATGGGTGATTTATTAAAGTAGTTTTGGCATGTTGTTGGAATTATTTATTGTCTTAAAGGGTTGTTTGGTTTGGAAATTGTTGGGTAGTATGTCTTGGCATGTGTTTGTTGATATGATTTTGGAAATTATAGATTTTCATGTTGTTGTGATTTTGGTAAATGTTGTTGTGGAATGGTTGTTGGCTTAAGTGATTAAGCATATGTTGGACGATATGGATAGTGGCATGAAGTACCACTATAAAAAGAGATGGATAGTGGCATTAAGTACCACTATAAAAAGGGTTGGAGAGTGGTGCAAAGTACCACTATAAAAGTGGATGGGTTTGGACATGAAGCTCCACCGTCAAGGGTACACCAAGATCGGGTGTGTGGAACTTGTGAATACGGTTGAAATGTGTTTGCAACCATGCAAGGTGAATTGAGTTATGCAAACATGAGTTGGTAAATTGGTTAATGATTTGTTTTGTTATTTTTCCTTGGAAATGTAATGATTTGGGAAGAATTTGTCTTGATGAGGGTGTGTTTGGCTTGATAAAAATTGTTGCATTGTTCATTGGTTTTATATAAATTGTTTTATATAAATCTGCTAATGGGTTCTATCCTAGTGTCATGTGTAGGGAACTCATTTGGGGAAAACCTATTGAGTATTATTACTCACCCCCTACTTTGTAACTTTGATGCTTTTTTAGATGTCGTATTTTGAGACACAAGTAAAGGTAAGGCATCTCATTTCTTAAGTGGTGCCTCATGATGCTTGGGTGGTTGTGGAGTTGGAGCATGGATCTATAGAGTTATATTATAACTTCCTTGGGGTTTTTTTAGTCTTTTGCTTTTTACTCTGATTATGGATTATTGTGGTTTGGTTATATTGGTTCTTTGGCAATATTGTATTGTAGTACATTTTTTACATGCATCATGTAGTAGTTTGGTAATGGCACATTTGGCACCTTGGGTATGTCTCTTAAGGCTAAGTAGCACCTCCACCTTGACTTAAGCCAATGAGGAGGGGAAGGATGTTATAATTGATATTAGAGGAGAGAGTGTCGATCCTTCCTGTGCAGATAATGTTGTTTAGTTATGGATAGGGTTGAGTTGATGTGGGACTTCTCAGTGCTTGAGATGACTGTTTATGATGTAAT
This sequence comes from Viscum album, assembly GCA_963277665.1. Lineage (NCBI taxonomy): Eukaryota > Viridiplantae > Streptophyta > Magnoliopsida > Santalales > Viscaceae > Viscum > Viscum album. The sequence continues at coordinate 212,673,215 of OY728146.1, read as the reverse complement.
CCTTGGTATGGATTGTTTGGTGATGTTTAAGGCTCACATTGAGTGTTATGAGCGAACAGTGAGTTTTACGATAGAGGATGGCATTGATCATATCTATATAGGAGAGAAGGATGTAAATATGGGTGCAACGAGCTTATTGGAACAAGTGGTGGGGATAATATTGTATTATTTGGATGCTTTTTCTTTAGAACTGATAAAGAGGTTGGTGGAATCAATTTTCCGGTAGTTGTGGATTGGTTTCTGGATTTCTTTCCCAAAAAAGTCTCATGGTTTCCACCTATGAGAGAAGTGTATTTTATGATTAATCTATTTCTAGGGACTATTATTATCTCACTTACATATTACTGGATGGATCCAACAGAATTGAGGTAATTGAAAGTGAAATAGAAGGAGCTATAAAATAAAGGGTTCATCTGGCCTAGCACATCCCCTTGGACAGCACTAGTCTTTTTTGTGGTGTATTATGATGTATCGAGATCAGTGTTGGGGTGTGTTCTCATGAAAGATAATAATGTGGTTGTGTATGGTTCATGACAGTTGAGGTTTCATGAGAAGAACTACCCAATACATGATTTGGAGTTGGTGATGGTTGTTTATGCATTAAAAACTTGGTGTCACTATATCTTTGGTGAGAAATTCATGGTTTTTACCAATCATAAGAACTTGAAGCATATTTTCTCATAGAGAGATTTTAATTTGAGGTAGAGGAGATGGATGAAGTATCTCCAGATGTTTGAATTTGACTTGATGTACACACTAGGTAAGGGAAATTCGGTGGAGGATGCATTAATCAGGAATTCATATGATCAAGTGGTGAAAGAAGCTTTATATCAATGGTAGTTGATGTTGGTCATAGCCAACATGCAGTTGGAATGTGAAGACCGGTGTGATTTAGTGGTTTTCTTTCTAGTTTCGTTGTTTCCTCACTTGGTTGGTAAAGTTAAAGAGGTACATATGTCTGATTCAGAGTGTGTGGCTATAAGGTCAGAAGTCAATGGTGGGGAGACCATTGAGGGATATAAATTGGATGAGAGTTTAGTTGTGTGATTTCATAATCCTATGGTTTTACTGGTGGATTATTAGAAGAAACTTATTAGTGCATATCAAAATTCTAGATGGGTGGTTCATTCTAAAATTTAGAAAATGTATAAGGAGTTGAAAGTGCAATTCTGGTGTTCGGGTATGAAAAAGAAAGTGGTTGAGTTTGTTTTGAGATTATTGACTTGTCAGCTGGTCAAGGAAGAGAATTAGTGGTCGACGGGTATACTGCAGTCTTTACTTATCCCAGTGTGGAAATGGAAACAGATAGCAATCAATTTTGTTACAAGACTCCCAAGAACGGTCAGGAGACATGATTCCATATGGGTAATTGTGGATCAGCTCAAAAATTCGGCTCATTTCATACCTTTTCATGAATCTCATATGGTGGAGGATCTATCCAAAATCTATATCTGTGAGGTGATAAAGAGGCATGGGGTTCCAATTTTGATTGAATCGAATAAAGATACAAGGTTCACATTGCGGTTCTCAAAATCCTTGCCACAAGCCCTTAGGACTCAGTTGATGATAAGCATGGCGTATCATCCTCATATGGATGGGCAATCTGGGAGGATGATGAAAACATTAGAAGATATGTTTCAGGCTTGTGTGATGGATTTTGGTGGATCATGGGAGGATAATTTTCCTTTAGTGTATGTCTACTACAATAGTAGTTATCAATCGTTGATACACATGGATCCATTCAAAGCATTGTATCGATGTCTGTGTCATTATCCACTATGTTGGGTGAAAACAAGTGAAACATTGATGGTTGGGCCGAGCCTTTTTCAAGAGACTTGGAGAAGATTAATCTAATTAGGAAGAGAATAGAGATGGCTCAAAGTCATCAGAAATCATATGAAGACCATCGTCGATGGTCGTTGTCATTCAAGGTGGGTGATCATGTGTTTTTTAGAATCTCTCCTAGGCTTGGGCATTGTCTTTTTGGAAATTAGAGAAAGTTATCTCCAAGATTTATTGGGCCTTTTGAGATACTTGAGTGGGTTGGAGAGGTGGAATATTGGTTGGATTTTTCACCACGGTTCAGTACGGTGAAAAATGTGTTTCATATTTCTTAGTTGAAGGAGTGCCAATCGGATCCCAACCATGTGATTCAATGGGATCATGTTGATCTAGAGTCGAATGCTTCATTGGTTCATGTGGAGGTGCAGTTTGTAGATTGGTAAGAGAAAGTCTTGCATGGAAGAAGCATCAGTCCAGTTTGGGTTTTGTGGAAATATGGTCAGATTCAGAGGGAGACTTGGGAATGGGAGAAAGAAATGGTCGATCAATGGCCCAAGCTTTTTATGGAAATTGTTGGTTTTCTACTTTCTGAGGATGGAAAGGACAATGGTGGGGAGAATGTAGTACCCTTGGTTTGAGGTATGTAACCCTTATTTATTCCTTTTTAAGTATGTAAAGTGGTTGGGTAATGTTTGGGAGAGTTTGGAATGGTTTTTGTAAGGTTTTAGAGCTTTTCTAAGGGTTCACAGTATGAGCACGGTTAGTGGAAATTATGCAACATCCCCAGGTAATTGTGCACTATGAGGTAGTGGCTAAGGGTTTGGTGCATGGTTTTCTAAACCATGAAATCATCCTAGGTAAACCATGTAGCATGGGATAGTGGGCTTTGGCATGGTTGGCATATGGTTTGTCTAACCATACGGGCCAACCATGTGAGGCCCCCCTTGAGGCAGTAGCAAGTGCACAGTTTTTCTAACAGTGCGGCTAAACCATGGACGACTTAAAATAGGTTTTTTAAAATGGTTCTTGGTCGGGATTTGCCTAAACACCCCATTATTACTCCCATGTGGCCCTAACTTGGGATTTTCTCTTCTCCAAGGTTATAGAACCTCTCCTACTCATTTTGGAAGTGTTTTGAAGGGTTTTCTTGGTGGTTTGAAGGAAAATCTCCCTTGGTAAGTCTTCTCTCTTTGTTATTTTGTGGTTTTCTTTAGATCGACTTCTCCCTATCTCCTGGTTTCTTAGATCTACTTCTGGGGTAGATAGATCTAGGATTTTTGTTTCCAATAATGGTGAGATTTGGGATTTTTGATATTAGGGAAAGGGATCTAAGGCGATTTTGTGAAAATTTCACCTGGTTTTGGTGTGCGGTTGTACGGTGGGTCATTTTCTCCCAACCCTAAAGTAGGTGGATTCACTCTCCACTCTATTTTTCTATAACTAAAAGGATTAATTTCAAATTAATTGGTTTTTCTTGAAATTGATTGTGATTGTGATGTGCAAAGCTTGGTTGAAAGCCATTTTATGATGATTTGTGTAATTTGGGAAAAATGGGTTATGGTTGTGAAATATGCTTTGTTGATGGATTTTAAAATGTTGATTTTAAAATCGGTGGATTGGTTGATTTATGGAAAATGGTTTGTGAAAAATGGTTTTTAATAAAAAATTTGTTTTATTGAAGTTTGGTTTGGCATGGATAATGTCTTAAGTGTGTTTTCAAATAATGGGTGATTTATTGAAGTGGTTTTGGCATGTTGTTGGAATTGTTGATTGGATTAAAGGGCTGTTTGTTTTTGAAATTGTTGGGTAGTATGGCTTGGCATGTGTTTGTTGATATGATTTTAAAAATTGTGGATTTTCATGTTGTTGTGATTTTGGTAAATGTTGTTGTGGCATGGTTGTTGGCTTACGTGATTAAGCATGTGTTGGATGGGATGGATAGTGGCGTAAAGTACCACTATAAAAAGGGATGGATAGTGGCGTGAAGTACCACTATAAAAAGGGTTGGAAAGTGGTGTGAAGTACCACTATAAAAGTGGATGGTTTTGGACGTGAAGCTCCACCGTCAAGGGAACACTAAGCTTAGGTTTGTCGAACTTGTGAATATGGTTGAAATGTGTGTGCGGACACACAAGGTGAATTGATTTATGCCAACATGAGTTGGGAAATTGGGTAATGATGTGTTTGGTTATGTTTCTTTGAAAATGTAATGATTTGGGAAGAATGTATCTTGATGAGGGTGTGTTTGGATTACTGAAAATTATTGCATTGTTCATTGGTTTTATATAAATTGTTTTATATAAATGTGTTAATGGGTTCTATCCTAGTGGCATGTGTAGGGAAGTCATTTGGAGAAAACCTACTGAGTATTATTACTCACCCTCTGCTTTGGTACTTTGGTGTTTTTGCATATGATGAATTCTGAGACACAGGTAAAGCTAAGGCATCTCATTTATTGAGTGGTAACTCATGATTCGTGGGTGGCACTAATAGAAAAACACCATATACCAACAGTTTGGAACTATTGGTATAGCATATACCAACGGTTTGGAGAATCGTTGGCTGGTTTGGCGTGGGGATATGTCTATACCAACGGTTCTGGGAAAACTGTTGGTATAGACCTATACCAACGGTTTGACAAACCATTGGTATAGGTCATATAAAAAACCTATACCAACAGTTTCATAAAACCGTTGGTATGGGTAATTCAAAAAAATAAACCTTGCTTGGTTTTGATCCTAGCACCTCCTGTTTATAATTCAACGACCTAACCACTAACCTAACATGACTTCTGTGAACAAAATTTCATAAATGTGTGTGTGTGTGTGTGTGTGTGTTCATAAGTATTTTAACTTTTTATTTATTTAATGTTATTTAACGAAATATTCTATAAAAGAATGTCTTTACCTATTCCAACGGTTCTCAAAACAGTTGGTATAAACCTATACCAACGGTTTTGAGAACCGTTGGTATATGCACTTTATTTTTTTGAGCTATACCAACGGTTTTGGCCAAACTGTTGGTATAGGTCCACCCTATACCAAGAGTTTGGCCAAAACTGTTGGTATAGGGTCACTATATTGGACCTATACCAACGGTTTTGGCCAAAACCGTTGGTATAGGTCCATAGAGGTAACCTATACCAACAGTTTTGGCCAAATCGTTGGTATAGGTCCAAATTAGTGACCTATACTAACGGTTTGGCCAAAACCGTTGGTATATAAGTGACCTATAACAACGGTTTTGGCCAAACCGTTGGCATAGGTCCAAATTAGTGGCCTTTACCAACGGTTTGGCCAAAACTGTTGGTATAGGTCCAATTTATACTAGTGTGGTTGTGGAGTTGGAGCATGGAACTTGGTACGGAGCTATGGAGTCATGTCATAGCGTCCTTGGGTTTTGTTCTTTAGTCTTCTGCTTGTTACTCTGATTCTGGATTATTGTTGTTTGGTTATATTGGTTCTTTCGTAATGTTGTATTGTAATACATTGTTTGCATGCATCGTGTGGTGGTTTGGTAAAGTCACGTTTGGTTGGGTGTTTTTATTTCAAGGGGAAAGTCATCCCCCACTTTTCCTGAAGCCTTTGGCATTTATTGTCAGCCTTTGGTGCCTTGGGGATGTCGTTTGAGGCCAAGTAGCTTCTCTGCCTTGACTCAAGACAATTAGGAGGCGTGGGATGTTACAAAACACATTTAGATTATTTTGATACTTTATAAAAATCATCCATAAATCATTATTAACGTGTATGAATTATTCACACCTCAATCTGGCACACGGTGTGATCGGTATGACTCTAAGTGTGTCTTTTTATTTAAAATTGATATTTCAGTATAAACGACAAGTGACATACTCAAAAACAAGAAAACACATTTGCATTGTTTCGATACTTTAGAAAAATGATCCATAAGTCATTTTTGATGTGTAGAAAACAGTCGCACCTAAATTTGATACATAGTGTGTCTGATATGACTCAAAGTGTCTGTTATTAGTTTAAAATTGACATTTTAGTTCAAAACGTGTGTTGCTCATTGAAAACTTGTAAACCAATAAAACGTGCTCAAATTGTCTTGATAATTTAAGAAAATGATTCATACGTCATTTTTAACATGTAGGAATCAGTCTCATGTCAAACCGATATGTGATGTGACCGATATGGCTCAAAGTGAGTGTTTTAAAATGATATTTTAGTAAAAATAAGTGACACACTAAAAACTACGCAAAAAAATTAGATTGGTTTGATACTTTATGATAATGTTTCATAAGTAATTTTTGACATGTATGAGTCAGGTGCATCTCAATCCGACGCACGGTGTGACTGATATGACTCCAAGTATGTCTTTTTATTTAAAATCGACATTTTAGTAAAAAAAGACAAGGGACGTACTCGAAATCAAGCAAACACATTCATATTGTTACGATACTTTAGTAAAATGATCCATAAGTCATCCGTAAGATGTAGGAATCAACCGCACCTCAATTTGATACATAGTGTGTCTGATATAACTCAAAGTGTCTGTTATCAGTTTAAATTTTACATTTTAGTTCAAAACGTGTGCCACTCACTGAAAATCGAGAAAAAATGCTCAAATTGTCTTGATAATTTCGGAAAGTGATTCATAAATCATTTATGATGTGTAGGAATCAATCTCACATCAAACCGACACATGATGTGATCAATATAACTCAAAGTGCGTGTTTTCAGTTTAAAATAACATTTTAGTAAAAAAAATAACAAACTCAAAACTAAGAAAATACATTTAGATTGTTTTGATACTTTTGGAAAAAAAATTGTAAGTCATTCTGATGTGTATGAATCATTTGCACGTCAATGCAACGTACAATGTGATCGGTATGACTCAAAGTGTGTGTTTTCAGTTTAAATTGACATTTTAGTAAAAACCACAAGCAGCATACTTAAAACTGAGTAAACACATTCAGATTGTTTTGATAATTTAGAACAATGATCTGTAAGTTATTTGTGATGTGTAAAAATCATCTACACCTCAATCCAATGCAAGGTGTGACTGGTATGACTCCAATCATGTCTTTTTATTTAAAATCGATATTTTATTATAAAAGAAAAGTGACATACTCAAAACTGAGCAACACGCATTCGGATTGTTTTGATACTTTAGAACAACGATCCAAAAAACATTTGTGATGTGTGTGAATCAGTCGCACCACAATCTGATACATGGTGTGATCGACATGACTCAAAGTGTCTATTATTAGTTTAAAATTGACATTTTAGTTCAAAACATGTTTCACTCGCTGAAATCAAGAAAACATGATTGTATTATCTTGATAATTTAGAAAAATGATTCCTGAGTTATCTGTAACATGTAGAAATCAGTCTCATATCAACCCGACACATGATGTGACCAGTATGACTCAAAGTGTATGTTTTCAGTTTAAAATGACATTTTAGTAAAAAAACAAGTGACATACTCAAAATCGAGCAATCGCATTCAGATTATTTTGATACTTTAGAAAAATGATTCATAAGTCATTTGTGACGTGTAGAAATCAGTTGCAGCTCAATCCGACGCACAGTGTGATTGGTATGACTTCAATAGTATCTTTTTATTTAAAATTGGCATTTTAGTAAAAAAGACAAGTGACATACTCAAAACTGAGAAAACGTATTCAGACAGTTTCGATACTTAAGAAAACGATCTATAAGTCATTTGTGACATGTAGGAATCAACCATAGCTCAATCTGATACACATTGTGCCCGATATGGCTCAAAGTATCCATTATCAGTTTAAAATTGACATCTTAGTTCGAAATGTGTGTTACTCACTGAAACCCGAGCAAACATGCTCAGACTGTCGTGATAATTTATGACGACAATTCGTAAGTCATTTGTGACATTTGGGAACCAGTCTCACGTAAAACCGACACACGATGTGATCAGTATGACTTAAAATGCGTGTTTTCAGTTTAAAATGACATTTTAGTAAAAAAACAAGTGACATACTCAAAACCAAACAAATGCATTCAGATTGTTTTGATACTTTATGACAAAGTTCCAGAAGTCATTTGTGACTTGTAGGAATCAGCCGCACCTCAATCTAACGGACGACGTGACCAGTATTACTCAAATTGTGTGGTTTAGTTTAAAAATGACATTTTATTAATGTATTGTTTCATATTTATGTTTAATTTATTTATTTATATTATTATTAACATAAGAATTGTTTTTTATATAAGTGGATTCTTTTACTCGAGTTGTGGTGATTTGTTTGGTAACTGATACCATGATCGGGCTTTTTTTAGAGAGGATCGAGTGCAAAATACATTGAAATAATTGATATTTTTGAATATTTTTGATAAATTGTACTTGGTGATGTAATTGTACATAACAATTTTTTTAAATTTTTATTTCAATTAAATTGTAAATTTGTCATATCTTGTATTTGTTATTGCAGTTTGTTATAATTTTAACACCACACTGCAACAGTATGAACTTTATCAGCACTAGAATTAACACTGATAAAAAAGATCTTCTTTTAATGACGCTTAGATCAACATCATTTTTTTAACGCTAATAAGATTTTTTTCCAGCACTATTAAAAGTATGTTCTATAGTAGTGTTTGCTTAGACAACAATTACAATTAATCAAAACATAAAGATGGAAACAATTATCACTCAACTCTGAATAATTTTATAGATCCCCTTCATTTACCATTTCGAATTTTAACGGATGACATCATTAAGCACCTTAATGACAAACACCTTCTAAACTCAAATTACCCAATGGAGGAATCATCATTACAAACATAACAATTTATATCTTAAAAATGAATAAAAACTGATTACATTTATTTCGACCCTTATCCAATTTTCATTAAGCTCACACACATTTGCACATGAAGGGGTGACTATAGTGAGTTTGGGGAGACCATTGGTTCGAAAAAAGATGGACAAAAAGAATTTTAATATAAAAAAAATACTGACTTTGAAATGACTAAAATACCCCTAAATCAATGAGCTCGCCATTAAACCTCGACCGTTAAGGCTTTTTTCAAACAAAGATTGACATTAAGCTTTGACATAACATGTATTTTATTGTCAACTACGCATAAATAATAAGTAGAAAAGCTTTACGGTACTCGACGTGACAAAAAATGAATTATATATTAAAAAACTCATTTGGACAATTAAACAAACATTATATATTTTTTTAACGTGCAAAACCGAATTAACAATCCAAACACAAAACTAATAAAATGAAAATCTTAAAAAAAAAACAATAAACAGTTAAAAATATAAAAAATCAATTGACAAACAACAAAAATATTAACAAAAAAACAAACCATATAACAAGATGCATGTTCATCGTTCACCCAAGGAAAACAAGACCTAAAAGTAAAATAAATTAAAAAAAAAAAGAAATAATTGAAGATAAAAGGCGTGTGGTCGATGTCGTTTCAAACGACGACAAATCTCCGAATATATACCGATATCATTTAAAAAATAACTATTACCATTCAATGCTGGGGGCTGCAAATGATTTTTTTTTTATTTAAAAAAACCTGCTTGCTAAGATCTAAAACGAAATTATTTTTAGTTTTTGCTCCCTTCAAAATTTTATAAATATTCAAAACTGGAACAATTATTAAGTTTTTTTCCAGAATTAAAAAACATTAAAAAATAATTTCAAAATGAAATGATATCTAATATTACAAATGTTTTTTTTTTCTTACTTTGATATCAAATCCTTGGGGGTGAGATGGCCAAGGACCTAAGTATATGAGATATGAACCAAAATGTCTTATATTTGATTGATATATATCCAAAAAACCCTAGTTTTAAGGGAACTCAAATGATATAAATAAAAAATGTGAAAAACAGGAAACATGATATTACTCCTATGGACATTTGGGGAGTTGAAATATTGTTTTTATTAGGAGGGAAAGATTGACTATCATGTAATAATGAACCCCTCATTTAATAATTGGTTGTAGCCTGGATCTCCCACTCTACCCCAACCATGATTGATTGAATATTTATATATTTTGATATATATTATTTTTTAACTAAATCTCAATAAATGTGATATGTGTTTGTTTTACCCAATACTAGGCCCACGCATTGTCTTTTCTTTTTGTTTTTTTAAATAAAAAACCTATCAAATGATGTAATAAATAAATAAATATATATATATATATATAAACCCATCATAGTTTTAAGTAGGGGTGACAATAATTACTCATTAATCCTCCCTTATTATAGGGTTGGGATATTGAATTCAAACTCAATTAGTATTAAGGTATTCCAACCCCTGGATCATAATTAATTTGTTAATTATATATTTTAAAATAATAGTAACATGATAAAATATATTTATGTGTTTTGATTTTGTTTTATATTATAATCATAAAATGATATCAAAATCCTAACCCGAATCTGTTTAATAAAATGATATCAAAATCCAAACCCAAATCCATTTAATAAAAAAAAAAACAATATCCAAATCCGAACTCCAATAGGATATCTAATACCCGTTTAAAATCTGAACCAGTTTCTTATCCTTTTATTTTTTTAATATTTTTTAATATTTTTTAATATTTTTTAATATTTTTTAATATTTTTTTAATAAAAAATGTAAACCCGCTTTCATAATATCCATGAAAAGATTTGCACGGTTTTTTTAAAAAAAAAATTATAATATTTTTAACTCGAACGACCAACCTGTTTTCATTATATTAATGAGAGAAAGATTCGTTTTTTTTTAATAACCAACCACTATTGAAAAACGTTATTTATGTCCCTTATCATCGGTTCTAAAAGCATCAACACACAATACCCGAACCATGACCCCACACACAGAACCCCAAACACCCGAAATTTGGAATTAATTCAAAGTTCGTGGGATTTAAACAATATGTTCATATATTAGAATACATATACTTAAATACATATATGTTTATTAATATATTTATTGATGAAGATATGTCCTAAAACCATAAGTATATATGATGTGCATCTTGTATGTCTTGAAACATGTTTGTTATTACTATATGTTGATATCGTATTACAAAATGTCAAAGCCAATCATAGTATACGATTTACCCATGTCGTAAGGTAGTGTTGTGAAGAATTCGTTACGCTATCATTAACTAAAACATTTCATATAATGAAACACATGAGAGAATACAAATTGGGTGAGGGTTACAAGTGTTGTAACCAAAATCTTTACTCAAACGTTTCATAACATTCGAGTTATTATAGTTGGTGTTCTAGAATCAATTGTCTTTGTATTTCTACTGCCCTAAAACCAACATACTTTGTACTTTCTATTATCGGAATATTAATAAATATCTTAGCACATGACGATTGTTCTTCTGCGTAACATTAATTTGATAATATCCTAATTTGCACTTGGTAATATTCAAGAAGAGAGGTTATGAGGATGAACTCATTAATAGGAATTCCACATGTTTATGTGTCATTAGATATTCTTATCCGCGAGCGTGTGTATTGTTCTTTAGACTTGAGATTATTATTAATGCATATAATGAATCACGTACTTTGATGTATCGATGAAAATCGTGATGACATTATCATGACCCGACACACCGGGGCTCGCCTGATCAATGGTAATTCGATGGTGATACCCCGAACCCGCCTCCAACAGGTTAGGGGATAACAATTAGCGACAAGTAGGCAATACTGAAATAGGGGTCTCAGCTTAAGTACTTGTATGCATACACACAACCAACTCCATGCAACACTGCAGAGATATAATAAAAGGCTGAACATATAGTGTGTAAACCATGCATGCAACAACCTCTGGGAAAGCATCAAAGTACAACAGCATAACACAAAAGTATAAAGGGGAAAAATACATGCCCACCTAAAAAACGAGGTCCCAACCCCACAACGATTGGAAAAGGGAGACTGAAGAGAGCCTAGCTCATAATCTCTAAGGCCAACCACCAAAAATGGTCAACTCCGCTAGGTATAGCTATGCTCCTCCGAAACCTGGTCCACCAATATCACCGCCAATCTGCATGTCATCTGCATAAGGCACAACATATGCGGGCGAAGCCCATGCATGAGTGAGTATATACATACCCAGTAGGATGTCTCAAAAACCAAGAAGAGAGCAATATAAAGATACAATAGTCAGGTCAACCCATAAACAAGAGGGAAACAAAACCTAACATATATGCCCATAAAGAAACCCATGCGAGAAAGAAAGAGGATATCCATCTCCATAGCCTAGCTAAGAATGACGAGTTAGCTGTAGCTTCAAAGGTTCAACTCCGATGCCCAACATCATGTGTAATCGCACAATAATTCATGTGGAGGGCCCACACCTCTCCATTGTGCTCCACAGTTGAGGGGGCACAATCTGCAGTGGAGGACCCACTCCCCATCGGAGCTCGAAGATGAGGGTTTCCACTCCGTAGATAGAGGACCTGCACCCTATGTAGTATGGGGGGTTTCCAACTTTATCAGTGTAAAAAGTATGGGGACTCGCGCCCTGGTGTGACAGGGGGTTGCCAACCCCAGCATCTTTCTGATGATCACACTCGATCACTACCATCGGTCAAGCATTGCTGAAAGTAGTGTCGTGCTAGTAGCACCTCGTGACATATCTCAGACGTCAAAACGAAGGCTACCATTGCGTTCTAAATGGAAAACCACAAAAGATAGGCTATTCACGGGCCAAAATCCGTGTTCCAAAGAAGGATATACATAAGGTGGAAGTCTTGTAGAATAGTACACAATGTGTATAAGGTATACACGTGTCATGGCTACCCTGGGTCTGCCCGCGACTTCCGCCCCATGCTCGTGTACTTTGGCCCATGCTCGTGTACTTTGGTCATGCCCGTGTACCTGTAAGTGTTTGGGTACCCTGGCCAAGTCTGAGTACATGACTATGCCCATGTACTCTGGTTGTGCCCGTGTGTCTGACTGTCTCCGTGTCTGTGTACTTCTGGGGTACATGCTGAGTTTCCAGTACTGGGTCACATGACATGTATGAGGTCATACATAGCATGTGATATTTATCTCACCCAAAACCCTAGTTGCCGCAACAAGGGGACTACACAACGTGTGTTCTTCTGGGACACACGGTGTGTAGTTGTCCTTTTCAAAGGAAAACGACAAGGTCTTCACACAGACTCCATATCCACGATATTTGCGACCAAACGCACCATTTGGATCGCCCGAATTCGTTGAAACCAAAAGGGTAACCTTCGATCGTTGATTTTCTGACTTTCGGTGGTCGGAAATCAAAACTTTAATCTCCCATGTGAAGCCATCGTGCCTCTCATCAACGCTCAGGATGCCAAATCCCTATAGCCAACACTCAAACCCACAAATCCATCACAATTCATCCGTCGAACATCGATCCTTCCATCGTGTCACGACCTGTCCTAACGGTGCCTGTGTCGTGACTACCCCAAGCTCATCTCCAGTAGGTCAGGGGCTGACGACCAACGCCGAGTAGGCATATCACACACATGAGAGGCCTTAGCCTAATGCACCTGTACACACACACACACACACATCTCCAAGCCCATACAATGCTAAAATGTAAAACAACTAATAACCATGCATGCATACATCTAAAATCCCACCATCAGAGTACGGAAACATAGCATTGGAAAGCAAAAGGTCCAAATACAAGCTCACCACAAAGAAACTAAAAACAAGTCCAACCCATAAAGTGGGTGAGAACTACTATCAAAGTAACCGCAGGAACACACCTCAGTCTGTCCAGCTCACTAAGCTCTGCCTGGTCCTGGCCCCTCTAGGACTCTGTTAAAAGGCCGATCATCTACATAAGACACAACACGTGCAGGAAGAGCCCATACACAGGCGAGTATAACAATACCCAATAGGACACCCTGAAATTACTAGTCATGTAGAATCAAGAATAATAATCATCTCATCATAGGTATATGTCAACAACATATAACAAGAACATCAATATATACTCATAGTAGACACATAGGCTCAAGTAAGATCATAACTATATTTCCATCCTAGGATTCCTGCTCGAAAGTTACACATAACACTCATTCGGGAGAACGCACTCCCTGAGTCAGATAGCTCTGATGACATCCGTTTGAGATGTTGTGCTTGTTGGGTCTCACCATAGAAACTACATGATGGAAGTTTGAAGAGATCAATACATAGATAGGGATCACACCCAAGTCCATGGGGTATACCAACAACCCAATCTAGATTAACCTGCTAAATAGGGGATCAACACCCACCTAGGTGTTGGTCACAACGATACCAAGAACCCCACATAGGGAAATGATGATGATAATGGATGTCACTTTGGGCCTCATGGAGGTACTCCTACAACTCTATCCAAGATTGAAGTTTCTCAGAGGAGATCACCATCCTATGCATAGGATGCGACTCCATACTAATTACTCAGGGAATGGATCAAGGGAACTCACCACAACAAAACCTGTCCAAGCTGAAGAGGATAGGGGCTCCAAGCCATCTTTGAAGAAGTACACGACGTGTCCCTTCGGCACCAGGTTCTACCCGTGTATCCCGACCAATGCCTGTGTCTGTATTCAAGTACATGGCATGTCTGAGCTCATATACTCCTGGACATGTTAGTGTATGACTGGCCGTGTCTGTGTACAATTTTCTGTGTTTGTGTCTATGTACCTCCCTAGGTACATGACGAGCCACCAGGCAAGGGTCACACGGTGTGTGATACTTATCTTTGCGCCAAAACCCAAGCACCGCATAGGGGGTTCCACACAGTGTGTAATTCCAGATTACCAGCTGTGTAACCTAGAATTTCCTAGAATTTCAGATTCTTCCTTCACGTATGCCCACACCACTATCTCTCCTGATTCCACCACTGATCTCGCTGGAGCTTGTGGAACTGGTCTGACCAAGCCTCACTGTCACCTGCTCACTAGAGATCTTGCCTCGATCCACTCAGAAACAATCTGTCGAGCTGCACCGTCATTTCATACCGAAGATATGAAGAATGAATATCCCTAAATCCATCCCTAATCAATCATCCATCATCGTAGCTTGATCCTATCATCAAACTAAATCCAGATATATGGTATCAATCCGTTGTACTAAGAAATGGGTGTATAACGATTGATTACTGGGCATTCTTCAAACAACAGGCTAAAGGAATTTCCCACGATGATTGAAGAATGAGGGAAGAAATGCACAAACCACAAACATGAGGAACAAACCTTAGCCAATGTCCGAGTTGGACTCGATTCATTTTCATTAGAACAATGAATGGAGAGATATAATATAATCAACAAATAAATTCCTAATCCCAGATAATATCTATCCCATACCTGCAATACACACGATGCACAAACCAATTCATTAGTTGATTGATTCACATTCATCATAAGAATAAATCAACGGGGATAAATCCAAATAAAATGAAGTCCTACATTGAGATGGATTGATCACTAATGAAGAACGAATCCATGTTGTTGTCGTTGACGAGATACTTGAATTTTGATGGTGCAACAATCCTCGATCTCGATCCGATCCGATGTCATCCGCTAAGAACACTCTCCTCCAACGGTTCTCTAGGTAGTCATGGTTAAATGGCCAACCCTGAGGTTTTATCCTAACTATGTATTTATAGAGTTAAAATAGGTTGTTGCGTCAAGATAATAAAATAAATAATTTAATTTATGTATTTTATTAATTCACTCACGACTGTAATCAATCCGAACGTCTGACTCACTCTAAGGTTAAGTCACACCTAAAGTAAAACCCACACCCTGAACTCAATAATGACCTCATATTTTTGATCCAAGCCTCTTTTTATAAGTTATTTTACTTTTTCATGAGAATTGAACACACATCATATTAAATATATTTAATATATTTCAAAAATTAATTCCGGGATCACCAAGCCACAAAACCTAGATTCGAAAATAATACATACAATATTATAAAGTAATATTTAGAAAAATAAGAGTCTTTTTATTCTCCCCACCTTGGGGATTTACGTTCCAAAAAGCCAAAACAAAAAGCCACATAAAGAGATGTGGGCACTACGCACGCATCTGGGTCTCTTGCTCCTAGGTACTCTCCCAACGATCCCTGTTCTACCATTAGGCACACACTAAAGGAATCACTCACTCCTAGGTACTCTCCTAAAGATCCCTGTGCTATCATTAGAAACACACTAAAGGAATCACTCACTCATGGAGGGCCATCTCCTACCAATCCTCAATCTCTACCAGGTACTTAGCAAAGGTATCTCCATCATCGATTTCCATCTTACCCCAGTCGATAACATGAAACGAGTCATGTACGTACCTCATCAGTCGTGACACATGGAAGATGTCATGTCCCCGGTCTAACTGTAGTGGCAGAGCTAAGCGGTACACCACCTCTTTAACTCTACATAATATCTAGAAAGGTCCAATGAATCTCAGAGATAACTTGTCACCCAGACCAAATCTCTACAATCCACATCAAGGTGAGACCCTAAAAAACACATGGTCTCCCTCCTCATACTCTAAAGGCATCCATCTTTAGTCTTCATAGATCTTATGATGATTCTATGCAGTCCTCATCTGCTCCTAGATGATTTGAACCTTCTCTATAGTGGATCACACCAACTATGGGCCCATAAGTACTGACTCTCCTGGGTCGGTTCAACATAATGGAGACTTATAGGGTCACCCGTACAAGGACTCTAATGGTTTCATACTGATGGTATAATGTTATATGTTGTTGTATGTAGACTCCAATAATGGTAGGCAATCCTCCCAACTATGAATAAAGTCTAACCTGCAAGCCTGAAACATGTCCTTTAAGACCTGAATTGTCCACTTAGTCTGGCCATCTGTCTGGGGGTGAAACACTATTCTCAAACACAACTGATTCCCAAAGGCCTTCTACAATCCCTTCAATAATCGAGATGTGAAGTGAGCATCATAGTTAGAAAAAATCCTCAAGGGAACTCCATGGAGTCAGACTATCTCCTACACATAGAGGCATCCCAAGTTCTCGACTGAACTCTTCTCTCAAATATATAGGAATTATGATGACTTGGTGAGTCAGTCTATGATCACCCAGATGAAATAGCCTACCCTGAACATATGTGGTAGCTCTGTCATAAATTCTATGAATACCCCATCCCACTTTCACTCTGAAACCTCAAGGGGTTGAGCTAAACCCATTAGAACATGGTGCTCATCCTTCACTTTTTTTAAGTAAGGCCTCAAGAGAAAAACTCTATAACTCCTTTCTTTATCCCTGGACACTAAAAATGACATTGGAGGTCCTAGTACATCTTCTCCACATTTTTATATAATGACAAGGGAGGAATATGAAATAGCCTTAGAGCCTCCTCCCACAACATCACCATTACTATTTCATATCCTCTGAAAATAATGACATGCTCCCCACCTTCAGAAATTCCATTAGGACTATTTCCAGTGGATATTTAAGTATGTAGAGTCTCAAAATCAACACCCCCAAGATGTTACTCCCTAACTCACTATAAAAGCGGATGGGTAACAATCATCAATTGGTGGAAAGCTACTCCATACCCATCCACAAAGGATAAATTCAACAAGTCCAATTGCTATGATACCTCACCCAGTAGCTATGAACAAGATCTTCCACTAAGAGAATCTGCTACCATATTACCCTTTCTAGGAGTATATAAAATCTCAAATTCATAATCTTGGATGAACTCTAGCCATCACCTCTGTATCAATTTAAGGTCCATTTGAGATAATATATAACTGAGACTCTTGTGGTCATAATAGAAAATAAATCTCTCACCCATAAGGTAGTGTTTCCACATCTTTGGTGCAAAGAATACTACTACTAGATCAAGATAATGAGTCACATAGTTATACTCATGTGGTATTAATTGATGTGAACCATAGGCAATCAAATCCTACCTCTTCATCAAAACACAACCAAGCATGGTCTATGATACATCACAGAACACTACATACTCAACACCCTATTATGTAAATATCAAGATGGGAGTGCTCATCAATAACTATCTCAAATCCTGGAGAGCCTGTTGGAACCTCTCTGTCGACACCAAAGGATTCCCCTTTCGGGTTAAAGCTATCAAGGGAGCTGATATCCTAGATAAATCTGGTATGAAACTATGATAGTATTCTTCCAAACCAAAGAATCTCCACACCTCTACCATTCTCTTGGGTGGCTCCCAAGCTAACACCACCTTAACCTTTTCCAGGTCCACCACCACACCATCTATTGAGATAACATGTCCTAGAAAGCAGAACTCTTGAATCCAGAACTAAAACTTCAAGAGATTCCTATAAATCTAGTGCTCTTGGAGTACGTCTAGAACTATCCTCACGTGTCTCACGTGCTCCTCCTAGGATGCTGAGTACACTAGGATATCGTCAATGAAGACTACCACAAAATTGTCTAAGAAAGGCTAAAAGATCTCATTCAAAGGTCCCGTGAATACTAATAAGGTGTTCTTCATGCCAAATAGAATCACCAAGTACTCATAGTGACTATAAAAACATCATAAAGCTATCTTCGGTATATCCCAATCCTGTACTCACAACTAGTGAAAACCTGATTTGAAGTCAATCTTTGATAACCATTGTGCCCCTCTATACTGATCTAAGAGGTCATTGATCCTAGGTAGTGGATAATTTTTCTTTAAAGTCACCTGATTTAGGAGACAGTAATCCACACACAACCTCAAGCACTCATTCTCCTTTTTGGAAAACAACACTGGGGCTGCCCAGGGTGAGACACTGGGGCTGACAAAGCCCTTCCCCTACAAGTCCTCCAATTGCACCCTCATCTTGCGAATCTTTGTGGGGGCCATCCAATATGCTGGTGTAGATATTAGGGCCTTTATAGGGTGTATATAAATGTATAAGTATAACTTTTAGTGGGGAGGTAATCCTGAAAACTCCTCAGGAAAGATGTCCTTGTACTCCACCACCACTACAGGAAACTAAAAACTCATAGCATCCACTGCACCAAGGGTCATGCTAGCCAACTGATGAGTAATAGAATGCAACCTCCTATGCATGTGTCAATACCATTTTTATGGGTTTCCTTTTCACCCATAAAAGAAAACCTCACCACATTGCTGTAGACACACTGCATCCTCCACCCAAAACAGTCTATCTGGGAATGAATTGTAGATAACCAGTCTATAATTAAGATGATGTCGTAAGGACCCATTGCTGCTAAAAAGAGATCCCAAAAAGAAAATATCACCTCCAAGAGTCATGTAACACCATAAATAAAAGTGTGTGATTACTGAGTCACCTCTAGTATAAGTATCTAAGCATAAGGGCTAAGCTAAGGGCTCAACCATAATCACTAAGTTTCTAACCAGAGAAGTGGAAAGAAAGGAACGACTCACACCTGTGTCTATTAGCACTGAAACTAAGGTACAAAAGACATAAATCATACCTCATATCATCCTTATATCCTTTGGTTCATAAGAATAGATCTCCTGTAGCTACCCTCACCCCTATCCACCAACTCCCTAAGCCTAGCGCGAACCACCTGGGGATGGTGGTAGCTATAAGTCATAATGCCCGCCACCTCTATCTTCTCTCCCGAATCCTCTACCACTTCTACCATAATACAAGACTTCCTAATCCTATTTCTTCCTCTACCTGGCCGGTCCATCAATCTTCTCTCTATCAGCCACATGAAGGGTTGGAAAATCTCATGCAAGGTGTCTCCAACCATCACAAGAGTAGCACCACCGCTCCCTGGGATGACTAGGTTCATCCTATGAGCCTTTAATTACAGAACCTTTGTCCTGGGATTGACTCCTAAAACATCTCACATGTCCAAGTCCCCGTGTCTGACATCAGCTCCTTGCCACTGAAGTCTCAACTCCTTTGTACCCACCACCAACACCAAATGTCTATGTTTTATCATCCAGGAAACTCTCGACCACCAAAGCACACTCTAGAACCCCAACATAGGTAGTAATTCATAGAGTTATCATGTCAGATCATATTTCTCTATGTATTCCTCGCTCTGAGGTCCGATCCTAAAAAAACTGATCACGCACCATATCCATCGAGTATCAAGAGAGGTTGGTGAACCTTAATGAATACTCATCCATAGTCATATTTCCCTACTAAATCTGTAGAAGCTCATGAATGTTCACATCCCTCAATATAGTTGGAGATAAATACTCTCTAAAAAGGAACTAGAAATTTGACCATGTTAGGGTCATCTCATCATACGACTGGGTCACTAAGCCCCTCCATCGTCTTGTAGGTCCATGAAGAAGGCTCACTGTCAAGACCACCATATGGTATATAGGTGTTCTAACAAGATAGAAGACGCACATAATCACCTTAATCCAGTCCTCAACCACCCGTTGGTAGGGATCTCCTCATAACTAGAGGGGTTTCTGTTGCTGAAACTCATGAAGCATGCTCAGCCTGCGCACCTCATCTGCTGGTACTTCCAATACCATCTGCTGCTCAATAGATGGTGGTAAGAATGGTGCACCACCTTAAAGTAACACCTCATGAACAGGTCCTTGGATCAAAGCCTCATCATTTAGGGGATCATTATCATGATCCTGATGCTAAATCCAAGCTGAAAAACATCATGGAGGCATCTTAAAATAGACAAGATGTACGAATATCAATGAGTATATCCGAAGAGATGAATCAAGAAGGACATGTAAACTAGAACCCATTCCTATATGATGCATATACTAATGATTTTCATATAACCAATGTGTACATGTACCGAGTAAACAAATAGGTTTTTAGACTCTCGGTGTATGCATACGTCGACCACCACATCAACACTGGAGTCCCTAACATGTGATTTGAACTCAAAACACTTAACACTATTTTCCAAAACCAATATCATAGACTCTAGTCCCAAGGTATAACCAACTAATTTGATACCACTCTATCACGACTCGTACCAATGGGGCCTATGCTGTGACTACCCCAATCTCATCTCCGATAGGCTAGGGTTTGGAGATCATCACCAAGTAGGCATATCACACACATGGGAGGCCTTAGCCTAATGTACCTGTACACATGAACACATATCCAAGCCCATACAATGCTAAAATATTAAACAACTAATAAACATGTATGCATACATCTAAAATCCCACCATCAGAGTACAACAAAATAATACTGTAAAGAAAAAGGTCCAAATAAAAGCTCACCACAAAGAAACTGAAAACAAGTCCAACTTATAAAGTGGGCAAGGACTGCTGTTAAATTAACCATAGGAACACACGTCAGTTTTTCTATATTACTAAGATCCACCTGGTCCTAGTCCCTCTAGGACTCCATCAAAAGGCTATCCATCTACATAAGACACGACATGTGCAAACAAATCCCATGGATGAGTGAGTATAACAATACCTAACAGGAAACCCTGAAATCACTAAGTATATAACATCAAGAATAATAGTCATATCATCACAGGTATATATCAAAAACATATAACAAAAAAATCTAGTTATACTCATAGTAGACACACTATCACAAGTAAGATCACAACTATATTTATAGCCTAGGATTCCTACTCAAAGGTTCCACATAACACTCATCTGAGAGAACACACTCCATGAGTTAGATAGCACTGATGGAGTCTATCCAATATGTTGTGTTCATTGGGTCTCACTATAGGAAGTACAAACTAGAAGTATGAAGAGATTAATACACAGATGGAGATCACACCTAAGGCCATGGGGTATACCAACAACCTAATCTAGATTAACCCACTACATAGGGGGTTGACACCTGAGTAGTGTTGGTCATGAAGATACCAAGAACCGCACCTAGGGAAATGATGATGATATATGATCTCACTTCGGGCCTCATGGAGGGATTCCCACAACTCCATCCAAGTATAAAGTTCCTCAGAGGGGATCACCATCATATTCATAGGACATGACTCTATACTAAACCATCAGGGAATGAATCAAGGGAATGTAACCTATCGAAACTTGTCCATGCTAAAGAGGACAAGGTCTCCAAGCATCTTTGAATAAGTACATGATGTGTACTAGTAGTACATACCATTTACCTTAGGCACCTAGTTTTACCTATGTATCAAATCCTATTCCCATGTTCTTATCTGAGTACACAGCATGTTCGAGCCCATGTACTCCTGACCATGTTCATGAATGACTGGCCGTGTTCGTGTATGGCTAGCTGTGTTTATGTTCATGTACCTCCTTGGGCACACACTGATCTTCCAGGAAAGGGTCACATGATGTGTGATACTTATCTCTAGACCAAAACCCTAGCACCATATAAGGGGTCCCACATGGTGTGTAATTACAGATTACATATCATGTAACCTGGAATTTACCAAAATTCTAGATTATTCCTCTACGTACACCTGTACCACCGTCACTCTTGGTTTCACCATCGATCTAACCGGAGACTATAGAACTAGTATGACCAAGACTTTTCATCACCTACTTTATAGATATTATTCCATTATCTACACAGAAACCATCTATCGATCCACACCATCATCACATGCTGAAGATATGAAGAAAAAATATCCCTAAATCCATCCTCGATCGACCATCCATCATCGTAGCTCAATCCCATCATCAAACCAAACCTGGATCTACGGTATCAATCTATTTCACTAAGAAATGGGTGTGCAAATATTGATTACTAGGTATTCATCAAACCACAGGACAAAGGAATTTCTCACGATGAATGAAGAATGGGGGAAGAAATGCACAAACCACAAACATGAGGAATAAACCTCAACCAATGTTCATGTTGGACTCAATTAATTTCCTCTAGAATAATAAATAAAGAGATATAATATAATCAAAAAAGAAATCCCCAATCATGGATAATATCTATCCCATACCAGCTATATGCATGATAAGTGAATCAATTTGTTAGTTGATTGATTCATGTTTGTTGTAAGAATAAATAAATGTTGATAAATACAAATAAAGCAATGTACTACCTTGATATGGATTGATTGATGATGAAGAAAGAATCTGTGTCATTATCGTTGGTGAGATCCTTGAATTTCGATGGCGCAATGATCCTCGATCCTGATCCGATTCGATCTCGTTCGCAAAGAATGCTCTTTTCCAACGGTCCTCTAGGTCTCTAAGGTTAAATAGAAAACCCTAATATTTCATAATAATTGTGTATTTATAGAGGAAAAAAAAGTTATTACATCAACATAATAAAATAAATAATTTAATTTATTTATTTTATTAATTCATTTGCGATTGCACTCAACCTGAACGTTCGACACACTCCAAGGTTAAGTCATACCTTGGGTAAAACCCATGCTCTGAAATCAACAGAGGCCTCAAATTTATGATCCTAGCCTCCATTTAGAAGTTATTACACCTTTTTCAGGAAAAATATGCACGCATGATATTAAATATATTAAATATATTTTAAAAATTATTTTCAGGCTCACCGAGCCTTGGAATATCACACCGTGTCAGAACCTAGATCTGAAAATAATCTATAAAATATTATAAAGTAATATATGAAAAAAAAACAAGAGTCATTACACATCATTTACACCACCATCACATATCTGGGGGTTCGATCAAACTTGAATCTAGCCTGAAAATGTTGTATCACTGACCCCATGGGCCAACAATGAATAATGTGAAGAACAGTGGGGGAAAACACAACAACAAACTGATAACCATCATTGGATGATGTGATCATAGCCAAATATTATAAAGAGTGAAAAGTAGGGGTGAAACATGGTACAACAAATAAAATAATATATCAGGATTCAAACATGATTTATATCTAGTTTGTTTGATTCAGAGGATCCAAAATAAATTAAGCAGATAATTTCCAATCCATTATTAATAATCATCAAGGGTGAAAAACCATAAAATAATGATTCATACACTGGGATTGGATTGATCTCTGGTGAGGAATTCATTTTCTAGTGATGAAGATGAGTGGTACAACAACGTCGTTCTTTGGGAGGTTCAGGGTTCAAATCCTAGGAGTTTGCTTTCGAGATGAGCCTCTCCCCCGGGATCCACCTATCTTGTCGGGTCACCCAGTCTCAACTGTGTGGGAAAAATGAGGTGTGACCCATTTTGATGATGGATTTATTTAAAGAACCATCGCTGATCAGGCCGTCACTCTCCAAGATGCTCTACCATCTCAGCTGTAAATGACTCCTTCCCCGACTGGGGCTATACCTCAGGGCAGTGACCTCTTCACAGGGGAGGGGGTTACCTTGTGTGGAGGGTCCGAAAAGGCCACTCATGGGAATTCCCTTTTAAAAGAAAGCTTGATAGCGATGAAGATTAAAATATATTGCATTCATCGATCGTATCACGATTCCCCTAGATCATTATTGTCAATCCACTTCCTGGTTTTCCAATGCCAATGAAGAGTGCTTCATCCTCCTCCTCTCAAATCTCCTAGGGTTATACAACTAACTATGGATATTTTTTATAAAAATATATTTATAGATGGTATCAGGGTTTTGGGTCATTTAAGTAAATTAATTAAATATATAAATTGATTACTTAACGCACCTGCCAACAGTTTTCCTAAATCAAGAACCTGATGTTGACCAACTTTATGTTTCACCTAGGGTAAAACCCATGTTTTGGAATCAAACATGGTCCTAGATTCACCACCGAAGGCCCCAATCAACAAGAAATCAATTTATTATGAAAATATGCACGTATGTTCTTTAATATATATTAATATTTTTAGCATATTAATTTTAGGGACCTTCAACACCCAAACACTATGCCGTCACTGAGGAAACATCCATATATATATATATAGAAATATTAAAAGGACTAAACCAAAAAAAATGGATTCGTTGCATTCTCCCCACCTTCAAGGATTTTCACCCCAAAACGTATAAGCTACAATAAAATCCGGGGATACTAAGCCCGTATATGACTCTCATTCTCCTAGGATCTCTCCTATATGCTCCCGTTCTTCCAAAACATTCAAACCAAAGGAATGGTCCATCTATATAGGATCTTATCCTCTTGGTACTCATTTTACACTGAGTACTCAGAGAAGGAGACTCTACCCTCAATGTACAACTCACCACAGTAGATAATGTGCTTTGGGTCATGCACATATCTCCTTGGCTATGACACATGGAAGACATCATGCACTCAGTACAACTATGGGGAAAGACCAATCAATAAGAAACCATTCCAAACTTCTATAAGATCTCAAAAGGCCTAACGAAGCTTGGGGATAACTTTCTTCCATATACAAACCTTCATAATACTCATCATGGGGAGACTCTTAGGAAAATGTGGTCTCCCTGATCAAAATCCAAAGTTCTAAGACATCGATCTATGTAATATTTCTATCAGTTTTTGGGTTTTCCTTATATGCTTATGGATCACTTGAACCTTCTATGTGATTTATTTCACTATCTCTATCCCAACAAGAGATGTCTCACTAATATATTTTTAACAAAAGGGTGACCTAAAAGGTCTCCCATACAAATCCTCAAAAGGTTCCATGTCGATAGTAGAGCGATAGTTTTTATTATAATCAAACTCTACCAATGGTAAGTGATCCTCCCAGCTCTGGATTAAGTACAACACATAGGATATTTTTTATATCATCCAATAACTAGATAGTCCACTCAGTCTGTCCATCTATATGGGGGTGAAACATTGTGATCATTCATAACTGGATCCCAAAATCCTCCTATAGACCCCTATAAAACCATGACATGAACTGAGCATCATGGTCATAAATGACCATCAAGGGTAGACCATAAATCCAGATGATCTCCCACATGTATAACTGTCCCAAACTCTCAATCAATCTTTTCTCCCAAATGGTAAGGAAGTGTGCCGACTTGGTGATTCGGCCATCAATCACCCAGATAAAATCATGGACTCTCACTATTCATGGAAGTCCTATCACAAAATCTATTGATATTCCATCACACTTCCAATCTTGGATATCAATAGGTTGAGTCAAACATGTTGGAACCCGATGTTCATCCTTTACCTAATAACACGTGAGACACATAGAGACAAACTTGGTAATTCCCCACCTCATGAAAGACCATCAAAGCTTCCATCGAAGGTTCTTATACATATTCACCACATCGGGATGTAAAACCAAGGGGTAAGTAATAAACTACCTCAACACCTCCTCACCCAATGTGATCAAAACCACCATCCATCCCTTGATAAGGATAATTTTCTCCTCCCATCTAGAAAAAAAACTAGTATATCCCCTGAGGATATCCGGTCACATAGAACCTCAAAATCAATCTCCCCCAACCAAGCCTCCCTTATATACTAAATAAGTGGAAGATTCACCACCATCGACTGTAGATAAGCTGTACCCCTCTTCTCTACCAGGGTTAACTGAAAAAAATCCAACTACTTAGATGCTTCCTCCACTAAATGAGAATGATACTTCTTACTAAGGGAGTTTTCCACCACATTGAACTTACCTAGAGTATAGACTATCTCAAATTCATAGTCTCACAATAACTCCAATAAACACCTCTATATTAGGTTTAGATATATATGAGTGAAGAATTACTTGAGAATCTAATAGTTTCAGTAAATAATAAAACACTCACCCAGAAGATAGTGCCCCCATATATTTAGAGTGAAGAATACCACTTCCAACTCTATGTCATGAGTTGTTTAGTTAAACTCATGGGGTCTCAACTTCATCAACCTATAAGCGATCACTGCCTACCTCTGTATCAACACACAACTGATCTTAGCTCTATATACATCACAAAACACCACATACTCAATTCCATCCTCCAGTAGTATCAAAATAGAAGTATTATCCAACCTTGACCTCAAATACTTAAAGTCTCTCTCACACTTATCAGTCTAGGTAAATTGATACCCTTCCCATGTCAAGTCAGAAAAATAGGCTTCTATCCTAGAAAAGTTTGCCACGAACCTCCTGTAGTACCCCATTAAACCAAGAAAACTCAGCAACTACGACATGCTCTTAGGTGGCTCCTAAGTAAGAATTACATCAATATTCACTGGATTCATATCTAAACCATGATCGGATATGACATGCTCTAGAAATTGAACCTTATAGATCCAAAATTTTCACTTTGAGAGTTTACCATAAAGTTATTTCTCCCGGAGTAAGTCCGGAACCATCGTCAAATGCTCAATATGATCCTCCTATGATGTAGAGTATATGAGAATGTCATTGATAAATAAAACTATGAATCGGTCCAAGTATGGATGAAATATCCAATTCATAAGATCCATGAACACATCAGTGGAATTATTCACACCAAAATGTATCACCAAGAACTCATAGTGTTTGTAACAACATCAGAATGCCATCTTCAGAATATCACCCTTGAGAACCCTAAACTAATGGTAGATGGACCTAAGATTGATCTATAAGAACCAAATCACACCTTTCAACTAGTTGAAGAGGCCATCAATCCTCGGAATAAGGTACTTATTCTTGATCATTTCTTGATTCAGTCAATGATAGTGAACACAAAGGCTCAAACTCCCATATGAATTTTTCATGAACAAAACTAGATATGCTTAAGGGGATACACTGGGTCTGATAAAACCTTTCTCTTGAAGGTCATACAACTACACCCTCATCCCCTAAATCTCTATAAGGGCTATCTGATATGTTGAAGAAGACATTAATGCAGTCTTGGGGTTCATGTTGGTATAGAATTTGATCTTCCACCTCAGAGGTAGTCCCAAGAAATATTTAGAAAAGACATCTATATAATACTCCACTACCGTAAGAATCCAAATGCATGAAGATACCATTACACTAAGGGCTAAAATTTCAAGCTAATGGGTGATAATTTGTAGCTTCCCACTCACAACATATACCCACCAATCCTTAAGATCTATCTCACCAAAAAATGAATATTCCCATATATATGAAGGCATATAACTCTCATATGATAACATTAAATCTAGACATGCACTACGGAAAACCAATATATACCCAAGATGATTTTATAAGGATTCATTACAATGACCAAGAGGTCCCATTAGAAACTCTCTTTATTGAAAACCAACTCGCACTGTCGGTATATGTGCAATATAGAATCATTCCCTATAAAAATCTATAACCATATCTAATAGGATAATTATTCAACTAAGCTTTAGCTCTCACACAAGGGATATAGAGATAAAGTAATGACTCACACCTATGTCTATAAGTACTAGAGTAAGGGTAAAAAAGACACTGATCATACCTCAAATCATATCATGAGCAGCTTGGTCATACCCCTCCATAGCCACAAACTACCCGTTCCCTAAACCACCATCCCTCTAAGCCCACTGTGGGCCACCTGGTGGTGGTGGTGGTGGGAGTAGCTCGTAGTATCTCTTTGAAATAGCAACTCCTCCCTTTGAAGATCCACCAACTCCTATGTCAACATCGCCTCCCCAGGGGCTACTATAACCATGCTTGGGAGATCCCTAATCATGGTGCTACCTCTATCACAAAGGTCCATCCACTACATATCGACCTTCCTCAACATGTTAGGCTGGGAAATCATGAGTCCCACGACCTTACTCATCACAAGAATAACATCACCCCTCTCATGGATGACAAGATACCTTGTGTGAACCTTGTTCCAGAGATCCACATGTCTAAGTTCAGGCATGGGGAGGTCTCCTATTTTGATACCCATATGAATCTTATCTACTAGATGCTACATATGAATCAACCCCATGATTACCACTTTCAGATCTATCCACTTATCATACCTCTACTAGGAAACTATCTATAACTAGATACCACTCTATCACTCCAACATAAGTGGGAATGCACAATGAGACCACACTAGAAAAAATATCTCTACGAAGTTCCTACTCAAAATTATATGCCTAAAAGAAAATACATCACACCATATCAATAGAGTAATGAGCGAGGTCAGTAAACCTCATGGAATACTCAGAAACTAACATATCACTATGATACAACCAAAGAAGATCCTAAATCTGCACAAAGTGCAAGCACAAAGAGTAATACTCATCACAAAATAGCTATTGAAAGTATAACCATGTGAGCATCGCCTCATCATGAGTTTGGGTAATCAAACTCCACCATCTCACTACTACTTCATGAAGGATACTAGCCATAAGTATAACCATCAGATCGATTGGGGTCTGGACAAGACTGAAGACTCAGACCACCGCCTCAAGCCAATCCTCCACTACTTGAGGGTTTGTTCCCTACAACTAATGTATTATTTTTTTGAGTTGAAAACAGGGTAATAAGAGTCCCGGTGAATGGATAAATCATCCACCACACCAATAATAGGTTTCATGGTCTGAAAGATGCTCTAGAAACACTTCAACACCATTTCCAAAAGTCCCAAACCAATCCTCACAACATGGTCTCTACCATCTCCCTACTACTCCATGAAGGATACTAGCCATAAGTACAACCATCAAATCGATTAGGGTCTAGACAAGCTTGAAGACTCAGACCACCGCCTCAAGCCAATCCTCCACTACCTAAGGGTTTGTTCCCTAAAACTAATGTCTTATTTTTTTGAGTTGAAAACAAGGTAATAAGAGTATCGGTGAATGGATACATCATCCACCACACCAATAATAGGTTTCATGGTCTGAAAGATGCTCTCGAAACACTTCAACACCATTTCCAAAAGTCCTAAACCAATCCTCACAATATGGTCAAACTCCAAAAACCAACCTAGGGGAAAGACCAACTTTGATTTACTCTATCATGAATCAAACCACCATGGATCTCCTGGATGATAGTAAGCTAATTTTGATGCCAAAATCACACCTTTAATAGGCTAGGGGCTGGTGACAAGAATTGAGTAGGAAATACTACTATGGGAGGCCTTAGCCTATGTATATTTACGAACACACACAACCAGCTCCATGAAATAGTGAAAATTTATAATAATAGGCTGAAAATCTAGAGTGTAAACCATGAATGCAACAACCTCAAGGAAAAAATCAAAGTATAAAAAAAATTTACAAAAGTATAAAGGGAAAAAATACATGCCCAACCAAAAAATGAGGTCTGAACCTAAAAAAAATTGTGAAAGGGAGACAAAAAAATTCCTGACTCACAATATCTAAGTTTGACCACCAAACACTATTATCTCTGCTAGGTATAACTATAGTCCTCCAAAATCTGGTTCACCAATATCACGACCAATCTATGGCCGAATCCCATGCAGGGGTGAGTATATACATACCTAGTCAGATTTATTAAAAGTAAAGAAGGGAGAAATAGAAAGATATAATATTCATATCAACCTAAAAACAAGAGGGAAACAAAACCCAACATATATTCTTACAAAGAAACCCAAGCATGATAGAAACAATATCTCCATATCCATAACCCATCTAAGAATAATGAGTCAGCCTATAGCTCCAAAGGTCTATCTATGATGCCCAGTATCATGAATAACCCCATAAGAATCCATGTGGAGGGCCCACACCTATCTACCACACTTCACAACCGAGGGGGCGTAATCTCTAGTGGAGGATCCACTCCCCGTTGAAGCTCAAAGATGGGGGGGGGGTGAAAATTTGTAGATAAGGGATCCACACCCTATATTGTATGGGGGTATCTAACTCTACATGTGTAAAGAGTATGAAGGACCCACATCCTGGTGTGACAAGAGGGTTTCCAAACCCAACGTCTCTCTGATGACCACACTTGATCACTACCATCAATCAAGAATCACTAAAAGAACTGTCATGCTCATAACACCTCATACAATATCTATAATTCCAAAAAGAAGTCCACCATCATGTTCTACATGAAAAACTACTTACGATAGGATACTCATAGGCCTAAATTCGATTCTTGATTAAGAAGATACATAAGGTTAAAGTCTTATAGAAAAGTACATAGTGTGTATAGGGTATAGATGACGTGTCTTGGCTGCCCCGGGTCTGCTCATGTATTCTATCCCATGCCTGTGTAATTTGGACCATGCCCTTGTGATTTGGTCATGACCATGTACCTGGACATGTTTGGGTACCCTGGTTGTGTTTGAGTATGTAACACCCCATGATTTTATGGTATGTAACTTTTTAAATTTAATCTCTTTGAAATCTTATGTTTCACGCAACATCCAACTTAAACAAATAATGAAATATTATTATAACCTATCTGTTAAATTGGAGAGAAATAATAGGATTAAACACATTATGAAATTTATATATTATATGTTCAATATAATTTTTAAAATTCATCATATATTTTTTCTATACATGATATAAAAATAAATCCACTTTTACACATAAAAAGCTATATTTTTCTAAAGGCATTTTTTCCGCCTTTTGATGGCACACTTGTTTTAAAACAAATTTTTTAAAATTTTATAAATTATATTTGAAAAAATAAACACCATTTTTAAAATAGTAATTTTAGAATTAGATTAGGGTGAATTTTTGGTATTTTTTTGAAAAGATTGATTTTCTTGCGAATAGTAAAAAATACTACATTTTAATTGAAAACTGTCTTTTCATCTAAATAATTTATAATGTTAAATTATATTTTAATTTGGTTTTAATGTAATATTAGATAAATAATACATATATTAACCCAATTAAGGTCATTTTAATCTTTTTTATATTGATTTTTTATGTACAAACATT
This sequence comes from Viscum album, assembly GCA_963277665.1. Taxonomy (NCBI): domain Eukaryota; kingdom Viridiplantae; phylum Streptophyta; class Magnoliopsida; order Santalales; family Viscaceae; genus Viscum; species Viscum album. The sequence continues at coordinate 212,641,837 of OY728146.1, read as the reverse complement.
TCAAACTTTTAAACATTTTCACTTTAAAAACTCGCTTTCTCATCCTGTCTACGGGATTAATTTTAAATTAATTTTATCCAATTATTTGTTTTTTGAATTTTGAAAAATGGATTCCATATTTGGAATCATAAGGTCCATATTTAGTAAATAAGCCCATTTTATTATTTAGACAATATAAATAGTAAACTCAGTAATTTTTATTACCACAGTTAAGGGTAAATCATATAATTAAGTATTAAAACAATATTATAAATATTAGAAAATGAACCTAACACTTGCCCTAATTTTATTTTATGAGTATTTTTATTCCATAAGTATTAAATTATTATTTATGTGACCACTTATGGATATTTTTATGAGAATATAACATTTATAATATTTTATTCAAAGAAAAGTTAAACTTATCATACTTTTGTTTTTAACAAGTTAAATATTTTTAATATGGGGTTACCTAGGGGATATATTCAACTATGAATAGTATTTTGAAATATAAAGTATCTATATTCATCATGGTAATTTATTTTTAATTTTTAAGTAACAAATAATTACCTTAAATGCTTTCATAATTATGATGCAATAATTGTTTAATTAATGGAAATATCAAATAAATGATATTAAAAATATTAAAATAAATGTAATTTTCAATAATAAATGTCATCCATGAATTTTATCGATGAAATTGACATGTTAGGGATGTATTAAAATAGTTTTTTGAGGATATATTATTTTATTGATATTTTTAAAAGTCACGGTAATGAATAATGTCAAAATAGACATTAATGATATTTTAAAATAAATAATATTTTATTAAATGATATAAAATTCCTAAAAATATTAGATTTAAAATTTTTTTTGGGATAAGGTTTAAAATTTTATCAATGATCCATTTATGGGTCATTTTACATTTTATAGTTACTATATTAACCCTCAAAGAATAAAAATCCATGTAGTCACGGTAAGAGTTAAAAAGGATAAAAAAGGGTTAAAACCAAAAGAAAAAGGTATAAAAATGACCTAAAATTGTTCAAAAAATTATTGGATTAATATTATTCAATCCTTATTACATTAATATATAATTTTAGTTGTTTAATGGACACTCTTCTTCAAAAATAACTTATATATTATTTAATTCAAAGATAGTTACAAAATGTCACTCTCTTTGTATTTAATATCTTATATGTGTCCATATAGGTACAAAATCAATATATTAATGAATATAAATATCTATTTTTATATTAATTAAATTATTTTCATGATTTAAATTTATTTATATTTTTTATAAATTATATAATTACCTTAAATGCTTCTGCAATGTTAATACAATATTTATTTAATTAACAAAAAAATAAAATAAATGATTTTATAAGTATTAATTTTGATATATTTGGGATGAGTTAATGTTTATAATGAATTTTAAATATCAATAATGTATATTATATATGTTTTACATTATTATATTTAATTCCCACTTTTTCTTGATATATTTGAAGTCAAATTAAATGAATAGTATCAAATTTGACAATAATGATATTTTATTGAATTAATATTTTATTAAATTATTTAAAAATAAAAAAATGTTAGATAATCACAAAAGGTATAATATATGGTCTTCAATTTTAAATACTATTAATTTATAGTTCATTTGTAAGTATTTGTCTCTAGAATAGCCTTATTATATTTTAATATTTTGAGAGTTTCCAAAAGTTCCCCTCACCTCAATTATAAAAGGGCACCTCCTACCTCAATTAGTTCCCCCAATTTGAGACATATATCACAAAAAATATGGCCATTTATATTTTAAAAATCCTTAGTTAAGTTTTAGAGGTTCTAGTCCTTCAAAAAGATCAAACCTAGATCCCTTAAGAAGAGATTAAAGGAAGTCCGCCGAAGAAGATATAATCGTCTTTATCGACTCTTTAAAGTTTATTTATTATATACTTCCTCTTAATATGTTGTTTCCATTATAAAGTAATAAATATAGTATAATATATATTATTATATGTTATTATGATTATGGGACAACCATATTCCACCTTTTATCCATCCTACAAAAAATGAAAACATCACACGTGCGTACTTACAGATTACTGTCTCTATGAAAACCCTACTTTTATTAAAAACTTAAACATGATTTATTACATCAACTATTCACTTGATACAACATAGAATATAGAGAGGTCTAGTGTCTTTGAGGCTTATTATCATTACATAACAACTTAAAACATGAAATAAAACATCTTTATTGAAAACTTCCTTTACATGACCACTATATTCCCTTGTACTTAGCATCGCATGGGATAACCTGAGGACATGCATAAGAAAAGGGTGAGCTATAAAGCCCAGTAAGGGAAAAAGACATGGATTACATGAGGAATACAATACATGTTAGAAAATAGGCATATAAATAGATCACAAGAGAAACATGGACATAAAGGCATGATAAAGCATGATAATCATAACATGGAAATATGACAACAACACTTAACATGGAATTAGCATGAGCCAAGGCTCATTGCACATGGAGCATGAGTAAATTCTCATTGCACATGAAGCACGATTAAACCTTGTTGAACTTTAATTATCACGAGTCAACACTCATTGCACACGACGTATCATGATACTATACTTTACCCAATGCATTGGAGCACTATAAGGGCGCATCCTTCTTAAACATTTCATTTCATGCATAAGTGTGAAATATGGATCATAAAAAATGGATTCATTATACATAATAATTTATTCCAAGATAAAGGAATGTGGAATTCATATATGAAACTTTATAATCAATAAGTAAATGTGCATAAAGGTGAATACCCTTGATGGAGAAATGTGCATGGTATTCACTACACAAAGGCATTGGCTTAGAAAATAGGTGCAATTTCGGCAGTGTAATGGCGTGACATAAGAATTCATAAAAATGGTTGATGAGAGAGAAAGGGGTGTCTAATCATATTTACATTAAGTGGACAGTAAGGGGGTCATATAGATACATGTCCCAACAATTTTAATGGAATTTAGATTCATGATACAAAAGTATTGCTTGAATGTAAATGAGAAGAGAGAAGTTCCTTTCGGAATTTCGGCATAGTAACGAGAGTACATGAGAGGCATTTAATGAGAGAGAAATGGGTCTCCCATCATTCAAAAAATAAGAGGGCAGTATGGGGTAGGTGAAAAACTAGACCCCAACATTTATAATTGAAATTAAAGGGCATAACAATATTAAGAAAATTGGACAAAAAGGTGAAAGGAAGAAAAAACCCTTACTTGGAAGTGTGCTTCCAAAGGCTTGAGAGAGGCTTGAGAGAGGATTCTTGGGAGCTTGGGGAACCTTGGAAGGATTATAGAGAGAGTATGGAAGAGGTTTTATGAACTCCAAAGTCTTTGAGTGAGGAGGAAGTGGGAGCTTGGGTGGGTTTATATAGGAAAGGTGAAGGAATTCTTTATTATTTAGGTTTGGGACCCCTTATATTAAATTAATCCAAACCATAAACCATACCATGATTTTTGCCCATGGTTTTTGGAAAAGGAAAGAGTAAAACAATATTTTATAAGGATAAAGTCCTAACTTCTTAAAATAATTGGGTTGTTTATGTGGAGGTGAGTCACACTCCCATGGAAAACAATTTAAAAAGACAAGGTGTCTAATAAGTCTTTAAGGGTCCATTAATGCTTTGAAAAGTAAGTCAAACAAACCAAAAATCACATTATTTTAATGTTAAAACATATATTGGCCGAACATAAAGCTTATAGTATTTTATTACATCACTATTGGGTCATTATGATGTCATAAAACACATTATATATTTAAACAGTATTTAATTTTTACCCAAAAATTTGACTGTCTTAGAAAATTATGAAAAATTCACCGTTGGATAATTTCGACGTCCGGATTCTAGAAATAACATTTATTTTATCTAAATAATTTTATAAATATGTTAATTTTCACTTTTAAAATAAAAACCGACATTTATTGAAAGTTCATGTGTTTTGACAAAAATGGCTTTCAAACCTTAATAAAAATTACAATTGGATTCATAAAATCATATGATAATTTATATATAATAAAATTAATTTAATAATAATAATAATAATATGTTATTAAAATATTATTTAATTCAAAAATACCTTAATTTAATAAAATATAATTCTTAATTAAATAATAACTAAAAACACTATTTGCACTTTAAAAACTATTTACAATGTATCAATAATGACAAGAAAGTATATTCATTATTATATATAAAAAATAATGTACATGAACATAATACTAGATATTTGTTTCATAACTCCTTAAAACAGCCGCATAAGACCTAAGGGTAAGGTGTGCGATGATGACAGACTCTTGGGGTGACTCAGATAACATCGCTCGAGTGGTAATCTCTATCAACTTCCACTTTTCCCGTAGACAGTCCCGTTCGAGCTTGAAATGATGAAGCTCAGCTTGGGCTTGGTCAAGAGCGAAGCCCAAGGACGCTACCTCTTTTCTGAGCTCCGATAAATGAGTTTCGTATGGAGCAATTCTACTGGATGAGGCCATCGCTTCCTTTGTCTGAGTAAATTGGATTTGTTAAAGCCCTATATTTATACTAATCATGTGATCACCATTCAACGACTATATTAGCAACGGTAAAAATTCTTAACATAAAACCAAAGAAGTTTACATTTTATATAAACATTTTACATAAAGAGACATTTAATTATATCAAGAGGGATTCCCATTAATGAAACTTTGAGTCATTACAATATTCCCCCATTAAGAAATTTTACCCTCAAAATTTCCTTTTCCCACACTAAAAAAGATGTGGGTGACTCAGCTTCATCATTTCCTCCGATTCCCAAGTCGCTTCTTCAAACTTTTTGTTTCACCACAACACCTTGATGAGGGGCATTGTCTTATTTCGTAGAAATTTTTCTCTATGATCTAATATCTTCACTGGTTGCTCCTCATAAGAAAGATCATCCTCCAACTGTACCACCTCAGAAGAGAGTACATGTGAAGGGTCCGGTATGTACTTCCTTAAGAGGGATACATGAAATACATCATGTACTTTAGACATGGTAGGTGGAAGTGCCAGTCGATAGGCCACAACCCCGACACGATCAAGAATCTCAAAGGGGCTTATGTACCTTGGACTTAACTTCCCTTTCTTTCCAAACCTCATGACCTTCTTCCATGGAGATATGCATCTAAAAACCATGTCTCCAACTTTAAACTCAAGGTCTCGTCGACGATTATCTGCATAAATATTCTGTTTACTCTGGGCTGCCTTGATATGCTGCTGAATGGTTTTCACCTTCTCCACCATTCCCTCAACCATTTCTGGTTCAAGTAGCTTACGTTCACCGACCTCATCCCAACATTCCGGTGTTCTGCACCTTTTCCCATACAGGGCTTCATATGGTGCCATTTGGATTCTTGAGTGGAAACTGTTATTATAAGAGAACTCAACCAGAGGAATATGTTGATCCCATACTCCTTTAAAGTCCATTGAGTACGCTCTCAACATGTCCTCAAGTGTTTGGATAGTCTGCTTGAATTGTACATCGGTTTGAGGATGATAGGACGTACTGAAGTTAAGTTTAGTATTCAGAGCATGTTGAAGACTCTTCCAAAACTTAGAGGTGAATCTTGGATATCGGTCAGACACAATAGATAGTGGTACTCCTTGTAGCCTTACCACTTCCCTGATATATATCCGTGCCAGTTGATCTAATGATAAATCCTCCCGAATAGGAATGAAGTGTGAAGTCTTTGTAAGACGATCCATAACAACCCAGATTGCATTGTTGCCTTTGGATGTCCTCAGAAGTTCAGTGACAAAGTCCATGGTGATGTTCTCCCATTTCCATTCTGGTATGGGCAATGGTTGCATCATCCCCTTAGACTTATGCCTCTCTGCCTTCACTTGCTGACACACCAGGAACTTTGATGTATATTCAGCGATCTCCTTCTTCATATTATCCCACCAAAAGTTTTCTCAGAGATCTCGATACATCTTTGTGATCCCTGGGTGAATAGAGAAATTTGAACTATGTGCATCATCCAAAAGTTCCTTCTTCAGCTCCGGACTTGATGAAACACATAGTATTTTCCCAAACCACACAATTCCTTCTTTATTAACATTAAACTCTGAGGATTTCTCTTTTTCGATAGCTTCCACTTTTTCTTGAATTCCCAAATCATCCTTTTGAGCATCCTTTAACCTTTCCAAAAGAGACGGTTGAGCAATAATTTATGAAAGGATTGAAGATGTTACCTTCTTTATGATTCCCATATCCATCTTCATCAAGTCTAAGAAGATTGGATCCATCTCAATTCTCATCATTGATAGAATCACTGGGTCCTTTCTACTTAGGACATCTGCCACCTTGTTCGCTTTCCTAGGGTGGTAATGTATTGAACAGTCATAATCCTTGATGAGCTCTATCCATCTTCTCTGGCGCATATTAAGCTATTTATGTGTGAATATATATTTAAGACTCTTGTGGTCAGTATATATCTCACATTTCTCTCCATAGAGATAATGCCGCCAGATTTTCAAGGAAAATATCACCACCGCCAACTCCAGATCATGCATTGGATAGTTATGCTCATGGATTTTCAACTGCCTTGAGGCATAGGATATCACTTTATCATTATGAATCAGCACACAGCCTAAGCCCTTCTTCGAAGCATCACTGAATACCACAAAAATTTCCCCACTTATGGGTAAAGTGAGCACGGGCGCAGTGATAAGCCTCCTTTTCAACTCCTTGAAGCTTTCTTCGCATTCATCACTCCAAGAAAACTTTACTCCCTTTCAAGTTAGCTTGGTAAGAGGGTTGGAAAATCATGAGAAATTTCTCACAAATCGTCGATAATATCCAGCTAACCCCAAGAAGCTATGGATATCTATTACCGATGTTGGCCTAGACCATCCCTCAATTGCATCTATTTTAGAGGGATCCACAAATATCCCATTTCTTGTGATGATATGGCCCTAGAATGAGACCTCCTTCAACCAAAACTCACACTTGCTATACTTTGCATAGAGCTTCTCCTTGCGCAAATTCTCTAGTACAGTTCTTAAATGCTCCTCATGATCCTCCTTGGTTTTGGAGTATATTAGAATATAATCTATAAAGACTACCAAAAATTTGTCAAAGTAATCTCTAAAGATTATATTCATCAAGTCCATGAAGATTGCTGAAGCATTAGCGAGTCTGAAAGGCATTAATATGAATTCATAGTGCCCGTATCTTATACGAAAAGCAGTCTTGGGGACATCTTCCTTCTTCACCCTTACTTGATAATATCCCGACCGCAAATCTACCTTGGAGATGTATTGTGCTCCATACAGCTGATCAAACAAGTAATCGATCTGTGGCAGAGGATACTTGTTCTTTATCGCGATTTTGTTAAGTTCACGATAATCGATGAAAAGCCACATTGACCCATACTTCTTCTTGATGAAGAGGACTAGTTCACCCCATGGTGAAGCACTTGGGCGTATAAACCCTTTATCCAAATTATCCTGTAGTTGTTTCTTCAGCTCTTCAATCTCAACGACAGCCATTCTATATGGAGTCTTGGATATTGGTAGTTCCCCAGGTATAAGTTCAATTGAGAATTCAACGTCTCTTCTAGGAGGAAGACCAGACAGTTCCTCGGGAAACACTTCAGCAAATTTCCTCACAATAGGCATTTCTTCAAGGATTATTTCTTCCTTGGACTCAATAATCTAAGCCAGATACGCATGATCATAGGGCAATAATATCCATGCTTGAGAAGATGGAGCTAAAGGAGATTCATCTTCCTCCTTACACTTGTAAAAAATCGGTGGTCGATTCTCTATATGGAGTGTGATTTCCCTCTCCCGACAATTTATGTTGCATCTATATAAGGAAATCCAATCCATGCCAAGAATTGCATCAAATTCCACTAGAGGGAGTATGGAGAGGTTCACCGGGAAATTAAATCCACAGATTATGATAGGGGAGGAGTTATATTCATGGGATACAATGATTTCCCCATTTTCCGTACTCATCGACATCTTCACTTCCATGATTTGTGGTGGTGCTGGGATTGTTCTACTAAAATTTCGAGATATAAAAGAATGCATAGAACCTGAATCAAAAAGTACGTTCACTATTCTTGAATGAATAACTAGCGTACCTATCACCACTTTATTGTCGGGGTTCACTTAGGCAGAAGTGATGGCAAAAGCTCTTCCTTGTTGCCTTGGAGGTTGTTGGTTGCCTCTGAAAACCTTTGGATTAGGGCACTGATTTTCAAGATGCCCCGGTTCTTTTCATTTGTAGCAATGAAAAATGCGTTGAGGTTCGAACGGAGCGTTCATCTCCTCTATCGCAGTCGCGGGTCTTTCTTTCCGACAATTAACAGCTATGTTCCCTTCTCTTCCACACCTAAAGCATTTCTTCGTCCCCTTGAGGAAATTTCCAGGGTGATTCTTTCCGCACTTTTGGAAAGTGGGGTGCTGGGTCTTCTTAGAACCATTGGATTTATCCATCGGACCACCAACATTGAATTCCACCTTACGCTTCTTGTCCCCATGATACCCCTGTGATTCCTCGATCTCCATTTCGACCTTGAGGGCACATCAGACAATTTTTTCATAGCTGTCGAAATCACAGATCGCTAATGCTTTCCGCAGGCTAGGCTTCAGCCCACCAAAGAAGTGGCCAACCTTGCATTCGGGGGTAACGACAAAGACGAAAGCATATCATGCAAGCCTTGTGAAGTTTTCCTCGTACGCTCCAACAGATTCTTCTTCTTTTTGCTTGAGGGAAAGAAAGTCCCTTTCCATCTTAAGCCGGAGGGTGTGTGAAAAATATTTATCGAAAAACATCTTCTGGAAATCCTTCCATTCCAACACCTCGATCTCCTCCTCAGGCTTTGTATTTTTGATCAACATCCACCATTGATCAGCTTCACCCTCCATACGATAAGCCTCCAGGAGAACCTTCTCTTGTTCATAACATTGAAGGATGGAGAAGGTCTTTTCAATGGAGTTGATCCATTGTTCAGCGATCGTGGGATCGGATGATCCACTAAACGTAGGAGGCCTTTGTCTCATGAAGCTCTCGATAGCAACTTGTTATTTCTTAGGGGGGGTTGAACATTCCTATTGACCCATGTTTATATTCAAATATTGAGTTAGCTGAGAGAGAAGCAGGACAAAGTTTGTGATTCCCACTCCCATTGGATTGGGCATCTCATTAGTACAGTCATCACATTCATCTTCACATCAGTTGTTAGCCCGAGTCCTCCTATTACCGGCCATTGGCTGGAATAAAAGGAAAGTTAGGGGTAACACATAAAGGGTAATCCAAAGACAAAAGTTAATGACATATAAATTAAATTTTATTTCCTTAACTTATGAATCTATAGGCTTCAATCTAGGCTTTTCGTGATCTACTTTCTAACATATATTCTTAGGGGCATTTTTTTATTCCCTTAATAAGGGTTCATACTAAGCTTGTGAATTTATCAAAACATATCCCCCAGGAGTGTCGTAACCAAGAGTGAAGCAAGGCCCATTTTCATGCACCAGTTCCCGTTCGAGTCTAGCTCAAAGCGGTGTTTTCGGGTTTTACCCCTAGGATACATCTGTGCCAGAGCCGCCTCTACCTGCTCATATCCATACAGGGATGTATTTGTTTGATAAACCACTTACTCAGTACTTACCAAAACTTAGGGATGTTTTTATTATACTTAGTCTTTTCTCTAAGTCTTTACTAGGGTTTTCTAATCCTAATCCCAAAAATAACTAAACCTCCCTCTGATACCAACCATGACAACCCTGCTTTTATTAAAAACTTAAACATGATTTATTACATAAACTATTCACTTGATACAACATGGAAGATCGAGAGTTATAGTGTATTTGGGGATTAGGATCATTACATAACAACTTAAAACATGAAATACAACATCTTTATTGAAAACTTCCTTTACATGACCACTACATTCCCTCGTACTTAGCATTGCATGGGATAACCTGAGGACATGCATAAGAAAAGGGTGAGCTATAAAGCCCAGTAAGGAAAAAAGACATGGATTACATGAGGAATACAATACATGTTAGACAATAGTCATATCAATAGAGCACAAGAGAAACATGGACATAAAGGCATGATAAATCATGATAATTATAACATGGAAATGTGGAAATAACACTTAACATGGAATTAGCATGAGCCAAAGCTCATTGCACATGGAGCATGAGTAAATTCTCATTGCACATGAAGCACGAGTAAACCCTTGTTGCACTTGAATTAGCATGAGTCAAAACTCATTGTACATGACGTATCATGATACTATACTTTACCCAATGCATTGGAGCACTATAAGGGCGCATCCTTCTTAAACATTTCATTTCATGCATAAGTTTGCCACATGGATCATAAAACATGGATTCATTAAACATAATCATTTATTCCACAATAAAGTAATGTGGAATTCATACATGAAACTTTATAATCAATAAGTAAATGTGCATAAAGGTGAATACCCTTGATGGAGAAATGGGAATGGTATTCACTATACAAAGGCATTGGCTTAGAAAATAGGTGCAATTTCAGCAGCGTGACATAATAATTAATAAAAATGGTTGATGAGAGAGAAAGGGGTGTATCATCATATTTACATGAAGTGTACAGTAAGGGGGTCATATTGATACATGTCCTAAAAATTGTAATGGAATTTACATTCATGATACAAAAGTATTGCTTGAATGTAAATGAGGAGAGAGAAGTTCCTTTCAGAATTTCGGCATAGTAACAGGAGTACATGGGAGGAATTTATTGAGAGAGAAAGGGGTCTCCCATCATTCAAACAATAAGAGGGAAGTATGGGGGAGGTGAGAAACTATACCCCAACATTTATAATTGAAATTAAAAGGGCATAACAATATTAAGAAAATTGGACAAAAAAGTGAAAGGAAGAAAAAACCCTTACTTGGAAGTGTGCTTCCAAAGGCTTGAGAGAGGCTTGAGAGAGGCTTCATGGGAGCTTGGGGCACCTTGGGAGGATTCTAGAGAGAGTAGGGCAGAGTTTGGAAGAACTCCAAAGGCTTTGAGTGAGGAGGAAGTGGGAGCTTGGGTGGGTTTATATAGGAAAGGTGAAGGAATTCTTTATTATTTAGGTTTAGGACCCCTTATATTAAATTAATCCAAACCACAAACCATCCCATGGTTTTTTCCCATGGTTTTTGGCAAAGGGAAGAGGAAAACAATATTTTATAAGGCCAAAGTACGAACTTCTTAAAATAATAGGGTTAATTATGTGGAGGTGAGTCACACTCCCATGGAAAACAATTTAAAAAGACAAGGTGTTTATTAAGTCTTGAAGGGTCCATTAATGCTTTGAAAAGTAAGTCAAATAAACGCAAAATCAAATTATTTTAATGTTAAAACATATATTGGCCGAACATAAAGCTTATAGTATTTTATTACATCACTATTGGGTCATTATGATGTCATAAAACATATTATATATTGAAACGCACGACTGATTGTCACCTATTGACTGGTCAAGGTTCCGGTGCTCTGCTAATGTGTATAGCCACACTCGGGTCGAATCCTCGGCGATGATACTTTGTAATAGTCGTTTGTTTTTAGTTAATTGTATTCTGATTGGGGGGGGGGGGGTTGTTTATAGAGCTTATGAAATAATTTATGGATGATGTTTGATTTAACAAATTGATAAAGATTTGGGTGAGTTCATCATTTGGTAGTTAAGCTTGTGATATCCTTGAGCTTTGCTTTATATTGCATTAAATTAACACCCATGTCACAAGATGATTTTGATTGGAATTCCCAAGTGTTAAAGCTTTAATCCAAGCCATAACTTAAATTAGGTTTCTAATCATTACCATTACTTGTTTATGGTAGTTTATTTGTGTTTCCAATAATCCATGTAATCCACATATTAAACAAAACATGTCATTAATCCATGACATATAAAGTTCAACATACACAATATTAATTTAAAGAACATTCGTTGAGAAAAAGCTCTCAATAACTTAACATACCTAAATTATAACTCACCCCAATTAAATATTTACCCATACATTAAAATTATTAATAATCTGGTTATAATGATTATTATGATAAATTAAGAATATAAGATAAAGGAAGGGATAAGAAAAGATTTTTGCATCGAACACACACACACATGAACGATGATGATAATTAAAAACAGATTTTCGATTCAATGAGGAAGCAAAATAAGGGAAGGGGATTCAACTGAATTTAAACTATTTTAAGAACATAAATATTAAACTACATAAGGTGGATGAGAATAAGAGATATTGAAGAAGAAACTTTCATTAAAACAGAATTACAAAAGAAAGGACTTACAAAATTACAAAAACGAAGAACACGAAAGTAAGTGAAAACAAAGAGAGGAGGAAAGGTCTCTCAAGTAAAAACTTGAGTATGGAATATCCTACCAATCCTTTGGAAAGGCTTTGGTCATGCCAATATGTTCTCCTCTCTCCTAAAATGCCAACCCCTCTCAAGGAGAGAAGGGGAGAGTATTTATAGCCCAAGGAGTGGACTGCTTGAATTCCCAATCTGTGCCTCCACTTTCATCGCCAAGTTGAATATTCAGAAAGCCTAATATTGGAAAATATCCTTATTTAAAGTTGTAGATAATAAAGTTGGACGACTACTCTCAAAATTTTGAGTCATTTGGACATAAGGATCAAAAGTTATGGCCAGTTGATTAAACAAAGTTAAACTGTCCATTTCAATCTAGTCTTTTTAAAGTCCAAACTGTGAAAGGGTTTTTGAATAGGAATATACCTTCAAATCTGAATTATTTATTCAACAAAGTCGGCCGCCTATATCTACTCTTTCACACTGAAAAATCTCAGATCTATTGGATTCTTACATTATGTGATATGTCATGCATACTATACTAATTTTAATTCTTGTCCAGAATGGTGGGATGGATTTTAAAGATTAATTTGGGTCCCTTATTATTAGATTTGGGCCCTTAAATTTTTATACAAGACTCCTTGCATTGTCCCACAAACTATGGTGTAGAATAATAGAATTTTCACTTCTGCATGTAGCCCAGTAAATCAATCTTCATGAATAGTCCAGTTTCTTCACAGATTCTTTGGTCTTGTTTGTAAGGACAATATGAGCCTTCAAATGGAGGAATTGGCTCATGATACCTTCTAATGAAATGTTTTATATTTAAATTAGAATCCTAAAAAACAAGAACCACACAATTTGGATCAGTATAGTGATAGTTATTATTAAAACAGTAAACTGACTCAATTGGACTACTTCTAAAAATAATCAAAAAATTATACTTAATATTAAAACATTAATATTTCACACAAATTATGCACATTTCATATAAAATCAGTAAATGGAGTATATAATAAGTCATGAAAATATTAATAAAATCAACTCCCCAACACTTAGTTTTGTGCATGTCCTCATGTGCAACAAATATAAAAACATTACAAAATCATTTTCACTCACCAACAAATATTAAAATTTTGTTTTCTCCAATCAGGAGAGGTTTAGACTATTTCACTCATACATTTTGAATTCCACCACAAGTTGTTACAGAAAAAATGTTCCAAAACTAATTCATTTTTTCATGCTCAAATTTAGAAATGGAAAATGTGGACACTCAAAACTCACACCTCTCAAGATGATAAAATTCATTTGTGGAGGTTCACTCTTTCACCAACCAAAAGTGAAAATCTTAGAGTTTGAAAAGAGATCTCATCTTCCAATCCCTATCCAAAGTGAAAAATAATCAAGAGGTATTTTTAAGGGTTTTTTTTTGTGTGGCTATGGGATGGTAGGAATATAATGTACAAGAGAGAAGAAGAGGGGTAAAACACCAACATAGAAAAAACAATGCACATTTTTTTTGAAATAAAACATGGAAGGAAATGAAAAAACATATTTAAAAGGGAATGATTGTGTGAAGAAAGACACAATAGAGGAAGAAAATATGAAGGGGATGAGAAGATGAAATATTTACAAACCACAAAACTTCTCCCAATGATATAAGAATATAATGCAAGTGTTCCTTTTTTTTTTCTATTTTTTTCTTTGTTTTTTCGAAAGTTGACCTTGAAACAGATCTCACACTCATATCCCAACCCATGTTTGATCTCCTCATGACACTAATTTTAATAGTTATAACAAGATCAAAGGTTGAGAAAGAGTGATTTTTGACCTACCCAAGACACAACCCATTTTTGAAATTTTGTTTTGATTTTTTTCATCATTTTTGATTTTTTTTTGAAAACTTGTCAAAAACATTTACAAAATTACATAAATGGAATTACATTACATTCCCCAAAACACACTGAATGAAAAACTCTCCCCCACACTGAAATGGATTATTTCCCTCAAGCAGATGATAACTCATTGAAAATCAATAATAGGGTACCCAAACAATGAAATCCATTCCCCCCACACTTAAATTTCAAAAAAATATGAAATGAAAATCCATGTTGATATTGGGTGGGAAAAGGTATTGGGCTTGTAATATGGCTATCAAATAAAAGGTTTTCATAGGCTCGAAGGGGCTTTCAAAAGGAGGATTAATGTAAGGGAAATGGGAGGCTATTTGGCTATTGTGATTCTCATGTGGTTCAAAAAATTCCTCTATCATATTAATGCACACTAAGGCATGAAATTCAGCTCAAAGGTCCACAAACTCACGACTCACAAATGGGGGTGAAAACACACATTTTGAAAAGATGGCCAGAGGTGGCCTTGGCATGAAAGAAAATTTTGTTCCTCATGGTTTGGGAAAATCATTTTCCAAATAAAAAATTGAGCATTCAAAATTTGTTAATTTTGACACAAAATTCTTTATCCAAAGTCATGATGAAAATACAAAATTTTTGAGATGAAAACATGTCTGTTAACTCCCCAAAATGGTTGGACAAAATTTCAAAACTCGATGGTGAGTAAGCATGACTCATTATTTTTTTTTGTATTTTTTAAAGTGATTTTTTTCTTGGTTTTTTTAGTTTTTTAGGTTTTTATATATTTTTTTGTTTTTTTATAAAGATACACCCACACAAAAGAGAAAGTGAAAAAGAAAGGTTTTGATAAAGAAAGTGGTAAAAAAAAATTAAAGAGAGAGGACAAAGAAGAAAGAGGCAGAGAGAGGAAGAGATAGAGAGAGAGTTAAAGGGAAAGAGGTGCCCCATGGTTTAGATTTGGTGGGTCGTCGTCTCCATCTGGTGGTGGGTTGACTGGAGAAGTTGGGTATCCAATGGAAGTAGATGATGATCCAGGATTGTGTGTCCTCTCATAGTTATTCTTTAACCGATGTCCATTAACCGTGAATGTCCTTTTGGAAGAGGGGTCTTGGACTTGAACTACACCAAATGGGTAAACATTATTAATAACAAAAAGACCTTCCCAATGAGAATTAAGCTTACCTGGGTGAACTCAGAATCGAGAATTGAAGAGCATTACCTTTTCACCTTCATGAAATACCTTTCTTAGGATGTGTCTATCATGGAGTACCTTAGCCTTATCTTTGTACAGATTATAATTCTCATAGGATTCAAGTCGAAGCTCCTCCAGGGTATGGATCAAAATGTTTATTAATTTAAACTTCTTGGTGGTAGGTGATCACTAAGTGGATAGGATTGAGTCTCTTCTTGAGACTGAACCTCTTATTTTATTTCCATTGTGTTTTTACCTTTTAGTTTTACTCTATTTTATCACATATTTCATAAAAATAAATTGAACTCTGACAGTTATTCTTAGAAAGTTTTTATAATAGTATTGAATTATTAGATTAGTTTCAAAAGCTATATTAATTATCAAATTGATACAATTAAGAACTAATCAATCTTTTGAGAAATTAATCGAACATTCAAGCTCTTATAAATTCACTACTGGATAACTGGGAAACTAAATTTTAAATATCGGGGGACTTTCAAATTATACATTTTTAACAAATTTTTTTATAGATACTCAATTCAACTCACCTCTTGAGTACTCTACTCCGACCAAAATTTGTTATCAGAGGATTTTAGATTTTTAAATTTTCAAAGTTTTTTCATGCTTTTTCAACTGTGATTTTAGTTATATTTCAAAGATCTTAAAGTTTATGTTAATACTAAATTTTTATCTCTTTAAAATATTGTTTTAAAATTTTAGTTTGGATAATAGACTGGAAGGTGCTTCTAGCAGAATACCTCCATTATTTAATGGAACCAATTATTTATAATGGAAAATTAAAATGAAAATTCACTTAGAAATTATGGGTTTTGAAATTTGGTCTTCAATTTTAGATGAATATAAGATTCTTGCTACTGCTAGAACTACTTGCAGTGAACCAACTAAGACTACTTATAACAATAATTGAAAATCCATGAATGATTTATACTATTCTCTAGTAGATGAAGAATTTAACAAAATTTCTACATGTAAAACAGCCCATGAAATTTGGGATACTCTATCTGTTTCACATGAAGGAACTTCTAGTGTTAAGGAAATGAGACTTAACACATATAATATTAAATATTAAAATTTTAAAATGAAGACTAATGAGCTTATTTATGAAATGTATCTCAGGTTTAATGAAACTGTGAACACTATGATCTATTTGGGAAGAGATGTTACTGCTAAAGAACAAATTATAAGGATTCTCAAATGATTACCTGATAGATGGAGAGGAAATTCTATCTCAATTAGAGAATCATGTGACATCAGAAAACTACCTGTCAAAGAAATCATTGGAAAACTAATGATGTATGAGGAAGAGTTGAAAGTCAACAAAGAGGAAGAAGATGAACCTAAGATAAAATCTATAACCTTCAAGACTACTACCTCTAAGAAAAAATAAAAATAGAAGGTGCTAGATTCTATTAAAATCTATAGTAATGATGAATCAACATCAGATAGTGATGAAGATATGGCTCAGCTGGCCAGAAGATTCAAGAAATTCTAAAGAATAAATAAGTTCTTCAGGAAGCTCGATTATAAATGAAGATATGATAACAAGGGAAACTGAAAAAATAACTACAAAATAAATGAAAAATCAGAGAAGATTGTCTGCTATGAATATAAGAGGAGAGAACATGTCAAAGATGATTGTCCAAAATTAAAATACAAAAAGAAGTATAAAAAAAAAGATAAGAAGTATAAGAAATCTATAAAGGTCACCTGTAGTTCCTATAAGGACAGTTACATTGAATCAATATCATCTCATGATGAAAATGATGACATGGATAATATGTGTTTTATGGAAAACACATCTGAGGTAACCTTAAATTCTCATATACACAATTCCTATTATTCTGAAAATGAAAGAGAGTCTGAAAATATGACAAGTGATGATCTATTTGAATATTGTAACATGTTGGAAGAGACTTTCAATGAACTAAAAGATAAATATAAATCTTTAAAGAAATAAAATGATCTTACTGGAAATATTAAGTCTTAACTTACTACTAAAAAAGAAAAGAGTTATCAACTTCTCAAAGAAAAAAATGAATTAAAATTTTTTAATGAGAAATTGAAGAAAGATCTAGAAAAGTTTACCAATGGGAAGAATAATCCTACTCAAATTCTTGGTAAGCAGATATCTCCTAAGTACACTTATAGTATTTGATATCATCTTGGATAGAGAAAACTATCGAAAACACATTTTGTAACTAAATCTAGAAAATCTGTTCTTCTACCTAAAAATAAAAATTATGCTGCTAGTTCTAGTTATGGAAAATATTTTACCACCTCTAGTTTTTCTAGACCAAATAGAGTCTATTTTCAAATATGTTACATAATTATTATAGGAAAACCATAAAGAAAATGTGGGTACCTAAATCATTGATTACTAATGTCACTGGACCCAAACAAGTATGGGTACCAAAATCTATTTTTTTGATTATTCTATAGGAAAGCTATTTGAAGAGCTCCTGCAAGATTCAATGGTACTTAGACAATGGATGTTCAAGACACATGATAAGATATTATTCAAGATTCAAGAACCTAATCAAGATTGATGGTGGATATTTCACCTTTGGTGACAATTCTAAAGGAAAAATAATTGGCCCAGTCCAGATTGGTAACTCTAACTTAGTTTTAATTTCTAAAGTACTTTTTTTGATGGATTGAAATATAATTTTCTTAGTATTTAACAATTATATGATGATGGATTTCATGTTAAATTTGTAAATAATGCTTGTAGTGTTTTTAAATCTAAAAATGAATTAGTATTCTCTTATTTTAGAAATGAAAATGTATATTCTGTTAACTTAGATTCTTTATTTTCTCAAAATATTTATTGTTTAAGTTCCTTTCATAAATAGTCTTGTATTTGGTATAGAAGATTAATACACTATAATGTACACTCTCTTAGAAATATTTTTCGAAAATGACTAGTCAAGGATCTACCCAAACTTGAGTTTTCAAATGAAAAAGTTTTTAATCCTTTTCAAAATGGTAAACAACACAAGATATATTTCAAATCAAAGAAAGAAGTTTCAACTTCTCAACCTTTAGAGTTGGTTCACATGGACTTGTTTGGACCCTCTCGATTTTCTAGTTTAAATGGGAAGCACTATGTTTATATTCTTGTATATGACTATTCTAGGTATACTTGGACTTATTTCTTAGATAAAAAAAGTGAAGCATGTACTTACTTCAACAAGTATTCTAAAACAGTGGAAAATCTTAGTGTACTTAGAATAAAATTCTTAAGAAGTGATCATGGATGTGATTTTGAAAATCAAGACTTTGAATCTTTTTGCTCATATAATGGCTATAGTCATAAATTCTTTGTCCCTAGGACACCTCAACAAAATGGAGTTGTGGAAATAAGGAATATAAATTTATAATAGATAACCCGAAAAATGCTTAATGAATATGATTTACCTATTTAATTTTTGTCTGAGGCTGTGAATACAACTTGCTACATAATTAATAGAGTCTTAACTAGACATATCCTCAATAATAATCCTTATGAGTTATGGAACAATAGAAAACCCAAAGTTAGTTACTTCTAAGTTTTTGGTTGCAAAGTCTATATCCTTAATACAAAGGAAAATCTTGAAAAATTCTCATCGAAGAGTGATGAAGGAACATTTCTAGGTTAATCAACCTCTAGTAAAGCCTATAGAGTCTTTAATAAAAGAACCAAGTGTGTGGAAGAATCTGTGCATATCAAATTTGATGAAATAGATCCACATGAACCCAAGACCTCTCTAGACAACCTTAAAGATGATATGTCAAACCTGGACATAAATGAAAAATCATCTAATCCTATTGTCAAGAAATCTGTCAAATTAAATAGTTCTGTAAATTCTTCAGAATCTGAACATGATGAACCCGAACCTATGGATGAACCTGAAGTTACTAGACCCTCATTTTCTAGACAAACTACAACTCTTAAGAACCATCCTTTAGATGTTGTTGTTGGAGACTTAGATAAATGGATACAAACTTGAGCTTCTCTTAGAAATATGGTTGAACATCAAGCTTTCTTGTCACAACTTGAACCTAAAAACATCAATGATTCAATTAAAGATAAATTTTGGGTGATGTCTATGCAATAAGAACTTAATCAATTTGAAATAAATAAAGTTTGGAAACTTATGGATAGACCTAAAGACACCTTGACCATAGGCACTAAGTGGGTGTTTAGGAACAAAGTAGATGAATCTGGTAATATTGTTAGAAATAAAGCTAGATTAGTTACACAAGTTTATAGTCAAGAATAATGAATTGACTATAAAGAAACCTTTGTACTAGTAGCTGGACTTGAGGCCATTAGAATATTTCTTTCTTATGATGCCTATCTCAATTTAAAACTTTATCAAATGGATGTTAAAATTTCATTCCTAAATGGGTATATAGTTGAGGAAGTTTTTTGTTGAACAACCCCTAGTTTTACAAACCCTAATTTTCAAAAATCATGTTTTCAAATTAAAAAAAGCTTTATATGGTTTAAAATAAGCTCCAATAGCTTGGTATCATAGAATAAATATCTTTCTCATTGAAAATGGTTTTACAAAAGGAATTGTTGATCCTACTCTATTTATAAAACAAATTTCTAAAGATGTTTTAGTAGTTAAAATTTATGTAGATGATATTATTTTTGGATCTTCAAGAAATTGTTTATGTATTGATTTTTCTAAAATCATGAAAATTTAATTTGAAATGAGTATGATGGGTGAACTCAAATTATTTCTTGGATTTAATATTTTTCAAAATAAATAAGGTATCATTTTAAATCAAGGTAAATACACAAAATATCATTTAAAAAGATTTGTCTTTGATAACATCAAAAGTAGTGACACTACAATGAGTACTACTTGTAAGTTGGATCTTGATGAAGATGGTAAATATGTTGATCAAACCAATTATAGAGAAATGATTAGAAATTTTCTCTACTTGACTACTGGTAGGATAGATATAATGTTTAGTGTGTGTAAGTGTGCCCGTTTTCAAGCTAATCCCAAAGAATCTCACTTAAATACTGTTAAAAGAATTTTCAAATACCTCAAACATACTATCAATTTAGGTTTGTTTTACCCTAAAGGACAATTATTTGATATAGTGAGTTATTATGATGCTGATTTTGGTGGATGCAAGTTAGATAGAAAGATAACCTCTGGGACATGTCACTTATTAGGAAAGTCATTGGTTTCATGGTGTAGTAAGAAACAAAATTTTGTTGCATTAATTACTACCGAAGCTGAATATATAGCTTCTAGTAGCGCACATGAGCCTCAACCCAGTTGGTGAGGTATCCTTAAGTGAATCCACGAGACCCAGGTTCAAAACCAGGTAGAGGAATATTTCTGAGGAAATGTAGCAGTACTATAGTAGGCACTGTAGCAATACTGTAGCAGAACTGTACACTGTGTGGGTACTATAGCAGACTGTACACTGTGTAGGTACTATAGCAGAATTGCACACTATGTGGGTACTATAGCAGTCACTGTAGAAGTTACTGTAGTAGGTACTGTTTGGTACTGTAGTAGCTAGAACTATTTACCTTGGGCCACTAGTTTGGGCTTGGAGTCCTTAAGGCTTTCAGTCCACCCAGGCCTTTAGGTCAGTAGGGATTTCAGGCCACCATTAAAGCCTTTGGGCCACCTCAAGGCCTTTGGGCCACATGCAGTTGCCCCAGACAGACTCTACAAAAAAGAAGCAGCCCCAGAAGAGGATTCAAAGCAGATACACTCACCAGAGAGATCCAAATGGAATTTTCAAAATGAGAGGGTATGGCTATGCCATCGGGACCAGCCTGTGCTTGCATGGGAAGCCTAGGCAGATGACTATGCGAAGGTGGATAACTACTATCACGATGCAGATGCTGGGGAGAGGCAGTTCCTTATAGATAGTCTGGTTGAATTCCCTAAGACCTTCGGGTCATGTAATATCCTAATCCTACAGGCCATGTAATCTCTGAGCCTACGGGTCTTGTAAGGGTTCCCCCTCATCCCTTGAAAGGAGGGTTATCAAAAATTAATAAAAAACGAAGGCCTTTGGGCCATTTAGACCATAGATTCTAGTAGATATTGTGATCAAATTTTGTGGATGAGACACACTCTGCAAGACTATGGATATCAATTTAGACATTTACCTATAAATTGTGACAATACGAGTTCTATTAACATTTCTAAGAACCCAGTTTCTCATTCTAGAACAAAACATATTGATGTAAGACATCACTTTTTTAGAGATCATTATCAAAAGGGTGACATCACTTTAGAATTTATTGGCACTAAATATCATCTTGCTGACATATTAACTAATCCATTGAACTTTGAAATAATGAATTACATAAGACACGAGTTAGTAATGATCAATCAATAAGACCTTGTGTTACCTTTACTTTGATATTTTTAAGTAAATTTGTCATGCTGACACCGACACCATTGTCATTCCGACACCGTTGTCATGCCGACACATTTGTACCATTGTCATGCTGACACCATTGTCATGCTGACTCCATTGTTATGCTGACATCATTATCATGCCAACACCATTGTCACGTTGAATCCATTGTCATGCTGACAGCATTGTCATGCCGACACCGTTGTCATGCCGACACCATTGTCATGCCGACACCATTGTCATGCCGACACCATTGTCATGCCGACACCATTGTCATGCCGACACTATTGTCATGTCGACATCATTATCATGATTACACCGTTGTCATGCCGACACAGTTTTCATTCCAACACCGATGACTTAATGCTTCTATACATTTTATGTTTTTATCAAAATGACACCGTTTCATTAATATTGTTAAAACCGGTTCATGTTTTCACAATTGCGTTATTTAAAAATCCCTAAATGATATAAATTTGAATCGATCCACTCTACTCCTTTACCACAACACTATCTCGGCCACCGTTCTCTCTCTTTACCCCTGAACTTTCACCTTCTAACCCCCAGACTGAAATGATTGAAATGACACATGTGAAGTGAGCTCTTGAAGATGGATATTCTCGTGCTTCTAAGAAACAGGAAGGTGAATTGAGAAAATCTTAAGCTCCTATAAATCCCAGTCTGTAAAACTGTGTTGTAACCTCAGATAAAGAAGTACTGGTGGAATGGATTTTAGAGAGAAAGTAATTAATGTTGAAGGTGCTTCAAGATCAAGGATGGATTGATTGGTTTGCAAACAATGACAAAGTCTTCTACCTGAAGCTAGTACATGAATTTTACAGGAATATGGAACTTCTGTTGGAAGGAAGTGATGTCACCTGGGTCAAGTCGATAGTAAATGGAAAGATAATCTCTTTATCTTCAAGACATTGGTCTGAATTTCTTAAGGTTCCTCATGAAGGAATGTTTGATTATTATCAAGGTACTTCTCCTCCCGAGAGTGAATTATTTTGTTATGAGACAACTTTGAAAGAGATAACTGGAAATGAGGAACATAGAAGTCTCATTTCATCATAGTTAAATAGTGAGTGCAGAATTTTATTTAAGTTTATTCAGCAGAAAATTTTTCCTAGGAAAGGGGATTTTGATTCTCTCAAGTATCAAGATGTATACTTAGTGTATTTTCTATAGAAAAGGTGTTAAATAGAATCTATACAGATATCTGATGGTGCACATTGATGAGATGATAAAACCTGGCTATAAGTAAAATTCTCTTTTCTACTCTAGAATTATTTTAACAATGATAAAGGAGAAAGGCTATGTAAGTGAAGATGATGATGTAGTAGTTACTGAATGTAGTGGAATATGCTTAATTTCTGACATCTGTAAGAGAATGAAAATTAACTTGAACCCATGGAGGAAAGAATGGGTTGGTGATGAAGATAAACTATATGAAAAGTTTAATCCTATTGACCATCCAGTTAGAACAATAAATTTAGTGGATACTATCCTTGTTCTAGATGCTCAAGTGATTTATTCTTCAAAAGAGGAGGAGGAGCATGCTACTCCTATCAGAGATGTGGGATCACAAATTGATGATAGAAGTGACCCAGACACAACTGGACCAACAAAAAGAGTTTCTATTGGAACTCCAAGTCCACCTTTGGACTTTCCTTCACATGAACATATTCTCCAATGTACTGGAAGTGAAGAAACAAAAGTATAAGGAAATGTAGAATATGTCAGTGATTCTAGTGAAGAAGAAGATAAAGAAAAGGAAGATGGTAGTGGTGAAAGTGGTTTAGAATCAATTAGGGAAGAAGGAGATGATAAAGTTGATGATGGAGATGGTGATTAAAAGGATGAAGATGGTAATAATGAAGAAATTAGTAAAAGTGGAGGTGATAGTGAATCTGATCATCCTGATGGGAATCCAGATGTTGTTAGTATAGAGATTGTTGAATCTAATGTTGGTGCATCTGTTGAGGGTGCTGTTCAAGATGAAAATGTTGCTCCATCCGAACTAGTATCTCAAGCTATATATACTAGAAAAAAAACTCTACATAAGGATAAGAAACCTAGAAAGGAATCATTAAGTGAGGGGGAGAAAACTTCCAAGAAAGATGACACTAAGTGGGAGCCTCAAGAAAGAATAGCTCAAGATGATGAAGAGCTTCAAATTGGAAAATTAAGTCTTGATACTCTTAATCCTTTGGATTTTGGTATGATGGATGAATGGGAAATGAATTTTGGGTATGTGGCACTGGGATTAGATTATGAAGATTCTAATGATGAAGTCTTTACACTTAATGCAAGGGAACCAATGGCTGAGACCTCTTCTAGTGACTATGTCACTAAGGACGATTTTGAAAACATTAATCAAGACATATGTTTCTTCATAAGAAACTTAGTACAATCTCATATGAAATATGAAATTGATGAAGTTAGGAGAGAGAACACTCTGATAAATGAAAATTTGAAAGCTATTTGATCTATGGTTGAAGGTGTAAAGCCAACTGGAGCTTCTAGTTTTAATCCTTCATCAACCACTGTATCTCAAGTTAATGCTGCTTCAGTTTCCAATATGGTGATAAAGTAAATTCATCCAAATTTGATTAAAACTATAGAAACAATTATGAAAAGCAACACCAAGCTTGGGAATGAGATGAATACGTTAACCACTAACATCAATGATTTAACCACTGAGTATAGAAATACAATGGAAAGTGTCATGAAAGGACTTTAGAATCTTGTTTCTCATTTTAAAGCTCTTGATTTTTCCAAAATCAGAAAATAAGTTAAGGAACTTTCCTCCTCTACTCTTGCTTCAACCTCTGCTCCACCTGTTCATCCTTCACAATCTGTGGATCTTTCTCCTATCAGTTCTATTTTGAAAGAAGAGTTGAAAACTTTAATTTCCAGTGTTTCCAAGGTTGAGGACACTTCAAATAAGGTACATGACCATGTGAAGTATTATACAAGGAGTGCTTCACAAACTCAGGAATAGATGACCAAAAATATTAATGAATTTTTCTCCAAACTCATCACAAAGCATCAAATGAACAATATATTTAAGTATTTTTCCACCAATATTACTCTTCCTCCAGTGAAAAAGGCTTTTAAGGATCAGATTCAGAAGCTGAGAGAATTCAATCCCTTGATGGAAATGTTCATAGAAAACAAAGATGATTTTGAAAAGGCAATGAAATATGATGGTGAAATCATTGAAAAATTCATCAAGCTATTAAAACCATATCTCCATGTCTAAAGTGAATCCATTATGGTACCTCATGCTGCACCACTTGGCCCTACTGGTTCAGTGCCTTCCCAAGATCAGATGTTAGTTTCTCAGGCGTTATCTCAGATTAGACCCCTCATTATAGAGCCTATTAATCCTTGGCTTCTTTCTCAGAAAAGACCTTCCCTAAATTCTACAATTCCTGAAGGGGTGCCTTTACCTCTTCTAAAAATCCATTCAGACCCTCTTGTTTGTCAGCCTAACCCATCTTCTAAACCATCCATTGATTCTTCTGATAAGGGGAAGGAACCCCTTGACCCTACTAAGTAGTGTGGATCATTATCTGATGGGGATGCTTCCTTGATTTTTTTTTTATTGGAACCTTGTAATACATTATACTTTCCTCATTAATGAAATTTTTATCTTCTCTCATTTCTTTATTGTCTATTTTATCTCTTACTTTATGATATTATTTTTGTGCTCTCTGTTCTCTTTTTGCTAATCCCAAAAGGGGGAGAACATTATTAAGAATTAAGACTTATTATGTGTTTATACATTCTTATCTCTGATATATTATTTTATCTTTATGGGAGATACTAATCAAACTGTTTAATTTAATCATTCTCTAATCATACTTAATAATTCCATGATTTGTGATCATCAAAAAATGGGATATTATTGGCCCATAGATACTGTTGGACACTCTATAATGGTTTTAATTATCAAAAATCATGTCATATATTAACATATATATTACCTCATGTTAAAGATCCTAAATTATGTCAAAGAATTATCTTGTATATCAGATCATTTCAATCATGTAACTATTTATGTGCGTTTAATTCTAAAAAATATTATAACTAATTATCTATGTGTAATTATAATTATTAACACTCTCTGACTTTTATGAACTATAAGACATAAAGAACATCTAAAATTATCTAAGTATGAGTCACTAACACTGACAGAAAGATGAATCGCCATTGTATATGACTCACCGACGCATATAACTCACCGTTTTATATGACTCACCGATGTAGATGACCTACCGTCAGTCCAGGTGACCTACCGTTTCATGGTGCTACCGACGCAAGGACTCACCGTTAGTTGAAATGAGTCACCGATATATCAACTGTCTATCTGACAAAAGGAAGGAATCACCATTGATATGAGTCACCGATAAATCAATTGTCTCACCAACATAAGGAAGGACTCACCATTGATATGAGTCACCAATACATCAACTGTCTCACTGATAGAAGGAAGGACTCACCATTGATACGAGTCATCGATAGATCAACTGTCTCACTGATAGAAGGAAGGACTAACCGTTGAAACAAGTCACTGATGTAATGAGTCACCGACATATGGAATGACCGACATAATGACATACTGATGAGTTGGGTCACTGGCAGAAAGAGACACCGATAGAAGGAGACACCAACATATGAGCCACCAATAGAATGTTTAAATCTTCTTTTATTAATATTATTTCTAACTGTCATATTTGTGTCATTTAATGATATTTACATGTTTAATAAATTTTTATAGGACTTTTATCAGATAGTAGAGGTACGATGAACTTATTCATGTGGAAATAACAAGCCCTTCATCTTACCTCAAATATAAGAAGTATTTTTAAAGAGAGAAGACACCCAAAAGAGGTTTGATGTGGTGCATGCCTATGCAAGAGAGATATACTGAAGAACATATGAAACTCTCATGAAACCACTGTGAAATGAAGAACAAAATGAATAATAAATGATGCAATATCAACCAAGCTGAACATCGAATTAAATAACTACTTCAGCATATCAAAGAAGGAGAAGAATATATCTGAAGAACCATAATTTCACCTAGAAGCTAGAATACGACACTCTATTTTTTGTGTCAACTTCTAGAAGAGGACTTGATATTTGAATTTGCTTCATCATAAAATTCCAAATCTATATAGAGAAACACACAGAGCCTTCTAAATCTTTTCTCATATTTGTTTGCTCTGTTGTGTGCATTTTTACATACTTTTGAGTAGTGTGTGTGTCTGTATTAAAACACACCCTGTCCCTATATCAAACTGAAGGATACAAGATATCCTTTCACTCATATTTTCTTACACCTATTTACTAACACAGATAAGTGTGGAATAGGTTCTTGTGTGACTTGGTAGTTTGTAACCATGAAGAACTGTGGTAGAGGTCTTGTGACTTAGACAGCCTATGTGCTGTTGTGAACCCCAATCTAGGGTGTGGATGAAACTATTTATTAATTTAAAATAATTGGTGGTAGGTGATAACCAAGTGGAGAGGATTAAGTCTCTTCTTGAGACTGAACCTCTTGTTTTATTTATGATTTGTTTTTACCTTTTAGTTTTACTCTATTTTATCACATATTTCATAAAACTAAATTGAACTCTGATAGTTAGTCTTAACAAGTGTTTATAATAGTACTGACTTATTAGATTAGTTTCAAAAAATGTATTAATTATCAAATTGATACAACTGAGAACTAATAAATCTTTTGAGAAATTAATCGAATAGTCAAGCTCATATAAATTCACTACTAGCTAACAAGGAAACTAAATTTTAAATATCGAGGGACTTTCAAATTATACCTCTTTAACAGAAAGTTTTAAAGATACTCAATTAAACCCCCCTCTTGAGTAATATACTCCAACCAAAATATATTTATTTCCTTAATATAAATCTATAGATTATGTAACTATATCCTATTCACAAGAACCAAAACTTACATGAAAAAACATGCATAGGAAAATTAAACACTTAACACTCGAAACAAGAGTAATAAAAAAATATTATTAACAAACAGATGATAAAATGATATAATAGGATCATATATGGTATCATAAATATGGATATGATTTTGGTATAAATTAATAGCATGATTTAAACCATTATACATTAGTTTAGATCACATTAAACTGAAGGAAAGCGTAAGAAAATGTATTTTCATCTCACTTTATTTCTATGGGATACATGCCTTATTCACCACTTATTTTTTTTTGTGGTGTATATACCGAACCTTAAATATAATATCATTAATCTAACTATGTTAATGGTATTTATAGTTTTATTTGAAGTTATGGGGCATACGATTCAACTGATTACATAGTGGTAAGGGTTTATTTCACAATCTCATCACTATTTGGGATTGTTTCTATTTTAAGTCTGCATTGGGGAATATTTCTCTTCCATGTCTATGTTTTATAAAAATGTTTTCAAATTTTTTTACTATTATAATATTAATTTTTAAAGTCTTTTCCTTACCCCTCTTTGATTTTTTATAAAATGGTTTGAAAGGAATCCTTTTTTTTTTCATTTTCCAAATGAGGTGCTTTAGGACTTTTCTGACAAAAATACAAAAGAAATGTTTTTTAACTTATGTGGAATGAGAGGATTTTACTATTTTCATGATTCCTTAATGTTTTGAAGATTTATTTACAATTTTAAAAGTTTATTTTCAAATATTTTTTTTTCTTTTATAATTTTACACCCTTTTTAAATAAATGATTTCAAAGTAAAAAAGTGTATTTTACTCAATAAATTTTCACAGATTTTATTAGAGTATTTTTATTCATGTCAACAACCTCCATTAAATATTATGATTAATCAATTTTGATATCTTATTATATCATTTACCATATTTTATTGAATGGTTTATGATAAGTTTGACTGTGGATGTGTTATTTTGATACTATTCAAGGTTTATGGTTAAAGTATTCACATTTAATATGTTAGTTTTTTAATATGAATGTTTATGTTGATTATATTTAAACCATTTAATATGAGGAATGAATTGGACTTTGTAAGTGATGTAAGGGGCCCTCTGTATCCCCTTGATGTATCAGTATGTCTAATGAGACAAACTAGACCAGGTTTTGGTCGAGGCCTTACCCATTTGTGCAGACTTCTTGGATGAGGCCTTGACAGTATGTTTTAGATGTCTAGAATTATGCGTTTCATCATTATGAGATTATTTATTGATATTTTATGTGATTATTTGACTATTATAATATCTATGGTTAAGTTTCATTATCATGTGAGTATTTATATGGAATTATTTGATCATCTTTTATTCCTACCATATTATGCTCAAGTTATTGATTAAATGGAACATGTTTTAGTTAATTACATTTCAATAATTGTTTATGCTTATTTATGATAGATTATGCTATATTTATACCCTTACTAAGAATCTAATATCACTATTTTCTTATGTTTTATTTTTCCCCAGATTTCCAAGAAGTTTATTATAACTGATAAGCAGGATTAATCTAGGAGAAGAATGGTGTTCTCAAAGAAAATACTTTTTGTATTTTATGTTTAAAATGTAATTTGAATTTCAAATATGTATCTAGTTTCAAGACTTCTAAACTATTAATTCCTTTGTGATGTGATTCTTTGTATCTTATTCCAATGTAATAAAGTAAGGCATCGACCCCGTGCTACTGGGGTTGGGGTGTTTACAGATTACATGACCATGCTCATGTACCTGACCATGTCTAGGTACCCTAGGTGTGTTTGAGTACATGATCATGCCTGTTTTTCTAGCGATGTCTATGCCCATGTACTTCTGGGGTACACACCCAGCTGCCAAAAATGAGTCACATGATTTGTATGAGGCTATACATGATGTGTGATATTTATCTCACCTGAAACCTTAGCCAGTATAGTAAGGGGACTACATTGCATGCGTTCTTTCAGGACACACAATGTGTAGTCATATTTTGTGATGACCCGGACCCGGATTCCACTTAACGGGTGCCCCAATCCTGGTGGGCCACATGGCCTCAAGCACATCTTCCCGAATGCCAGAGACTGCTGACTAGCACCGAGGGCCTAGGGTGTGTCCATGGAAAGACTATTCCCTCATTAGCAGAGTGTAGCATAACAGAATATATATAAATGAATAGTAAATAATAGAAGAAATATAAGTAAATAACAGAAGCAAAATGATGCAATAGATAAAAAAGAATAAAAATAACTATATCAGCTAGAATAGTAATGATGTAATGTCATGTCACTAGAAAAATAGAAAGCATGGATACAAGACAATATGCATAACATGTTCCACAAGGTAAAAAAAAAACAAAGTCTACTCCAAGTATCTCAAGATCCTACTCGGTCATCTGCTATCATGATCCATCCTATCAGCACACAATCAAGTATTAGAAGCTGTATGCTTCCCCTTGTCAATACCTTCAACCATGTAATCTACTCCAAGTACCAAACGATGCCCAGAGAGGGTGTGAGATAAATCCTTGTGGGCCACCACCAACAATGTCTATAACTTCTGGCCCATGTAATAGAATTTAATAGTGTGCAGGCATTCATATATAAAGTAAAGAAAGTAATAAAATATAACTAAATACCCAAGTACCTACTTCATCCCTCGACTAGTGTCTGAACATGTAACTAGTTAATTAATTAATCAATTGCCATTTAATTTTAATAGGTCACGTGAGGCATAGCCAACACTGACATCACCTCGTGATAGTATAAGTAGTGAAGGTATCAAGATGTAACAAGGAAACCAAACAATGATATCCAGTGAGGGAGTTCCAGGGCAAAAACTAAGGTAACATAAACTCACATAAAGATAAACCAGTAGTATATGAGTCTAGCTAAAGGGTAAGAGTGTAATACAAGGAGCGTAATCTAAGGCATTTCCACAATAAGGAACCTACCGAGTCCAAGGTGATCGACCAAGGTAAAATGAGGCTAAGCAAAGACAGGACCCTATGGGATTTCACCATGGAACCTACTAGTCAATACTAGATCCAAGGAGTGTATCCGAGGAATCCTATAATAAATAAAGGGACCCAATGGTAGTATACCAGGCATCCAAGGAACAGATAAGAACCTAAATCTAAGTGGGTATCAACCTAAGCAAACTATATCCTTGAATTAGAATGGGGTTCCTGAGACCCAAGGTATTCTCCTCTCATAATCCAAGGAAAGCACGAGTCATTCCATTCTTATTTGATATTGTAATCATGTAATAATTCATTTGGTTCAAGTCTTGCCTTCCATTAGTGTGGATAGGTCAAGTAGAGTTGAAACCATTGGTCCAAGACTTGTCTTCCATTAGTGTCGATAGGCCAAGTAGAATTGCGACCATTTAATCAAGTATTAGTTGGCCATTAAGGCATAATCAATCATTGAGGTTCACTCCTCTACCTTCCATCAACATGGAAAGGGGTGCTACGGACATGTAACCTTTATTCAATCTCTTTTAATAAGGCCAAGTTATATACTTAGTATACTTTCCATTTCACATTTCATATTTCACATTTAATAAACATTTTTAAACACTTACCTTAGATGGGTCAAGTGGTGAGCATACATAGTACTTAACATTATGAAATTATCATTAACAACCAAGACATTTTTTATAAGGAGACTCACCTTTAGAAAGGTCAAGTAAAGGAACACCCAAAAAGTGGATCAAATGTGCCGAAACACTAAAAACCCAATTATGGCATAGCCTTCGACATGAGGCGGCTTGGGTTGTTGGTGGAACCACTAACAACTAATCACGTATTTGGAAAGATCATAACCATATGATTCTAACGAGTATAATCATGTCATGTTAATTTAAGAAACAGTTTCCAAAGAAATCAGTGGGCCCCACACAATTATTCAAAAAACAACGAACTTTAGGGATGAGTTATAGACCACCCACCTTAGGGATGTACAACCCTTCTCCTCCTGTATCAGCCCTTGATTTGCCTCATATTAGAGTAGATCTAAGAAATAATGAAAAATTACACATGGAGATATCTATTTTGAGAGTGAAAGAAAAGAAGTATGGCTAAAGAGGACTCGAGTACTTACTGTTGCGCATCCAACGTGACAAACATAAGCTCGATCGAAAGCCGGACGAAGAAGATATCTTGATTCCAAGAATTGATCTTAAAAAACCCCAAAATTGAGAGAGAACTAGGTCAATCCCACATAAACTTTGATTAAGGAGGAAGGGGTTGGCTTAATATATCATTAAGGGAATTTTATACATTTACATAGGTTTTTAGTCTGTGCACGGTTTGTCAAACCATGCGAAAACCATGTGAGATGGTTCTGCCCGAAAAATATTCCTCTGTA
This sequence comes from Viscum album, assembly GCA_963277665.1. Taxonomy (NCBI): domain Eukaryota; kingdom Viridiplantae; phylum Streptophyta; class Magnoliopsida; order Santalales; family Viscaceae; genus Viscum; species Viscum album. The sequence continues at coordinate 212,609,620 of OY728146.1, read as the reverse complement.
CGGTTTGATCAAATCGTGCACCACCCATGCACGGTCACCTAGGAAAAAAGGGAGTTCACACAGTTTGGCTACACGACCATCTACCAACCGTATGAGGTGCCACTATCTAAAAAAATACAATATGCACAGTTAGGCAAACCATGCGCTAACCGTGCACAAATCATACAAATTGGTCTGTTTTCCCAAAAAGATGTGTTCTAAGCTCCAAAAAAGCCTCAGACACCCTCAAAAACTTTTCTAACTCATTAGAAATTTAGATTAGGTCCAAAGTAAAGATTTAGACAGAAAATTAAAGGATCCATACCTGAGTGGAAAATCAGGTTCTTACAGTCTTCCCCCCTTAAAATAACTTGCCCCCCGAGTTCTCATTCCAAGGGTAAAGAGACACTATCTGAGAACAACTATGGCCACTGATCATGTACTGCGGCTTCCCTCTCCCAAGTCTCATCCCATACTCAGCCGTGCTGCCATAACACCTGTACGAGAGGGGAAGAATTACCTCAGATAACCTTTGTGATTCGATCAACGATGCGTACTGGATACTCCTTAAAGGTATCATCAGAATCTAACTCAACTTCCTCGGGATCATAGGTATGAGATGGATCAGCATGATATTGGCGAAGCTGTGAGACATGAAAGACATTGTGCATGGAACAATACCTCTAAGGTAGTAGAAATCGATAGACTACCAGCCCGAATCTCTCTAGAATCTCAAATGGCCTGACGTAATGTGGAAACAACTTACCCTGCTTCCGTAATCATCTATTCACAAGCCTGGGTGATACCCAAATAAAAAAACAATCCCCAACCTCGAACTCAAGAATTCGTCGACAACAATCGACATAAGATTTCTGTCTAGACTGAGTAGCAGTCATACACTTTCTGATCAACTAGACATATTATAAAGTCTCCTAAACGAGATGAGGACCTATTAGGGCTGCCTCACCTACCTCTAGCCAGCACAAGGGTGAATGGCATGACCTACCATATAAGGCCTCAAGAGGATCCATCTAGATCATCACCTAAAAACTGTTATTATAGGTAAAATTGATAAGAGGGATATGCTTCTCCCAAGAACTGCTGAAATCAAGGACGCATGCTATGAGAATATCCTCTAAAACCTATATTTTCTATTCAAATTTTCCATCGGTTTGAGGTTGAAATGCTGTGCTTAGAATAACCCTAGTTCCCATAGATTTTTACAATCCCTACTAGAACCGTGAAGTGAAGCGAGCATCCCTATATGAAATTATAGTATGTGGAACCCCATGTAGTCATACGATCTCACACACATACAGTCTTCCCAAACCATCAACTGAGAAAGTCTCTCGAATAGGAATGAAGTGGGACAATATTGTTAGTCGGTTAATGACTACCCAGATAGCATCACTACCCCTTGGATACTTAGGTAATCCAACTACAAGGTCCATAACAACATCTTCCCATTTCCATTTCGATACTAGAAGTGGATATAACAAGCCTATAGGTCTCTAGTGCTCTGCCTTAACCTGCTGATAGGTGGAACACCTAGTGATGGATCCTGAAATCTGACATTTTATCCTAGGCCACTAATACTGGCGTCACATATCTCGATACATCTTTGAGAATCCTGGATGAACTGCCCATTGGGAAGCGTGATACTCTTTCATTAACTCTTATCTCACATCTGCAAGAACCCAGATACGTCCACGTAGACGTAGGTCACCATTTCTGTCCACAGACCAATCCGGAGGTGGGTTATCTTCTGATATACTCTCATGAAGAACCAAATATTCAGGATATGAAAACTGCCTACTCTTCACCTTCTCAAGGAGGGAAGAGGTAACTGTTAAGGCTGAGAGGTAAGACTGTTCGTGACTGTCAGGAAACTCTAGATGAAGTTCAGAAAAGAGGGCCATTAACTTCCATTCATCACTGGCTTCCTGTACGAACTGTGTTTGAGTTTTCTGACTCAATGCATCTGTGACCCCATTACCTTTTCTAGGCTTATAGGCAATCTCAAAATCAAAGGATTGTAGATATTCGACCCATATTGATATCGGAGGTTCAAGTCAAACTGAGAAAAGATATAATTGAGGCTCTTATGATCTATATACACCACAAAGTGCTCACCCAACAGATAGTGTCTCCAACAATGTAAGGCATGGACAAATACTGCTAGCATGAGGTCGTGCGTCAGGTAATTTCTCTCGTGAGGCCTCAATTGTCGAGATCCGTATGCAATGACTTTGTCTTCCTACATCAACACTGCTACGAGGCCAATTCATGATGCATCACAGAAGATGATATAACCTTTACCAGGTTCCAGAAGAATCAAAATAGGTGCCGAGACAAGCATCCCTTTCAGCTCTTGAAAGTATTTATCACATGATTTTGACCGTGTGAACTTGACACCCTTCTTAGTATGACCAATAAGAGGTGCATAGAGACAAGAAAAGTCCCGTTTGGAATGCCTATAATATCCATAGAGCCCTAAGAAACTTTTGATATCAAACACATTCTTGGGATTCTCCTAGGAAACTATAAAACTAACCTTTTCAGGGTTGATGGATACTCCAGATTCTGAAATAATATGACCCAAGAAGTGGACTTTTTCGATCCAGAAGTCACATTTATCAAGCTTTTCATAAATATGATTCTCTCTCAGTATAATAAAAATGATCTAAAGATGTTTGACATGGTGGTTTCTAGTGCACGAATACACCAAGATGTCATCCACAAAGACCACTAAAAAAGAGTCCAAATAGGGATGGAAAACCCTATTCATCAATGCCATGAAAATGAAAGGTGCGTTTGTAAGACCGAAAGACATAAAAAGATACTCATATAGACCACACCTACTACGGAAAGCTGTACGATGTATGTCTGATGGTCTGACTCACACCTGATGATAACCTAATCTCAGGACGATCTTAGAGAACACCTTTTCTCCTTGGAGCTGGTCAAAGAGATCATCTATTCGAGGAAGTGGATGCCGGTTCTTGACCGTAAGCTGGTTCAACCTTCTGTAATCTACACATATACGTAAGGTTCCATCTTCCTTCTTGGCGAAAAGCATGGGTGAAACCCAAGAAGATGTACTAGGCCATATAAATCCTTTGGCCTCTAAGTACTCTATCTACCTATTGACCTCCTGAAGCTCAGTAGGTGCCATCCTGTACAGAGGAATGGACACTGGAGATGCTCCTTGAACAAGCTAAATTGTAAACTCTACCTTTCTCTCAGGAGGTAAGCTAAAACATTAATTAGAAAACACTTCCCTAAAATGATCAAATACTGGAGTAAAATTATTTTGGAGCAACCCTTATCCTCCATGAAAATTTTTTCAATATGGGCGGTCACTCCACCTAGCCCATGATGCTTCAGTCCCGCTCTCCCAACCTAGACATCCCACTCACCTTTGAAAAGATAATTTTTTCCTTATAGTGATGTAAAAGAAACCTTGTAGTCATAACAGTCTATAAAGGCATGATAGTGGACCAATCAGTCCATCCCAAGAATGACATTAAAGCATGTCATCTCAAGAACAAAGAGATTCCACAAGAAAGGGTAACTACAACCTCAAGGGGAAAATACTTACATTGGCGTATGCACTCCATCCATATTCCCAACAGTGTATCGAGGGTCATTACACCATAGTGATACTGTATCTCTAGTCTAAGACTCAGCAGCCTGAGAACCGCCATCCCCTGAAAAAGTAGGAGGATGCTACAACTGGAACTCACGGATCAGATCAACCATCGTAGGTGCAACCCATAGAGCACCTTTAATGGACTAAATCAGACATAATAAACTATCACGGACTTGGGAATCAGTGCCCAAATTAGGTACAACAGGTGGTGCCTCAAGTGTCACTTCTGGAAGTAAGATTGGCGGCTTAGGGACCACCATGTCTGGAGCATGGTCGTCACCACTCTCCTGGAGAACGACACGAGGATGTTGTGGTGGCATTGGTCTATAAATGCCAATAGAACACCTTTGAAAAGCATAGAATCAAGGATATAACATCACCAACAGAATCTAAATGTAAGAAAACTCACTACCCAAGGAATACTACCCAAACTACCCACTTATTGGTAAGTGCTCAAGTATAAGTTTCATGTCATTTTTCAGTTAATTCTTAGGTTCACTCATTTACCTTTCATAAACATGATAAGGAGTGATAAGGATGTGAAACCAATTCATTTTGGATTTCAGGATTCACTTTATAATGGATACTCAATTTCGATGAATCAATGCCCATACACCTATCACCAAAAACGACACCCATTTACTTATAGAATAATGGATTGACTCGGTAAATTACTCATTCCAACCCATGAGGGCCCATACACCTCATGAATTGAGAAAAGCAATCACTCAATCAAATCCAAAGTAATACAAGTAAAAGAAACTATCACAACATCACTCAACAATCACATGCATATCAAGCAATGAAAATCAGTGAAATGCACCTATATGGCATGGTAATATACATGACATGTGAATTCTAGGTGCCTATAATGATGCATGTAACAATAATCCTTTCCCTCATATCATCAGGCTAAGGATGAAATAAATTCTCAACTAGAGTAAAAATCAACAACACCACACAACATATGCATTACCCAATGGTGAAATAATATCAACTGTAATAGGAAAAATAGAACAACAATTGCATTATGGGTAACTTGGATTTTACCCTGAACATGGGTTCATGATGCCCAAGCAAGGCTTATGACCAAGTCCCAAGAATTCCAATTATCCAATACATTTTCTCCAAATAGTCAAGAAAGAAAAGAAACCACCTTTGATACCACTTTGTGATGACCTAGACCCAGATGCCACTTAACGGGTGCCCCGAGCCCGGTGGGCCACATGGCTTCAAGCGCATCTTCCCGAATGTCAGAGGCTATTGAATAGTAGAGAGGGCCTAGGGTGTGTTGAAGGGAATACTATGCCCTCATTAGAAGAGTGTAGCATAGAAGAAGAGATATAAATGAATAGTAAACAACGGAAGCAATATAAATAAATAGTGGAAGAAAACTGATGCAATAGATAAACAAGAATAACAATAACTGTATCAGCTATAATAGTAATGATATAATGTAATGTCACTAGAAAACTAGAAAGCATCGATACAAGAAAATATGTATAAAATGTTCCACAAGGTAAAATAAAACAAAGTCTACTCCAAGCATCCTGAGATCCTACTCAGTCATCTGCTATCAAGCTCCATCCTATCAGCACACAAGCAAGTATTGGAAGCTACATGCTTCCCTTTGTCAATACCTGCAACCATTTAATCTACTCCAAGTACCAAACAATTCCTGGAGAGGGTGTGAGATAAATCTCAGTGGGCCACCACCAACGGTGTCTATAACATCTGGCCCGTGTAATGGAATATAACAGTGTGCAAGAATGCATATATAAAGTAAAGCAAGTAGTACAATATAACTAAATACCCAAGTACCTACTTCAACCCTCGGCTGGTGTCTGAACATGTAACTAGTTCATTAATTAATCAATTACCATTTAGTGTTAATAGGTCATGTGAGGCATAGCGAACACTGACATCACCTCGTGATAGTATAAGTAGTGAAGGTCTCAAGACGTAACAAGGAAACCAAACAATGATATCCAGTGAGGGAGTTCCAGGGTAAAAACCAAGGTAATGTAAACTCATGGAAAGATAACCCAGTATTATCTGAGTCTAGATAATGGGTAAGAGTTTAATCCAAGGATCTTAATCCAAGTAATTTCCACAATAAGTCACCTGCTGAGTCCAAGGTGATCAACCAAGGTAAAACGGGGCTAAGCAAAGATAGGGCCCTATGGGCTTCCACTATGGAACCTACTAGTCAATGCTGGATCTAAGGAGTGTATCTGAGGTATCCTGTAATAAAGTAAGGGACCCAATAGTAGTATACTGAGCATCCAAGGAATAGACAAGAACCAAAATCTAGGTGGGTATCAACCTAATCAAACCATATCCTTGAATCAGAATGGGGTTCCCGAGACCCAAGCTATTATCCTTTCAGAATCCAAGTCGAGCACGAGTTAGTCCATTATTATTTGATATTGTAATAATGTAATAATTCATTTGGTTCAAGTCTTTCCTTCCATTAGTGTGGATAGGTCAAGAAGATTTGAAACCATTGGTCCAAGACTTGTCTTCCATTAGTGTCGATAGGCCAAGTAGCATTGCGACCATTTAATCAAGTATTAGTTATCAATTAAGGCATAATCAATCATTGAGGTTCACTCCTATACCTTCCATCAACATAGAAAGGGGTTCTACGGACATGTAACCTTTATTCAATCTCTTTTAATAAGGCCAAGTTATATACTTAGTATACTTTCCATTTCACATTTCATATTTCACATTTAATAAACATTTGTAAGAACTTACCTTAGATGGGTCAAGTGGTGAGCATAAATAGTACTTACCATTATGAAATTATCATTAACAACAAGACATTTTTTATAAGGAGTCTCACCTTTATAAAGTTCAAGTAAAGGAACACCTGAAAAGTGGCTCAAATGTTCCGAAACACTAAAAACCCAATTATGGCATAGCCTTCGACATGAGGCGGATTGAGTTGTTGGTGGAACCACTAACAACTAATCACATATTTGGAAATATCATAACCATATGATTATAACGAGTATAATCATGGAATGTTAATTTAAGAAATGGTTTCCAATGAAACTGGTGGTCCCCACACTATTATTCCAAAAACAACGAACTTTAGAGATGAGTTATAGACCACCCACTTTAGGGTTGTACGAGCCTTCTCCTCTGGTATCAGCCCTTGATTTTCCTCAGATCAGAGTAGATCTAAGAAACGGTGAAAAATGATCAAATGTCGATATCTAGGTCGAGAGTTAAAGAGAATAAGTATGGCTAAAGAGGACTCGAGTACTTAACATTGTGCATCCAATGTAATGAACGAAAGCTCAATCGGAAGCCAGAGGAAGAAGATCTCTTGATTCTAAGATTTGATCTTCAAAAACCCCAAAATTGAGAGAGAACTAGGTCAATCCCACATAAACTAGGATTATGGAAGAAGGGGTTGGATTAATAGATCATTAAGGGAATTTTAGACATTTACACAGGTTTTTAGTTTGTGCAGGTTTTGTCCACACGGTTTGTCAAACCGTGCACAAACCATGTGAGATGGTTCTGCCCAAAAAATCTTCCTTCGCATGGTTTGATCAAACTGTGCACCACCCATGCATGGTCACCTTGGAAAAAGGGGAGTTCACATGGTTTGGATGCACAACTGTGCGCCAACTGTGCGAGGTGCCACTGTCCGACAAAATAGAATCCGTACGGTTAGGCAAATCGTGCACTAACCGTGCACAAACTGTGCAACTTGACCTATTTTCCCAAAAAGAGGTTTTATGAGCTCAAAAAAAGCCTTGAACACCCTCAGAACCTTTTCTAACTCATTAGGTATCTAAATTTGGTCTAAAGTAAATATTTAGACTGAAAATTAAAGGATCCATACCTAAGTGAAAAACCAGGTTCTTACATATTTTTTATAGGAAAAATATATGATCTTCATGAGGACTCTAGATTAAAAATATCCACTACCAAATGCACAATTTGGATGGCCTATATACACAAAAACCAAATGGGTAACCTCCAATCATTGATTTTCTAGCCTTTAGTAACCGAAAATTGAAACTATGATCTTCTATACAAAGTCATCACACCTCCCATCACCGTTCGGGATCCTGAATCCTGATATCCAATACCCGAACCCACATATCCATAAATATTCATACTTTAAACACTGTTCCTTAAATATTGTTCACCACTTTCATGTATCCATGGGTTTTATTGAACTCAAATATGTCCTGAAAAAGTTAAATCACTGACTTTATGGGCCAATGATGAAGAACATGAATAACAATGGGGGAAAACACAAGAATGAAGTGATAAAAATTATTGGATGATGTGGTCCTGGAAAATGATCATAAATTTCATAAATTAGGGGTGAAGTATAGTACAATTAATAAAATAATAAATTAGGATCTCAACAATATTTATATATGGTTCGTGTCATTCATGAGATCCTAGATAAATTAAGAAGATAATTTATAATCAGTGGCAAATAATCATCAAGGGTGGAAAATCATAAAATAACGATTCTTACCTCAATATTGGACCAATTGTTAGCAAGGAATGCATTTTATATCAATGAAGAAGAAGATACACTATATTCGTTGACCATATCATGATTCCCTTTGATCGTTGTCGTCGATCCACTTCCCAGTTTTCCAGTGTCAATGATGAGTACTTCCCCCTCTTCTTAAATCTCCCAGGGTTATGGGTCTAACCCTAGAGATTTATCACAAAAATGTATTTATATAGGGGATTAGGGTTTTGATTATTTTAAGTAAATTAATTAAATAAATTAATTAACTAATTAATGCACCTGCTAATGGTCATCATCAATTAGGAACCTAATATTAACCAACTTTATGTTGCGCCTAGGGTAAACCATGTGTTCCAGAATCAACTATGGTCTAAGATTACCAATACAATGTAAAGATAAATGGGAAAAATATTTATTCTAAAATGATGTGAACACATTCTTTAATATATATTAATATTTTTAATATCTTAATTCTTGGGTCATGTGACACCCAAGCATTGCGTCGTCTCCGAGAAAAAATCCAGAGATATAAATAATTTTTTTAAAGGATTAAACCAAAAAATTAAGATTCCTTACAGAAATATTTTAATGGTGAGGTAGAATATGTCATGTTTTTTATAAGTGATATAACATTGATTGAATAAGTTAATAAAGTATTTTTCCCTTCCGAGTTAATGTAAGAATATATCTATGGCCTTTTGATTGAAATGGAACCATTTGATTAAATATATTATCATGGGAATTCATCAACGAGTTCATTTTAGAAATTCAAAGAAATATAAATCAAACATATTGTGTGTTGATACATTTATGAATCATTATTGATGATATATTGAGACAAAATGATTATATTACATAATAAAGTTTGCAGAAAAGTTGTTGTCTTTGAGAAATTAACTTATTTCACTATTTACTTAACACATTTCTTGATGTTGATCATGTATTTTAGGTAAGTTTATCTAATGAAAATGATAAATATGCATAGAGGGTTAAAAAATAAGTGTATCCAATCACCGATCACATAAATTCAATCACCATATATTTGAGTTTAGAACATGTGAGTTGAATTTTATTTCTTGCTTATTATTCACCAAGTAATAAATAAATAAATATTTATTCACTGGTTTAGTGAATAGATTAATAAAAATATTTATTTAGTTACTTGAATATTAAAACAAATATTAAAAATATTTGTGAGGGTAAATTAAAAATTATAAAGTAAATCTACCAGTTCCTACAACGTACTAAGGGAGGCTCGACCATGAGACCTCCCTGAGACACCGCAGAGACACAGAAACGAGGCTTTACCCCAGAGGGGCTTAAAATAAGTATTTATTCAAAATTTTAGAAATTATAACATATCTTTATTTATTTAATTAATAATATATTTATTTATTTAAATAAATAGGATTCATGGTTTGATAAATACCAAGAAGGGTTGATGGTTTATGTTAAGGGACTGACAGATTTGATATATTTTATTTAATATCATTTAAATAAATATTGATTTATTTATTAGATAAATGATATTTAAATATCCGCATCTCAAGTAATATAATAATAATAATAATATTTGACATGGGTAATATATTTTTGAGAATATTTTATAAAGGGTATAAGTACAATCATAAAAGATTAATCCTAGGTATATATTCTGATTTATATCATTTTTAGAATAGATGAGTTTTTTGTGTACAATAAAAAAAATCTAAAAATTACCTCAAGTATTAGAGAGAACATTCTCTTCTATCCCTCTCAAAAAAACAAGAGATAACAAGAGAAACATTTTGTTGGGATCAATGATGAATGTTGTAAAGCACTAGGTTCCTCTACGCTAACACCAGAAATATTAAGAGCATTTTTTAGAGATTCCAATAGCACACATTGATAAAACTATAGGAATCCACATTTGGATTATCAACTAAAATAATGATATGAAAAGGGAGACATAATAATTGATCATAAAGAATTACCATGTTCAAGGTAATTTTTATTTTAAACTAATTATAAATTAAATTTGAAAGAACCCCTCTTAAAAAAATTCTATAGTTGAATTCATTAAGTTATTATTATATCATCCTTTGAAAATGATGAAAATATTTTGTTGGACACCCATCCCAAAACTTCTTCCATGCCCCAGAATATTTAAGTGGCATCATAGAAGTAACATTATAATTTATAATTATTTATTATTTTTGGATAAATTTTATATTTGTTTACTTTTCATTTTTAGAATTATGTTCTTAATCCAATAGTTGAGATAACATGTTCATTAAAATTTATATGAACAAGAAAAAGAAAAGAAAACTTGGATAATGATCCATGATTACATTAGGTTGTTCCAAGTTTTCTGGTTGTATAATATAGATATAAGACATGTGATGGTAAATTACACATAGTGTACCCTCGATCAACCACACATGGAACATGCCGCATCAATCATGACACACCATGTGAATTGGTACATAGTTCATTAAATGTTACATATAGAACCCTAGTGCATCATACAGTTTGATAGGGGCTACATAAGATGCAACTACCATACATACCATGTAACCCCACATAGTTTTGACTCTATGTAAATTGTAGTATTTTATGTGGTCAACTAAGCGACATCCTAACATGACACATATTGAATTCCAACTGAGTGACATGACCATACATGTATTAAATTGTGTTTATATGGCTCTACACACCATGTAACATGTTATATACCACATGATATACACATCAAGACTTAAGGTGTGTTGAGTGGGTGGCCCAAAAAAGATTACATGGCATGTAACTGACTGTACACACCATGTAACATGTGATAACTTACACAAGGTACACACCAAGACATTCTCATCGTGTGAGTAAACATATGGATAATTAAAGAGAGACCATGTTATATGGTGTGTGGAAGGCTGTGCATGCAGTGCAATAGGTTTCATTTCACATCAGGTACACAATGAGTAATTTTTAACATGTTATGTGGTAGTAAATGCTTATTAAATATTATGCACAAAAATTCTTCAACTACAGGACATGCATGTCCCACATGATGTATAATTCACATATATAGCTAGGGGAACACACTGTGTATATATATATATATATATCATGTCGTGTGGTTAAGAACTCCATGAAGACTACGTGAATTAACCCATGGAACGACACACCATTTATATCATGATGCATCATTTGGAAATATATGTTGTGTAAGTAAAAAATAAAAGACAAGGAACATACAGAGCATATGTCACACAACATGTCAAGTGATAGAATGCACTATGTAATAATTAAACTTTATAAATGGATTTAATCAGATATAGAAAGTAACATATCATGTCACATCTAGAGTAAAAATATGTATATATTAAATTATAGCAATGAATTTAATATGACCAGGAGGGTACACACCATGCGATCCCGTTAGTACACATTGTGTTCATAATTATTTTTAAATTAAAATTAAAATTATTAAAATTATTTAAAATCATATAGGAAGGTTATATCTAGGAATATTTGGATAGATTTTTAATACAATGAATTAATTAATTAATTAGTAGATTAATTTATTAATTCAAGTAAATTTATCTTAATAAAAATAAATTGAAATGAATACTATAAAGTTTAAAAGCACAATCATTTCATTTTTTGATTGATCACAAGTTTGAATAAACTATGTATGTATCAAATATATTTAATTTAATTACTTATTTCATGGGTTTTATATGATAATTTTTTATAAAATTAAATATGATTATTTGTGAATTTTCCCTTCCTCATTTATTATGTACAAGCCTGTGTATCCAAGGATTATTTTATGTAACCCTAAAACTTGGGTACCCCTCACCTATGAGTGAGTAATCATATGTAAAGGATGGATCTCCTAGTGAGAGTAGATGGTTTATGACCTGAATCAAGGTAAAACCAACAAAATAGATATATAGGTTAACAGAGGAATATTGTAACTTGATTTACGTATTTTCTAAAGGAGTTATTTCCACAAGGTCCAAGGTTGGTTTATCTATTCTCAATAAAGAAACTATTAGATAAAAAATCATGATCATATCATGTATTTTTATAGTGCATGGTTATTTATTTATTTATGTGATGCATGGTTTATTTTGATTATTAAATGCAATCACATAAAGTAAATAAAGTAAAAAGTATGCTAAGATGAAATAAAAAAAAATATTATACATAAATTATTTTACCAAACATGGTTAATTAAATATGTAAATCCACATAATATTAAAAATAATGAGAAGAATAAAATAAAGGATATTTATGCATAAGTTAAAAACATCCTTCAAAGAAAATATTTAGTTAGTAAATTCCTTCCATCACTTGAGTTAGAATGAAACCACAGTTTAAAGTACTTGTTTAAACCTGGTTAGGGTTCTTTCAATTATTAGGGAGTTATAATGAAATTCATGGGTTAAATTAACATATTTAGTATCAAAGGTTTATTTCCTTATAAATAATATTTTTATCTTAGTTTCAAGCATTATGGAAATCTGAGCATAATATTTTAGGATTAAGGATTTCATTCAATAGATCAAGGAACTACAAGTTAACATAGTTGGAAAGTTAATCCCAATAGAAAACCTTTGAATATTTTTTTAGGCCCCCAAACAGATCATTTGAAGGATAATATGAATCCTTTACACTAAAATATCCAAGATATAGGATATTATGAGTCCAATGGTGAGGAATTCTTAGATTTGATCAAATAGTGGAAATATAAAAAAATTAATTTATTATATCACAACAGGACATCAAGAAAAAGAACTAAAAATGATTTTATTTATTTTTGAAAATGGAAATTCATTTGACCATGATACAATACCCATGATCCAATTTAGAGAAAGGTAATCTCCCGAATACTACTAAATTATAGGTGTGGTACATGCACTTTTGTATTATACAACATCAAGACCAGGTGTTTCATGTACTGGAATTCCCAGTTCTCATTGATCCTTCTAAGGAGGAAAGTTAAGATGTAATAAATGTATTTTAGAAACACATGGTGCATTGGATGTACAATGAATCATGTTATCATCCATGAATAGTGAGCTGCAGAAGATCCATGAATACATGGATGCATAAACCATTCCGTATCATATCTTTTATCTCTATTAAGATAAAGAAAGACAATAGAGGTATGAAATATCTAAGGAACTCTTTAAATGAAAGATAGGATAAGGAGTTCTAGCTACAACTCATGTTGGTAATATTATTGGTTACATTGAGAATATAGAAATTCAATGATTCAAGATGCAAAAATAATTGTTCACAAACCTCATACTCATCTCACTTCATTTGATCTTCTCAAGTTTTATTATGAATTTCAATATAAATAATATAAATAAGATTATCTTGGATCTCTTGAATTTGATTTTACAAACAGATAAATGCATAAAGCGTGAAAAAATTTCTATCCATAAATTGAAAAATAGGAAAGGAAAAGAGAAGAGGTCTAAGACTAATTCCAAGACTAAGGTACCTTCAGGTCATACTTATAATAAGAGAAATATATCGAGAGAGGCTAAGGAACATGATTAAATATGTTTTTCTTTTTGAAAGGAAGGCCACTAGAGGAAGAACTATTCCTCAGTGAAGAAGTAAGAGGAAGCTTCAGACACATTTTTTATCAAGTGTAATCTTTCCTTGTCTACAAATTAGGTATTAGATACATCTTTTCATTCTCAAATTTGTTTATAAATATAGCAACCAAGTATATCTTGAATGATTACTAGATTTGAGGTGGATATTTGAATTAATAATAGAAAAAGACTAATTGTATTGAATACATGAGATTACCATATCACTTTACTGAATATATTGGCTCTGGTTTTAAAGAACAATTATTATGTTCCCATTGTAAGCAAGAACATAATATAGATGTTGAGTTTAGACATGTATGATTTTATTTTCATGTTTGAAAAAAATAATGATACTTTTATAAAGATAACATATGCTATGGAATGTCATGATTTAGTAACATTATTTACATACTATAATAGGAAAAACCAAGTATTGATAATAGATAACGGATCATGTTTATATGATCCATATCACAACCAGTTGTGGAATCACTAGCATAGACATATAAATGAGTAGAATTTGAAAAAATTATGTTAAGAAGAGTATTTAAATTCATTGAAACTAAAATCATAGGATATATGTCATGCATGTTTGCAAGGAAAAATTTCCGAAGATCTATTTTGTGAAAAAGGTGAAAGATACATAGAGCTTCTTGAATTAGTTCACACACACACACACATATATATATATATATGTGTGTGTGTGTGTGGACTATTTCTAGTAGAAGTTAGCGGTGGATGCTCTTATTTCATAACTTTTACCAACAAATTTAGTATATATGGATATATTTACTTAATGAGCTATAAGTATGATTCCTTTAAGAAATTTAAGGAATAAAAGAATTAATGTATAGAATTTTCTTGGTAAGAAGATAAATAAACTCTGATCAAACCAATTCATGGAGTATATTAACCATAAATTATCTAAAATCATTTTAGATACTATCATAATGTATTCCTTCTTTTAAATCATAGTGGAATTTTTTTAGTGAAATAAGGAACCACACTTTGTTGGATATGATGAGATTGATGATGAGTTATGAAAGTATTCTATTATCCTTTTTGGGATACATATTAATTTTTTTGACATACACACTAAATCGAGTTCCAACCAAATTGGAAAAAAGAATTCCATCTGAGCTAGGGTATGAGAAGAAATCCATTTGGTCACATATATGTGTGTGGGGATGTGAAGCATTTGTTAAGTCTATATCTAGAAACAAACATGTATCTTTAGGAACAATGTGTATCTTTTTAGGATATCCCATGGAGATAAGAGGATATTATACATTAAATCCCTTAGAAAAGTGATCATGGGAATAAAATCCATATTTATATAATGGAATCACATCTCCAAAAAGATAGCGAGAGAAATATAGACTTTGATAAAGTCAAGGCTCAAGATACTCAAGAGTTGGCACATGAACAAATTACACAAGACCCAATGGAAGAATTTGTTCCATAGATAGAATTACTATGTAGAAGTACCAAAGAGGTAAGAGAACCAGAAAGATTCAGTTTCCTAATCACCAATTAAGGTGATATTTTATTAGTTTAAGATATAAACCTTTTCCCTATTAGTAATTAGTAAGAATCTTAGAAGTTTTAAAGTCAAAAGAAGCCAAAAATTCTAAAATGGATTGCATGTATTAGAAAAAAGTTTGAGTTTTGGTAGATCATATAGTAGATGTAAATATTTTTGGGTGAAAATAGGTATTCAAGAAGAAATTGGACATGAATAGTAAATTTAGTACCTATAAAGCATGACTAATTACTAAAGGTTTTATGAAAGGTTAAGGTATAGACTCAAACTTAGGATACCCAAATATAAAATACATAAATATTATATCATTTTAGATGAATATTCAATACATTTTAAAATAATACATGCTAGAGGACCATAAAAGTTTAGTATATTTTGATATTAGATACATAATAATATTATTTTGTGAAATATATTCAACATATCTTATAAATTTATTCTCACATAGTACAATTATTATACATAACCTCCTTAAAACCTTTCTTCTATAACTCGGGGAAAGGAAACATAAGAAAGAGTGATCTTAGATGATCAATAAGGGTAAACATGGGAGATAATAATCAACGGTCATAAGTAAGAATAAGATAATAATAAGGGTATGAGTGAATGATATTAAAATTAGAAAATCACACCCAAAAATTCATAGATCATAAACATGAATCATGGAATAAATATTTGGTAGTTCATAAGACACAAATCAAGAGATAATCAAAGATCATTATAAGGCCCAGACATTAAACATTACTTAATATTGAATTAAATGAATAATTCACATTGAGGATCTTTTCAGGTTTAGAGTTTTAGAGAATTAGATCATAAATCATGAATTACATTCCACATTTAAACAAAGTGGTTACATAAAAGATAGAATTCGTTTTTTTCCATCAACGGAAACATATTTAAAATAAAACATGGATTCTTTCTTGACACTTCCTTGACACTATCATCATATCATGCACCTTTCCCTTGACCTGTGAAAAACATTTCAAAAACTTGGGATGAGCATAAAAAGCTCAGTACGGGATATACAAGTATGAAAAGAAAACATTATTCCATGCATGAAATCATACTTTACTCATATAACATAAGAATTTTAACATACCTCATCAAATCATGAATAAATCATAGAAAAAATAAGGCATAAAGGTAACTTGAGGCATTCATAACATTCTTACGTAGGGAGTAACCATCTTGGTTACGTTTGGAATACCCATCACAGTATATTCCCTAAATCTCTTCGGAGAAACCTTAACGTTCAACTCCTTCGTGTTAAACAATTCATTGGAGAGCTATATCAGGCTCACCAACCCTTAGTTTATCACAGAACCACCTGTCTTAATAATAATTCCCAAGAACCATAACATAATCGTATCACATAAAACATGTATAAAGGAAACATAACATTTCCACTTTTCAATCACAAGATATCAATACAACAAATTGATATAAAAACATTATAAAAACCATTTTCAATACCAAAATAAAATAAGAGTAAAACATGGTATTTATTTTTCATTAAAAAAAATTTATGGCTTGTAGAGGAAGCCGAAACTCAAATAATGGTCACGGCGGCGGAGAAGTCGTTGTCGCCGAATACGTACGACAAGAAAAACACTCCTTTTTTTTGTTTAGTAAAATGCTTCGTATAAAAAGATTACTTTTGAATAAATGAAATGTAAAATGGGTTTATACACCGTATAAAAGAAATTTGTGTATAAAACAAAATATGCCTCAATGAAAGGAGATTGAGATGATGTACCTTACAAAGACGGTATCCTTGGATTAAGGATAAATCAATTACATAATTATGTGTGACAAATGAATACACAAAATATAAGTGTATATTAAGTGTAAAACAATCAGAGTAAATTCACACATATTCATAGAACGACATATTCAAGGAGTACATGTTTATCCCAAAGAATCAAAATTGGGTTAAGAAGTTCCCTTGAAAAAATTCGACAGCCTAACGACGTCACTTCAAAATTCAAAAAAAGAGTTGATGAGAGATAAAAAAAGGTATCTCATCACTTGGAAAAAAAATTTAAATCAATAAGGATATATAAGAACATATCCCAATATAATAGTATGTGAATTAAAATACATAACAAAAGAAGTCTTTTAAAAAGAGGAGGGTGAAAGGTTCCCTTACCGACTTGGGTTACTTTCGAAACGTACACCCCATTGAAGAAGGGTCATACAATGAATATGTAAATACCCATAAATGAAATTATATTACACAAATAGTATAATAATGGGAAGTACATACACCACTCAAAGGAAATGTTGGAAAATGTAGCATAAATCTCACGGGACTAAAAGTGAGATGAAAAATCCCTTACGAAAACTCGGCAACCTAACGACGCCACTTAAAACTTCCAAAAATGGATTGGTGAGATCAAATAGGGTCTATCATCATATTACAATAAAATGTACAGAAAGAGGAATATAAAATGACATCCCCCATAATAACAAAGAGGAGCTTAAAAGAAGTGACATAAAGGAGAGTACTTAAAAAGAAATAGAGAGGTTAGATCTCTTACGAAAATTCGGCAGCCTAACGGCGCCACTCAAAACATCCAAAATGGATTGATGAGAGAAAATAGGGTATCTCATCATATGAACATAAAAAGTACAGTATAAAATAACATCCCAATCATAAGAATGAATATCTTAAAATTAATGACATAAAAGAGTGTACTTAAAAAAAGAAAGAGAGGGGTAGGATCCCTTACCTCATGTCCGACATGACTTGATCGTTCTTTAATCTCCTGAATAATAAAATTTGGTCAATTTTTAATTTCTTAAGGACCTACTTTAAATATTATTATTCAGTTAATATCACATATTATAATGTTATAATAATTGGTTAATAAAGTGAGTTCATATCAGATGTTTTTGTCGATGTTCGGTACATGAGTAAGAATCGAACTTGTTGGAAAAGAATTTTCCATGTAGTTATAGGTACATCATATCCAGAATAGTATTTATGTTTTAAATATCATATATATCCAGTATATATTCATTTTATACTATTCCATATCATTTGGAGATAAAAAATTAAAAGCACCGTTCATGGAGACGGTAGGCCGTACGTACTCATGAACACTACTTTCATTTTTTGTCATATTAATGGAATTAAAACAAAATGAGATATATATATATATATATTATAATTACAGAATTATATCCATCATTTAGATTTAATATATTACATATATATCCATTATATATATGTACTTAGAATAGTACATAACATTTGGAGATAAGAAATGAAATGTACCGTTCATGGAGACGGTAAACCGTACGTACGCATAAACGCTACTTTCATTTATTTTTTTTTTTGTATTAAATAGAATTAAATAATAATGATATAAAGGTATATTATAATTCCAGTAGGATATAATATGTAATACCATTAATTAAATCCTTTATACGTCCCACATATGGCATTAACGAATCAAATCACTTTGAGGGAGCGGTAGTCCACACTTCCTAAAATGAAGATATCGCGTTTACCCATAATGGAAACCATAAAGGTATGCCATAAATGAAAAATACAGAAACTTAAGGAAAACATAAAAATATTATATATCATATATAAATATAGTGACATCTTAATGGCCACCTTTGAAGGTGTTAAAATAATATTGAACAATCATCGTTTCGTGAGGCAGTAATTCACCATCCACAGAAACAGTATGTTCTTTAACCATTAGACGGAGGTGTGTGAAAGTGTAACTCGAATCCTTCTTATAAAAACATCCTAGTATATTTAATATACTGGTTTTGTTACAAAAAAAATTAATAAAAAGAGTTTAGGGGTTTGGAGAAGAAAAATAAAACAAAAGAACACAAGGGAAGACATTACCTTTAAATCGGGTAACTCTCTTTGATTTGAGCTCAAAGGATTCCTTAGAAATTATTATTCCCAAATTGAGGCTTCAATGATGAATAGAGGGATTTAGATAGATGAAATGGGCAGGTTTTGGCCGAGCCAAAGGCTTGATAGGTGTGTGTAAGGTGGTAGAGGTGGGGGCCTTTTATAAGGGGAGAGGAGGGGCACTCTTGGAAAGTTATAAAATATTACTTTATTATAAAATTATTTTCGGATTTAAAATGTCCCAAAAGGATATATTTAGAGGATAAGGTGATAAGGTTTTTAAATC
The DNA here is from genome assembly GCA_963277665.1 of Viscum album. Classification (NCBI taxonomy): domain Eukaryota; kingdom Viridiplantae; phylum Streptophyta; class Magnoliopsida; order Santalales; family Viscaceae; genus Viscum; species Viscum album. Next base: position 212,590,167 of record OY728146.1, on the reverse strand, counting down.
CACCCATACAATAGGTTTTTTACAAGTCTAAGACTTAGATTTCACCCTATCTTCTCATTTTATTTAAATCGTTCATTTATGAGGTAATCACTGCATCATCACGGTGTCATAAATAAATAAATTAATTTAATGTCTAAAAATTATAAAAAAAATATCATGATTTAGGAAATCCTTTTATCTTTCCAATGAATATTTATAGTCAAATATATGACTTATATAACCCCATGTAAAAATTGTTTTAGTAAAACAACATATGTTTGTGACATTTTAATTTTAACTTTAAATTAAAAGGTATTTATGTCATTTTCCAACCAAAGTGGCTCCATGGGGTCCCCAAGTTGACCCATGGATTTTATTGGTCAAACATGACTCATAAAATGAGGGTAGGACACGTGTATAGGTCATTTCATATTATTAAAACATTATTTTTACCTTAAACTACACTAATTACCTCTAATCGCGATTAAAACTTAAAAGTTACTATTCACCAAAAAAAATATTTTAATCCCATTGAAACATATTTTAATTATTAATGACAACCATGTATGTAGGATTTTTGAAATTAAAAACACATAGGTGGTAAAATTTCATTTAAACGAAAAATCAGTTTTTTAAGTACCACTTAGTGGTTTCACTATTCATCAAAAATTGAAGTTTTCTAGAAAAATACCAAAAATTTACCCTAAGATATATTTGATATTCTGAATTCAAAAATGATTTATATTTTAAAAAATTCAAAAAATATAATTTACATTAATTAATTTAATAATTAATTCCCGCTTTCAGAGCAAATAGCGTGTTTTTATGAAATAATAAGTATCAAAAGATTGACACTAGTTTAAGTCCAATTTCAAGATGAAATTAATTCCAACGACCAATATTGGATTAAATGGTAAAAATATATTCTAATTTCACTTTAAAACCAATTCAAAAGATAATATAATCATATAAATAAATTAGATTAAAAAGAGTTTTTGAATTAAAATACAACATTTTTCACTATTCATTAAAAATGAACTTTATCAGAAAATACCAAAAGTTTATACAAAGTAAATTTTGATGTCCCGATTCTAAAGAAGAATTTTATTTTGTCAAATATAACACATAAAATTGTCAAAAAGTGGATTTAAAAGAGGTTCTCCATCAAAAGGCGGTTAATCGACCTTTTAAAGAATATTAGAATGTTTACGCTTAAAATTGGATTCATTCACATTTTTAATCCTCTAACATTTATTGTAAAAAGTAAAAATATTTGACAAACATATATAATCATTTTTTAGTTAGTTCTGTTCATTCCCGCTATTACAACAACTAGGCATTAACTACCATTTAAAATAATATTATTTTATTATTAGAGTGCAACATAAGATTCCCAAGAAACTCATTGTTGCGTATTGGGTACGCCATCAAACATAACATCCCCTTTAAAGTAATATTAATATTTTATTCACAAATATGGATAAATGTGAAAATTTCATATTCTTTATTTACCTGGGGTGTTACATCCTTCCCCCCTTTTGGGAATTGCATCCTCACAATTTTAAAATTGGGCTTGGAAACTTCATTGAAAATCCCATATCGGAACAAGAGTCAGTAAAACAATCACTTTAAAATAAAGAAAGAGAAGTACAAAGGTCACCCTAGTTAACCCATACTAGGATTCCAAGTATGAAAATATGGAAATGGAGGAAAAAACAAAGGGTCATGTTCTGATGGAGAGTGATAGTAAACATGTCTAGGAGAAAGTTAACAATAAGAAAATCACAAACTTGTGATGGGTTAAACGGTATTCGATTCCCCAGTAAGAAAAGTTAACAGACAACATTTTTGTTTTAAGTTACTCTTCATTGAGGAATTTATTTTTGTACCTTAAATAAATCATAATGAAACATACTTACTTGTCACGTAGACTTTCAACTTTTACTAGATTCCTTAATCAAACACATATTTTCTCCAAAAGATGAGTATTTAGGAAGACTTGTTCGCATTAAGAGTACTATAATCAACTTCTTGAGAATCACATAATCCACAAAAGAGAACTATATATTTCCCATGTCTTTAGACAAAATCCAAAACCAAAATTGTTAGTATGAGATCAGATAATCCACAAATGTATAATCCTTTATAAAAAGAAAATCTATTCTTAATCTCCAAAATTTGTCCAAAAAAAACCCAAAGTTCAACGAAGACCATTTGATAAACAAATGTCCATAAAATTCTTCAAATTAAACCAAACTAAGATTGAAACCCAAATATTTGAAGGATTTAATCACATAGTCTTCTAAGGTACAAATTAAATTTTATCTTAAAATAACATCAGTTTCTCTTAAATTCTCATATTGAAAAGTAATTAACCTAATCACACATCCTCCATGATAGGTTAATAATTTCCATAGATAACCCAAAATAAACTTACTCTTGATTCCTAAAATCATCTAACTAAAAAGAATTAGCCAAACTAACCAGGTACTTCACGTAGTCCAGTGGTAGGCGATAAATACCAGTCGCACTTTGGTTGTTGGTTCGATTCCCGCAGCTTTGTCCGACGCGACGGGTTGTCACACGGTCTGCGTGTTGTCCTTTTTCCAAAACTATATAATTCTTAAAACATTCCCCAAAACGAGATAAAATCTTCAAAAATAATCATAACATATTTTAACCTCAATTTTATCTCATGCCTTTCATTTTCCATCATAATATATAATAACCCATAATTACCTCAAAAGTAAGGATCATATAAACCCTAATGGTTACCTTTATAATTATTACCTGAACTTCCACATCGATTGGTCATCTCGTACATGATTAATTACAGAACATACCAAGGTACAAGTGGTTGATCACGACTCCTTGATAGTTGGTTTAGAACAACCACGAGTTTCCTCATTAAATCCCCCATTTCATCCAATCTCTTAATCAGAGAACCACCACAGTTTCCTTCAAAACTATTGTCACTTTGGTGCCTGCTAGATCCATCCATTCACTAAAAACAGAAATGTCAGTGTGAGTATATCAACAAAATCATCATGTACTAATGAGGAAGATAAACACTAAGATATACTTACTCATTCACTTTATCTAAAACTAGGACTCTTTCTGAAATCCTAACCATTATGGTAATGTCACTTATGCTTATAGAATACCCTAACCTCTAAAGTTATCTAAACAGACCTATAATAACAACTATAATGCCCCGGACTTAAACCTTACTTAATATTGAATAAAATGAATAATTCACATTGAGGATATTTTCAGGTTTAGAGTTTTAGAGAACTAGATCATAAATCATGAATTACATTCCACATTTAAACAAAATGGTTACATAAAAGATAGAATTCATTTTTTTCCATCAACGGAAACATATTTAAAATAAAACATGGATTCTTTATTGACACATCCTTGAAACTATCATCATATCATTCACCTTTCCCTTGACCTATGAAAAACTTTTCAAAAACTTGGGATGAGCATAAAAAGCTCAGTAAGGGATATAAAAGTATGAAAAGAAAACATTAGTCCATGTATGAAATCATACTTTACTCATATAACATAATAACTTTAACATACCTCATCAAATCATGAATAAATCATAGAAAATATAAGGCATAAAGGTAACTTGAGGCATTCATAACATTCTTACGTAGGGAGTAACCCTCTTGGTTATGTTTGGAATACCCATCACAGTATATTCCCTAAATCTCTTTAGAGAAACCTTAACGTTTAACTCCTTCGCATTACCCATTGCATTGGAGAGATATATCGGGCTCACCCGCCCTTAGTTTATCACGGAACCAACCATCTTCATAATAATTCCCAAGAACCATAACATAATCGTATCACATAAAACATGTATAAAGAAACATAACATTTCCACTTTTCAATCACAAGATATCAATAAAACACATTGATATAAAAACATTATAAAAACCATTTTCAATACCAAAATAAAATAAGAGTAAAAAATGGTATTTATTTTTCATTAAAAAAAAGTTATGGCTTGTAGAGGAAGCCGAAACTCAAATAATGGTCACAGCGGCGGAGAAGTGGTTGTCGCCGCATACGTACGACAAGAAAAACACTCCTTTTTGTCGTTTAGTAAAATGCTTCGTATAAAAATATTCCTTTTGAATAAATGAAAAGTCAAAGGGGTTTATATACCATATAAAATAAATTTGTGTATAAAACAAAATATGCCTCAATGAAAGGAGATTAAGACGATGTCCCTTACAAAGACGGTATCCTTGGATTAAGGATAAATCAATTTCATAATTATGTGTGACAAACGAATACACCAAATATAAGTGGATATTAATTGTAAAACAATCATAGGACATTCAAACATATTAATATAATGACATATTCAAGGAGTACAAGTTTATCCCAAAGAATCAAAATTGGGTTAAGAAGTTCCCTTGCAAAAATTCGACACCCTAACGACGTCACTTCAAAATTCAGAAAAAGAGTTGATGAGAGATAAAAAAAGGTATCTCATCACTTGGAAATAAAATTTAAATCAATAAGGATATACAATAACATGTCCCAACATAATAGTATGTGAATTAAAAGACATAACAAAATAAGTCTTTTAAAAAGAGGAGGGTGAAAGGTTCCCTTACCGACTTGGGTTACTTTCGAAACGTAAACCCCATTGAAGAAGGGTCATACAATGAATATGTAAATACCCATAAATGAAATTATATTACACAAAGAGTATAATAATGGGAATTACATACACCACTAAAAGGAATTGGTGGAAAATGTAGCATAAATCTCACGGGACTAAAAGTGAGATGAAAAATCCCTTACGAAAACTCGACAGCCTAACGGCGCCACTTAAAAATTCCAAAAATGGATTGATGAGATAAAATAGGGTATCTAATCATATTACAATAAAATTTACAGCAAGATTAATATAAAAGAACATACCCTAACATAATAAAGAGGAGCTTAAAATAAGTGACATAAAGGAGAGTACTTAAAAAGAAAGAGAGAGGTTAGATCTCTTACGAAAATTCGGCAGCCTAACGGCGCCACTCAAAACTTCCAAAATGGATTGATGAGAGAAAATAGGGTCTCTCATCATATGAACATAAACATTACAGTATAAAATAACATCCCAATCATAAGAAAGATGAGCTTAAAAGGAATTACATAAAAGAGTGTACTTAAAAAAAAGAAAGAGAGGGGTAGGATCCCTTACCTCGTGTCCGACATGACTCGATCGTTATTTAACCTCCTGAATAATAAAATTTGGTCAATTTATAATTTATTAAGGACCTACTTTAAATATTATTATTCAGTTAATATCACATGTTATAAGGTTATAATAATTGGTTAATAAAGTGAGTTCATATCAGACGTTTTTGTTGATGTTCGATACATGAGTAAAAATCGAACTTGTTGGAAAAGAATTTTCCATGTAGTTATAGGTACATCATATCCAGAATAGTATTTATGTTTTAAATATCATATATATCCATTATATATTCATTTTATACTATTCCATAGCATTTTGAGATAAAAAATTAAAAGCACCGTTCATGGAGACAGTACGCCGTACGTACGCATGAACGCTACTTTCATTTTTTGTCATATTAATGGAATTAAAACAAAATGAGATATATATATATATATATATATTATAATTCCAGAATTATATCCATACTTTAGATGTAATATATTACATATATATCCATTATATATATGTACTTATAATATTACATAACATTTGGAGATAAGAAATGAAATGTACCGTTCATGGAGACGATAAGCCGTACGTACGCATGAACGCTACTTTCATTTATTTTTTTTGTATTAAATGGAATTAAATAATATTTATATAAAGGTATATTATAATTCCAGTAGGATATCATATGTAATACCATTAATTCCATCCTTTATACGTCCCACATATGGCATTAACGAATCAAATCACTTTGAGGGGGTGGTAGTCCGCACTTCCTAAAATGAAGATATCGCGTTTACCCATAATGGAAACCATAAAGGTATGCCATAAATTAAAAATAAAGAAGCTTAAAGAAAACATAAACATATTATATATCATATATAAATATAGTGACATCTTAATGGCCACCTTTGAAGGTGTTAAAATAATATTGAACAATCATCGTTTTGTGAGGCAGTAATTCGTCATCCACAGAAACAGTATGTTCTTTAACCATTAGACGGAGGTGTGTGAAAGTGTAGCTCAAATACTTATTATAAAAAAATCCTAGTATATTTAAGATACTGGTTTTTTTACAAAAAAAAAAGTAATAAAAATATTTTAGGGGTTTTGAGAAGAAAAATAAAACAAAAGAACACAAGGGAAGACATTGCCTTTAAATCGTGCAACTCTCCTTGATTTGAGCTCAAAGGCTTCCTTGGAAAGGATTCTTCCCAAAGTGAGGCTTCAATGATGAAGATAGGTATGTTGAGAGATGAAATGGGCAGGGGTTGGCCGAGCCAAAGGCTTGAGAGGTGTGTGTAAGGTGGTAGAGGTGGGGGCCTTTTATAAGAGGAGAGGAGAGGCACTCTTGGAAAGTTATAAAATATTACTTTATTATAAAATGATTTTCAGATTTAAAAGGTCCCAAAAGGATATATTTCGAGGATAAAGTGATAAGGTTTTGAAATCCACCCATCCAATAGGTTTTTGACAAGTGTAAGACTTATATTTTACCCTATCTTCTCATTTTATTTAAATCGTTCATTTATGAGGTAATCACTGCATCATCACGGTGTCATAAATAAATTAATTTATTTAATGTCTAAAAATTATAAAAAAAATATCATGATGTATGAAATAATTTTAGATTTATAATTAATATTTATAGTCAAATATATGACTTATATAACCCTATGTAAAAATTGTTTTAGTAAAACAACACATGTTTGTGACATTTTAATTTTAACTTTAAATAAAAAGGTATTTATGTCATTTTCCAACCAAAGTGGCTCCATGGTGTCCCCAAGTTGACCCATGGATTGTCTTGGTCGGACATGACTCATCCAATGAGGGTAGGATAGGTGTCTAGGTCATTTCATATTATTAAAACATTATTTTTACCTTAAACTACACTAATTACCTCTAATCGCGATTAAAACTTAAAAGTTACTATTCACCAAAAAAAATATTTTAATCCCATTGAACCACATTTTACTTCTTAATGACAACCATGTATGTAGGATTTTTTAAATTCAAAACAAAGAGGTGGTAAAATTTCATTTAAACGAAAAATCAGTTTTTTAAGTACCACTTAGTGGTTTCACTATTCATCAAAAATTGAAGTTTTCCAGAAAAATACCAAAAAATTACCCTAAGATATATTTGATATTCCGAATTCAAAAATGATATCTATTTTAAAAAATTCAAAACATATAAGTTACATTAATTAATTTAATAATTAATTCCCACTATCAGAGCAAATAACGTGTTTTTATGAAACAATAAGTATGAAAAGATTGACACTAGTTTAAGTCCAATTTCAAGATGAAATTAATTCCAACAACCAATATTGGATTAAATGGTAAAAATATATTCTAATTTAACTTTAAAACCAATTAAAAAGATAATATAATCATATAAATAAATTTTATTAAAAAGAGGTTTTGAATTAAAATACAACATTTTTCACTATTCATTAAAAAATGAACTTTATCAGGAAAAATACCAAAAGTTTACACAAAGTAAATTTTTATGTCCCTATTCTAAAGAAGAATTTTATTTTTTCAAATATAACACATAAAATTGTCAAAAAGTGGATTTAAAAGAGGTTCTCCATCAAAATGCGGTTAATCAACCTTTTAAAGAATATTAGAATGTTTATGCTTAAAATTGGATTCATTCGCATTTTTAATCCTCTAAAATTTATTGTAAAAAGTAAAAATATTTGAAAAACATATATAATCATTTTGTAGTTAGTTCTCTTCATTCCCTCCATTACAACAATTAGGCGTTAACTACCATTTAAAATAATATTATTTTATTATTAGAGTGCAACGTAAGATTCCCAAGAAACTCGTTGTTACGTATTGGGTACGCAATCGAGCATAGCGTCCCCTTTAAATTAATATTAATATTTTATTCAAAAATATGGATAAATGTGAAAATGTCATATTCTTTATTTACCTGGGGTGTTACAATCATGATCCATGATAATATAACATTGGTATAAGAACATTTCATAAGAGAGTAGCATAAAGTGTGGTATAATAATAATCATATAAATCATTTGTAAAGTCTATATACAAATACATTCATCACATTTTGGGCTTGGTATAACCACCCATGTACCCTATTTAGTCTTGGAATAGCCTCTTGTACACCCTCTTTCAGGATTGGGATAACCTCCCATGTACCCTATTTTGGACTTGGGATAACCTCTTGTGTACTCTTTGATCTCATAAAGTTTAAACATTACCCAATGAATTATTGAGATATAAAAGACCCATCCACCACATAATGACAATCTATTCATATGTATTCCATAAGATCACGAACACATTTATCATTTCTTCATAGCTTAATTCATGGAAAAGAAAATGGGTTTCATTATGATTTCATAATCATAATTAGTAACCATCCAAATAAAGAATAATGATGGTATCATTGTATCATACCCCCAATGAATCACAAATAACACCAATGAATGTTCTTATAGTTGAAAACACCTTTAAAATATCATGGGAAAATTTATTAAAGAAAACACCCTTTTTATTTTGAAAACACTTATTAGAATCTAAAAATTTTCAGAATATAAAGAAAAATATTTATTTAAAAATAAATATGGAAAATTATAAATGAATATCCAATAAAAATAATAAAAATAACAATGGGAAAATCCAATCGTGTGGTAAATGTTAAAACCAAGATTACATTCACACCTTTAATAAAAAGTACATCATTTGGAAAATGAAAAGAAGATTAAATTTAAATCTTTTTAAATAAAGATAAAAATGGTAAAAAATTAATTAATAAATCATTGGAGATTAGTAAAAAAATTTCAAAATTTTTAAAGGAAAATATAGACATGGAATAAAAGATTCTGGATTGAATAGAAAAATAAAGCCGGTTTTCCCTAAAACAATTTTTTCATAATTTTGAGTAATTAGAGAGAAAAATGAAAATAAAACTACTAATTTATATAAATAAATAGAGTATAAGAAAATTAATATTTTTTATAGATATATCATATAGTTTCACCATAGTAAAGTTAAGTATAAACAATCCTAGTAAAAAGTGAGATTGTAACATAAAACCATTACCGCTTTAGTAACTTTTAAATCATATCCCCCATGAAAGAAATAAATTAAAATAAAAATTTAAATACCATGAATATAAATTAATTAATGATATATAATATCAAAGGGGTCATAAATACACCACATTAAATAAATAATTGGTGAATATTAAATTTGTCTCATCGAAACAAAAGTGAGATGAGAAAACCTTACCTCAAGTTTTACTTGATTCATAAACATTATAAACTCCTATATAATAAATTTAAATTTATTATAATTATATAAAAAAAACATATTTATACTTATAATACCATACATGGTTTATTTATAATATCTTTTGACCCATTCATTAACAATTGTTCATTATCATCATCATTTTAGGTGTTAATTTCTTCATTTTTATGTATGTTTTGATTCAGTAGTAACGGTCCTTGAATATTGATCATGGTTCCATAATATATAGAATATTAATAATTTAATAATTATTATATTTAATTATTACATACACTTTTATAATCATTCATATAAATCAATGTAGAAAAATGAATTACATCACTTCGTGGTGACGATAGTCCGTACGTACACATGAGTGATGTTTCCACTTTTTAATGAATGAAATAAAAGAAAGGTAAATAATAATTAACCTTTAAAAACCATAATTATATCATAAATATCATATATATTCATTAAATATATTCTTATTACCAACCATGTAAAGCATAAATGAAAAATGAATCACATTGCTTCGTGATGGTGATAGTCCATATGTACGCACAAGCGAAATTATAATTTTCCAAAATATAGGAAATTAAGAAGGTAAATGAGATATTATAATTAAAAAATAATAATTATATCATAAATATCATATATAAAAATTAAATCCATCATAATAACTAACCATTAAAGATGGTAACAGAAAATGAATCATATCGCCACTTGGAAATAGTAGTCCACACGTATGCATGAGCGATACTTTCATTTCCCATTTAATGGAAAGAAAGTGTAAAATGGTTGTACCATAACCATAAAAAAATATAATTATATTTATGATAATTTATTCATCATTTTATTATGTATACACCATATTTACAGGAAATAGAAGAATAAATAAACTTTGAAAGAGTTGGGTAAGACAATTTACCTCTTCTTTGAAAGACCTCATTTGGATTACACCTTAAGCCTTATTAAGATAGTCTTAAGGTAAGATAATAAGCTCAATAAATAAGGTAAGGAATATAGAAAGGTTTTTGGATAGGCATTTTTTGAGTTATAAGGCTAAAATTGTGTGAATAAGGGAAGATATTAGGTTCCCTTTTATGAGTGAGGGGAGGGACACACATGAAATTACTTAAAAGATTTAAATAATATGAGGTCACTTTCATGTGGAAGTAGAAAAAAATATAAATTACATATAAATTAAGATATTATAAGGTCTAAATATATTTAAAAAACAATTTTTATATATATTTAAGTATAATTTGTACCCATATCTGTTAGTTAACCCCCAGTAAACCCATTTTAACCCTAATCATGATAAACAATTTTTACTGTTTTTACTATTCATTATGAAAAAAATGATTGTGGAATTATTAAAAAATTTATAAATTATGATTAAAAGTATAGAATAAATTTTATCAAATTCAATTTCTATACGTTTCATAAATTAATTTTAAAATAAACACCCAAAATGCACAAAAAATGTTTTTTTTAAAATACATTTTTAAGCATAAAAATAGATTTACCTTCATTACTTGACTAGTAAAAACTATTAGATGAATGTTAAAATGTTTTATTGAATATATATTCTATAAATTTTATTAACATAATTAATCAATATTGATTTATTTAATTTATTAAGAGAAAAACACATTGCACACATAAAAACAGTTTTATGAAAATTAACACTTTTTACCATCAAATGATTTTATCTTCATTACTAACCATTAAATACCTAATGTATGAATGAATATTAATAAATTAATAATAAATGTAACTAAAATAACTTTTTAATAGTGATTAATATATTTTTTTATCTAAAATTTCATAACACCTATAAAAATACATTTCTTTAAAAAAACATGCCTTTTAATCATGAAATGATTTTATTAAAATTTAATCATTATTTCTTAAGAATTAATCAATAAATTTGAATTATGGAAAAAATTTCTATATATATATATATATTTCATAATGTGGTTAATCCTATTTATACCCAACAACCCAATTAATAGGTTATAAAGGCCATACTATATCATGATTCATTTAGACTTGGGGGTTACATGTAAATAAATCTATCAAATAATTAAAATTTATTTCAAAGGAATACATATAAATCTAAAGTTTTTACATTATAACTCCCTTAAAATTAATTTCACCCTTGAAATTACATCACTTTTATGTAAAAAATTGAATATACTTTCGCTTCATCACACCCTTAGTTTGGCATGTAGCTTCTTCAAAATTTTGATTCCTCTAATGAACTTTAACTAGGTGAGTAGTATCATTCCATTAAAATTTATCTCTATAATACAATATTTCTATTGTTTTTTCTTCATAGAAAAGATGATTCTCTAATGGTACAACCTCTGAGTTCATTAAATGTGAAGGATCATCTATGTACTTACATGGAACACATTATGAACTTGATAGAGATTCAGTGTAATCACCAAGAAATAAGCTACCATCCCTACTCGATCAAGAATATCAAAGGGGTTGATATAACTAGGGCTCATCTTTCTCTTATTTACAAATATCATAACCTTATTCCATGGGTAAATTCATAATAATAACTTCTCACCAACTTCTATTTATAGATCTCACTAATAATTGTTAACATGACTCTTCCATCGTTTATATGATACCTTAATGTGATTATGAATAAATCTAACTTTCTATTCAATTTCTTACGATAGATCAGGTCACCTAGATTTTATTCTCTAACTTCTTACCAACATGTTAGAGTTCTGAAATTCTATCCACAAATGGCTTCATAAGGATCCATCAGAATGCTTGAGTGAAATCTATTGTTATAAGAAAATTAAACAATAAGAAGGTGTTGATCCCAAACATCTTCAAAATATATATAATATGATCTTAACATATCCTCTAGGGTTTGTATGGTTCTCTTAGACTAACCATATGTATAATAATTATAAGCCATACTAAAACACAACTCTGTATCTAGATCTTTCTGAATACTTCTCTTTAACTTTGAGGAAAACCTCATATTTCGATAAGATATAATAAAATATGGTACTCTATGATACCTTACCACATACTTAATGAATATTCAGGTGTGTTGATTAAGAGATAAATCTTCTCTAATAGAAATGAAATATGCTAACTTCATAAGGCGATTGACTACAACCGAAATAGCATTATACCCTTTATATGTCTTCGTGAGTCCTACAATGAAATCCATGGAGACATTTTCCCATTTACATACTACATCACTACAGGAAAACTGAATATTTGCGATGGGATCCCGTCGCAAAAGGTCTTTTGCAACGGGGCTCTGTCGCAAATCGCCCGTTGTCGAAAACGGCGTCGCAAATAGGTGTTTTTTCGGCGGTCCCATCGCAAAAAGAGTATTTGCGATGGAATTTTTCCCCTGTCGCAAATGAGTTTTCGTTTATATATAAAAAAGGTATTTGCGACGGGCCGTCGCAGATATATTAGTTGCGACGGGTTTCTGACCCGTCGCAAATGAGAAATTTAAAAAATATTTGCGACGAAGGTATTTGTGATGGACCGTCGCAAAAATGTTTTTACGACGGGTATTCTTCCCGTCGCAAATGTTACAGTAAAAAAAATTTTACGACGGGAAATCCCGTCGCAAATATTCCCGTCGCAAATACTAAAAAAAATAAAATAAAATAAAATAATTAATACAAATCGTATAATATTATATAAAAATAAAAATAATATTAATAATATAAAAAAATTCTATTATTATAATATAAATAAAAAAATATATTAAATATAATTATGAAATATTAATTTTAAAAAATAATAATATGAATATAAATAATATAATATAATATAATAATACTAATATTAATAATATAAAAAATCAATATAATATTATTATTATTAAATTATACATATAATAATAATAATAATATTAATAATATAAAGAAATTATATTATAATAATAATAATAATAAAAAATATATATAATATAATTATGAAATATTAATATCAAAAAATAATAATAATATGAATATAAATAATATAATATTATATATTATGAAATATTAATATAAAATAATAATAATAATAGTACTAATATTAATAATATAAAAAATTAATATAATAATATTATTATTAAAATAAACATACATATTTATGAAAAAATAATATTAATAATATTAATATTAATAAAATTATAAAATTATAAACTTCTCAATATTAAAAATAAATATAAAATATTAAAAGTAATATTACTAAAATAAGCAGACATTAAAAATAATACTAATAAGTAATAAAATATAAAGAAAATAAAAACAAATTATATCATGCAATATTCGTACCAATATGAAAGAGGAATTATAAATAGTTAATATGATAATAAACTACGAACTCAAATGTTTATTACATCTAAAAAAATCACTGGGGGGGTGGATAATCTGGAGGAACTGGAAGAGACGGTGGAGGAAACTCCATCCCTAAACTATGAGTCAGACGACACATATACTCTATCTGCTCCTGATGTTGCTCCTCATATCGACGTCTCTCCTCATCCTGCTGCTGACACATCTGCTCTTGCCATCGACGCATCTCCTCATCGTGCTGCTGACACATCTGCTCGTGCCTCTGACGCAAATCCTCTATAAGCTGACTCTGAGCACGCAGCTGCTCCGGATACTGTGAGACAGAAGATGATGTCTCTCCACGAGCTCCTCTCGAGCTAGATGCCGACATCACAGCAGTACCATAATAAGCTGCAGGAGTCAAATGAGAGCCGATACCAACTACTCGTCCCTTTTCGAAGCCATACTGGGTTTCCTGCATCCATGCCGTCTCATCAAAATGGTGGGCACTAGTCTGATCACCCGTCTCGTCTTGACTCTTAGCCTGTGTCTGAGAGGTCATGACCTCATATGACTCCTTAAGTTTCAATTAGAAATTAAAATAATGAAAAGATTATATGCATTTAATTTTCAAACTAAAAAGAAAATAATACTGACCACAATCTGACGCTGGTGGTCACCTCTAATCTCTCCAGTAGCTGGATCAGTGTACATCCTCCGATAAACGCCATACATCGTAATACCGGGCTGCTCAGCTTCCTATATGAATATAAAATAAAATGTTTATATTTAAAGTTGTATAAAATATTAAAAAAAAGTACTTACCAGACTCTCTCTATGTGCACTGAATGTACGACTACCGGCTCGATGCATCACCTCTTGTCTCCCCCGATTCTGTCGACCCAATGCAGATCTCTTCTGAAACCCACCACCCAACCAGTGTGTACATAATCCATCCCAAATGTGAGATGAAATGTACTCTGGTCAGTGGGATCTATAGGACTCATCAAATTTTTTCACTCCGCCTTTCTTCACAGCCGTCTTTCTCAAATTATGCAAAAACTGACGAAAACGGTCACGCATAGACACCACCCATGCCGCGTAGATAGTGGCACGCATGCTCTCGTCAATGGGATACCATAAAACCAATATAAAGTTATTAATGAATTAAATTTCAAAATAAATAATATTTAATTACGTACCAGCCAATGATCAAACATGGCAGCCCGCACATCAGTGGGAATATGATCCCATGTGAGCCAAGGCTGAGAAAAATAATTGCGCAAGATAGCGCTCCCCTGTCCAATAGCTACATGCGTAAAACTATAGAAAAAGAACAAATAATCAAACAATTAGAATATAAATAAATTATAATGAAAGATAACTAAAATACACAGGTTACCATACCACCGTGTGTGCGTATCGAATCCAAGAGGTGGACGTCGCTCCGAGATAGGATCTGGAATCATCAGTCTGGCAAGACCACGCCCCCTCTAAGTGCTCCCTGTAGTGCCAATAGCCTGAGGGTCAGATGACTCAAGAACCTCATCATCCATAGGTAGATCAGCCTCCAGCAACTGACGAAATGTTTCCGAGTCCATCTGAAACATGAAATGATTGTTATTAACAAACAGTTGAAAATAACTATTATATATAGATATATATTTGTTATGATTATAACCAGCATTTTACTGTGTCAATGTTCATCTTCGTCATCATCTTCATAGTTTTCAATGTCAATGTCTTAATCTTCCTCATCAACATCATCAATTTCCATATTAGTTTCACTTTCATCATCTCTTTTCATTTCAAATTCAGTTGTAACATCATTGACAACATCGTCACCATCGACCCTTAACTGTGGGGTGTCATCCTCGATATTCATGTCTCTTTGTGAAAAAGATGTGTTTTGAGGAGTGACCTGAAGAATTTTATTTCCTTGCACTTCATTGGAACCATATTCAGTTTGAGTAAACTTATTTTCTCGAGATTTAACTTTTATTATACTCCACCAATCATCCAACTCTTTTGCAGTAGCACAATATTTTGCATAATAAATTTGATGTTCCTGATGAGCCAATAAAAATGGTTCATTTACTGCAAGAAGACTTTTATGTTTAATATCAACAATTCTATCAGTCAGATGAATATGCAAGCCTCTCTCAGTATCCAGCCATCGATATTTAAACATTGTTAGATAATTCTGTCCCAAATAACACAGTTCAATAATTTCTTCAAGCCTGCCATAAAAGTCAACTCCAATATCTCTATGATGTGATCCCTTCAAACAAACACCACTATTCATTGTTTTCTTTGATTCCCCATATGCACGTGTATGAAAGCGATAACCAGTCACCACATATGCATTATAAGATTTAACCATTTTGGATGGTGGGATACTCAATATATGCAATCATCTATCAATATTATCAGCATGTACATATACCTGAAAATTTGTAAAACATTTATCACTATTACAAGTAATAAATTGATTTTATATATAAAACCAAAAAAGAATGTATTTACCAGTTTTTGAAACCAGTAGGAAATTTTTTTTGCCAACGTTCTTCTAAGCCAGCTACTGTAATTTGTAGAAATTGTTTCTTGATATGATCATCATATAACATACAAATAAAATATGATTAATTTACTATAACAGAATCTATAGAATAAGGGATAGGAGAACTCACTATACAATTGGTGACATTTCTTCACAGTTGAGTAGAACATATGTATGAGCTCTATGATGTTCATCATCTGAAATCCATCTATCATGAACTCCACCAAAGCCAAGTTTGGGCTGACTGACAACTGATAATTGATTTTTCATATCATCATCAACATTCCCCTCGTTCTGACCCATGCGGTTAAATATTGAGGGATATTCAGATTCAAAATAATGAGAGCATAATAAAGCAATTTCCTTTTGCAAATAAGCTTCAGTAATTGAGCCTTCAACTGATGCTTTGTTACAGACTTTTTTCTTCAATTTCTGCATGCATCTCTCAAATGGGTACATCCATCGAAAATGAACCAGACCTCCACATTTTTCTTCATGTGGAAAATGTAATATCAAATATTCCATTGAGTCAAAGAAAGCTAGAAGAAAGATTTTTTCTAGTTCGCATATAATTACAACAACAACTTCTTCCAGTTTTCTTAGTGTATCGTAGTCTGTTGTCGCCGCACACATGTCTCGGAAAAATATGATATATCTGTTATCGAAGCCCAAATCTTATAATTCAACAAACCTCTTAATCCAATAGGCATAATTATTTCCATTATAACACGACAGTCATGAATTTTTAATCCGGTAATATGACCATTTTTAACACATCTGCCCAAGTTGGAAGCATATCCATCTGGAAGTCTCAAATCTGCAATCCACTGACAAAATAATAAGCTACTCTCTTTGGTCAGTGTATAAGCTGCTTTTGGATTTATTAATCTCTGTGATCTAACATTTTCAAACAATTCAAGTTCTGGTCGCCTGCAAATTTGGGAAAGATCTAATCGTGCCTTGACATTATCTTTGGTTTTACCCGGTGTATCCAAAACTGTATGAAATAAATTATCAAAACAGTTCTTCTCAATATGCATGACATCCAAAATGTGTCAGACCAACAAATCAGACCAATATGGAAAATTCCAAAAAATTCTCCATTTTGTCCAATTGTGTTCTTTCCCAAAGCTATGAATTTTCTATTGGTTTATTGTCAGTCCAAAAGTGATGGAAGGTAATGAAAATACAACTGATTGTAACTCTGTACCTGAGATCATTTTTGGAGGTTCATCTCTTTCAATTCTGACTTTTCTGAAATGGGATTTATTCCTTCAAAAAGGATGTTCGATTGGAAGAAATCTGTGATGATAGTCAAAATAGAAAGGTTTTTTTCCATTCACGAGCATAAATGCTTTGTTGTCTCCCATACAGTAAGGACATGATTTTGGACCATGTGTACTCTAGCCAGATAACATGCCATATGCCGAGAAGTAACTAATTGTCCACATCAAAGCAGCTTTCATTACAAAATTCTGTTTCATAGCAGCATCATATGTACCAACACCATGACTTCACAATAAATTTAACTCATCAATCAATGGTTTCAAATAAACATCAATATTCTTTTTCAGATGTCCTGGGATTAATAATGTCAAAAAGATATAAGGCTTTTTCATCAACATCCATGGAGGCAAATTGTACGGAGTTATAACGACAGGCCAATAGGAATACTGACTACCAAAAGATCCAAATGGACAAAAACCGTCAGTAAAAAGACCCAATCGCACATTCCGGGATTCTAAAGAAAAATATGGATGCACTTGATCAAAATGTTTCCATGAATCACCATTATATGGATGAATAAAGCTTTTACCATTTGAAATATTGGTTTTGTGCCATGACATCATTGTCGTTGTGTTCTGAGACATAAATAAACGCTGCAACCTGGGTGTAAGTGGGAAATATCTCAATTGTTTTACAAGAATCAATCCAGACTTCCCTGATTGAGATTATTTATACCTCGATTGTCCACATGTGGGAAAACTATGCAACAAATCATCTTCACCAGAATATAAGATGCAGTCGTTTTAACATGCATGTATATTCTGATAACTAATGCCCAGATTATGAACTAGTCTCTTGCTCTCATAATAATTAGCAGACATCACATTTTCTTTAGGTAACAGTGCTTTAACCAAAGAAAATATCTGATCAAAACAGTTATTTGACATTCCATTATCTGATTTAATAGCCATAAATTTTGAAACTACTTCTAATTTTCTTATCTTGAAACTAGGATATAATGCATCCTCATCAGACCTGAACAACTCAGAAAATTCAGATGGTGCCAACTCGGGAGGTAAATCAACTTTATCCACGATTTCAGTTTGTTGAACGGATGACCCTGCAACATCATGTACTAAATTCTGAAATCGTGATGGATTCAGAATCAAATTATTAGTATCTTCTCTGGAACTGTGTTCACTGTGTTGATACCAAAAAATATAATCTGATTGAAAACCATAACGCAAGAGATGTTTCCCAACGATGTCAAATGTCTCAAATATTCTCAGAGCACATTTTTTACAAGGAAACTTAATTGTCCCTTCTGAAACAAATTTCAGGTTTGATGAAGCAAATGATAAGAAAGCTTCAACACCATCAACATATACAAGATTTAAACTAGAACCGTTTGGATTTCTGCGCTGATTTATCCAAGAATGATCATCTAATAATGATTGATGTTGATTTCCTTATTCCATATTCATATATATGTTTCTACAAAATTTAAAACCATTACTGTTGTTAAATAATTTGATATAAGAAAAACAATATCCTAAAAAGAGAAGATACATAATTACAGTTATTTCTTAGTAATTACCAATAATTATAGGCGACAAAGTTAGTTTGTAATCATCCCCACTAATTATTATTAATTTATAAATACTTAGAAATAATTGGAAAAATGAAATATGCTTGAATAATGAAATAAAATTTTGTAATCATCGTTGTGGAGATTATATTACTAATTATTCTTATTTGTTTCCAGCGGATTGGCAGCAGCTCTTTTGCCTGACGACTGATCTCCTTGAAAGGAGATGAGTCGTCAGGGAAAGGAGCCTCTTTTTGTTTGAAGAATCATCTCTTTTTAACTTTATCCCGACTAAAATCAGTATGAAAAACTTGCTCTGACATATGTTAGAGCACATTTTTCATACTGATTTCAGTGGGAGAAAGTAGCAAAGATATGAGACGTTGAACAAAAGGTAGCCTCCAATCCGATGGAAATTGTGCCAATTTATAACCATGTACTTGAATTTATTTGATTTTTGATTAATTATTACTAATTATTACAAATCTCAATATTTTCAACAGATTTTTCTCTATTCTTAACATGTTCAAATCTTAAAGAGTCGTCAATTTTCAGGTCATGCCCAATAAAACTTTTGCATCAGCGATGTACAATTTAAACTCTATAATTGTCCTTACTAGGTTGATCACCTCACAAGTAGTTTTGCAATAGGACGACACAAGTAATGTCGTTCTCTTCTTTAAGAATCATTTCACATGACCCTTTACATAGATCATTCTTCCTTAAAAAATTAAGAGAACTTCAGTATCTTTCCCTTAATTTTTCAAAAAAGAATGGTCTATGTAAAAAGTCATGTGATATGATTCTTATAGATGAGAAAGACATGACTTGGGTTGTCCTATTGCAACGCTACTTGCGAGGTGATCAACCAAGAAAGAACAATTATAAAGTTCAAATTGGACACGGTTGACGCAAAATTTTTATTGGGCATGATGTGAAAATTGGCGACCCTTTAAGATTTGAACATGTTAAGAATAAAGCAAAACTTGTTGAAAATATTGATAATTGTAATATTTTATAATTTTTTTATAATTTTAATAATATTAATAATATTAATATATTTTTTATAAATATTAAACATATAATAATAAAATAATTATATTATTTGTATTATTTAATTATTAATATTAGAGTAATATACTATTTTATATTATGTTACTATTTATGTTACTAATTATATTATTAATTATGTTACTAATTAGTAACAAACGCGATTGACCACTCATCTACCTCAATTCTCTTTTCACTTGTGCGTTGAGGTTGACATGAAACTTCTCCCTTCACATGTAGTATTTCATTTTACTGTCAAAATTATAAACCTCCTCACCTCTATGCTGGTGAGGAGGTTGATAATTTTGACAGTAAAAACAAATATTACACATGGAGGCAGAAGTTTTCTGTCAAGCCTCAACACACAAATGAAAAGAAAATTGAGGTAGATGAGTGGTCAATCACGCTTGCTAATTATTTCCTAATTATTTTTATTTGTTTCTTAATTATTTTTAATTATTTCCTAATTATTTTTAATTGTTTCCTAATTATTTCTAATTGTTTCCTAATTATTTTAATTGTTTCCTAATTATTTTTAATTGTTTCCTAATTATTTTTAATTGTTTCCTAATTATTTTTAATTTTTTCCTAATTATTTTTAATTGTTTCCTAATTATTTTTAATTATATCCTAATTATTTTTAATTGTTTCCTAATTATTTTTAATTGTTTCCTAATTATTTTTAATTATTTCCTAATTATTTTTAATTATTTTCTAATTATTTTTGATTATTTTCTAATTATTTTTAATTATTTCCTAATTATTTTTAATTGTTTCCTAATTATTTTTAATTGTTTCCTAATTATTTTTAATTTTTTACTAATTATTTTAATTTTTTCCTAAATATTTTAATTGTTTCCTAATTATTTTAATTGTTTCATAATTATTTTAATTGTTTACTAATTATTTTAATTGTTTCCTAATTATTTTAATTATTTCCTAATTATTTTAATTGTTTCCTAATTATTTTTTCCTAATTATTTTATTTTTAATTGTTTCCTAATTATTTTATTTTTAATTATTTCATAATTATTTTATTTTTAATTGTTTTCTAATTATTTTATTTTTAATTGTTTCCTAATTATTTTATTTTTAACTGTTTCCTAATTATTTTATTTTTAATTGTTTCATAATTATTTTATTTTTAATTATTTCCTATTTATTTTATTTCTAATTGTTTCCTAATTATTTTATTTCTAATTGTTTCCTAATTATTTCTAATCAATTAAATCTAATTATTTCCTAATTATTTGATGATAATTTTAATTAAATCTAATTATTTATTAATTATTTAATAATTATATAATTATTCTTAATTAAATATAACTATTTCTAATTATTTCTAATTAAATATATTTATTTCTAATTATTACCAAAACATCCTCCGGGAGTGTCGAACCAAGCGAACAGCAAGGCCCGTTGTCGTGTACCAGGTTACCCTGAGTCAAGCTCGAAACACCTTGTCAGAGTTTTTACTCCTAGGTACATCTGTGCCAGCGCTGCCTCTACTTGTTCGTATCTAGACAAGGACTATTTGGTACAACCACTTAATCTAATTATACTAGATAGCTAAATAAACATTCTATTAAAAAAATTAAAATTAAATATTAAAAATAAAATTAACAATTAAAAATAATTTAACAATTAAAAAAACTATAAATACCTTTGATATTTTGAAACAGTTTACGCCTCCTAACTCCTTCTCTACTCTTCTCGTAAGAAAAAATTAAAATAAAAAAAATTTCTGCTTAGAACAGAAATTTAAAGAGAGAAAGGAAAAAAGAAGAAGAGAGATCTGAATGATTTGAAAAAAAAATGGATGGGGGTATATATAGGTTAGAATATTTGCGATGGGATCCCGTCGCAAATACTAGTATTTGCGACGGTGTACCGTCGCAAATACCTTCGCCCGTATTAATTACGGGCGGCGGTTAAAAGGGTTTTTGCGACGGGCCCATGACAAATAGTTGCCTGCCGACATACCATTAGCGACGGGCGGATATCCCCATCGCAAATTGCTATTTACCGCCGCTGGTATTGGCGACGGGCCCCGTCGCAAATACCTTCACCCGCATTTAATATGGGCGGCAGTTAAAAGGGTTTTTGCGATGAGCCCGTCGCAAATACCTGTAGGCCGACATACCATTAGCGACGAGCGGATATCCCCGCCGCAAAAGCCTATTTACCGCTGCTGGTATTGGCGACGGGACCCGTCGCAAATAACACCTGCTGAATAGTGTTTTGCGACGGGTAATTGTACCATCGCAAATAGTATTTACCACCTCCGGGTACTTGCGACGGGACGAAGGTCACCATCGCAAATTGGATTCCCGCGTTTTGGCGCACAAACCGTGCCATACCTATTGCGACGGGTCCTGTATTCCCATCGCAACTAACTGACCATTTGCGATGGGCATATATTCCCGTCGCAAATATGCTTTTCGTCAGATTTATTGCGAAGGGATTTATTCCCGTTGCAAATAAACCGTCACAATAATTGATTTTTCCCATAGTGCATGGGTAATGGTTGTAATATCCTCTTATAATTTCACCACTTAACCTTAACTTGTTGGAATACCAAGCACTGAGACACATACTTTACAATATCTATCTTCAAGTTGTACCATCATAAATGACACTTAAAGTCTTTATATATCTTCTTACTTCTAGGATAAATATATAATGATGAGCTATGACCTTCTTCCAAAACCTGTTTATTCAATTATGGTATATTAGTGACACATACTATATTACTAAACCTTTTCATTCCATCATAATCAAGGTTAAACATAATAACATTTCTCACCTTGTTTTATAGCTCTGCATCTTTCTTCTAAATCCCTTTAATCTTTACATATATAAATGGTTAGACAGTTATTTGAGTAAGATAATATTTCCCCCCTTCCTTAAATATTTTATGGTATATCCTTTATAAATGCATAAACATTAGATATTTTATAATCCTCATCATAGATAAGATAACATGATATTTTCAACTCTAAGAATCAACCACCTTGTTTGCTTTACCAATGTGGTAATGAATTGAGAAATAGTAATATTTAATAAACTCCAACCATATTCTCTGGAACATATTCAACTCTTTCTGGGTGAATATATAATTTAAAATTTTATTATCATTATATATGTCACACCTTTAAGTATAAAGATAATGCTTCCATATCTTTAATACAAAGATTACTACTACTAACTCCAAGTCATTCATTCGGTAATTCTTCTCATGAACCTTTAATTAACAAGAGACATAATATATCACCATTTAATTATATATTAGACCACATCCCATTCCTTTATTAGATGCATATCTATAGATCAAAAATCATTCTCCATTACATAGTAATGTGAGTACTGGTGTAATAAACAACCTTAAATTATGTTCCTTGAAATTTTATTCACATTTATTAGTCAAAATTAACTTGAATCCCTTTTATGTTAACTTTGTTAGTAGATTTGATAGCTGTGATAAATTATCGAAAAAGTGTCTATAATATCCATCCAATCCAAGAAAGCTATGGATATCAGTCTAATTGGTTGGTCTAGGTTAGTGTTTAATGACTTCGATATTAGAAGGATCTACTAATATACCCTCAATAGTGATCACATATCCCAATAATGATACTTTATGTTACCATAATTCACAGTTTCTAAATTTGGAATATAGTTTCTCCTTCCTCAGGGTATTCAACACAATCCTCAAATGATCTTCATGCTCTTTTGTGATCTTTTAATATATAAGAATATCATCTATATACACTACCACAAACTGATTAAGGTAATATCTAAATACTCTATTCATTAGATCCATGATGATAAAGAGGGTATTGGAAAGTACAAATGGAATTACTATAAATTCATAATGAACATACCTCATATATACAGATATCTTTGGTATAACATCCTTCTTAACCATCAATTGATGATATCCAGAATGAAGATCAATATTTGAAATGTATTGAGCTCCATGCAGCTGATAAAAAAAATCATCAATATGGGGTATAGGATACTTATTATTGATAGTAATCTATATTCTAGAGAATATAGATCCCTTATCAATATTCTCCTAGAGTTTTTTATTAAATTACCACAACTTAATTTGGGATATTCTATACAGAATATTTGAAATAGGTTTAGCACTAGTTATGAGTTCTATTGAACACTCAAATTCATGATCTAGTGGAAGAATTGGAAACTATTTTGGAAATACATCAATAAAATCCCAAACAATAGGAATATTTTCAATGTTGAGTTTCTCCCTAAATATATGAGAAAAATACCCCTTATGAATATAAATCAAGACCCATAAAATGGTATTAATTTCTATTATAAGATTGTATTTATTCCCACACTGATAAATGATCACAAGTTTATTTGGAATATGAAATGTGACTACCATTCCTTAGAAATTGATATGATCTCTATATAATGTGAGACAATCCATGCCCAAAATCACATCAAATTCAACTAGAAGGAGAATAAAAATATTTTTAAGAATCTCATTCCCAAAAACTTCAATAGGATAATAATCATATATTTGAGATGTGATCATCATACCATTAAAAGTTTTCACTACTAATTCAACATCTAATCACTGAGGATATGAGTTATCATTCCTTGAGACCTTTCATGATATATAAGAATTAATATAACTAATCTCAAATAGGGAACTTAAATATTTGAGAATGCCTGTTTCCACCTTCACTTTATCATCTTATCTTAAATCCTTTATTAAACCAAAATGGTTAGTGTGAGTATTAAAAAACATTAAATAAAGATAGAAATAATATGATCTTGAAAAATCATTCATAGGATGTATAAATCATTACTTCTTTTCATTATATGACAATTTAAGTTCATCTCATATCACTATGGATAATCATAAATTGTGATAGAATTTATCGACTAATTCATCATATTAGTTCATAAAGAAAATGTGAATTAATCCAAGCATATCTCCCAAGAGTGTCTAGGCAGGCAGTCTTAGGTCCAATCATTGTGCACTAGTGATGATTAAGTTAATACCCAATACAAACCTTTCAAAAATTTTACCCCTAGGAGTATCTATTCCACAACCACATCCAATTTACAATATCAATACATGGATATACTTGATTGGAAAACCACATTCCTTTATTGAAAATAACTTAGTATTTTATCCAATAATTTGTCTTATCCTAAGGATTATCAATTTGTTTCTAATTAAAATATAAAAAAATAACAAAACCATCCTCTTATACCAACTGAGGTAACCCAAAAATAACACACATAAATATTACATCATTTTAGATGAATATTCATTGCATTTCACAATAATACATGCCTAAGGACTGTAAGAATTTAGTATATTTGGAGGTTAGATACATAATCATCTTATTTTGTGAAAGATCTTAAATATCTACCACGAATTTCTTCTCACATAGTACACTTATTAGATATACCCTACTTAAAACCATTATTCATAACCTAGGAAAAGGAAACATAAGAAATAATGAGCTCAAATTATAAATAAGAGTAAACTTGGGAGATCTTAGTCAATGATCATAAGTGATTATAAGATAATAATAAGGGTATGTGAGCATGATATTAACATTATAAAATCACACAAAAAAATTCAAATATCATAAACATGAATAATAGAATAAAGCTTTGGTAGTTTATGAAACATTAATAATAAGAGAATCAAAGATCATGAGCCATGAGAATATAATTTTTCCATAAGAACATGTCATAAGAGAGTGTGATAAAGTGTGGTGAAACAATAATAATAGAAATATTCTTTCAAGGTTATCTACAAATACATTCATCTCATGTTGGTCTCAGGATAACCACCCATGTACCCTTAATGGGATTGTGATAACCTCCCATGTACCTTCTTTTAGGCATGGGATAACTTACTGTGCACCCTCTTATGATATTGGGATAACCTCTTGTATACCATTTGATCTAATAATCTTTAAACACTACCCAATGAATTAGATATATAAAATTTACCCAAATTTCACATAATCATAATCCATTCATATGTATAACACATGATCATAAACACATTTATCATTCCTTCATAGATTAATCCATGGAAAAAGAAATGAGTTTCATCATGATTTCAATATCATAATCAATAACCATCCAAATAATGAAAAATGATGGTACCATTAGATCAATCCCTAGTGAAGCATAAATAACATCAATGGATTTTTTTCATAGTTGAAAATACCTTTAAAAGATCATTTGAACATTTCTTGAGGAAAATACCCTTTTTATTTTGAAAAAACTTATTTAAAATATAAAAATTTATAGAATATTATTAAAATCATTTTATTTGAAAATAACCATGGAAACTTTGAAAGAAGCTTCAAGGTAAAGAATAAACATGGTAGTGGGAAAATCCATTTGTATGATAAACGTTTAAATAAAGATTCCATTCACAAATTTAGTAAAAGTTACCTAATTCATAAAATAAAAACTCTTTTATAAAATGTATAACATGGGTAAAAAATTAATTTAACCAATAATTTTAGAATATTAAAAATATTGTTGATTTCTTTAATGGAAAATATGGACATGGAAGAAAAGATTACCAACTGAATAGAAAAAAGTTAGTTTTCCTTAAAAACATTCAATTGGACTTTTGATAACATAGAGAGAGGAAAATGAAAGGAAAAATTATAATTTCCAAAAATAACCATAGGATTAGTAAATAAATAATATTTTTTATATATAGATCATATAATTTCATCATTGGAAATTTAAGCCCAAACAATATCAATAAAAAGAAAGATCATGACATAAAACCCTTACCACATTGGTAAAATTTGAATCAAAACTCCCGTGAAAGAAATAAATTATAATTAAAATTTTAATAAAATTAATATAAATGAATTTCTGTTATATCATATAAAATGGGTAGTATATACACCACATGCAAGAAGCAAGTGGTGAATATGACATATATCACCCATAAAAAGAAGTGAGATGGGAAACCCTTACCTCAAGCCTGAATTTCTTTGTAAGCACTCTAACATCCTATTAAATAAATCTAAATTTATTATAATTCTATAACAAAACCATTTTCATAATTATAATACCATTTATGGTTTATTTATAACATCTTATCACCCGTTCATTAACAATATTTCATTATCATCATCATTTCAGGTGTTAACTACTTCATTTTTTATGTATGTTTAAGTTTTACAATTATGGTCATTACATATTGATCATGGTTCAAAAATATAGAGTATTAATAATATAATAATTATAATATTTAATCATTATATATACTATTATAACCATTCATATAAATCAGTGATGAAAAATGAGTTACATCACTTTGTGGAGATGGTTGTCCGTACGTATACACGAGTGATGTTTCCACTTTTAAATAGATGAAAAAAATAAAGTTAAATAATAATTCACCTTTATAGAACCATAATTATATAATAAATATTATATATATATTCCTTAAATCTATCCTTATAACTATCCATGTTATGTATAAATGAAAACTGAATCACATCACTTTGTGGAGGTGGTAGCCCACACGTATACATGAACGATATTATCATTTCCTAATGGATGAGAAGGTAAGAATATAGAAAATATATTATAATTATAGAAGAGTAATTATCTAATAAATATCATATATAAATATTAAATACATCATAATAACCAACCATGAAATATGGTGATAGAAAATTATTCATATTTCCATGTGGAGGCGGCAGTCCACACGTACGCACACACAATACTTTCATTTTCCATTTAATTTAAAGGAGGTGAAAAATAATTTTACCAAAATTATAATAAAATCTATGTATATTTAATATAATTTATTTATTTATTTTTTAGTATATATCAAATAGTTTTATAGGAAGTAAAATAAGAAATAAACTTTGAAAGAGTTGGGTAAGACTATTACCTCTTATTCAAGAGACCACATTAGGCTTACAACTTCAGACTTATTAGGATTGTATTGGGGTAAGAACATAAGAAAAATAATGAAGTTAAAAAATATAGTAACATTTTTTAGGTCTTGGCTGATCTATAAGGTCAAATTTTGTGAATAAGGGGAGAGAACATGTGCTCTTTTATCAGTGCGGGGGGGGGGGGGGGGGCATACATGGAATTACATACAAGATTTAAATAATATAAGGTCAATTTCAAGTGGAATTGGAAAAAATATCATATAATTAGAATGTAAAAAATGATAAATTCAAAATACCATGAAAAAAATTTAGACAAGTTTATGTTTCATTAGTACCCTTATCTCTTAGTTTAACCCCCCCAATAAACCTGTTTTTACCCTAACCGTGGTAATAATTTTTTACTATTTTTACTATTCATTATTACCAGAATTGAAAGTGGAATCATTAAAAAATTTGGAAGTTATAATTAAAAAAATTCAATATATTTTATCAAATTTAATTTTTATAATTTTATAAATTTATTTTAAAATAAATGTGCAAAACACAACAAAAACTATTTTTTGAAAAATGAATTTTAAGCATAAAACAAGAATTAATTTCATTCCTTTACTTGTAAAAACTATTAGATGAATGTTAAAATATTTTAGTAAATATTATATATATATATATTACATTAACATCATTAATCAATAGCGATTTATTTAATTTATTAATATAAAAATTCATTTCTCACATAAAAATTTTTTCTAAGAAATAACTCTTTTTAACTTCAAATGATTATATATTTATTCCTAATCATTAGATAATTAATTTATGATTTATTATTTATAAATTAAAAATAAATTTAATTAAAATAAATTTTTAATATTGGTAAATATATTTTATTAAAATTTAATGATTATTTCTTAATCATTAATCAATACATTTGAATGATGGAAAAAATTTCTATATATAATTAATAATGTGGTTAATCCCATTAATACATGAAAATACAATGAATAGGTTATAAAGACCATAATATATATTTGTTCATTCATACTCAAGGTTATATGTAAATCAATCTATCTAATATAACCAATTTATTTAAAAGGAATATATAAAATAATAGGGTGTTACACCAAAAACACATTTTCACCATTATCTATACTAAAATATGTTATAAATTCTACTTGCTATAGAAGATTACCATGATTATGAGATTTGAACAATGGATGTCAAGACCATTTTCCTTAATGGAAACCTTATAGTAGATATCTATATGACACAACTAGATGGGTTCATGATGCCAAAGTATCCCAATAAGGTGTGAAGCTTGTAGAGATTAGTTATGGTTTGAAGTAAGAATCAAGATCATAGATAATTCATTTTGATGAATCTATAAGGGAATTTGATTTCATAAAGAATAAACATGAGACTTGTGTTTACAAGAGGTTTATTGGGAGTGAAATAGTTTTCTTAGTAGTATATATTAATGATATATTATTGATGGGAAATGAGATATCGGTCTTATATTTAGTTAAAACATGGTCAAAAAAATGCTTCTGCATGAAAGGATTGGGTGAAACAGACTACATTTTAGGGATTAAGATCCATCAAGATAGATATAATAAGATTCTTGGACTAAGTCAAGGTACATACATTGAAAAATTGTTGAAAACATTTAATATAGAACAATCTAGGAGAGGATTTTTTCTATTATCACCTGGTTTACATATCTCCAAGAAAATGTGTCCTCAAACATAAGAGGGGAAATATAGAATGATTAGGAACCCTTATTCTCATTTTATAGGATCTATGATGTATTCCATTATATATACCAGGACTAATGATTCCTTTACTTGATCATGCCAAGAAGTTATTAATCAGTCCCAGGAGAGACACACTGGTTTTATGTAAAGACTATCCTAAAGTATTCAAGGTATATAAAGTACTCGTTCCTAGTTAATATATGAGAATATGAAATAGTTATAAGTGGATACATAGATGATAGTTTATAAATTTATTAGAATGATTTGAAATCACATTTGGGATATTTGTTTTGCTTTAGTAGAGGAACTGTGAGCTAGAAAAGTTTCAAGAAGCTACCAGTTTTAGATTTTATACCAGATTCCAAGTATATCATGACTTCTAATGAAGTTAAAGAAGTAGCGTGGATACAAAACTTCATTTAGAATCTTGGTGTTATACCCAGAAGTAAATATGTAATCACTATGTATTGTGATAATACTTGATTAGTGGTTTTAGCCAAGGATCCCATGCCACATCAATAGATGATTCATATACTTCAAAAGTATCACCTCTTGATAGATTTTTTTCAAAGTGGTAAAGTTGTAGTAAATAGAGTAGCTATAAAAGATAACATGAAAGACCCATTGGATAAATCCTTATCTCAATATAATCATGAATATCATGTGAGATTAAGTGGACTAAACATTATTAACAGTTGGATCTTGTGAAAATGGGAGTCTGTTGAAGTTGGTTCCATAGAACCAAATAAAATTTTCACTTTCAATCACCATAATATTAAGAAATATTTTATCAAATGATGACTTTTCATTTATATAACATTAATTTGATAATTTATTTAGAGAATATGTCACATCAAAAGGTTATAATGTTTACCCGTTATAATTAGAATATGAAAATTCTATGAAAATATTCTTAAAATTAATGTCTTATAGTATAGATAACATCTGTCTGAAAGAAAAAATATGTTGTTTTTACCATCAGGTGTTAGAGTCTTATAAGTAATTAATACTTCTTCTAATGAAATTCACACTTGGTAATCTCCAAGAAGAGAGTTTATGATGATAAAATTGATAATAAGAGTTTCAAATGATTATATGTCATTTCATATTACTATTTGTGAGCATGTGTATTGGTATTTGTAATTGATATTATTATTAATGTATATCATGAATCATTTACTTAGATATAGGGATGAAAATAGTTATGATATATGATCGCGATAAGGTAGAATATATTGGGTGTTTCATAAATGATATGACATTGATTGAATAATACAATAAATGATTTGTCCCTTTCAAGTTAATAAAAGAATATATATATATATATATATATATATTAAATATTGATTAAAATGGAACCATTTGATTAAATCCATGACCATGGTAATTCATCGTTGAGTTCATTTTGGAAAATCAAATATAGTTAAATCAAGAATATAGGGTGACGAAACAAACATGCATCCTACTTGGTGGGATATCAAGACAAAAGGATTATATTAAATAGTAGTGTTCATAGGAAGGTTATTGACAATGTGAGATTAAATTATTTATCTACGAGTGCCTTGATGTGATAATAGATTTTGATCTTGGACTTTAGGTAAGTTTTACTAATTCCACTAAGAAGGATTCCTAGAGGATCGCACAATAATTGTATCTAGAATATCATTAAATTTTATTGAATTTAAATAATAAGAATAAATATTATCCTCAGCTTGTGAAATAATAACTATTCAAGTATCATCAATCACATAAATTCAATCATCAGATATTAGAGTTTAGAATATGTGAGTTGAATTTCATTCCTTATTAATTATTCATAAGTTATTAAATAAATATTTATTTATTCACGGGTTTAGTGAATAAATTAATATAAATATTTATTTAGTTAATAAATATTGAAATAAATAATTATTCAAATGTTTAGTGAATATAATATTTATTTATTTATTGGATGAATAATATATATATTTATTTTAAAAAATATTATTCAAGGTTTGATAAATACTAAGAAATATTGATGAGCCAAGTTAATGGCTAGATGTAAATGATATATTTTATTTAATATCATTTAAATAGATATTTCTTTATTAATTTAAAAAATTATATTTAAATATATGTATTTAAAGTGATATAATAATAATAATAATAATAATAATAATAATAATAATAATAATAATAATAATAATAATAATACATGGGGAATATATTAGACATAATATTTGATAAAGGGCCTTAATATAATAATCAATGATTAACCCCAGGTAAATATTCAAATTTATATCATATTTATAGGAGATGTGTTTGTTGTACACAATGATGTTACTTTATAAATTCTTTCAATCCTTAGAGAAAACATCATCCTCCCACCCTTTAAATAACAAGAGATAAAAATATAAACCTCTTGTTGTGATAAATGATGAATGACACAAAGCACTAGGTTCCTCTGCTCTAGTACTTAGAATACCAATATCATTATCATAGATTATTAGAGATTGTATGGATACAACTAGAGGAATTCATGTTTGGATTATCAATCACAATGATGACATGAAAAGAGAGTCACCATAATTTATCATAAGTAATTATCACATTCGAGCTAAATTTTTTAAAATTAATTATAAATTAAATATGAAAGATATAGTCTAAAAAGATTCTGAGGTTTCCTTCATCAAGTTGTTAGGATATTATAAAATGAAAAAGATGCAAATCCATTATTGGTCACTCACCCAACATTTCTTACGAACCTTGGAACCTTCATGAGTAAATTTTAAGGAAGGTTCAAGATTTTCTCAAGACTTATATAAGGAGATAGAAACCATTGAGATGGAGTGTGTAACCCTTGACCAAGACTCCTACCAATTCTATCTCACTGTCAAATCTATCTTACCCATCCTTGCTTTTCCTCAAGAGGTACTAGTATATCATGGATGTCATGAGGGTCTTTCTTGATTATTGGGTGATTTGTTCAGATCGTGGATACACCTCAGAGGAAAGAGTCCTTCAATTATTCTTAAGGGATCTTCATCAACCACTATGATTGAAGAACAAGAGGTCTGACTACCAATAATGAAAGGTACACATTATTTATTATATATTTACATGGTTTAAATTTTTCATATCATGGTGATATTGGGATTTGAGGTTTTTAATATCTTACACAACATTGAATAAGTGTTATTAAATCCTTAGAAACCCTTTAGTGGTTTTCAAAATTCACCTTGCTTCTCAATTTATAAAATCATGTTTGAAAATGAAGAAATTTTGATATCTTATATATGTATTTTTTTATATCATTAAAAAATTTATAGAAATTGAATCATGTCTTGTCTTATGATATTGGATATTGTATGTTGTGGATGGATCACTCTATATGATATGAGATATCATAACAAGCGATTCAATGTAATCCTTAAATTTTTCATATATCATAGCATGTGATAGGGGATGTCATATAGAGTGATAGTGTCATTTCATGTTATCTTAAAAAATCAGCACATATTTTGTATGATATAGGTGATATCATAGAATAAAAATTCCCAGACACCATATAATTTATCACAACCAAGTATTATCCATCACAAAACATAATAGATAATAGGGCATACAACATATCACAATATATGAATATCATTAAATATGATATACAAGGAAAAATTTCATTTTTTCTTATTTTCAATTATGAATTGAATTATATAATTTTTAAATTATTGAAAAATTTATTTTAGTATGTATATTAAACTTATAAAGTGTTTATAAATTAATTAATTATAAAGTTCTTATAATTAAATATTATATGTTTATGAAAAATTTAATAAATAAATATCCATGATATTAATTATTAATATTAAATACCATTCTAAATTATGTAATGACTTATAATTTGGGTATAAATGGCTTATATAAAAATTATAATTGTAATTTATAAAGTGTTTATAGATTACAAATAAATTCCAAATATAAAAAATTTTATATTTAAAATTATTAATTGTTCATAATTATCTATTTGGAATCATTCAAATTAAAAAGAACTTATTTGAGAAATTATTTAAACCATATGAAAAAGAGTTTTGAATATTGATATGATTAAGGTTTAAATAATATTAAATATGTGATATTTATATTATATAAAATTTTTACATAATAGAATTAGATTTTGAAATTTTTATATTTCATTTAATATCAAATATTTATATAGAATCTCATGTAAAATAATAATATGAATGATTTCATATTATATATAAATATAAAATGTTTATATTAATTTAATTATGGAATTTACATAAGGAATGATTAATTTATATAGTATTGAAAATTTATTGATTTATGAACTGTTCATAAATTGTTTATCTCATGTTTAAAAATATGAATTTTTAATTTATTTATTTTATCCCCTATTTTATCCATGAATATATTTTTTATATTATGAATGGAAGTATATTTTAGTTTAAATTATTAAACTTATTTTATAAATTATAATTATTGTATATAAGGAATTCATACTTGGTATGATAATTGTTTGAGTTTTCTTCTACTTTAAATTTATCTTATACTAAGTGATCTTAGGTTCAAGTGCTAGGGGAAACATATTTATTTCTATTATGGGTAAGTTTACCCAAGATTTTTATAAATAAATACTATATATTTTTAGTTGAATATTCAGTAGAAAAAATTACAATCCATGTCAAAACAATAAAGTTTTAGTGTCTTTGGTGACTAGATACATAAACATCTTATTTAGGTAAAATTTTCATCATCTCTCATAATGTCCTTCTTATTTTGTACCATTCTTGATATACCCTACTTAAAACCTTTCTTCATAACCTGGGGAAAGGAAACTTAAGAAAGGGTGAGCTTAGAAGACCAGTAAGGGTAAATATAGGAGATATCAATCGATGATCATATGAATGCATAAGAGTATGAGATCATGACCAAAAATTACAAATTTCAAACCCAATCTATCATAGATCATAAATAGGAGTCATAGAATAAAATATTATAATTTAAAAAGACATGAATCATAAGAGTGAGTAATCATCATAGACCAGCCATGAATCATGAGTTTAGATCATAAGAATGAAAAAATTTCATAAGAGTGTGGCACCATCATAATTATAAAAACCATTTAATATATGAAGTTTAACTACCAAGACCATCAAATCATATAGTACCATGCATAAAAAGTTATTTCCCATATCATAACATGTCATACATCATCACCTGTTTCCCATAGTGGATCAAGCATATCAAATTACATCTCATAGTGGATCAAGCACATCAACTTACATCTCATAATTATCTCATGAGATATAAAACATTACCCTATGATTTAGAGAGCTATATAATTTTGGGACCACCCATTACATAATAAAAACCATACATTTTTGTTCCAAAATACCCACTACCACAAAACATGGTTTCCATAACACCACCCTTTATCAGCGTTAAAAAAAACACTGTTAAAGGGGACCCATTTATCAGTGTTTTTTAGTAGCGCTCATAAAGGGGGGGATATATAAGCACTTTTCCCTAGTGCTAATAAAGTATATTTTTCAAAAAAAATAAATTTTCATTAAAAATAATATAGTGATATATAATATATTTATATTGATATAAATATAATATATATTTTTTAAATATGTTTTAGATAAGTATAGATAGACTATTACATTTAATATATAACAAATTTAGTGAAAATGGATTTAAAATATTTTAAAAAATATTATTAATTAATAATTTTCTAATTATCATCGACTAATAATCATTTAATAACTATTTGAAGACACAAAAAATCAAAAAAATTAATAAAAGATCTAAAATAAGTTGAAAATGTAACTCAAACTTCAAACAACCATACTTCTGATCCAAGTGTCCATTTGAGTTCTACAACATATCAAATTGAATCCTATGATGAGATCTAAGCGTTAGTGACCCAAGGGAACCTTTTGTTACATTTTTCAAGGCCAAAAAGGCCTAGAAGGCCTCCAAAACTGAGTTTTTAGTAGGGATACCTTGACTTTTTAACATTCAAACAGCTATAACTTCTAATCCAGATGTCCATTAGGCCTGTTCCACATATCATATCGAATATAGTTTCATGTTCTTCTATTTGACTGGTTTTGGAGTTGAAATAAACTTCTTTATTAGAAGTTATGGTCGTTTTAACATTCTATAGATTTTCAGATACACATATATATATGTATTTATTCATAAATATTTATATATATGTGTGTGTGTGTGTCTGTGTGTGTGTGTGTGTTGTATATATGTATGTATGTATGTATTTATTTATTTATAAACACACATAAAAAAAAAATTTATAAATGTATTTAAAACTAATATTATAAATATATATTAACATACAAATAAATATGTGGATAAAAAATTATAACTAAATATATATATATATATAAATAGATATAAATATATATTAATATAATAATATATATATATATATATTAATATATGAATAAATATATATGTATTAATATAACTAAATATATTTATATTAATATGAATATATATTAATATATGAATAAATATAACTATATATATATATATATATAAATAAATAGATATATCATTAAATGGAGAAAAAAACTAAATGGATTAGTGGTAAAGGTGCAGGTGCGTAAGGGGGGAGGTCTTGGGTTCGAGTTCTGGTGGAAGCAAGGGCTTGCAGGCGCAAGTGGGAGGGGGTTGCGTGGGAAAAGTGCAGCATGCAATGAGAGGGAGGGGGCTTCACCTAGGACTGATAAAAGGGGGGTCAAGTGCTCTTAAAATACCCCCACATTATATATTCTTTTTAATTTTTTTTAAATTTTTTGACTTTTATCAGCACTTAAAAAAAGAACTGATAAAAGGGGCCTTTTATCAACGCTAAAAAAGCACTGATAAAGGACCTTTTTATCAGTTCTTTTTTTAGCTCTGATAAAAGACACATTTTATTAGCATTTTTTATCACTAATAAAAGGGGAATTTATCATCACTTTTTGAAGTGCTGATAAAAGGGACCCCCCTTTATCTTCACCTCAATTAACAATGCTTTTCTAGCTCTGTTAATGCCCTTTTCTAGCACTGATAAAGGCCATATTTTCAGTAGTGATCATAAAACAATCACCATTTCATCAAATCATAACCCATATAAAATAAAAAGTTTTCATAAACATTTCAACATTTAATCATAGCATAAACCATGGAAAATAAATGGATTTCATATAATTTCATTATAAACCATCCAGAGAAAGAATAAGGATGGTATCATTAGATCATATCCCTAGTAAATCATAATCAAAATCAAAGGATGTTATCATATTTCATAAACCAACCCAACATGGCTCAAGCCACAAATATCCCAAGCTTGCCTCTATAGGCCAGGGGGTGGAGACAAGTTCTAAAAAGAATAACTAATATGGGTGGCCTTTACCTAATTTACCTGTACTCACACACCATACCAGCTCGATGAAAAAGTGTAGAGGAATAATAATATAAGATGTAACATCTAGAGTATGAACATTCATGTAAAATAAACCTCTTGGGAGTAAAACAATATGATAGTTTAAACTGAAAAGTAATGGGAAAAAATACATTCCCAACCAGAAAGATGTCCCAACCTGACACAACTACCAATGTAAAGAGAGACCAGCTCTAAATATACATGTTCTGACCACCATACGTGGTCAAATGAACCAGGTATCCCTATAATTCTCTATAATTGCCACAAACCTATCCTTTGTCCACATAAGACATGAAAAATGTGGTAAAAGCCCATGTGGGGGTGAGTATATACTTACCCAGTAGGATGCCCTAAAAACTGAAGGGGAGAGAAATAAGAGACATGATAGGAATATAAATATAGATCAATCCAAAGTAAGAGAGTAAAAAAATACAATGACATAGATACCGATATATATATATGTTTGACAAAATAATCCCAAATGGGAGAGAAAGAGGATCTCCATCTCATAGCCCAGACCAGGAAAGAGTTCCATTAGTTTTAGAAGTTCCATCGATGATGCCCAACATCTCACATGTCTGTCCATAAGAGTAATCATGTGGAGGGACCATGCCTCACCATTGTGCCTTATAGTCTAGGGGAAAAAATCTATAAACATAAGACCCTCTACCTAGTCTCTTAGGGGGGTTCCACTTAGTATCCGCACCCTAACCAATAGGGGGTACAACTTTGTAGATAGAGGAAATACACCCTAACACCAGGGGGTACCCTCAGTAGATAGAGGACCTTCACCCTAATTCTATGGGGGGGGGGGTACCACTCAATAGATAGAGGAACTGCATCCTAACACCATGGGGGGGGGGGGTACTACTCATTTGATAGATGGATCACACTCTAACACCATAGGGGGTACCAATCAGTATATAGAGGACATATACCCTAATTCTATATGGGGTACCACTTAGTAGATAGAGGATCCAAACCCTAATTCCATATGGAAGTACCACTCAATAGATAGAGTACCTGCACCCTAACACCATGGGGGGGGGGGTACCAATCAGTAGGTAGAGGACCCACTCAGTAGATAGAAGGCCCGTACCCTGTTTGTTAGGGGGTACCAATCTAATGACCCTTCTCGATCACTTCCACCATCGAGCACCACCTATAGAAGTGTCACACTAAGAAAACCTTACATCGTATCTCAAAATCCACTATGAAGGCCACTGCCGCATTCTACGTGAAAAAAAGATCAGGATAGGATACTCATGGGATAAAATATATGTCCAAACAAAGAAGATATGATAGGTTGAAGTTTCCTCAAAAAGGAAATAGGGGTACATAAAATGTAAGGGACCCACATGACATGTGGTCCTACTCCTCTTCCTGACCGTGTCCCTTCTGGTACACAACTCCCTGATCGTGTAGTACTACACGACATGCCTCAACCACCCAAGGTCCTTCCTACTTTCCTAATTGTGTTTGTGTAAGCTTTACCATGTCCACGTGCTATGGTACATGATGTATAAGGTCTAATACAACACTCGGTGTGTGAATCTTTCTCAATCCTGTGTACTCTTCGAAGTACACAGCGTGCATCCCACTAGACATGGTGTACAAGGCCACATGGGATCCTAGGCATGTACCATCTATACACACCAATATAGTCAGATAGGGTTACATGACGTGTGACCCCTCTATATGGAGTGTCATATTTAACTCTAAGCGAAACACTAGCCACCATAGAAACCAGACTACACAGTGTGTCTTATTTAGACTACATAGTGTGTAGTCAGGTTTTTCATAGAAAATTAGATCTGATATCTTAATTACAGATCCAGATTCCACACCTTCAAATATATGGTTTTACCACTCAAAAATGGTGGAATATTCCTCTAGCTAGTGATTCTAGCCCTCCGATGGCCAAAAATTGTAACTCAGGATCTTTCCGCACAAACCCACATGCATTGTCGCCACTTGGGCGCCCCCCATAATCATTACTTTATCATCTTAGATCTAAAATCCATGACAAGATCACCTAAATCCCACAATTCATCCTTTATTTATCAATCCATTCCTTTCAC
Source organism: Viscum album (assembly GCA_963277665.1). Lineage (NCBI taxonomy): Eukaryota > Viridiplantae > Streptophyta > Magnoliopsida > Santalales > Viscaceae > Viscum > Viscum album. Next base: position 212,550,745 of record OY728146.1, on the reverse strand, counting down.
GTGATTCTGCTATGAATCCGGGGGTCCAATCAGGCTCGGTTGCACCCTACAATGTCGAACCGAGACCCTGTGGGCCAATCGGTGAAGAATGAGAAGAGTGATTGGGAGAAATTCACAAGAACAAAGGTGAAATGATAATTTTCTAATCATTATTTCCTAAATAATAAAAATTAGGATGTATGAGGGTGTAAAAATGGAATAAACAACTTAAAATCGGTACACTAGCACATGTAAAGGCTTGATTTAAATTTATATCAAGGAAACCGTATAATGATGATCAATCTATTTGATAAATTGGGGAAGAATACAAAAATTGAAGAGTCCTACCTAGATATTGTATTTATTGATGTTGAAGAATGTGCTCTCCAATAAATGAGAGGATTCCTTGTGTTCTCTACTTATTGATATGCCTGAATCTGAAGTTTCATCGTTGTCTGATTCTGATTCACCAATGAGAGGGAGGAATAATTCCTATCAATTATTATAGGGTTGTGAAGATAAACATATAAATCCTTCCATAATGTTCTATTTAAAGAGGAAATTAGGTCTAGATTATTTAATTAAATAAATAAAAATAATTATTTATTTAACTAAACACACCCACCCATGACCACTTTTCTCCGAAAACTTTGCTTCGACCTATTTTAGGTTGCAAATAGGGTAAACCTCACATTATGGATTCAACCATGGTATTATATTTTTGATTTGAGACTCTATTTAATATATATCACATTTTATTTAAGAAACCATGTACACATAATATAAAATATATTTAATATTTTTATAAAATCAATTCTTGGCAGAAAGGACCTCAAAATTGAAAGTTGTCTTAGCGCATGGATCGAAAAATATTTCTAGATATATTCAAAAGTATTACAAGGAAAAAATCTGGTCTCTACATCATTCCATCCTTCAATATTTTTTTCCATGAAAAGAAATAACTAAAAAAAAATATTGGGATACTGAGCCTGTATCTTTCTCTCTCACTTCAAGGAGCTTTCCTACATGCTCCCATGCTGCCACAACATACAAACCAAGGGGATGGTTCATTCATGTAGGGTCCTCTTCTACCGATCCTTGATTACAACCGAGTGCTCCACAAAAGTGACTCCATCCTTGATGTTTAGCTCAAACCAGTCAATAATGTGCACAGGCACTACCGCAAAGATAGATTTCTACAATGCCACCCTTTATCAGCACTTTTTCTAGCACAGATAAAGGCCCCCCCTTTATCAGTGCTTTTTTAGTGCTGTTAAAGGGGACCCCTTTATTAGCGCTTTTTTTAGTAGCATTGATAAAGGGGGGCTTTATCAGCGCCTTTTACTAGCACTACTAAATTTTATGTTTCAAAAAAAATTTAATGAAAAAAATATATTTTTATATGAGTATATTTATATTGATATAAATATAACATATATTTTTTAAATATTTTTTAGATAAGTATAAATAGACTATTAAATTTAATATATAATAAATTTAGTGAAAATGGATTTAAAATATTTTAAAAAATATTATTAATTAATAATTTTCTAATTATCATTGATTAATAATTATTTAATAAAAATTGGAAGACACAAAAAATCAAAAAAAAAAATCTAAAATAAGTTGAAAATGTAACTCAAACTTCAAACGACCATAACTTTTGATCCGGGTGTTCGTTTGAGCTCTATAGCATATCAAATCAAAGCCTGCGATGAGATCTACATGCTAATGACCCAAGAGAACCTTCTATCACATTTTTCAAGCCCAAAAATGGCCTATAAGGCCTCCAAAACTGAGTTTTTAGTCGGGATACCTCGATTATTTAACATTGAAACAGCTATAACTTCTGATCTGGATGTCCTTTAGGCCTGTACCACATATCGTATCAAATATTGTTTCATTTTATTTTATTTTACTAGTTGTGGAGTTGAAACGGGCTTCTGGATTAGAAGTTATGGTCTTTTTAACATTCTATGGCTTTTCAAATACACATATATATGCATTTATTCATAAATATATATATGTGTGTGTGTGTGTTGTATATATGAATGTATGTAATTATTTATTTATTTATAAACACACATAAAAAACATATTTTATAAATGTATTTAAAACTAATATTATAAATATATATTAATATACAAATAAATATATAGATAAATAATTATAACTAAATATATATATATAAATAAATATAAATATATATTAATATACGAATTAATATATATATATATATATATACTAATATATGAATAAATATATATGTATTAATATAACTAAATATATTTATATTAATATGAATCTATATTAATAGATGAATAAATATAACTATATATATATATATTACTATACAAATAAATATATATATATATATATATTAATATATGAATAAATATATATGTATTAATATAACTAAATATATTTTTATTAATATGAATCTATATTAATATACAAATAAATATAACTATATATATATAAATAAATAGATATATCATTAAATAGAGAAAAAAACAAAATGGATTAGTGGTAAAGGTGCAGGCGCATAAGGGGGAGGTCGCAGGTTCGAGTTCGGGTGGAAGAAAGGAGGTGCCCGCATGTGGGGGATGCGTGGGAAGGGTAGCACGTGGGAGAGTGTGAGGATGGGGGTCTGCCTAACACTGATAAAGGGGGGGGGGGGGGGTCCAGTGCTGTTAAAAGCTCCCCCCGCATTATATAATTCTTTTATTTTTATTATTACTTTTGACTTTTTTCAGTGCTTTTTAAAAGCACTGATAAAAGTCCCCTTTTATCAATGCTAAAAAAAGCACTGATAAAGGACCCCTTTTATCTGCACTTTTTTTAGCACTGATAAAAGGGGTCTTTTATCAGTGGTTTTTAGCACTGATAAAAGGTGCCTTTATAGCATCCCACCTTTTTATCACATAAACTTTAATTACATTTTACAAAACCGAGGATCTTTAAGGTTTAGTGTCTTGGAAACCAGGAACTTAAAACATGAAAACAACATAAAGAATTCTTCTTAAACACTTGAAAGGCTTCTCCTCATGTTCACCCTAGGCTCATTACTGAATCTCATAACCTGGGGACATACATCAAAAGAAAGGGTGAGCAGAAGGCCCAGCAAGGGAAACAAGTGAAACATTTTACATATGAACTTGGGATACATCAATAAAGTCATGAAAAGAACTTTAAGGCATGAAAATGAAATCATGAGGCATATCATAATAAAAATAAAACTTTTTCATAACTTGAAGATGTGGCTGCAACATTTAATATTGGCAATCGTTTCGTTTCACCAAGGTCCATCCCCAAGGTGTCGTTAAAAAAATTACCAAGGTTATTCACCAAGGCGTCGTTAAAATGGTCATCTCTAGAGATTAAGTCTTTACCCAATGCATTGGAGCGCTATCAGGGAGAACCCTTAAATTTGCCTTTATTATCATGTGAGCCACATATATCATCATCAAACATTTCATAAATAACCCATATAGCATAAAATAAATGGGTTTCATTTCATAATCATAACATTTTAAAAACTGCTTTAATGACATGATCTTTACGGCACTTTAAACCCACGGAAAGGGAAGCGGGTCTCATGTATGTAAATCCCAGAATTTAAAATGGAACATTTTGATATATATGTGAATACCCTTGTAGAAATAAGAGCTTTGAGTATTCACTTTATAACATAAAATAATTTTTGAGAAAAAGAGAGGCATTTTGAGGGGAAAAATTCTGCAGCATAACGGCTATGTTACAAGGTTTTAGAAAACATTGAGAAAAGAGGGGACATGGGTCAAACATTCATAAATGACCCATCATACAGTAGAGGGACAAAATATAAGGGATTTATGAACATGGTAATGAAATTTGAAAATATTCCATATGAAATGAAGAACATGAAAGGAAGAAAACAAAACAAGATTTATCTTGTGAAAATTCGGCAGCCTAACGGCATCACTTAAACTTCAACAAAATTGAATTGACAAGGTCAAATAGGGTCTCTCATCATATGAACATAAGAGTCCAGTATGATAGATATAGAGATCATACCCCAACATAATATAAAGGAACTTGAAAGAATTGACATGAAAGTAGAACTTCAAAACGAGAAGGGTGAAGAACCACTTAAAAATTCGGCAGCCTAACGGCGCCACTTAAGACATCAAAATACTGAATTGAAGAGATCAAATGGGGTATCTCATCATGTGATCATAAAAGACCAGTATGATAAATATAGAGATCATACCCCAACATAATAAAAATGAACTTGAAAGACTTGACATGAAAGTAGAACTTTGAAAAAGAGAGAGGTGAATGAATCCCTTGAAAATTCGGCAGCCTAACGGCGCCACTTAAACTTTCTTAAAACGAAATGATGAGAGTAAGAGGGGGTCTTTCATCATATGAACATAAAAAGGGCATTAAGAGGAGTATAAAAGAACATCCTCCAAAATAAGAACATGGAGCATAAAAGGAATGACATAAAAGAGATCACTTGAAAAGAAAGAGAGAGGTCGGATCCCTTACCTTAAAATGTAACTCTTAAACCTCAAAGGTTGGGACCTTGAGGGCTTGGGGGCACCTTGGGAGGACTCCTTGGGAGGTAATGAGACCAGAACTTCGTTGGGGAAGAGTGGGGAGTCGAATGTATGAGAGGATGGCTTGGTATTTATAGGGAAAGTGAGGGGACAAGACATTAATGGCAAAGGGACACCTCATTAGTGGTTTTGGCAAAACCATGGGCTTGCCCATGGTATTTTCCCATGGTATTGGCCACTTGGGACACCTCATAACTTATCTCACTATTCATAATTCGAACATATTGATTACAAACTTAATACATCATTTAATGATGTCATTAAACACCCGTAACTTAAAAACTGTATTTTCACTATTCATCAAAAATTCAACTTTCTCAGAATAATCCCAAAATTTCACCTTAACCAAATATCAACGCTCTGATTACAAATATGAACTCCATTTTATAAAAATAATTTTCTAAATATTTTTAATTTAATTTTTAATAAAAACACTATTCATCGAAAATTCATTTTTTTCAGAAAAAACCCCAAAAATTACCATAACATAATATCGATGCTCTGAGTTCAAAAATAAAGTCATTTTTATAAAAATAATTGTCTAATTATTTTTAATTAAATTTTTAATTAAAAAACACTATTCACCCGAAAAAACTAATACTTGAATAATAATTAATGAAACCGTTATTTAACTATTTTATTGAATAACATTACTTAATCAAGGTGCCTAGATTATTTTAAAACTTTCTTTAAGTGAGATTACTAATCCATTTGGTCATATTACTAATCCTAATCATAAAATCACTATTCATAATTTACTATTCATCAAAAATCAGGTTGATCTTATTAGACTCTAAATTTCGTACTGAACATAATTGTAGAAGACCATTTTTCGAAAATCATTACACATTTTTAATTATTTAAGGTTTACACAACCATTTTTAAAATATCCTTTTTCTAAAATTCATCAAAAATATGCATACAATATTTATCCGGTCATTTGAAAATTCATAAACATCATCATAAGAAGAAATCCAAATTTTTATTTAAAAAAAAGATTACACAAGGCAATTACGGTCTCGTTACATAACCCCTTATAATACCAGCATAGGACCTAAGAGTAAGGTGTGCTAGGGTGATAGAATTTTGGGGCGGCTCAGTCAACATTGCCCGAGTAGTAATTTCTATCAGTTTGAACTTCTCGCGAAGGCGATTCCGTTCTAGCTTCACATGATGAAGTTCGGCTTGGATTTGGTCCAGAGCAAAGCCCAATGGTGCTACCTCCTTCCCAATCTCTGTTAGATGGGCTTCGATCGGCCCAAGGCTACTAGGTGAGGCCATCAAATCTTCTTTCTATAATAATTAACCAAGATTACTTAAATATAGAGACAATAATCAAAACATTTTGTTCACGGTGGTCATATTGACCGATGGTCATATAACACTCAAAAACCAATGGTCTCATTTTATTTATAATCATGTTTATCAAATAAAACATTTTTTTTGAGTATAAAAAAATAACACATGAAATTAGGAAACAAGATTTATTCAAAATTTCGGGTCGTTACAATCTTCCCCCCTTAAGAAATTGCATCCTCGCAATTTTTTTAAATTGGGTTTTGAAATTTCATTGAAAGTCCCACATCGGAAAAAGAGTCAGTAACACCATTACTTTAAAAGAAAGAAAAGGAAGTACAAAGGCCACCTGAGTTAACCCACACTCGGGTTCCATGTAGGAAAACATGGACATGGAGGAAAAAACAAAGGGTCAGTTCTGAGAGAGAGTGATAGAGAACATGATTAGGAGAAAGTTAACCATGAGAAAATCCCAAACTTATGATGTGTTTAAATGGTATTTGATTACCTAGTAGGAAACGTAAACCAACAAAATTTTTGTTTTACGTTTCTTTTCATAATTTTGAGGATTTCATTTACTACATAGAACAAAAACATAAGAAAATATACCTACCTTCAAGTAGAGTTTCATCCTTTAACAAGTCCCTACCAACACTAATCTTTTCGCTAAATGATGAGAATTAAAAAACACTTGGTCTCATAAAAGCACAAGAATCATCTTCTATAGAATCACATAATCTACAAAAGATTAACTATCTATTTCTTCTATCTTTAAACATTATCCCAAAAACAGAAAGGTTAAGGTAAAACAACTCTTCAAAAAGAAAGAATCCCATAGGAATAGAACCTACTTTTAAATCTTCAAAGTTCCATGGTACTACCCAACGTTCATCATAGACCACTCCATAAATAACGGTCCTTAAAATTCCTCAAAATAAACCAAACTAAGATTGAAACCCAAATACAAGAAGGATTTGATAACATAGTCTTCCAAAACAACTTCATTGTTCATCTCCAGACAACATCAACCACTCCTAACATCTTATAACAAAAGTAGCTAACCTAAACATATTTTACCCAAGATAGGTTAATCATTCCCAAAAGTAACCTAAATTACTATAAGTCCACCTTAAATTCATCAATTCTTCAAAATATAAGTCAACCATACTCCTCAATGAAAATACTATAGTAATCTATTTACCTCGATCATATAGGGTCCCCAAAATAGTGAACGCCTTCCAAAATAATAATCATCTTTTAATCCCCTAATCAACTCTGACATATTAATACGGAAATTGTCGCATTTCCTATCACATTGGTTGTTGGGACACGTTATTCTATTTCCCACCATTAACTAAGAAGATAAAGTATAATTAGAGGCTTAAATACTTAACCAATAATCATGAAAAGGAACTTAAAGCATATAAGGATAACTTGTAGAAGAAAAGTATACCCTAACTTGTGATCCCCTAGGTTCCCATCTAGGTTATCCATGATCATATATTCTTATGTGAATCTTTATTTTATTTTATCTTTGTTCCTTTAATAATGGTTCATACCAAGCTTATGAATTTACCAAATCATATCCCCCGGGAGTGTCGTAACCAAGAGTGCAGCAAGGCCCATTTTCGTGTACCAGTTCCCGTTCGAGTCTAGCTCAAAGCGGTGTTTTCGGGTTTTACCCCTATGTACATCTGTGCCAGAGCCACCTCTACCTGCTCGTATCCAGACAGGGATGTATTTGCTTGGCAACCCCTTACTCAATACTCACCAAAATACCAGGAATATTTCCTATATTAAACTTTTCTATAGGGTTCCTCCTAGAGTTTTCATATCCTAATTTCCACAAATAACTAAACCATCCTTTGATACCAACTATAGCATCCCACCTTTTTATCACATAAACTTTAATTACATTTTACAAAACCGAGGATCTTTAAGGTTTAGTGTCTTGGAAACCAGGAACTTAAAACATGAAAACAACATAAAGAATTATTCTTAAACACTTGAAAGGCTTCTACTCATGTTCACCCTAGGCTCATTACTGAATCTCATAACCTGGGGACATACATCAAAATAAAGGGTGAGCAGAAGGCCCAGCAAGGGAAACAAGTGAAACATTTTACATATGAACTTGGGATACATCAATAAAGTCATGAAAAGAACTTTAAGGCATGAAAATGAAATCATGAGGCATATCATAATAAAAATAAAACTTTTTCATAACTTGAAGATGTGGATGCAACATTTAATATTGGTAATCGTTTCGTTTCACCAAGGTCCATCCCCAAGGTGTCGTTAAAAAAATTACCAAGGTTATTCACCAAGGCGTCGTTAAAATGGTCATCTCTAGAGATTAAGTCTTTACCCAATGAATTGGAGCGCTATCAGGGAGCACCCTTAAATTTGACTTTATTATCATGTGAGCCACATATATCATCATCAAACATTTCATAAATAACCCATATAGCATAAAATAAATGGTTTTCATTTCATAATCATAACATTTTAAAAACTGCTTTAATGACATGATCTTTACGGCACTTTAAACCCATGGAAAGGGAAGCGGGTCTCATGTATGTAAATCCCAGAATTTAAAATGGAACATTTTGATATATATGTGAATACCCTTGTAGAAATAAGAGCTTTGAGTATTCACTTTATAACATAAAATAATTTTTTAGAAAAAGAGAGGCATTTTGAGGGGAAAAATTCTGCAGCATAACGGCTATGTTACAAGGTTTTAGAAAACATTGAGAAAAGAGGGGACATGGGTCAAACATTCATAAATGAACCATCATACAGTAGAGGGACAAAATATAAGGGATTTATGAACATGGAAATGAAATTTAAAAATATACCATATGAAATGAAGAACATGAAAGGAAGAAAACAAAACAAGATTTCTCTTGTGAAAATTCGGCAGCCTAACGACATCACTTAAACTTCAACAAAATTGAATTGACAAGGTCAAATAGGGTCTCTCATCATATGAACATAAGAGTCCAGTATGATAGATATAGAGATCATACCCCAACATAATATAAAGGAACTTGAAAGAATTGACATGAAAGTAGAACTTCAAAACGAGAAGGGTGAAGAACCACTTAAAAATTCGGCAGCCTAACGGCGCCACTTAAGACATCAAAATACTGAATTGAAGAGATCAAATGGGGTCTCTCATCATGTGATCATAAAAGACCAGTATGATAAATATAGAGATCATACCCCAACATAATAAAAATGAACTTGAAAGACTTGACATGAAAGTAGAACTTTGAAAAAGAGAGAGGTGAATGAATCCCTTGAAAATTCGGCAGCCTAACGGCGCCACTTAAACTTTCTTAAAAAGAAATGATGAGAGTAAGAGGGGGTCTTTCATCATATGAACATAAAAAGGGCAGTAAGAGGAGTATAAAAGAACATCCTCCAAAATAAGAACATGGAGCATAAAAGGAATGACATAAAGAGATCACTTGAAAAGAAAGAGAGAGGTCGGATCCCTTACCTTAAAATGTAACTCTTAAACCTCAAAGGTTGGGACCTTGAGGGCTTGGGGGCACCTTGGGAGGACTCCTTGGGAGGTAATGAGACCAGAACTTCGTTGGGGAAGAGTGGGGAGTCGAATGGATGAGAGGATGGCTTGGTATTTATAGGGAAAGTGAGGGGACAAGGCATTAATGGCAAAGGGACACCTCATTAGTGGTTTTGGAAAAACCATGGGCTTGCCCATGGTATTTGCCCATGGTATTGGCCACTTGGGACACCTCATACCTTATCTCACTATTCATAATTCGAACATATTGATTACAAACTTAATACATCATTTAATGATGTCATTAAACACCCGTAACTTAAAAACTGTATTTTCACTATTCATCAAAAATTCAACTTTCTCAGAATAATCCCAAAATTTCACCTTAACCAAATATCAACGCTCTGATTACAAATATGAACTCCATTTTATAAAAATAATTTTCTAAATATTTTTAATTTAATTTTTAAATAAAAACACTATTCATCGAAAATTCATTTTTTTCAGAAAAAACCCCAAAAATTACCATAACATAATATCGATGCTCTGAGTTCAAAAATAAAGTCATTTTTATAAAAATAATTTTCTAATTATTTTTAATTAAATTTTTAATTAAAAAACACTATTCACCCGAAAAAACTAATACTTGAATAATAATTAATGAAACCGTTATTTAACTATTTTATTGAATAACATTACTTAATCAAGGTGCCTAGATTATTTTAAAACTTTCTTTAAGTGAGATTACTAATCCATTTGGTCATATTACTAATCCTAATCATAAAATCACTATTCATAATTTACTATTCATCAAAAATCAGGTTGATCTTATTAGACTCTAAATTTCGTACTGAACATAATTGTAGAAGACCATTTTTCGAAAATCATTACACATTTTTAATTATTTAAGGTTTACACAACCATTTTTAAAATATCCTTTTTCTAAAATTCATCAAAAATATGCATACAATATTTATCCGGTCATTTGAAAATTCATAAACATCATCATAAGAAGAAATCCAAATTTTTATTTAAAAAAAAGATTACACAAGGCAATTACGGTCTCGTTACATAACCCCTTATAATACCAGCATATGACCTAAGAGTAAGGTGTGCTAGGGTGATAGAATTTTGGGGCGGCTCAGTCAACATTGCCCGAGTAGTAATTTCTATCAGTTTGAACTTCTCGCGAAGGCGATTCCGTTCTAGCTTCACATGATGAAGTTCGGCTTGGATTTGGTCCAGAGCAAAGCCCAATGGTGCTACCTCCTTCCCAATCTCTGTTAGATGGGCTTCGATCGGCCCAAGGCTACTAGGTGAGGCCATCAAATCTTCTTTCTATAATAATTAACCAAGATTACTTAAATATAGAGACAATAATCAAAACATTTTGTTCACGGTGGTCATATTGACCGATGGTCATATAACACTCAAAAACCAATGGTCTCATTTTATTTATAATCATGTTTATCAAATAAAACATTTTTTTTGAGTATAAAAAATAACACATGAAATTAGGAAACAAGATTTATTCAAAATTTCGGGTCGTTACAGCCTTTATCAGCGATTTTCTGAGCGCTAATAAAAGGGACCCCCCTTTATCTTCACCTCGATTAACAGTACTTGTTTTCAGCACTATTAATGCACTTTTCTAGTGCTGATTAAGGCCATATTTGAAGTAGTTAGGGTCCTACACATATCTCCTCATCCATGACACATGGAAGACGTCATGTGTCCACTCCAATTATGTGGGTAAGGAAAGATGGTAAGAAACCTCTCTAACCCTCTATAAGATATCAAATGGCTCAATGAACCTTGTGGATAACATGCCTCCCTGGTAGAATCTCTTCAATCTTCATCGTGGGGAGACTATCAGGAAAACATGGTCTCCTTGATTCAACTCCATGGGCCTATGACATTGATATACATAAGATTTATTCTTTCTCTGGGCTATCCTCATCCTATCAAGGATGATATGTACCTTCTCTATCGTCGGATACACCATCTCTGGACCCACAAGAGATTCCTTTCCGACCTATTTCTAGTACAATGGTGACTTGCAGGGTCTCCCTTATAGGGCCTCAAAGGGTGATATGCTAATAGTTGAGTAGTAAATAATATTGTATGAAAAATATACCAAGGGAACATGATCCTCCTAGATCCGGCTAAATCCTACTGCAAAATCCCTCAACATATCCTTCTAAACTTGGATAGTGTCCTTGGTCTTCCCATCTATCTAGGGGTGGATGGCTATACTCATCCTCATATGGGTCCCGAATTCTTCCTTCAGTCCTCTCCAAAACCGTGACATAAACTTTACATCATTTTTTGAGATAATAGTTAAGAGAACCCCTTGAAGGTGAATAATATCCCATATGCACAATTTCCCCAAAATCTCCACCGAAATTTTCTCCCTGATAGCAAGGAAGTGCACCAACTTTATTAGTCAGTCAACTATCACCCAGATAGAATCATGAAATTTAATTGTCTGTGGAAATCTAGTTATGAATTCCATGGATATTCCATCCCATTTCCACTATGGGATCTCAAGGGTCTGCAACAAACCTATTAGAACCTAGTGTTCAACCTTCACTTGCTAAAAGGTACGGAAATGAGAGACAAAATCAGCCATGATTCATCTCATTCCATCCCACCAAACTACTACTAAATATATCTGTACATATTCTCCACACTGGGATGTACTACCAAAGGGGATATGTGAAACTCTCTCATCACCTCCTCCCGCATCGTGACTGGGACCACCGTCCATCCCTGGAAAAGGATGACATGATTTCCTCCTTCAAAATATAGATATGGTGAATATCCTGAGGATATATGGTCATGAAAGACCTCACAATCAATGTATCCCAAACAAGACTCTCTCACACACTAAAGGAATAGAGGATTCAACACCATAAATTGAAGAAAATCTACACCCTCTTTCTCAACCAGGGTCAACTATAAGGAAGATAACTGCTCAGACACCTCCTACACCAAATAAGCCTAGTAATTCCTACTAAGGGAATATTCCACCACATTTTCCTTCCTAGAACTATAGACTATATCAAAGTCATAGTCCTCTAGGAACTCCAACTAGCGCCTATGTCTCAGGTTCAAGTATCTCTGTGTGAATACATACTTGAGACTCTGATGGTCTAAGTAAAAAAAATAGCTATCCTAGAAGATAGTGCCTTTACATCATCAAAGCGAAGACTACTCTTCCAGCTTTAGTTCATGAGTCACATAGTTATTCTCATGGGTTCTCAGCTGCATCAAACCATATGTGATAAAAACCTATATCTTCATCAATAAGTATCCAATCCCAGCTCTTGAGGCATCACAATACACTATGTACTCCACTCTCTCCTCCGATAGTCTCAAAACATGATCACTCGTCAACCTTAGCCTCAACTCTTCGAAGGATCTCTAGCACTACTTAGTCTAGGTAAGCGGATAAACTTTCCATGTCAAGTCGGTAAAATAGGATAAAATCTTAGATAAGTCTTCCACAAAACTCTGGTAGCACCCCACCAAACTAAGAGAACTCCATACCCATGACACGCTCTTGGGTGGATCCCAAGAAAGCACTAAATTGATCTTTTCCGGTTCCACAAATAATCCATTCTAAAAAATGACATACCCCAAAAAGTGAACCTCTTGGATACAAGACTAACACTTCGATAGCTTACCCTAAAGCTAGTGCTCTCGAAGAAAATTCAGGACCATTCTCAAGTGCTCTGTATGATCCTCCTTTGACATAGAGTATATGAGTATGTCATCGATGAAGAAAACAATGAATAATTCCAAGTAAAAATGGAATATATGGTTCATCAAATCCATAAATACAGTAGGGGAATTTTTCTCATAAAAATAAATCACTAGGAACTCATAGTGTTCATAGCAACATTAGAATTCCAGCTTCAGAATATCAGCCTTGATAACTCTTAACTGGTGGTAGCCGGACCTGAGATCGATCTTCAAGAATCATCTTGCACCTCACAACTGGTCAAAGGAGGTTTCAATCCTCAGAAAGGGGTAATTTTTATTTATCATGGCCTGGTTCAAGTGATAATAATCCACATAAATCCACAAGATTCCATCCACCTTTTTCACAAACAACACTGAAGCTACCTAGTGGGACACACTGGGTATGATAAAAACATTGTCTCAAAGGTTATAAAACTATGACCACAACTTCTAGAGCTTTATAGGGTCCATCCAATTTTCTGTAGAAGATATTGGAGCGGTATTAGGATTAAAGTCAATGAAAAACTCCATCTGCCACCTCAGAGGTAGTCCTAGAACTTCCTTAGGGAAGACATCCTTAAAATTATCCATGAATGAATGAATCAAGATGCTTGAAGTGACTATTTCACCAAGGGATACACTCAACAATTGATGGGTAATGGGATACAACCTCTTTCTTGAAAAACCCACTTATCCCACCATGAGATATCTCTCACCCACAAAGGAGAATCACATCCCATCAGTGTGAAGGTATTTAAATCATCTACAATGATAATAAATCTAGGATTGGACTATATAATACCAATACATACCCAAGATGATGTTGTAGGGTTCCATTTTGATAAGAAAAATGTCCCCTGAGAACCTCACTCCACCAAGCGATTTATCACACTTCTAGAAGATAAAATATATACAAGAAGAGTTCCTTATAGAAACCTCAAGATAAAGATGTTGGGATAAAGCTTCAACTGAGAGATCTAAATCTTGAACCAGGAGTAAAGAGATGAAGGAATGACTGACACTTGTGTCCAATAATACTGAATCAAGAGTATAATAAACATAGATCATACCTCTAATCATCTTGTGCATTGCTGGGTCATAAGCATCCATCACTTGCAGCTATCCATGACCCTGACTGTCAGCTCCCTGAGCCAGACATGGGACACCTGGTGGTGGTGGTGGAAGGATCTCATAGCATCATCCACCACCCACATCACCTCCTAGAGCACCACATGATCCTCTACCAGCTTTTCCCCATGGGGCCACCCTGCCCTCACTTGGGTGACCCATGATCACGGTGCTACCTTTTCCATGGAAGTCCATCCGCTATCTGTTTTCCCTCCTCAGCACATTTGATTAGGAAATCACGCACTAACCTCTCCCATCACATGCATAGTACCGCCCTCTCCAGGCTGACCTAATCCTCTATGTGGCCCTTGTTACGCATGACCACATGCCTGAGTCTGGTTATGGTGAGGTCTCCTATGCTGAGATCCCATTGACTAGCATATATAGATGAACCAAACCTAAATTGAACACTCATAGCTTCAGCTTACTGGATTCCCTCTAACAGGAATATCTCCCTCACCAGTACCCACTCCAACTGTCTAACATAGGTGGGAATGAAAAATGGAACTACACTGGAATGAGTATATCTATGGAGACCTTTCTCAAACTTCTTTGCTTGGAATTATAAATCTTGGATCATGTTGAGGGAGCACCACGTAAGGTTTGTGAACCTTGTGATATACTCATCCATTATCACTCCTCCCTACTGCAGCTCCAGAATATCTTGAATCTAAACCGAGCAAGAGCAGGAGAGGTAGTAATCCTCATGGAACAACTATTGGAAGTCAGCTCATGAGAGTGTCGACTCATCATGCATATGTGTAACAAGAATCCACTAGTGCCCATATGCTCCATGGAAATGTTTATCCGCCAGTACAGCCACTTGAGCAGTCAGTGTTCAAATACGCTCGAATATACGGATCACTGACTCTAGCCAATCCTCCATTGCCTGGGGATCTGGCTCACCATGGCACCTCATCGGCCTCTGAAGCAGGAACTTGCAAAGTGCGTTAATCCTGAATGCATCCTCAGCCTACTCTATTGGTATGATCTGTTACTCAATAGGTGGGGGTACTACTACTTTTCCGCTTGGAGGAAGAATCTCGCATGATGGCACCTGAACTGAGGCCTTATCACTCATTGGATCATCTTTACAATCTGGAATCGATAACTTGGTTGGATGTCATCATGGAGGCATCCTAACAATTTTATCAAGACGTACCGTGGTCAGATGAACATACATACGTACATACATACGTACCTACATACATACATACATACGTACATACATATGTAGATACATACGTACGTACATACATATATACATACGTACATACATACATACATACATACGTACCTACATACGTATATACCTACGTACCTACATACGTACCGACATACGTACATACATACGTACATACATACGTACATACGTACATACGTACCTACGTACATACGTACATACGTACCTACGTACCTACGTACTTACGTACCTACGTACATACGTACGTACCTACGTACCTACGTACGTACATACGTACGTACATACGTACGTACCTACCTACGTACCTACCTACGTACATACCTACGTACATACCTACGTACATACCTACGTACCTACCTACGTACATACCTACGTACCTACCTACGTACATACCTACGTACCTACCTACGTACATACCTACGTACCTACCTACGTACATACCTACGTACCTACATACGTACATACCTACGTACATACATACGTACCTACATACGTACATACATACGTACATACATACGTACGTACGTACGCACCTACGTACGTACCTACGTACGTACCTACATACGTACATACATACCTACGTACCTACGTACGTACCTACATACGTACATACCTATGTACATACCTACGTACATACCTACGTACCTTCCTACGTACATACCTACGTACAAACCTACGTACATACCTACGTACATACCTACGTACGTACATACGTACCTACATACGTACCTACATACGTACCTACATACGTACCTACCTACGTACAAACATACGTACGTACCTACGTACATACATACGTACCTACGTACGTACATACATACGTACTTACATACGTACATACCTACGTACATACATACGTACATACATACGTAGCTACATACATACCTACATACGTACATACATACGTACCTACATACATACCTACATATATACGTACATACATACGTACATACTTACGTACATACATACGTCCCAACATACGTACATACATACCTACGTACATACATACGTACATACATACGTACATACATACGTACATACATACGTACCTACATACGTACATACATACGTACATACATACGTACCTACATACGTACCTACATACGTACCTACATACATACATACATACCTACATACCTACCTACATACGTACGTACCTACCTACATACGTACATACATACGTACATACCTACGTACATACATACGTACATACATACGTACCTACATACGTACATACATACGTACATACATACGTACATACATACGTACATACATACGTACATACATACATACCTATCTACATACATACATACATACATACATACATACATACATACCTACATACATACATACCTACATACATACATACATACATACGTACATACATACGTACATACATACATACATACATACATACATACATACATACATACATACATACATACATACATACCTACATACATACATACATACATACATACATACATACTTACGTACGTACGTACCTACCTACATACGTACGTACGTACCTACATACATACATACATACCTATGTATGTATGTATGTATGTACGTATGTATGTACGTACATACATACATACGTACCTACCTACCTACATACCTAAATACATACGTACATACATATGTACATACATACATACGTACCTACGTACATACATACGTACATACATACGTACATACATACGTACATACATACGTACATACCTACGTACATACCTACGTACAAACGTACATACGTACGTACATACATACGTACATACATACGTACATACATACGTACATACATACGTACATACGTAGGTACATACGTACTTACCTACGTACGTACATACGTACGTACCTACGTACGTACATACGTACGTACCTACGTACGTACCTACGTACGTACCTACATACTTACCTACATACGTACATACATACGTACATACATACGTACATACATACGTACATACATACGTACATACATACGTACATACATACGTACCTACATACGTACCTACATACGTACATACATACGTACATACATACGTACATACCTACATAGGTACGTACATACATACGTACTTACATACCTACCTACATACATACGTACGTACGTACCTACATACATACGTACGCACCTACCTACATACATACGTACGTACCTACCTACCTACATACATACCTACATACGTACGTACCTACCTACATACATACGTACGTACCTACCTACATACGTACATACATACATACTTACATACGTACATACATACGTACATACATACGTACCTACATACGTACATACATACGTACATACATACGTAGATACCTACATACATACATACATACATACATACGTACTTACATACGTACATACTTACGTACCTACATACGTACATACTTACGTACATACATACACACCTACATACATACATACATACATACCTACATACATACCTACATACATACCTACCTACCTACATACATACATACCTATATACATACGTACATACATACATAAATAAATACATACATACATACCTACATACATACCTACATACATACCTACCTACATACATACATACATACCTACATACATACGTACCTACATACATACATACATACATACCTACATACATACATACATACATACCTACATACATACTTACCTACATACCTACGCACATACATACGCACATATATACACACATACCTACATATGTACATACATACATACATACATATATACCTACCTACATAAATACATAATATGGAACAAACTCAATAAGGATAGGTAAAAGACTCAATCCTATATGATTCATGTACCATTAATCCCTGCAACCAATGTCTCAATATACCAAGTCAACAAGAAGGTATTTAGAGTCTTGGTGAATGGATACGTTGCCCGCTCGTTCCATTACTGGGTCCCCTGGCCTTAAATCTACAGTCAAGTCACTTTGACATTGTTTCCCTAAGTTGCAACCAAAATCCTCATAAAGGGATGACTCCAAATGCCATCCCAAAGAATGAACTGCTCTGATACCAATCTGTCATGACTTAACCCAATGGGTCTTGAGCCAAAAATACCCCAATCCTAATTCTATTGTCTAGGGGGTGGTGACAAGAATTGAAAGGGAAAACTAATATGGAAGGCCTTTTCATAATGTACCTATACACACACATCTGACGATCTTGATGAAAAAAGTGAAGAGGAATAATAATAAAAGATGTAACATCTAGAGTATGACCATGCATGTAAAATAAACCTCTATGGAGTACAAAATTACAACAATTTAAACCCAAAAGTAATGGGAAAAAATACACGCCCAACTAGAAAGATGTTCCAACCTCGCAAAACTAGAAAAGTAAACGCTGAGAGAGACCAGCTCCGAATCTCCAAATTTTGACCATTGTATGTAGTCAAATGAAATAGGTATCCCTATGATGCCCTATAATTGATACCGACATATCCATAATATTCATAATACATGACATGTGTGGGAAAAGACCATGCATGGGTGAGTATATACATACCCATTAGGACACCCCAAAAACTGAAGTGGGGAGCAGTAAGAGACACAAAAGGAATATCAAGACAACTCAACCCAAATCAAGAGAGTAAACAAATCCAATGACATGGATACAAATATATATATATATATATATATATATATATGATCCACAAAAGAATCTCAAATGAGAGAGAAAGGGGATATTTGTTTCAAATCCCAACCTAGGAAAAAGTTCCATCAGTTCTAGAAAGTCCATCAATGATTCCCTTCATCACGCGTGTCTATCCAGAGGAGTAATTGTGTAGAGGGACCACAACTCACCACTGTGGAACATAGTTGAGGTGGAACAATCTCCAAGAATAGGACCTCCACCCTAGTCCGTTGGGGGGGGGATCCACTCAGTGTAAGGAGGACGCACACCCTATCTGATAGGTGGTATAACCCAGTAGATAGAGGATCCACACCCTAAATGCATGGGGGGGGGACCACTTAGTAGATAGAGGAACCACACCCTAATTCCATAGGGGCTACCACTCAGTAGATAGAGGGCCCACACCCTGACACCATATGGGGTACCACTCAGTAGATAGAGTAAGCACACCCTAACACCATAGAGGGGTACCACTCAGTAGATATAGGACTTGCACCCTAATTATATAGGGGGATACCGCTCAATAGATAGAGAACCTGCACCCTAACTCCATATGGGGTACCACTAAGTAGATAGTGAACTTTCACCCGAACACCATAGGGGGGTACCACTCAAAAGATTGAGTAAACAGAACCTAAAATCATAGGTAGGTACCACTCAGTAGATAGAGGATTCATGCCCTATCTTTTAGAGGGGTATCACTAAAATGATACTGCCCAATAACTGCCATCATCGAGCACCTCCAAAAGAAGAATCACACCCAAAAAACCTTGTATCATATCTAGAAATCCACCACAAAGGCTACGATCACATTATTAATAGAAGAACACTCATGATATGCTACTCACATGCCAAAATTAGAGTCTAAATGATGGATATATGAGAGGTTGAAATTTTATCAAAAGTTAAAGCAGGGATACATGACCTGTAAGGGACCCACACGACATGTGGTCTCACTCCACTGCTTGGTCATGTCTCTACTGGTACATGGATCAATGATCGTGTAGTACTAAATGGCATGTAGGTGTACTAAATGACATGCCTTATCCACCTGGGGTATTTCCCATGATCCTTCCCGTGTTCTTGAAAGATTTCCCATGTTTGTTTACTATTATACATGACGTGTAAGGTCCAAGCCAGCACACGGTGTGTACCAAATTCTCTAGACCATGTAATTTTGGAAGTACACAGAATGCATCCCTCTATACATGATGTGCAAGGCCGAATGGGATCCTAGGTATGTACCCTCTTTACATGCCGATCCGGTCAGCTAGGGTCACATGGCGTGTGGCCCCTCCACACAAAGTGTCATATTTAACTCAAAGCGAAACCCTAGCCACTATAGAGACTTGACTACAAAACATGTCTTCTTCAGACTACACGGTGTGTAGTCAGGTTTTTCATAAAAAATTAGATCTGATATCCTTGTTCTATATCTAGATTCCCTACCTTTGAATCCATTATTTGACTATAAGAAAATGATGGAATCTTCCTCCAGCCGGTGATTTTGGCCCTCCGATGGTTGGAAATCATAACTTCAGATCTTCCCGCATGAACCCTCATGTGTCTTCACCACTTGGGTACCTCTTGTAATCACCTTCACCATCTTGGATCTCAATTCCATGAAATGATCAACCATATCCCATGATTTATCCTTGATTCATCAATCCATTCCTCTCAAATGATTCAACTGTGAATCTGAGGGTGCAATCAGGCTCGGTCCTGCCCGAAAATGTCAAACTGAGACGCTATGCACCAATCTATGAAGAATGCGAATGATTATTAGGATAAATGCACAAGAAAAGAGGTTCAATGAATGTTGAAAAAAAATATTGGATAATGAATACAAATTAAGATGTCTAAGGGTGGGAAAACTGAATAAAAAATTTAAAATCGGTACACAGGTGCATGAAAAGGATTGATTTAAATATAGATCATGGAAACAATATGATCATTCTCAATCTATTTAATCAATTGGGATAGAATCCAAAAAATAAATAGTCCTACCTGATTATTGTATCACTTGATGTCGAAGAATGTGCTCACTAATGAATGAGATGAGTCACTGCATTCGCTGCAACTTAATCTTCCTAGATCTAAAGTTTTATCATTGTTTGATTCTGATTTTCCAACAAGAGAGTGGAAGAATGACTCTTAGTGATCCCATATTTATGTGGATAACCTTGGAGATCCTTCCATAATGATCTATTTAAAGAGAAAATAAGGTATAGTTTATTTAATTAAATAAATAAAATTAATTAATTATTTAACTAAAAACACCCTCCCATGACTACTTTTATCTTAATGACACATAATGACCTATTTTAGGTTATGTATTAGGTAAACCAGATGTTCCAGATTCAAATATGGTCTCATATTTTCGATCTGATATTCTTTTTAAGACATATCCTATTTTATTTAAGAAACCATGCACGTGTAATATAACATATATTTAATATTTTATAAAATTAATTCTGGAAACACCGGGCCTCAAACTAACACACCATTTAAGTGTTTGTATTTGAAAATACTTCTTAATATATTCCAAAGTGTTACTAGGAAAAAGGGTCTCTTCTTCATAGATGAAAATTTATTTAGAAGATCACTAAAATATTTCTTGTGGAAAATACCCTTTTTATTTTGAAATCACTTATTTAAAATCAATAAATTTCCAAAATATTATGGAAAAATTTTTATTTGAAAAGAAACATGGAATATTATAATGGAATATTTAATATAGTGAGAGGTTATGATATAGGGAAATTCCATTCATGTTCTTTATATTAAAATAAATATTCCATTCTCACTTTTGGTAAAAAGTATTTCATTTAGAAAGAACCAATAATATTTATTTGAAACATTTTTATAGAAAGTAAAATATGTGAAAAAATGAAATTTAAAATTCATTGTATAATAACCAATTTTTTTTTTAATTTTTTTAAGAAAACATGGACATGAAGGAAAAATATTACTGACTGAATAGTAAAACTTTGTCAGTTTTCCTTAAAAACATTATTTTAATATCTTGATTATGTAATGTGAAGAAAATTAAAAGGAAACATGTATTATACATAAATAACCATATCATAAGAAAAATTAAAAGGATTTATTAGATAATTATCATATAATTTATCCAATATAAATTCAAGCATAAACAATCTCATTTAAAATGTGGTTGAAACATAAATCCATTACCTCAAGTCTTATCTTTCATCTTACTCTTTTAAACCTCCTATATAATAAATATATATTTATTATAAATGTATTCTATAAAATTAATCATTTATATAATACCATATATAATTTATCTATAACATATTATCACCCATTTATTAACAATTTTTTTTATTAAAATCATTATTCCAAGTGATAACTCTGTTTCTCATGCATGTTTCAGTTTTGGATTCCTTGTACTTGAACTTTGATCATGGTTCCATAAAATTCATAATTTTAATCAAAATATAAATTTAATATATATTCATTATATATATATATTTATAGTTACCCATAAAAGTTAGAGATAGAAAAATGAATTATATATTTCATAGAGACGGTATGCCGTAAGTATGAATGAATACTGATTTCATTTTTCGATGGATGGAACAAAATAAAGTTATATAATTATTTAAATTTAAAAAATAATTATTATATAATATATATCATAAATATTAATTAAATATGTCCTTATTACCATCCATGTAAATCAAAAATGAAAAAAAATCACATTTCTTCATGGAGGTGGTAGTCCACATGTATGTATGAGTGACATTATCGTTTTCCAACATATAAAAAGTTTAGAAGGTAGATATGATATTATAATTACAAAAGTTTAATTATATTATAAATATATTATATAGATATTAAAAATATCATAATAACCATCCATGAAATATGGCTAAGAAAAATGAATTGTATCTCTACGTGGAGGTGGTAGTCCATACATACATACGAGCGATACTTTCACTTCCCATTTGATGGAATAGAGGGTTGATATTATTTCTTACAAAATAATAAAGAAATTTTACTATATTTAGGATATTAAATGTATTATTTTATGATGAGTACCATATATTTAGATGATGTAGAAGAAGAAATAAATTGAAAGAGTCCAGGTAATACAATTACCTCTTCTTTGATAGGCCTCCTTTATATTCATTATTAAGAACCATTAAAATGGTATTTAAAGAATAAAATAAACTATAATTCAGAGATAAGGAGGTTGAGAAGATAATTGGTTAGGGTTTGGTTGAGCTTGATGTCTCAAAGTGGTGTAAAGAAAACAGATAAGGGGTTTCCTTTTATAAAGGAGGGAAAATACACACTTAGAATTATTAAAAAGATTAAAATATTATTAAGACATTCACATTACAAATGATTACAAATGGAAATAGATTTGAAGAAAAATTATATAAGGTCAAAATATAATCATCAAATAAAATTTTTATTGGATTTTGTTTAATTTTAAACCTTATCTTTTGGTTTAGCCCCTTTGTTAACATATTTTAACCTTAACCGCATAAACAAAATTTTCAATCTTAAAGGGTTATAATTTTAATTATATAACAAAAATTAGCTCATAAATGGAAAAGGGTAAAATTTTAGACCATTTATCATCCTAATTGTACTATTTTAATATATTTATTATTTTTAAATAATTAAAAAAATATTATTTAACATAAAATATCATTAATGTCATTTTTGAAACTATTCATTTAATTTGACTTTAGAGTCATCAATATATTTATGGAATTAAAATATAAAACTTTTAAACAACCCTAAAATGTTATATTTATCTAAAAAATTATTTTAAAATAATAATTCACCCAAATTGTATTACTTTTAATATTTTTAAAATCATTAATTTTATTTTTTATTAATTGAATAAATTCTGTGTCGGTGTTGCGTAAACATTAAAGGTAATTATTCAATTACTCAAAATTATAAATAAAGTAAAATGATAAAAAAATTAATTCATATTTAAAACAAACATTTATAACTGAATTGATCCTCGTTTTGTACTTATGTAAAATTTTTATAGATATTAAAGTTAAGAGAGTGACATTTTGTATGTATTCTTTTTCTAAATTAATATAAAGGTTATAATCCAAGAAAAATGGAACTAAGTTTCCATATATTAAAGAATTGGATTGAAATTGATGAACTCCAATCATCCAATAGGATAAAGGAAATTTCTTTAAATAATTTTAAGTTTTATGACATTAGTTTTAACCCTAATTAACTTATTTTACCTTTACCATGATAAACAAATTTACTTTGGTTACTATTAATATTGACCAAAAATAAAAGGGGCCTACTCAAAAAAATTTGTACATCATGATTCCAAATATATAATACATTTTTCAAGATTCAATTCATAGAAGTGGAACAATTTAATTCAAAGTTAAACCTGAAAAGTGTGATGAAAAGGAGTTTTTTGAAAAAAATGTTTTTTGAAATATAAAACGTTTTTATACCAAAAACCAATGTAAAATTAATTAAAATGAACTTAATTGAATTATTAATAACATAAATGAACTAATTTTACTTTTAAAACCATTTTTAAACAAAATTTAAAATTTTAAATGCTTGAAATGAAAATACATTTTTCAATAAAAATAAGTATTTTCACTATTCATTAGTAAATCAATATTTTTAGAAAATTATCAGAAAATAATTCTTAGATAAATTTTCACGATGATTTAAAAAATTATTTTCATTTTTTCAAATAAATTTTCTAAAATTGGTAGGAATTAATTATATTATTTTCTCATAAAAATCAATAAAAATTGTTTTTAAGGAAAAATGTATTTGTAAATCATATAATGACTTTACTAAAATATATTTTCTTTATCTAAAACCTTTAAATATATTTTCTTCAAATTTTGGTTATTTATATTCATTATTATAATTTAAAATATATTTTATGATGATATATTATATTATAGTTCATTTAGACTCAGGATTTCATGTATCATAAGCTATTGAAGAAATAATTTTTTTTAATATATAATAAATCTCAGGGTGATATATTCTACCCCCTTTATATGAATCTTCCCTTCAAAATTTCAGCAACTTGATAAAAATAACTACAGATTTTTCTACCTCATCACATCCTTGGGTTCCCACATAGCTCCCTCTAATTTGCAGTTTTTCCACAAAACTCTTACTAGGTGAGCGATCTTATTTCAGATCACTTTCTCTCTATGATCCAAAATCTCCACCGGATATTCCACATAATATATAAATTAATCTAGTGGTATGACCTCTGATTTCAATACATGTGAAGGATTTGATATGTACTTCTTCAAGGAAGATACATGGAACACATGATGAACTTGAGAGAGATTCGATGGAAGTTGCAAATGATAAGCTACCTTCCCAATATAATCTAGAATTTAAAAAGGACTGATATATCTTGGGATCAATTTTACATTATTTCCAAATATTATAAACTTATTCTAAGGATATATTTATAGGAACTCATTTTCACCAACTTCAAAATCCAGATCCCACTGATGATTTTCAGCAAAACTTTTCTATAGACTAGTATTTACCCTTATATACTGCTGAATGACTCTAACTTTTTCTACCATATACTCCACTAGCCCAGAACCCAATAAATGTATTTCATCAACTTTATCCCAGTACATTGGAGTTCTGTACTTCCATCTATAGAGGAATTCATATTGAACCATCTGTATTCTCTAGTGAAGTCTATTTTTGTAATAAAACTTGACCAAGGGAAGGTGTTGATCCCAAATACCTTTGAAATATAGAGAACAAGATATCAAAATATCCTATAGGATTTGAATGTTTCTCTTAGACTAACCATTTATCCAATTATGATAAGTAGTTATTAAAGAAAAATCTAAATCTAAATCTTATTAAATAATTATACTGAAGTTTGAGGAAAACCTCACATTCCGATTAGATATAATAGAATGTGGTGCTCCAAGAAATATTACCACTTCCTTAATGTATAACATAGAAATATAATCATGAGATAAATATTCTTTGATGTAAATGAAGTGTATTGAATTCATAAGTTGATCTACTATAACCTAAATAGTATTATAACCTTTAGATGTTTTGTGGAGTCCAACTATGAAATATATGGTAATGTTTTCCCATTTCTATTAAGGAATTGTTAATGGTTGTAACATTCCATTAGACTTCCATCTCTTAGTATTAACTTTATTATAAAATAAGAATATATATACTTGATCTGCAATATCCCTTTTCATGTTATCCTACCATAAATACTCTTTCATATCTCTATACATCTTCATACTTCATGTATGAATAGAGAATAAAATACCGCGAGCTTAATATAATAGTTCCTTCTTTAATTTTGGTTTTTATGGGACACATACTTGATCCATGAACCTTATCATTACATCATCATTATAACCGAATTCAGGAAAATTTCTAATATTATTCTATAGTTCCACATATTCTTTCTGAACCTCTTAAATCCTAACATGGATAGATGGATGTACATTCATTTGAGAAAGATATGATTCACCCCCTTTCATTAGTATTTCAAGTTCTATCTTATAGAAATCCAAAATTATTGGATCTCTTTCAATCCCCATCATATCTAAACTAGCATCATCCACCTTATTCACCTTCCTATGGTGGTAATGTATTAAGCAGTCATAATCATTAATCAATTATATCCATATTCTCTTGTACATATTCAACTCATTATACATGAATATAAAATTCAAACTTTTACGATCCCTATATATTTCACACCTTTCACTATAAATATAATGCCTTCATATATTAAATTTAAAAAGTATCGCCACCTACTCCAAATCATGAGTCAGGTATTTTTCTCATGTATTTTTAATTGGTGTGAGGCAAATTCTATCACCATATCATTCTACATGAGGAAAAATCCCAATACCTTATTTTATTCACCATTATAGATAAAAAACCCTTATCCACTATAGGTTAGTGTGAGAACAAGTGAATTAATCAAAATTATTTTTAGTTTCTTGAAATTATCTTGACATTCATCTGTAGAAAAGAAATCTTTCTCCTTCTAAGTAAACTTGGCGAGTGAATCAGATAACTATGATAAATATTTTAAAAAATACCTATAGTATCTAGCTATCCCAATAAAAATATGAATTTTAGTTATCATGGTTGATCTGGGATATTTCTCAATAACTTCCATATTTAAAGGATCCATCGATATACCCTCACTTGATATTATATGAATGAAGAGTGAAACTTTTTAAATATAAAATTAACACTTGGTAAATTTTTCATACAACTTATCCTCCCTTAGTGTCTTTAGAACAATTCTAAAATGATCTTAATACTATTCCTTACTATTTTAATATATAATAATATCATCTATAAAGACTACCAAAAATTGATCAATGTAATATCTAAAGACTCTATTAATTAAATCCATGAAGATATTAATATAATTAATAAGACCAAATAGAATAATTAAAAATTCATAGTGTTCATAACTTAACTAAATGCTATATTGGGTATATCCTCCTTCTTTACCCTCAATTAGTGATATCCAAAATGAAGGTAAATTTTTTAAAATTATTGGGCACCGCACAGTTGATCAAACAAGTCATCAATATGAGGTAGAGGATACTTTTTATTGATAGAGATCTTGTTGAGCTTCTAATAATCAATAAAAGGACACATTAATTAATCTTATTTATTAATTAAAATAAAAAGTGCATCCCAAGGTGATAAAATTGGCCAAATTAATCCCTCATCAATATTCTCTAGGAGTTACTTCGTTAATTCCTTAAACTAAATTAGGTATATTCTATAAGGATTCATTGAAATAGGTGTATCACTAGAAATGAGTTCTATTGAAAAATAAACTTCATTATTTGTAGGAAGATAAGGAAGTTATTCTATAAAAAACATCAACAAACTCCTGTAAAGTAGGCGTGTCCTCAATTTTGGGTTTCTACCCAACCATCTAAGATAAATTCCCTTCATGGATTGGAATTAAGACCCACAAGATAAAAGTTATTCCGACTAGAAGTTCATACTCATCCTCACACTAATAAATGATCATAGGTTCATTTGGAATATGAGATGTGACTTCCCTTAGTTATAATTTTGTATGGTAAATATACAAAGAAATCAAATCCATTCCTAGAATCACATCAAATTTAACTAAAGGTATAATCTAAAGATTTACTAGGAGCATTTTCCTAAAAAATTCAATATTATAGGAACTATATACTAGAGATGTGACCATCACACCATTAGTATTTTTCACCAATAAATCAATATATAATCAGTGAGTTGGTAATTTTATACCCTTAAAAAATTTATAAGATATAAAAGAGTGGGTATATCCAAAATCAAATAATACATTAAATGCTTTAGAGTGGATGATAAGCATACCTTTTACCATGTTAATCTTGTAATGCACTCTGATAGTCATGATTGCATGTGATTTCCCTTTGTCTTTAGTCTTAAGAGGTTTTTATCTAATTATCATCAATTACCTTTGGATTTGTGAAATTATTGGAATAATTTTCATACTCCTTGCATTTAAATAATTGGAGTGTGTACATTAGTTTGAATCTTCCTTTTATCTATTATATCAACTAGCCTCTTCATCATATTTTGACATTCATAGGCTTTATGACTTTCCTTTCCACATTTAAATCACCCCTAATTATATTCAAGAAATCCTCTTGATTTTTCTTACCAAATTTTTTTCATATAGATGGATGAAGTTTCTTTCAACCATGTAATTTATTTGAGTTTTAATGAGATTCCATATTTATTTTCTTATAAAAACCATGGGAATAGCGGGAATATCCAATTTCCATTTAACTATGTATTCACATCAAACAATTTCTTAAAATTAAGTAATGTAAATTATATATAATACCTTTTAGATATTTGGTTTTGATCAACCAAATAATAGATCATTTTTTATTTTAGGGTAGGTGATTAAACTATAAACATACTTTATAATTATGGTAAAATTTTCCTCATAGGTACCAATGGATTCATAATCCTTTTATTTAAGATCATGAAATTACTTCTCCATTTTTGGATGTAGAATATGAGGGATGTACTTACTGAAAAATATCCTCTTAAATTTATACAATTCCATGGAGTGAACTTCTTCATATTTCCTTATATTCTTAATAAGATTCCACCATTGATCTGGTGCACCTTTAAAATGATAAAACACTAGGATAACTTTTTCATGTTTTGAGCACTGGATAATAGAAAATATTTTCTCAATGGGGATGATCCATCACTCAACCACTATTGGATTAGAAGATCTACTAAAATAAGGTGGATATTTCCTTATAAAATAATCAATAATACATTTTTACCTCCTTTGATCATTTGTAATCTCAACGTGATTCAGGGAATAAGAAAATTTTATGGTCATAATAACAAGATTATACATTCCATTTCCCATAGCATTTGGTTGCTTAGGTGGAAAATAATTGCATTTTCTATCATATCTATTGTTAGAATAATATCTTATGGTTTTAGTCATTGGATAAAACCAAAAAGAAAAGTATTAACATCAAGTTATAATAATCAAATTGAGATATCATATAATCATGAAATATCATTCAAATGATTTATAAATCATGATACCTTATTCTAAATCTATGGAAACTTAGGTTTAACCAAGGTTATAAATAGTCATTATGAAAAAATTAGAATATTTCCTTTACTTAGAGGGGTTTAAACCAAGTTTTCTAACCCTAATCTCTAATGATTTGAGAAACCCCACTCCAAACCAACTGATGTGACCAAATAGTTTCATACATAGATACTAATTCCTTTATAGTAATATTCAATACATAACATTACGATGCACTCCAAATATATAAAGGTTTATTGTCTTTGGAGGCTAGATACATAAACATCTTATTTAGGTAAATTATTTATAATCTCTCATAATGTCTTTATCAATTTGTACCCTTCTTGACATACCCTACTTAAAAAATTTATTTATAATCCGAGGAAAGTAAACATAAGAAATGGTGAGATCAGATGACTTGTAAGGTAATAATGGGATATATTAATCAATGATCATTAGAACGAATATTATAATAATAAGAGTGTGAGATCATGAATAAAAATTAAAAAGTTCATACCCAATCTATCATAGATCATAAACATGACAGATTGAAAAAAATTTATCATTTCAATATATATGAATTATAAGAGATAGGAAACATCATAAATCAATCATGAACCATAAGTCCAGATCATAAGAATGAAAACATGTCATAAGAGTTTAGAACCATAATAGGTATGGAAACCATTTCATATGTTAAGGTTGAATAATGAGACCATGAAATAATAGTGGATTAAGAATCAACACATGTTTCCTATATCATAACAAATCAGGCATCATCACCTCTTTCCCATAGTGGATCAAGAGTATCAACTTGCATCCCATAGTGGATCAAGTATATCAACTTACATTCCATAGTTACCTTATGAGATATAATTTTTTTCCAATGCATTTGAGGGCTACATAATTATGGTCCCACCTATCACATAATGAAAACCAAATCTATGTGTTCCATAAGATCATAGAAATTTCATAATTTCATCAATGAATAAACTATAAAAAATAAAAGGGTTTCGTAATAATTTCATCATTTCATCATAGGTTTTGTAAAAATTCATCATAAACCATTTAGATAAATAATAAGGATGTTATTATTGGATTATATCCCCAATAAATAATAATTAACATCAAAGAATGTTATCATAAATTAAAATTACTTTAAAAGATCACTATAATATTTCTTGAGTAAAATTCAGTTTTTCATTTTGAAATCACTTCTTTACAATAGAAAAATTTAAAAAATATGATGAAAAATATTTTCTTTGAAAATAACCATGGAATCTTGTAAAATAATCTTGAAAACATTGAGTTGTTATGATGGTGGAAAATTCCATTCATTCCATGTACGTTAAAACAAATATTCCATTCTCACTTTTGGTAAATAGTAAAAAAGGTTCAAAATGAATTTTAAAAATAATTTTAGAATAATAAAATACATTCTTAAAACCATTTCAAAGAAAACATGGATATGGAACAAAAGTATTCCCGACCAAATAGTAAAACATAGTCAGTTTTCCTTAAAAACATTATTTTGGACTCTTGATCACTTAATGTGAGGAAAATGGAAGGAAAAACGTGTTATCCAAAAATGACAAGAAAATAATAAAACTAAAATAGATTTATCAAATTAGTATCATATAATTTTACCAATTTAAATTCAGGCAAAAATAGTCTTGATTAAAATATGATTGAAATATAAATCCCTTACCTCAAATCTTATCTTTCCTCAAATGCATTTGAACCTCTTGATTGATAAATATAGATTTATTATACATGAATTAGATAAAATTAATCATATATATAATACCATATATAATTTACATATAACATCTTATCACCCATTTATTTATAATTTTTTATTAAAATCATTATTTCAGATGATAACTACTTTGTTTATCATACATGTTTTGATTTTATAGTCTCGGTTCTTGCAGTTTCATCATGGTTCTATAATTTCCATAATGTTAATCATAATATAAATATATTATATATTTTTATTATATATATAATAATATTTATCCATAAAAGACATAGATTAAAAAATGAATTACATCGTTCATGGTGACGGTAGGTCGTACATACGCATAAACACTGCTTTCATTTTTTGACGGATAAAATAAAAGAAAGGTAAATAATAATTAAAATTTTTAGATTAATTATTATATCAAATATATCATAAATATTCATTAAATTTATCCTTATTACCATCCATGTAAATTGTAAATGAAAAAAATCACATCGCTTCGTGGTAGTGGTTGTCCACATGTATGCACAAACGACATTATCATTTTCCAAAAGATGTTAGGATAAAAAGTTAGATATGATATTATAATTTCAGAATTATAATTATATAATAAATATCATATATAAATATTAGACCCATCATAATAACCATCCATGAACTATTATGATGGAAAATGAATTGTATCTTTATGTGGAGGCGGTGGTCCACATGTACGCACAAGTGATTCTTTCACTTCCCATTTGAGGGAATATTGGGTGTATTTTAGTAGTTACATAATAATATAATTTTTATATATTTAGGATACTTAATTTATTATTTCATGATAAATACCATAGATTTAGATGAGGTAGAAGAAGATATAAATTAAAATAGTTCGGGTAAGACTATTACCTATTCTTCAGTACACCTTCTTTAGATACATTCTTAAGAATCCTTGTAATGGTATTTAAAGAATAAAAAAACAAATAATCCAAGGATATAGAGGTTTATAAAAGAATTATATAGGTTTTTATCTATATATATGGCTCGAAGTGATGTAAAGAAAAGAGATAAGGGGTGTCCTTTTATAAGGGAGGGAAAAGACACACTTGGAATTACAAAAAAAGATTAAAATATAATCAAGTCATTTTCAAGAAAAATATTTCCAAATGGACATAGATTAAAAAAAGAGGATAATTTAAAAATATCACCATAAAATTAAATTTATATAGGTTTTGGTATCATTTTTAATCTTATATTTTTGTTTAACCCATTTGTTAACCAATTTTTACATTAACCGCGGTAATGGATTTTTCAATATAAAAAGGTTATAATTTTAATTATAAGTATATAATTATCTCATAAATTTACAAGGGGATACATTTAAAATAATTTATCATCCTAATTGTATTATTTCTAGATTTTGTTTTATTTTTAAATAATTTAACAAAATATTATTTAACATAAAATATCATTAATGCAATTTTTCACACTATTCATTTAATTTGACTTTAAAGACATCAAGATAGTTATTGAATTAGATTAAAAACCTTTAAAACATACATAACATGTTATATTTATCTAAAAAAATTCTTGGAATATAATAAATCACCCAAATTATATTACTTTTTATATTTTTAAAATCAATTATTTTATTTTTTTATTAATTGAATAAATACTATGTCACTATTGCGTATGCATTTAAGACAACTATTCAATAACTAAAAATTATTAATAAATTAAAATGATAAAAAAAAGAATTCATATTTGAAATAAAAATTTATAACAAAAATTATCCTCTTTTTTATCATTATGTAAAATTTTTAGAGATATCAAAGTCAAGAGAGTGACATTTTGTATTTATTCTTTTTTCTTAAAATAATATAAATGTCATAATACAAGAAAAATTACACAAAGTTACCATATATTATATAATTTTATGTACATGAGTGAAATATACTCATCCAATAGGATGAAGGAATGTTTTGGAATAAATTTTAAGCCTTATCACATCATTTTTAACCCTAATTAACTCATTTTTACCTTTACCATGGTAATTTTTTTTACTATAGTTACTATTCATATTGATGAAAAATAGTAGGGACCTATTTACCAAATTTTTACCTCCTGATTCCAAATATAGAATCCACGTTTCAAGATTTAATTCACAAAATTGAAATAATTTAACTTAAATTTTAACCCATAAAACATGATGAAAATCAATTTTCCAAAAAAATATTTTTTTCTGAAATATAAAACATATTTATACAAAAATTGAACATAAAATTAATTCCATTGAAATTAATTGGATTATTAATAATTGAATTAAACTAATGTTATTTTTAAAACCATTTTAAAATAAAATGGAACTTTTTAAATGCTTGAAAAGAAAAGATAGTTATCAATAAAGATAAGTATTTTCAATATTCATCAGAAAATCAATATTTTTAGAAAATTATAAAAAAATTAATTCTAAGATAACTATGTAATTATGATTTAAAAAATTAAGTTCATTTTTTTAAATAAATTTTCTAAAAGTGGCATAAACTAATTATATTATTTTTTCATGAAATGAAAGAAAAACTATTTTCAAGGAAAAATATATTTTTAAATCATATAATAACTTAACTAAAATATATTTTATTTATCTAAAACCTTTATACATATTTTTTTTTAAAATGTGTATTTTCCAATTCATTATTACAATTTAACGACTATGTTATAATGGTATATTATATTATAGTTCATTTAGACTTTGTATTTCATGTATCATAAGCTATCAAAGAAATAAAATTTATGAATATATCTTGAAATATTAGGGTGTTTCAATGGCTAGGGATGGTGGGATACATGATCCTAATAATATTCACACAAATACATTGGTTTCTGTGATTATAAACTAGTTAGGGATACATATGGGCATTATAGTGACTACTAGGTCTGAGGAATTTGGGATGAGGGGTAAGATCTATTGATCCTCATTATATATGTATATTAGGTGTTATAATTTTGATGTAATTGAGGTCTCTTTTGAGAAATTTAACCTTGGTTAGATGGTATTTGAGTTTGAATTTGAACTATCTTGAAGGCTTATTCCTTTTCTAGAAAAGTAGGGGTTTACTATCTATCACCCCAAGATTACTCTTTTGGGTACTTCTTATTTTATATGATTTAAATCCTTCCCTTGAAAAAGTTTCATATACCTTATGCATTGGATTCATTTGGATGTGAATAAATATAGCTAGATTTTAATTTGAGTTAATAACACAAGCTATGAGTTGTATAAAGGGTCACACATCAATTTTTATTAAACATAATGATTTTGTAGAGGGAATAAGATTCCAAAATAAATCAGTAGAAGAATGCATACATATAAATAGAATATATGAGATAAGAAGTTGAGATTAAATCCACTTTAAAAATACTAAGTGCAATATTCCTTAAAAAACACTTATCAAGACCTCAGTCATCCAACTGTGCAGGATCTTCCAGAGTATGGTGCCCCAAGATTATGTTGTTTAAGGAAAGAAAGTAATTAGGTGACCCTAATTGTTGGGTGCCTTGTTTTTGGAATATAATTTTGGTTACACTTATCTAGGAAACTTTCACTGTTAGGATACTAAAGGAATTGATTTGAGATAATCCATATGATGTATTGGGAAAAGATTTATTCACTTAACTATCCAAGAGTTATATATTATATGATTGACACGATTGTATAACATATGTAGTCATGAGAAATATATTTTCTCAACCAGTGTAATTCATGATTAAATATATAACTTGGCCTTCTAAAGAATATGAGGTAATTAAAAGGGTTATCATTTTAGTGGGAGAAAATTTAATAAAATTCATTATTAAATGAATGTAAAACATGATACTTATTTTATGAAAGATTCACCATAGACTATAATAGGTTATAATTGAATATTAATTTTATCATGGGTAGGATTTTGTATAGAGATATAAAATATGACCATGAGTTAGAAAATGTGTTTTTTGTATTTGATGTCCCGCTAAGTATACCACAAAGAGTTTCATACACAATGTATTAGTTATAATAGGGGTACATATTGCATAGTTTAATCTCCTTAATACCTGATCTTGGTAAGACACATCGAATGAGAACCTTCATACTTTAATACCTTTCTTATAAAATACTTAAGTCTTAGATAATAAGGGGATGATTTAATAAGTTATTGATCATGTCATTGATTAAGGCTTAACCAAGATGGTATTTTTTCTATTGTATGAAGATTATGACATCTAACCCTCTATTGAGGTAGATTGAATACATATATGACCATACCTAGATAAGACACGTGATATGATTATCTATTTGGGTGAAGGGTATGTGATGTGCTCATCTTCTTATAGTGAATGACATGTGATGTATTCATCAACCAACCCAGTCTATACTTGGAGAATCAAGAACATATGAGTAGCAATATGGGATTGAAATTCTCCATATACTATGGTTACTCTATATGTCTTGGATAGTGAGATCATATGAAAATTTTCACTTGTATATTGTAATGGTATGAAATTTTTGACCCATTAACTTATGAAAATTCAGGTGATGGAGGTGTCTAGGTGAAGTCCCAATAGAGTTGAGGAGTGGATGGTGTAGTTGTAGCTAAAATTTTAGATGGGAAATATTTTGTGTCATGGAGGATTGTTTTGCACAATTAAGGTAGTATCTATGTTGTGAAGAGTTCAGCTTCATCTTAGATCCTTGAAGGTGGAATTGTGATGGTTCATACATTTTGGGAATATATACATCATGGTTACTAGGTTACAACATGGAGTCTAGGAGAAGATGTTTTTGTGGTTTTGTCAATTTTGGGGTAGCTATATTGTAAGATTAGGGCTGCAGTGTGGCCTTTTTCCTAGTGGTCGAATTCTACAACATGGTGGTTTCTCTTGTTCCATGGTATTCCTCCTAATTCATCAGATCTATGGTGCATACCTCACCATAGTTCTCAAATATGGCTTTAACTAGACCCACATTGGCATGGTCTATTTACATTGTAGATTTTTCTTTTTTGACACCCTTGTGCCGTAATGAGAGATATTGTGCAGTTGTTTTTGTTTTTATAGTTTTATTATAAGTTTAAAAGTCCCTAAAAACCATATATTCCTTCAGTATTTTCTCTTAACTCTTGGGTGTATCATAGGAAATTTTGGTATGTCTATCACCCTCTCCTTGTGGAATTTCATCCTTGGCATCCAGAGATCAAGCATTGAAAATTCTAAGGTGATTCTCCCCCATTATTTCTCAGTTTTTCCACTTTTATCCATTCAAGAGGAGGTTATGGCTAGAGAGAGAGATGGGTTGGGTTGTGTTATGGAGGGAGATTGATGGGGATTACATGTTCTATGTTGATCATTGTTCTTCCTTAAATTATGGTGATTTGAGGTTGTATTTCTCTTGTTATATCCCTTCATAATGATTCTCAAATCTTTGTTTGAGGTAGGGGATCTTCATTTTCTACTATTTTTTGTGCTCTTTTGGGGATTTAATGATTTTTTCTTCCTTTGGGTGGATAGTATGGGTCATTTTAAGAATAAATTTAATTATATAAATCTAAAATTGAATGGGAATTGGGTGTACTCTCATGTTTTTACTATGTAATTTTTTCTATGTAATTATACATGCTTGATGATATTACTGAAAATCATGGATATTGGGAGCTTTTCTTATGATGTAGTTATGATAATTGTGAAACATTTATCATGAATATTGTTTAAAATCATCCTAAATGAAGTGGATTATCAGTTATATATGAAAAATTAATTGGTTTCCCATGAAAAGATTGAATTTCATGATAATACCCCTACTAAAGAAGTAGTGTTATGTGAAAGCCCTTAAACCTGAAATTATGGTAAAATATAGAATCTAAAATGTGTTTTTATGTGCTTATTTTCCTATCATGAGTTTCTTGTGGTTAAGAGAGTCCTGTTGGGGCTTTTATGTTGATGGCGGTGACCAGTTTGGGTGTGAAATGTGTTAGGAAAAGAAGCACCGATTGATTGGATGGGGATATGTTATGGGATGATGTGTGGTTTTTAGAGAGATTTTTATTGGAATGTGTTGTGTTGTAGTGATGGTTGGCATGGGGTGTATGAGCTATTGTGTGTTTTGGTTATGTTAGTTTCCTGGTTAGCCATGGAATGGATTAAAATTTCTAATTTTAAATGATATGGGTTGTTAAATGAAAAGGAATGGTCTAGAATTAAATAAAAGATTAGGATTAATTGATGTGTGGTAGTTGGATTAAATAAAATGGATGATAAATGATTGTGCTATGTTAACGTGAATAAAATGGCATAGTAAACAAGAGTTAGTGGAAACTCATAAAATCAAGAAATTATGGAACCTCTAATTGAAAGTGGAAGTTGTGTCGTTATGTGAAGAAGTTGTGTGGTGTGAAGCATTTAGTAGTGGTAGTGGTTATGAAAAATTTCAGGTGGAATAGTGGTGATGATGAGTAAATTAGTTCATTCGATGTTAACCCATAGGATTGGTATTGTGTGATATCTACATATCATGTATTTTAGGTTATTTTCTATATGCATCCACCCAAGTTGGACAACCTTACTAACACCCAAATGTTTTGGGTTTCAGGTGTTTTCCCTAACATACAGGATAGTGGTGAATCATATGGATGGATACCTCTTCTTCTTCACTCTTCCTTTAGTAGTGGTGATAGTGACATAGTTAGGTGTTGGATATCATCTAGTGATATAGGCTGGTGTTGGAGATCACCCATTGACGATGGCTTGGTATTGAATATTTCCCAATGATGATGAGTATGTGATATATAGTGGGGATCATGCTTGGTAGGAGGATGGAATAAGGTTTATGTCCTTTACATTCATAATACTATACTGTGGTAGTTTTGAGACATGGTTACATGAACAAGGTTGTGATGTGTGATGATGAATGATGTAACACCAGATTCTAGACCCCAAGAGAGGTTGGGATAGGTTGGGATGGATCCTGATCCACATCATATATGGATGGATGTGTGATGAGATATGCGTGGAAAGAATGGGAGGACATGATATATGCCATTGGGGGGATGGGATAATAAAATCAGTGGGGAAGCAGTTGTGATGTGCCTTTTATTTATGTTCTTTGATACTATTTTACTGCTTTGAATTTGTTATTTGGTGATCATGCCATGGTGAGGTTGGAATTGGTAAGTTGACTAGTTTAGGTGCATTTTGGTTTGAATTTTTTTTCACCGGTTCATTAATATTCTCTTTTCACATGTGCATGAGATACCTTATGTGTGATCCTTGTTAGTATACATGTTATTCTCACCCCACATATATAAAAACTATTTTCTGGTTTTTAAGAAAAATTTATAGATGAGTATATACATTTATATATAGGATTTTGGAGAAGCTATTGGGTCACTACCATATGAATTGTCTTTTATGTGTTTATTTAAATACTTTTTATATGTATTTGTTGAAAATTTTCATGCATTGTGGGATGGTTTGGGTTAATTTTATAGTATGAAATGGATTATATTTGTGGTTTATTTATCCTATCCACTAATCATTATTATTATTTATGGGTAATTTTTCCCATATGTGATATTTTTATACCCTATGTGCTAGTCTCCAACCCAGGGCTTACTAGAGGTAGGACTCATGGGTCATTATCTCTCTCCCTTTATTGCAGGACCAAGATGGGTAACTTTAAAGGGAGGGGGTCATGATAGATTGGTATTAAAGGTTTTGGTTGTGAGATAGGATGATGTTTTGAGTTTTGAACTATGAGGATTTCATGGGTTGGTAGGGAAAAATTTCCATCCGATCGTGGTATGTGCCATAGGATAAGGTGACCATATAGTATATGGGATTTTAGTCTATCCTGTGATATGATATAAGGACCCTGAGTTTTCTAAACGACCAAGTGAAGTGGTCCTATTTGTAGTGTAGATACCTAGGGAAGGTACATAAATAATGATTGTTTATATTAACATCTAAATTAAGGTGAATTTAGGGATTAAATAAAATAAATAAAATAAATAAAAAAAACTTTGATAAAATTCCATGCTACTAGGCTTAGGAATTCTTCTTGTTTCCTAGGGATAACTCCTAATCATCATCCAGATGCAGCTCAAGAAAAGTAAGTTTATCAGGTTGAGCTAGTTGGATGTTGAAGGTTTAATCTAATAGAGGAGGATGCATCATGAATACGGGCCTTGTGTGTCTCTTAACGGAAGAGTTTGGGGGAAGCATATGGAGTGCATCTCTGATTTGGATATAGAGAACTATTTAGTGGAGCTTGAGATTAATTTTAACTGGATTTAATCTTGAGTTGAGTTTTGGGTTTCATTGGAATTTAGAAAGATGTGGGGAGTAGTGTGTCAATGGTGGATGATGCATCTTAGTGAATGGAAGGAGGTGGGTGTTTCATGGGATAACTTCCAAAAATAGGTTAATCAGTAGTTATTATTATCGACGATGAAGGAAGAAAATAGGTATGTGATACTCTCTATTTAGTAGGGGATCCTAAGTGTGCAAGAACATGGGATCGGGTTTAAGGACCTCTTATATTTTAACCCAGATGTCTTTCTAGAAGAGGATACCTGACCGTGACATATGGAAGAGGCATTTCTACCAATGAAATGGTATACAATAACCCCATTTATGCATCCTCTATATCTAGAGGTGTAGACGAAGGAAAACATTATCTAGAAGATGATTTAATTGGGATGTGATACTCAAGAGAGTGGTCAATAAGGAATCTTGGGGAGTAGAGCTTTAGGCAGTGGATCATATGTCTCCAGATATTTGGGGTTAGAACAAAATGGAACCAAAACTAGTAGAAATTTTACCATTATTCTTGGGATGGTGGCTCTGAAGAACCTTCTCATGTATTCCCATTCTCATATTACATTTTTAGGGGATGTGGTCACTATTAGGATCAATGCTCTACATCTTAGTGTGGTCAGTATCAGGTGGGAAAACATTCACATATTTAGCAGTAAAATATATCAACTCTGAGGTTGTATTATCCATAGGGACTTCCAATGTTTCTTTAGATATTGAGGTATTGTATAGTTGGAAAAATAAAGACTCATTATGCTCACAATACCTAGGGAAATAAACTATAGCGTGATCATGTAGGACTTTAGTAGAGTGGTAGAGGAGTTGGGTGTGGACAGATGCATGTGATGGATGTTCCATCACTAGTAGCTCCATAGGTTATTTGAGGTATGATCTATTTATCATCTACCATTATTGGGTCCTTTATTTATTTGATATCCTCACACTACTTTTTTTCTATTACTTTGGTTGGTGCTTTGATGTTAGTTGTGGAGATACTTTCTATGAACCTTTTGTTATCCATGATTGTTAGAGGTCTATATTTTTTTGTTTTATATGTCTTAGGGATGTAGAATGGTGATGGGGAAGCAATGATTAGTGAAATATTTCTTCTTACTATAGATAAAACCATATGATGTTATCTTTATCATTGATTGGATATATTCTTTGTGTGCATTTATCAATTTTTTCATGGGGAGAGTTTCATTTTTGGATGGAGGGGTGGGGTAGCGAGTGGTGTTTGTTAGTGAGAGTGGTTATCATATGGGTGGTGGGAAAGTGGAAACTCCTTTATCTCATTTTGTAGAGTTATCAGTATAATCCTAAGTAGTGGGTGTTCCCAGGGTTGTAGAAGAGTTTCACAATGATTTCCCAAAATCGGTTATAACACTACCTCTTTAACACAAAATCATGTTTGGAATAGAGATACAACTGAGTGCATATCT
Organism: Viscum album; assembly: GCA_963277665.1. Taxonomy (NCBI): domain Eukaryota; kingdom Viridiplantae; phylum Streptophyta; class Magnoliopsida; order Santalales; family Viscaceae; genus Viscum; species Viscum album. The sequence continues at coordinate 212,509,457 of OY728146.1, read as the reverse complement.
AATTTTGATGGACCCCTATTAAATAGAACCTACATAGTTTTAAATTTTGAAGTTATATGTTAATTATCTTATGTATAGGGGTTTAATATAAACTAGTCTATCCCCTTGGTGTGCTCTAGTGTTGTTCTCCAAGAAGTCAAATGGTATAATGAGGTTGTGTGTGGATTACTGGAGGTTGAATCAAGGTAAATTCAAGAACCATTACATTATTTTTAGGATCAATGATCTATTTGACCATTGGAAAGGATCCAATTTTTTTGAAGGTTTATTTGTGGTTGGGATATTACCAGATGAGGGTGAAAGATTAGGATATCCCAAATACTTCCTTCAGGTGCAGGTATGTGAACTTTGAGTTTGTAGTTATGCTATTCAGTGTCATGAATGAACTAGGTATGTTTATGGGGCTCATGAACTACATGTTCTATGAATTCTTTGACCAGTTCATAGTTATGTTCGTAGATAAAATCAATATTTAATCAAAGTCATAGGAAAATCATGTTGAACAACTTAGAGTTGTCTTATAGGTACCTTTACACCACCATATCTATGGAAAGATATACTAATTAAAGTTTTTTACATGATAGGTATATTTACTTGGTCATGTAATGTCTCAACTAGGTGCATCCATGGACCCATAAAAAAATCAAGGAAATTTTTTCTTGGACAACACCTAATAATGTGGCAGAGGTTCATAGTTTCCTTGGTCTTGAAATTTATTATCAAAGGTTTGTGTCTGATTTCTCTTAGTTTTCATACCATTAAAATATTTTACTAGGAAGTAATAGTCTTTTGTATGGAGCAATTAGTTCCATGTAATATTTGGTATCCTAAAAGAGAATTTGGTCAGTTCCCCAGTGCTTCAGTTTCCTAAGGAGGGTGTGGCATTTGAAGTTTTCTATGACGCACCTTTCTGGGATTGGGATGCATCTTAATACAGTAGAGGTAATTGATCTATTATGTGTCTAGAAAGTTATATCCCCAAAATTTTACTATTCCACCCATGACTTAGAGTTAGTGACATGTGTGTTTGGACTAAAGTTTCTATGACATTACCTCATTGGAAAGTTCTTTTTAGTTTTTATAGATCAAAAGATCCTAGAATTTGTTTTATTATAATGGGATATAAATTTGTACTAGTGGTGGTGGATATAGTTTATCAGGGATTATATTTTTGATATCTTATATACCCCAAGAAATGGAAATATTATCACTAATGTGTTAAGTTAGAAGCCCTGAGGAGATATGGTTCAAGAGTCCATAGTTTTTTAGAGAGGGATGGAGGATCTTATAGTGATGCCTCTTGATGTGGGGTAAAGAAGTGAATAAGGTTGTATTTATCATATGAATATGGAATCATAATTTACAAAAAATTGAGGAGTCTCAGTGGGAAGACTCTTAGGTAGAGGTGATGCAATACCATTATGGATGTGGTGATGCTCCTGAGGGATGATCAGAGGATAGTTGGAATAAAATATTCTTTTAGGGGAGATTTTTTGTTCTATTGAAAATTCATAAGGGGGTTATCCATGATTTTTTTAGATCACCTTTAGTGGTACATCCTAGAGCATCTAATATGTACCATAGCTTGAGGATATAACTTTTGTGGCCTGTGGTAAAGTGGTTGGTGGAAGATTGCATGGAGCGGTGTGTGTTATGTTAGTAGGTAAAGGCCGAAAACCATGTTCATTGAGGGTTTCTATATCCTTTTGATGTTTCTGAGTGGAAATGGGATGAAATATCAATCGATTTTATCCCCGGGTTACCCTAGGCTCAAAGAGGATGCGATGAAGTTTGGGTGGATATGGACCAACTGATGAAGTTATACCATTTTTTGGTGATCTGTAAATCAAGTGTTATTGTTGTTTTGGAGAGGTTATATGTGGAAAATGTGGTTAAGATTCATGGGGTATTGGAGACCATTTTAATTTATTGGGATCCTCATTTTACCTGGGGGTTCTATAGGTGATTGCAACATTCCTTTGTCTCCCAATTACACTTTATCACTGATTTCCATCCCCAAACTGATGGGTATATATAAAAGACCATCCAAATGCTATAGGATATGTTGTGATCTTTAATATTAGGTTTTGGAAGATTATGGGTAATCTACCAACCTATGGTTGGATTTTCATATAATAATATTGGTCACTTGTCCATCAGAATATCCCTATTTGAGATATTGTGTAGGCAACAACATAATTCTTCATTGTGCTGAATGGAAGTTGGGGAGACAATTGTTCTTAGTCATGATTTAGTGTAGAGAACTACCATGAAAATCCATATGGTTTGAGAATTTATGAGGGTAGTGAAAGAATTTCATATGTCCTATGTTGATATTAGGTATAGGTTCATAGATTTTGATATTGGAGACCATGTGTCCTTAAGGGTTTCCCTTCATTGGGGTTAATAGAGTTTTGGTTGGGGGATTAAGAAATATCTTTGATTCGTTAGACCTTTTGAGGTTTTAGATAAATTTCACAAGGTGAACTATTGGTTATAATTTCCATTGTGTTTGGATAATATCCATGATCTATTCTACATGACTTAGTTTCATCAGTATATTCATGATGAATCCCACATCATTGACTAGGGAGAGTTAGATATCAAGGATGACATGACATTTGTGGAGTAGCCAGTAGAGATCTAAGATCATCGAGACAAGGTGCTATATGTATGAACCATATCCTTGGTTGATTTGTTGGGGTGTAATGGTGTCTTAGTGGAGAGTACTTGGGATTGTTAAATTCAAATTCATTCCGAATACCCAAAGTTGGTTTTTTATATTTTTCTTGTTTTTTTTCTTTGATGATGTAATTCAATAATGTTTCTATTTTATAAAGTGTGACTTCTTCCATTACTAATGGAATGTATGATGGATTCAAGACCATGAATAGGAGAATAAACCTTTCTAATCAAGGTGTGTTATATTTACTCCTTGTTTTAAAACCATGTGGAGGAGTTAGTGCCACCCACAATGGATAATATCTTAGTATAAAGGGTGGGTTTACTTTAATAGTGTGCTTGAGGTAGTGTTGTGTAATGGTTTTGGTAGTTATTGGATTGGGATATGTGGAGTTTAAAATGATGGTGTGGATGGTTTCATGGAAGATAGGTGGCTTGTGGTTGGTGTGAGATGGTGGGAGTGTTTCGATTATAATGAGATCCTTGAGAGGTACCTCATGGAGTGGTTGTTCAAACCCCCATCCTTTTCCTTATTTGGGGTTCAATTTTGAATCTTGATGCCAATAATCATTTGAGGGGTATCTAATGTAATGTTATAGACTTTTAAACCTATTAATTTGATAGAATTTAGATGACGGAGGTGTCCAGGGGAAGTTCTTAGGGATTTGAGGAATGTATGGTGGAGGTGTAGCTAAAATTTTAGTTGGGGAAGGTTTTTTTGGTGTGGAAATTTGTGATCACCGTAAAGTTAGTATCTATGGAGTAGAGAGGTCAGATGTGGATTAAATCTATCTAGGTGTAATTTTTACAGTTCTTCCATTTTGTTCATGGATGTGAAATGGTTACTAGGTTTTGGCATGGAGTCTAAGAGAAGTTATTCTGGTGGTTCTGTCGATTTTGGGGTAGCTACACCATAAGATAAGAGCTTTGTCATGGCCTTATTCCTAGTGGTTTAATTATATGGTGTAGTGGTTTATCTTTCACCATATCCCCCATAATAGTTTATCATACTTTTCATGTGAACCTCACTATGTTTCTCATACCTTTCCTTAACCAGCCCCATAAAACGGGGTCCCTTACTTTATACTGTAGTCTTGTCCTATGTTGTTTCCCTTGCACTATAGTGAAGGGTGTTTCCCCATAGTCTTCATTTTTCTATTTTTATTATAAATTCTTGAGCCCCTACAATCCATCTCTTCCTCTAGTATTTTATCTCAAATATTAGGATAATTCTAGGCTATTTTGGGAGGCCTTTTACCCTCCACTTGCGAGATTTGATCCTTGTCTTACTAAGACCAATCATTGGAAATTATAAGGTGATTATCCTCCCTTTTTACACTATTTTCCTATATTTTTGAGGTTATATACAAAGATATGTATGGTTTGGGTAGTGTTATGGAGGGATATTGATGGGGTTGATGTGTTTTAAGTTGATCATGGTGATTTCTTACACTATGGTGCTTTGTGGTTTTTTCCTCTTATTCCATCCTTACACAACAATTTTGAAATTTTTGTTTGAGGAAGGGGATCCTTGTTCTATCCATTTTTTTGTGCATGTATAAAGGTTTCAAGCTTTTTTTCTTCCTTTGGATGGATGGTATGGGTCATCTTAAAACAAAAACTAATTCTCTAAAACTAAAATTAAATGGGAAATCTAAGTACTCACATTCTTGTACTACTTTTGATGTTGTTTATGTAATTATACACACTTGATGATATTTCTATAATTATGGAAGTTGAGATAATTTCTTATACTGTAGTTATGATAACTGTGATACCCTTATTGTAATGATTGTATGAACTCGCCCTGAATAAAGTGGATAATCACTTATACATGACTAATGAATTTGTTTCCCAAGAAAAATAGGAAATGCCTGATAATACCCATGATAAAGAATAAGGGATGCTATATGAAATCCCTTGAATATAAATTTTTTGTAAAACATGGATTATGAAATGTGTTTTTGTGTGTTGATTTTCTTATTGTGAGTTTTTTTGTGGTTATCTTAACCCTGTTGGAGCTTGTGCGGTGATGGTGGTGACCAGTAGGAGTGTGGAAAGTGTTGGTCAGTGAAGTGATGATTGGTTGGAATTAATTTTTTTTGGGTTATGGTGTGGTAGATTTTATGTGTGGTTGTTTCATTGATATGGCTTGACACGCATTGTTCTATGGCTATGGTTGACATGGGGTGGATGGGTTGTTGTGCAGTGTGTTCATGTAAGTTTCCTAATTATACATGGAATGAGTTAAAATAAAAAAAACTAAAATGATATGTAGTTGTAAATGAATAATAATGGTATAGAATTAAGTATATGATTGGGTTGAATTGTTGTGTTGTTGTTATGTTAAATAAAATTAATGATAAATGAATGGGATATATTAATGTGAAAGAAATGGATTAGTAAATGGAAGTTATTTGAAACTAATAAAATATGGAAATGTTGAAACCTATATTTAAAAGTGAAATTTGTGTGGTTAATTTTTGTGGTTGTGTGGTTTAAAGAATTTGGTGGTGGAAACTATTGTTATGGATGTCCTGTGGTGCAATGATGGTGACGAGTAAACTAGTGTGTTTGATGTTAACCCATAGATTGGGTTTTGTGTGTTACCTATCTATCTAGTATTTTATGTTATTTTTATATGCACCCACCCGAGTTAGATAACCTTAACAATACCCAAATGTTTTGTTTTCTGGGTGTTTCCCCCAACATCCAAGTTGGTGGTAAATTGGATAGCAGGAAACCCCCTCTTCCATTTATTCCTTTAGTAGTAGTGTTGGTGACATGGGTTGGTATTGGAGATCACCAAATGATATGGGTTGGTGTTGGAGATCACCCAATGATGATGAGATGGTGTTGGATATTTCCTAGTGATGATGAGGATGTGATTTGTGGTGGGGGTCATGCATGGTAGGTAGGGGGAACAAGGTTGATTTACTTCACATTAATGATATACTAATACCTTAGTTTTGATATGTGGTTATATAGATAAGGTTGTGATATAATGAGGACATGATTTGTGAGGATGACTGATGCCAAAACCAAATGCTATACCCTAAAGCAGGTTGATATAGGTAGGGATGAATCCCAAACCACTTCAGAGATGGATGTATGTGTGATGAAATATGCATGTAAGGAATGGGAGAACAAGATGTTTAACATCAGGTCATGAGGGCATCAAATTATAAAGTAAGTGGTTGTGGGGTACATTTTATTTTTGTTATTTGATACTATGTTATTACTTTGAATGTGATATTTAGTGAGTGTTAAATGGTGAGTTTGGGATTGTTTGGTTGACCCATTTAGGTATTTGTTGGTTTTTCAATTTCTTCACTAGTACATTAGCATACTCATTTCACATGTTAATGAGAGACATTGGATTTAATCTTACTGAGTATACATGTTATTCTCACCAAACGTATATATAAACTATTTTTAGGTTTCGAGAAGGATTTCATAGACTGAGATAGAAATTTATAGATAAGATTTTGGAGATGATGTTGGGTCCTTTCCATAAGAATTATCATTGGGTATTTATTTAAAGATTTTTTATTAATATTTTTTTAACTTGTTCATGAATTATGGGATGTTTTGGGTTACTTTTATATTACACGATAGAGTTCATTTTTAGTTTATTTATCTCATCTCTTGATCTTTATTATTCTGTTAGGTAATACCTCCCATATGTGAGATTTTTATACCCTCAGTACTGGTCGCCAACCAAGGGCCTACTAGAGGGGAGAATTATGAGTCATTATCTCCCTCCCTTAATTAACATCCTTGGAGGGGTAACTTTAGAGGGATGGGGTCATGAAATATATTTTATAGTTGGTTGACATAAGTATAGAGTTACATTTTTTTAATGAAGATAATTTGAGATACCTTTTTAGTTTGAGTAACACTTATAATTTTATAGAGGCCACTATGTGATTACATATATGGACTGAGGAATTCATATTTGTTATCAATGCTACCAAGGATCATGAGGACACACTTTGTGGTTTACTGATTAAGTATTAAGTTTTATAAAACATAGAGAGATGCTCTAAAAGTTATTTAGAGTTTATCAAAAAGTATTTTTGGATGGGTATTCACAAGGCATTTCATATGATGTGATATTGGGTGAAGTTGATGATAACTTTTCAAAAGTATTTTTAAGACATCCAAAGGGATTTTTTGAAATATCCAAATTTTTTTGTAGATTTAGTTTCATAAGTTATTATATATGATAGAATATTGGTGAAATGAAATGAAGTTAATAAGACTTTAGTGCTAGTGAAATATTAATGGAGATATGTCATAGATTCATACATATATATGATGTGTTTTTTGTATATATTAGGGAATTCCATTTATTATGATATATTGATCTCATATTATAAACTAAAAATCCAATCATAGGGTATGGTTTTCCTATGTAATATTGTAGAATTGGGAATAATTGTATTATATTATTCACACTAACTCTCTACGACTGATACTAGTGGCCAAAAATTAAGAATTAACATTAAAATATTTCCCAAAGTAGTCCATAATTAACTATAATGTTTCATATGATTAAAAAAATGGGAGAATACAAATCAGTTGAGGGTTACAAGTGTTGTAATCAAAATCTTTACTCAAATGATTAATAACATTTGGGTAAATACTAGGTTCAAGAGTGTCCCAAGAATAATAATAGGAGGAAGAAATCATTGAGATGGGATTTAAGATACTTAATAAATTCTCCTATAAATTTTATCTCATTATCAAAGGTATTTTCCTCCTTCATCCTTTTCCTAAAGAGATACTAAAATATCATGACTATAAGGGGGGTCCTGCCCAATTTCCAGGTGATCCAATCAGCCCATGGATAAACCTCAGAGGGAAGAGTCCTTCAAAATTTCTTAAAAAATCTTCATCAACTAATGTGATAGAAGAACAAGGGAAGTGGATATCAACTGTTAAAGGTACATGTTCATCGTTATATATTTACACGGTTTCCATTTTTCATAGAATGGTGATGCTAGGATTTTAGGGTTTTAATGTATTTTTTACACTAAATAAGTGTTATTAGATCCTTAAAAACCCTTTATTTATGTTTGTGTGTGTGTGTGTGAATGTATTAACATACATAGACACACACATACATATAAATTTCATATACATTTTCATATATATATTTACATTTAAACACTATATATATATATTTAAATGTATTTGTATATATATATATATATATTTATATGTATATATTTAATATATTTAAATGTACATTTTATTTATAGATATGTTTATATATTTATTTGTTTAAAATATTTATTTATATAATTAAAATTTTATATGTAAATATAGGAAAATATGTTTATATAATTTTATATTTTTTTAAATAACACTAGTATATAAAAAATGGTAAAATTTAAATACCATCATATTAATATGAATATAAAACTAGGAAATAAATTAATACTTAAACCAAAAAGAAAATGAAGGCCCTCTTAAATAGAAAAAAAATTCCATTAAATGTTTAAAAATTAGGGCGCCTTAACTTAAAACTCAGTTTTAGAGACCTTCCAAGACACTTTTTACTAATAAAATACATGTTATGAGATACCCTTGGTACCATAAATTATAGATGTATTCACATTCTTTGACTTAATAGACCATGTTTCCCAAATATATTATCATATAACATTCCATGGCTGTTTGAAGTTCACGCCCTATTTTTAATTTCTCGTTAGATACTAATTAATAAATTAATTATTTTTTTAGAAAAAATTGAATTATTTTTTCCATACAAGTAATAAATTACAAAGACCCATGAAAAAAACATGATAAAACCCTTGCCACAAAACCACAAACAAAACCAATAAGAAAACCAAAATTTCCCACAAACCACCATACTTAGAGTTTACCAAAACTAAAGGGGTTACGAAATATATATTATGATAAGAGTGAAAAAACCTTGATCAACCGGTCAATACCATATATAATGAATGGTGGGACAATAAAAAAACAACAAATATCTCACACACCCACTTTGTTAAAAAGAAACACACAAAGCAACAGACAAAACAATACAAAAAATAAATAAATATGAAACTTATAATGCATGGAGAAAAATAAAAATAAAAATCTCACAAACCTCATCCATATCGGTCTTTTTTGATATCATAATCACCATCTAAGGAGTAAATGTAAGGGGGGATTTATTATCCATTGTAATGATCAAAGCATTTTGTTTCCTAATATAATTCTTATAATAGGACATCCCCAATTTTAACACTCTAAAACATATTCTCAATACTTCATTCAAAGCATCCATGACTTCATATGGGACATCATTTTCAACATTATGTTATTTTAAATACCTAACACTTCCAACATAATTTTATTTAATTTGAACTGGAATTCATGATGGAAGTAAAGGAATGAGAATTAATTGAATAATTTCAGGGGATAGATAATTAGGAACCCTTGATGCGTGATCATCCTCATTATCCTCTTATGAAATAGTCCTAGAATCCACTTCCTACCCTACATTTGTAGAAGATATAGTAAAAATCATTCTATATATATGTGAATATTCATTATAATAATAAATTCCTTACTCATTAATGCATAAATAAAGCAATATATATCTCCATATTTAAATATAGTACCTTCAACATCTAGAGTATCTTTAAATTGGACTCCAGAAGGATCAATCTAATCATCTCCCTCCTAAGTAGTAGGTTCCTACTTAAGAGTCTATGAATCATCCTAAACTGATTTCATTATTTCTTTATCCAATTTAGCCTCTCTATTAAACACTACCCCACTAACATCTTTAAAAATAGTTTGTGGAGCAGTAATGGAACTAGTGTTAGCCTGCATTTTAGTGGTCTTGTTTAAAAATAGAAACTGAGGGTGGATGCCTTTAATAGCCATACCCCCTCCCTGAACAATACCATAACCATAATTCTACTTATTTAGAGCACCATATATAGGTTTAATAGGACCTATAACACCTAGTGAAACCTCTGACACTTCTATAGTCTTAAGGATTCCTGGTCAATTAGCCACTTAATACTTCATAGATCCGCTCACGTAAGCCAAACCAAATGTATCAAGATGGATATCCAAAAAGATAAATAAAATTCATCTACATATTAATCCTCCCAAAAATCTACCACCATGTTAGGATGATACTAATTTAAGGAAGAACCATTCAACATCATTAGGTAGGAGGAATCCAATGAGGGACACTGAGATTCTTCAATAGTTTAGGGTGTTCGATTATTTAGTGAATTTATCGATGGCCTCATAGGAGGAGACACAACCCATGATTTTTATTTACTCATACAACACTGATCGAGGCCATACCTCTGTAATTTATAGAGAGAACAATATTCAAGACTAATTTAATAAATATTATTTTGGCTAGAACCAATGCCATATTCCACTCTAAACCAAATAGAGAATAGAGGAGGTTGATAGAGATACAATTCAACGCACACTCTATAAAGAAAAAATACTTAACAATCATAGTATGTTGATATTCTTGAATAAAACTCCTAATATATTTACTAAAATGCTTAAGGATAATGATGTTAAAGATTTTAAGTGAAAGACCAAGAAGAATAATCCACATTACAGCCGAGGAATCATCCTAATTTTCTTAAATCATCAGTGACCAACACATCAAATAAAAATATAAGGACTAAAAAACATGAGATATCCAAGACCAAGTAATCACAAAATCATTCTCATCTATACATATAATAACTAACAATCAAGGCCAAAGAAGACCTATTATCACCTTTCTCTTCAAGCCCCATTCAAGATTCATATGTTGGTCAAAACCATCAATTAATGGCCAATGATGACCAAATTTATCCACTGGGGTTAAATCTTGGGAAGAAAATGCATCAACTATCTTGAGAGAAGAAATATCCATCACCATAAATCCATTTAGAAAACATAAAACCTAAGATGTAAGTTTAATGTCAGGGATAATAGGAACTGAATTGAACCTCATGAAATGATCAAAACATGGTCTCACAACATTTACACTAGCGTTCTATCAAGTATTTCGACCCCTCTCTTAATCCTAGGGAGAGGTCGCTACAATTTTCATTGGGTTCAAATAACCTTAGATTCCATCAATATTATGTATCACCTATAAGAGAAATAATTAATTTTTTCCTTTATAAATTTTTATTAAATATTTATTACTTAATACTAATTATTTTTTTAATAATTATTTTATAAATCATATTTGAGTTAATATATTATATATTAAATTTAAATAAATATTTAGTATTATATAAATCAAAGTTAAAAAAATATATTGAATTTATATCAATATAAATATATTAAAATATTAAAATATGATATTTAGTAATATATATATATATATATAATTTTTTTTGAAGGTTACCCTTTATTAGATCATAAAAATATTATAATAAAGGGTATAATTATTTTAACACTCATAAAGGGGGTACATAGTGGTAACCTTTATCAGTTCTTCTAATCAAGAACTAATAAAGGGTATAGGTTGTGAGAACTTTATGAATGATTTTCAAAAAGTGATAATAAATATTCACTTTTATTAGCACTTTTTAAAAGTCTTGATAAAAACATACCTTAATTTTTTTTAAAATCATTGATAAAGTGTATATTCTTAATCTAGTTCTTTTAGGAGTAAACCATAATTTTTAATATTTATATTATAAGTAACCATAAATAATGGAGTGAATCCATCCCACAATAAATGAATCCAATGGATTGAAATCACCATAACAAGGGATTTACATATGAAACCCTAGATTCTAAAAATAAAAAAATTACTTATGCTAATAAGATCAAATCTAACTTCCAAGGATCATTAAAATCAAAACCAATATATTAATCATTGTTTGGATTCATAAAAAAATTTCATGGAAATATAGGATAAAATTTATATTCCCCTTGAAACTAAAAACCTCCTACCTCCAAGAATCCGACCTTTAATAAGTTTAATAAAACCATAATATCCATCACCAGAACCATATAAAACATTTATGGACACATCTAATCCCCCCAAAAAACCATAACACAAATGAAAAATATCAACCAAAAGAACAAAAATAACAAACCACAACATGAGGTAGAAGAACATTTAGAAAAAAACTCCAACAAAAAATAGAGTAAAACTTGAAAAAAAACAAAGGACATGTAAACTAGAACCAAAAAACCATGAGCCAAAAGAAGAAAGAAAACTATTTGGAAAACTCATTGTCTAAAAAAACATCCATTTAGAACATCCATACCATCAAAAAGTTTCAATAACATGAATTTATTATTTAACCATTCTCATAATCACAAATGAAATTATAATGATAAATTAGAAATCAACCAATAAATGAAACTGGAATGAAATGAAAGAAAACTGAAATTGAAATGTGAGTAGAATTTTGTGAAAACGGGAAAACCAGATCTAAAATCAAAATAGAATAAAAATCCTAAATGAGTTCTCTTGAAAGATCCATTGTTGAGACATAAGGAGTGTGTGTGTGGGGGGGGGGGGTGCATTTATGAGGTAAATATTCACATAGAAGTGGTGGAATATAATTAGTAGTTGACTATATTTATTAAATTGGGTGTTAGTGGATATAATTGGGGGTGAGTGGGTGGGTTTTTCATATTGGTGTAAGGGGATGGGGGGGATGGGTTTATATGGGTGCAACATTTACTTTCCTCATCACCTTGAGACACCCATGTGAGGCACTCCAAACACACATTCTTTTCAGTTCCAATGATATATTTTTTATATTTTATTATTAAAATATTATTAACAAAATTTAATATAAACTTATCTCGGTTTTTGTTAATCTTTCACAATTCCCTGAACCCCACTCGCACCCTATAAAGGTAATAATTTTATTAACCTAATCCAGTTAAAACCCAGTTTTAGGATTATGGATATATTCCCTAAAACATAATAGGACATGACATAGTGGATATCATGGTCTATGTGAGGGAGCTCTATGACATAGTAAAATTTAATATGTTTTGGTACTCATGCATGATATTATCTTATTATGAAATAATGGGCTGGTTTAATATTTTTTATATTCCAAATTTTTTCATACTCAGTAGTTTGTAATATTTTTTTTTGAGAATATTAAATGTCTGATATGAACTTTTAAATGTAAAACAATCATTATGAGGAATAGGCCAATCATTTAAAGTAATTGAAATGTTTGGATAATTTTGTAATATAATTAATTAATGTTGGAAAAATATTTAATTCTTGGATTCCTATTTTAATCAGTTCAATTATAATGTAAAAGTATTAAATGGTTGGAACTACTCAAGCATTAAATAACCAATCTATTATTTCTCTCTATACCTTAACTAAAGGTTTTAGAAAACCATGGGTTTGGGGGAGATCATTCCTAAGGTTTGGGATATTTTTGTGATCCATGGATACCTTAGAGGTAAGATTACTTCAGGTTATTTTTTATAATATCAATCAAGATAGTGTAAATCTTGGATATGCCATATCATCAAGGTGAAAGGTATGATATTTATTATTTATTTTATTATTCTATCTATACATATAAATATATACTAGTTGTGTTAGGTTGTGGTGTTGTCCTTCCACTATGTTAGGATGATATTTATTCTTATGAAAACCTTTAGTGGAATTATAGAAGTTTATATCAACATTTGGGTTGTTTTTTAATGGATAAAGAAAATGGAAATATTTATTTTAAAGGATCCATGGAATAAACCCATTCCAAACATGTATTTTGACTGTTTATTTTTCAAGACCATTATATAGTACACATGGAAGCAAGAGTAGTATCATAAATTTCATGATACCAGGTTATAGTGTGAGTGAAAAAATAGTTTTGAGAATCAATAAAATATCATGAAATATAGATCATGGTAAGATAATGGATTTATGTTATGGTAAATATATTACTTTATTTTATAGGCCTTCACTATGAGAACTAAAATATAATATTTGATGTTGGATAGGATATTTTGGAACTTTTAAACCTCTATTAGAAATGATTTGACTAAACAAAATAGTAAAAGCTATTTTATATAATAGATTGGTAATATAAAATGAATTATAAAAAATGGATGAAGGATAATACAAAACAACTTCACTAAAATGACCATTGATCCCTATAATTATTTTTCCTAAAGAGTATAGCCCCACATAAAACAACTTTAGAAATTGTTATCAATTATGGAATGTTTAAATTACCAAAATGGAAGTCATGTCATGTTGCAATCCACTTTGAGTAGAGGTTTAAAAAAATTATATTTTTGTTAAAATTCTCACAAACCTTTATTGGCATGGGGCATCTAGGATCATGTTGAATCATGGGGGGGGGGGGACTGAACCAATTTTTTTTATAGATATGATCGAGGTTTAAAGTTGATTTATATAGAGAATAAATTATAATGTGTTCATAATATATAAAATATGGTAAAATATAAAGGTTTTTATATTTATATATGAATAGTTTATAAATTTAAATATTAAAAGTTTATATTAAAAAAAATATTTTTTCCATTGCAAAATTATTTTTTGGATGATGATATGATAAATAGTTTAAATAAAATCAAGTATGTGATACTAAATTTATGTAATCATTTTAAATAAAATAAGAAATGTTTATTATTTCATAATAAAAGCTTTTCATAAAATATCTCATATTTTAGAAAATTAAAGAATTTCTATTAAAACCATGTAAATAATGATATGAATTTTCCATTTTGGAAAAAAGAGAATTGTTTATGTTTATCTGCACCTAGATTATAAAGTGTATATAATTTATTTACAAATTGTTCATACATATTTGTATCATTTATAAATTTATAAATTGTTCATTTATTTAGTGTTATTATATAATTTATTTTGCATGAATATAAATGTTATATTGTGAATTAATATGTTCTTTAGTTTAATGTGTTTTAGTTGCTTCTTTAAGTTTCCATACATGCATTTAAGAAGTTACATACTAGGTATGATATCTGATTTAGTCTTATTTTACCTTGATTTTAGATTTTATTAGGTCATGATCTAGAATCAACAATTTTATTATAGTTTATACACATTAAGTGTTAGAATTATGATGAAAATAAGGTATCTGTTTAATAAATAACCATCGATAGATGGAATTTTGGTTAGACTGCTCATTGGACATGAGGTTTATGAATTGCCTAGAAAAGTGGGTTGGCTACCTATCACTCCATGCCTAATCTTATATTTATTATTGATTTCACATTATTATAATCCTTTATATGAAATGTTTTCATGTACCTTATGCATTGGATTAATTTAGATTTGTATAAATATAGTTGGTCTTTAATTTGAGTTAGTAAAACAAGCTATAAGTTGTGTAAAGAGTTACACATCAATATAGTTTGAGCATATTGATTTTGTGAAAGGAATAGATATTCCAAACTAAATTACTATAATAATGCATACATAAATGGAATTCATGAGATACGATGGTGTTATTAAATCATCTTTTGAAATACTAAATCCCTTGAAAATAAAACACTTATAAATTCCTCAATCATTCAACCAGGTAGGTTATACTAAAGCAGGGTGCCCATGAATTATCTTGTGTAAGGAAAGAAAGTAATGAGGCACCCCTAAGAGTTATATGCCTTGTTTTTGGTGTTTTATTTTGGGTACACTTAGATATAAATCCCTTAGGAAGTATTCTATAGGAATAATTTTGAGTTTATCTATATGATAAATTAATAAAGGATTTATCTACTCAACGATTTAGGATTCATATATGATATGATTAACATGATAGTCTACTTAAATAAACAACTGGTGAACTGAACACAAAATAAGACCCATTGTTTAGTGAAATAAAAATCTTGGACCACTAATGGATGTCGTGTATTTTAAGGTATTATGATTTTATTGGGATCCCATTTAATAAAATTTTTTATTAAATGAATGTAAAAATGATAATCATATAATAAAAGATTTCATTGAAGATAAAATAGCAGCACCATAATCATTAAACATGAAATTATGATTAATCCTACAAAAATATAAGATTAATAGAAGTAAATTTTTAGACAGATATAAAAAAACTTAAGAATCATTCTTAAAAAAAGTAAGAAAATTATATGTGTTAGAGAAATACCATTTTGAGCAACCAATTGTTGTAGTCATTTAATAAGTGGTTTTAGAAGGTTATGATAAGCGTAGATGAATTAAATTGTGGTTTCAATGTTATTAAATAATAAACAACCAAAGGAAATTTAGATTCCACTAATATATTTAATATGATATAGAATGTTAATGGGTTAGAGTGACTGGAGGTTTCATTTATGGGTTTATCTAGCTAAGAAATTCATTACATAATTTTTGTTGAAAATGTTTCAAAAATATGAATTAGTTAATAAAATCTCTACCCTATCTCTTCAAATTATAGGGAATAGATGATTAGTACATGAGATGTTTGGGATTTGGTGTTTTTTATAGTACAGAAGGGTAAATTTTTTTTCTAGAAGAATAATATTGGTTATTATAATTGTAATCCCAGATCATTAAAACCTAAATATATATGTGCAACATAACATTACCCACATTTAGGTATTTTCCTTTACTTTTCTTGTTTTCCACTTGAATTGGGTGAGTCTTGAGACTCCTGAGGACTGAGAGCATTTTCTGAGAAAAATGACCTAATGTTTAGAGATGGATGTTTGTTTGGATTAATGGAGTCTGGGTATAAAAATATAATAGATTGGTAGGGGTTCTATCCAATTTCAAAGAATTCCTGGGTTGTTTTTTGTTTTTGTGTAAGAACCTATAGTTTTTGTAGTCTGTAGGAGACATACACACCATGTAATGGGAGTAGACGATGTGTAAATCCTACGGGGAAGATGCTATGAACCAGATGAACTAAGTGAAGTGAGTACACATTGTCTTAGGATTACATACCATGTAATATTTAAATATTAGTTTATAATAAAAAGATAATGAGTTTTTCAGTGTATCTAAGTCTCGAGTATTATACGACATGTAAATAGATTACATACTGTGTAAATGTCATGGTTTTCTCTATTAGGGTGTCATATGAGTGATATGTTGTTTAATTCATCTAACGGTATTGTTTCTCTAAACCTATAAGGTTTATTCAATAATTTTGGGGCTCTCTATTCAATCTAGATTGATTCATTCTGTTTTTTTATCACCACTTCGGTCAGTTTGCGTTTCTCTGGGTGGGTGATACTTTCTTCTTCTTCATTTATTTGATCAAGGTAGCTTTGGTGTGTTGTGTTATCATATCCATTTACCCTTGGTGATGTTTATTCTTGAATTTCTATAGAACTGTTGTGTGATTTTGTTCTAGGGGTTGTTTCCTTTTTGGGTTGTGGTGCGGCAGGTATCCATTCTTGAGGTATGTTTCGTTTCCTCTTCTCTTCCAACCATTTAGTTAAATTTCATTAGTTATAAGATGTGTAGATTGATTATGGGACCACGTTTTTCATTTTTGAATCCTTTATTGTGGTGGGATCTGTTGTGGGAATGTGTGACCCAAGTTTTGTGGTAGGTGGTTTTGTCTCTAGATTAAAAAGGTGTTTTCAAAGAATTGTGAAATGTTTTTGTGAAATGGTTTTCAAAGCATGAAATGATGGCAATGGTTTGGTGAATTGATTTGGAAAATGGAGCACATGGGAAGCCTTAGGTACTTAGGTGGAAGGTATATTAATAAGTTTCATCCACTCTTGGGGGTTTGATCTTAGGTCTTTCCTCTTCTCTGTAG
The DNA here is from genome assembly GCA_963277665.1 of Viscum album. Classification (NCBI taxonomy): domain Eukaryota; kingdom Viridiplantae; phylum Streptophyta; class Magnoliopsida; order Santalales; family Viscaceae; genus Viscum; species Viscum album. The sequence goes on along the minus strand of OY728146.1, from coordinate 212,492,010 downwards.
GCCCATTACTCTAGGGAATTATTAGAAATGTTGGGGGATTAACTTGCTGGGGTGTTCCTTGGCTCTCTAGACTTGATGAAAATGTATATCAGCTTGACGAGTATGTGATTGTCTATGTTAGGTATGAGTTTCCTAGATATCTTAACCTAGTGTGATCCTTGGCGTGATGTAACCAATTATTCTTGGCCAATTTTATCTTATTTTAGTTTGTACTATTTTGTTTCACTTCTATGGATTTGATATGATATGTGATGCATGATTTTTTTGACATGATATATCTACTCTGATATATGGTTATGAAATAATTTAAAACCAATTTACATAATTTATTCGGAAATGTGGAAAATGGGTAAATTAAAAATGTTTTCTATGATTTTGATATAAGAACTATTAAAATATTATCATGCCTTGTTTTCTTTAAAGATAGGAATGCTTGGGTTATTGTTTAGAGACTTGATATGGAACACCTAGGTGGTACCAAACTGAGCCTGTGAGCTCACACCCTGCATACCTATTCAATAGTACATAGGACTGGTTATGTATTTTGATGTAGGAAAAGTCAACGTAACATAATGTAGAGATGATGGTTTCTATCAGATGAGTTGGGTAACTGGAGGGAGTCATACCACACTGTCAATTGGAGTAGTTTTTCCCCATTTTTTAGTTCTTTATGGTTGGAACTGTACTTGGTGATTGTTTCTACTCTTTAATTGTTTAGTTTTTACTATTTTTTTCTATTATGGAATATATATATATATTTTCCAATGTTTTCTTTGTTGTATATATGTTCCATGTTGTTGCTTTAGGATGGGTGAAATCCTTCCCTATATTTATTGTTTGATTCCTGGGCGCTAGTTACCAGACTATGGGAATCAAGAATTCCCTTTGGGTATGTGGAGGGCTAGGTCAGGTACCTTTTTGAGAGGGTATTCAAGTTAGTTCATTAAAATGTGTCATTTACAAGGGATAGTAATTCCATTGTATGAAATTATATATAATGCCTAAAGGAGTATATCATTATCAAATGGATCTTAATAAAGGATGTGTATAATTATCTCATTTTTATTATATAATAAGAGCAATTATTTATTAACAATGATTTGTTATGAATAAGTGAGATGGTATACATAGTTTAGGATTCATCAGATTTTATAACATGTTTGAGAATAGGATAAGGATAAAAATGAGTTTTATCTTTTAAAAAAGAGGATATCCATGATATTTGTTAAAATATTAGGGAAAGAGTTTCCACCTTCCAAAAATATAATTTTTTTGAAGTTTAAAGTATTAATTTGAGTACCTTTATCCAAAAACATAGAATACTATATATAATACATATATAATAGTTTATTTGTTAAATATTCACACTTAAGTAAAGAAATGTTATTTCCTAAACACAAAGTAATTTTTTTTATATTATCATGAAATTATAATGAGAATATACTTTCTAAGAGGCTAATGGGAGTATATTTGGAGTTAGAGAAGTTCTAAGTATAAAAAATAAAATCTTAATGAATATAAATTCAAAGTGAATATCACTTTATATCCTAAAATAATTTAAGGTATTTTGGTAATAAGAAATGTAAAGACTTATATTTAGTTACCATAAAAAAGTAAATTTAATTTTATATCCTAAAAAATCCTAGGATATGTTTGTAAATAATAATGTAAAGAGTTACATTGGTTACCAAATTATGTCAAAAATTTTTTTGATGGAAAATTTCAAAAAATGATAATGATGATGAGTTTAGAAGGAGTTATAAGTAGATAATATATGTTATTAGCAACATTACATTGGATGTTTTTAAGTAATGGAGTTTTAATGTTGTGTTCAAAGAGTTGAACATTAGAAATATGATTTCTAAGCCTCACCATTATTCAAACTATAAGTATTCATATATATAACTCACTAACAAAGTTTATTTGGTGGGATTTATTAGAAAATCAAATAGATATGTGGCAATAATTACATAAAGATGTAATGAGTTAAATAAAAACCTAAAAGTGCATCAAACATAAGGCCTTTAGGTCCTATCATATATGATATGATAAGATATACCATTATGTACATTTTTTTAGTATTCTTAAAATATTTTAATTATATGAAATGTATCATGTTATATGAATGGTACTAACCATGTTATTATTCTTTCATGTTGGATATATATACTACATGAAGTGAAAATTATAATTAACTTCTCTATGTATGACTTTGAGTTATCCCTAAACTATATTTATCATGTAGTATTATTGGTTGTGATGAAATGTTAAGGTTAGTGTGGGTAATATTTCTTATATAGATATGAAGTTTTCTCATGAGGTAATAAACAAGTTTTGTACGATGGATGAACGAACAAGTATACCACATTGAATGTCATATGCTATGTATTTGGTATGATAGGGGCATCTGTTTCATATTGAATCCACATACCTAAGGTTGAAAATATATTTATCATTAGAACCTTATTAATTTTATACCTTTCCTATTCAAGCCTTAAGGCATAGATAATAAAGGGGGGTTGGGTATGTTATTGATCATGTCATTAGTTAAGGCTCAACCAAGATGGGATTTTTCCTCTCAAATGATGAGTATGACATCTTTTCCCATGATTTTAATATAATGAAGAAGTGTATGTACATAACATGATATGGTTCATGTTATGTTCTTACCTAGTTGGATGTGGGGCATGTGATGTTCTCGTCAACTTAGATGAAATAAATTTTATATATTCGTCAACCTGATCGGTCTATACTTGGAGAATCAAGAATGTATGAGTTGGGTATATGATATTTAAATAGTTTATGTCCTATGGTCACTTGATTTATTTGATAAAGTTATTTTATGATCATGCATACATTTATATGATATAATTAGTGTATGAAATTATAGAGATAATATATTTTATAGAGATCATTCTAGATACCTTTGTAGCATGAGTAGCATTGATGATTTACCTAAGTCTGTTGTTTTCTTACATTTATGGATTCAATAATTCATAACTGTTTTTAATTCTACAATGGGCCATGGGGGTTATACTTTGTGTTTGTGTGAATAAGGATCAATTTTATGAAGCTATTGAGAGCCACACCAAAAGTTATTTGAAGGATATCTAAAAGAAGTTATGAATGGATTTTCACAGGTTTTAATATATAATGTAACATGTGGTGAAAATCTATGATAGTTTTTCAAAAAAATAGAGATGTAAGGTTTATAAATTAAGTTTTGAGTTTTATTTCAGAAATTTTCACATATGATGTGACATGAGGTGAAAAAATACACCAAGTCTATGTGATTTCAGTGTACGGGGAAGACTAATAAATATATGCATTAAGATAGCATAGGCCATGACCTATTGAATGACATGGTTTATATGAGGGAGCTATATGGCATAGTCAAAGTTACTATGTTGCGGTTATTATGAACAATATTATCACATTAAGTGATAAAGAGTTGATTTATTCAATCTTACATTCCAAATGCCATGATACCCTATTATTTATCATATGATGAAAATTTGTAGGATTTTGAATGTTTGATATGATTATTTAAACATTAAATGATCATTATGAAGAATGGACTAAATTTTTTAAGGATTTAAAATATTTGAATCATTTTTTGGAATGATTAAATAATATTAGTGAAATGTTTGGTTCTTGGATTCTTATATTAATCCATTCGATTATCATGTAGTATCATGCAATGGTTAGAACTTTTCAAGGATAACATATTCAATATCTTGTTTCTATCTATCCTTTAAAAAAAAGTATAGTAAACCATGGATTTGAGGGAGTTACTTCCCAAACATTGGGAGATTCATGTGATATGAGGATATCCCAATGGGAGGAGTCATTCATCTGCTCCTTTGTGACCTCAATAAATCTTGTGTAAATATTGGATGGGCTAAATCATTAAGGTGAAAGGTTCATTATTTATTCTTCATTTTATTATTCATTTAAAACATATAGATAGATCTTGGTTGTTTTGGGTTTTGGTGTTATACTTCCACTATGTTAAGATGATAATCATCCCTTAGAAACACTTCATAGGCTACCTATATCCAATTTCACACACACACACAGTACATATATATTTTATTTTTAAGTATACAATTTTTTATTCTATATATTTTAATATAATTATTTAAATATTTTTATGATAGTTATATATATATATATTATACTTTATAAAATGAAATAGGATGATTATGAATAAAAAATGGATAAATTCTAATAATATGACTAGTTTATAAATATGGTACCAAAGTGTTCATTAAATTTTTAATGTATTATTTGAATGAAACTTCTCAAATCATGTGTTCATGTCTATGCTATTATTATTCAAAGTGAATTTATAAAACTGAATTGGTTTAAAACTTGATATGTTATAGAATTTATTAGAGTTATTAATGACATATGAAACTTATAGATGAAGTAAATGTATCTATAAAGTGGAATTATAATGAATTTTATGAATACTATGTTAATAGAACAAGTTTATATGATGATATATATCAAATTTAGGAAATAATAATAGTAATTAAAGATAAACATATATATTTTCATATTTTTTTTTGAAAAATTTAAGAAATGTATAGAGATGATATTGTATGATGGTTTTATGAAATAAATACTTCTATAAGTAAAATTAAAAGGGTATAACCTGAAAGTGAACAATAAATAGACTGTCTCTAGTTTCACGGAGTTTCTTTATCTATTGAAGGATACACTTATAGATAATAATTAACTTACTTGTAAAATATATAAAGATAAATGAATGTTATTTTTCATGGGTATGAGTTATTAAATAATGAATTCCTACCCTAAAAACTGCATATTATTTTGAAAAAATTACAAATATCAGTTGAGATATCCTAAGTGTGATTAATCTTGATGCAAGAAAGATAAATATAGTTCATCAAAATATGTTTGGTACCTTCCAATAATTCACAAATTTTAATAACTATATAGAAGTTTAGAGATTAAAATTCAGCTGACATGATACACCTATAAAAGAATACAAGATGGTAAACTTTAACACCCACTAGATACACCTCAATGGAAGAAAATTGATAACTAGTATCCAAAATTTTGGAATGAGTGAAGAAATTTTTTTCTCACATTATCTATATATGGAACTAATACTAAGGTGAATAGATAAACAATAAAAAAGGGTTAATTATATTGGAAAACTATAATTTACCGTTGTAGTTATACATGAATCATGTAACGACCCAAAGTTTCATTAATGGAAAATCCCTCTTGATCCAATTAATTGTCTCTTTATAAAAAAAATGTTTTCATAAGATGCGAAATTATTTGGTTTTATGATAAGATTTGTGACTGTTGTTAATATAACCATTTAACAGTAATCACATGATTAGTATGAATATAAGGCTTTAACGAACCCAATTTTTACCCAGACAAAAGAAGCGATGGCCTCATCCAGTAGAATTGCCCCACATGAAGCCCATTAGTCGGAGCTCGGAAAAGAGGTGGCATCCTTGGGCTTCTCCCTTGACCAAGCCCAAGCTGAGCTTCACCATGTCAAGCTGGAATGGAACCGTCTACGGGAAAAGTGGAAGTTGATAGAGATTACCACTCGAGCGATGTTATCCGAGCCACCCCAAGAGTCAGTCACCATCGCACACCTTACCCTTAGGTCTTATGCGGTTGTTTTAAGGGGTTATGTAACAAATAAGTAGTACTATGTTCATGGACATTTTTTTTGTATATAATAATGAATATAATTTCTAGTCATTTTTGATACATTGTAAATAGTTTTTAAAGTACAAATGGTGTTTTTAGTTATTATTTAAATAAGAAATCTATTTTATTAAATTAATGGATTTTTTAATTAAATAATATTTTAATAAAATATTATTATTATTATTAAATTAATTTTTACTAAATATAAATGATCTTATAATTTTATGAATGCAATTAAAATTTTTATTAAGGTTTGAAAGCTATTTCTGTCAAAACCCGTGAATTTTTGATAAATGTCGGTTTTTATTTTAAAAGTGAAAATTCACTTATTTAGAAATTTTTTTAGATAAAATAAATGTCATTTCTGGAATCAGGACATTGAAATTATCCAATGGTGAATTTTTCATAATTTTCTAAGACAGTCGAATTTTTGGGTAAAAATTAAATACTGTTTAAATATATAATGTGTTTTATGACATCATAATGACCCAATAGTGATGTAATAAAATATTATAATCCTTATATTCGTCCAATATATGTTTTATAATTAAAATAAAGGTATTTTGGGTTTGTTTGACTTACTTTTCAAAGCATTAATGAACCCCTCAAGACATATTCAACACTTTGCCCTTTTAAATTAATTTCCATGGGAGTGTGACTCACCTCCACATAAGCAACCCTAATATTTTAATAAGTTCGGACCTTAGCCTTGTAAAATATTTTTTTCCTATTTTCTTTTCCATAAAACATGGGAAAAAACCATTGGATGGTTTGTGGTTTGGATTAGTTTAATATAAGGGGTCCCAAACCTAAATAATAAAGAATTCTCTCACTGTTCCTATATAAACCCACCCAAGCTCCCACTTCCTCCTCACTAAAATCCTTTGAAGATCGTCCAACCTTATCCCTACTCTCTCTAGAATCCTCCCAAGGTGCCTAAAGCTGCCAATAAGCCTCTCACAAGCCTCTCTCTAGCCTTTGGAAGCACACTTCCAAGTAAGGGTTTTTTCTTCTTTTCTCATTTTTGTCAATTTTCTTTAAGTTGTTTTTCCCTTTTAATTTCAATTATAAATGTTGGGGTATGGTTTTACACCTCCCTCATACTGAACTCATTATGTTTGAATAATGGGAGACCCCTTTCTCTCTCATTAAATTCCTCCCATGTACACCCGTTACCATGCCGAAATTCCGAAAGGAACTTCTCTCTCTTCTTTTACATTCAAGCAATACTTTTTTATCATGAATCTAAATTCCATTTCAATTGTTGGTACATGTATCTATATGAACTAATTACTGTACATTACATGTAAATATGATGAGGAACCCCTTTCTCTCTCATCAACCTTTTTTATGAATTCTTATGTCACGCCGTTACGCTGCCGAAATCGCACCGATTTTCTAAGCCAATGTCATTGTGTAGTGAATACCATGCCCACTTCTCCATCAAGGGTATTCACCATTATGAACATTTACATATTGATTTTAAAGTTTCATGTATTAATTCCATATTCCTTTATCGTGGGATAAATGATTATGTTTTATGAATCCATGTTTTATGATCCATGTGGCACACTTATGCATGAAATGAAATGTTTAAGAAGGGTGCGCCCTTATACTTCTCCAATGCATTGGGTAAAGTATAGTATCATGATACGTCAAGTGCAATGAGTGTTGACTCATTCTAATTCAAGTGAAATGAGGGTTTACTCGTGCTTCATGTGCAATGAGGGTTTACTCATGCTCCATGTGCAATGAGCCTTGGATCATGCTAATTCAATGTTAAGTGTTGTTGCCACATTTCCATGTTATGATTATCCTGATTTATCATGACTTTATGTTCATGTTTCTTTTATGATCTATTGATATTCCTATTGTCTAACATGTATTTTACTCCTCATGTTATTCCATGTGTACTCCCTTACTGGGATTTATAGCTCACCCTTTTCTTATGCATGTCCTCAGGTTATCCCATGCAATGCTAAGTATGAGGGAATGTAGTGGTCATGTAAAGGATGTTTTCAATAAAGATGTTATATTTCATGTACTAAGTTTTTATGTAATGATACTAAGACCCAAATACACTAAACCTCTCGATCTTCTTTGTTGTATCAAGTGAAGTTTTATGTAATAAATCATGTTTAAGTTGTAATAGAAAGCAGAGTTGTCATAGTTGGTATCAGAGGATAGGTTTAGTTATTTTTGGGATTAGGAAACCCTAGTAAAGACTTAGATACAAGACTAAGTATAATAAAAAATCCCTAAGTTTTGGTAAATACTAAGTAAGTGGTTTATCAAACAAATACATCCCTGTCTGGATACGAGCAGGTAGAGGCGGCTCTGGCACAGATGAATCCTAGGGGTAAAACCCGAAAACACCGCTTTGAGCTAGACTCGAACGGGAAATGGTGCACGACAATGGGACTTGCTGCACTCTTGGTTATGACACTCCCTGGGGATATGTTTTGATAAATTCATAAGCTTAGTATGAACCCTTATTAATGGAATTAAGAAAAATGCCCCTATGAATATTTGTTAGAATGTAGATCATGAAAATCCAAGATTGAAGCCTATAGACTCATGAGTTAAGGAATGAAAGTTTATTTATAAGTCATCAACTTTTGTCTTTGGATTACTCTTTATGTGTTACCCCTAAAATTCCTTTTATTCCAGACAATGGCCGGTAATAGGAGGACTCGGGATAACAATAGATGTGAAGATCAGTGTGATGACTATACTAATGAGGTGCCCAATCCAATGGGAGCGGGAAGCACAATCTTTGACACGCTTCTCTCTCAGCTAACTCATGCATTGAATAGAAACACGGGTCAAGAGGAACGTTCAACCCACCCCTAAGAAAGAACAAGTCGCTATCGAGATCTTCATGAGACAAAGGCCTCCTACTTTTAGTGGATCATCCGATCCCATGATCACGGAACAATGAATCAACTCCATTGAAAAGATATTCTCCATCCTCCAATGTTCTGAACAAGAGAAGGTTCTCCTGGAGGCTTATCGTATGGAGGGTGAAGCTGATCAATGGTGGACGTTGATCAAAAATACGAAGCCTGAGGAGGAGATCGAGGCTTTGGAATGGAAGGAATTCCGGAAGATTTTTTTTCGATAAATATTTTCCGCGCACCCTCCGTCTTAAGATGGAAAGGGACTTCCTTTCCCTCAAGAAAAAAGATGAAAAATCTATGGGATCGTATGAGGCAAAATTCACAAGTCTTGCACGATACGCTTCCGGCTTTGTCGTTACCCCAGAATGTAAGGTTGACCGCTTCTTTGGTGGGATGAAACCTAGCTTGAGGAAATCATTAGCAATCCGTGACTTCGACAACTATGAGGAAATTGTCCGATGTGCCCTCAAGGTCGAAATGGAGATCGAGGAATCACAGGGGTATCATGGGGACAAGAAGTGTATGGTAGACTCCAATGCTGGTGGTCCGATGGATAAATCCAACGGCGCTAAGAAGTTCCAGCACCCCACTTTCCAAAAGTGCAGAAAGAAGCACCCTGTAAATTGCCTTAAGGGGATGAGAAAATGCTTCAAGTGTGGAAGAGAAGGGAACCTAGATATTAACTGTCGGCAAGAAGGACCCGCGGCTGCGACAGAGAAGAGGAACGCTCCGTTCGAACCTCAATGCATTGTTCAATGATACAAATGCAAAGAACCGAGTCATTTTGCAAATCAGTGCCCTAATCCAAGGGTTATCGGAGGCAACCAACAACCTCCAAGACAGCAAGGAAGAACTTTTTCCATCACTTCTGCCGAAGTAAACCTCGAAAACGAAGTGGTGACAGGTACGCTAGTTATTCATTCAAGAATAGTGAACGTACTTTTTGATTCAGGTTCTACGCATTCTTTTATATCTCGAAAGTTTAGTAGAACAATCCCAACAACACCACGAATCATGGAAGTAAAGATGTCAGTGAGTATGGCAAATGGGGAAATCATTTCATCCCATGAATATAAGTCCTCCCCTGTTATAATCTGTGGATTGAATTTCCTGGCGAACATCGTCATACTCCCTCTGGTGGAATTTGATGCAATTCTTGTCATGGATTGGATTTCCTTATATAGAGCCAACATAAATTGTCGGGAGAGGGAAATCACACTCTATATGGAGAATCGACCCCCGATTCTTTACAAGTGTCAGGAGGAAGATGAATCTCCTTTATCTCCATCATCTCAAGCATGGATATTACTACCTTATGAGCACGCGTATCTGGATCAGATGATTGATTCCAAGGAAGAAACCATCCTTGAAGTAATGCCTATTTTGAGGGAATTCGCTGAGGTGTTCCCTGAGGAACTGCCTGGTCTTCCTCCAAGAAGAGATGTTGAGTTCTCAATTGAACTTATCCCAGGGGCACTACCAATATCCAAGACTCCATATAGAATGGCTGTTGTTGAGCTTGAATAGCTGAAGAAACAACTACAGAAGAATCTGGATAAAGGGTTTATACGCCCAAGTGCTTCACCATGGGGTGCACCAGTCCTCTTCGTCAAGAAGAAGGATGGGTCAATGTGGCTCTGCATAGATTATCGTGAAATTAACAAAATCACTATAAAGAACAAGTATCCTCTCCCAAGAATTGATGACTTGTTTGATTAGCTGCATGGAGCACAATAATTCTCCAAGGTGGACTTAGGGTCGAAATATTATCAAGTAAGGGTGAAGAAGGAAGATGTCCCCAATACTGCTTTTCGTAAAAGATACGGGCACTATGAATTCATAGTAATTCCTTTCAGACTCACCAATGCTCCATAAATATTCATGGACTTGATGAATAGAGTCTTTAGAGATTACCTTGACAAATTTGTGGTAGTCTTTATAGATGATATTATAATATACTTCAAAACCAAGGAGGATCATGAGGAGCATTTAAGAACTGTACTAGAGACTTTGCGCAAGGATAAGCTCTATGCAAAGTACAACAAGTGTGAGTTCTGGTTGAAGGAGGTATCATTCTTGGGTCATATCATCACAAGTAATGGGATATCTATGGACCCTCCAAAACAGATGCAATTGAGGGATGGCCGAGGCCAACATTGGTAACGAATTTTCGTAGCTTCTTGGGGTTAGATGGATATTATCGACAATTTTTGAGAAATTTCTCACGATTTTCCAACCCTCTTACCAAGATAACTCGAAAGGGAGTAAAGTTTTCTTTGAGTGATGAATGCGAAGAAAACTTCAAGGAGTTGAAAAAGAGGCTTATCACTGCGCCTGTTCTAACTTTACCCACAAGTGGGGAACTTTTTGTGGTATTCAGTGATGCCTCAAAGAAGGGCTTAGGCTGTGTGCTGATGCAGAATGATAAAGTGATATCCTATGACTCAAGGCAGTTGAAAATCCATGAGTGAAACTATCCGACGCATGATCTAGAGTTGGCGGCTGTGATCTTTGCCTTGAAAATCTGGAGACATTATCTCTATGGAGAGAAATGTGAGATATATACTGACCACAAGAGTCTTAAATATATATTCACACAGAAAGAGCTTAATATGCACCCGAGAAGATGGATAGATCTCATCAAGGATTATGACTGTTCAATACATTACCACCCTGGGAAAGCGAACAAGGTGGCAGATGCCCTAAGTAGAAAGGACCCAACAATTCTATCAATGATGAGAATTGAGAAGGATCCAATCTTCTTAGACTTGATGAAGATGGATGTGGGAATCATAAAGAAGGGAACATCATCAATCCTTTCACAAATTATTGCTCAACCATCTCTTTTGGAAAGGTTAAAGGATGCTCAAAAGGATGATGTGGGAATTCAGGAAAAGGTGGAAGCTATCAAAAAAGGGAAATCCTCAGAGTTTAATGTTAATGAAGAAGGAATTGTGCGGTTTGGGAAAAGACTATGTGTTCCATCAAGTCTGGAGCTAAAGAAAGAACTTTTGGATGATGCACATAGTTCAAATTTCTCTATTCACCCAGGGAGCACAAAGATGTATCGAGATCTCTGAGAAAACTTTTTGTGGGATAATATGAAGAAGGAGATCGATGAATATACATCAAAGTTCCTGGTGTGTCAGCAAGTGAAGGCAGAGAGGAAAAAGTCTAAGGGGATGATGCAACCATTGACCATACCAGAATGGAAATGGGAGAACATCACCATAGACTTTGTCACTGGACTTCCAAGGACATCCAAAGGAAACAATGCAATCTGGGTTGTTGTGGATCGTCTTACAAAGACTGCACACTTCATTGCTATTCGAGAGGATTTCTCTTTGGATCAACTGGCACGGATATATATCAGGGAAGTGGTAAGGTTGCATGGAGTACCACTATCTATTGTGTCTGACCGAGATCCAAGATTCACCTCTAAGTTTTGGAAGAGTCTTTAACATGCTCTGAATACTGAACTGAACTTCAGTACGGCCTATCATCCTCAAACTGATGGCCAATCCGATCGAACTATCCAAACACTTGAGGATATGTTGAGAGCATACTCAATTGACTTTAAAGGAGGATGGGATCAACATCTTCCTCTGGTTGAGTTCTCTTATAATAACAGTTTCCACTCGAGCATCCAAATGACACCCTATGAAGTCCTTTATGGGAAAAGGTGCAAAACACCGGCATGTTGGGATGAGGTCGGTGAATGCAAGCTCCTTGGACCAGAAATGGTCGAAGAAATGGTGGAGAATGCGAAAACCATTCAGCAACATATCAAGGCAGCCCAGAGTCGACAGAAGAGTTATGCAGATAATCATCAACGAGACCTTGAGTTTAAAGTTGGAGACATGGTTTTTCTACGCATATCTCTATGGAAGATGGTCATGAGGTTTGGAAAGAAAGGGAAGTTAAGTCCAAGGTACATCAGCCCCTTTGAGATTCTTGATCGTGTCAGGGCTGTGGCCTATCGACTAGAATTTCCACTTACTATGGCCAAAGTACATGATGTATTTCATGTATCCCTCTTAAGGAAGTACATACCAGACCCTTCACATGTACTCTCTTCTGAGGTGGTACAATTGGAAGATGATATTTCTTATAAGGAGCAACAAGTGAAGATATTAGATCGTAGAGAAAAAGTTCTACGAAATAAGACAATGCACCTCATCAAGGTGTTGTGGATAAACCACAAGTTTGAAGAAGTGACAATGGAATCAGAGGAGAAGATGAAGCTGAGTTACCCACATTTGTTTTAGTGTGGGAAAAGGAAAATTTTGAGGGCGGAATTTCTTAAGGGGGGAATATTGTAACGACCCAAAGTTTCATTAATGGAAAATCCCTCTTGATCCAGTTAATTGTATATTTATAAAAAAAATGTTTTTATAAGATGTTAACTTATTTGGTTTTATGATAAGAGTTGTGACCGTTGTTAATATAGTCGTTTAACAGTAATCACATGATTAGTATGAATATAAGGCTTTAAATAACCCAATTTTTACCCAGAAAAAAGAAGCGATGGCCTCATCCAGTAGAATTGCCCCATATAAAGCCCATTGGTCGGAGCTCAGAAAAGAGGTGGCATCCTTGGGCTTCTCCCTTGACCAAGATCAAGCTGAGCTTCACCATGTCAAGCTCGAACAGAACCGTCTATGGGAAAAGTGGAAGTTGATAGAGATTACCACTCGAGCGATGTTATCCGAGCCACCCCAAGAGTCAGTCACCATCGCACACCTTACCCTTAGGTCTTATGTGGTTGTTTTAAGGGGTTATGTAACAAATAATTATTACTATGTTCATGTACATTTTTTTGTATATAATAATGAATATAATTTCTAGTCATTTTTGATACATTGTAAATAGTTTTTAAAGTACAAATGGTGTTTTTAGTTATTATTTAAATAAGAAATCTATTTTATTAAATTAATGGATTTTTTAATTAAATAATATTTTAATAATATATATATTATTATTATTAAATTAATTTTTATTAAATATAAATTATCTTATAATTTTATGAATGCAATTAAAATTTTTATTAAGGTTTGAAAGCCATTTCTGTCAAAACCCGTGAATTTTCGATAAATGTCAGTTTTTATTTTAAAAGTGAAAATTCACATATTTAGAAAAAATTTTAGATAAAATAAATGTCATTTCTGGAATCAGGATGTCTAAATTATCTAACGGTGAATTTTTCATAATTTTCTGAGACAATCGAATTTTTGGGTAAAAATTAAATACCGTTTAAATATATAATGTGTTTTATGACATCATAATGACCCAATAGTGATGTAATAAAATACTATAATCCTTATGTTCGGAAAATATATGTTTTAACATTTAAATAAAGTTATTTTTGGTTTATTTGACTTAATTTTCAAAGCATTAATGAACCCCTCAAGACATATTCAACACTTTGCCATTTTAAATTAATTTCCATGGGAGTGTGACTCACCTCCACATAAGCAACCATAATATTTTAATAAGTTCGGACCTTAGAATTTTAAAATATTGTTTTTCTCTTTACTTTTCCAGAAACCATGGGCAAAAACCATTGGATGGTTTGTGGTTTGGATTAGTTTATTATAAGGGGTCCCAAACATAAATAATAAAGAATTCTCTCACCGTTCCTATATAAACCCACCCAAGCTCCCACTTCCTACTCACTAAAATCCTTTGGAGTTCGTCCAACCTCTTCCCTACTCTCTCTAGAATCCTCCCAAGGTGCCGCAAGCTCCCAACAAGCCTCTCACAAGCCTCTCTCTAGCCTTTGGAATCACACTTCCAAGTAAGGGTTTTTTCTTCTTTTCTCATTTTTGTCAATTTTCTTTAAGTTGTTTTTCCCTTTTAATTTCAATTATAAATGTTGGGGTATGGTTTCGAACCTCCCTCATACTTCCCTACTTATGTTTTAATGATGGTAGACCCCTTTCTCTCTCATTAAATGCCTCCCATGTACACCCGTTACCATGCCAAAATTCCGAAAGGAACTTCTCTCTCTTCTTTTACATTCAAGCAATACTTTTTTTATCATGAATCTAAATTCCATTTCAATTGTTAGGACATGTATCTATATGAAATCCTTACTTTCCATTACATGTAAATATGATGAGGAACCCCTTTCTCTCTCATCAACCTTTTTTATGAATTCTTATGTCATGCCGTTACGCTGCCAAAATCGCACCGATTTTCTAAGCCAATGTCATTGTGTAGTGAATACCATGCCCATTTCTCCGTCAAGGGTATTCAACTTTATGAACATTTACATCTTGATTGTAAAGTTTCATGTATGAATTCTACATTCCTTTATTGTGGAATAAATGATTATGATTTATGAATCCATGTTTTATGATCCATGTGGCACACTTATGCATGAAATGAAATGTTTAAGAAGGGTGCGCCCTTATAGCGCTCCAATGCATTGGGTAAAGTATAGTATCATGATACTTCAAGTGCAATGAGTGTTGACTCATGATAATTCAAGTGCAATGAGGGTTTACTCGTGCTTCATGTGCAATGAGGGTTTACTCATTCTCCATGTGCAATGAGCCTTGGCTCATGCTAATTCAATGTTAAGTGTTGTTGCCACATTTCCATGTTATGATTATCATGATTTATCATGCCTTTATGTTCATGTTTCTTTTATGATCTATTGATATTCCTATTTTCTAACATGTATTGTACTCCTCATGTTATTCCATGTGTACTCCCTTACTAGGCTTTATAGCTCACCCTTTTCTTATGCATGTCCTCAGGTTATCCCATGCAATGCTAAGTACGAGGGAATGTAGTGGTCATGCAAAGGAAGTTTTCAATAAAGATGTTGTATTACATGTACTAAGTTTTTATGTAATTATCCTAAGCCCCAAAGACACTAAACCTCTCGATCTTCTTTGTTGTATCAAGTGAAGTTTTATGTAATAAATCATGTTTAAGTTGTAATAGAAAGTAGGGTTGTCATAAATCATAATTCCATTTTGTGATTCCCCAGACCCACACTCCTGGATTCAGTGCTAAAAACATATACTCTACATAATTTCTTTGATACAAACTATAGATTTTTAGACATAACTATCCCATAATTAATTTATTTAAAGAAAATATTGCATTAAATTCATTACCATAACCATTTAAGTTTAGAGCTTTATAGAATTTGGACAAATAATAAAATAATAAATTCCATGTATTTCTCAATTAATGGAAAATGTTTCCCACTATATAAGAAACTACTTAATCAATAAAAAGTCTTCAACATCTCCCATAAATTCTCTACAAAAATATGTTGTTAGACATATCATTTTTAATAATATTTTTGCATAACCTGGTAAAATTGAAACATAATAAGGGGTGAACTAAAACAACTAGTAAGGGAAAATATAAGTGATAAAAATAAAATATCATAAATGAGAATTAGATGATTATAAATAACATTGAAGGAATATATAATAAAAAATAATGCCATAATAGAATCAAAATAAAGGTATAATATATTCATAGATAACAATATAATTGAAAAGATCACATGTATAATAATAACTAGTTTATTAAAAATAAAATGCATAATTCTAGAAAGATAATCCCATACCATTAGATAAGAAATCACGATCTTATTTTCAAATCCCTAGGTCTAGAAAATATTTGTTCTTGATTGACATACAATAAAAGAACCAATCTATTTTATCTCACGAGACATATAAATGCATTTTGGGGATATCTATACGGGGACCCACCTATTACTAATTAATTACAATGAATTCATCATATGAAGGAATGAATAAAATATAAATACATAATCAAATATCCTTATTAATCAGTAAACACATGTTTTGAAATAACAAGTATAAATATTACAAATATTTCGCCAATCAACAAATAAAATAACTTTCTCTATGAGTATCCCTCAAACTAACACTATATGGATTAATGATATATGGTTAAGTTAATAATTTCCCTAATAAATCGATGTATTTATATCCAAGTAAATTCCATTTAAACATTGTATTGAAAAATGGGGTATTCATAGAGGAAAGATTTTGGAAGAAAAATCAAGCTTATAAAAGAGAATGATTTAGATAGAAAATGGTAGTGATGGATTTCAAAAAGTTTAATACACCATAATAAAATAGTATCATAGGATTTAGAATGTAATACATGTCCAATATTCACACCACAAAAAAGAAACAAGTTGTGGATATGAATCATATCTCAATGAAATAAAATTACGAAGAAAATACCCTTAGGGTAATGGTAACATAAGGATCAAAAGAGAATGATAGGGATAACATGAAATTAAAATATAATTAAATGAAATATATTCATTATATTAATGATAATAGGGAATTTAATGCACTATATAAAATAAAATATGTGCATAATATCAAACATGTCTCATGGAATTGAAAATAAAGACAAATAACACTTATGGATTTAGAAACTTTCAGATAAAAATCTCTTGAAGGGTAAAATTTTAAAATGAAACATTAAATATAATTAATAATGATAGGATATTGTCACAAAATATTAAAGGGTTAGTGGATACACCATAAAAAACAAAACATGGTGTATAATAAGAAATATGTTTTAAGGGGGTGAAAAATGAGACAAGAACCTCTTCCAAGTAATATAATATTTGAGGTAAGAATCATTTAATAATAAGATTATAATGAAGTATTGTAGAACCCTATAAATTCTGTAGGAAATTACATATTTTTTTATTTTGTAGAATAAATCAAACATGGAACAATATAGTTCATTAAGAAATTTTGTAACTGAATGGAAAAAAATTGAGTTAGCATAAACCCTTACCTAAACTCATATTTAGTATAAATGTGATATAAACTCCTATAAAAAATCATAAATATATTAATATTATATTTTATAACCTTATTAAGATAAATTAACTTTTATATACTTCATTTATGATCATTTTTTATGAATATATTAGTTAATTATAGCTTATTTTTATTATTAGGTGTTAGTAATCTTGATAGTTTTGATCTAGTTACATAGTAGAGATGCTATTATTCATTATTATTAAAAATTTAATCATTACTAGATAATATAATGTACTTGAATTTAAGTTTAATATTATTTTATAAAGTTATAATTTCACTCTATTATAGTTTTATTTATGGTTGTTGTAGGCTAAATTTGGGATAAAAATGTTTCAATGATCTTTAACAAACGAATGGTGGTATCATAATTAATGAGTTTAATATTAATGATGAAATTATATAATTAAAATAAAATCATATTGTAATTATTTATATCATATATTATCAGTGATCAAGTACTCATAATCATCCAATATATTATTTTATGACATTATTCAAGTAAGTGGTTAGACCAACCCAAACATGAACATACCATAATTAATGGATGATTATGATTATAAAAGTGGTTAATTTTAGGAATAATATGATTATCATAGAGTAATAATGACATTATTTAGATAATTATATAGTAAATATATTATTTAGATACTTATATAGAGGTGAATCTTATTTTAATAGGTTTTAATAAATAAAAAAATAAACTAGATGAAACCAAGATACGTTACTTTATGGAGGTGGTAGTCCGCACAATGCACAATTAACATTTAGATTTATCAAAGAATGAGAGGAAAAGAGATAGTATTATAAATTTTATCTTAATAATAATTAATATATTATAAATTTCACATTTATTCTTAAATTTCACCCTTCTAACTAGTGAAGAGAGGCATTGGTGAAAAATGTAATTCGTCGCTTCGTGGAGGCGATAATCTGCACAACACACAAATTAAAATTTTAGTTTTCTTAATAGAAAAGGGGAAAGGTGGTTAATAGTAATTAACTTAATATAATAAAATTAAGTATAGAAAAAATATTGATGTAATTATATAGAAATTTGAAAATTATTTTTGATAAAGTAATAAAGAAAAGGAAAATAGTTAGGGAAAAAATATAGGACTTTAGATTTCCCTAGGAAGACTCCTTAGAAATGGAGGTCTTAAGATAATATATCATGACCAGATTATAGAGGAAAAGAAAAAGGATTATATGTGAAGGAAAAAGGGTATGATTTTAATAGAAAAACAAATTTTTAGGGTTTTCTTTAAGGGGTAGTGAGAGGCCCCTTTTAAAAGTGGTGAGAATGAAATTTTTATAAATATTTCAACTTAATATAAATAAAATATATTTTCACATTTCAAGAAGATTCTAAAAAGAATAATAATGGAGTGGGGGATGAGATATGGTCTATAAGAATTCAATTATTCTTTTTGAAATATGTTTTAAACATTTTTTAAGTCCTTTACTATTATAATATTCACTTTTATCATTTTTTGTTTAACCGTGGTAAATAATTTTTACCAAAGTAATTTAATTTTAGTTAATAAAATTAAAATGAACCTTATTAAATAAATAAACCTACTAATTATAAATTTTAAATACATTTTATCAGATAAAATTCCCATGTGTATGAAAAATCAATTTTAAATTTAGCGCATATAATGCATAAAAACCCATTTTTATAGAAAGTATATTTTAAGCATAAAATTTATGTCCAATATAAAATTATCAATGACTTTAATTTTTAAGATATAATTTCTTTATAAAATAAGTAAAATTTATACAGCTTTAAAAGTAATCCAAAACTGAATTTTACCAAAATAATATTTAATTAAATGAAATGTCTAAAAATATTTTTCTATTAGAATGTATTACTTAATTCCTTAAAATTATAATTATAGGTTTTATAATATAAAAATAGTATTTTTAAAATGTATATTTTTACTTTTTAAATACATATTTGACTAATTAGAATGTTTTATACAATTCTAGGTATTTATTATAAAGTAAATAATTTATAGTTTTGATAAAAACTATACTTTTCACCATTCATCTAAAAATTCAATTATTTAAGAAAATACAAAAAATTCATCTTTAGATAATGTTGGATTATTGAATCAAAAAAAGAATATTTTTTTTCATATTTTAATTCTATTTTTTTGAATTTACCTTTAAAATAAATACATAAAAATATAATGATATCAATTTTCATAGGAAAATATTTTTTTAAGAAATATTAATTACTATTATTCTTATTTACTATTAATTAATAATATAATTATTGTTAATATATTATAAATATCAACAATATATTTTATCCATAGTATACTTTCTAAAAAATAAAACACATAAAAAACAATTTTTTTTAATGGTAACATTTTAAAGCATGTTCATTAATATTTGTTATTTTTCTACACTAATTGAATTTTTCATCAATGTCTTACTATAAATAATGAAATTTATTTTTATTTGAACATATATTTTAATATTTGATTTCCTTTATTTTTACCCACCAATTTTGCGACTACATTTTAATAGTTATACACTATTCTATGGTTTATTGTTGTTTGGTATTTCATATGAATCAAACTATAAAAAAAATTAGGTTTCAAAGAAAAATATAAATTAAAATCTTGGGGTATTATATGCAACCGTAAATAAATTACATCCTTAAAATTTTAATTTTCAATTAGTAATAAAATTATTCATGGGTATCTAAAATATAGATAGAACTCAAGATATATTTTCAAATGAGGTATCTACATTAATATAATAAGTATGACTAGGAAAAAAATACTTTACCTTCATCATGTTAAACTATTATTTCAATTTTCCAATAAAAGTTATTGCTCTGTGCCCTCTTTTTCCACATGTGAAGTGAAATATAGCCCCTTTGAGGCATTCCCCTTGGTTATTATTAGAAAGTTTTTGACGTAAAGAAAATTGAATCTTCATTCCTTCATTATATTTATCACCTAGAGTTCCATGGGTCTCCATCCATATATTCTTTGGTGTGTTTGAAAACTCAACTACATTCACAATTTTTATCATAATTTTTGATAGATGGTTTGTAATAATCATAGTTTTTCTCACTTTAGTTATTATTAAATTTGTTTTCTTTATGGGAAAATACCTATAATGTCTATCATATCCATTATTAAATTGGTTCCTTTAGGATTCTACAAATAAAACCAAAATAAGTTAACATGAGTGATGAAAGCCCTTATTTTATGATAATTACATGAAAAATAAATTTCAAAATGTATTAATATAAAAAAATTATTACATTAGATTTCAGTTTAATCTAAATCCACCTAGTTCAATCTAGTTTTATTTAGGTTAGGTTATATCATATTACTTAACCTAATTCCTTAACATAATAAATTGTTTCTAATGCATTATAAAGTGAATGTGATTAACTAAATCATATACACTAGGAGTATCAAGCTAGGTGTGCAATCTTACTCCTAATAATCATGAACCAGAGTGAAGATTGAGTCATTGATCAACTAGACTTTTCGAGGTGATTACCCACATGTGTATCTGTGTCATAGTTGTGTCCACTTTTCATTATCTGAAAAAGGATGATTTTTTTGGAGAACCACACAATATCTACTTAACAAAAACTTCAGTATGTCATACTATACTTAGAATAATCCCTTAGACTTATCCCTAGGGTTTTCAATCAAGTTATCTTATCCTAATCCATAAAATACTTAATATTTCCCCAACTAAACAACTGGGTTATCAATACCCTTGAAATTATGATCAAACTTAACTTTTACTTCTTAATGAAATTTACATCCTCAACTGATGAAATCACAATATATAATGTTATCCAAACCCTTCTATGATATCTAATATGATTCAAAAGACCCACACTCCCAGATCCAGTGGTGAAAACACATACTTTACATACTAGATTTGGTACCAACCTTATATTCTTGGGCATAACTATCCCATAATTAAATGATTTATTAAAAATATTACATTACAAACATTCCCAACAATATTTTGGTTTATAGACTTAGATAATTATGAAAAATCATAAAATAATAAAGCCCTTGTCTTTCTCAACTAATGAATTTTTTCCCACTATATAAGAAACTACTTAATTAATAATAAGTCTTCCACATCTCTCTAAAATTCCAAACACAAGCTATCCTATTGGATATATCATGCACAATAATTTTCATCATAACATTGGGAAATGGAAACATAATAAGGGGTGATCTTAAATTCTTAGTATGGTTAAACATAAGAAATAAAAATCAAAGATAATAAGTGTGAATTAGATAAGCATAAATAATATAATAGGAATAAATAAAAATAATAATTCCCTAATATAATGAAACTAAAAGTATAACATATTAATGGATACCAATATAAATGAAAATATCACCTAGATAACAATAACTAGTTACTTATAAATGATATATAAAATACCATACAGATAATTCCATTCTTTAAGCCAATACATCATGATCTGAGAAATTGTGATCATAACATTAAGGCCATATTTATAGGAAACATTTTTCCTGGGAAGAAATAAACCAAAATACCCAAGCTAGTTTATCTCATGAGGAAAATTAATGTAATTAGGGGATATATGTGTCAAGCCCCACCCATTTATAATTAACTCTAATGCATTCATCATATAAAATAATGAATAAAATACACAATATATAACTAATATACCTTAGTAATAAATAAACATCTATATTGAAATAACAAGTATATAGACTGTCAATATTTAACCAATCAATAAATATAATACATTTCTATGTCAGAATCCCTAAAACTAACATTGTATAGATTAATGGTATATGAATAACTCAAAAATTTCCCTTAGTCAATATATGTATGAGTATCTGGGTGAATTATTTTCAAATAATTTAATGAAAAATATGGTAATAATAGAGGAAAGGCATTGAAAGAAAAAATGCCAATAATAGAGTTTGATTTGGAAAGAAAAAGGTAGTGATGGATATAGAAAATATTAATCCATTAGAGTAAAATTGTATTATAGGATTTAAAAATTAATTAATGTCCAATATATGCACTACAAAAAGAAAACATATAGTGAAGACAAATCATATCTCAATGAAACAAAATTGATATGCAAACACCCTTATGATAACAATAATATAATAATAAAAAGAACATGATAGAGATACCATGAAATTTGAAAATAATAATAAAATTAAATATATTCATTATAATTTATGGATATAGGGTAGTGAATACACCATATAAAATAAATGATGGTGCACAATATCAAACATGTATCATGAAATTGAAAATAGAGAGAAATAATGCTTACAACTTTAAAAAAATTTAAATTAAAACCAATTAAAGGATTTAATTTCAAATTAAACATTAGATACAATTAATAATGAGGTGATAATGGTACCAAATAATAAATGGTAGGTAAATATAATATAAAAAAGAAAACATGGTTTATAATAAGAAATATGTATCGAGGGGGTAAAAATTGAGACAATAAATCCCCTTCAAGTTATATAATATTTGTGGTAATAATCATTTAATAATGAGATTATAAGGAAGAAATTTATCACCCTATATATAGAGACCCACACTTTCCATACATTAACATTTCATCATTTTTATGGAATACTTAATACATTACACAAATAGATGCCAAAATACAGTATTAGTTTAGTGCCTTTGGAAACATAGAAACATAAACACTGATATATAAGTGAGATAAATTATCTCCCACTAGATGCTTAATGAATAGAACTCTTCTTAGAAATGTCATACATAATACATATCTTCATAACCTAGGAGAAAGGAAACATAAAATGTGGTGATCTTAGATGATTAGTATGAAAAAACACAAGATATATGTAAGCATATCATGAGCATAAGAGTATGAGAACATGATCATGAAAATAAAATATCATACCCTGCATATAAAAGACCAAAAAAAATAATCATGGCATAAAAATTGATAGTTTATAATACATGAATCATAATGGAATCAAGACCATAAACCATAAAAGTATAATATAGGAATATGACATACAATTTATAGAAGACACATGAACATGTAATATAATTCCCTATAAGTCAAGGCACATTGTGAAAACTTAATAGAGCACTTAATAGGGACTACACCTACTAATCGGGACACACCACCATCCCCATTCATAGTCATTGAATTTTAAGAGATTGAGTTTCCCTATCCTCCTATAGCGGATCAGGTTTCCCCATCTTCAATAGTGGATCAAGTCTGTCAACTTTATTCCCATTATTATCTAATGAGATATAAATATTTACTAAATTCATTGGAGGTAGATATAGGTGACACCCATAAAATAATGAAAACTATGCATATGTGTTCAATAAGTACATAAACTATTCATTATATCATAAAACATGGAATAAAACGGGTTTCAAAAACATCATTCAATTACAACATAACCAATGAAAAAGAAATGGGTTTCATAAATATCATTCCATTATAAACATAAAACATTATTAGAAAGAATAAAAATTTTATAATTGAATAATATACCCAATAAAACATAAGTAACATCAAATAATTTTATCTTAGATGTGAAATAATTTTGTTAGATCACATTAAAACAAATCTCGAGGAAAATATTCTTTCTTCTTTGAAAACATTTTATTTTCTTAACATGATGCCCAATTTTATAAGAAAACATTTTCATTGCAAATAATCCTAGAATATTTTAAAGTAAAATAAAAATCTTCACGGTTTAATGATATTGGAAAATTCATCTCATGCTGTATAAGTTAAAAATAACCCCTTTTATACTTTTTCCAAAAAACTCACAAAGTACTTTATTTTGAAAATAACAAAAAGATTCTTTTCAAACCGTGTAGTAACAAGTCAAAAAAGGGTAAAAATTACTTTAAAAATCCATTTTAGAATAGTAAGAATATATTTTGAAAACATTTTTAGAAAATATAGACATGGAAGATAAATATTCCCCAATGAAGACTTAAAATGAAACAATCCCAAATATGGAGGAGATTATGAAATAAATACTCATCACTTTATGATTAGTAGAATAATATTCTTCATTAAAGAAATAAAATTATATGGATATGAAAAAATCATAATCCTATAGATAATACTCATAAAAAAAATTTAGGGTGAGTGCATACACCCTAGAGAAGAAATAAGTATTGAATAAGGAATGTGTCCCACAGAAATAAAAGTGAGGCATAAATCCCTTTCCATATGTCTTGACTCTTTTAATATTCATTAAAAACTCTTATATAATAAAAATAATTTTATTATAAATATATTAAATATATGTATTCAATTAAATCGTACCATATATTATTCATTTATGACCTTCTATTACCCATTTATTAACCATTCCATGTTAGTGTTACATTTCCATAATATCCGCTTGTTTTGACCTGTTATTATTGATCCTATTACTTAGATCATGATTTAAATATTTATGGAATGTAAAAAATGATATAAATATCATATATATTAAGTATATAAATATTTATAATAATCTATAAACAATAGAAATATGAAATGGAGTACACTGTTCATGGAGACGATATGATGTACGTACGTATAAACGCTGTTTCTGTTTAAATATCATTTTGAAAGAAAGAAAGTAAATGATATATATATATAATAATTATATAAGAATAAATATATCGTATATATCATATAAAAATAGAGTGTCCATCACAATTCCCATTCGTGATAGGTGGTAAAGGAAAAAGAACAACATCGTTTTGTGAGGCAGTAGTTCGCTGTACACAAGAACAGTAAGTTCATTACCCATTTGATGAAAGTGTGTGTGTTTATAGTTATAAAACTTAGAATATAAAAATATTAATTTATTTAAGATAATGGGGTTATTATATAAGCATGGAATAATAATATTTGAGTGGTTTTATAATGAAATTAAAATAGAAGAGCCTGCAAAAGGATGTTACCTCTTCTTTGGGAAACTTCTCTTGGTTTTCACCAAAGGTCTTTCTTGGTTGGATTTATTCCCCAAGGGAGACTTCTAGGATTAAGGTATGGATGTTTAGAGGATATGTAGAAATATTTTTACCGAACTAAATAGGTTTTTAAGTGTTAATAAAAGATAAGGACATGTGCCCCTTTATAAGAGAGGTAAGGAGAACTTTTGAAATTTCTTCAAAATATTAATTTATAATAAATTAAATATCAATAAAAATACATCCAAAATTCCATGTATTCAAATATAAGATGATATAGGGTTTTAATATAATTAAAAAACATATTTTAGAAAATTTTTATTATTATTATAAATGTTATCATTTTGTTTAACCCTTAGTTATCTTATTTTAATATTAACAAAGGTAACAAACTTTTCAATATTAAAAGGTTTTAATTTTTACTTATGTGGTATTAATTTAATAATAAATGAATAATTTATAAAATTTTAGACAATATTTTAATTTATTTGTATTTTTAAATATTTTATATTATTTTTAAATATTTTAATAAAATATTATTTTCATAAAATATTATAAGTGTCAATTTTGACACTATTCATTAATGTGACTTTAATAAAATCAATACAGCAAAATAACTTCAAAAAAATTCATTTAATACACCCCTGACATGAAATATGAACCTTTAAAATTCATGGATCACCTTAATGTAGTCAAATTATATTTATTTTAATATTTATTTTATCATTTAATAGATTGTTTCATTAATTGAATAATTATTTCATCATCATTTTGTAATTATTTATGATAATTATTTATTCACTAAAAATTAAAAATAAATTTAAATGATGTAGATAAATATTTTATATTTTAGAATAATATATATATTTGAGCATATCTTCTATATATCCCCATATTAAAAATATTATAATTACTAAAAGTAAGATTGTGACATTTTGTCACTCTCTTTGATTTTAATAACATTTAAATCATTTTGTTGGAAAATTTTCCATTAAATAATTCAATTTAAAATTATCATGTGATATGGTTTATATTAACTTCATCTAATAATATTTTATCAAGTTTTATGGTAGTCTTATAATATTTATGATATTATTTTTACCCTTATAATTTCCCGATTTACCTTTAACTCTAGTAATAAAAATTACCAAAGTTACTATTCATGTTGTCCAAAAATAAAAGTGACCTAATTTTTACATTTTAAAATTTTGACTCCAAATATGTAATACATTTTTTATAATTAAAAACACGTAATTGGATAAAATTAATTTAAAATTAATCTCGTTGATGAAATGAGAGAACATGTTTTTAAAGTGAAAATGTCCAAAAGATTGAATTGTTTTTAAATCCAAATTCAATGTGAAATTGATTCCAATGACCTAAATTGGATTAAATGATAAAATTTTGACCTATTGTACTTTATAAAAAATATAATATATAATGTAACACTATAAATTTTTTTAATGAAAAATATATTTTCAATTAAAATTCAACATTTTTCACTATTTATTAAAACATAAAACTTATTAGAAAAGTACCAAAAATTCAACCAAAGTAAATTTTTATATCCTGATTTAAAATAAGATATTTATTTTTTAATATATAATTTATAAATGTTTCAAAAGCTATATTTAAGACATGTGCACCACCAAAATATGATAATACCATCGTTTTAAAAAAATATTTCTTTTATACGTAAAATTGGATTTGTTCTTATATCTTGTATAGAAAAGGAATAGGATGGATGTTAAAATTTAGATTGAATATATTATATATATTTCATTAATATAATCCAAATTTTTGAATTTGTTTATTTATTGATATAAAACACACTTGTGCATATTTAAATATTTCTTTTGAAAAACATTTTCTTTTTTAAGGGTTTTATGAGTTTGAACCATACTTTCATAATTCTATTAATCTTATTGATAACCAATATTCTAGTGGATAATTTTTTAATTGTATTGTTTAAATATTTATAACAATAAAATTCTATTTCTTAGAAACCCAGTCCTGATTGTAATGCAAACTAAGACGATGTTTCGTGTAGCGCAAGCTTAACATGGTGTAGTGTGCAATAAAAGCCATCAAAATAATAATAATAATTTATTCAAAAAAATTCATAAAAACTTAGGGTGTTTTATTCTAACCCCCTTTAAATTCATCATTCTAATACAAAAAAATGATGATACTTATACTTTATCATATCCTTAAGTTCCCACATAGATTCTTCTAATTGGTGGTTTCTCCACAAAACTTTGACCAGGTGAGTGGTATTTTTTTGTAGAACATTCTCTGTATGATCCAAAATTTCAACTGGTTCTTCTACATAAAAAAGATCCCACTCTAGCAGTATAACATTTGAGTTCAATGCATGTGAAGGGTCAGGTATGTACTTTCTCAAGAGAGATACATGGAACACATAATGGACTTGAGAGAGATTTGGAGGAAGTGACAAGCGATAGGATACCATATTGATATGATCAGAAAACTCAAGGGGAATGATATATATAGAGATTAGGTTACCTTACTTCTTGAACCTCATAACCTTATTCAATAGAGAAATTCATAGAAACACCTTATCACCTACATGACATTCTATATCATGTTGTCGGTTATCAACATAACTTTTTTTCTGACTTCATGCTACCTTAATATGCCGTTGAATGGTTCTAACCTTCTTAGACACTTCTTTAGTGATATTAGGTCCCAATAAATTTCTTTCTCCAACTTCATATTGACATGTTGGAGCTCTAAATTTTTCCTATAGAGGGATTCATAAGGATCCATCTGAATGCTTGAGTGAAAGATTTTTTTGTAAGAAAACTCAACTAGAGGAAGGTGTTGATCCCAACCACCTTTTAAATCCAAATAAAACTATCTCAACATATCCTCTAGGGTTTTAATTGTTATTTCATACTATACATCCATCTGAGGATGATAAGCGATGGTAAAACACAATTTCATATCAAGTTCTTACTAAAGACATCACCAAAATTTTGAGTTAAACCTTAGGTCCTGATCAGATAAAATAGAATTTTCTACTCCATGAAACCTTACCACTTCCTTAATATATATCCGGGAAAGTTGATCCATATAGAAGTCTTCTATGATAGTAATAAAGTGTACTGACTTAGTTAGGAATTCAACTACCACCCATATAGAATTAAACCCTTTAGAGGTTTTGGGGAGTCCATAAATAAAATCCATAGTAATGTTATCCCATTTCTATTCTGGTATTGGCAATAGATGCAACATACCCTTAGATTTTTTTTCTTTCAGTTTCAACTTGTTGTCATACCAAGCACCGAGATACAAAATTTACGATATCTATCCTTATGCCATCCCACTAAAAGTATTCCTTAAAATCTCTATACATATTCATACTTTCAAGATGAATAGATAATGAAAAAAATATGAGATTCCTCTAATAGATCCTTATTTAAATTGTTTAAGGATGAAACGCAGACACGGTACCTGAACCTTATCATTCTATCCCAATCAAGGTTATGCTTAGGAACATTTTTAGCCTTCCTTTGTAGCTATACATATTCCTTTTGCATCTCTTTTATCCTCACTAGGATAGAGGATTGAACATTCAATTGACCAGGATAAGATTTACCCCCTTCCTTCAATATTTCTAGATCTATCTATTGTAAATACAGAAATATTGGATCTTTTACGATCCTCATCATGGATAAGCTAGCACTATCCTTTCGCCTCAAAGTATTTACCACCTTGTTAGCTTTCTTAGGGTGGTAATGTATTGATCATTCATAATCCTTTATAAGCTCTAATCATCTCATCTAGAACATGTTAAACTCTTTCTGTATGAATATATATTTTATAATTTTATGGTCGATATATATATCACAATTTTCTCCATAGAGATAATACCTCCACATATTTAATGAAAAAATCACCGTTACTAACTCCAAATCATGAGTTGGGTAATTTTTCTCATGAATATTCAAAATTCATGAGGTATAAGAGATAAAAATGATATTATTCATAATAACTCATTCCAATCCTTCCTTATATGAATCAATATAGATTAAAAACCCTTCTCCATTATATGGGAATGTTAGCACAAGTGCACTGACGAATATTATCTTTAGTTCCGTGAAATTTTCCTCTCTTTAATCTGTCTAATAGAACTTGGAACCCTTCTAAGTTAAATTGGTAAGAGGATTATATATTCATGATAAATTATCCAATAACTGTCAATAATATCCATCTAAACCAAGAAAACTATGGATCTCAATCACCGTGGTTGTTTAAGGCCAATGTAACGGCCCAAAAATTCATTAATGAAAATTACTCTTGGTCTATTTTTATGAATTATTAGATTTTTTAATTAAATGATATTTTAATAAAATATTATTATTATTATAAAATTAATTTTTATTAAATATAAATTATCATATAATTTTATGAATGCAATTGTAATTTTTATTAAGGTTTGAAAGCTGTTTTTGTCAAAACCCATGAATTTTTTATAAATGTTGGTTTTTATTTTAAAATTAAAAATTCACATATTTATAAAATTATTTCAATAAAATAAATATTATTTTTTAGAATCAGGATGTTGAAATTATCCAATGGTGAATTTTTCATAATTTTTTGAGACAGTTAAATTTTTGGATAAAAATCAGATACCATTTAAATATATAATGTGTTTTATGACATCATAATGACCCAATAGTGATGTAATAAATTAATATAAACATTATATTAGGCCAATATATGTGTTTTAAATTAAAATAATGTGATTTTGGGTTTGTTTTATTTATTTTACAATGCTTTAGTGGACCCTTCAAGGATTATAAAACATTTTGTCTTTTTAAATTGTTTTCCTTGAGAGTGGGAATCACCTCCACATAAAAAACCCTATTATTTTAATAATTTAGGCCATTGGCGTTATAAAATATTTTCTTCCACTCCCCTTTATCAAAATAAATGGGCAAAAACAATGGGCTGGTTTGTGGTTTTGATTAGTTTAATGTGAGGTGTACCAAACCTAAATAATAAAGAATTCCCTTTCATTTCCTATATAAACCCACCCAAGCTCCCACTTTATCTTCACTAAAATACTTTGGATTTAGACCAAACCTTGATATACTCTCTCTAGAATCCTCCAAAGGTGCCCCAATATCCCAAGAATCCTCTCTCAAACCTCTCCCAAGCTTTTGGGATCACACTTCCAAGTAAGGGATTTCTTCCTTTCTCATTTTTGTCCAATTTTCTTTAAGTTGTTATGCCCTTTTGTTTTCAATTACAAATTTTGGGGTATGATTTCGTACCTCCCCCATACTTCCCTCTTTATGTTTTGATTATGGGAGACCCCTTTTTCTCTCATTAATGCCTCCCATGTACACCCATTACCATGCCGAAATTCCGTGAGGGATTTCTCTCTCCTCTTTTACATCCAAGTAATTATTTTGTATTATGCATATAAATTACATTAATTTTTTTGTGAAATGTATCTATATGAAACCCTTACTTTCCATTTCATGTACATATTATGATACCCTCATTTCTATCTCATCAACTATTTTCATGAATCCTTATGTCACGCCGTTATGCTGCAGAAATTGCTCTGCATTTTTCCAAGCCAAGATCATTGTGTAGTGAATACCTTACCCATGTCTCTATCAAGGGTATTAACCTTTATGAACATATACATATTGAATGGTAATTTCATGTATTTATTCCACATTAATTAATCATGGAATAACTTTTGGTGTTGATTTATTCCATGTTATATGATCCAAGTGGCACACTTATGCATGAAATGAAATGTTTAAGAAGGGTGCGCCCTGATAGCACTCCAATGCATTGGGTAAAGTATAGTATCATGATACATAATGTGAAATGAGTGTTGACTCATGATAATTCAAGTTCAATGAGGTTTTAATCGTTCTTCATGTTCAATTAATGTTTACTCATGCTTCATATGCAATGAGCCTTGGTTCATGCTAATTCCATGTTAAGTGTTGTTGCCACATTTATATGTTATGCTTATCATGCTTTATCATGACTTTATGTTCACGTTTCTCTTGTTCTCCATTGATATGCCTATTGTTTAAAATTTATTGTATTCCTCATGTTATTCCATGTTTATTCCCTTACTAGGCTTTATAGCTCACCCTTTTCTTATACATGTCCTCAGGTTATCCCATGCAATGCTAAGTACGAGGGAATGTAGTGGTCATATAAAAGAAATTTTCAATAAAGATGTTCTATTTAATGTTTTCAGTTGTTATGAAATGATAATAATCCCCAAATACACTATACCTCTTAATCTTCTTTGTTGTATCAAGTGAAGTTTATGTAATAAATCATGTTTTAGTGTGTAATAAAGAGCAGAGTTGTTATAGTTGGTATCAGAGGATATGTTTAGTTATTTTTTGGGATTAGGATTAGAAAACTGTAGTGAAAGCCTTAGGGATAATACTAAGTATAATAAAAACATCCCTACATTTTGGTGAGTATTTAGTAAGTGGTTTATCAAGAAGATACATCCCTGTCTAGATTTGAGCAGGTAGAGGAGACCCTAGCATAGATGTACCTAGGGGTGAAAACCTCGACAAGGAGTTTTGGGCTTGACCTGATTTATCCTAGTACAAAAAAATAGGCCTTGATACACTCTTTGTTATGACACTCCCTTGGGATATGCATTGGTAAATTCACAAACATAGTATGAAACATTATTAAGGGAATACAAAAAATTCACCTAAGAATATATGTTAGAAAGTAGATCATGGATAACATAGATTGAAGTATATAAGTTCATAGGTTAAGGAAATAAAATCCATTTATAAGTTATCTATTTTTTGGATTACCCTTTATGTGTTACCCCTAACTTTCCTTTTATTCTAACCAATGGCCGGTAATAAGAGGACTCGGGCTAACAACTGATGTAGAGAACAATGTGATGAATGTTCTAATGAGATGCCCAATCTGATGGGAACGGGAATCAAGAACTTTGTCATGATACTCTCTCAGTTAACTAAATAATTGAATAGAAACATGGGTCAAGAGGAACTTTAAACCCCCCTAAGAAAGAACAAGTCACTATTAAGAGCTTCATGAGACAAAGACCACCAAATTTTAATAGATCATATGATCCCTCAATCGCCGAACAATGGATCAAATCCATTGAAAAGATCTTCTCCATCCTTAAATGTTCCGAACAAGAGAAGGTTATTATGGATGCTTATCGTATGGAGGTTGAAGCCGATCAATGGTGGACATTGATATAAAACACGAAGCCTGAGAAGGAGATCGAGGGGTTGGAATGAAAGGATTTCCAGAATATATTTTTTGATAAATATTTTCCGCGCACCCTCCGACTTAAGATGGAAAGGGACTTCTTTTCCCTCAAGCAAAAAGACAACAAATCTATCATATAATACAAGTAAAACTTCACAAGTCTAGAATGATACACTTCCATCTTTGTTGTTACCCCCAAATGCATGGTTGACCACTTCTTTGGTGGGATGAAACCTAGCCTGCGGAAAGCCCTGGTGATCCATGACTTCGACAACTATGAGGAAATTGTCTGATGTGCCCTTAGGGTTGAAATGGATATTGATGAACCTCAGGGGTATCATGGTGATAAGAAGCGTAAGATGGATTTCAATTCTGGAGGTTCGATGGATAAATCCAACGGTGCTAAGAAAATACAATACCCCACTTTCCAAAGGTATGGAAGGAAGCACCCTGAAAATTTCTTGAAGGGGATGAGGAAATGCTTTTGGTGTGGAAGAGAAGGGAACCAAGACATTAACTGTCGATAAGAAAAACCCACAGCTACGACAGAGGAGAGGAACACTTCTTTGAATCTCAAATCATTTTTCATTGCTTCAACTGCAAAGAAACATGGAATCTTTCAAATCAGTTCCCTAAGCCAAGGGTTGTCGGAGGCAACCAACAACCTGCAAGGCAGCAAGGGTGAGCTTTTTCCATCACTACTGCCGAAGTGAACCCCAACAAAAAATTGGTGACAAGTACGCAATTTATTCATTCAAGAATAGAAAACATACTTTTTGATTCAGGTTCTATGAATTCTTTTATATCCTGAATTTTTAGTAGAATAATCCCAACACCACCAAAAATCATGGAAGTAAAGATGTCAGTGAGTATGAAAAATGGGGAAATCATTGCATCCCATTAATATAACTCCTCCCCTATATTAATCGGTGGATTGAAATTCTTGGAGAACCTCATCATACTCCCTATGGTAGAATTTGATGCAATTATTGGCATTGATTGAATTTATTTTTATAGATCCAACATAAATTACCATGAGAGGGAAATCACTCTCCATGTGGAGAATCGACCCCCGATTCTTTATAGGTGAAAAGAGGAATATGAATCTTCTTTAGCTTCATCATCTCAAGTATGGATATTAATACCCTATGAGCATGCGTATCTGGCTCAGATGATTAAGTCTAATGAGGTAACCATCCTTAAAGACATGCCTATTATGAGGGAATTCTCTTAAGTGTTTCACGAGGAATTTCCTGGTCTTCCTCCTAGAAGAGATGTTGAATTCTCAATTGATCTTATACCCGTGGAATTTCCAATATCCAAGACTCTGTATAGAATGGATAGTGTGGAGCTTGAGTAGATTAAGAAACAACTACAGGAGAATCTAGATAACGGATTTATTCACCCAAGTGCTTCACCATGGGGTGCGCCACTTCGCTTTTTCAAGAAGAAGGATGAGTCAGTGCGCCTTTGCATCGATTATCGCAAACTTAAAAAAATCATGATAAAGAACAAGTATCCTATCCCACGAATTGATGACTTGTTCAATCAGCTGTGTGGAGAACAATACTTATCCAAGGTAGATTTGCAGTCAGGATATTATCAAGTAAGGGAGAAGAAGGAATATATTCCCAAGACTTCTTTTCGTACAAGATATGGGCACTATGAATTCATAGTAATTCATTTCGGACTCACTAATGCTCCAACAATCTTTATGGACTTGATGAATAGAGTCTTTAGAGATCACCTTGAGAAATTTGGGGTAGTATTTATTGATGATATTCTAATATACTCCAAAACCAAGGAGGATCATGATGAGCATCTAAGAACTATTCTAGAGACCTTGCGAAAGAACAAGCTCTATGAAAAGTATAGAAAATGTGAGTTCTAGTTGAAATAGGTCTAATTCTTTCATCATATCATCACAAACAATGGGATATCTATGGATCCCTCCAAGACATCTGCGATAGAGGGATGGATGATGCCAACATCGGTAATGGATATCCATTTCTTCTTAGGGTTAGCTGGATATTATTGACGATTTTTGAGAAATTTCTCATGATTTTCCAACCCTCTTACCAAACTAACTAGGAAGGGAGTAAAGTTTTATTGTAGTGATGAATGTGAAGAAAGATTCAAGGAGTTGAAAAGGAGGCTTATAACTATGCACATGATCACATTACCCACAAGTGGAGAACTTTTTGTGGTATTCAGTAATGCTTCGAAGAAGGGCCTGGGTTTTGATGCAAAATGACAAAGTCATTACCTATGCTTCAACTCAATTGAAAGTTCATGAGCAGAATTATCCAACACAAGATATTGAGTTGGCTGCGGTGATCTTTGCTTTAAAAATTTGGTGGCATTATCTCTTTGGTTAGAGTGTGAAATATATAAGGACCAAAAAATCCTTAGGTATATATTCACACATAAAGAGTTGAACATGCGCCAATGAAGATGGTTAGAACTTATGAAATACTATGACTAATCAATCCATTACCACCTTGGGAAAGAGAAAAAGGTGGCAGATGCTCTAAGTGGAAAGGAACCAGCGATTCTATCATTGATGAGAATTGAGAAGGATCCAGTCTTCTTAGATTTGATGAAGATTGATATGGGAATAATAAAGAAGGGAACATAATCAATCCTTTCAAAAATTATTTCTCAACTGTCTCTTTTGGAAAAGCTAAAGGATTATCACAAGGATGATGCGGGAATTCAGAATAAAGTGGAAGCTATCAGAAAAGGGAAATCCACGAAGTTCAATGTTAATGAAGAATGAATTGTGAGATTTGGGAAAATACTATGTGTTCCATCAAGTCCATAGATGAAGAATGAACTTTTGGATGATACACATAGTTCGAATTTCTCTATTCACCTTGGAAACACAAAGATGTATCGAGATCTCCGAGAGCATTATTGGTGGGATAATATGAAGAAGGAGATTGCTGAGTATACATCAAAGTGCTTGGTGTGTCAGCAAGTGAAGGCAGAGAGGAAGAAGTCTAAGGGGATGATGAAACCATTGCCCATACCATAATGTAAATGGAAGAACATCACCATAGAGTTTGTCACCGGACTTCTGAAGACATCTAAAGGAAATAATGCAATCTATGTTTTTTTGGATCATCTTACAATGTCTGTACAATTCATTGCAATTCGGGAGGATTTCTCATTGGATCAACTGGAACAGATATATATCAGGGAAGTGGTAAGGCTGCACAGAGTACCACTATCTATTGTATCTGATCGAGATCCAAGATTCACCTCTATGTTTTGGAAGATTCTTCAACATGCTCTGGATATTGAACTGAACTTTAATACGGCCTATCATCCTCAAACAGATGGCCAATATGGGTGAACTATTCAAACACTGGAGGATATGTTAAGATCATGTTCTATAGACTTCAAAGGAGGGTGGGACCAACATCTTCCACTGGTTGAATTCTCCTACAATAACAGTTTCCAATCGAGCATATGAATGGAACCTTATGAAGCACAGTATGGGAAGAGGTGTAGAACACCGACATGTTGGGATGAAGTTGGTGAGCGTAAGCTCTTAGGACCATAAATAGTCGAAGAAATGGTGGAGAAGGTGAAAACCATTCAGCAACATATCAAGATAGCCCAGAGTTGATAGAAGAGTTATGAAGATAACCATCCATGAGACCTTGGGTTTAAAGTGTGAGATATGGTATTTCTACACATATCTTCGTGGAAGAAGGTCATAAGGTTTAGAAATAAAGGGAAGTTAAGTCCTAGGTACATCAACCCATTCAATTTTCTTGATCATGTCGGGGCTATAACCTATCGACTAGCATTTCCACCTACCATGGCCAAATTACATGATGTATTTCATGTATCCTTCTTAAGGAAGTACATAACATACCCTTCAAAAGTACACTCTTCAGTGATAGTACAACTAGAGGATGATCTTTCTTATGAGGAGCAACTGGTGAAGATATTATATTGTAGAGAAAAAGTTCTATGAAATAAGACAATGCCCCTCGTCAAGGTGTTGTGGAGGAACCACAAGTTTGAAGAAGCGACATGGGAATTAGAGGAAGTGATGAAGCAAAGTTACCCACATATGTTTTATTGTGGGAAAAGTAAATTTCAAGCACGAAATATCTTAAGGGGGAAGATTGCAACAACCCAAAAATTCATTAATGAAAATTCCACTTGGTCTATTTAAATGTTTTCTTATAGTTATGTAAAAACTATGCACTTATTTGGTTTTATGTTTTGGATGTTAAAATACCGTTAATAATTGTGACTGTTGCTAATATATCCATTGAATAGCAATCACATGATTAGTATAAATATAGGGCTTTAACAAATCCAATTTACTCAAAAAAAGGAAGTGATGGCCTCATCCAGTAGACTTTCCCCATACGAAGCCCATTTTTCAGAGCTCGGAAAGGAGGTGGCTTCATTGGGATTCTCTCTCGATGAATCCCAAGCCGAGCTAGAACACATTAAGTTTGAGCGGAACCGACTACGGGAGAAGTGGAAGTTAATAGAGATTACCACCCGAGCAATGTTATCCGACCCACCCCAAGAGTCTGTCACCATCGCACACCTTACCCTTCAGTATTATACGGGTGTTATAAGGGATTATGTAATGAGACCCTAGCACTATGACTTTGTACATTATTCTTTTATAGAGAATATACATTTTTTTATTGTTACTTTGTAAATAGTTTTTAAAGCACAAATAGTATTTTTAGTTAATATTTAACTAAGAAATATATTTTGATGAATTAATGGATTTTTGAATTAAATAATATTTTAATAAAATATTATTACTATTATTAAATTAATTTTTATTAAATATAAATTATAATATAATTTTATGAATGCAATTGTAATTTTTATTAAGGTTTGAAAGCTATTTTTGTCAAAACCCATGAATTTTCGATAAATATCAGTTTTTATATTAAAGTAAAAATTAACATATTTATCAAATTATTTAGATAAAATAAATATTATTTTTGGAATCAGGATTTCAAAATTATCCAATGGTGAATTTTTCATAATTTTTTGAGACAGTCGAATTTTTGGGTAAAAATTAAATACCATATAAATATATAATGTGTTTTATGACATCATAATGACCCAATAGTGATGTAATAAAATACTATAAACATTAGGTTCATACAATATATGTTTTAAAATTAAAATAATGTGATTTTGGGGTTGTTAGATTTATTTTACAAAGTTTTAGTCGACCCTTAAAGGCTTATAAACATTTTGTCTTTTTAAATTGTTTTCCTTGAGTGTGTGACTCACATCCACATAAGAAACCCTATTATTTTATGAATTTCGGCCATTGGACTTATAAAATATTTTTTTTCCAGTCCCCTTTGTCAAAAACCATGGGCAAAAACCCTGGGCTGGTTTGTGGTTTTGATTAGTTTAATGTGAGGTGTCCCAAACCTAAATAATAAAGAATTACCTCTCCTTTCCTATAAAAACCCACCAAACTCCCATTTAATATTCACTAAAATCCTTTATATTTATACCAAAACCTTCACTAATCTCTCTAGAATCTTCCCAAGGTGCTCCAAGCTCCCAATAAGCCTCTCTCAAGCCTCTCCAAAGCTTTTGGGATCACACTTCCAAGTAATGGATTTCTTCCTTTCTCATTTTGTCCAATTTTATTTAAGTTGTTATTCCATTTTTTTAATTAAAAATATCGGGGTATGATTTAAAAACTCCCCCATACTTACCTATTTATGTATGGATTATTGGATACCCATTTATCTCTCATTAATGCCTCCCATGTATACCCGTTACCATGTTGAAATTCCGTGAGGGATTTATCTCTCATATTTTACATCCAAGTAATTATTTTGTATTATGCATCTAAAATGATTTATGTTTGTTGGTACATGTATATATATGAACCCCTTACTATCCATTTCATGTAAATTTTATGAGACACCCATTTCTCTCTCATCAACCATTTTCATGAATCCTTATGTCACGCTGTTATGCTACCGAAATTGCACCACATTTTTCCAAGCCAAGATCATTGTGTAGTGAATACCATACCCATGTCTCTATCAAGGGTATTCAACTTTATGAACACATACATATTGAATGGTACTTTCATGTTTTTATTCCACATTACTTAATCATGGAATAACTAATGATTTTGATGGATTCCATGTTATATGATTCATGTGGCACACTTATGCATGAAATGAAATGTTTAAGAAGGGTGCACCCTGATAGCGTTCCAATGAATTGGGTAAGTATAGTATCACGATAAGTCATGTGCAATGAGTTTTTACTCATGATAATTCAAGTGCAATGCTAACATGAGTGTTTACTCATGCTAATTCAAGTGCAATGCTATCATGCTTTATCATGCCTTTATGTTCATGTTTCTCTTGTGATCCATTGATATTCCTATTATCTAACATGTATTTTATTTTTCATGTTATTCCATGTTTGTTCCCTTACTAGGCTTTATATCTCACCATTTTCTTTTGCATGTTCTCAGATTATCCCATGAAATGCTAAGTACTAGGGAATGTAGTGGTCATGTAAAGGATGTTTTCAATAAAGATATTGTATTTCTTGTTTTAAGTTGTTATGTAATGATCCTAAGCCCCAAAGACACAAGAACTCTCAATATTTTATGTTGTATCAAGTGAATTTTATGTAATAAATCATGTTTTAGTGTCTAATAAAGAGCATGTTTGTTATATCCAGTATTCAATAGCCTCTATTTTTGATGGATAGACTGCCATATCATCTCTTGAGATTATGTGACCCAAAAATAAAACCTTTTATATCCAAAATTCACACTTTGTAAAATTTTTATGTAGTTTGTCCTTAGGTTATTTATCACAATTCTCAAGTGGTCTTAATGATCTTACTTGATCTTTAAGTAGATTATAATACCATCTATAAAGACGACCAAAAACTGATTGACATAATCTCTAAAGACTATATTCTTCAAATCCATGAAGATAGATAGGGAATTAGTAAGACCAAAAGGCATAACTATATATTCATAGTGATCATACCTTGTACAAAATGCTGTCTTGGGTATATCCACCTTATTGACCCTCAATTGATGATATACAGAATGAAGGTCAATCTTGGAAAAGTATTGAGCTTCACACAGTTGATCGAACAAATCATCAATATAGGGAAGATGATACTTGTTCTTGATGTTGATCTTGTTAAACTCCCAATAATCAATGTACAGTCACATTGATCCATATTTCTTTTTCACAAAAAGAACTAATTCAGTCCAAGGTGACACACATGGATGAATGAATCCATTATTAAGGTTTTCTTGGAGTTTTTTCTTCAATTACTAAAACTCAATTGGGTATATTCTATTGGGAGTGTTTAAAATTGGTGTTGAACCATGTATGAGTTCTGTTGAGAACTCAACTTCACATTTTTTCGGAAGACTAGAAAACTCCTCTGGAAATACATCCACAAATTCATGAAAAATATTAATATCATCGATGTTGATTTTATACCCAAACATTTGATATAAATAACCCTTATTAATGAGAATTAATACCCATAAAATGGATGTAATTTCCATATAAAGTTAATACTTGTCATCACATTGATAAATGACCATAGTTTGGTTTGAAAAATGAAACGTAACTTCCCTTCCCTGACAATTGATGTAGGATTTATACAGAGAAATCCAATACTTTCATCAGATGACATCAAATTTAACTAGAGGAAGAATGACCATATTTGTAGGAAACATATTATCATAAACTTCAACCAGAGAGGAAGCATATACTTGAGATGCAATCATTTCACCATTAGGGTTTTCACTGATAATTCCATATATAGTCATTTGGGTGGAATATTGACACCTTAGAAAATTCTGTAGATATGAATGATTGGGTATTTCCAGAATCAAATAATACATTAGTAGTTCTAGAGTGTATGGTAAGTATACCTTTCACCATGTCGTTGTCGCACCCATCATCAGAAATAATGATCGCATGAAATTTACCCTTTTCCGTAAGTTTAAGAGGTTGTTGATTCCAATCATCATCGCCAACTCTCAGGGTTGGGCATTGTTTAGAATAATTCACATTCTCCTTACACTTGAAGCACTGAAGTGTGGGAGGTTGATTATGTGTATATTTCTCTCTATTCTCATCATTGGACAACTTCTTTCCATCAGTTTTACAATCAATTACCCAATGGCCTTCCATTAAACACTTAAAATATTCATTAGACCCCATAATAGAATTTCCTCCATGATTCTTTCCACACTTAGATCATAAATGAAGGCTCATATTCTTTTATTTATGGTTTTTTGATTATAACTTTAACTCCATCTTCCTTTTTTTGGTTAAAACCATAAAATTGATATGTAACTCTAACCAAAATTTCAACCTTGATTTCACAATTCACAATCTCTTCATAGCTACAAAAGTCTCTTTTGGATAATTACCTTCCAAGACTTGGATTTAACCCACTAAAGAACCGATCAACCTTACTTTTTGGTTAGATGATAATTACAAATGCATAGCTCACAAGTCTTGTAAAATTATCCTCTAAGGTACCAATAGAATCATTATCTTTTTTAATTGAAATATAAGAACTACTTTTCTATCATCATATAAAGAACATGAGGAAATTATGTATTGAAGAATAAGTTATTAAACTTATCCCAATCCATGGATTTAGTCTCAACTTGTTGCCTTGTATTCTTGATTATATTCCACCACTGAACTACTTCCCCTTTTAACTGGTAAACAACTAGAATAACTTTATCATGTTTTAAATACTGAAGAATGGGGAATATATTTAGTGATATTGATCCATTATTCAGTAAAAAGTGGATCAGAAGACCCACTGAAAGAAGGTGTACATTGCCTCAGGAAGGACTCAACAAAAATATTGTTCCCTATGTTGCTCATTTGGAATTCCATCATGATTCATAACTTGAGAAATTTGGGTGAGTATAACAATAGTATTTTTCACTCCAACTCCCATAGCATTAGGTTTCTTAGGAAGGAAATTGTTACATTATCCATCACAATTGCTAATAATTTGGTTCCTTTGGTTTCCAAACATTGACTAAAACCAAGAAACATCGAGTAAGAAATAGTTTTAATCATGAGGAACCACATAATAATGAAAAAAAACTAATATGATGTATAAATTATTATACCTTATTTAATCTATGACACCTTAGGCTTATCCTTAGAGACATCTCTAGACATATCCTTAGAAATATCTCTAGGAATCTCACCAAAGTTTTCTCATTCTACTTTCCAAAGGTTAACTAAAATTTTTATCTGATACTAACTATATAAAACCACACTTTTCATATATTAACATTTCATCATTTTTGAATAACAATTAATACATTAAACACATAGAATCCCAAAGACCGTATTAGTTTAGTGCCTTTAGAAACATAAAAACATAAACTCTAATACATAAGTGAGATAAATTATCTCCCAACAAATTCTTCATGAATATAAACCTTCTTAGACACATCATACATAATACATATCTTCATAACTTGGGGATATGAAGCATAAAAAGGGGTGACCTCATATGCTCAGTATGGGTAAACAAGGGATATATGTAAGCATATCATGAGCATAAGGGTACGCGAACATGCTTGTGAAAATAGAATATCATACCCTGTATATCAAAGATCATAAATAATAGCCATAAAATAAAAATTGATAGTTCATAAGACATGAATCACAAGAGAATAAAGATCATAATACATGGAATAATAACATAATAATATGAAATGTAATTTGTGGTAGACACATAAACATGTAACAACATTCCCTATAAGTCATGACACATTGCAAAAAATTTATAGGGAATTTAATGGGGACTAAACCTACTGATCAAGACACACCACTATTCTGAGTCCAATTACTTTCCTTGTAAAGGATCGGGTTTCCCCATCTTCCCATAGTGGATCGGGTTTCCACATCTTCCATAGTAGATCAATCCTATCGACTTGATTCTCATTGCTATCTCATGAGATATAAATCTTTACCCAATTCATTAGAGGGAGATATAGGTCCCACCCATCACATAATAAAAATGATACATATTTGTGAACAATAATATAAATCATTAATCATATCATATCCAATGGAATGAAATGGGTTTTATAAACATCATTCAATCATAACATAACCCAAGGAAAAAATGGGTTTCATAAATATCATTCCATCATAAACATAAACCATTATTAGAAAGAATAATAATGGTAGAATTGAATAATATCCCTAATAAACATAATTAACATCAATAAATTTTATCTTATATGGAAAATAATTTTGATATATCACTTGAAAACAATTCTTGAGGAAAATATCAATTTATTTCTAAAAACATTTTTTTAAAATGATGCACAATTTTAAATGAAAAATTTTTATTTGAAAATAATTCTAAAATATTGTAAAGGATAATTTAAATAATTAATGCATAATTAAGGCATAAATTTAATTTCATTCCATATAAGTTAAAAAAACATTCCTTTCATACTTTTTCATGAAATGTCACAAAGTACCTACTTTGGAAAATAAAAAAAAGATTCCTTTAAAACCATGTTGTAAAAATTCAAAAATGGGTAAAAATGACTTTAAAAATCCATAGTAGAATATTAATTGTTTTTTAAAACATTTTTAGAAAACATGGACATGGAAGATAAATATTCCCCAATGGAGACTTAAAATGAAATAATCCCAAATATTGATGAGTTTATGAAATAAATACTCATCACTTTATAATCAGTAGAATAATATTCCCCATTAAATAAAGAAAATTATATGGATATAAAAAGACATAATATTCTGGATAATACTTATAAAGTACA
Organism: Viscum album; assembly: GCA_963277665.1. Lineage (NCBI taxonomy): Eukaryota > Viridiplantae > Streptophyta > Magnoliopsida > Santalales > Viscaceae > Viscum > Viscum album. The sequence goes on along the minus strand of OY728146.1, from coordinate 212,448,469 downwards.
ATCAAGGGCATTACATACACCACGTAGAAGAAAAAAGTAGTTTATAAGGCATGCGTTCCATATAAATAAAAGTGAGACATAAATTCCCTACATTATGCATTGAATCTCTTCATATTCATTCAAAATATTGCATAATAAATATAAGTTTTTTATAAATATATTAAATAAAAATATTAAATTACATCATACTATTTATGATTCATTTATAACATTTTATTATTCATTTATTAACCATTACATGTTAGTGTTCTGTTTCAAGTAATATCCACTTGTTTTGACTTGTTATTCTTGATCCTCTTACATAGATCATGATTTAATTATTTAAATAATGAAAAAAATGTTATAATGGTCATATATATTTAATATATAAATAATATAATTTTGAAATAAAATACACCACTTACGGAGACAGTAGGCCGTATGTACGCCTGAACGTCGTTTCCTTTTAATTATCAATTTGAAAGAAATAATGTAAATGAAATATATGTATATATATATATAAATATATATAATAATTTAAGAAGAATAAATAAATCGTATATACCATATAAAAATTTATTTTCCATCATAATTTGAAAACGTGAGAGGTGGTAAAGGAAAAGTAAACAACATCGTTTCATGAAGTGGTAGTTCGCCGCACACAAGAACAATAAGTTCGTTACCCATTTGATGGAAGTGTGTGTGAGTGTAAGTTCAAACCATAGAATATAAACATATAGGTATATCGAGGATAATTAATTTATTATATAATCACGAAATATGAATATTTTAGGTGGTGGACAATGAAAATAAACCAAAATAGCTTGTGAAAGGATGAAACCTCTTCTTTGGGTAACAATTCTTTATTTTCACCAACTGGATTCATTTATTGGCTTTATGCACAAAGGGATGATTATTTAATTAATATAGGGATGTTGGAAGTAGATTTTTATAGAGTTTTTTTGAACCAAATAGGTTATGAAGTGTGAATAAAAGAGAAGGATAAGTGCCATTTTATAAGAGAGGAAAGTGCACTTTTGAAATTTACTCAAAATATTAATTTATAATAAAATCAATATCAATAAAAATACCTACAAAAGTCCATTTATTCAAATATAAGATGGTATAGGGTTGTAATATTATCAACCAACACATTTTAGAAAATATTTGGTATTATTATAAACCTCATCATTTTGTTTAACCATTATTTATCTTTTTTTAATTTTAACCAAGGTAACAAACTTTTCAATATTAAAAGGTTGTAATTTTTACTTATGTGATGTTAATTAAATCATAAATGAATAATTAATAACATTTCAGACCATATTATATATATATTTTTTATTTTTGAATATTTTATATGATTTTTAAATAGTTTAATAAAATATTATTTTCATAAAATATCATAAGTGTCAATTTTGACATTATTCGTTAAATTAACTTTAAGAAAATAAATATGGAAAGATAAATTTAAAAAAGGTCATTTAATACACCACTAACATGAAATATGAACCTATAAAATTCGTTTATCACCTTAATTAAGTAAAATTATATTTATCTTAAGATTTATTTTATCATTTAATTAATTGTTTCATTAATTGAATAATTACCGCATCATCATTTTGTAATTATTTATGATAATTATTTTGTCACTAAAAATTTAAAAGAAATTTAAATTATTTAGATAAACAGTTTATATTTCATAATAATATATATATTTAATCATATATTTTATTTATCTCCATATTAAAAATATTATACTTATTAAAAGTAAGAGTGTGACATTTTGTCACTCTCTTTGATTTTAATAACATTTAAATTATTTTCATGGAAAAGTGTACATTAAATAATTAAATTAATAATAATTATGTGATAAGGGTTGTATTAACTTCATCCAATAATATTTTAGAAAGTTTTATTATAGTTTTCAAATATTAATAATATTATTTTTACCCTTAATTTCCCAGTTTACACTTAACCATGGTAATACAAATTACCAAAGTTACTATTCATGTTATCTAAAAATAAAATGGACATAATAAATAAATTTTAATATCATGATTCCAAACATGGAATCCATTTTTAACAATTAAAAACATAAAATTGGATAAAATTGATTTAATATTAATCCCATTTAAGAAATGAGAAAAAAAGTTTTTTAAGTGAAAACGTCCAAAAGATTGAATTGTTTTTATATCAAAATTCAATGTGAAATTGATTCAAATGACCAAAATAGGTTTAAATGATAAAAATTTGTTGTAATTATACTTTAAAACAAATCAAATATATAATTTACCATTATAAATTATTTTGAATAAAAAGCTATTTTCAATTAAAATTTAGTATTTTTCACTATTAATCAGAACATGAAACTTATAAAAAAAGTAACAAAAATTCAACCAAAGTAATTTATGATATCTTAATTTAAAATAATAAATTTATTTTATCAAATATAATTTATAAATTTTTCAAAAACAAGATTTAAAACATGTGCACCATCAAAAGGCGGTGAAATTATCTTTTTATAAAAATACATCTTTTATATGTAAAATTGGATTTTTTCTTATATAATGCCTTGAAAAGAAATAAGATGAATTTTAGACATTAGATTTAATATATTATTTATATTTAATTAATATAATCCAGAAAGTTTTATTTTTTTATTTATTGGTATAAAATACCCTTGTGCACATTTAAATTGTTTTTTAGAAAAACATTTCCTTTTTATGGGTTTTACGAATGTAAACCACAATTTCATAATTTAGTTAATTCTATTCATACACGCCATTATAATAGATAGTTTTTAATTTTATTATTTAAAATTTTATAATAATAAAATTATATTTCATAGAAACTCCGTCTTGTGTGTAACGCAAGCTAAGCAGATATTGTGTGCAGTACAAGCTTAACATGGTGTATCATGCAACACAAGACATCAAAGAAAATTAATTTATACAAAAAAAAATTCATAAAAACTTGGGGTGTTAAAATATAAGGTATGCAGTAAATACCATAAAAATTATTAATTTTAAGAATAAATTAAACTTGGACCAATATAGTTTTATAAGATAGTTTGTAACTCAATGGAATAAAATTGTGCTAGCACAAACCCTTAACTTAACTTCTCTTTAGTTTACATGTGCTCTAACCTCATAAATAATAGACATAAATATATCAATATTATATTTATAAATATTATACTTATATGTTAACTTTTATATAATTAATTTTTCATCATTTATTATGAATATATTGTTTAGTTACATCTTATTTTTACTGTAAAGTGTTACTAATATTGATAATTTTGATCTTGTTTCATAGCAGCAGTGTTGTAATTAATTATTATCCTAAATTTAATCATTAAAAGATCATTAAGGGAAATATAATTTATTTCTTATGGTATTTTATAAAGTTATATTTTTATTATATTAGAGTTTTTGTTTCATTTCTTATATGTGAAATTGATGGCAAGAATGTTTCTATGATATTTATCAACTGAATAATGGTATCTTAATTAATGAGTTTAATATTAATTATAAAATTAAAAAAATAAAATAAATTCATTACTTAATTATTTATTTCATATATTTTTATTAATTAAGTTCTCATAGTCATATATAATATTTTTTTATTTCATTGTTGAATTAGGTGGATAGACTGAGCCAAACATGAATATACCCTAATTAATTGAGGATTATGATTATGAAATTGGTTCATTTTGGGAATAAAATATTTATTATATAATAATTATGATATTATTAAGATACTTTTAATAAATTGAATCATATTTTTTGAGGGTTTAATAAATAACATATAAACAAGATTAAAAACAAGATATCTTACTTCATGGAGGCGGTAGTCTGCACAATACAATATTAACATTTTCATTTCTTGCATAATGAGAGAAAATGAAAGTGGATTATAAATTTTATAATCATAATAATAATAATATTATATATTTCAAACTTATTCTTTAATTTTAACCATATAACCAGTGAATAGATACGTGGGTGAAAATGGAATTTCTCATTTTGTGGAGGTGGTAGTCCGCACAACGCACAAATGATGGTTTCATTTTTTAATAAAAAATGGGAAATTTGGTTAGTAGTTATTAAGTTAGAATAATAAAATTCAGTATGAAAATACAAATTATGTAATTATATAGGAATTAGAAAAATTATATTTAGGAAAGTAGAAAGATGTTAAGAAAAAGTACTCATATTGAGGACTTGGGTTTTCCGTTGGAAGAATCCATGGAAATGAAGGTATTAAGACAATATCTTGTGATGATAGGCATAAGTAAAATAAATTTGGTTATAGGGGATAGAAAATGGGTATTGGTTAAATAGGAAACCAAATTTTTAGGGTGGTATTCAAGGGGTGGTGAGAGGCCCCTTTTATAAGAAGCGAGAATGACATTTTTTAAACATTTCAACTTATTATAAAAAGATCATATGTTTCACATGTAAAAAAGAGTAATAAATGAGTAATAATGGATTTATAGAAGATATAAGACTTATAATTCATCAAAAATTCATTTTATACATGTTTGAAGTCCTTTATTCTTAGAATCTTCACTTTTTCCTTTTTTGGTTTTACCATGGTAATTAATTTTTACATAAGTAATTTATATTTAATACCCAAAAATAAAATGGGACATATGTAATTATTTATACCTACCAATTATAAAATTTAAATCAATTTTATCATATAAAATTTATATATGAATGAAAAATAAATTTTAACATTAGCATATGTAATGCGTTGAAACCAGTTTTTATAAAAAATATATTTTTATGCTTAAATTTATGTGAAAGATAAAATTATAAATTTATTTGGTATTCATGATATGAATTTTATTTTTATTAAAAATTAAAATTTATTTGGGTTTCAAAAAATTCCATCAAGGAATTTTATCAAAATAATATTTAATTAAAATAAAAGACAAAAAACTATTGTTATTGGAACATATTACTTACGTATTAAAATTTTAATCACAGGTTTTATAAATTATACATAAATTTTTTAAAATGTATAGTTTTACTATTTAAATAAACATTTAACCAATTAAAAGGTTTTATAAAATTCTAAGTATTTCATATAAAGTCCTAAAATTTATAGTTTCGGTAAAAACTGTATTTTCACAATTCACCTAAAAATCAATTATTTAAGAAAATAAAAAAATTCATCTTAAGATAGTAGTGACATGATGAATATAAAAACGAAGTATATTTTTTTATATTACAATTCTAAAATTTTAGAATTTAACATTTATATAAAAACATAAAAATATAATGGAAACAAAAACATTCTATAGGAATTGGAGAGAATGTTTTTAATCATCACTATTAGCTGGTGAAGAATTTCTTGACTATTTAAAAGATTTTTTCAATATTTTTTTTAATTTTTTTAAAACATTCTAACAATTTTTTAAAAAAAATGATCAATTTTCTTTAAAATACCTTCCTAGAAGAGTTTGTATATCAGATATTTTATAAACATCATGCATATTGAGAAAAAATATATATGATAATGTAATATATACATTAATTAATACAAAATGGAAGGTCAAATATAATATTAAGGAAAGGTTAGACTAAATTAAAATGAGAATCAGGGAATAATTTATGCCTGTGAATATAGGTAGGTGATTTTTTTCTTCAGGGACCTACACTCATTCAATGTAAAAGAGATTTCAATTTTTAAACTTTATTAGTCTTGTAATAGTATCAGTAGGTTATTCATAAAAAATATAAATTGTAATACCAAGGAATGACAAGAATTTAAAAATATTAAAATCACCTGATTTTCATGTTTTGATTCAATATTTTGTGCCTATTTAAATACATTGCATATTGATGAAAAATGTTTGACACACAATCACTCAACTATGTTTATTTTTCTAATCAATATCTATAAAATCTATTAACATGAATTTTTTTTCCAACAATAGAAAAATAAAATATTACCACTTTATGTGAACTATATATCTTCCTCCCTCCACCATTATTTGATATTATGGTTCACTTGATGGTTTATTTGGTGAGTTGCATAGGACTCTGGGGTCCTATACATTTTAGATGAATGTATCATAATGAACTCAATATAAATATATTAAATGGGAACATTAAAAATTGAATATGATTTTATGGTTTTATTTTGGAGCACTAAATTTATAAAAAGTCAAGAAATTCTATATTTAATACCTATATGATGTGGATAACATTATTCTTCCAAACACTCACCATGATGGGTGTTTCAAAGGTGAAGGACCATTAGGAAGATAAGTTGTTACATTACTCATCACATATTGGGTACTCACTCACTAATGTGTTTTACATAATAGTGAAGTCATTCTTCTATACATTCAAACAAGTAAGAAAATTCTTAAGAATTCAAATCTAATAAGTCCTGAAGGTGGGAAATCAAATACACATAACTAAAAGTTTATTAGTTGGTTTTGAGACCAAAATTATAAAGAGTTATTTAGAAATCCTAAATCCACCATTTAAAATTGTGATAGTTATAAAAAAAATAAATTTTCATGTATTATATTATTACAACTGCATAATTAATGGTTATATATGCCATACAAAGGAACATGATGTATATAGTATAGTTTAAAATAGTGGAGTCACTATTTATGTTGAAGTAATGCATGTATTATGTGTTAAGGATATAAATCCTATTTATGTGTATATGTATAACTTTGGGATTATTGATGAAATATGGTATTTATACTGAATATAATTTCATGTGCCAATTTCCTAATGTATATGGGTTGATAATTGGACAATAGTAAAAGTTAAAAAATTTGGGTTTACAAAAGTGAATTTTAGTTTACAAGAATACAAATATTGTTCATTCATTATGTAATTATAATAAATATAGTTTTTTATATACAAATGATCATGTAAATAAAATTTTTTCCATTGTTATTTTGGTAATGAAAGAAAATATGGAATTAGGTGTCATCCTTTTCACAGGACATCAGAAATAGTTTGTATCAAACCCAACGGGGATGATGCCCAAGGAGTTAAAATTTCATGCATAATTTTTATTTATAATTTTATTGTTTATTGGTTATTTTTTTCCTAATTTTAATCTATATTAATATTTTATGGAAGTAAATAGTTTTTCTTCATATTTTTGTATTTTTAAAAGAAATGGTAAATAAAATCAAAAAAATCTATATTGTGTATGATTAAAAGTGAATGAACTATGCTCACATATGATTAAGCTTTAAGTAAGGACTTTTATGTGGGATTAAAATATATGACTTTATTTTTTTCATATTAATTCATAGGGGTTTTTGGGCTCTCATATGATTAAGGTACCAAGATTGATCATCACATCAAATTAGAATGAGTGGGTGGCAGGTTCATATAAGAATAAAACACACATTGGGAAGATACTTCCTAAGAGAAGAAGGTTGGAATCAGAATAAACCACCACCTATGTATACATTATAGAATCCACATCAAATTAAATTTTATTCTCATTTTAGATCAGATAGCATTGGAATAGTCCACATCAGATTAATTCAAGAATATAAATACCTTCATGATATTAAGTGTGATGAAATTTGAGATTAACCTGAGGATTAGAATATGAGTTAAAATGTAGACTACTATACTATGAGGATATATGGTCATTGATTATAGTGTTTTTATAAAAAATAGGGAATCTATCATCATGGATCATACCATGGTGGCACTGTATGAAGACAGTTGAAACATTGTACAAGAAAAAACTAAGTGAAACACCCATAATGAGTTGTGTTATCCATTTTAAAAAACACTAAAACTACTTGATATCATTAACTCCATGGAAATGATGCTGTTTTAGTTTAGATTCATGGGACGATGAATTAAAATGGTTTTTGTGACCTCATACATTCCATGGTCAAAGAGGATGAAGAAATATGAAATATAAAACACCTAAAAAGTTCATATATATACCGTGGTGAAAAGATATAAGAGGCTCAAATTTTAAAATTTTGAATATAATTTATGATATAATTTTTATGTCTTGGAGAACATTAAAAGTGACATGGAAAATCATGGTTTGAGGTTAAAGAGGGAGTGATATGATTTAATAGAAAAGATTAAATTATTTTTAGGATAACCCTTGAATTCAAATATATATCTTTTGCCCTATGTTTTGGGGAAATAAATGATAATTTTTAGTGGAATGTGGATTGGATATGTTGTACTATCTTTAAGGATATTGAGATGGAGATGAATTGTGATAGATATACAAATATTCCTCAGGATATAGATATGAAGCGAATAACTTTTTTCTATAAAAAGAGGCCTCTATTACACATTTGAAACATTCTTCATAGGAGTATCAACTTGAGTACTTGGATAAAGGCATGAAGGATAGAGTATCCTGTTTGATATTAGGTTTTTAAGTTATATTTTAATAGTTAGCATGAGGGAGTAGTGTATTTGTGAAGAGGTTGTTATTGAAGTGAGATTGAGTATTGTAATACTTTTAATTTTTGATGGTAACTTTTTTTAGGTTTTTTCATTCATCATTACTTCCATATATTTTCTTAATTATTTAAGCATGATCATTTTCAATTTTAGTAATGAATTTCCATTTTGATTCATTAACTAGTGATTAGGTTATTTTTTGACTATATAGTGAGTTATGTGTTATATTATAATATGGTTTTAGATCATCTAAATTCTAGATAAACTAAAGTACTGGACCATATAAAAAAGGGAGTTTATTGATTATAGAGTGATTAACATGGACAAGGATTAACTTAGATTCAGTTATTTCAGTGGAATGACTACCTATTACATATTTTTATGATTCAATATCTCTTGAACCTGGATTTATAAAAACTCAGTGCACTTGTTATTCATAGTTTTATTGTTTATTTTTATATTTCAATTTTAATTTAGTTTTTTATCTTTAATATTGGATTAGGTTTTCTTTCTAAGTACTTGTGTGTTTGGGTTTGACCTCATACTTGAGAAATACTATGCCTTTATAGTATTTATTTTATATAATATAATATTATTTATATCTAAAAATTATTCATCATGGGAAATAACGACACCTCATGAGGGGTCAATGTTTTTGGAACCACTTTTTAGACTTATAATTAATAAGATAATCTGGTTTAATATATTAGAATAGAGAATTTTATCATTTCATTGTTTTTTCTAATTTTAATTTAGGTTTTTACTTTTTTTTCATTTATAATTTTTGTCATTATTAGTTATGATGATGGGTCCCAAATGCATCATGAGTGAACACATATACTTTTCTATACAAGTCAAGTATATGGAATATCAAATCAATAAAATATAGGAGAAGGTACAAATGAATATAGGATGTTTCCCACAACCATACCCCAATTATGATGAGGTAATACTCAGTGGATTAGAGCATGATTTCAAATAGGTGTGTAAATAACTGGATATAATGGATGAAGACGCTTATGAGACAAAATATATACCCAAAGTGGAATCTAAATTTGAGTAAAAACATTAAGAAGAATAAGAAAATGATGCTGATTTGAAGGTTGAATCTTATGATAATTCTAATGATGAATCCAAATATGAAATATAACCCAGGGTGGCTACCCACATAATTATTGAACATAAGGATAAAGAGGATATGGAAAGGTAAGTGGAAGAAAATAAGAGATAATAAGAAGAGAAGGTTGTTTAAACAAAGAGAAACATTGATTCTTTTTAAGATGATTAGTAAAAAAAAGAAGGAAAAGATGAGTATTACTAGATTTAATCACTATATGAATTACTTTTTTAATATTTAAGAATTACCAAATCTTGGTTATTTCCTATATAATGTGTAAAGATACTTTTAATTAAGAGTGAGATAATTATCACAATATATTATCATAAATTTCAATTATGGTCAAATCTATAGTGTGAAACTTATTTCTAAAATCCTATTATATGAAACACAGTGAGGTCATGTCTTGGTAAATACCTTAAAAAATGTTATTATGTGTGGAAACCCAAGTTTTTTATCTCTTTTTTAAGAATTTGTCTTTTGAAATTAATTTTTGGAACTCATTTTAGGATATAGAATCCAGTAACCAATATGATTATGCTTTAATGAATTGCATATTGTACTTTCATTTAATTATTTTGATTTTGTAGGTCTATGAGGAAGGAAGGAATAATGTAAAAGAAAATTTGAAAGAAAGTAAGGGAATAAATTCAACAGATGTGTTAGTATATTTTTAAATTATTTATCTTTATTACTCCCTACAATTTTAATATAAATTTTATGTTGAGTAATTTTCATGACACAATTATATTTATTGTTTCATTTTTTTTCTTGAATACAATGTTTTAATAAAAATATCAAAATTACTAGTTTTAATTGTCATTTTTTATGGAATTTAATGAGTAAGATAATGGGTGGATGGGTAAATATAACTATGGGAATATTTATATGATGAATCATGATTTGGGAAGATTAATTGATTTATGTAGATGAAATTCCTCAAACATTTTTATGCTTTGATTTTCTGAAGTTTATATCAATTGAATTTGTATTATTATTCATTCCATGAGTTATTATATAATATTTTGGTTTCTCCCTCTTGAGAGCTATTCTAAAACATTTTTTCTTATTCATCATTATACCCTCTTTCTTAAGTGAACTTGAGATATACGTCACTCCTAGAACTTTCATTTAGATCTTATTAATGCATTAATATTTTGAACCAAAATAAGTTGATCGAGTCTATCTAAAGATTATTATTTAACCTATTTGATCTTGATACCTAAAATATGTTTAATATTTTATAAATAAATAGAAAACATGAATTTACTTGATAAAAAGCCACATTAAAGTCTTATTATCCTTGATATTATTATTCTTTGGTATTACTTCATGTTAATTATTTTGACCTTCAAAGAGGGAGTTTGGCAATTCCTAGTTCCGTAAAGATATTGTTCCAAGTATGAGTTTTGCGTAGCTATTTTTTATTCATTTTGGGAGAAGGGATCAATATATACCATTTTTTGTGATTATGTGGTTCCATAATTATTTGAAAGAAAAATATGAAGGAAAAAATGAAAAAATATTGAGATGAAAATACTGAAAAAAAGGATAAAAATATTTCAATGTATTCAAAGTTTAGTTTGTGAACCTAAAAATAATGATATAAAATAGTGACATTTTATTTTAAAGGATGTCAAATGATGAATTTTTTTTTCATTAAGCGTACTTGAAATTCATACACTGTGCTTAAAAAGAAAGTAGTTGATGATATATTTCTTATATGAATCCTGAAGGTTTATTTATTCATTATTTTTTTATTGACTATGATGATTAATGATTGATAGAATTTATTTCATTATTAATGATGTGGATATTTCATACAGGAGAAGAAACCATTGTTTAAGTGTGGGGGGATTTGATTGCAAAAATTTCATGCATTATTTTTATTTATAATTTTATTCTTTATCTATTATTTTTTCTAAATTTTATGCGTTTTTAATATGTTATGGAATGAATTAGTTTTATTTTCATTTGGTGTATTTTTGGTAGAAAATGTAAATAATGACAATAATTTGACCTATGTATAATCAAAAGTGGAGGAAACCTTCTCACAAAAGATTAAACTCGAAAAAAGACCTTGTATATATTATTAAAATAAGTGAATGGATAGATTTTGTAATAAGTAATTAGAGTTTCCAGACTCAAATGTGAATAAAGTGTCCAGAGTAATCTTCACATCATATTAAAATGAGAATGAGGTAGGATTTTTTAAGAATGAAACACACACTGTAAAGGTTCTAAATAAGGAGAGAAGGGTATTTTCAAGGGCTGTGTTAGAATAAACTACCACATATATATGAATAAGTGATTCCATTCCAAATTAAATTTAGTTTTAATGTCAAATTAAATAGAGTGAGATTAGTTAATATTATATTAATTCAAGATCACAATCACCTGTGTGAGATTAAGTGTGATGCTATGTGATATTAACCCAAGGAGTGAATGTTGGGTTCAAATAGTGACCGTTATTCCATAGAGATAGATAATGGTGGATCATAGGTATTTTACACACATAAAATGGGGAATATTTTTTCATGGATAATGTCATGGTGGTGCTTCATGAGATGGGTGAAACGATGTACACGTAATGGATAAGTGAAATTACCACGAGGAGGCGTGCTTGTCATTTTGATAAACAATGGACCAGCTAGATTTTATACATCATATGAGATGAATAGGTTTCATCATGGTCATGATAAAAGGTGAATAAAAGTGGTTTTTATCCATTTATACATGTATTTTACAAAGTAAGAGAAGAGATACAAAATCTAAAATTTCTGAAAATTTTATATCGATACCATGGTGTGATGATACATGGATATTATATTTTTATATTTTTGAATATAATTTGATATATATTTTCTTATTCCATGGATAAATTTAAAATATTCATGTCTATGAAATGTTTGAGATTAAATTAGGAGTTCCATGAAATATTAGAAAATATTAATGAGTTTTTGGGGATAATTCTAGAATTTAATGATATATCCTTGGACCTATATTTTTGGAACTTAAAGTATATTTTTGGTGGTATGTAGAGAAAATATGGATGTCTATATTTATGAGTTAGTGATTTAGATGAATTAGGATATATATGTGAAGATAAATCAATATATAAAGAGATATGAAGTAGGGTTTTTTGTCTATAAAATGTGGTTGTAGCTGCATGTTTAGAGACATTTTTGATTTGAGGATCGACTATAATACCTAGATAGAGGTTTGAAGACTGAAGGATTTAGTTTGTTTTAGGGTTTTTGGAACTCTTGTCATGTATAATAGATGAAGTAGTTTATTTATTACAAGGTTTTTAATTAAGGTGGATTTATTATTGTAATAACTTTAATTTTTAATATTAGATTTTTTAGGGTTTGGTATTTATCATTGTTTCCATATATTTTATTTATTATTTCATCATGAAAATTGTAAATACCTGAAATTTCCATGTAATTGTTTTTTAAATATATGGGAATTTTACGTGTCCGCAAAAATTGACGGCGCATGATTCCGAGGCTAGAGTGCCCGAAATCAATTTTTGAATTTTTTTTCGGGTACATTCAGTAAACGTACGAGTGGGTTTTTCTAACTTCTGAACCGGTGCTCGAAATTGAAATCCCAGGGCACCGTTGAACTCGCAGCACCAGTATTCACTTAAGGAGTCTTTCACCTCGACGACAGTTGGTCGAGGGTGAAAGTCAGTTTTTGGTTTTTTTGTGGAAATAATAAAATAAAATAAACGCATGTTTTATTTTATTTTATCTATTATAACAACACATGTTGAAGTCGGCGGTGGGTATCACCACACCTTAACCTCCCATTAGAGGTTATGGTGGTGGGTCCCACCCAAACCTAACCTCCCACGAGAGGTTACGGTGTGGGGACCACCTGGGACTAAACCCCCCATTTAATTGAGGAAAACCTCTAAACTCCCTCATAAATGAGGGAGAGTCTCTTGACCTCCCTTAACTTAATGGTGCCACCACCCACCTCTATTAATCGTGTCAACCCTTACCCTTTAATTAATTGATCCATCTGATTTAATTAAATGCTAAAATTTGAATTTTAAACCCGTCAAACTAAATAATAGATAATCTATTATTTGGTGGGGAAATCTATTAAGTTGTTGGAAAAAGGCTGGCAAAGGAGGATTAGAACTCTTGGGAGAAAACTCTCCAACGAAGAACACTTTCTCCCAATGAAGAACACTCCACCGATAAAGAACGTCGACAAGGAACGCCTTCAACTATGAAGAATGACCTCCTTAGACCTTCTTCCATGGAATCCTTTCAACGTGGGACGTCCTCATCCACAGCGAATCGACACCCATCATTTTCCCAACGGTTCGTATTCTTCCCCGTGACTCCCTCGATGAACAACGAACAAGGTAGGGGTTTAATTTTATTTAAGCATGATTTATTCCCATGTTCTTCCTTTCTTTCAAAAAGAAGAATGAGGATGTTTTCTTTTTGCGGGAGGGTTATTGTGCTTTGTTCTTGTGAGCCAATTGCTATCACCCTAAACGCAGAGGGTGCAGAACAAACCAACGTGGTTCGACCCCTCCACCAATCTCCTTTGTGGTGTTCTTCGTAGTGGAGGAAAGAGACGTCAAAGGAGACAAAGGTGACGAAGGCAATGGCCATGCTGCCCGCGACCTCCGCGACCCGCACCGCCCCTGCGACGCTCCGCCACCCTAGGGAGAACCGTACTGCCCGCCGGCTTCAGTGCTGCCCCGGCCGACCTAACCACCCCAGCCACGCCGCACCCCAGCTGCGCCGCACCCCAACCGTGCCGCACCCCAGCCGTGCCGCACCCCAGCCGTGCCGCATCCCGGCCTCCTGGCCTCGCCGCGCCCCGGCCGCACTGCCTTGCCGCCCGCGCCGCCCTCTCCTGCCGTGCCACCTTGCCGACCGTGCCGACCTCGCCGGTCGCGAAGACTCACCAGCCTTGCCGCCCTCTTTGACCTTTCAACCCTCACCGGCCGCGCCGCCCACGCCGGCCACGCCGCCTCGCCGGCTGCGCCTACCTCGCCGGCAGCATCGCGTCACCGGCCACGCCGCCCTCACCGGTCGCTACCCCGTGCCGGCCGCACTTCCCTCAGATGAACCAGCCATTCATTCGTGGAACCTTTGCTGAACCTGCCCCTCACGGCGCCCTTTCGGGCCGAGCCGCCCCGGGCTGGCCGAGCTTCCTCGCGCCCTTGCGGCTCTCCGCGTTTCCTCGCGGCCTGCTGGGCTGGGCCGTGCAGGCTAGGCCGAACCCAATGGGAAGGCCTGCCCAATGGGCCGGGTTGACACGAACCGGGTCGGCCTAGACTGGGTCAGACCGAGTCGGTCCAACCGGGTCGGACTAGACTGGGCCCCACTATGTCCATTTACTTTCTTTTGCCTATATCCTTGGCACCGAAAGTCCGTTTGACAAACCTTCAGTGGTGATGGTAATCTTGGATCATGACAGTCCCTTTTATTATACCCCACTAGAGTTTGGGGTATAGTTGAGATACGGCCTGGTTGGACCGTACACGAATCCAACCGGGCCCCCGGGACTAAATAGCTAATAACTCACAGACCGGGCGTCCGATTGACTCGCCTTCAGTTGCGTTGAGACCCCTATGACATGGCAGAGATTTGGGATACTTCTTAATGGGACTTCTTTGCAGTTGCAGAATCAAACAGTAGATTGTGGATTGGATCTTCCAGAGATGAGCGAGCATTTATGCGGGAACCTAGTAGCTGGACGAGACTTGATGATTGCTGACCGATTGACTTGGAGTGAATCGACTAGCCATGTGGGGAGCGCATGGTTATGGAGGCAGACCCACAGTGGAGAAGCGCATGGTTGTGGTGGCAGACCCATGGTACTCGATAGGAGGAGTACCTATGTAGGCTATGAGGGGGAGCGCCTGGTTGTGGCGGGAGACCCATGGTGGGGAGCGCTTCTGTTTGACGCAGTAGACCCATAATATTCGACAGGGGGAGTACCTCAACAGTCCAAGGTTAGTGGGAAGCACCTGGTTTTGGAAGTAGGCCCTCTGTTCTCGATAGAGGCAGAGTTCTCTAGCAGCCGAGGGTTCAAAATTTTACTACCAATATAATAAAATCCTGGTTGTTCTTAGTCAGTAACTTTTGTGTTTTCCTCATGATTAAGATGGATTACTTGAAAAGTTAGGTATATGTATGGGCATATACCTAATTAGGGTTATCTGTTGATTTCATACATTTTGGTTTATCCTTGTTGGATTTTGTGAGACCTTGAGGGTCTCGAGGTCTCTACTGAGTATCGTTATACTCACCCTTGCCCGAGCTATCCCCACACCTGGTTGTGCTAGATGCAGACGATGGACAACGCTGACTATGGCTGAGAGTACCAGGACTGGATGGTACTCGGAGGTGAAACGTATGACATGTCGGTACACGGTGGAGACAGACAGATGAGGAGTGCTGAGGAGGTGATCTATAACTACCCTTCAAGTAGGAACCCGGAGGATGACCCAATAACGGTTTTTCCTTTTTTTAGTTGTACTTGTACTTCCATTTCCTTGTACTTTACAGTTGGGCTTGTATTTCCAGCCCCTTTTACTTTTCACAACTCTTTTGTTATACAATTTACTTAGTGTTTTGTATCTAGCTGTGTGCTCTGTTGTGTGCGTTTTCAGGTTGTAAAGGCAATGCCTTCCCAGTTTTAGGGAATTACACCTTTGGTGCTAGTCACCAACCCCTGGCCTATAGAAGGCAGACTTAGGGTAGTCACGACACGAGCCCCGATGGACGGGTTATGATAAAAATTACCTCTTGGATTTAGTAATTTCATTTTGATTCATTAAATCGCTCTTATATTTCTATTTTACAAAAGACTGAGCTTTGTGGTATGTTTAAACCTAGTTTTGGATCACCTTATTTATAGATAAATCAAATTAATTGACCATTATAAAAGGGGAGTTTAGTGACTATAGTGCGATTAATAAGACCAACGATTTACTTAGATTCAATTATAATAGTGACGTGATTACACATTCCCTCATTTTATACTTCAATATCACATGATCATAGATTTATAAAATCTCAGTGTGATTATAATTCATAGTTTTTTGGTTTACTTTTATATTTCATTTTTAATTGAATTATTTTGTCTTTTATACTAGATTATTTTTTCTTGAAAATTACTTGTATTCATGTGTTTGAATTGCATATTTAGTTGTACTATACCATTGAAATATTATTTTTTAGGAAGAGTATATTATAAATTTCTAAAACTGATTTACTGTGAGAATTAACGACACCATATGTGCAATTATATCCTATATGATAGAGGAAATTATAGAGAGATAATTTTGATAGTTGATAGAGGGGAAAACCATTTCATCCACTAAGGAAAATAAATATTTTAAAATGAAGGATGGTTTTTAATAGGGTTGTTTTATATATAACATGCTTTAAATATATATGTTTTTTATTTAATACAATGATTACATATTATAATATATATTTTTAACTTATAATGTAGAAAATTAATTCTCCATGTCTTGATGTTACTCGCTGAAATGAGAAATATTTCAGTGATCTTGAAGGTGAAGAACAAATTATGCCTGGTTAGAAAAATGAAAAACAAGAGTGTCATTAGATGATCATTTTTTCAATAGTAGTTAAATGAAGAAGTAGAGGTAATTTTTTTAGGTTAGATGAAATGGTCATGGCCAACCAATTTATTCTAGATAATAATTATTCATTAATTATATTGGGGATAGTTTTAGATTGAATTCACTAATTGAAATATATATATTTTTCATAGTTTTATACCTACAATAAAGGCTTCTATTTTGGAGGAAATTATAGTAACATAATTTTAAACATTTTTTTTCTTTTCCCTTCAGATAAAGACTTTAAATAGTGATTTTTTAAAATAATACACTATATTAGAATATTTAAGAATTAATTTAATTTTTATGGTTCTAAAAAGGTGAATATAGTGTCTTGAATAATAATTTCCACTTGGTATTTGAGATATACTAATGATAAAATCAATATTTAATCATTAGTATTGCATGTTGGATTTATCTTTAACGAAAATTAGAATTCATTCTTTTTATGAAGTAAGGAGGTGATTTTAAGGTAAATTGTAATTGATTTTAATTTATTTGACATGAAAAGTCCAAAGTAGTCATTTTTATATATTTTATTTTACATAAATAGTAATAAAGTTTAGAGAATAAAAAATTTGTATCAAAGACACCATACCCTTTAACTAAAATAAAGGATTGGGTATATTGCACTTAAAAATAAGGATATTAATTTATAAAATTATTTATTTATCTATGTTAATATATATATTGATAAATTAGATCCCCCAATACTTCAATCCAATACCATGTGGTGTAGAAAGTGGCCTGTGTCACACACACTTTTTGATTTTCCTATATTATTTGAGTATATTTATGTTATATGGGGCCTTAGGTTGGTATCATGAATTTTTGTAAGGGTTAATGGTTTAATAAGTGAATTTTGGTTCTCTAGGATTCACCACACCATAGTGGAAGGCATGGTGTAAGTTTTAGTGCTACTACAGGTGTGGTGTGTGAGCTTTGTATGCCGGGTGAACCTTAGGGTGAAAAATGCCATGGGGATTGGCATTGTTTTGGGTATGGTGATAGCGAAGGTGTACCCATGGGAAATGGGATGGAAAAAATCCCATAGACATAAAATCTTAGATAATGTTAATATAAAACATTTTCATATATTTATTAGTTAATTATAAAATATTCGATAGTTTTTCAGTCAAAAGAAAAAAAGATTTATTTCAAACCAAATTAGATCTTCAAGCATTATATAGTTTTATTTAAAATATAGGCTTCCAAATAATATAATTTTATTTTAAAAAAACAAATTTTATTTTTTTATTCAAAATTTAAAAATTATCCTTAAATGAATTTTTGAGAATTTTATGAAAAAATAGTTTTTCAATGAATAGTGAAAATAATGATCTTTATTGAAAATTATATTTTATTTTCAAGTATAAAGAAATTTAAATTCAATATTTGTTTAGTTTAGAAAATTCATTTGTTTATTTTTTCTTTTAAAAAAAAACCAATTTTAATATTTAGAAATAATTTTACTCTTTAATCTAGTATAAAAACATTTTTATACTTAAAAAAAGATTTTTTCTAAAAAACTATTTTTAATCACATTTTTAAATTTTAATTTTAAATTAAATTCTACCGATTATATAGTTTTAATCCAAAAAAATGGATTCCATATTTGGAATAATGGAGTCCAAATTTGCTAAATATTTCCTTATTATTTTTGTAAATATGAACAGTTACATTAGCAATTTTGTTACCACAATAAAGGGTAAATCAGGCAATTGAAGTTGAAAATAAAATGATACAAACTATAAAATGATCCTAATAGTTGAATTAATTTTATTATATTATTAAATATCATCCATATTCATCTAATATTTGGTTATATGGGCTTTTATTTCCATTTGGATGTGATTATAAACTTTATAATATTATATTTAAGGAAACTTAAAAAATGTTACACTTTTGTTTTTAAAAACTATAATATTTTTAACATAGGGATAACCAAAGGATATATTCAGTCATGAATATTATTTTTAAATATTATTTTTAAATATTATTTTATTATAATCGTCATGGTAATTTAATTTTAATTTTTAGTGAATAAATAATTACCTTAAATTCTTACACAATACTAAAGCAACAATTATTTAATTAATGAAACAATATAATAAATAATATTAAAAATATTAAAAGTAGTATAATTTGAAACAATTAATTTGAAAAATTAATTTTATAGATAAATATAAAATTTTAGGGGTGTATTAAAATATTTTATTCTAATTTAATTTTTTTATTTATGTTATAAAAGTCAAAGTAAATGAGTTGTTCTAAAATTGACATTATTGATATTTTATGGAAATAATATTTTATTAAATGATATAATTTTTTTTATAATTCAATATTCATATAATTGATTAGTTTATATTTTAAAATATCAACCATATACCATTTTGGGCCATCTTTCAATTTATAGTAACTATTTTGACTCTCAAATAGTAAAAAACCTTGTTATCATGGTAAGTGTGAAAAAAGGTTAAGAGGGAGTTAAAACCAAAAGATAAGGGTAAAATGTGATCTAAAATTGTCCATTTTTTCGTTAGTGTATTTAGACTCACAATAATATTATATTATAATGTTATAAATTTAGATCAATTTTTACATAAAAATTAATTTATATTAAATTAATATTTTTATAAATTTCAAGAGTGCCCCTCCGCTCTCTTATAAAAATGGGACATATTATTCTCATTTTCTAACACCTAAAGAAACTTTGGTTAGAAAAATACCTAAAAAATACCTTCCTAAAATCCCTCATATATTAAAGGTTTTTTTGAGCATAAAACCAACCTAGTAATGATTTGGGTGCAAACTTTAAGAGATTTACCGAAGAATAGGTATAGTTTTTAACCACATGTTTTAGTTTTGTTTATTCTTCCACATCCTTAAAATATTATTCAACCCTGAAAAAATAATAAAACTAGTAACCTAAATATAATTATGTTTTATTATGTTAATGTAAAAACCTATATCCATCTTCGATCTTATAAAATGAGAAATGAAACCATCGTTTTTGTGTATGACATACTGCCGTCTCGGGAATCGATGCGGTTCTTTTTCCATCACCGTATCTTATGAATATATTATAATAATATAATTAAAATTTATATATTATATTATTGATTTATTTATCATTATGAAAATATAATATAACATTTACCTTCTTACCTATCCATTCACTAAAAAATGATTACATTGTTCGTGCGTACGTGTGGACTACCACCTCCATGAAGCGATGTGAATCATTTTTCATCACCACATAAAATAGAAGATATATATAATAATATTTAAATAATTATATAATATTTATGATATTATAATAATTCTATAAATATATAATAATACTTAACAACTTTCCATAACAATCGTTGAAAAATAGGAACGTTACTCATACGTACATACATCCTAGAGTCTTCATGATTTTAACACAGTTCATTTTTGATAAACATATTTAATGGTTGAATTTATAAGTATAATTAATTTATAAAAAATGATAATTATTTCATGATTACTATTCTGGATAATATGGAATAATTATCTCTTTGACCATATGTAACCTACCGAAGTCATTTTTGGATTTTGAACCAAATATCATCAAAAAATTCAACGTGAACTTAAATTATTAAGTAATTATTATAAAATGATAATAAATAAAGTAAGAGGAAGAATAAAATTGATTTTTTTCTCAAGTAAGTAAAAAAATAACATTTTTTATTATTTAGTAAGATAAAGGACATATGTGATGAGTCAGACTCAAGGTAAGTGACTTTCTTTAAAAAATCCTTTTTTAGTATTTCCATTAAAACACCTTTTTTCTTCCATACCCATATTTTTAAAATTATTTAATGGATGTATTTATGTGTAAATTAATAAATTATCAAGGAAAATTTAGGATTACTTTAACATTCTTTCAAATTTTTTCAAAAGGAATATTTTTTATGGAATGTTTTAATGTCTTTACAAAAATACAGAAGGAATGTTCTATTTTAATGTATATGATGACAACAACCTTTTTCACTGCCATAACCATTATCTTATTTTTGTATTTATTTATAAACTATCATTTTTTCTTGGAAAAACACTCATTCTCTATATTCTTTCTATTTTCAAAAAGGGTTTTAAATTGGAATGGATATATCAATATTTAAAAATGTTTTCTTATGGGTGAAAAGAACATTTTAACGATGTGAGATTTTCTATAATCTGTTATGGTTCTTGGAAATTGTTTATGAGAATAGTTGGTTTAATTATAAACTAAGAGACTGTGATACCTTTATAGATCTCTAATTCATTGGGTAAAGGTATGGAGATAAAATATTATTTTTCTACTAAGATATTATGGGAATATATTGTGATAGTTATTCCAATTGTAACCGTGATGGTTATTTTATGTGTAACCATGATGCTTATTCAATGTGTAATAATGAAGGTTATAAAATTTATAAGAGGGATATAAAAATGATGTCCAAGCAATATACATGTTTTATATACGATTTATATGGGGTTTTATAGGAATATTATGATTTTAAAAGGTAATATAACGATATTATATTTAAAGGAAATTATATGTTACTTTTTAAGGGTGAAAAGTATAACCCTTTAAAAAAACTTATTATGAGTTTTTTTTATTTCAAATAAACCTTTTGAGATTTATTTTCTTTTAAGATTTATTATAAAATGTTTTATGAAATTATTTGGGAAGTGAATGTGATTTATAGGGTAATAAAATGTTTATTTTAAGCCCACAGTTTATTTTGAAAAAGGAAAAATATTATAAGTATTCATGGAATAATGTTTTATTTTTTTTTATTTTTTTGTACCTTACTAAGATTTTTATGATCATCCCACAATTTAATTTTTTTTCAAAGGGTTTAAGGATGGTTAATGTAAAATAATAATTCTAGTTGAAATCCTTGAATATTTTTCATAAAACGAAAATATGTTTTATTTTAGAAGTTTAATTTTGTTTTAAAATGGATAAAAAGTATAATTTTTCAATTTTAACATATGGGGTTTTTTTGTAAGAGTTATGAAATTAATCTAGAAAATTATAAACCTAAAGTTTCTTTGAGAATGTAATAAAGAAAATTGTAGTTTAATGTCACTAGAATATATAATATTTAAGGCAGTGTCCATACAGTTGGCATCAGAGAAAAGTTTTAGATAACTTTAGGGGTTATTATAATGTTAATAGAGTTCCATTAAAATTAAATTTTACTTTATTATTAAGTTTAAATGATATATATTTGGAATATAGACTTGTTTTTTTGAATAAAATATTCCTATAATTAATGGTTTTCTATAGATAAAATAGGGAAGTTGATGTATGGAGGCCCCGAGGGGATGATATCCTTTTGAATTTGTAACCTAGAATAGTTGGAATTATAACTAGGAAGTTTTTTTATAGTGATGTATTAGTTTATTTAGGCTATAAATGGTGGTGGTATCCATGCTATAGAGCATTGATATCTATTATATAGGAACATGATGTTAGTGGATCATTTTATGAGACAACATGCTCCAACATTCAATAGATCATATGACCCAATGGTAGCTACATGATGGATTAAAACAATATAAAATATATTTAATGCCATAGGATGTTTAGATCTTCAAAAGTAAAGTCTTAATATTTACCTTTATTAAGGTGAATCTTACTACTAATGGTCAATGGTCAAGAATATCTTGGAAATAGAGGAGATTGGTTCCTTGGAATGTGAAAACTTTAAGAATATCTTCCTTGAGAAATATTTCCTTAAAGCTATTAGACTTAGAATGGAAAATAAATTTTTATAATTGAGGTAAAGGGAGGAATATTTAGTTTCCACTTATGAATAAAACTTCACTCGATTGTAAAGGTATATGAAAAATTTAATCCAAGATATTGATTGTAAGATTAATAAATTTTACTTAGGATTGAATTCAAAATAATGAAGTTCTATAGCTTCTTAAGAATTTAAAAGTTATGAGAAACTCATTTGATGTGTGGAGAAGGTGGAAATGAAGTTTCTTGATTGTCATGTATAATTCGAAGACCAGTAGAAAATGAGGTCTAGGTGGTAGGAAAAAAGGAAGAATGGACCAAAGAATTATGAGGTAAGAAAATGGAATTTTTATTTTTTTCTAGAGATTTGTGGTAAAAAACACATTGGATAATGCCTTATGAAGTCTGGTATGTGCTTAAAATGTGGTAAGTTTGGGTATATGTCTTTTAATTTCAATGAAAAAGATCATGGTTGTAGTAATACCAATTCTACTAGACAAGAAGTAAAATGTTTTAAATGAAATGAGATTTCTCATTATGCACATGCATGTATAAATTAGAACCTGGATGATAAGAAGAAACCAAACTATAAGAAGAATGGTGTGGTGAAATACTCTATTAATACGTCAGCAGATTTTGGTTCTTTAGATAAAGTGGTATCAGGTGTATTTCTTGTTTATTCATATTATGTTAATATCTTTTTTGATTCAGGTTCTACATATTATTTCATTTCTAATAAATTTTCTATAAAACTAGAAATTCTACCTCAACAAATGTATCAAAAAAAATTATGGTAGAAGCACTTGGGGGAGTATTAAGGAAAAAATAAATTATAAAAATATTCCTGTCATTGTTTGTTGAAAGACTTTACCTGTAAACATAATTGTCTTTCCCCCAGTAGAGTTTTATTTGATTCTGGGAAAGGATTGGATCTTTATTTACTATGGTAAGATATATTATAGAACTAAAGAAGTTTTTTATCAGAAAGTGTCTTAATTTCTATACAATAATGAACACATACCTTTTACAACATCTCAAGAAGTCGAGAAACTGTTAAAATATGGAAATGAAAGTTGTATTTCATATTTTGTTGAAAATAATTTATAAGTTTATATTAATGATATTCTAATAGTAAAATTATACATGGATGTTTTTTAGTGATGGGTTTCCTAGTTCTATTCATAATCAGAAAGTTGAATTTACTTTTGACTTAGTTTATGATGTTAACCTAATTTCAAAACTCCCTTATCGAATGGTTTAAGTAAAACATTTGGAATTTAAAAAGTAGTTTCAAGAGTTTCTTGATAAAGGTTTCATTTGTCCTAGAACTTCACCATGGGGTGATCCTATATTATTTGTTAAAAATAAATATGGATCCATGTGTCTTTTCATTTATTATATATCTTTGGGAAATATTATTATTAATAATAAGTATCTATTTTCTCATATCGATTAATTGTTTGATTAGATCCAGGGTGCTTAGTATTTTTTGAAGGTTGAACTATTGTTTGGGTACAATCTATTAGAGTATAAGGATGATAAAATTATAAAATAAAAATTTATAGTAAGATACAAGAATTATGAGTTTTTGGTTTTTCCCATTGGGTTGAAAAATTCCACAACTATATTTATGAATCTTATAATAGAGTCTTCTGTAAATATTTGGATAAGTTATTTATTGTTTTTATTGATGATGTCTTGATTTATTCAAAATTTTATATGGATCATGAAAAACATATTAGGATTTTTCTTCAAACCCTTAAATAAAAAAAGTTATATGTAAAATTTATAAAATGGGATTTTGGGTTATAGAATATTTCATTTCTTGGACACATTATAAATAAATATGACATTACATTTGATCTAATTAAAACTAAATTGTTTGATGAATGGACACGACCTAAAAATGTTACTAAGATTCATAGTTTTCTTCGATTAGTAGGCTATTACTAACATCTTGTTGAAAACTTGGCACAATTATCTTAGAAATTAACTAAGTTATAATGAAAGGGAGTTAGCTGTATCTAGACAAAAGAATGTGTTGAAAATTTATACGAACTGAAAAGAAGATCGGTGAATGGTTTGGTTTTGATTCTTTTGTCAAAAAATGGTTATTTTTTCGTGTAAAATTATTTTACATTAAAAGGACTTGGTTGTGTCTTGATATAGAATGATTAAGTAATTACTTATTCTTCACATCAATTAAAACCACTTGAGAAAAATTATCCAACAGAAGGCCCTGAACTAGAAGATGTAGTGTTTGCTTTAAAAATTTAGAGAAATAATTTATATAGAGGAAAGTTTTAAATATATATTGATCATAAAAATTTGAAGTATATATTCACTCAAAAATAGATAAACATATAGTAGAGGCGATGGATGAAATTGATAATAGATTATTATTGAATAATTAATTATCATCATGGAAAAGAAAACAATGTAACTAATTTTTTGAGTTAGAAAAATAATGCTTCCCCAATCATGTTATGTTTATAAATGACCATTTTTTTAGTGGTTTGATAATTTTTTTCCTATAATTTGTGGATGAAAGAACTTCCTCTTTCTTTTTTAGGGTTTAGTATAATTGTATCTATTATAAAGAATTAAGAAATCTCAGAATAAAGACCATGAGTTATAGGAAAATATATAACTGGTTAAGAAGGGTATGTTTACTAAATTTAATGATGACAAAGAAGGTGTTTTGAGATTTAGAAAGTGATTATGTGGGATTTTTTTCCCAGTTGAAGAGAAATTTTTTGAGTAAAGCTCATAATTACCTATTTTCCATTCATCCTTGTTGTACTAAGATGTATAGAGAACATCTAGAGTATTACTAGTGAGATAGAATAAAAATAGGTATTGTTAGTTATACCTTGAAATGTTTTACTTTCAAATAGGTTAAAAATAAATGATAATTACCAAAGGGGATGCTTCAAGCTTTTCTAGTTCTAGAGTCAAAATGGGAAAATATATCCATGGATTTTGTGTTGGTATTACCAAATAATTTTCAAGGTAATAATTTGAAATTTTTTATTATTGATTGATTAACTAAATATATGTATTTCCTTCACATTCGAGATACAATGTCATTGAATCAATATTCTTGAATGTATCTCAAAGATATAGTTAGGTTAGATGTAATTTCTCACTCTATTGTAACAACCCTTATTCCGAGGCTCACTTTAAATTTCTATAAAGGATTTAAGAAGTCATTGGGAACTGAATTAAATTTTGGTACATCCTTTCATACCTAGTCTGACAGATAATATGGATAAAAAATTCAGACATTGGAAGATATGTTTTTATATTGTTTAATGGATCACTAGGGAATTTGTGATTATAATATTTTTTTGTTAAGTTTTCTTATAATAAACTTTTTAATTAAAGTATATAGATGATACATTTAGAGGAATTATATGCAAATTGGTTTAAAAATTATACTTTTTTGGGATGAAGTAGGTGAAATGAAGTTTATGGGACTACAAATGGATGAGGAAATTATTGTGAAGGTGAAGGAAATTTTGCAACATATGAGGACGTCTCAGAGCGGATAGAAAAGTTATGCTAATAACTGAAGGAAATATATTTCTTTCAAGGTTGGTGATTATGTTATTCTTAAAGTATGTTCATAGAAAAGTGTTATGAATTTTCATAAAAATGATAGAATAATTCCATGGTTCATTTTACCATATGAAATCTTGTATAATTTTGGATGAGTTGCTTACTAAGTAGCCTTTCATCAATGTTTATCCCAGGTACACAATGTTTTTAATGTTTCGATGTTAAGAAAGTATATTCCAAATTCACCTCATATTTTAAGCCTTGAGGTAGTTTATTTGGAATATAAAATTTCTTATGAGGAATAAAATGTTAAAATTCTCGACCATATATAGAAATTATTACAAAATAAGGTAATTACCAAGGTTAATGTTTTTTGGAGAAACAAAATGGTTGAAGAGGCAATATGAGAATCTGAAAATGCTATAAAGGAAAGATATCCAATCTACTTTAATAATTAAATAAATTTGTGAGAAAAAATTTTCAAAAAGGGGGGAAGAATGTAACAACCTTAGTAATATTGATATAAAACATTTTCATATATTAATTAGTTAATTACAAACATTAGTTAATTTTTCAGTCAAAAGTCAAAAGATTCATTTATAACCAAATTAGATTTTATGGAATTATATACTTTTAAATAAAATATAGGTTTACATATAATATAAAATCTTTTTGAAAAATTAATTTCATTTTTTAAATTAGCATTTCAAAATTATCTTAGGATTAATATTTTAGAATTTTTTGAAAAATAGAATTTTCAGTATATAGTGAAAAATATTGACTTTTATTGAAAATTGTATTTTATTTTCATGTATTTTAAAATCCAAATTATATATTTTATTACTTTTAAAATTTATTAATTTAATTTATATTAAAAAATTAATTTATATTTTGTTGAATTAATTTAAAACTTTAATTTATTATAAAAAAATTTTTATACATAAAAATTCATTTTTTCTGAAAAACCATTTCTCATTGTGTTTTTCCAATTTAATTTTATATTAAATGATAAAAATTATATATTTTAAATATTTTAAAATGAATTATATATATGGATTTTTGGGGTACAATTTTTTTAAATATTTTTATTTTAATTTTCATCCATATGAATAGTAAGCTTAGTAATTTTATTACCACAGTAAAGGGTAAATCAAGTTAATAAAGTTAAAAATAAAATGATAAGGGCTATAAAATTACCCTAATACTTGAATTAATTTTATTAGATGGGTTCACATCATCCATAATCATCATAGATATCGTTATATGGCATTTTTTTCTATTCGGATGTGATTATGACTTTTATAATATTTTATTTAAACAAAATTAACAAATATTACACTCTTGTTTTTAATAATTATAAAATTTTTAACATGGGGAGAATTAGAGGATATGATTGGTTATAAATATCATTTTTAACTCTATATTATTTATAGCCATCATGGTAATTTATTTTAATTTTTAGTGAATAAATAATTACATTAAATACTTACAAAATGCCGATGCAGTAATTATTGAATTGATAGAAAAATTAAATAAATGATATTAAAAATATTGAAAATAGTATAATTTGAAATATTTAATGTGAAAAATTAATTTCATATATAAATATAAAATTTTAGGGATGCATTAAAAGATTTTATTTATATATAATTTGTTTTCTTAATGTTAGAAGAGTCAAAGTAAACGAATAGAAAAAAATTGACATTATTGATATTTTATGGAAATAATTTATTATTAAATGATATCAAATTTATAAAACCTTATATTCTTCCAATTAATTATGATATGTTTAAAAATTTCAATAATTTTCCATTTATAATCCATTTTTTTATTTATAGTAACTATCTTGACCCTCAAAGAGTAGAAAACCTTGTTGTCCTAGTAAGTGTGAAAAACGTTAATGAGGGGTTAAAACCAAATGATAAGGGTAAAAATATGATATAAAATTGGAAAAAAATTATTTTATGAGATTATTTAGACTCATAATCATCTTATATTATATAATTATCAATTTTGATACATTTTTACATCAAAATTAATTTATATTAAATTTATATTTTAATAAATCTCAAGAGTTCCCCTCCCTTATCCTATAAAAAGGGAACTTATGCTTCTCATTTAATCACACCTCAAGAACATTTTGGTTCATAATATTACTTCCCAAATACCTTACTGAAATTCCAACTCAAATCATAGATGTTTTTTCATTATAAAACCAATCTAGAAAATCTTTTGGTGTAAACATTAATAAATTTTCTGAAGAAGTGGTATAATTTTTAACCACATGTTTCAGTTTTTTTCTTCTTATTATTACTTAAAATATTTTAAAACATGATAAAATAATATCCCCAATTTCCCCAATATCCCCAACATACTAATATTTTATTATGTTAATTTAATAACCTATATCCATCTCTTCTCCCATCAAATGGGGGAGAAAACCATCGTTCATGTGTATGGTAAACTACCATCTCACGAACCGATGTAATTAATTTTCCATCACCGTTTATCAAGGATGAATTATAATGATAGAATTAAAATTTATATATGATATTAATTAAATATTTTTTATTCTTAAAAGATAATATTTCATTTAAATTATCAAATTTCCATTCAATGAACAATGATAACATCATTCGTACGTACGTGTGGACTATCACCTCCACGAAGACATGTGATTCGTTTTTCATCACCAAATCACATGGATGATATATATAAATATATTTAAAGATGTAAAATTATATTTATGATAATATTATAATTCTGAAAAAAATAATATAATACAGAACTTATTTCCATAAATATTGTAGAAAAATGGAAACGTTACTCATACATACCTTAGGCCTGCCTTCTCCATGATTTTAACATTGTTTATTTTTCATAACTATATTTAATAGTTGGATTTAAATGTATAATTTATGTATAAAAATGATAGTAATGTCTTGATTATTATTCTAGATATGATGGAATAATGAACACTTTAACCATAGTTAACTTACCGAAGTAATTTTGGACTTGTGAAATGAATATCATCAAAACATCTAATGTGAACTTAAATTGTTAAGTAATTGATATAACATGATAATAAGTGAGAAAAAATTAATAATAAAAATTGATAATGTTTTAAATAAATTAAATAATTAACAGAAGTTTATTATTTATAAAGATAAAAAACGTACGTTATGAGTCATACTCAAGGTTAGGGACTTTCTTTTAAAAATAATCTTTAAAAGTTTCTATTAAAACTACCTTTTTCTTCTATATCCATATTTTTAAAATTATTTTGTGGATGTATTTTTATGTAAATAAGTTAAATATAAAGAAAAATTTATTTATCTTTTTAATTTCTTTCAAAGGTTTTCAAAAGTAATATTTTTACTGAATGGTTTAACGTTATTTACAAAAATAAAAAAGTAATGTTATATTTTAACGTATACAGTGATAAAGAAATCTTCCACCACTATAACTATTATTTGATTTTGGATTTATTTACAAGATTTTTTTTTTCTAAAAATAAACACACTTCCTCCTTATTTTTTTAATTAATTTTGAAATGGATTTTAAAATGGAATGGATATATCAATATCGAAAAATGTTTAATTATGGGTGGAAAGAACATTTTTATGATGAAAGATTTTATGGATTCTATTTTGGTTCTGGGGAATTTCTTGTGAGAATGGGAAGTTACATTATAAACTAGGGGTGGGTGTGCCCTCTATAGCTCTCTAGTTCCTTAGGTAAAGGGATGGTGTTAACCGAATATGTTTTTTCCTAAGAGATTATAGGAATATAATATGATGGATATTCTAATTGAAACATTGATGGTTATTTTAAGTTTAAATGTAATAGTTATTCTATGTGTAACTATGAAAGTTATACAATTTGTAATAATTCTATGAAAATGATATCCCAAGATGCCTACAAGTATTATCTATCATTTTTACAAGGTTTCCATGGAATATTATTATTTCTTAAGGTAAGATAATGATGTTATATTTAAAAGAAAATATATGTTACTTTTTAAGGGTAAAATATAGCTTTGTAAAAAAAAGTTATTATGAATTTTTCATGATTTCAATGAAATATTATGAGTTTTATTTTGACTTGAATATTTCTTATAAAATGTTTTATAAAAATATTTGGCTAGATAAAGTGATTTATTGGGTAAGAAAATATCTATTTTGACCCAAAATTTTAGTTGGAGAAAGGAAATTATTTATAAGTATTCATGGAATAAAAGTTTCTTTATGTATTTTTATTTCCCTAACTGATATTTTTGTGATTATTCCACATTTTAAAATATTTTTCATTAGGTTTAAGGATGGTTAAGAGAAAATAAAAAGTCAAGTTGAAGTTCTTGAAGATTTTTCCTGAAAATAAAACATGTTTTATTTTAAATATATATTTTTGTGAAAAAATGGAACTAATTAGAAATTTCCATTTGTAATATATGGGTTTTTATATAATATTTATAACCAAACTCTCTAAAAATATAAAACTAAAATTTCTTTTGGAATGTAAGAAATTGAAATATAGTTTAAAGTCATAAGAATATGAAATATTTAAGTCCATATACTTAGAATAACTATGGGTGTGGTGGCCATATTGAGCTAGGGATGACCTCATGAAGGTGAGTCAAAAACTGTGAAGGGAGATCCCTTATGTTGTGGTCAAATTTATTTTTCTTGGGTGATTATTTTTAAGTAAAATGATGGAATATAAAAAATCGTAACTGTTTCCATGGTGGTTCTTGCACGTAGTGTGGTCGAGTGATACAAACATGTTGTAAATGGAAAGCACAGGTTCCCTAGATCCTAGTAGTGGATATTTTTCATTAGGTGGACCACCTGTGAAAATGAGGATAACCAAAATGGTTAGGAGGTTTCCATGGTGTGGTTATAGGGCATAAAGGTTGATATAGGGTCAGTCTATGTAAGAGGGTAAGGAAACAGTGATTCGTGAGTCACTACTTCATAGGCTTCAGCATAGTGGGATGAAAAATTGAGAGAATTATCTCTATGATATGGTGTTGACTATGTTGGTGGTCAAAAAATTTTAAATGACTGAAAAACCACTGAGTTTTGGGGAGGAGGTTTATTCCTTGAATGGGAAACAATATGTGAATTTTTATAAGGGTTATAAATTCAATTATTTACCTATTCAACTACATATAAAATGAATTATTCCTTACACCACTAGGGTGCTCGATCTATGGATTTATGGAGATGATTTATTGATAAATTTCTTCTTTATAAAGCTCTCCTCCTAGACTCTGATGGATGAACATGGTAGAGGTAGGAATATTTTCACTCACTATACCTATGAAAATAACTTAGGAGTTTGGGTGTTTTAAGATTATAATTCTTGTTTTAATATGTGATTAATGTTTTTAAATAAATATTAGGTGAATATATTATTTGTAAAAATGGTTTTAGAAAAGGGATGATGATGTTGGTGTGAGTTTTTATGTTCAATATTTTTTTGATGGGATTCTAGTTTGTAAGAGTTATTTATAAAGGATAGGTTATTGCATGTTCATGTGTTTCATAGAAGAGAACTTATTTTTTTGAATTTGGATTCTGATGATAAAATTGGGGCATATTGGTTTGGAATGTGTTGGTGTGTGTTCATGATACATTATATGTGGTCTTGTTGGTTTAGACTTGGATTATAGTTCCAAATTGGGGAAAATCAGATTGTCACTTCATAATGAAAAAACTAGGGTTGGAGGAATGGGGTTCTACTTGAATGTTGGGTATGTTCTGGGTTTTTCTATTTGGTGGGGGGATTCATGCATTGGTTATGAGTGTTCATGGAATGTGTGGGTTAGTTTTGGTGTGGTTGGTTTTGTGAAAACTGTGGATTTCAAAAAAAATAATTTTTTGTTATAAGTTATCTATATGATTTTCTTATTTTTTGTATTATAATATTATTCTATCTTGTCTTATATAAAATGTGCGGTAACATGTTCTTATTTAATATGTGTTATTGGTAATTGTTTTGGGGACTACCTATTGTGTTTTTATACTCACCCAAGTATACGATTCTCAGTGCATATGTAGTCATTATTTGATTAACTATATATAAGGGGAGATCTATCACTTTTCTATTAGAGATTTTGTATGCTATGGTCTTGGGTAATGACATGGGTGCTTGGAGTTAGTAGAGTCATGGAGAATAGGAACATTCCATGTTTTCACTTGTCCTCCCTTTTGAGTCTTGGGACTTATAGTCTTACTTGGTTGTAATCTTTTTGCATATTCTAAGGATTTGATCAGTTTTATGTTATATATTTTATTTTGGTCTTTTATTAATTCATATACCATATATACATATATTTTATTAGAGTTTTATATTGATGGTTTTTTGTATGGAATGTGAAATCATCTTCCATAATTTAGTGATTTACCAATTATTTATTTCAAGGATTTGGTGTTTAGGGGTGTACTTAAGGTTAGTGACATTCCAATCCTACCCAATCCAATGGGTTAGGGTTATGATGTTACAAATGGTATTAGTTTTGTATGGTTCATTTATTAGTACAATAGGTGTAGTGATATGAAATGTTTTGAATTCAAATATAGAGTATAAAATGGTGGATCAAACCTCTTTATACTATACTTCAGGTTACAAGGATGGTTCTATTATGAAAATTATCATTAAGAACTTCTATTTTCATTATCATCTCAATAATGTGGGTTTATCCAATGAGAGTTTGGTATCATGTATTAGTAAAGAGACTTCCCACTAGGATTCCACCATTCACATGGTGTTTATTTATTATCCATTGGTAAATGGTAACATGATGAATTTCATTATTGTGAATGGCTGGTTGTGCTTTGTATGAAACTAATAATCTTTAAGAAATGTTTTCCAAAACATGGTGAATATGGTTTGGATTTATATCATGTATTTATTCTTGATGGCGTTGAGTTTTTTATGCCTTCCTTGTGTTTTAATTGTTTAAATAAATTTTAAACTAGTTTGGAACTAGAATTTAAACTTTTAATGTATCTAATATGAAGTAATTGATTAAATGGTAATTGAAAGCCATGCTATTTTAAGTGAATGATAATTATTTTATAATGAATACTCAAAAGCATAATTACATGTTTTCTATCTTTATTGGATAATGATTGAATCCATGTCTGTATTGTACAGAAATTTTAAACATGATTTAGTGTTTTTATTTTAGCCTATCATTTTAAGATTTTAAAGATATGCCATGTGTGGAAATAAATTTTTTGATTTTAAAGTTTTATTCATAATGGATGAAATTAGACAAAACCATGCTAAAAGTTTAATAATATTTGTTTTTATTAATTTAAAAAATTAATATGGAATAACATGATGTTGTAACATCATGATATGTGCATAATTAATGAATCATTTTTAGTATAATGAGTACCATAGTAAGTAAAATTGTTGTAAGTTAAAAAGGATATCTAATTGTAATGTTAATATGTTTTTTATATTATTATGATTGTTAGGTTACTAGTTACGAGAGAATGATAAAAAATATGAAATATTAATAACAACTATTTAATTTTTTTCATTAAATATAAATGTTGGATTGGTATGAGAATGTTCTCAGTCAAATGATTAACCATTAAACCGAATGGAATGAAATATGGATGTAAAGTATATGCCACACAACCTTGTTTTATTTTTGATTGAAAATAATTTCACATGGTTAAGATTTTTGGAATATTAAGAAACTAGTATTTATATTAAAATGTATTATTAATCATGCATTGATAATGAATTTGGTAACATTTTCATATATATGAAATGACTTGTGAATATAGTTTAAGTATTTATTTTTAATGATTACATGATTTTCTTGATTCTGTTTTTTGGATCTAGTTGACAAGGACATATTTTTTTTGATAAAGAGGTATTAAAATTAACAAATTCAATTTAAAGGTTTTTATTTACAAAGGTTCTGTTCAATTAGAGTATATTTAAAAAAGGATATTTATTAATCCTTAATGAAGCTTTTCATGTATTTTAGAATCAACATTTTTTTTAAAATATTTTATTTAAATTGACCTTGGGGGGGGGATTTAATGGAAAATTTTTTACCTTTTTAAAACCTTCATTTGAATTTAATTCAACAACTATTGTGATGTCATGATTTATTGTTTGGAAACCTCATAATGGTATACTGTAAATTTTGAAATAAGTTATAGTAAAATTGGAAATATTTTTTTGAAATATTTCATTCTTGAACTTTTTGTCCTTTTCCCCTTACTATCATTGATATTATTATTCTACTTATGGTGTTTGATGTGATTGTAATTCTTGTTGTTCTTATGTTCAATTATCCTTATTGTGATTGTTGTTTTTGTTAAACGATATACATGATATCTATAAAGGGGTAAGTATAAATTCCATATGTAAATGATGTCTCATGGGATGCTCAACTTGAGAAATCATAGGAAATTTAATATCTTGGAAACTAATTTGGTCACCATGATCAATTAATATTATCATGGTCCAGTTTAGTGATAATTATTTGTTTTAATAATAGACATATCAGGTAAACCATGTGAATTAAGGGGTATATGTTATTTAATATCATATTGAATGCTATACCTTGATAATCACTCTCAAATCTTCTAAAGGTTTTTTTATCATTTAAATGGGTTGAAGAAATGAATCAGGATGGAGTAGATGAGACAGGATGAAACCATCTCTTTTTCTATTGCTAACTAATTTATGAAAACTAATAGTCTAGTTGAATGGGAGTGGGGGATTAGGAAATAAGGTTTACCTTTATTTTCAGGAACCAACACGGGTCAAATTTCTATGTTAGGTGGTGTTTTTAGAAGTATTTTTAGGATTTGAAACATCCTTTGATGTTTTCCAAGGTATTTGTGAATACATGGTCAGGTCACTATCTTTAGTAATGTTTAAACTATTTTGTTAGTATGATTTAATGGTATCATTTATAGATATCTTTTGGATTCTTACCCTATAATCTTAGTTGGTTATTTCTAGTTCCTTATTCATGTATTCTCATATCTGGTCTCACTAAAGATTGATAAGACTACGTTAGATAGTTCGTGATCAATTGGGTTGTGGATGACATAATATACAAGTCATTGGGTGATTGGTGAGTGTATTTTTACATCATTTATGATTTATGGGGAAATAAATAACATGTAATTGGGTCATATGAACTAGTATTATGTCTTTATTTTCTATTTAGTGACTCTCATTCCTGATTTGAGTGATCGAGTCAAACAAAGTTCAATGGGATAATTTTTGTAGTATTACAATTAGGATAAACCATAATAGTGGAGAGTCATTTATGGGTGGGTAGATATTTAAAATTATTTATTTATTTTTATGATCCAATTCTAGTTCCTCCCCATGGAAGGACATTTTGAAGTGGGTTTTTTATTTAGATATTAGGATGGTATATATAGTGGTAAACTTTGAACAACAAATGGTGGGCATCTTGTGACTGTTTCCTATACCTTTAAAGTCTTTGGAGTAATTTTTTATATCCATTAGCACCATAATTTATTCAAAAGTATTATTTCATTGAGTTGGTATTTTCCTAACTCATTTAGTAATCTCTTTTCATTCTAATTCAGGGAGATGACATTGATAGAGGATCTTACTAGTTTTTTTTGTTTGCGAAGTGTTATGATCCCAAGATGTACTAGTTTTCATATTATCTCATAGAGAAATT
Source organism: Viscum album (assembly GCA_963277665.1). Lineage (NCBI taxonomy): Eukaryota > Viridiplantae > Streptophyta > Magnoliopsida > Santalales > Viscaceae > Viscum > Viscum album. The sequence goes on along the minus strand of OY728146.1, from coordinate 212,412,271 downwards.
AGTTTTCTATTATTGGGTTTTCTATAAATTTTAATGTGGTCCTATTTGGAATATTATAAGGATATCCATGTAGATATTTTCATTTATGGGTGGAGGATTTGAAAAGGTATTTTTTGGACTGTGTCCGGTGTGAGAGACTACGGATGAGATTGAAATATATATACATCATGGGAATGATATCAAGATTTCAGATATCTTAGTCATCATATCATAATTTTTCATTATTTTTAGTGGTGGGAATTCAGGGAGTTTTTGGGTGTATTCAAGATTAGGGAGTTTTCATCTGTGTAAGTGAGTGCAGTTAACTCCTCAATGTGTTGGACTATAGGATTTTCTTATCCATATTAGTGGGGTTGTCTATTGGGTAGCATTGAATTCCTGATTAAATATTGTAATTGAAATTATCTTATGACCTAGTCATATAAGGTTGATTCATACTCTGGTTATAAAATTGGTTGGGATTATGTTTCTCTTAATGCAGATGTCGCATTTGGTTTTCACCATGTATTGTATTTTTGGAATGGCATGATAAAATATTTTTAGGTGATTGATTACCATTGGTATGTATTTTTTAGTATCATATTTGGGTCTATGATATTCATTATAATGAAACATAATAAATATAGACTTATGTCTTGAGTTTTTTTCTAGATATTTCGAACTTACATCTTTTAGAGAATGGAATGCCTAATGTAGGGGAGAATATCACACCCACATTTTGTGGGTTTCCTCTATCATTTTTGTATTTTTATGTTTGAGGTGTCATGGGTTGGTCTCATAAATTTTATTAAGGGTGTAAAGTTGGAGAAGTGAAGGTTTTTTCTCTGGGACTCACCATTTCATAGTAGTATTCATGGTGCAAGACATAGTGTTTCTGTGAGTGTAGTGGATTTATGTTTTATGCTAGGTCAAACTTAGGGTGTGAAACTATTAGGGGATATTGAGATTTGTGTGTCATGGAGATGGTGAGGGAGACCCTCTTGGAAATGGAATGGATAATATTCTATAGTGGTGGGAATGGTATCTATATTGATCTAGGTCAGACATAGGCAGGTGAGTTGAAAATGATGAAATAAGATCCACTATTTCATGGTGGAAGACATTTTTCATGGGTGAGTGTACATATCTAAAATGGGGGAAACTCCTTGGACAGAACACTGGTTGTGGTGGTGAATCAGAGTGGAGTGGTCAAGTACTGCAGATATGTTAGAAACAATAGGCTTGGGGGACCTACACCATGGTAATGGTAATTTTGAATTTGGTGATTCACCTATGAAAAATGTGGAAAATCAAATGGTGAGGAGGTGGCTTAGGTGATTCTGTAGGGTGAAGTGGAAAAGATGAGGTCATTTTGTACAACAGGACTAGGAAATGATTTTTTTTGAGCAATCACATCATATTATTTTTTCTGGTGAAATGAAATAATAATATAATTCTCTATATATCTTGTTTTTTTATTATAGTGACATTCAAACCAATTCTAAATGGCCAAAAAGGCCATTTGGATTGTGGGTGGTGATATGTGCTTAGGATGGGAAACTATGTGTGAATTTTTAGAAGATTTATGAATTTGATTTTTGAATATATTAACTCCCTAGAAAACCCATTCTTCATCTCCTCGCTTGGGCCCTTGATCTACGGATTTACAGAGGCTATTTCTATGCATTTTTCTACCTTCCGAATCTATCATTTTTCAATATTCTAGATGAAAATGGTTGAGGAAAGTGTCTTCACACTCAACCTAATTATTCTAATGAATTTAAATATTGAGTGTTTTAAGATTCCAATTCTTGTTTTTTAAAATGTGATTAATGTTTTTAAACCAATACTGGAAAAATATCTTATTATGACAAATAGTTTTAGATAATGGAATATGATCTTCATATGAGTGTGTGTGTTCACTATTTTTGATGGGATTCTAGATTAGAAATGTTATTTGGAAACTATGGGTTTGTGTGTGTTTATAAATTTCATGTATGGGGACTTATTGGACAAAAATTGGGGTATATTTCTTTATCATGGGTTGGTGTGTGTTTATTATGTATTCTATGGAAAGTTTTTGGTTTATAATTGGATAATAATTCCAAATTTGGTTATATGAGATTGTTACTCCCCACTGTGATGATTTTGGTTAGAGGATCAAGGTTCTACTCATGATTTTCATATTTTATTGGAGTTCCTCTTTTTAGGGGATGTAACTATTGGGTGTGTGAGTTCATGGAATTTATGGGTGAGTTGTGGTGTGGGAGGTTCTGTATAAAATTTGGATTTCAAAGTAAAAGTGTTTTTTGGTGTGTTTTATCTACATTATTTTCTTTTATTTTGTATTTTATTAACATTCTATTCCATATTATATAATATGTAATCTAACTTATTCTTTTTTAAGTGGTGTTTATGGTAAGTATTTTATGGATTCCGTACTGAGTTTGTAAACTGACCCCTGTGTCTGCATCTTGGTGTATATGCACTTTTTTTTTGATATGCTACATTTAAGGGGAGATATCTCACTTTTTTAATGGAGTTTATAGATGTTATAGTCTTGGGTAATGGAGTTGGGAACTTGTAGTTAGTACAATTTCGAGAATGGTAGCATTCCATGTTGTCATTTTTCATTTTGAGTATTGGGACATGTAGTCTTACTTAGACATATTATTTTTTGTATATTCTATGACACTAATAGATTTTATGTTCTATATTGGAGTTCAGTATTTTATTGATCGATGCATCCTGTGTACATATATTTTATTAGAGTTTTCTATTGAAGGGTGTTTATATGTAAGGGAAAATAATTCCCCATGATTTGGTGAGGTCCTTGGAATTTATTCACAAAGTTTGGTTTCTAGAGGATTCATTTAAGCTAGTGGAATTATGGTCCTACCCTAGAAAACATGTTGTAGTTGGGATGTTACAAGGATTATGTTTATAATATGGGTCAAATTCTAGATGAAAATTCTCAAAACATACGAGATTAATGTGTAAGTATGAAGGAATTAGAATTTATTATTATTTTATCTTTTAAAAAACAATTACATATTCGATTTGTTTCCTTTGTCTTGTTTAAACAAAATACGATCCTTCTATTATACATGAAAAATAATTACTTTAAGTGAATTATCATTATCCAATTTCAAAGAGTTGTGTTAGAGGGGTTATAGCATCCCGCCATTTTATAACAAAAACTTTCATTACATTACACAAATCTGAGGATCGTTAAGGTTTAGTGTCTTGGAAACAAGGATCATAATACAAAAAAAACATAAAAAAACATTCTTCTTAAACACTTGAAAGTCTTCTCCTTTAGTTCATCCTACGTTCATTATGCATCTCATAACCTGGGGACATACATCAAAAGAAAGGGTGAGCAGAAGGCCCAGTAAGGGAAATAAGAGGAACATTTTACATGTGAACTTGAGATACTTCAATAAGGACATGAAAAGAACATTAAGGCATAAGAAAGAAATCATGAGGCATTTCATAATAAAAATAACATTTTTCATAACTTGAAGATGTGGCTACATCATTTAACATAGACAATCATGAACATATCACCAAGGTCCATCCCCAAGGTGTCATTTGAAAATTACCAAGGTTATTCACCAAGGTATCGTGAAAATTGTAATCTCTAGTGGTTACATCATTATAACCTTGGTAATTTTCAAATGACACCTTGGGGATGGACCTTGGTGATATGTTCATGATTGTCTATGTTAAATGATGTAGCCACATCTTCAAGTTATGAAAAATGTTATTTTTATTATGAAATGCCTCATGATTTCTTTCTTATGCCTTAATGTTCTTTTCATGTCCTTATTGAAGTATCTCAAGTTCACATGTAAAATGTTCCTCTTATTTCCCTTACTGGGCCTTCTGCTCACCCTTTCTTTTGATGTATGTCCCCAGGTTATGAGATGCATAATGAACATAGGATGAACTAAAGGAGAAGCCTTTCAAGTGTTTAAGAAGAATGTTTTTTTATGTTTTTTTTGTATTATGATCCTTGTTTCCAAGACACTAAACCTTAACGATCCTCAGATTTGTGTAATGTAATGAAAGTTTTTGTTATAAAATGGCGGGATGCTATAGGGGTGGGTCTTGGAGTCTCCTTTATAGACTACTTTAATAGAGGAAAACCATATAATCATACTGAGTTATAATATTAAGAGTTAAAAAATAATCTTAAGACCCTTGAGGAGGGATATAAGAAATAAAGTGAAATAAATTTTAGACATCAAAAATTAATCATGAAATAGAATGAGACATTAATAAAATAGATGAAATCAATGAACCAACAACCACATTCAGAGTTTTAAACACTGAGTTTTGATTGAACCTTTTCCTCTTATAGTCCTAACACACTAGATTTAATTATTTTCATCAAAATATTTTTCTAATATCTATAAAAGAAAAGTATTAATAATTTATTTATTTTGAAATATTTTAGGGTGAAATTATCTATGACTTATATATATTATTTCCCAAACACTGAATCATTGAAAGACATGTGATATAAAATATTCAAGGAGATACCCTTAATAATAAAATATTTTAGATAGGTCATGTGAAAATTGGATTTTAGGTATCTCGTGATCAAATAGCTAAGATATCTATTTCCATTAATAATGTTGATGTTCAATAGGTCAAGAAAGTTATTGTAATATTCATAAAATGTAAAATTAATCTTATAAATTCACATGATAAGAAATGGGTATTCAATTTCTAGCCTATATTCAATGTTTTTATAATGAATAAAAAATGTTTAAGCTATTATATGTTATGATAGAATGGTAGATAAAAAACTATGTCAAGATATTCAAATCTATTAACTATTACATCAAAAAAGCATAATATGTCCCTTATTTTCATCCTCCAATGACCTTTACATATTTAATGTGTAAAGTTATATACCTTTACTTTTAAAATATCAGGTGTTAGATGTGTTGGGAAAGGATCAGAGGTGGTTTGTTGGAAGAAAGTAACAGTTTGAGTTAATTTTTCAGCTATTTGATCATATCATACTATAATAATTAGATGTTATAGAATAGTTAGTTGTTTGATAAAGTATGGAAACTATAGTCTGGTGTGGTTCTCTATGAGAGGTTGGGGTTAATACATGAATAATGTGTTATAGTGTGGTATTTAGGACATGAGTTTTAAGAGTTTCTCTATCTCGATGGAGGAGTTGGGTAAAAAAGTGATGAGATTGGTTTCAACATGGTGAACCCTTAGTTTTGAATAGTTAGGCCATAGATATAGGGAATTCACTATTGGGGTTTGGGTTATCAATTTTCTTTGTTCTTCTTATATGGATTAAAATTTACTTTAGAGTTTATGCCCACACATTGAATTTTTTTTGAGATGTATTGGGTCTAACGGATAAGTTGAGATTCCTGTAGTTGTTCTCATGTTTTCTAGAGTTATTATGTCACCACAGTAGTTGTGTTGTAACCTTAATTTATTGTATTGGTTTTATGGTGGTTATACTAGAGATATAGGAAAAAATATGCAGTCTTTTTTAGATTGGACCGACATACCTTTGTGATAACTCCCATTATTACATGACCATCTATTTTCATAGCTAAATTATAAAGGAACCATATAAAATTATCTCATATTTATATTCATTTTTTTAAAAAATAGTCAATTAATGGTGGTCCTTTAGAGATATTTTTCAATCCTTTAGTTGGTTTTAGCCCTTAGATTCAAGTGATCATTTTCTTATGATCCATGGTGAGATTATATCCTTGTTTTTTCTTCTTGGGGAGGCTATTCAAGTGTTAGTACATTATATTTGGTGATGTTGGGTTAATTAATTGATGGAGTTTTTTTTGATATTTTTTATTGAGGTTTTCCTTGGGTATTTTTATCTTCTTGATCACCTTTCTATCCAAATTTTTTCACTGCATTCTTTTAAGCTTTGATTAAGGTTTTGGAGTCAAGTTTTCTTATATTATTATATTTAAATATGGGTTAATCATGATTTTTATTTCATTGGGTGAATGTTATGGATTAAACTAATCAAAGTAAATAATAATTTAATGGAATTTGAATGGAAAAAGTTGAAAATCAAATTTTATTTACAAAAATTCATGTCATTGCTCATTTTTTGATGTCCCTTGATTGATAACTATTACTGTGTTATTTTTATTATAATGATTGAATTTTTTTCCATAAGAGGTTAATCCCTTAAATATGGTAAGTAAATGGTATCCTTGAAATCTCAAATCATAATGTTATTACTTATACATGAAATTTTGATCTAACATAGAAGAATGATTAATAACAGGATGTTTAATGTGAATTGTTGATAAGTTTTACCTTATATAATTTTGTTTTTAGTGTCATTATACCCATATTTAAAATGTTATTGGATAGTTTTGGTGGTTATTAGAGATAATAAGGGTTGTATAGGTTTCTATGGTAGAAGATGGGCTATTATGTGATTGTTGAAGGGGTAGAATGGTGATTGTATAGAAAAGGATGGTTTCATGAATATTTTGGTAATGATGGTATAGTGTAGTGGTAATTGGAATGTGAGTGTGTTATATTTTTTATGTAATAGTTTCCTAGTAATAAGGTTGATAATGAATTTAAATGAAAGAATGAATAACTAAAAAAGTGAGATGGGTTGATGGATTGATACTATACTGAAATTAATAACAAAATTGGTTAGTAAATGAAATGTGTTATATCATATTGGTAATCATGAAATGAGAGTGTTTATAAGATAATATCATTACTATAATAAATATATCTTGAGTAATTAATGTTTTGACATTAGATATGGAATAGTGAATATAATTTGACTGGTAATGATAAATCTATAATTTAGTAGTTACATGACTAAATGGGACGTTTTTCTCTTAGTGTGTGTTTTTATGGTATTTAAGGGGTTGGGAAAGGTTGGATTTTTTTGGTAGAGATTGTTGGTGTGTAATGGATGGGGTTAAGTGACTTTTGTTGGTTGAAGTGTTTAAAGTGTTTCAGTTGTGAGTTGACCCTTAAGATAGGCTTGTGTGGATTACTATATAATTTTTATTTGTTTTCTCATATGAACCACAACCCTAGTTATATAACCTTATTAACTCCCATATAGTTTTAGGTTCAAGGTGTTTTCCTCAACATCCATGCTATATAGGGAATAGATGGTTGATCACTCCTTCTTTCCAGTTCTCTCTTCGGTCTCAATGTAAATATATATATATATAAGATCTAAGTTCTTGAGTATATGGTATATATATATATTGGATGACATGTTTTTGTGTGTGTTTTTGATGTGGATTCATGGTGGATGAGGTTCTTGGTAGGAGGATGGAACAATTTTAATATAATTTATGTTCACATTACCTTATTTTTATGATGATGTGATGTGTAGTTGTGATCGATATATGGTGGTGGATATGTGGTTATGGTTTTGATGTGGTATATGGTTATGGATATTTGGTTTCAGATATGTTGATATGGAAGGGATTTTAGAATAGGACGTATGCCATTGGGGTGTGAGAGTGACCAAATTAGCATTGATGCGGTAGTGGGTTTCCTTTATTATATATTCTTTTAATAAAGTGTTACTAAACATAGATGAAATATTGGGTAAGTGAAACTTTGTGAGGTTTTGGTTATAATTGAACTGGTATAGGTTTGTGTTGGTATGATTGTTTATTCATTGATCCATTATAATGCTTCTTCCTCATTTAAATGAGAATTTTTGGGGAGGATCCTACTGAATATACTTATTATATCACCCATATATATATATATGAAACAATTTTACAGGTTTATAGAAGGGATTTGGTGATCTATATGAACTGTACTAGATCATATTGAACATTGGTGTTCATGAGTTGCTGCTATAGGAGTGTATTTTTGGTATTTATTTTGGAGACCTTTATTTGTGTATGAAATTTACCTGCATTATATAATGAGTTTTATTTTATATTATACATATTTTAGTAGTAGTATTGATTTATATTACAAGGATTTGAAATTAATTCCTACCATATATTTTTGATCACACCCTATGCGCTAGTTGCGAACTCATGGATTATTAGAGTTGGGATTTAGGGTTAACTGTTTTATATTTTTTAGGATCAAGAGGAGTTTCCAAGGGGTTGGATGAAAGAGTGGTATTAGAGCTAGTTTTGAGAGTTATTATAGAGGATGGGGTTTGGAACTAGTGTGGAATGCATGTGTTTGGTAGGAAAATGATATTGATCAAACATAACATGTGATATAAAAAGGGTGACTGGCTAAGTCATAGGTGACTATGGCCCATTATGGTTTGGTACAGGGATCTTAAGCTTTTTGAATGTTCAAATAGAGATGATACCAATTGTAGGGTAGATTATTATGTGTGGAACATGCATCATGTTTTTTGTACTTGTAGTTTATTTTTTTTAACATTGGGGAAATTAAAATGAATCTAAATTAAGTAATTTAAATAGAACTCATATTTCTTGAATTATGTGTTCCCTCATTTTATGTTGTAGTGATGGATGGTGGTTTTTATCCGCATGTGGTTAATTTTATAGAGGTGTGGTAATTTGACCATAGTAGGGTTGAAATGATAGAGGAGGATGAGTCTCAATGGAATAAATTGTGTGGGTTTCAATATTTAAGCTTGGAAAAGTATGAGGGGAGTATCTATGATCAATAGAAAAAACACTAATTAGAGTATCTTGATATTTTATTTATTATAATACATTCTAGGAATGAGAAATATATTTCATTGGATTTCATTCACTTGATATGAGTTTTGTGTTAATGATTATTTTTTTCTTCTAGATGATCTTAAGAAGTTTGATGTATCGTGGGCTGATTTTCAGAATTAGTTTCATGCCCAATTTCATTCTTCATTATAGAATAAAGACAAGGGGAAGGAGTTTCTCACCCTTTAATAGGGAATCTTGATCATGATAGATCTTGATATCTACTTCAAGGACCTCCCCTATTTTTACCCAATATTATTTTTGACAAGGAGGATATGGATCTACATTTTGAGGATGTGCTACATTCTATAATTAATCATCAACTCACCAATTAAACTTGTCAATTTTTTAGGTATTGGAAAAGGCTAGGGTGATTGACGACATGCATATTTGGACTAGATCATCTTGAGTGGGGAGTCATCAAAACTCCTAATAGAGAAAAAAATATAGTACGAAGATCTCATATTTCATGGCAATAAAGGCTTTATTCAACTATGTGTCAAACCTAGATTTATTATTACACTCAGTTTTTTGTATAAGGGAGATTTTTAGATTCGAATAGGAGTTCTAGAAATATGTGCTTTAATTGTGGAGGTGAAGTCCATTGATAGTTTTAGTGCTTGATTTCACTTAGTGTTCAACATAGGATAAGTGGTTATCTTACACTTTATCCTTAGTATTAGTTTCCTCTAAGGCCTTATCAATAGTAGGGTTAGAATACCTTTGGTTAGTCAAGAAAATATGAGTTAGGTAAAAGATAACCTCATTATATACCTCATCATAATGGTTATAGGGATGGGTCTGATTTTAGAGGTGGACATTAGTAGGGCCAGGGAGGCAGAGGAGTTGGACGTGGCCAATATCATGCCATGGAGTTTCCAATTCTAGGTGGGTTGAAGATCATCCAAGGAAACTTCATCCCACAGTCTACATTTTCCTTCATAATGATTGATTAAAGATCCTCCTTTGTTACACCCACTATTATCTGATCTCTAGGAATCTTGATAGAGAGGCTTATAATGACCATGGTTTTGACTATGAAAATTGGGGGTCAAACTATTTTGATCAATTTTTATTGGGGTTTAATTGAAGATGGGGAAGCATCAATCACTTGGTAGTTTCTTCTTACTATAGATACAACTATATAATTCCATCCTTATCAGGATTTTTTCTAATAATTTTGTGTAGTTATTGGTTGTTTCCTGATAAGAGTTTTGTTCTTTAATGTGAAAGGATAGTGTTTAATGTTCATAATGTGGTGGAATATCATATGGGTCATAAGTGTTCAGAGCATATTTTGTATCAATTGGAAGAGTTGTTGTTGATTTTAGTAGAAGTACACATAGCAGTGTTCCCACTATTTATAGAAGAGTTTCCTGATGTAATTTCTAAAGAGTTTGTAACACTACCCCATCAATGTGACACCAAGTTCATGATAGAGTTTGAACCTAGTTTCTATTTAATATCAATTTATTCTTATTAGATAGAACTTTTTGATTCCTGGGAGTTAAGGATTAAAATTTATCATTTGATAGATAATGGTTTCATCTAGGATTGTGTGCTACCTTGTGGTGATCTGGTGTTTTTCACCAAGAAAAAAGATGTTAATATATGGTTTTGTATAGAATATTTATGGTTGAATTAGGTAATAGTGAAAAATAAATGCACTTTTTGAGTATAGATGAAATTTTCAATCAATTTATGGGAGACAACTAGTTTTTGAATATCAATCAGTGATCAAGATATCATCGGTTGAGGGTGAAGGAGGAATATATCCTGAAGTTTTCCTTTAAGTGTTATTATGGCTACTTCACGATTTTTTTATTCCATTTTGTGTCACAAATGTTCGATCTATTTTTATGGTACCAATGAACTCCATAGTTTATGAGTTCCTGGATCAGTTCATTATAGTGTTCATCAGCGACATTCTTTATATCTTAAAGTCATAGGAGAATCATGCTAAGTATCTAAGGAATGAACTGTAGGTCCTTCAACAAAATTAACTCTACTAAAATTCCTATAATTATAAGTTTTGGAAATAATTGGTTCCATTCCTTGGGAATGTAGTGTCTTATTATAGAGTAACAATAGATCCTTGAATATTGAAGGAGTTGTTTCTTGAGAATCACCCAAGAATGACATAAAGGTACATAGTTTCCATAATGCTTCTAAATATTATTAGGGGTTCATGTTCTATATCCATCATTGGAATCCAGATTTGGAATTTTTAGAGTATATGCAATTACCATCGGTACCAAGCCCATGCATCCATGCACGAGACGGCTTGTTGAACAACGATGAGAAGGAGGAAGTTTATCTTAGTGTTTTTGATGCTGGATAAGGGATTTTATTTTTAGGATTTAATGAGTTGTTTTTGGCCTTTAAATCTTATATCATAGAGGAATGGTTGTTGTTTAAGTATTTTTTGTCATGTTGGGTTCCCCCTCAGCACTTAAAGGGGGTTTATTCTAATAAAAAATTAATTTTTAGTCATTCAGTGCCAGGAAGTCTTTAACTACCCAAAGGATAAGTTAATCAACACTACGGTCATTCAATTTATAGGGAAAGGATTCATGTTTTATGTTTTATATGGATCTTATTTTATTGGTTTAGAGTACTTATTTTTGGCTATTTTGGGTTTCAAAATCAATAATAAATTTAAAAATCTCATAGTGTAGCACAATGGCTAACCAGGGTTGTCTTCCAAAGAGCTTTGTCCAATATCTCACTATTATATTCTCTTATTAATAATATTTTTTTTTGTTTTTACTATTTTAAAACTAGGTAAATGGTGGTTTAGGTGTTTTTATATTAATTTTAATCATGAAAATAAAGTGTAAAAAAGGAAAACACACTCACACACACATGATCAAAGTTAATGGGAGAGGGGAATAATCATATAGAAGTTGTGGATTCCATCAGAGTTAATTTAAATTACTTAAACTAAACTTATTAAAAAACTATGTACCATTATTTTATTACTATCCTTACATAATTTTTATGAGACTCAACACACATCGGATACCTCCCATGCATATAAATCCTTAACACCTCTACAATGCATGGGAAGTGCACACCAAAATCGAGAGTAAAACAACTTCCAAACATCTAACTCTGTAATATGATATTCATCCCTCAGCCAACCTAAATCCCCCATATAAATAGTTTACAAGAGAAGGGAGGGAGGATTTAATGTGTAATTAAGAGAGTGAATCCATTCCCATAATAATTTAATAGTGAAAATAGAAAACATGAACCCTTATGTTCTCATTTACCACTAATAAAATAAATAGAAACATTGAATAAATTCAAGAATGAGGCTCAAGAGCACCAAATTTTCACTAAGGATTAAGTCCCTTGGTTATTTATCCATGTAAATAAAGGTATAGAATATTAAAGTAGGGAGAACATATTTAAATAGAATAATAAAAGATGAGAGAAGAAGAAAAAAGCTATTGTATTTAAATTTCATGAAAATAAATACAAAAGGAAATGATATAATAAAAAACTACACTATTTGAGATCCATGGATATAGGACAAGTTTTAAAACCATTAAAAAAAGTTTAAGGATTATTTAAATAGTTAATGGAAGCACATTTGGTGCACTTTGGATGAGAACACTTATACCTTGGGTTGAGAACATGATTTTGTAATGAACCTGTCTGGAAATCCGTCTGACTGATACTTGAACTGGCCTTCCACTAGCCTAAAGGGTGTTTCCGATCCCCACAGGTTAAAAAATGTTGTCTGGGAATTACGTGAAAACATTTGGGAATGGATTTCCTAAATAATCAGAGTAAATGTGACATTAAAAATATAACAAAAATTCACATAACTTGTCCATATGTTGGACATCCACACTAAAACAAAAAGGCAATAAGTAAACAAAACAGATAATAAGGAAAATAGTAAATATCAAGAGCACCAAAACCTTCCTCACAATTTGGCATGTCTCACCTATGAAAATTATTCCAAGTTCCTATCCACATCTATCAAAATATCACTACACCTCCAACTGTAGATAGTAATAAAATCCTAATTTGACAAAGAAAATCATTTAAAGGAAAAATTTCCAGGCATTCTAGGAAACTAAATTAAGGTTATGCTAAAATAAACTAATAGGAGAAGTGATTAAATGTAGTAAAATAAAACTAATCTTAGATATAACACTCAAAGGTTGATCAAGAAACTAAACCAGGAATTTGTAACTGAGATAAAATCTGCGTGAGTGCTTATAGGCCACCAAAACCCACTAAATATATTGAAATCCATTAGTAAGAAAATTTATAAATTGATACTTTGAACATAAAATATAAATTAGGTTTTAAAATTTTTTATAAAGAAAAAAAAATATCACTTTCAAAAAATACCCTTATTATAAAATAAAAACGGGGATTGTTATAAATTTTAAATGAAACCTTTAAAATGAGGAGAAGCAGACCAAACCACTTTTCAAAATTTTCAACCGCTAATGCAAATTCCATTTTCAGAAAAAATTTAAAGGAAAAGCATTCCTTTAAGATATTTTAGAAATATCCAAACCATATTAATTTTTCTAAACCATACTTTCAATACATTATAAAATAACTCATTTGAAAGTAATACAAAACCATACAAAGTTATTCCATTCAAGTCCAAAAGAGTAACAACATTATCACAATAAAATACAATTAATTTCAAATATCAATAATAAAATAAACAAAATTCAACACATATATGAAAAAAGTAGTCATCTCACATGATCAATATATAATAATGAATGTATAACATACCATAGATATAATGATGAAACCACTAAGGAACTAATGGGATAAGTACATGAAAGACAATGGTGGAACAATCACCGATAGGTTAATGTTCACACATCCCATCAAACGAATCACTCAATAACTAGTCTCATTGGTTCCCCTCCACTATCAATGAATATTTAAAACTAGGAGTGACTATCCAACATGTAATCTAAACTAGCCTAGAAACATCTCGTAACTTCCCACTTAGTAGCCTAGGGTTCCTCATGGAATTAATAAATGAGGTGGGCCATGATAAAAAAAATGTCATCAATTGATAATAAAAAATTTAAAAGGGAAACATCATAATAAAATACTTCCCACATCACCCACTTTCATTAAAATGATCCTCAAATCACAAGCACTTCATGAATCACAATCAAGCATCCCTCACATGGATATATTTCATTGACATCTGAAATTAAAATGGGATCAACAAGGGAAAAATCAAAAAAATCAATCAAACAACACTTTACAAAGTTCCAATCAGTCCTTTCACTTATTACTTATAGTATATACATTTGGAAATCCCAATTCAAAACTATTTGGAATCCAAACATAAATCCAAGGGAAATCACCATCAACACCAAGTACAACCAAAAGAACTCAAATGAAAATCCATTTTATTTCATGAAACGACAACACCAACTGTTAAACTTGAAATCCAATTAAACATAAATGGGTGATCCATGTCGAAAATAAAAATGTAAATTAGTCCTTTTACCTCAATATCATTTAAATAATTGAAATTCAAAACCCGTTATTTTACAAAATGAGCCCTCAAAACATTACACATCCATCTACTTTACCCCTCCTCTACTCATGAGACACACCTCCATGGCCACCCTCCCCTTTTCACATGATTCCCCCTTGTATCATCCCTATATCACGGGATTCCAACTATATTTCTTAGAGATTCTGTGTAAAAAAATCAAAGTAAAATCTCAAATCCTCTTTTTCCTTCATCTTTTGGCAATTTCCTTTCTCCCCCATTGCCTAGTTTGTTCGATCAAACCCTAACTCAATGGGTTTGAACCATTTTTTATATTTATAATTTTATAGGGAATGAAATGGGTCTCTCGAGATACCCTATTATGTATTTTTTAACATTCCACTAAAGTTGATGTGTTTTAGACCATTTGAGCTCAACCACTATCGATTTGAACTAGGTGTCTCTATATAACCAACTTGTAATACATGTTATAAATTTCATTCAAGATTTAAATTCTTTTTTATAAATTTAAAATCCTCTTAAATTATATAATGTGTTTGAAATAATTTTATATTTGTTTTTTTCACTTGGAATGGGATATCTGATGGACAAATTAGTCCATTTTATAAAAGATTCCATGTAAGAACCATCTTGATTCATATCTAGATCTTCCTTTACCTCCATGATCATTTTTATTATATTTTTTTGGGATAAATTACACATGTGATATTAAGTTGGTTGTTACCAATTTATTTTGAACAAAATAATAGAAAATATTATTTCATCATGAAATATTATTCATAATATAGCCACCCAAAACCCACAATCTCAAATCCGGATATAAACACATAAAAATTACATTTATGGTTTTGATACTAATAAATGTGGCCCATTTTTTCCATAAAACCCTCAAAAAATAAAAATGAAATATTGGGTTACATACATACCCTATAAAGTTTTAGGTATAGATTTTTAGATAATTAGAACAAAATCTTACATAAACAATTTCCATGAATTCATGAGAGTATCTTTCCCACCATATCCATCTTTTCATATTTAATATTAAGTCTTCAAAAACTACCCATAAAATTATTCACATATGAAACCATTCTGGACTCAAATAATTTAACATCATTATTTATTTCCTAGGTAAATATGAAACATAATAAGGGTGATCTTAAAATATTAATAAGGGTAAATATAAGAATTGACAATTGAATTTCACCATTGAGGATAAGATGAGCATGAGGGCATGATGAAATAATAAAAGAGAAAAAGAATAAAATAAGGGAGTTAATACACATCAATACTTGGATCATAAATAATGAAAAATGATATAAATCATTAAAAAAGGCAAGGGTCATTGGAATAAATAATAATGAGCCATGTGATGCAATTTTAATCAAAGTAATCATTAAAAACTCATAGATTTTCACCCATAAAAAGTAAAAAAATACTTTTATTTAAATATAAAATCATTAAACTATAAGAAAAGAAGGAATTGATGGTTGTTATTATCACTACTGATAGTGGTTTAAACTATAAATAAATCATTTAGAGGTAGTTACTAAATCAACCATGTATTTCACAGTTGGAAATCATTTAATGATAGTTTCTATATGTGTCATTTTTGGATCATTTAGCGACATTTTTTTTAAAAATAACTCAAAAATAAAATAAAAAAAATTAACATAACTACCACTAATATATTTAGTGGTGTTTAATATTAACTGCCATTAATTAGGATTTTTGGGAATTTATTTAACGGTGGTTTACAAAAACATTTGCAAAATATTTCTCATAAATATTATTTTTTATAAAAATATTTAATTAAAAAATATAAATATAAAAAATATAAATATAAAAAATACAACTTGTAATAAACTAAAAAATAAATTTATAGTAAAACCATCAAACATACATCATAAATCATACATCCAAATTCATATATACATACAACCGCAATCACCATAACCTTAGTCACCACAACCTCAGTCAACTAATAACCTTAGTCAACCCATACCTCAATAATCAATATATAAATATAAAATATGTACAACAATAACCCATGAAAGATATTCATCTATACCATGACCTTTAATGCATCCAACTTCCTCCACATCATCTCATAAAGTGGAACTGACCACACTATCTCATAAACTGTAACAAAAAAAGAAGACATAGATTAAAACTGAACATAATAAATCAGAATTATAGTAGAATAATTGATTAAATTTAAACATATCATGGAACCTAAGAACCATCACAACTGCCTTATGAAGAATTTTTTGGATTAGAGTGGTTAACCTCCTACCTACTTTTGGAATTTTTACCTACAATAAAAACAAAAACATTTAAGAATAGAAATGTGAAAGAGAAGAGGCACACAATATATTTAGAATATTGTGCATAAAATTTGTTATTTTTTAATTGAACACCATAAATTTTAACAATAAATAAATAATATATCATTAAAAACACTTTGAAAACATAAAATTTCCTATTTAAGTTATGATTCGACACTTGAATCTGAAAAGGTATAAGTTTGTAAAAATAAAATTAATTTCTAAATCAACCTGCAGTGTTCCAAAAATTTACCTAATAATTTTTTTAAATAATTTGATATGGAATCATTTAAAATATTTAAAAAATAACTCAAATGTGTTTTTACCATGACTTAATATCAATATGATTTCATTTTATATGGTTTTGACCACTACATACACGTTTTACTGCTTTAAAACATAAAAAAATAATTTTCCAAAATCCTGGGAAAATCGTAACTTTGAATGATGTTACATACATTCCAACATTTAAACAATAAATATATGATAATTATCCTATAATTTCATGTAATTTCAATGTCATTTTCTTATTTTGTCCACCTGACAGATGTTTTTAAAGGTTTTGGTACCTTTAAAAAATATTTATCAAGTCATTTCGGCCACACCACAAGTCATATTGATGAGTTTTTAGTGAATAAACCTAAAAAATAACTCATAGGTGGATTTATATTATTTAAAATTAATTTTATGTCATTTTATATGGTTTTTTTCGTTACATGCACGTTTTAGTGTATTAAAACACTAAAAATGCATTTACAAGAATCCTGGGAAAATAATAACTTATAATTATATGACATTAGTTCCTACATTTCAAAAATAAACTTTCTATGATTTTTCTATGATTTAATGGTAATTAGACCTTGTTTTACAAGATTTGACCCCCTGGCACACATTTTTAACATCATTAGCACCTTTAAAAACTTTTTACTTAGTCATTTCAACTACAATCCATGCCAGATTACTATTTTTTCTGAGAATAAATGTAAAAAATTAATCAATAGTAGGTTTCCTATGATTTCACATCAATATGATGTCATTTTTTATGGTTCTGACCATCACACACACATTTTAATGTTTTAAAACACTAAAAACACGTTAATAGACATATCTAGAAAACCGTAACTTGGAATGATGTTTCATTCGATCCAAAATTTGAAATATAAATCTATGGTCTTTATAATATGATTTAATGGAAATTAAAAATTGTTTTCTTGGTTTTGACCCCCGACACACATTTTTAAAGGCTTTGGTACCTTTAAAAACTATTTACTGGGTCATTCTGACAACACCACACATTGTATTGATGTGTTTTATACATATACAAATAAAAAATAAGTCATTGGTGTTTTAACCATGATTTTATGGACGTATGTGGTCATTATCTATGATTTTGACAATTACATGCATTTTTGTGTGTGTTTTAGGACACTAAAAACAATTTTATGGGTATAATGGGAAAACCATTACATAGAATGACATGCTATCAGTTACTATAGTAAAAATAATCTATTCACATTTTACTCTGATTTCGTGGCCATATAATGTTTTTTGGATATTTTTGAGTTCCTATCACAAGTTTTTAATGACTTTAACATATTTAAAAAATATTTATTGAGTCATTTCAGGCACACCACGCATCATATTGATATGATACCCTTGTGTACACATTAAAAATAATTCGACAACAGTTTTTCCATGATTTGATGTCAATATTAGGTCTTTTTATATGGAATTTACATTTACATGCACATTTTAGTGTTTTAAAACACTAAAAATGCATTTTCGGTCATCTTGGGAAACCCGTTACTCAGAATAATGGGTTGTTAGGTTCCTATATTTCAAAAATCAATCTATAGTCATTATAATGTAATTTCACTGAAATATGACATCATTTTATAGATTTTACACCTTGAAACATGTTTTTAATGGATTTTACACCCTTATAAACTGTTTACCGTGTCATTTTGACCACACTGCACATTAGATTAATTATCTGTGATTATACATCCAAAATATTTCAACAATGGCTGTATCATAATTTCATGTCAGTCTTAGGTATTGTTTTATGGTTTTGAACATTGCATGCATGTTTTAGTATTTTAAAATAGTAAAAACTTGTTTAGAGGAATCCCACACAAACCATAAATTGGTATGTTGTGCCACCGGTTCATAAATTTCAAAAATAAATTTATTGTCTTTTTAGTCAAATTTCATGGAAATATAACATTGTTTTCCTAGTTTTGACCCTTGACACACATTTTGAAAGTATTTGGTACCCTTAAAAACTATTTACTAAGTCAAAATAAATAAAATTATATCATATTATTTTCAAACTTATGTACAATGATTTATAATTCATTTTTGATGTGTAGAAATCAACCACATCTCAATCTGACACAAGATGTGATCGGTATGACTCAAAGTGTGTATTTTCAATATAAGAGTGTCATTTTATTTTTATTTATTGTAGTTTTATATGGTATTTGAATTTTTTTGAATGATCTGTGGAATTTAAAATTTATATTGGGATGTTGAGTTATAAGGCCATCAGTTTCCTCAGGTATTGTTCCGATCATCCACTAAAATATAAAAACAAAAGAATTTTCCATTATCAACCCCAAGGATCCCATGTTTTCCTATAATAGTCTTGTTTTTTCATCTTTTATTTCAACCTTTCAATTTTTATTATGATTCATAATTAATGACACTAATCGAACCCCCATTGGGTGTGGTAGTAACTAATAATGATTCCCTACCAAATAGAACTAATGGAGTATGCCCAGAACCCACCCCATGCACATTTGAGATGATTCTTCCCTAAAAATATTACAACTGCATCGTTCTAGGAAACTAATGATTATTGTGAAGGGTTCACGTACTAGACTTCTTAAATTTTAACCTGTTAATACAAAAATATTAAAAATAATTTTTCAAAATATATGAAATTCATAATATTATATAATTAATAAATATTTCATTACTATTTATTGATATTTAATTACTTTAAAAACACAATAACAGGAAATAAATTATAACAACAAAAAAGTGTTAAACCCAATTAAATAGGGCTGAGTAAATGTATCAAACAACACCAAATTGGTATCATTTGTTCCATGTATCCAGACCCATTTAATTGGGTTTAGGTCTTGTTTGTTGTTATAATACATTTTTCATTATTATATTTTTATAGTAATCAAATAACATGAAATAGTAATAAAAATTACTTACTTAAACATCTTTGGTAGTTTCATTTATAAAACTACCATCAGGTTTCCTATAAAATTTAAATCACATGTTAGAAAAAAACTTTACTTATAATAAAATTATTTAAATTATAATGGATAAAATATAAAACAAAATTTTCAGTTTTCCTGAAAAACTCCTAGACCTAACAATATGAGGGATGAATTGTTTATCATGATTCACAATATTATTTTAGATAATTCCTAGGAAAATAGCTACATTAAAAATATACAATTTTATTATGTTTATGATTTTAAGATAGTGTAAAATATGCAATTATCTCATGAGATGCATCTATGTTAATATCGAAAAATAGATTCCATTTCTCATGAGATATGACTTCATGCACTTTCTTATAAATATGTTCTGAGCTTATGTATGTTTCATTAAAATCATGCCATAATCTCTATTTAATATCTCTCTATTTCTAGCCCAAAATTTTTAGAGTCCTTGTTCGTGAAACGCAGTCAGTGACATCAAAATGAAAAAACATCTAGAAATGAAAAACATAGCTCTTTATAAGTATATTACAAAACTTTTCTCATTTATTTTAAAATAATTATCAATGTATATTAAATTAATATTACCTTTACTTGATTATCAAAGACCTTATTTTTCAAAATCATGGGAATATACCTATAATATTTATAATTAATGGGAAATATCACCATCTCATAAGAAAAATGCCTAAGAATCTTTCCATAGATTACAACAATGTCAATGGTAGTCACCCTAAACATGTCAAATGGAATGATAATATTGAATTACTTTAAGTCATACATTTTTTATGTTCATATTTACATTCCTTCTATTGTTATCTTTATATGTTTGACAGATTCATTAAAAAAATTAATGAAATACATTTTTTTTGTACAATGAAATATATACCAATAACACTAACTTTCCAATATCCCCTATATTGAGGGGTGACCCACTTATTTATTACTACAGGTGAATCATATGGTGGGATACTAACAAAATACTGGTAAATAGATTGATTATTAGTATTCTTTGGTACAATGGAATCACTTGGATCTACTATATATGAAGATAGTGGTGGTATCCTTTATTATGATGATTGGATAAGATCATGATTTTTTCTTAGTATTCTTTCAACTTAAATGGTTCAGATATATGAAATGTATAAAAGTAAAAAACTAAGTGGGTTTTACAAAACTAAAAAATAGAACAATGTATATATGTACGAACAACTTATCGATGAGAAATTGTAATATATTTTCATTACCAATTTATAAATTCAATTATATTCATATTCATTATATTTATTATTATCGAACTCTATTCAGTTGTGTGATTCATTTTAACCATATATTTAAAGTTATATTGTTTTGATATTTTTAGGAAAAAACTATTCAATGTTTTTTGGTTGATGAGGTTCACGATCACAAAGTACCAATTGATCTTTATTTACCGTATAATACAAGTATATCTTCTTTAAGTGTACAAAAAACACACCAACCATCAAGTATTTCATCATCTGGATAATAAAACATGTTATCTAATGAATCCAAGGTAAATAGATTGTGCTCTGCACACCAACTGGTAAGGATAAAGTGAGAGAAGTTGAAAAAAGTAAAATTTAACGAGTCTTTCATTATACCACTATCAAAGTTGACCAAGTTTCTTTTGAACAAGATAACAGAAAAATAAAAATTATAGTTTAATTTAGTTATATCATTCACATTCACATAGTATCCCACCTTTACAAGTGTAAATACACCACTGTTATGAGTTTTCAAGTTTTATTCATGATAAATTGTATGAAACATGAAGCCATGAATATTCTAGGCATCCAATGTCCTATCCTACCTTATAGTACCTCAAGAAAAAAACTTCAAATCATTCAATATTTTAGATTAATTCTCAAAATTAATTATATAGACAAGAAGATATAAGGTGTTACTTTTAGTATATAGAAAATAAAAATATGTCAATAATATGAATATGAGAATATATTACATAACTAAGGAACCATTCAATAATCTAATTGTTAGTAGATTTTGTTAAATCTAATTCATTTTGAGATCGAACCCTTATCCCCCACTTCTTTTTAAATAAAAATTCTTCAATAAATGTATATGAAATAAGACTATTGAGTAGCAAATATCTATGTTCTTATATAAACTCCAATTCAGTCAGTGTGAAATTTGATCCCTTTCCAATTGGTCATCCAATGGATGGAAATACAGATGAAAAGTTTGAAAAATGAGAATTAGTGGAGATTTAATGAACATATATAACAAAATTGAAATAGTCTCAATCCCCTCTAAATACCTAAAAAAAATTTAATCACTGTTTGGCTATATAACCTTTAGCAATAGAGCTTTCTGGTTGAGTTTTATTCCTCATATATGATTTCTAATGACTTAAGTACCTGGTGAAAAAAAATATAAAAATATTACAAAAAATTATGTAATAATTTGATAAAATTGAATTCACAAATGAAAATAAAAATAATATAAACATACCTCTCAATTGGATACATCCATCAATAGTGTTCCGATCTACCAAATTTAGCTTCTTCAACCAAATGAACAGTAAAATAAATCATGACTGTAAAGAATGAAGGGGGAAATAACATCTCAAAATGAAAAAGTTTCAAAAAAATTCTTTCTTAAAGTTTTTCAAGATTAGTGGGATTTAGAGTTTTTCCACAAAGTTCATTAAAAATGTTAAAAAACTCAACTAGAACTGAAGTTAAATTTTAACGTAACATAATACAAATTGCCACCAGCAATAGATGCTCAATCAGAATATATGAGTCATGAATTTTCAATCCATATAACTTTCAATGTTTTAAGTCAACTTACCTTGATATATTACTTGAATATCCATCTGGGACTTCTACATTTTTTAAAGTTCAAAGGAATACATATTTCTCATGATCTTTCATTATAAAATAGTCTAAGGATAATTTTCATTCTCATTTTCCATCAAACCATGCTCTATATTAATTGAATCTAAATCATTATGAGCATTAAGACGATTCTTCAATTTACCCTGTTCATTAAGAAATGTAAAAATCACATTATCACATAATTTATTCTCAATATTCATTACATCAAGATTATGGTGTATCAAATTAAAATCCTAATACAGAATTTTGAAAATACACTCTTTTTATTCCATTGTTGTGTTCCAGATGCTTTTGAAACTGTAACTCATACCCTTTTCCTCTTTATTTTATCTGATTATAGTTTCCAAATTATTCTGTGATATTCATTAATTGTCCCAATATTTATAAAATATATAACACCTTCTTTGGATATTTCAATTAAATATCTCTATTGAATTGTGTCTTTTAAAACTTGAATTTATGAGAGTCATGAAGAAATCAAATATGACACTATGAGGTAATCATTGTGGTTCAAAATAAAAATTAATAACTGGAAAATAAAAACCATTATGAGTGTTCTAACTAGATAAATTTCAGTATAATAAATTCACTATTTATCCAAATTAAAGAAGAATGCATTTTGAATAGTTTTCTCATTTAAGCATCATATGTTTCCACAACATCATCCCATAATTCTCTCAATTATTTGATTATAATTTGAAGTTATACATCAATGGAATTTCTAAGAATTTTATTTATAGGAATAATCATTGAAATAATGTAATATGTATTATTTATACACTTCTATGTAGGTATATTATATGGGATCAAAACAACTATCCAAATGCTTTAATTAGTACTTAAAGAACCAAAAGGGTTAAGACCATCAAAATCCAATCCAATATCCACATTCCTTGGATCCAAAGAAAAATATGGATATAATGAATCAAACATCTTCCACGATGTTTAATATTTTAGGTGTCTCATCAAGACATTGTTACTATCCTGTGCATGCTACTTCATGTCGTATATAGTCATAAATGACATGAATAATATTTTCGAGTGTGGTTTCAGAGGAAAGTAATGAAATAACTTTCTAGGAGTTTTTTTCTTATGTTTCTTCTGTGGGTTGTAAGTTTCCAGTTAGTATTGTTATATCACTGAGAGGGGGAGTGGTCAAGTCAGTGATATATTTTTCTTTTATGTTTCCTTTCTTATGAAATGACCTTCGCCTGCTATTAAAAATTTATTTACCTACTGAAAAAAATTCAAACAAACATCCACAGGAATACAATAATTTAAATGTTTCAATATTAAATAAGAATAGATACATCCTTGGTATGGTTTGGAAATGATCCGATACCAGACAATCCACTAGAAAAAAAATCATTTTGCATGGAATACAATGATTAAGATCTGACATTTCATAAATGTAGTAATATGTAAAAAATTCAATAGTCAATGTGATTATTTTAGAAAAAATGATGTAATACATCATTTTTTAACAAAACATGTTATGGTGAATCTTGACCTATGTTCACAAATATGATCTTTTTAAAACATACCTTTACTTTCTTACCCAAAAGTTTGTAAGAATGTTTTCGGGATTTGTAATAAAAATTAGTTTGATTTCCCAATCTGATTCTCCCAGTTCTATTGCTCAATATAAAAAATATATATCTCTATAGAATACAATTGAGATAATTTTTAACACTTTCTTCTTCATTATAAAAAACAATACGATTTCCCCGATATGATTATCCATCTTGATATGATAATGATTTGAATACGATGATAATATGAATATGATAATAAAATTGAATACAATGATTAAATGAATACATTTCAATATTGTCTATTCTTCTTTCAATTATTTTTGGAATTAATTCTTCACAAAAAAATCCAGTAAACCTCCTCCTCTCTCTAGAGTCTTGCCTTCTCTCTTCTTAACTGTGAACAACACATCCATCAGAAAGTACAATGAAATTTCCATTTTATACACACCCTAATGATGGTTTGGGAAATATTCCTAAAATTTTCCCTCTCAACCAAATTACCAGAATCATACATTCATTTGAATTTCAGGTGCAACATGACCTCATCAATGTTTCTCAACTCTTTCTTTCTGTTCTCGATCCATCTAGAATTTTATAAAAACTTCAACTCACTTTTTTTTACTTTATTCACAAACATCAATTAAATTATGATTCTCCATTATGATTTGTCAATACGATATATTCATTACGATGTGGGAATTTGGCCACTTTTATTTTCTTAACCCTCTTGCAAATAAATCATAACTAAAGGTATTAGACTCTGCTGCACTGTATTATTTTAAAATAAACATATTCTTCTTCAAACTCTTTCAGTTTTTCAATCCCTTTGTCAACACTTTCATAAAGTCTTTAAATAAGTCACTTTTTATTCTTATTTCTTCGAGGATGATGATCCTAAATATGATTAATTTATCTGTGCCAGGTTAATTTTGTTTATCAATCTCTCATTCATTTAGAAAATCATAGAAAACTTCAATACGTTGGATCTTGACCCATTTAAAATAAAGACAATTGAACACGATGAATTATTGAATACATTAGTGATTAGTCTCTAATATTTTTTTAATTAGCCCCAATAATATAAATTCCTTTATCATCGACCCCAATATCTCCTGATTATTTTTTTTAATTTGATGAATATGATTGTATATAGAATATAATGGACCGGTGTCAGTAACTTCAGCTTTTGAGACTTATTTCTTTTCTTTATTATGATCATACTTCTCAAACTTTATACAAATATTTTTTATGAAAAACTCATTATGATGATCTAAAGACCGAAAAACATCAGCTTCACCAACTTTAATCATTTACAATCTTCAACTTATATCATGAATTCCTTTATAACTTTGATTACATTAAAGATCAGATTCAACATTGTATAACTTACAATGGAAATTATTGTGAATTCCTAATCAATATATTTCTCTTCCGTTCACCCTGAATATGATTAACATAATTATGATCAAACTAAATATGATTTTCATCACCTTTTATACCCCTTTATTTTATCAATATTACATCACAAATTTTAGAGAATACTTATTATTTATGAGAACTTTAAGATCAGAAAAGCATCGTCACATTTTTATCATAGTCATCCGGACTATGATGTAGAAACTCATTATGATCTTCTCTTCCATTGCGAACTTGAGGTGAGTCTGATGAACCTTTTCATCCATAAAAAATATCCGCATTATGATGGACTTTCTTGACCATTGTGAGTTGAATTTTCTTTAATATGATGGTCAGTAAAAAACTCACCAAATAAAAAGTGTGGTGATTTCTTTTCTTCTTAAACTTCCTTGATAACAAAAGTCAATTTATGAATATGATAGGCATCCTTATCAACTTGGTCCTAACAATCTCCCCTTCTAGATCTTGTTTTCAACCAAGGTTATTAAATTACTAAACTTTGAAACCTCAAGCTATGTATTAATTATCAATAATTCTAAGTCTTCGTAAGATAAATGATTGTAGAAAACAAGAATAATTGATAGAAAAACCATGCTGTTCAAAAGCAGTGATTATTAAAATATCCCCATCTTTATTCCTTAGCTTCCTTCATCGGCTTTTCTTCCTATACTTTTCAAATTTATTGGAATAAAAAAATATTGTTTCTTATAACCACTCCAACAAACAATTAGAATAGTTCACACACATATAATGCTGAACTCACAACTTACCCACAACTCTTTCTTTAAACATGTTTTTATTAAGGATATATTTTCAAAACAATTATCCCCCTTGACAACACTATGAAAAGATAAGATGAGAGAGGGTAAAAAACATACCACAACCTGGATGACAAATATGTTGGATGTCCATGTTCAACCTCAGTTTAGAAAAAAGGTTTCTTTAGTAAAGGTTTTTTGAGAATACCTGCAAATTTTTATAATATTTGAATATATTCCAGATTCAATTAATTCTTCCCCACATGATCTTTGATAAAATGATATTTTATATCAATATTTTTTTAATGATAATGTTG
Source organism: Viscum album (assembly GCA_963277665.1). Taxonomy (NCBI): domain Eukaryota; kingdom Viridiplantae; phylum Streptophyta; class Magnoliopsida; order Santalales; family Viscaceae; genus Viscum; species Viscum album. The sequence goes on along the minus strand of OY728146.1, from coordinate 212,385,574 downwards.
TATTAGATTCCTGGTGGTTTTTATTGCACTTTTATTATCACAAACCAAGAGAAAAAGTTACTTCACTTCAACAAGTAAATCTTCTCATTGAGACTTCATCTACATAATTCGTGTAGCGGCTAGAGTAGCATCAACATACTCACCTTAAGCCATACTGAGAGTTATTGAATTATTTTTTTTATATTCCAACTAACACAATTTTCCCTAGAAAGAAAACTACAATAGATATGGATCTTTTATCATCAACATTTTCTACCCAATCAATATCTTAATAACCAAATAGATCAATACTTTCTAGGCTATCATACCTAATTCTGAATTTTTTTGTGGTTTTGATGTATCTAAGAATTATTTTTCCAGAAAGTAAATGTGATTATTTAGGAGCACTCTGAAATCTTGCACATAAAATAATAATATAAACAATGATAGATGTTGAGGCAGACAAACATAAAAAACCTCCAATCAAATTCTATAATTCTTTCTCATTAACTTCCTTATCTTATCCATATTTAATCAACTTAGTTTCCACTAAAATTGGTGTAGAAACTATTTTTGAGTTTTTCATGCTGAACTTATTGAGGATTTCCTTAGCATAATTTCATTGAGAAAGAAAAACATGTTTGTTATTTTGTAAAATTTGTATCCTAAGAAATTATTTCATTTCCCTTAGTATGGATATCTTAAAAAACCTTTTCATCTCTTTAGAAAATATTACACAACTTCTTTTATCATTCTCAACAAAGATAATTTCATCAATATAAACAATTATGATGATGAAAAACTCTTGAATTTCTTTGATATAAATATTATTATCAAATATTTATTTCTTGAAACTCATCTTCCTTAAGAAAGTAAACAATTTTGAATACCATACCCTCAAATATTGTTTCATCCCATACAAATATTTCTTCAATATACACACATAACTTTCATCTTTTCCAAAATTAAATCCACAAGGTTGTTCAATGTAAAATTCATCATCAATATCCCCATTAAAAAATTACGACTTTTCAACCATTTGAAATATTTTGTAACTTCATTGTGTAGTAATATTAAGAAAAATTATTATTATTTCTAACCATGAAACTAGATAAAAATTTTCATCAAAATTAACACCTTCAATTTGCGAGTAACCTTTACACATTAATCTTTCTTTGTTTTTTATCACTTCACCCTCTTCATTCAACTTGTTCTAGAAAACCCACTTTGTACTAATAATTTTTTTTATCTAGTTTTGGTCTGAGTTCCCATGTATCATTATTTTATATCTGATACAACTCTTTATTCATGTCTTGAACCCATTATTGATACTCAAATTCTTCATTCACATCATTCAAATCAACTTTTGAATACAAAGAAGTATCAAAACTTGTTCTTCTTCTTTGAACCTTTTGATGTTGATCACTAATAATGTTCTAATCCTCCAATTGGTTTCTCATCTTGGGATGAGATTTTTGAGATTATTTCTCATCATTGGAAATATCTAAGTATGAATTTTCTTCTTGAGTAGGATTACAATCTTCTGTATCCTTATTAGAAGTGTTGAAAAAACTTTCCTTATCCTAATCAAATTCCTTATCTTCATTAGTATATTTATCCTACCTAGTTTTTTCAAAAACTTTCACATCAATGGAATCAGAAATTATTATAGATTATTTGTTGAAACATCTATATCCTCTTCCTTTTTTTGAATATCCAAGAAAAATTCCATCTTCACCTTTCTTCTCAAACTTTCCAAGATTTCCACATTTCTTATTCATCATACATGTACTCATGAAAACTCTTAAGTGATTCAAACTTGAAGTTTTTTTATAAAAAATTTCATATGGATTCATATTTTAATTTGACCCATAGAAACATCAGTTTTTAATTTATACAAATATACTCATGTCTTGCCTCCAATAGTGATAAGAAATACCTTGTTTTTAGTAAAATAGTTCTCTCTATTTCCACCAAACTTCTATTATTCCTTTCATCAACCCCATTTTGTTAAGGAGTTTAAGAGGAACTATACTCATATTTAATTTTAGGATTCTCAATATACCTTTCAAATTATCCATTATTATAATCAAAACCATTATCAGTTCTCAATTTCTTCAATGAATACTCACATTCCTTCTCATCTTTCCACCTGAAATTTTTTAACATTTTTAGCGAATTTGAATTATGTTTCATATAAATAACACAAGTAATGTGAGTAAAATAATCAATGGAAGTGATGAAGTAGTTATATAAATGTGTTGATTGTATTATCAATAGCCCAAAAATATCATAATGAATAAATTATATGGGTTGTTTGGAACAAATATCAACATTCTTCTGCACTGAGTTTGTAATTTTTCCTTTTAGGAAATAGTGCAACACCAATATCTTATTATTCAATAATTAGGAATATCTTGGACACTATATCACTCTAATAACATGCTCATGTTTCTTTGACACAAATTTACCAAAATTTTATGCCACAACTGATTCTCTTCCACCATACTCAAATAAAAAGACTTTTTTATTTCACCAACATAAAATAAGTTTCATTTTATATGTTGGACTCTTGAAACTATCTTTCCATATTCCTCAATTTTCACAAAAAAACCCATATTTTCCTAAAATAACTTATTTATACTAACCAAAAAGTTGTGAAATACTTAGAAATTTGTCTTTCATCCCATAAATATATAAATCTTTCTTGGATTTTTACTTTTATTTCCTAGTGATGGCTGACAAAACACCATTGATTATTAGGGATTCATCGTTCCCAAATTTCAATATTCCTTATTTATAGTATTTCACATTATTAAATTACTTTAAATATATTTTCATATGATAAGAACACCTATTATAAATTATCCAAGGTCCTTCTCCTTTTATAGCTTCCAGGGATATTTTTACAATAATATATTTCTCTTTCTTCATCTCCATCTTTTGAGAATTATCAACAAAATTTTGTTTTGCTGATAAAAAACAATAAAAACCTTTGTAACATGCCTATGTTTTTCAAACCTTTCACAAATAGTTTCCAAGGGTTGGAATATATTTTCAATTATCACACTAACCTTCTTAGTTTCCTTTAAGAAAACCTTCTTAGACTTCTTCTTTTGAGAGGATTTAACCCCCATTTAGTTTTTCCTTTTATAATTTGTAGAATAGTGGTATTATTGTTGGTTGAACCAACAAATATTTTATATGTGTTTGAATCAACCACAATACCAATAGTACTCATAAAAAGAGTATTTTCTATTGAAACTTCCATACTGACTAGAGTTGCAAACATTTTTCTCAGCAACATTCTTGTCTTTCTTATCTGAACCATGAAACTTTTTTTTACCCATCGAAATATTCTTTTTCAGTTTGGTTTTATTTTCTACTTTATTGAAACTACAAGTATTATAAACATTTCCTTATTAATAATATTTAGAAATATTTTCATATTCAGGGTCTTTAGAAACTTCTCAATTCTCCACGTTTTTAATCTTGGCCGCATACATAACTTTATCATATTTATTCTTTTTAGAAATATCTACAAATTTATTTTCATCCTTTGAAGGTAACTTTTTTGATCTGGTTTCCCCTTATATGAACTTTCACTAAATTTAGAGATTGATTTTTTAAAATTTGTATTTATCTATTCATCTTTAGAAAGTTTTTACTTGGAAAGTTACAACTCTTCTTATTTTTCCTTCAGTTTCACTTCGAGATGTTCATTATGATTATTTTCTTCCTCAAAATATTTATTTAAATTATAAATTTATTTCACCAGATTTACTTTCTCATTAGGAAAAAATTATTTATATTTTTTTGAGGAAATTTTATTTTTCAACTTCCCAATTTATTAATCCTTTATTTCAATATTTCTCAGGAATTATTTTAGTTCTTTGTTCAGATAATATTATAATTAAGTTTCTTCTTATTCTGAACTACTACTTCAAAATTCATCATTATTCACTATTTCAATAATAGTATTCTTACCAATATACTTAGAAAATCTTTCAAATTAACCATCACTATATTCTTCTTCTTCATCTTTAGATAAAAAATGTCTTCTTTTGGATTTGAAGAAATTTATATCATTCCGTCTAAAAAATATTTATCCTTATCACCATGTTTCTTCCACAATCTTCTTAACCTTCTTTCTTCTTCATCACTATCCTTTACTTTTTTTATTCAAGGATAATTATTTTCAAAGTGCCCAAAAACTCCAAATTCAAATCATTTCAATGGAAGTTTCCCTTTTTATTTATATGTACCTCTCCTCACATTTTTAGAAAACAAGGAAAAAATATTATCAATATTTTTACATTCCTCATTTTTAGAATCTGAATCACTAGCTTCCTCTTCAATAAAAATATCATTTGACTTCTATTTCTTAGAATCCTTGAAAGACATTTCTCTATCATATTTTTTTTATTTTCATAGCTTTATCTATTCTCATTTCATAAGCGATGAGAATAATATATAAATCATCTAGAAAAAATGCTTCAGGATATCTATCTTTTAATGAAGAGACTTTCGCATCAAACTTTTTGGAAAGAATCCCTAAGATCTTTTCAACAATTTTATAATCTTCTAACCTTTTTCTAAGACATCTGATCGTGATTAAAGTATCATTTACCCTGGTAAAGAAGTCCCCAATAGATTTATACTCAACAATTTTAAAATCTCTATACTTCAACCACCAGATTTTTAATTTTTTTCTTCTTTCTTTTGTATTGACTTCGTATATGTTTTTCAGCTTATCCCATATATCTTTGGTTTATACAACACCCTTCACCCTTAAAAATCCACTTTTAGATAGTAAGTGTAGTAAATCATTCTTGGAACTTTCATCAGTATCAAGATTCTTCTTATCAACTGATGTAAGAGGAAATTTATCATTAATATGAGGGAAACTATCTCTTTCAGCTTTGAGAACATCACATCTAATGGACATAAGATAAGGAAACATTATATCTTTCTAGATATGATAGTTCTTACCATCAAAAACTAGGATACCTTTACTATTCACACAATTTATATTCTCTATCAACTTCTCTTAAAAACATCGACAAAGAAAAATTAAAGGAACCTTCACCTATGATACCCATTGTAAGTTCCTAGTTAGGATTGTAATATCACTGAGAGGGGGAGGGGGTGAGTTAGTGATATATTTTTATTTTATGTTTTCTTGATTATGAAAAATCCTTCGCCTCCTATTTAATATTTATTTCCCTAATGAAATAAATTTGAACACACATCCATAGGAACATAATAAATTACAAGGTTCACTATTTAATAAGAATTGCGATGTAATTGGTATGGTTTGGAAATGATACAATACCAAACAATCCACTTGAAAAAAATCCTTTTGTGTGGAATACAATGAGTAGGATGTGTGATTTTACTCATGTAGCACGATGTAAAAAATTTATTAGTGTGTTTTCTCTTTCTAACACAAATGATATAATAAAAATTTTTGTAACAAAACATGTTATTGTGCTTCTTGACCTAATTTAAAAAATATAATATTTTTAAAACAATTATTTACTTTCTAACCTATAAACTGGTAAGAAAGTTTAGAGACTTTTTAATAAAACTCAATCTAATTTTGTAGTTTGATTCTCCCAGTCTGATTAAATAATATGGAAAATATACATCCCTATAGAATACAATTGATACAATTATAAACACTTTATTCTTTAGTCTGGAAAAACCAATACAATTTCCCATATCTGATTATCCAACCTAATATGATTACTAGATGAATATGATGAAAATCTGAATATGTCAATCAACTTGAATATGATGATTAGTTGAATACATTAAAATATTGTATCTTCTCTTTCCAGGTCCTTCCAAAATTAATTCTTTAAGAAAAACAATCCCAAAAACTTCTTCTTCTCTATAGGGCTCTGCCTTCTCTCTTCTTCACCATGAACAATAAATTTTTCAGAAAATATAAAGTACTTTCCCTTTAATACTCACCCCAAAAATGGTTTGGGTGGGATTTCTAGAAACTTCACTACTCAACAAAATTACCTAAATCATATATTTATTTTGAATTTTAGGTGTATCTTGACTTCATAAATTTTTCTCAACTCTTCTCACTTCTTCTTGATCGTTCTCAAATATTCTAAAAAATTCAGTTGGCTTCTGACTTTCTTCACAAACATTGGTCTGATTCTGATTCTCTATTATGAATTTTAAATACGATATGTTCATTAAGATGTGGGAATTTGGTCACTTCAATTTTCTTAAACCTCTTACAAATAAATTAGAATTGAAGTTATCTCACTATGTTACTCTTCATTGATTGCAAACAAACATATTATTCTTCAAAATCTTCAATTTTTTGATACCTTTATCAATATTTTAAAAAAGTATCTAAATAAGACTCTTATTATTATTCTTTCTCTAGGACGATGATACTAAATATGATTAATTTATCAGTGTTAGGTTAGTTCTGTTTATCAGTCCCACATAAATTCATGAAATCAGAGGAAACTTCAATATGTTGGCTCTTGAACCATTTGAAATAAAAAAATTCAATCAGATGAATGGTTGAATACATTTTTGAATGGTCTCTAATATTTCTTTTTGAATTGGAACCAAAAATCTCAATTCCTTTATCACTGGTCCCAACATCTCCTAATGAGAAAAATCCTACCTCTGATGAATAGGATGGTATAACGAATATGATGGACTGGTGTCAACAACTTCAACATCAAAAAATTCTTTCAGTTATTCATTACAATCATCCTTATGAACCTTTAAAATATATATATATATATATATATATATATATATATGGAAAACTCATTACGATAATATTGAGACTGAAAAACTTCGGCTTTCCCAACTTTCTTCTTTCACAGACTTCAACTTGTATCATGAATTCTTTCATGACATTGATTATGTTGATGATAAGCTTCATCATATTATAAATTACAATATAAAGTATTATGACTTACCAATAAAAAAATTTCTTTCCTTCTCAGCCTAGATACAATTGACATGATTAAAATCATACTGAATATGATTTTTATCACTTTTTTATCCCCCTTTATTTTATCAATCTTGAATCACAAGTTTTACAAAATACTTATGATTTATTAGAACTCTAATATTATAAAAGAAATGTCACATTTATATCATATTCATATAGACTTTGATACAATACCTCATTATTATATTCTCGTATATTCCAGACCCAAGGTGAGTCTGATGAACCTTTTCATCCAAAAAACATATTCCAATTAAAATGTAATTTCTTAACCATTGTGAGTCCAATTTTCTTGATATTATGGTTAGTTTTATAATCACAAAATACAAAATGTGGTGATTTATTTTTATCTTAAACTTCCTTTAAAAAATACAATACCTGAATATGATTGTCATGCTTATCAGCTTGGTCCTAACAGGGGTTACATTGATTTAATCACTCATTTTTGTTCATTGACCTCCATTTAATTGTATGAAATCTTACACATTATTCTTTATTAGACTCTTATCCCTAGTAAACCATGAATTAATTAGGGAATATATGTATATTTGTATAACCAAGTACAATTTTTTTCATGAATTTCTTCATCACATAGAATGATAAAGTTATCTTAGCCTCACTAAATGCATCATTAAGAAACTCTAAAATCATGGAAATTTATTTTTTAGTAATTACATAGAGACACTTGATATGATAAAAATTAAGTAGAAAATACTAATTTGAATACATGGAACACCATTCATATAAGTATTGTTGTTTATCTTCAACTTGTTCTTAAAAATTATTTTTTTGGTCACTAATGTTCTGAGAAAAATTAACCTACTCAGGATCAATTGATAGTTTTTTTCATCTATTAAAATCTTTGAAAATTTCATCCTATAAATCCAAATATATTATTTATAAAATTTGGAATTGAATTATCCTATTATGGGTATCTTTCTATTTTTCTTACAGGATTACCATTATTTTAACTTTTTATAAAATTTAATTCACCATGCCAAATACAAAATGCATATAGAGTAGTAAACTATTTCAATATCAAATGATAATATACTACATTTCTATTCAACCATCACTTGAATTTAAAATAAGGAAACATACATTTTATTCTACCATCCAATAATCATTTTGTAGTTGTAGAATATAAAAATTATTCCAAACCCTTGACATACTGATGTGTGTTTCAAGGTAAATTAATCCAAATTTTATCTATAGGTATTGTATTTTCACTATTCTCCCTATACATTCAGATAATTAATATAAATGTTTAGTAAAAGAATCATAATCAAAATTGAACATCTTCCAACTTCATCATTGACCTGGGTAGGGTCTTGATTCAACATAACATAAATTCAAAATAAAAATGATTCAATCCAACATTAACAACATAAAATAACATAAATGAATAAATATTACCCCTCATAATAAAACAATTAGATTTCATAGAATAAGTTCACTAAGTTTAGAAGATAGGTTAGTGTAATGTTGAGCGTATTATTATCATTCCAAAAAAATAAATGAACACAACTCCTCTATTAAAAGATCTCTAACTTTTCTGATTTGCATATTATCAAATTTTTATTTATGTTACAGAATCATGATTATATATATAGGTAGATTTTTCTTCAATAATTATGCATACGAGTATTTGTTATATCTCAAAACAAAAAATTGGATCTATGACATCTGGTATATGTGTTTCCATTTGCATCATAGTATTGGATTGAATTATGACTTTACAACATTTTCAGAATCTATTTGAGAAAAAGTACTGAACTTAAAGAGAGTAGAACATATATAAAGATTGATTTAATCAAAAGCTACATAGATTTTAGTAATAATTAGTAATTTTAAAAATTATCAAGATAATTTATTATTTAATATATTAACATCATGATATCATTTTAAAAAAGAAAGTGGTAAATTACATGAGTCTTGTGTTCTTAAACCACAAGACAAATGATCAGTTTTTTTGAATGAAAACTTCTTTATAAAACATTTTAAAACACTATTTTACCCAAGATAACTTAGAATAGACCCTTAGGTGGTCCTCAATAATAAAATCATCATTCTTGAATCATTTAAATGATTATTAAATTGGTATGCAATGAAAAACTGAAATATTGACCTACCTCTTAATAAAAATGTAAAAGATTCAAGTCATAAGCCACATAATGACAACACTTTGGGAACCTGTATCATGACAAATGAAATAAATAATTAATTAAAAAATTTATAATTAATTATTCAAAATTAAAAAATAGTAATACCAGCCTAAAAGAACATTGAGGGGCATAAAATCTCCATACCGTGACTAACTAGTAATGGGATGTTTGGAATGTAACCCCAACATCATCCTAGGGAAAATCCCAAAAAACACTCAATTACATAAATATTTATATAATTTAATTAAAAACCACATAAAAAATTAAATCCATCATATCTTAAATGATGTTGGGGTTCGTAGTCATTGGAAAATTTATAAGAGAGGGATTTGGGGGTCGCTGTCATAGAGTGGGGGGTGGGGGGGGATGGGGGGTGGGGGTCATTATGAGGTTCTCATCAGAAGTAGGGGTCATAAGGATTGTAAGTGGTTATGGGGAGGGAATAAATTCATTAGGTGTAAGATGGTAAGTGTCATGATGGTTGCTGATAGAGGGGGTTAGGGTCACAACGGTAGCTGACATGGGTGGTTGGTGTCACGACAATAGCTGACATGGGGGGTTAGGGTTACAACTGTCACCATCAAGAGCAAGGGGGTTTGGGTCATGGAGGTCTCTATTTGTAGTGGGGGGGGGGGTGTTGTGGTTGAATGTCATTTAGGGGAGAGAAGGGGGTTGAAATTAGGTTTTTAAAATATTTATTGGTGGTTTAAATTAGAATACAACTAAATTTTAAAATAAACAATTTAGTGGAGATTATATTAAAGCACTGATATATGATAATTTTGTAATAAAATTTATTTCATGATGGTTATTAGAACAGATTCTAATAAACCACCACCCAGACTTGTTTTTTTAGTGTTAGTTTTCCTTGTGAAATCATAAGATTTCCATAAACATTTATAGCAAGAATAGTAACATAATATATGAATTTGTGGAATCATTTCCCTACCACTCTTACTTATAAAATAACCTTAATTACCACACATGAATTAACTATCATAGTTACACTTGAAATAACCATAATGATTATACTTAGAATAACCATCGTGGTATATTCTCATAATCACTTAGGATAAACCTAATCAGTTGACTAAGTCCCTCTAACCAATGCATTAATGGGTTCACTATACATTAGTTCATAAAAAATCCACCCATCATCATAAAAAATTCCTAAGAAAAATTACATAAATAAATTATATATATCATTCATTTCATCATAAAACACTTATAAACATCAATTATTTAATTCATAACTTCATTAAACAATGGAAAATAAAATGGTTTATATGAAAATATATTAAAATAATAATAATCCCTCTATACTAATAATAAGGATTGTATTAATAAAAAATATCCCCATAGGTGGATAAGTAACATTAAGGGTTGTAGTCATTGATGAATATAAATACCATTAAAATATCATTAAAACCATTCATAAATAAAATAAAAATTTAAACTTTAAAATCACTTTTAAAAATTAAAATTCACAAAATATTGGGAAAATAATTTTATTTGGAAAAAAACATAGAAACTTAAAAAGAAATCTTCAAATAAAAAAATGGTGACGATTGTGGGAAAATCTATTCATGTTTTAAAGGCTAAAAATAAACATTACTCTTAAACACTTTTCAAAGGGAGTATAAAGTGACTCATTTTAAAGAAGTTAAGAAGTTTTCATTTTAAAAACTTTTAAAATAAGTTAAAATACCTTGTGAGATGTGTTTAGAAAAAAATTTATATTTAGAAAAGTTTATTTTTGAAACATTTTATAAAACATATATATGAAAGTGAAATATTTCCGATCTAAAAGATGATCGTTATCACTTAAAAATTAATTTATTGTTGTTAATTTAATAAATAAGGGGGGAAATGGAAATTAAACATGTAAAAGAAATTTATAACTAGAGGAAAATAGAATATATTTGGTTTACGAAAACAATATCATATGATTTCCTGCCAAAGGGACCTTATAAATAATCTAAAAAATAAAGGAGATTGTAACATAAATCCTATTCCACTTTGGTAACTTTTCAATAAAAATACCAATGATATAATAAAATAAAATGAAACTTTAAATATCATAAACATAAGGAGAGTCATTATATAATACATAAATGGGAATTATATACACCTCATAAAAGAAGATTTTTTCATATCATTAATGTATGTCCCGAAGAAATAGAATTAGAGATGAATTACCCTTAAAAAGAATATAATTGAATTTATAATTAATAAATGAAGTGATTATGTGTATAAAATTTAAATCCAAAAAAATAAGTGTAAATATAAAATAAAATTATTTAGATATTATCATGGAATTAAAATTTCAATGGAAAAGAGGTATAACCCAACCTAAGTAAATTGAGTTAGAAACCTTTACCACTTGGTAACATTAAATTCAAATTACCTTGAATAAAATAGTTCAAAATCAAATGTAAAATATCATTAATTATGAATTATTCTTGATATAACATGTAAAATTATAGTATATACACCATATAAAATAAAGTTTTTTCATAACAATAAAATAAGCCTTAATGAAGGAAAATTGAGATGAAATCCCATACCTCTAGCCTTGAATTTCTATGTATTCATTTGAATAGCTATATAATAAACTTATATAAATTATTTTATTTATTAATAAAAATTTCCATGGTTAATACATTATCCTTAAATTATTTATTTTATTTATTTCAATTAATTATTTAAATACCTAGTCAGTTAAGTCCATGAAATTTGTTTTGAGGACGTTCAATCTAAATTTTCAAAATGACTTCGACATGTTGAATGTGGTAAAAGGGGTCATTATTACATCATCTCAAGAATAATAATAATTAAATAATTATAATTTTACAACTTAATTATACTTTTAAGTATAACTATTAAATATGGTTATGAAAAATGAATTATGTTACAATCATAGAGATGGTAGGCCATACATACGCATGAGTAACATTTCTATTTTTCAATAGTAATTCTAGAATGAAAGTAAGAATTATTTTATGTTTAAAGAGTAATTATAATATAATAAATATCATATTATTACTTTAAATATATTTATATACTTATCATCCATACAATATGGTGATGAAAAACAAATCAATTGCTTCTTAGAGGTGGTAGTCCACAGGTACGCACAAACGATGTTATCATTTTTCAGTGAATAGAAAGGTATGAAATTAAATGATATATTATATTTTAAGGATATTAAAATTTTAAATTATATAATATATGAAATTTAATTATATCATTATAACCATTCATGAGGTGTGGTGATAGAAAAAAAATTACACCAGTCTGTGAGACGGTAGTCCGTCTTACAAACGAATGATGGATTCCTTTCCCATTTGATGGAGGTTGGAGATGGATATAAGTTATGTAACTAAAAAAATAAAATATTAGTATATTTAAAATACATATTTTATTATATCATCATGTTTGGAGAATATTTTAAGTACGTGCAAGAAGAAATAAAACAAAAACCCACATTTAGGAACTATAATTCTTATTTAGAAAACCTCATTTTATTTACACCTTAAGATCTATAAGGATGGTATTCTGCCCAAAATAATGATTCTAGAATATGGTGAAGGATGTTATTAATGGGTTTGGGTAGACATTGATTAAAAAAAATGGTATTTGAAGTGTGAATAAATGAGATGAAGTGGTGCGCTTTTATAAGAGAGGGAGGGTCAATTTTAGAATTTATTAAAATATTAAATTAATATAAATTAATTATGATATAAAAATTGATAAAAAATTATATGATTATAATTAAAGAGGATTATTATTTGAAATTATATCATCCAATAATATTTTGATAGGTTTTTATCACATTTGTACCCTTACCATCTGGTTTCAAACCCCCATTTGCCCTTTTAACACTTACTATGACAATAAAGTTTTTTACTATTTGAGGGTCATGATAGACACTATAAATGTAAAATAGGGAAATAAATGGAACATGGTTGATATTCTAAACCATATCAAAATATTTGTCCAAAGATAGGTTTTTTTTGGAAATTTCTATAATTTAATAAAATATCAATAATACCAACTTTAGAATGATTCATTTACATTGACATTAATAACAACAAAAAAACTAATGAAATTATAAAAAAATATTTTAATACATCCCTAACATGTTACATTAATCTATAAGATTCATGGGTCATATTAGTTCTTTCAAATTAAACTATTTTTAATATTTTTTGTTTAATTTAATTTAATTTTCTATTAATTTAATAATTACTGCGCTTGAATAGTGTAAGCATTTAAGGTAATTATTATTTTTGAAAGAAGATATAAAATTTCTCAAATAGAAAATCCACTTTTATTAGATAAAATTAACTATAATAGTTTGAAATATGGATATCTACAGAAATCCCTTTAAAATAGTGGCATTAGTTTCTTCAGTACGTAGTTATAGTAGGTAAGAGCTTCTCTATTTTTCCCTTTATTCACAAGACCACCATAATGATTATTAGATTCTTGATAAGCATGTTTAATGAATTAGTTTATTTATGAGAGAAGATTTAATAATTTACTCCATTTAGAGGCAAGCTTCCCTGAAAGATGGAGTTAACCAGATCTAATAGCCTGCATAAGGATGGTGAAGTCACACTCAAGACATAGTTTATCCTAATATCTATGACTTTCAATATCAACTAAATTAATCATCCCCAACATCTCATATTCTAAGGACGAAGAAATTCCCCGATGTATATAAAGAAATCCCATAATAACACCCTTGCGATCTGTAAAGATTGCACAAAAACTAGAATGACCTATGTTTCCTCTGGAAGCTCTGCCTGAATTACATATGATACTTCCAATAAAATAAGAATTCCAAATGTTTTTTTAATTATTCCATGAGTTAGAGGAAAATGACCGGCAACATAAAGATTTATGAGAATATATAATTCATAAATAGAATTATCAAAAAAATCTTTCTTTATGGTGTTGGCATTCCACACCACAACAATATTTTTTAAAAGAGTATAATTAAAGTTAAATTGAGCCTTACAATTGATATATTTATTCTTGGTATTCTATATGATATTAATAATATACACACAATCCACCTGAAATAAATTTATAATCTTCATTGGGATTAAATATTGAAAACAATCCATGATTCATACCTGTACAGAGTCAGTTTGAGGAAGCCTAATTTCAAAGAAGCCACATATACTATTCTATAGAGATGAATACATGTAACAAATCAACAAGTTTTATTTAATATCCTCTATATTTTGATGACATAACATGCATTTGTAGCAAAGGTAAATACCCACTTCTTGTAAACAGGAGTCAACCGACAACTTATAGTGAGAAATTCTCCCTATCAGTATTAACCTAGATAGAAAAATCCACATTTTATTCCATTTTATAATCCATCCATGTATTACCCATAAATTATTTTAAAATAAAATATATTTTAATTGAGAATCCCATTATCTGATGGATTCTATATCAGTAATTCCCCTTGATTTATGAGGGTATAACTGCTGATCACCTCTTTCCCCACATCAATAAGTTCAAAAAATGAATCATCCAATTGATATTTTATTGTGTTGTTCAGGTACAGTCTTAGATCAATTGATTTAAATAGATCCATTAATATAATACCTATAAAAATTTCAAAACAAAATTTGAGAGAAGAGTTTATACTAGCTTACTGGTGTGCTTAAGTATTAATGCTTGAGAATGAAGCTTTATTGGAATGACTGATAAAAGAGTCCATATAATTAATATTCCCAACCTTAAGTTTGTTTATAAATCTAGATATGATAAATTAAATAGTTTAATTCTTACCATTTATCATAATCCACGCATAATGTTCTTTAATAACTTGATTAAAATTTCTTAAGATTTTAATTCCAAGACCTCCCAGAGAAACCAGTTTTCAACATTTTTTCAAAGGTACCATGATAATTCTCTACTCTAGAATGCTTCCAATCCAAACAATGTTTTTAATAGATATTTTTTATACCCTTAAACAATTCAGTAGGACATTTGTAGACATATAAATCATGCACAAACTTAGATACAATAATGTGTTTAATAAGAAAATACCTCCCAATAATAGAGGGATATTTACCCTTCCATGAACCAATTACCTTCGAATTTGAACCATGATATGTTGAAAATTTGATGCATGAGGCCTTCCACAGAACATTTTCACTCCAAGATAAATGAAGGGAAACCACCCTTGTCTAATTTCCATCTTCTGAATTATATCAACTTTCCTGTAAGTTGGAATATTTTTTACAAAATAAAAAAAAGATTTTTTCCAGATAATTTCTTGATTTGAAACCCTTTGATAATGAATAAAGTAATAATCAATGTTCTTGAAATTATTTTTGTCTTTCTATGTGAAAGGAATAATTTAATTAGTATATAGTAAATTAGATGAAGAAAAAATGCATCTTGTAGCTTTGATGGGCTGAAATTTTCCATTATCAAAAAAATGTATCAAAAGCCTATATAAGTGATCCTCTACAATAGTAAAAACAATGGATGATAGTGGATCACCTTGACATACCCCTCTTGAAAAAGTGAAGAATCCCATAGAGATCCTTTAATCATGATTGAAATATGAGATAAATATAGAAGGTTTTTTACCCAATTAATAAAAATTCCATCAAATCCAAAGTGAGTAAGGACCTTGATGATAAATACCCAATCCATGGCATCAAAGGAATTTTTTATTTCTGGATTCAAAGAAATATTAACACCTCTAATTGATATCCTCAAAATATTGAAACATTCAGAAGTAGTAATAAGGTAATCATGAATAGTCCTCCATTTCAAAAAACCAAACTGATTCAAATAAGTAGTATTTCTAAATATTTTGGAAATCATGTTAGAAATAACTTTACCAATAATTTTATAAATAGTATTAACCAAAGAAACATGCCTAAAAATATTTATTTCATTGGCATTGTAAAATTTTGGAATCAAAGAAATAAATTAAGCATTAATACCTTAGGAGAGAGTGCTACCTCTAAAAAATTGACAAACCAACATGAAAGCATAATGTTGTATTATATCCCAAAAATCCTATAAAAAATAATTCCTTAAACCATTTGACCCAAAAGAACTCCCAATACTAAGACTAAACACTGCCTCTTTAATCTCAAACTATGAAGGAATAGAAATCAGTATATCGTTATCTTCATGAATCAAAATATTGAGAATAAAACCTTCCATCAAGTTAGAATTATAATTGGGACCATTATAAAGGTTCATGTAATAAGAAAAAACATGATTAGTAAGATATTTCCTACTATCAAAAGAATGATCACCCTCCTTGAGAAATTAAAAGGTTTTGTTATCCTTTATGAACATATGATTTTTTGAGGAATTTAGAATTACTATCACCATATTTTATCCATTTGGATTTAAAGTATTCTTTTTTAATGCTCTCTTTCAAAGTTAAGAGTTTAGAAAGCTTTAAAGATACCTTAGCTTCAAGGTTTAAATCACCAGAAAAATCCTGTTCAGTAGTGCCTTTTTGAATATCATGGAGAGAGGACTCTAGAGAAGTAATATCTTTGTCCATATAGCTTAATATTTTCATACTATAATCCTTCATTTTCATTATACATATCTCAAATCTGAGAATATAATCTAATGAATCATCCTCACAATCCATGGAATTCTAATTTTCTTTCATAAGATTGAAACAATTAGGAATTATAGACCATGAAATATTAAATCTAAAAGGGAAAATAGAATTAACATCACTAGCACCCAAGCTCACAAAAATAGGGTGGTGATATCATTTTATTCTAGATAAAGTAGATAATGAAATTTCAACCAAAACATTCAGGGAACTTTCATTCACAAAATCTATATCAAGATTTCTAGAAAACATATTATTTATGTGCTTCCTATACCATTTATATTTAGATACTAATAGGTTCACTTTAAATAGATTTTCCCTCCACTTAGGTTCTTAATTCCCTATAGGATATAGAGTAATTAAAAATACACATCCATTCACCAGAATCAAAGATTTTATTACAATACCCAAGTTGGAGATGAGGTCCATTGATAGATTTTAATATTTGATAAATATCTTGGCATAAATCCCAACACTCTTAATATCTATTAAAATAATATATGATGGAAAAATTATGCCTATACCCTTCATTCTTGAAGCAATCAGTTACCATCTGGTCACTATGATTAATAAGAGATAAATCCACTAGATTCATATGAAGTAAAACCCAAAGAATTGTTTACTTTAGAAGATGAGTGGCTTGTAGAAATAATATGATATCCAAAATTCTCAAAAGAGGAAATATTTAAGGATAAGATCATCTTTGGTTTAGATATAATAATATTTTTGGGATTATGGTTTTGAATAAAAATCCTTAGTGTTCTAATTGTTTTTGGGTTGGCCAGAACTAGAAAGTTTTAAAGAATAATTTTCATAATTATTTAATTTTAGGGTTAAGACCCCCGTATCCATAACCCTTAGATTTTAGTAACCTACAAGATATTTTTGTTAATTTCATTATTTTTCCTAGATGGGATATATATGTCAAATATGTTTGTTATTTTAACAATAGAGCCTTGAGCTTCAAATTTCTCGAGTACTAATTGAGACAATTCTAAAATAGCATGAAGATTCATGTCCCTTAAAACAGTTTCAAAATCCTTTTTTTCCCTTTCAGTGTTGTTTAAAATTATATCCATAGATCTTGAGGATCGACATCAGTCTATGTTCTTTACATCGATTCAACCCCTTCAAAATTGTTAGCATTGATTTTATTGCCAATATTGTTTCTAGAATATGTCACATGGCTTTTATCATCTGAGGGCTTAACCAAATAAAACCCATTCTCAATAGAGATACCATCATTCAGTTTAGGCATCTTAGGTGGGTTAGAGCACTTGAAAACATTTTCAATAGTTCTATTCAACCACCCTTGATTAAATTTTATTTAATTGGAAATTAGTGAACCAGTAGCATTATGATATTTATAATCCTCATATACTTTATACTGTAGATGTATAACCAAATGTTGAACTCCATTTGTAATATCCTCATTAAGAACAACCTCTTCTATAGGGGACACAAAAACCTTGTATCTATCAGGAGGAAAAAGTGGGATCTCATCCTCCTTATCCATTACATCCCATGAAACTTGTTCATTATCATTCCAAGTAATATCTACCTAGTAAATTATAAAAGGTTCAAGTATTTTCCTATAAGGATCAACTTTCTTTGAAACTGAGACCCTTTTTTATATCTATTCATCCATCTCAAAGCCTTACCACTAGAAGTAGCCTGTAGCCTTTATTTTATTATTTGTGACCCTATAGTTAGAAATTTCATGACCCACCATTATAAAAACTTCAAAAAAATAAGTCTTATGTTCATATTCCAAGTTTATATCAATATTCCTTTCTTTAACCAATAGAATAAGGTCATCCGACAGCCTGGACACCATATTGGCATCCACTGAAATCTAAGCATGGAACCCAATTACCCCTTCAAGATTTTGTTAATCTAATTTAATGGGTATTTCGATACATGATATATGATCATTTTGTATTGTTGGATGCTAATATACCCAATTTAGTCCATAAATCTTGACCCAAATCTGAGTAGTGTATTGTTTCAATGTAAATGGATTAAAGTTGAAATCCCATTAAAAGATCCCGATGATGCTTGATTGGAGGTAAATAATACCTATGTTACAGAATGAATTGAGACCTTACATATACTTGAATATGAAATGAAAATAGCCCTTCCCAATCAGGACCAATTTCCATTTATCGATGCTCCAATAGTTCATAATCCTAGCTTTCAGATCAGCCAAAGATCAAGGTTTGTATCCTTTCATGTAGGCGATTCAACCCAAAAGGGAGAACTTACCCAGATCTAACCTTTACTGCACAGACATGGAATCAATAAAAATTGAGAAAACACTATCATCAAGCCTATTGATTTTGTGTTCTTATTAAATATTCTATTTAATCTAGTTTGAAAAACCAATAAGGGTGTGGAATTTTTGACTTATATATATATATATAATATTATAATGGTTATAATCACATCCAAATAGAAAAGGGCCTTATAACCAAATTTTTTATTTGTATAGATGAAATTAACTAATAAAATATAATTATTTAAAGTGTTCTGATCCTTTTGGAGTCCTCATCATTTTATTTTTAACTTTAATTACATTATCTACTCTTTACCGTGGTAATTTTATTTTACTAAGTTTACTATTCATATTAACCCAAAATAAAAGGTCTCTATTTACCAAATTTATAACAACTTATTCCATTTATGGAATCTATTTTTTAAAATAAAAAACATATAATTTTAAGAATTTAATAAAAATTAAACTAAAAAAAACATGATAAAAATAGTTTTTGAAAAAAATGCCTATTTTAAGTGAAAATTGTTTTTATACTAAATTCAAATATATTGTTCTGTTAAAAAACCATAATAATATTATTTTAAATAAAAATTAAAATAATGAATTTTTAAAACTAATCCTAAATATAATTTTACATTATAAATAGTTTAAATGAAAATACAATTTTCAATAAAAATCAATATTTTTCACTATTTACTGAAAAATCTAACTTTTCAAAAAATTCTAAAATTTTCACCTTAAGATAATTTTTATATGCTGATTTCAAAAATTATATATTTTTTATTAAATGAAATTTCTAAAATTTCCATAACTTTCTTATAATATTCGCTTAGAAAAATAAATAAAAACAATTTTTAAAGAAAACATGTTTTTGAAGAATAAAATGGATTAATAAAAACTGAATGATTATTTTATAAGAATTAATCAATAAATTTATATTTAGTAGAACGTTTTAATTTATTTCATAATTTGATAATTTCTATTCATACCCACCAATACAATGGCTTGGTTGTAATGGTTATATTTGAATAATAATATTCTTGGGTTTATTTAAGCTCAGTGATACGTATATTGTATGCTATTTATCATAGTATTTATTTTTAAAATATCTAGATATTACACAGATGACCACTTTTAACATTATGATATTAAAAGATCATGTTAATATTTTAGAATTCAGTGGAATGTTGTGGGTGCCAGAGACTATATTGCAAGGGAACGTATCATGTGTTGTGCACTGATGATATGCAGTGGAATTAAGGGAGGATCCATTTGATCTAAATAAATCATTGGATGACGAATATATGTTGCATTTATTTTTGTTACTATATTTGTATATGATGTTGTGTTTGTTGGATATGACTTATATCAAATTTAATGTTCCATAAAAAATGGTTAATTCTTTCAAAATGTCAATTTATTCATTTATGGCCTTTGAAATTCGTAATTTACTCTTACATAGCTGGTGTTTATAAGATATGATTCATTTAAAAGATATAATTTGTAGATTTCATAGAGTAATTATAATTTAACTTTTATTAAGGTGCCATTCATGTCCATTAATACCAGTTATAGGGGATGATGTGTAGTGCGAGATTCACCTCAGCCTTTTTAGTTACTCATACACATATCTATGTTACACCTCTATATCCCTATCAATTCACCATTTATTCTTATACAACATCCATGTGGCTAAGTTGCTCTTATTCATCTACTTAGTTATTATTATGATGGAAGTTATGATCCTCTCCATAGGGAACAAGAAAATTTTCTCACATAGCAGTCTGGACACATGTGTACAATTATCCTATTCATTAATAAAAAAAATTTTAAGGTATCACCATCATCATTTAAATGATAAATAATAATAAAACCACTAAAATCATATTTAGTCCATTTTTATATTAGACTCATTTTTTATTCTATAAAAGTGAAATGCATTTATTTAAAATATGATAATATAATATTTATATTAAATATAATAAAATATATATGAAAGGTATATAAACATATGGATGAATCAATCTCACACACCTAAATTAACCCTTTACAACATGAAATTTCTCAAAATAATATTATTCAATTTAAATCCACTTATTCCCTTGTTAAATAAATGTTTGATGAACTATAATTATTTAATATTTAACTAAATCTCCATATTAACATGAAATAACCATTTGAATTCTGTTTTATTAAATTTTGAATCTCACTTCCCAATTTAATAGACATTAATTTCTCATTATGTAATTGGATGAGATAGATTCATTTCATCTCTTTTATTTATGTTTTATTATCTCATTCCCTTCAATCTCTCTTAAAAACCAAGCACTCATTTACATAGTTTTATTTATCCCATTCATGTGAATAATACTTATTAGTGAATAGGGAAGATATGAACTAAATTCATTATAAATAGTATAAACCCCATAAGTTATTTATTATTACCGTGGCATAGAATCAAGATTTTGACTACTAACTCTTATCTTTCTTGAACTCTTATTATAGATTTTCTTTTCACACACATAAATACACTTCACCTTTATAAATTTTGAGAGAATTCAATTTGGATCCAAAAATCTCAAACTAGACCATTTAAAATAAATTAATCAAATTAGTTATTTTGTAATTATTTTCTATATTTATACTTTTTTAATAAGTAATTCACTCAAATTTCAATTTCTTCATATAGTTCATTCTTATTAAATAGTGGTCCACTTAAATCATTTAAAAAAAAATTCATTATATAATTTTCAAATAACAGATTCCATATAATCTAAAATGAATAATATCTAACTCAAGAACATGATGTACTCATATGGGAATAGATATTTAAAAACCTTTAATAAAAGGAAAACAAATAAAGGAAAACACACACAAAATTAAAAATTGTTGAAAATCTACCAAACTTAAAATTCACTACCCTAGTTAAAGTACCAAAACATAATAATGGGAAAATTAAAATAATAAAACCCTGTTATAGTTCAGTGGTTTCATGTGATAGTCTAATAATATCCACCTTTTATAACCTATACAAGTAAAAAAACATAAAAATTTATTCAAAGGAAATTCAAATGGAAATTAGAAATAGAAGAAAAAAATATTATTGATCCATCCTACAAAGAGTGGTAAATATTTACCACTTATAACTAGGATGTTTATTGGTTAACCCTTATAAAATGTTTGTTGGTTTTATTAGATGAAAACAATCACATTTTATTTTTCTTTGTTTTATTAAGTATACACTGGGAGTAAATAACCCCATGAAAGAGGAAAAATGTCCCACCCATGGAATGAGATAAGAAAAGAAAGATTGTAAAGTGGTAGATATAAATATTAGGGGGTATATATTTGATTAATCCTTCTATTTATGATATTATTATTGATGTTGAGGTGGTTTGGGTTTCACCTAATTCACCAAGTCCTCTTCTTATTTACCACCACTTTTATTCTTTAATATTCTTGAAACTTCCACACCATATTTTCCTCAATGGGTGGTTCATATTCTTATTACTTATAGGGGAATGTGTGGATCAAACAATTCTGAGAAATAAAGAAAATAGAGTTTAAAAATAATTAAAATAATGACCCATTAAATATAATTAATCATAAATAATGTTATACTCCATTTAGTATCTCGCTTGTGAGTTATTTCTCTTCATGTAGTTTAACTAAGAGAATTGTAGGCTTATACTAGAGAGAAGGGCAATACAATGTAAATTCCACCACTATGATTTATTCATCAAAATATATAGTGAATGGATCATTATATTCATTGACCACACATGGATATAAATATTCAAAATAATATAAGAATTCAGTGAGCTCCTTGTCCAAGACTTCTATAAGTTTCTTCTCAAGGAATTATTTCATATCCTCAATGAACTCTATGAATTACTCCTACCAAAATATTGATATTTGGACTCCACTCACTTGTATTATACATAATAAAATATTTTCTTCTATAGGATAAAGTGATTAAATAATTAATTCCATATTTGATTAATTTTTTTTAAAGAACTAAATATTTATATGTGATGAAGAAAAGTGAACGATCATCTTGGATTTACTACAATGGATCCAATAATTATTTTCAATAACTAATTTAATACCATTCAATGATTAACCTAATTAAATATTTTTTCAATACTGAACACAAATTTATTACCTCCAATTCATATCATTCCCCAACTTTCACTTAATTAAATGGTAGTTCACACCTCTATCAAGGGTGGAACACCTTATATGAATCCAAGTGTGTTGTATGCCATTCATCCATTAACTAAACCAAATCAACCATAAAAAGAGTTATCCATGATAAAAGAGGGATAAGAGAATGTGAAAATAATATATTCAATCCAATATCATAAGGAGTTAATTGCGACAACCACTAACTAGAACCCTCTTGTTCTCATTTCACACTATGCAGATGGATAAAAAATTGAAGAAATTCAAGAACGAGGCTTCAGAACACTAAGTTTTCCCAATAATCAAGGGCCTTGATTGTGTTTTCATATAAATGTAATTATATAATCTCATAGGGTGGAAACACATTGAAATATCTAAAGAAGTTTGAGGGAATAATAAACAATATACCATATTGACATTATATGAAAGTATCTATAAATGGAAATGGAAGTAGAAAACCTACTTTACGAGTGAACCATAGTCAAAGGTTATGTTTTTAAACCTTTAAAATAGAGATATTTTTTTTAAATAGTTAATTGAAGCTCATTTATTTAATATGGGATGAGAACACATGTCTTTATATCTATGTAGATAATACCATGTAAAAACCTTCTCAATTATTCTCAATCTCATTCTTCCTCTCAATGACAATTTTTTTTCTCTTTTGTAGTGATGAATGAAATATTTGAAATTCATTTGTTTTTACCTGATTTTTATAAATATAGTAATATTAAATATTTATTTACATGACCTTATATGCACATGACCACGTGGAACATGATGACAACAACAACTTGTGTGTATCTTCTAGAATTTAGTGAAATGAAATGGTCACCTTATATTACATTATTAGGAAATGCACAATAAATTATGCATTGAGTATATTTCAGGGGTTAATGGTGGATATTTTATATATTAGTAATTCATTGTGGAGGGGGTGATAAATTATTCTATGTTTCTTCAAAATACTACATCAGGTGTCGACGCTATGTGCATTATACAGGCTATAGATCAAATTTAATATGAAAACAACAATTTATTCTTATACAATGTTAGTTAATTCATACATATACCATGAAATTACTAATTTAATTTTATATAGTTAGTGTTTGAAAGTTTAGATTCATTTATAGGTGATGATATATATAATTTATACATGGAGACTTGTGTACCTTGCTTGTGGTTCCAATCGCGACCGTTGATTAGTCATATGGGAAAATGTACAACATGAGCTTCATCTTGATTTTTCAATTTACTCATTTGAATTTGTGTGTTAAACTTAAATAACCTAGAAAATTTTCTATTTATTCCTAAAAAAGATATACGTGACCAAGTTACTTTTATACTTCCACTTATTAATTCTTAATATTGAAACCAAGAAACTCTCCTCTGCACTGAAGGAAATTTTTACACATAGCTATCAAGTCACATGTGATTAATTTACCTATTAACCTATAAGACCAATAAAAATAAAATTTTATAGGTATTCCCATCACCATTGAAATGAATAAAAATAATAAAACTAGTAAAATAAAAATTTAGTTTTTTTTCATTTTAAGAAAATTATTTACTCTCTAAAACTAAAACAAATTTATCCAAATATTATAGCACAATATTTATATTTAATATAATAAAATAAATAATAAAATATTATAAAATATGGATAAAGTATTTGTATATTGATGCATAATAGGGTAGTGATATATTATGGGTCTTGAAAGTTATTTCTATATGAGCATAACTATACAACCCATGATTTTAAGTTGGCAGCTGTAGTGTTTTCTCTAAAGCAGTGGAATCATTACATAATTAGTGAATTCTTTTTGGTGTTTATAGATAATAAAATCTTATATCATATATTATCTTAGTGGGATTTGAATCTATGTCACGGAGGTGGATAGAGTTCCTAGAGGATTATGAATTGTGATCTCCTACATCCTAGTAAAATGGAATTTATTTACTGAAGCGTTGAGAATGATGTCACATGGAGTTTTTTTTCAATAGTTTGGTAACGTATGAAAAGTGATTAAGAAGTATATAACATTTTATCATAATTTGGTAGAATCCAATGGTAGAAGTTTCCTATACTAAATGTCTATGAAATCATCTTTGTTTCTGTAAGTTGAGGAGTTGTGGTAACACCCCAAGATTTCATAGTACATTATTTTCTTCAATAACTTGCACTACACGCAACACCGAGTTCAAGCGCACCACGACTTACCAAACTAGCTGTTCAAAAGCGGTTATGAATAGTATTAACTAAATTTTTAACTTTATATAATCCTTATAATTTTATAATCCATATTATAAACTTCTTAGACATAATGTAAGAACAAATTCATTTTTTTCGGATAAAAGAAGTATTTTTAAAAAAATGAAATTTTACCGCCTTTTAATAGAGAAAACTTTTTAAATCCAATATTTGAAACTTATATATATTCAATTTGACTAAATAAATTTATTCTTTAGAATGGGGACATCAAAATTTACTTTGTGTAAATTTTTGGATTTTTTCCAATAAAGATCATTTTTAATGAATAGTGAAAAATATTGTATTTTAATTCAGAAGTGGCATTTAATCTAATTTATTTATATGGTTAGATTATCTTTTTAATTGGTTTTAAAGTTTAATTAGAATATATTTTTATAATTTAATCCAATTTTGTTTATTGGAATTAATTTTACTTTGAAATTGGACATAAACAAGTATCAATCTTTTGATAGTTATTGTTTCTTAAAAACACGCTATTTGTTTTAACAATGGGAATTAATTTAAAATTTATTAATTCCACTTCTATATTTTTAATTTATAAAAATAGACATATTTTTTTAATTAATAATATCAAATATATCTTAGGCTGAATTTTCGGTATTTTTTTTAAAAACTTCAATTTTTGATGAATAGTGAAAAACATTGAGTTATTGGTTAAAACCGACTTTTTATTTAAATAATTATTTATTTTATTTAAATTTTTTTTATGTGAAAATATATACTTAATACCTTTATATGTTCAAAATAATTCATTGGAGTCATTTTATAATAAGTTTAGATATATAAAAAGTTTATTGAACTTTTCACCTGCTTTTACCCACCTCATAGGAGAATTTGCAAATTCACATAAAACTTAATTTTACCACTTTTGTGAGTTGAATTTTGAAAATAAGAGAGACACAATTAATATCAATGAGTAAAATGTGGTTCAATAAGATAAAAATAATATTTTGTGAATAGTAACTTTTTTACTTTTATTTACCGCGATTAAAGGTAAATAGGGTAATTCAGGGTAAAAAGAATATTGTAATAATTAAAAATTACCTAAACACATGTCATAACCTTATTGGATGATTAATGGATGACCATGGGCATCTTTGGGTCTATTTTGGGACCCCATGGAACCACTTATGAATGATAATGACACTTTATATTAATTAGTTTAAAGTAAAGGCAAAATTGACATAAACAAAAATATTTTAGTAATTAATTTTTATACAGTTTTATATAAGTAATATTTTTGACTATAAATACTAATTGGACAGAAAAAAAGATTTCCTACATCATGGTATTGTTTTATTATTTTTCGACATCTAATAAATGAAATTATTTATGACACAATAATGATGCAGTATTTACCTCATTAATAAATGATTTATTTAAATTAGATTATAAATATTAAAATAATATCCAAAACATGTACAATTATTATTGGATGATATTATTTCGACCATGATCCATCTTACCTTTGACCCTAATTATTTTTGGACCTTTAGAAACCGAAAATCATTATTTAATAAAATAATATTTTCACACTTTCTTAAAGAGCCCCTCCTACCCCTTATAAAAAGAGACCACTTATAACCAATTACTCACACCTCTAAAGCCTTTAGGATCGTCCAACCTCAGAAAACTTAAGCTCCCTACATACCTATCTACCTCCTAGAATCCTTACCTTAGGAAGAAGGCACTTCAAGAAGTCCTTTTGGTTCAAACCAAAGGAAGTTACCCAAATTAAAGGTAACTGTTTCTCTTAACTTTTTTTCTTTTATTTTACTTCTCCAACCCCTAAACTCTTTATATTACTTTTTTTTATAAAAACACCAGTATCCTAAATATACTATGATGTTGTTATAAGAAGTATTCGAACTATACTTACACACACCTCCATCTAATGGGTGAAGAACAAAATGTTTCTGTGGATGACAAACTAACGTCTCACGAAACGATGATTGTTCAATTACCTATTACCACCTCTCATGGTGACCATTATGATGGAACTTTATATATATATATATATGATATATATTATGTTTATGTTTTCCTCATGCTTTTGTATTTTTATTTTATAGCATACCTTAATGGTTTCCAATATGGGTAAACACGATAATTTCATTTGAGGAAGTGCGGACTACTGCCCCCTCAAAGTGATATGACTCATTAATACCATATGTGGGACGTATAAAATATTGAGTTAATGATATTATATATGATATTATACTGGAATTATAACATACCTATATATAATTATGTTTTAATTCCATTAAAATAATAAATAGAAATGAAAGTAGCATTCATGCATACGTACGACTTACCGTCTCCATGAACGGTGCATTTCATTTCTTACCCCAAAATGATACGTACTATTATAAATACATGTATAAACTGGATATATATGTTATATATGATATCTAAATCATGAATATAATTCTATATATAATAAAAGTTTGACCATGTGAACAACTTGTAACTATAAGGTGTTCATTTTTGACTCAAGTGACAAATATCGACAAAATGAATGTTATTAACTTAAATGATTACATAATGTTTATAACAAGGTAATAAGTGATATAAAAGGAATAATAAACTTGAAAAAGGTTCTTAAGAAAGTTTAAATTAACTTTAGTTTATTATTCAAGATATTAAAGAACGAACGGGTCAATTCAGACACGAGGTAAGGGGTTTCTTATCTCACTTTTAATTCCGTGAGATTTCTATTATTCACCACTTATTTATTTCATGTGGTGTATTGTGTACTACCATTTGATATATATTATCATGATTCCATTTATATTCATGATATTCTATGATTTATTTTGTGGTTATTGACTATTGTTGATATGACTCGATTGATTACAACAAGGTAAGGGTGATTTCCTCAATCTCATTATTATCCGAGAGTCTTCATGTGTAAGTATTTTCAGAGACATACTTATCATAGATACCCATATTTCATAAAAATGTTTTCAAAAGTAATCTTTTAAGGTTTTATGGGAGGGTATATTTAACTATATAATCATGTTAAATGTTTTAAAGATTTATCTTTCTAAACCATTTTAATTAATGTCTATATTTTCAAAAGGATTTTAATGATTTATTTATATGGACATGAATGTTTTGAAATGATAACTCTTTTCAAAAGTTTCAAAGTGGTATGGGACACTTTGATTCAAAAATCTCTTTTAAATGACTTCCTTTATAAATTGTGAGACTTACAAACGATTTCATGAAAAAGGAGTATTTCTCTCAAAGAGTTTTACGAATCATTTTCATCTGTGTCAACATCCTTTGATGGATTTTAAACTTGTTTGAAGTTGATTTATTATGATACAAATATTCCATATTGTATCGAAGGTTTTGTGATATGTTTGACTGTGGATGTGTTATTTTTATACCATTCATGGTTTATGGATAAAGTATTGACATTTCATATGATATATTTAATATGAATGTTTATATAATGTTTCAACCTTTTCATATGAGGAATGTATTAGACATAGTAAGTGACGGGCGGAGCCCGCTATAGCTCCTCGATGCATCGGTAGGTCTCATGAGACAATTAAATATGGAATTGGCCGAGGCCTTTACCAATTTGATATATGGTTTTTGCCGAGGCCTTAATCATTTTTTGACGTCTTGACTAAGACCTTGACAAAATATTTCAGAATGTCTGGCATTATACATTCCCTCATTATGAAAATAATATTGATGGTTCATGTGGTTATTAAACTAGTAGAATACCCATGACTATGTTTTATTATGGCGTTATTTACTCAGATCATATTTCTTTCATAAAGTGTTCATGTTTATTATTTTTAAAGGCATGTGTTTTCAATTATTCACCATGCATATTGTTTATTTTATCTTCCGCGAAATTATTTCCCTTACTGAGCATCTGAGCTCACTACTTTCTTATGTTTTATTTTCCCAGGATCCAAAGAAGTGTTTTATGTTTGAGATTTAGGGTTAAGCTAAGGGAACAATGGCATTCTCAGAAGATTATTTTTTGTTGTTGTATGTTATAAAGTGTAATGTAACGTTAATGTATGTAATCTATTTTACAAGACTTCTAAACTGATTGGTCTTTCAGGACCTGATTCCTTGTAATCATGCCAATGTATTAAAATAATGCACCGACTCTGGGTAACTGGGGTCGGGGCGTTATAGTTGGTATCAGAGGAAGTTTAGAAATAACATTGGAAACTAGATTTAGATAAAATTTGATTAGAGAACATTACCCTAATAGAGACTTTGAGGATTAGTATAGAAGAACTTCCTATATTTTCTTAATGTAGAGATTTTGTGAGTTTTCCAAGAAAATACATCCCTTTCTAGATACGAGTAGGTAGAGGCAGCTCTGGCACAGATGTACCTAGGGGTAAAACCTGAAAACACCACTTTGAGCTGGACTCGAACGGGTACTGGTGCACGACAATGGGACTTACTGCACTCTTGGTTATGACACTCCTGGGGGATATGCTTAGGATAATTCTTGTTTTCTTTACAAACCACTATGAAGGGGTTATGAGTACATAACTCCTCAAAGAAAACATTTGTGGGATTATAGATTATATCCATAAACTGTTCAATTTACGGTAGGTATTTTACATGTATGGAATTATGAATTGTGATTCATAAACTGACCTAGTGTATGCCATTGTATAGAAATGGTGCCCAATAGATGGAATGAGAACTCCAGTAACATGTATGATCCAAAGAGTTAGAAGGATCATATATTTCAAAGTATTAAGCCATTATTTAGAAGAGAAATAGTCTACCATGTATTCTCAACATATGAATAAATAGTATCATGTGTTAATAAGATAAGTAATGAATTCTATGAGTTCTACGGCTTTGAAGGGAAGAAAGAGAATAAAAGGATGGATGAGAGAAAGTTGGATAAAGGGAAGAGGGAAATGAAGGATTTCCCATATGTGATAACTGTGGAAAGAATCACCTTGGTAAATGCTTGAAGGGAATGAGAGTTTGTTATATGTGTGGAGAAAAAGGACACCAAGTACGTGATTTCAAGGGTAAGAAAATGGTTTCAAATGTAAAATGCTTCATCTGCAAGGCATTTGGACACTACATGAATCAATGTCCCAGCCATTAGAGTATACTGAAAAGGATGATATTGGATAATAATCAAGTTAGGATACTACCTCAGATGAAAAGGAATGACTAGTGTTCTTATGATGTTATTATAGAATTATTTCATTTGAGTGGTATATCAGCAATATATTGGTTATATGAATTATGGAGATAAATACGGATTGTACTACAGTACTATTTTATTGAGGATTTGAGATTATATGGTTCAAAGAAAAGTGACTTAATAGTAAGATAAACTTTTTGGAAAAATACATGGTTGAAGGAAATGTAATCCTTGATATTGTACTGATAATAAGGTTGCGATTTTGGAATAAGAGATGATTGATTTGGATAAATTATATTGAATATTATTGACTACCTTAAAATTGATTAATGATTTGTATATTCCATAATTGTGGGAGTTTAAAAAATTTTTTGATAGAAGGAGTATATCCAATATTCTATAAAGAATAAGGGGTAATGAATGTAATCAATAAGGTTTTATGGTAATTCAAGAAGTTGCAGTGTTTTAAAAGAATACATGATGAAGGTGTTCACATGTTATTACATGGAAAAAAGGATCTTCATTATGTTTACCTTCCTTATAAATTTTGGACTGTGAGTTTCGACAGAAGTATTTTGGATAATTCTATTTTGAGAGTATTTTTGGATTTCCATAAAAGGACAACCCGGAGGTCGGGCGGCAACCCGTCGCGTCCGGCAAGGCTGCGAGACCTGAACCCGCAACTGAAGGGCGACATGGGTTTATCACCTACTACTGGCCCACGTGATGTCCTGGATTGAATAATGTAGTTTTTTAAAAGGTTTGGTAGATGAATTATAAATTCATTTTTTTGGAACCCTATACGAATATGATAAATAGAATATTTTTTATGTTCTATTATCATTTTAAGTGAAAGATGAGTTTGTGGTTGAAATTAGTTAAAAGATAGAACTCTACTTGTCAAGTATATATTTTTTTCTTCTGTTATTATATGAAGAAATTAATTATTAAACTTTAGGTAAGGGATCTTAAAACTAAAAATGTGTTATCCTAATACCTTATGTTTTTTGAGCCGATGATATTTTAAATCATCGTAGATTGATGGCTTTGAGGCCCTGAATTCTACAATTGTTTGTGACTGATGACCACGATCACTCCCTATAAATATTTACATTTTCCCTCTAATTATGTGTCTCCAATTTCCACTAATGTTCTCCAAATCGAGATCATAATTTGGTGGTGACTTTTTCATTCCCTTTTTCCTATTATTGAGACTAAATTTTATTAACCCAAATTCTGATGTGGGTTTTCCCACAAAGGTATTTTCTATTTTAAACCTTTTATTTTCGAAGAACAATTTCAAATTGCGAGTATGTAATTTATTGAAGTAGGTAAGAATGTAACACCCCAAGATTTCATAGTACGTTATTTCTTCAATAACTTGCACTACACGCAACACCGAGTTCAAACGCACCACGACTTAACAAACTAGCCGTTCTAAAGCGGTTATGAATAGTATTAACTAAATTTTGAACTTTATATAATCCTTATAATTTTATAATCCATATTATGAGTTTTCTTAGAAATAATGTAAGAACAAATTCATTTTTTTCAGATAAATAGAAGTATTTTAAAAAAAATGAAATTTTACCGCCTTTTAATGGAGAACCATTTTTCAATCCAATATTTGAAACTTATATATATATATTCAATTTGAATAAATAAATTTATTCTTTAGAATGGGGATATCAAAATTTACTTTGTGTAAATTTTTGGAATTTTTCCAATAAAGTTCATTTTTTAATGAATAGTTAAAAATATTGTATTTTAAATCAAAAGTGAATTTTAATCTAATTTATTTATATGGTTAGATTATCTTTTTAATTTGTTTTAAAGTATAATTATAATATATTTTTACCATTTAATCGAATTTTGTTTATTCAAATTAATTTCACTTTGAAATTGGACATAAACAAGTATCAATCTTTTGATAGTTATTGTTTCTTAAAAACATGCTATTTGTTTTAACAATGGGAATTAATTTTAAATTAATTAATTCCACTTATATGTTTTGAATTTATAAAAATAGTCATCATTTTTTAATTTGGAATATCAAATATAGATTAGGCTAAATTTTTGGTATTTTTCTGAAAAACTTCAAATTTTGATGAATAGTGAAAAACACTAAGTTATTGGTCAAAAATGACTTTTTATTTAAATAATTATTTATTTTATTTAAATTTATTTTGGGTTAAAATAGATATTTAATACCTATATATGTTCAAAATAATTCATTAGAGTCATTTTATAATAAGTTTAGATATATAAAAATTTTATTGAACTTTTCACCCACTTTCACCCACCTCCTAGGAGAATTTGAAAATTCACATAAAACATAATTTTACCGCTTCTGTGAGTTGAATTTAGAAAATCTAAGAGACACAGTTAATATCAAGTAGTAAAATGTGGTTCAATAAGATAAAAATAATATTTTGTGAATAGTAAATTTTTACTTTTATTTACCACGGTTAAAGGTAAATAGGGTAATTTAAGGTAAAAAAATATTGTAATAATTCAAAATTACCTAAACACATGTCCTAACCTTATTGGATGAGTAATATCCGACCATGAGCATCTTTGGGTAGATTTTGGGACCCAATGGA
This sequence comes from Viscum album, assembly GCA_963277665.1. NCBI lineage: Eukaryota > Viridiplantae > Streptophyta > Magnoliopsida > Santalales > Viscaceae > Viscum > Viscum album. The sequence goes on along the minus strand of OY728146.1, from coordinate 212,352,313 downwards.
GCCACTTATGAATGATAATGACACTTTATATTAATTAATTTAAAGGAAAAATTGATAGAAACAACAATTTTTTAGTAATTAATTTTTATATGGTGTTATATAAGTAATATTTTTTACTATAAATATTAATTGGAAAGATAAAAAGATTTTATACATCATGGTATTTTTTTTTATAATTTTTAGACATCTAATAAATGAAATTATTTATGACACAATAATGATGCAGTATTTACCTCATTAATAAATGATTTATATAAATTAGATTATAAATATAAAAATAATATCCAAAACATGTCCAATTCTTATTTTATGATCTTATTTCGACCATGAGTCATATTATCTTCGACCCTAATTATTTTTGGACCTTTAGAAACCGAATATCATTATATAATAAAATAATATTTTCACACTTTCCTGAAGAGCCCCTCCCCTCTTATAAAAGGAGATCACTTCTAACCAATTCCTCACACATCTAAAGCCTTTAGAATCATCCACACTTTGAAAAATTAAGATCTCTACATCCCTCTCCTCACCCTAGAAGCCTTACCTTAGGCAGAAGGCACTTCAAGAAGTCTTTTTGGTTCAAACAAGAGGAAGTTACCCAAATTAAAGGTAACCGTTTCTCTTAACATCTTTTCTTTTATTTTACTTCTCCAACCCCTAAAATCTTTTTATTACTTCATTTTATAACAACAACAGTATCCTAAATATACTATTATGTTTTTATCAGAATTATTCGAACTATACTTACACACACCTCCATCTAATGGGTGAAGAACATAATGTTTCTGTGGATGGAAAACTAACGCCTCACGAAACGATGATTGTTCAATTACCTCCTACCTCCTCTCATGGTGGAAATTATGATGGAAATGTATATATATATATATATGATATATATTATTTTTATGTTTTATTCATGCTTCTGTATTTTTATTTTATAGAATACCTTAATGGTTTCCATTATGGGTAAACACGATAATTTCATTTGAGGAAGTGCGGACTACCGCCCCCTCAAAGTGATATGACTTGTTAATAACATATGTGGGGATTATAAAGGATTGAGTTAATGATATTATATATGCTATTATACTAGAATTATAATATACCTATTTATCATTATGTTTTAATTCCATTAAAATAATAAATAGAAATGAAAGTAGCGTTCATGCGTACGTACGGCTTACCATCTCCATGAACAATGCATTTGATTTCTTACCCCAAAATGATATGTACTGTTATAAATACATGTATATACTTGATATATATTATATATATGATATATAAATCATGAATATCATTATGGATATTATAAACTTCTGACCATGTGAATAACTTGTAACTATAAGTTGTTTATTTTTGACTCAAGTGCCAAATATCGACAAAACAAACGTTATTAACTTAAATGATTAAATAATGTTTTTAATAAGGAAATAAGTGATATAAAAGGAAGAATAAAATTGAAAAAGGTTCTTAAGAAAGTAGAAATTAAATTTAGTTTATTATTCAGGATATTAAAAAACAAACGGGTTAAGTCAGACACGAGGTAAGGGGTTTCTTATCTCACTTTTAATTCCGTGAGATTTCCATTGTTCACCACTTATTTATTGCATGTGGTGTATTATGTTCTTCCATTTGATATATATTATCATTATTACATTTATATTCATGATATTCTATGATTGATTTGGTGGTTATTTACTATTGCTCATATGACTCGATTGATTACCACGAGGTAAGTGTTATTTCCTCAATCTCATTATTATCCGAGATTCTTCATGTGTAAGTATTTTCTGGGACATACTTATCATAAATACCCACATTTCATAAAAATGTTTTCAAAAGGAATATTTTAAGGTTTTATGGGAGGTTCTATTTAACTAGATCATCATGTTAAATGATTTAAAGATTTATCTTTCTAAACCCTTTTAATTAATGTCCATATTTTCAAAACGATTTTAAGGATTTATTTATATGGACATGAATGTTTTGAATTGATAACTCTTTTCAAAAGATTCAAAGTAGTATGGGACACTTTAATTTAGAAATCTCTTTTAAATGACTTCCTTTATAAATTGTGATACTTACAAATGATTTTATGAGAAAGGGGTATTTCTCTCAAAGAGTTTTACGAATCATTTTCATCTATGTTAACATCCTTTGATGGATTTCAAACTTGTTTGAAGTTGATTTATTATGATACAAATATTCCATATTGTATCAAAGGTTTTATGATATGTTTGAATATGGATGTATTATTTTTATACCATTCATGGTTTATGGATAAAGTATTGGAATTTCATATGCTAGATAAAATTCAAATGTTTATGTAATGTTTCAACCTTTTCATATGAGGAATGTATTAGACATAGTAAGTGACGGGTGGAGCCCACTATTGCTCCTCGATGCATCGGTAAATCTCATGAGACTATTAGATGTGGAATTGGCCGAGACCTTTCCTGATTCCATATATGGTTTTGGCCGAGGCCTTAATCATTTTTAGATGTGTTGGACGAGACCTTGACAAAATGTTTCAGAATTTATGGCATTATACATTACCTCATTATGAAAATAATATTGATGGTTCATGTAGTTATTCGACTAGTAGAATACCCATGAATATGTTTTAATATGGCGTTATTTACTCAGCTCATATTTCTTCCATAAAGTGTTCATGTTTATTATTTGTAAAGGCATGTGTTTTTAATTATTCACCATGCATATTGTTTATGTTATCTTCTGCTAAATTATTTCCCTTACTGAGCATCTGAGCTCACCCCTTTCTTATGTTTTATTTTCCCAGGATCCCAAGAAGTGTTTTATGTTTGAGATGCAGGGTTAAGCTAAGGGAACAATGGCGTTCTCAAAGTATTGTTTTTGTTGTATGTTAGAAAGTGTAATGTAACGTTCATGTATGTAATCTATTTTACAAGACTCCTAAACTGATATATCTTTCGGGACTTGATTCCTTGTAATCATGCCAATGTATTAAAATAATGCACCGACTCTAGGTAACTGGTGTCGAGGCATTACAATTGTAGTTATGAAATATTAAATAAGAGGTTTAACAGGATTTTGTCAATTATTTCAACGATCCTAAGGGATGGTTAGAGTAGGTTCATTATAATGTTCTCTTTTAAGTAAAGTTATTTATTCTATTAGTGATGTGTGTGATAATTCCCTATGACTTTTACATCTCATCATTCAGTGTACATACTAGTATCTCTAAGATGTATCAGTCCTTGAGGAGTTAGTTATGGTGACAAGGAATGATATATTCATTGGTAGATTTTGGGTCATGGTTTTTGGGTTTCTAGTAGGTGAATGTAAAGTATAATATCCCAAGTGTTTTGCTATTTCCATTAGGTATTTATGAGTGGAATTGAGAGGAAATATTAATGGATTTCATCACTGGTTTTACCTATGATTGAGGAGGATGTGATATTATTGGGTGATCATGGATTAGTTTACAAATTCAACTCCTTTACTGGTAGATAATTAGTCCATCATGGTGGATTCTTTATTGAGGTGGAATGTGGATAATATAATTAAGCTTCATGGGGTTCCAAAGACCATAATATGTGATACGAATCATTATTTTACCACATGAATCTAGAAATATTTTCAGTATTATTTTATCTTGAAATAATGACTTAGATCTTTGTTATATCCTTAGATATATGATCAAAAGGAGTGGACCATTTAGACACTAGAGGGCATGTTGCATGTATGTATTTTGGATTTTGGAGTTTTTTAGATGAAACACCATCCTTGGGTTGAGTATTTATATAATAACATTGATGGCCCATATACTAATATGGATCTATTAAATACGTTGTATGGATAGCCTTTTATATTTCTATTATGCTAGACTGAGACTAGGGAGTCAGCAGTCCTTGGACCAAATGTAGTGTAGAGAATGATTAAGAAGGTGTAGATGATTTGTGAGTGGATATAGTTGACAAAAGGCTATCAAAATTTTTATGTTGATTGGAGGATGATTCCTCTAAAGGCCAGTGATCATGTGGTCTTGATGGTTTCGCTTCAATATTTCCATGGAAGTTTGATCATGGGAGTAAGTTTTCTCCTTGGTTTATCAATTCTCTCAAGGTGTTTGGGTATTTCAGTGTGGTGATATATCGATTAGATATTTATCCCCAATTGTAACCAATCAAAAACATCTTTCATGTGTCCCAACTTTACTAATATCTTTATGATGAATCACATGTCATTGATTATGGTATGTTATATATAAAATATAATATGATGTTCAAGTGGTGGCCAGTAAAGATTCATGATTTCTGGAAGAATTTGATATGTGGGTTCATCATTCCCTTGATTCGTGGCATGTGAAGGCAAGGTGTCTTGGAGGAGTGTATGTTGGAATGTGAGGAAAAAATGAACACTTATTAATTGAATTTATTCTGAACCTTGTTTTTCATTGATGTTTATGTAACACCCCAACTGAAAACCACTCATCAGTGTCCCAAATAGTATACTACATGAATTCAAGCATGTATCCCATATACCAGATGCTGTCAACTATTAGAGTGGTACTAAATACTAAGTTTGTGAGACTCTATATGACAATCATCAATAAAAAACCTATTAACATCTATAATAGATCTTTAGATTATGAAGATATAATAAAACACAACCATTCTATAACACATAGAAATGTAGCTGTACAGGCATATTACCTAAATAAAAAACCACTAGGATGAATAAAAATTCAAATTAAACAGAAATAAATTATAGAGGCTCAACTACCATCCCTAAACCTCACTTCAACTACATCACTAATACCCTTCAGGCTTCCCTAGCTTAATCCATTGTATATCCCATGCTCAAACCTATAAAGAATACATAAGAAAAACTTTCACAATAATGTTCTCATATATGGGGTGAGAATAAAACTTAGTAGGGTATCAAAATGTTCCCCTAACATAAACCATCATATATGTTTTTTCATGTTAAAAATAAATAACAAAAATCAACACACAAGAATACACTTCAGGTCATCGTGCGCTAACCCAGACACTCTCACACCCAAACATACTTTCTTCAGCTAATTCTAGATGTCTCTTAGCATTCTAGAACTATACCAAGGTTCATATAAGTATCACTCATAATACCATCTAAATTATAATCATGGTAAATGGTTCCCACCCCATAATACCCATATATCACATTAGGGGGGGACAACCCTCCTTGAAATCACATATGACATCTTAAGGGAATTAAACCCCTCCCTAAAATAACATATATCATTAGGGGGAATGGAGACCCTCTATGGAATCACATGTATATTCATAGAGAATGGTTTCGACTTTGGAATCACATATATCATTAGGGAGGAAAAGTGACCCTCTATGGAATCACATATATCATCAGGGGGAATGTATCCCTAGGGGGAATGGATCCACTCCTTGGAACAAAATATATCATCAAGGGGTAATAAAATTCTCCATGAAATTATATATCTCCTCAGGGGGAATGACTCCCCTCTCTGAAATCATATATATAATCAGGGGGAATGAATCCCTCTCTAGAATCACATAAATCATAAAACTAGGGTAATCATATCTTTTTCAAACATTATATAACCTAGAAATAGAGTCATAATCCATCCCCAAGACCTCTTATAGAATACACATGGGAGCATCATATCTCTTCATAACCACATATATCATACACAAACCTAGGGGAATCTACATCAAGTACCCATAAAGACCCCTCATTAGGTTTAGTGACATAAAAAGCATATAAGAATAATACAATAAATTTTTATTAGCGTAGGAAGACTATTCATACTAGACCTGACCTTCTAGAGTCTCTAAGGACATCCCACTGGTGTAGGCATCTAGGTCATCTTTAGTTCTTCTATAGGAATCCCCTACAGGGGAGTGGATCTGGTTATTTATTTTCTAAGGGTTTAGAGGTATGATCTGATTATTATAAGGGTTTAGGATTTTCCCTTATTCTAATTGTTAATCTCACTCAATTAGGAATAATCAATGTTTTCTTGAGTATGGAAGTCATTATGAAAAAAATTTGGGGCCTAAAGACTCCAAATTAGGGTTAAACTCTATAAGAAGTATTGTGATTATTTCTTCTTATATGTATATGGATTTTTTATATTGGTTTTTCTGATTATTTTATCTCATTAATATTACATGATGATTTGGGTATTTGATAAAGATTTATTCCATTTATGATGGATCTACTTATATCATTGGGAATAAAGAAGGAGATAGGTTTTAAGTTCTAAAAGTGTCATGTTTAAGTTGCTGATTTGGAGGTGGTGTGGGACTTCCTAGTTTTGGACCTATATATTTTATATATGTAATATATATGAATTGGATGATCATTTTTAAATCTAAAATTGACTATTATCACCAAAAGATCTTTCTTCTATCTCCTGATTGGACCACTCACTTTTTCCAGGGTGGGTGGGGCTTGAGGTCAGGGATGGTATGACCCATTTCCCCAGATGTTGGATAGATTTCATGTCAATTATCTGGATTGTTCTTTGATGATATATAAGAGGGATTAGTTGGTCATACTTCAGTTGTATTGGATTTTTACCCCAAGGTGTTTTAAAGTTTTTTCTATGGGTTTCTACCTTAGTGAGAGGTTTAGTTCACTATATCATTACTCCTTAGGGAAAGGGCCATTTTTACCATCATACTAGATGTCTCCTACCAAGTTAAAAGAGTTGAAGGCTCATATATAGGACCTTAAAAGAAAGGGGTTTATTTTTCCTATATTGTCACCTTGGGTGTTGTTATTTTTTTTGAATAAGTAAAATGAGAGTCTCATAATTTTCATAGATTATCTTAATATGATTCAGATTAATGTTAAGAAAAAATACCTATTTCATTAAATTGATGAAATTTTTGATCAAATTAAGGGAGTCTAGTGATTTTAAAAAATTGAACTAAATTTTATTGTACAACCGATTGAGTGTCGAAGAGGAGGATATTAATAAAACTTCCATTAAGATTTGGTGTGTTATTTTTGAGTATTTTTTATGAAATTTGGAATTACCAATTATCTTATGGTATTTATGGATTTGATAAATAAGATATTTTATATATTTTGGGACTCTTTCATGATTTTTCTCATTGATAATATTATGGTGTATTTGAAGATGTAGTAGGACCATAGAAACCATATTGATGTTATTTTAGTAACCTTAAAACTGCATTTCATGTATGCTAATATTTCTAGTTTTTTTTCTAGATCAAGAAGATAAAATATTTAGGCCATTCTATTTTTGAGAAATGGATTTTAGTGGATCCTAAGAAGATCCAAGTAGTCATTTCTTGGGAATGAACAAAGAATGTGTTAGATATTATGATATTTTTTGGCTTATCAAAATACTATATGAATTTTATTTCAGACTTGTCTAAGGTATCATCACCCTTGATTTCATTGAATTCTAAATGGGTGAAGTTTGAGTGGAGTGAATAGTGAAAAGAGTTTCTTGAAAAAATGGAAGGTTTGGTTGAAATTAACTTCAATTTGGATTCTTCCTAAATCTAATAAGGCTTATGTATTATATTGGGTTACCTAAGGTGTGGGACTAGGGTCTGTGATGAAGAAGTATAATCATGTGGTCATCTAGGGATCTCATCATCTATTCCCAAATGAGAGGATTTACCCCAACCATGACTTAGAGTTTGTAACTATGATGTATGTGTTAAAGGATGGTCACCATTACCACTTTGGGGAGAAATTTATAGTTTATTCAGATCATAAGAGACTAAAATATATCATTACCCAAATGGAATTGAACCTCAGATAGATATTTTTGGTGGAGGATCTTCAGAACTTTGATTTTGACATATCATATGCCCCGAATAAGGGGATTATAGTTGTAAATGATTTAAGAAAAAATTTACCAGTTTAAGAAGTGAGAGAATCTATGGATATGTGGAGTCCAATGAGTTTGTTTGATGATATATATTTAGAAGTGTAATAGGCGGAAGAGTGGGAATTCTTGACCATTGTTCTAGTAACACCCTCTCTTATTTATTGTGTTTGGTATGAGAAGGCATATGAACCTGGATTCCAATATATTAGAACAGTTTTAAATGGTGGGGAGACTTTTGATGATCAGTCTCTGTCTCCTGATGGTGATTTTTTCTTCTGAAAGTGTATGTTGGTTCCCTTGGATTTGAGGTTGAAGGTGATACATGAGGGTCATTGTATAAGTTAGACCGTTAATCCCATGGATTCCAATATTTTTTATACTCTAATACCCAAATATTTGTGTCTTGGGATGAGGTGTTTGGTTATTGAATTTTTTTCATAATGTTTAACCTACGAGATGATCAAATATGATCATTAGAGATTGATAGTGTTGTGTCAACCTCTTCCCATTCCAATATAGAAGTGAGAGATGATATTCATGTAATTTATGATTAGAATACCCTATAATATTTGTGTTAATGATTATATCTAGATTATTATTGATTGAATGAGTATATCAACCCATTTTTCACCTCAAAGAGTAAAAAAGGTGGAAGATATTGAGAATATACATGTTTAAGAGGTTGTTAGACTTCATGTAGTTCCCTTGGACACATTTTATGACTAACATACCCATCTTACTTATCATTTTTTTATGAGTCTATAGGAAACCATTGGAACCTAGTTTATGTTGTGTACAACACTTCACCCATAGATGGATGGTCAAACTAACCAGACCATCCAAATTGTTAAGGATATTCTTTGTTCTTGCATTATTAACTTTGGTGGTTCATGGGAGATATATCTATCATTGGTTAAATTTTCATACAGTAATTGTTATCTTACCTAAAAAAATATGATTCATTTTGATGTTTTTATGGGTTATTATGTTATTCCCCATTATGTTAGGCTGAGCTGAGTGAGTATTCATTATTGGGACCAAGTCTCATCTAGGAGATAATGAAGTAAGTTTAGATAATTTAGAAAATTTTAGTCATGGATAAGAGTTTCTAAAAATCATGCAATGATCGTCATCATCAACCATTATAGGATAAGGTTGATGGTGAATCTCTTTGACTGGGTCACCATCACTTGAAAAAACAAGGGAAGTTGAACCATGTTATGTCAGGTCATTTCAGATTGTAGAGAATCTAGGGAAGGTACCATATTGGTTGAATTTTATTTCATGGATGACCTGAATTCATGATGTATTTCATTAATACTAGTTAATAAAGTACTTGTTGGTCTAAGTGTCTACTCAAGAGGGGGGGGGGGGGTGAATTGAGTACCAATTAAAAATTTCTTTTTAACAGATTTGAATTAAGATCCCTTAATTCATAAAACAAGTTAAACTGTAGTGAATTTATAAAGATTGTAAATGTTCAATTAGTTTCTCCAAGATTGATTACTTCTCAGTTATCTTAATCTGAAGACTAAGTTAGCTTTTGAAACTAACTTACTGATTCACAATGAGTACAAACACTTTCTAGTTCAACTATCATAGTTAATCTAAAATAGTTTTATATTTAAAGTACTTAGCCGTAGAATATTCAAAATAGTTTTAACAAAGGTAAAAATCACAATAGTTATAAAAAAAGAGGTTCAGTCTCAATCCAAGACTTAGTCATCTCAAACGGTTTATATAAACATTGATCCACACCCTAGATCAGGGAAAAAAATAGTAATCAGACTATCCAGGTCCTATGACCTCTACCACAATTCACAGTGGGACACAATAAGGTGAAAATAGTTTGGTGTAAGGATTTAGTATCCTCTAGTTCATCCCAGGAGTCAGTGTGAGTCAAAATATATAGATACACACACACTTCTCAAAATATTAAGAACATGTATACTATAGAGGAAATAAATGTATAATGAGTTTAGAATGCTCTGAGTGACTGCAGATGAGCTCTAGACTCATTTTGATGTTACAGATTCTATTCGAGTCCTTTCTGGTGTGGATGACACAAAACAAAGTATCATTGTTCTTCTCAGCTACAGTTATTCAGACTTGTGCATATGATGTTCAGTAAGGAACAACAACTCAACTTGAGTGTTTTTTCTAGGTGAATGATCTTCTTGAAGCTCTTTGGTTTTATAGGTGTTCTTCAAGTTCTTCCTTTTTTTTCGTAGGTCTTCACACCCACACGCACACTCTTCTTCTTATGTGTCTTTGTCTATGTATTTTTGTGTCTCGTTCTCACCCTACTTTTACTATAGATAGACTTCCTTTTTATTCCTTGATATGTGATGAAAGGAATGATTACTTTTTGACAGGTACAAGGTACAGTTTCCTAACATCCAATAACCAACATTAATTAATAGAAGGTATATTAAATTTAGCAAATATGACTGTTAGAATTAAATAATAGTTAATAAAAATTCAAATAGTTTTCATGACTATCAGTGAGTCATGTGATCGGTAGGTCATTTGATCAACATCGGCTTCGGTAGGTCATTTGATCAACATCGGCTTCGATAAGTCATTTGATCATCATTGGTGTGACTGTTATCATTGGTGTGACCATTGTCATCGGTGTGACCGTTATCATCAGTGCGACCGTTGTCATCAGTGCGACCGTTGTCATCGGTGCGACCATTGTCATTGGTGCGACTGTTATAATCGTTGTGGCTGTTGTCATCGGTGCGACCATTATCATCAGTGCGACCGTTGTCATTGGTGCGACTGTTGTCATCGGTGCAACCATTGTCATCGGTGCGATCATTGTAATCGGTGCGACCGTTGTCATCGGTGCGACCGTTTTCATCAGTGCGACCATTGTCATCGGTGCGATGGTTGTCCCCGGCGTGACTGTTGTCATCGGTGCAACCGTTTCCACCGGACCAACCATTTTCATTGGTGCGACTGTTGTCATCAGTGCGACCGTTTCCATCAGTGCGACCGTTTTCATCGGGGCGACTGTTGTCATCATTTTAACTAATGGTGACTCAATAATATAACTAATAGTGAGTTAAAAACATAAAATGCACACAAAGTTTCTGTATAAACTATAATACTTCCAGGTCAATAGTAGACTATAAATAATCATAGATAATTATATGTAGACATGATTAACCATATATACACATATTTGGAACAGATTGAATAATTTACTAATTTTAATTATAAACAAAAACAATAATGATTTGTGATTATTAAAATAACCATCTCACAGAGGGTTCAACAATACTGTATGGACCTATCTCATGTGATAGAGTGGGATTATTTGGAGGTGGAGCCTAGAGTTATTATTGTAGAGCTTTCTGTTCATATCCTAGATCATCAAAACATAAAGATCCCTAGAAAATCTATCCCATTGGTCTATGTAATTTGGAATCATAGAGACGATATCCCTAAGACATGGGAGCGAGAATCTTTGGCAAGAGATCAGTGACATCTCCTATTTTATTTTTATGATATTTGAGGAATTTATAGGGGTAGTAAGTGGCATGATGGGGAGAATTGTGATAACCATTGATTCACTAGAATATGGGTAGTCAGTGTGTGATTAGTGTATGGTTAATAGTAATAATGTGTCTCACAATGTGAGAGGGACTTTCTTGGGATAGTGTGGGTTTTCAAGGTTTTCAAAATATTTTTTTAATGGTAATTAATTATCTAGTAACTTTGTGACTTTATTTTGGGGAGATAGTGGCTCTCACATAGTTGGCACATAATGTTATTAACTGTGCAGAAAAACCTTGTAGTTTTTCCATCACATTAAATTTTGGGATTTACCAAAATACCGTTGTCAGATTTAACCCCAAACCCACCCCTATTCCTCCCATTTATGAGAAATCCTCCCTTTTTGGATTGGATCTTCTATCTCCATGTATTTTTGGTTGATATATCTTGATATTTTTTTTTCATGAGGTAATATTTATTTCTTATAGCATTCATCCTCCTTTTCCCTTATCCCTTTTCTTCCATTTTCACAGACTTATGAAACCCTAGCATGACATGTGGATAAATATATAGTTGTATATGGGGTATTTATGTTTTTCTAGGTGGTTTTAGTTTTTTAGGACTACTATAAATTTATTCTTGTGGTTTTCATTTATGGAGATGAGTTTTAGTTTGGTTTTGAGGTAGGTGTGTTTATTTAATCATTATTTTCCATGTTTTACCTTTAGTTCTTGATTTTTGTTGGTTTAGTTTATTAAATTGACTTTAAATTGTGTTGTTAATGTTGGTTTATACATGTTTGGTGTGTTTTTAAAATATAATATAAATATAATAGTTTAAATTTCATTTTCAAAATGAATTTATTTGAATGAATGCAATGTATTTGATAAAATCCATCAAGGAGGATTTATGGTTTCAAATTTATTTTAAAAGGGTTTTTTTAAAGGGTTTTACTTCTATTTGATTCTTAGTTAATTATGGGTATATGTGGTTGGTGTAATGGGTATTTATATTACCTTATGTGATTGGAAATGTGTGGATCATAGGAGACATTGGGTGTGTGAATGACTTAGGCACTTGAAGCCTTAGCCTATGTCATTCACTAGCTAAGGAGTATTACCTAAGGGAATATGTGAGATCAAGGAATGAATGTTTCCCATGGGGATAATGAGATATTTTAGAATACAGGGACCATGGAAGACTGAGAGAGCTTCCAAAATTATTGAACTTACTTAGTAATATGGAAAACCATATATTAGAATAATTCATACTCAATCCCATTGGTTAAATACCTTGATGCATTAATGCTTGCACCTTGTTTGATTTTTATGGACTTCTTTTTATGACTAAAACCATTTATTGGATATTTTTTTTTATGTTAATGATTATTATATGTTTGTATGAGTGGTGTATGCTTATCAAATGTGTCTTCAATTCCTTTATATTCAACATTTCTTAGTAATGTTTTTGAAAAATTGTTTATTTTTGAGAAAACAAAAGGAAAATATAAAGAATTTTTTTCAAAGTTGAATTGTTTTTGGATATGGATTTTAAATTATAGTGATTATTTTTTTGGGATAAATACATTATATATATTCATGGTGGTTCCCTAATGGGATTTTTCTTGACACACTACATATACATTTAGGCATTTGATGATTTTTTATAGGAAATAGGAAAAGGTAAGGGATCCATGAAATTCAATGGATCTTTTTTATTACCATAATCCATGGTTATTTTTGGATTAGAGAGATAGAGGTATCATGTAGTTTAGCTTGTTTTTTAAATTTTGGTATTTTAGATCTTTCAGGATATTATATATTAGGCTCTTTGTCCTTATCCATGTGATGAGATTTTATTTCATTGACCTATTGATAACATGTATATGTTTTTTTATAAATTTAAATGTGGTATTATTTATGATATCTATTTTTTATGCCATATATACTCTATTCGATTATATTTATTTTTTGGTGTGGAAACACAATTCATGGATTGGTCACGATTGATAACCTAGGGAGAAATAATTCCCAAATGGTTTAGTACATTACTTTGTTGCTCATCATAAACCTATTGTGATCAATAATTCACTTCAAGCCTTGAGTAAATCTAGGTCGGGTGACATTATAGGTCGATTTGAGATAGATCCTTATGAAACCCCCAACATTATTATCTCACCCATAAGGAAATCCACTAGGGTGTTTTACTCCTATATCATTATTTTCATTACCAACATATACCCATCATCTCAAAGTGACTTCACATAGCTCATAGGTTCTACCTACCTCTGACATCAAGAGGCTAGCCGATTTTTCTACCAATTTCAACATAAAAAACTTATCCCGCTAATTAGGGACTATATAGAGGTAACTCACAGGAGGCCCTTGGAAACCTGAAGGTAACCCTCATCATTTCACCCCACTTTAAACCGTGGGAATCATCCTTCTTTTGTAACATCACAAGTATCTAATCCACCCTCAAGGGGTGGGTTTCCCACCATGTGTAAGATGTACAACCATCTCACCCATTACCATTAAGGATAAGCCTCTCGTGAATTATAGTACATCCATAGGAAACCAAACAGACCCAACTATATCTTATAAAAATATAAATTACTTATCTTTATCCTCATGTAAAGTAAACTTACATCATCTCCCCATGATGATATAGTCATCGAGCGAATCTATTTTCCACCAACATCATTGTAGAACCTTTTAAGAACCTAAGAGGCTGATTTCCACCATATATATTTACCAAGGGAAATATTGTTCTATATAAATATAAAAAAAATCATATAAAAACATGTTGTCATGTAAAATAATTCATATGGGTTTTTATTATAGGGACCAACAACCTCAAAAATGGAGTTACCATCCTCAATGAGATATGCACATCCCCAAACAAGGTTGTCCAAGCCTTGTTCAAGATCTTACCAATACCCTAGCCTCTATATCAATCCATAACATCCAAATAACTTATTATAATATTTTTTAATTACATATTTAATTTAAAAAATGGAGGTATAATTGGTTAAAAACTCACTAGGCGGCATAACAACTTCGTAACTATAAGAAACAAGGTCCAATACTCTCCTAAAATCTTCCCAAAACCAAGCTAGAAAAATCACTAATTTATTCAAAAAAATATAAGTCCTATTAAAACATATTTTATGAAAAATAAAAAATAAAAAATTCTAATGATATACCTTTTGTGAAATTTTAAAAATTTTAGTGTGTTCATCCAGCTGAGATCTCCTTTGACAAGGGTATGAAAAATACCCATGATTTGGGACAATTTCACCGTGATCTGGTTGGTTTTTCATTAAAAAACCTAATCCAGAGACACCTATATCAATTTACAATAAGGGATAAGGATAGAGCATAGAAGAGGGAACCATACAACCAATGAGATAATAAATCTCCACCAAGAACAACCCACATCCAAGGGAATTGAAGGGGAGGAAGGAAGGGGGAGGGGACTCAGAGAAAATAGATGACTCCCAATACCACTTCCCTATAAATATAGAGATAAATTGACCTCATAATAATGTATCTACCTATCATTTTAAAAAATAGATAAATGGAAAATCACAATATAATCCTAGGAATCATATCATAATTACACACCTTGAGGTCTAGTCATGGAATGACTATAAGAATCACAACACAAAACCACCCTATAGCCTCGCTCTATGGTACGACCCTTCCCTCAAAGTCTCCCCTCTATGTCATTATTACCCTATTCATGATTTTTTATACCTCTCTCAATGATAACCAAAAACTTGAGACCTATAACTCCATGACATGGCCTCCCCCCTTCATAAAATGAACTTCCCTCTATAGACATGACCATCACACACCATGCCCTGGCACCTTCCCTTGGAAAATCCTTCCCAACATAGGATAGGGGTGATGATTTTAGAACCTTCTTTAGGATAAATCCCACAATGAAAATACATAATATTTTATAATATATTACTTAAGGGAATTAATCATAGTGTGGAACCCTTATCCATGACATAAAACCCATAGGTAATATATTTTCATTTACCAAAATCTTCATGAAAATAACTTATACTATGACACTAACAATTAATTTAAATACCTAACACCTCTATGCCATGAAACCTCCCTTAGAAATGGAGTGAACCCCTACCATATATCATCACAACATGTCCTTCCTTTATCATTATGTGATAATATATCTGTAAATGAAATATCATCAACAGGTAGCCCTAGCCCTAATTCATACCAAAAATTAAAATTTTCTATAAATTTTGTTGCATATAAAGGTATGGGTCATTATAATTGAGATTCATTATTTTTAACTAATTTTATTAGGATTTTTTATCTATGTTCTATGTTCTATTTTAGTGACGGCTTCATTTTTGTTTGAGAGGTATCTCTTATGTGTTTTTGAGTTTTGTGGTCTTTTTATTTAATTTGGATTTTATTTTTATTCATAAGTATCAGAATAATTTTATAGGTTTCTAATGTAAAGTACCAAACCTTTTTTTACCTTTACTTTATGTATCTCAAGTGTCAGAGGTGTCAAGGAAGGCATAGAGGAGGTCCGTTGGATGAAAGGATAAGTTTGAGTTACTAATTTTTCAGTTGTAAACATCGATCATGTTAGGATAATTATGAGCTGTGGCATGGTTAGTTAGTTGATAGAGTTGGTATATTGCAACATTTTGTGTTTCACTCTTATAGGTTGAGTTTTTTTCATGGGTAATGTGTTGTGTCATGGGTTTGTGGCTGTTATTTTTAAGAGTTTTTCTATTTGGATAAAGGATTTGAGTTGTGGTATGATGTGATTGGTTATGAAATAGAGGGACTTTATTTTCTGATACTTATTTTATGGACATGGGAACAACACCATGGGGGTTTGATTTATCATATTTATTGGTTCTACCTATATAGGATCATTTTCATCATGATAATCATTTGAAATTTATAGGATTCTAGGGAGAGGACAAGATTTACATAGTGATTCTCCATTTTTCAAGAGTTTCAGTGTGATCAACTTTGTTGCACCATGGAGATCATTAATTGTGTAAGATTTAAAGTGTTTGACCTTTGGAATTAGGTTAATAACATGTTTTTTCTTAGATAATATCGATTTTGTATCCTGATTACTCCCACTATGTTGTAACCATCAGTTTTCAAAATATAATTTAATTTTGGGATTTTTATTGAATTCTATCCTATTGATTCAACTTCCTTAAATCCTAGATTATTAGTTGTGTATCTTTGGAGATATAATTACATCGTTTTTGTGGTTTTGACCTCATATTTAAGATACAAACTCTTTATGATCTATAGTGAGATCAATTCCTTTTTTTGGACTCCATCCTTATTATTTCTTCTTAGGGAAGCTATTTGAGTAGAGGCAATTAAGATTTGGTGATCTTAAATTGAGTAATTGATAATGATTTTTGTGATATATGTTCTTGAAATTTTCCATTAGTGTTATTTTATACATGATCAAATTTTCTCCCCTTGATCTTGTACTACATTTTTTAAGCTTCAGGTAATGAAGGGGGTTTAAAATTTCTATTATCTTATTATGTAAAAAAGGGATAAATCATGTTTAAATTTTCATTATTTTAATGTTATTGATTAATGAAATAAATATAAATAACCTGTTAATGTCATTTAATGAGAATAATATTCGAATCTAATGTGATTTATATGAATTAATGTTATTTCTCATTTTTTGAAATTTCTCAGTTGATACTTGCTGTTGTGATAACTTTTTTTAATTGTTTTAATGATTAAATTAAATAATATAAAAGTTTAAACACTTAAATATGGTATTGAAATGGTATAATGGAAATATTGAATCTTCGAATTGATGCTTCTATATGAAATTTAATCTAACAAGGAAGAATGATTACTAAGTAGTTGTTTAATGTGAATTTTTCTATGTTTTTGATTGCATGTTTTTATTTATGGAGTCCTTTTCATGGTTAGAAATGTTTTGGTCGGTGTGGATGATAAGGTCTGGATTGATTATAATGGTGGTGGATGGGATATTGTGTGATTTTTGTGGTAGAAACTTGGGAGAATGCATGGAAAGGGATGATTTTTTGTTTCTTGCACCAGTGATGTGATAGTGTGGTGGCTATTGGAATGGAAGAAGCTGATATGGGTTCTGTCATAGTTTCTTGGTAACACAGTTGATATTAATTTTAAATAAAAAAATAAATAGATATGGGATATGATGATTAGTTACTATTGTGATGAAATATATAATTAAAGTGATCGGTAAATTAAATGTTATAAAACAATATATTAATCTTAAAATAAGAGTTTTTATAAGATAATTTAATGACTTAAATAAATGTATCTTGCGTAATAAATAGTTTTTCATTAGATATGGGTAAATGAATGTTATATATCAAGAAATGGTAAATATATAATTTAATGATGACATGATCAAATGAGAATTTCTTCTCTTGTTGTGTAGCTATTTTGTGGCATTATATGGGATGAGTATGGTTGGATAGTTATAGAAGCAGTTATGGGTGTGTGATTGTTGGAATAAAGTGACTTTTTTAGGTAGTAGGTTTTAAGGTGATTTGGTTTAGAGTTAACCATTAGGTTGGTTTTGTGTGAATTATTATATAATTTTTATTTTCTTTCAATTTTATGTACACCAAAATTAAAGATAGATAACCTTAGTGAAGTCCATATTGTTTTGTGTTTTTAGATTTCCCCCAACATATAGGTTGTAGAAAGAATGAATAACTAATTGATTCATCTTCTTAACTCTCCCTTCAGATATAGTATGATATGTGATGGATCAACTTATATATATATATATATGGGTTTCAATTCCATAAGGTTATGGTATATATATACAGACTAAAATGATTTATGTTGTTGTGATGTGAATACATGATGGGGGACATGCATGGTTGGATAAGGTCATGGGGTTGATTTCCTTCATGTTTATGTTACCCTCTCTTGACGAGGATATGATGTATTTTTTTGTATTAGTATGTGGTGGTGGATATGTGGTTAGGGATTTTATACAGTATTTAGCTAGATGGATACGTGGATATAGAAGTGATTATAACATAAGATGTATGTCATTGGGGAATAAGAGTGACCAGATCAATGGGGAAGTGTTATTAGAGTAACTTGTCGATATATTATTGTGATACTATTTTAATAAAATGGGATGATATATTAGAATTTTTTCTTACAATTTCTATTAGGGGCCATTGGTTATGTATACAATTTATGTTAATTATGGATTAGGTTTCATTTTATATTATATAGAGTTGGCTGGTGGGTTTATATTATGTTCCTATTATTTGAGGGTAATGCCTCCCATCTATGTGTGATTATACCATCGACACTAGTCCAAAACTCTTGAACTATTAAAGGTGGGTTTTGTGGGTCACTTTGTACTTCACTATTCTCCCATGAGGGGTTCCAAGTGTGGGTGGGTAATGTCATAAAGAATTTATGGGATCTCGAAAATTAATATTTTGAATAGGGGAATATATTTTAATTTGTATTTTGAAAATTCATACAAGATAATGAGTCTATTGAATTCATAATTCTTTCCAATGTAATTGAAGTCGTATAAGATTATTTTTTTAAAATACTCTTTTATGAATGTATATATGAAGTATGAAGTTATAGTTTTTGTTTATGATTATTTATGTAATATTTGTATTATAATTATAACATGTGATTTGATTCCTAAAATTTATATTATAATCTAGTATTTTTTGAGAAAGTTGAATATAATTTTGGATGTGTAAATACCCATATCTATTCTATAGAATAAAAATATTGAATATAGATCAAACTATAAATAAATCAGAAAAAAATTTTAGAGTGTTTAAATAAAATAAAATTGAAAATGAACTATTTTTAATTCCTACACTACAGAGATAAAATTGTATACTTCAATTACTATTATAATAAATCTTTTAATATTTATTACTGATTAATTTTTAATAGTTTTAGACTCCACTGTATGCTAATTATGATAAATCTAGTTAATATAATGATATATTTTTGGGATCAAATTATTTGATATCCCAAAAATTAGCTTCACATGATGTTTTTTAACTACAAAACATTAATTTAAATATTGTATAGTCTTTCAATTCTATGTTATATAATATGTATTAAGTTTTATGTTTTATTTAGTAGTATAATGATAATGTATCAATAATAAAAGTGTTTATAAAAAATAAACACAAATAAGAAACTAATGGATTAATAATGATGAAAATATCTGTAATACTCGGTGTGTACGGTAATTTTTCGAATTTCAATGAATTTTATTATTTTTATTTGGTTTTGGGAATAGATTTTAAAAAAACCTTCAAAAGGAAAATATTAATCTTGGTACCTACTAAAAGATGTGTTTTAGACATGGTAATAGGCTCATAGGGCACCCAATAGGTTTAGATGAGCATGAGAGGATGGCAGGGGCTTACTGGGCTACCACTGTAGTCACAGACTAGCCAATGTAATTCGAAGTATCTCTATATGGGAAATTGGTTCATTGGATGACTGGTTTCTAACAGTTCCCTCCATATGTGTTTTTATGTGGGGGTAAACCCCGCTATTTCAGTAGTTCTGCACCCTTTTCTTACACTAGATTCTTCCCTCATTTGGCCATTATCACCACTCTCACACCCTCTCATATATTTACTTTTCCCACTATGTACCTCCCTCGATCATTTTCAATTTCATATACCAATAGGTGTAATAAATATATTAAGTTAAATATATGATTCTTATTATTCCCCTTAGTCATTTATTTTAGTGATGAGTTCTCTCTCCCCCTTTTAGTACAATAATCCATATTTTCTGGGATTTCGTCTAGTTTCTTATTTTATTTCTATTTTGGCCAAAACAGTAGCTGGTATTGTTTTAGTGGACTCTCATAAGGATAAGGTAAGTGTTACCTAGACTTGACCAATATTTATGCTTCATTTTTCAAGTGGTTTATTTCATGATCATTCCATCCTTGTTGGTCATTGACCAAATTTAATTCAAATAATTTTATGATGCACTCCCATAGTCAAACACCCTAGCTTAAATGCTATGTTTCCATGTAAAAGGATATTTCATTTGGAATTATTTTAATATGAATTTGAGCATAACATGATTAAATAATATATTATTCATTATCAAGAATAGAAAGTCGAGATGAAGAAAGAATCTTGGTTTGATAACCTCAAGTGAGTAACTAATTTTTAAATCAATGATTGTGGAATAGAATTTCATAATCATTGATGATATATAAATGGAACATATAAACATGATACATATCCCTATAAAAATAAATATAATGATGATTTTATATTGGTTAAATTTCTTGGTGAATTAATTTTATTACTAGAGAATTGGAAGTGGAATTTAGAAAATCACTTGATTATTGTGATTCGGTACACTATGTTTTATAAATCCTAGCAGAATTTATTGTTGGGATTCATGTTTTATGAAATGGATTGTTTTTTAAAAATGGTAAGTTATGAATTGTTGTTGGTAATGAGTATTAATATGTGATATGATGATTGTGGATTATTGTGGCCTTGGTAAATTTAACATAGTGAATAAGGATATATGAATTAAATAGATTCCTTGTAAAATTAATTGATAACCAATATCATAACAAAAATAACAAGTGGACATATCTCTCCTTGGTGAATCTGGAATTATGGAATGATCATCTAGATTCTATATGATTTATGACTCCCAGGAATACTAGGATGGACACCCAGATTTTGTATGATGTATAATTATTGGGAACCTCAGGATGAGTGTTTAGATTCCACAAGAATGGAAGGATGAGCACTTGAATTTTCTGTGGTACGTGATGTGTGGCACTTTATGGGTGATTTAAGTTGATTCCTTGAAAAATGAATAAATAATTCATACTATATGGTTAAAAATCTAATAAGTGATCCCAATACTTGTTGGTTGGGAATTTGGGGATGATAACTCAGATTCCATGGGAATAAGAGGGCGAGTTCCTAGATTCCATGTGATATTTGATGGATTAGAATTCTAGGATAAGTACTTGTATTCCATGGGAATATTAGGACTAGTGGTCAGATTATCTATGATAATTCAATATACTAGGGAATTCTGGGATGATCTTATAGATTTCATATAGATAATTGTAGAGGCAATTTCATTGTTATATGCTCATAGACACCCTAACATTGGATGAAGTAGGTATCGTTGACCCTATGTGTCACTATGGATCTTGGTAATCCATGATGTTGTATGAAAATTATTTAATTTCGATAATTCATTTTCTTAAATGTGTCTTTTCTTAATGAGCTGATTTACTAGATTGGTTAATTTTGGGGTATCATTAGTGGTGGTGTACTGAACTATACTCACACATTTCTTA
The DNA here is from genome assembly GCA_963277665.1 of Viscum album. Lineage (NCBI taxonomy): Eukaryota > Viridiplantae > Streptophyta > Magnoliopsida > Santalales > Viscaceae > Viscum > Viscum album. Next base: position 212,330,532 of record OY728146.1, on the reverse strand, counting down.
GGCCTCCATGAAACTTGGTTAACAAAGAAGACATCAATATTGATATAATGTGTAGGTTTATGGAGATTAAGGATTTTTTGATTATCATATTGGCATTCTAGTATGGGTATGAAAGATGAAACCAGGAATGAATCGAGACCATTTTAGGAGGATATTTTTTCTTAGTTTTATATTTTCCTTTCGTTTTACTTATATACAATCCTCCCATAATATATCCATACTAACATGTATGGTTTATCAAATGTTTTATGGCATTGTGATTATTTGGTGATTTATTAGAATCTTCCCTATCAAATCTATGATGTTTATTTGGATTGGATTACACATTTATCATTATTTATGCTACTATAGATACTCTGACTGGATGATATAGCCTAACCACAATATCCTTAGAGAATATCACCATTAGTCATTAGCCTTTGTCATATAGGGAGACATGCTTGAGGTGATGTGGCTCCACCATTCTGGTTATTGAATAGAGTGGCTTGGGATGAGGCTGTTACAAAGTGGTATCATAGGTGTTTTTGTTTTGTCATATTATTTGGGATAGGTAGAAAAGAGAAGAGGAATGTGTTAGATCTTGGTAATGAAAATGTTATTGGGAGTGATCAAACTGTGCATAGTGGAACACCTAAGTTTCCATGGACATGATTTGTTTTTCTTAGAGTTTTCTTTTTTATAGTTGTATTTATTTTAACTTGAGTAATTTTATTTATTTTTTATGTTATTATTCAGGGGTTTTTTTCTCTTGACCTAGTATATCAAGAGAGCGCATGTGAATTTATGCATCATTTTAGGCACATATGGATTCAAATGACATAAATCGTGCTTAATACATACGATTCAGATGTTGACCACATGATACTTATGATTCATACTTTCTCATGAATATATATGTCTAGCTTATATATACCTATGGTATATTACTACCAACTAGTAAAATGTTGATGGTTATTTAAAGTGTTATGAATGTTTTATATGTGGTTTAGCATATAAGACTATAGTGGAATATTACTTGGGAAGTTACTTGGATGTCTCCTTGATGTGTAAGTAGATATAAATGAATTGTTGAATTATGGTAATAGTTAAATAGAGTTCCAATAAGGAACCTATATTGTGTATTAGTTTATATATTGTGAATGTAATCCTATTTAATTTAGCATTGGGAATGTAGATTTATTTATAAATCTTATAAATACTAAATATGTACCTTCAAATGAAAAATAAGTTGAAACTTGGGAATGGTTGAAAATGTGAATCTTGAAATTAAAAGATTATGAATCCCACTAAAATGTAAACCCTATGGATTAAAAAATATTACAAAATCCCTTGAAAATGATTGAATTTATTAATGACCACGGAGACTTGGATCCCTTATTAATAAGGCTTGACCTTATGTATGGGTAGTTGGGGCTCTTGTGAGTGTCTAAGTTATTAAACCCATATTAATATAGACCCTATAAGGATGGGGTGAGACTTATGTATGTATATAATGTTAACTATGGTAGGGGTAGATGGCTATAGGGAGGGATTCTGGTTTGCGAAAACTTTCTTGGCATATGGTGTACTTCACAATGAAGCTACACCATTTGTGTTGTCATTATGATCCATGAGATTTCATGATTATGATAAACTATGTTGAGTAGTGGTGACTTGTGACCCTTGTGGGTTATGTTTAACCAGAGAGGGGGTATGATAGATTAGTTTCTAACTTATATTCTATAACCCTTCATTGGGTGTTTGGCATAATACATTTTGCATGACTTTGAGGAGAGGATGAGTCTTTTTCGATTTTGGTGACCCTTGTGGGGATATGTTTTGGGGCCACTTGGTAAGACCTAATGACTCTTGAGTATGACCCAATATCTTTAGTGATTCATTTCCATGATAAACAAGTGGGTAACACTTTAAAAGAGTTATAATGGTCTTAAATATTCTTATCATGATATGAAGTAAGGTAGATGCTTCACCTTATCTGGTTAGTCCATGTTTAGTGCAACTGAGTTTCAGTGTAGTCTTAGTTAAGTACCCTGAGTGCAAGTGACTTGTATTAATGATGGTTTTTAAGGATAGAATCATTAAATGACCAATGTTTCTGATTGTGGATATGATTTTGGTACAAGGTGGTAGTTTAGGTGAGTACTTTGGGTTCTTCAAATAATTCTAATATGATTGGTTGTTATGAACTTAACCTTGATACATGAAAGGTGTTATAGCTATTATGAGAACGTATCTAGGATTACTCTAGTTATTAAAAGTTACGTTCTATAAGCATGGTATATTACCTTGTTGGGAATGTGATCCTAGGATCAACGATGCTCAACTTATGGTATGATGATTTGGGTTTTGTGACTTAGCCACAATGAAGCGTGTGACCATTAAGATTCAATAAAATTGGGTGTTTTGAGAGAGAAAACCCTCTATTTTACAATGAAATTGTGCTATTATGCACTGAGCCTGTTGTACTTGGATAAGTGTAATGGTTTATGTATGGCTCTATTGAGAATAATTTGGGTCTTATGAAAGCTTAAGTGATTTGATGGTAGTGATTCCATGATAGTATTTGGATCATGACTACTTGGTAGAGAGTCATGGGACCATGGAAGATTTTATTTGGCATCACTTCTTGTAATGGGGTGAAAAAAATTGGTAGATGCTTGTGGGTGTGGTGGCCTAGAGATTTATAATAACATTTTGAAATATCTTTGAGATGATAATGATAATGTGGATGGATTTGGGTGTGGTGAAATAAACGATAAAAGTTTAACCTGAAGAAGGTGTCGATGATCTAACAGGTGAGTCTCACTCAAAAGGAGCGACACGTGTTCCTTGGAAATGGAACATATTTAGGTCACACTTTAGGAGTATGATCTGAATCCATATGGGGGGAAGAGAAACATTGGCCATGTGAGGGAATGTCCCTTTTTATGAGTTGAATTTTATTGAATGTCAATGATAACATTACCATGAGTCAGGAATGAACCATTATTAGTGTTTCAAACCTAAATATTAGGTTTTAGAGGGAAAAACATGTACAAATATTTTACTAAGTGATAGGAGGAGTGTGGTCTATGGTGATTAAATTTTATTTTTCTTAGATAAGTTACAAGGAAACTCTTATGGAGGGATGAATCATATTGATCAAGGGTATGTAAACCTCATTTTAAAAAGGTTTTTGATAAGTGAGACCAATACATAGATTATCATAATGATGTAAAATTCCAGTGAACATGTAAATTAAATTTAATATTGATTATTTGAGAAATTCTATAGGTTCATTTATATAATATGCTAGTTGGAGTATGAGATATTAGTTTGGAGTCGTTATAGAATTCGTGGATCTAAACATGGTTTGGTTTTGTGGCATGCCGATTCTTGGGGGAGAGAATTATGAGTAGTGTGATTTGTTCATTATTTGACTATAGAATCACACCATAGGATAGGGTTATACCATTGTGTCTGTCATCATGATCATTTAATGCCTCTAATGATGAAGGAAATATGCTCTAATAGTTTAATAGAATTTCTATGTTAGAAGCAAAGTGTTCTTGAGATGGGTTTTATGGAAGAAGTTATTACTTATTATTTGTGTGTAATTTAATGGGGGTGGGTTATCAACCTCATTGAGCACATAATTTTGGATAAATAATGTATTTTTTTTGTTTTTTAAATGATTAATTAGAAATATAGTGTGTTTAGGATTGTACATTGATGATGAGACTCACCAGTTTTTTGTCAAAAACTACGGGAAAGGTTTTCTATCAATGTTATAGAATTATCTTGGGTAGAATTGAGTGTGGTGTGTTAGGGAACACACTAGGAACATAATTATAATGATGAAATTATATTAGTTCATGTGATTCCTATGTTGGGGAGCACTATGATTTAGAATCTTCTTTATGAAATGAGACCTATGGAAGGGATCACCTTAGTCTAAATGATTATTTGGATGAGGATACATCTAGTGTATAATGATTAAGGGGTGTTGTGAAGTACCATATCAGTGCTTAGGTGATGAATTTAAGTGGTGGATCATGTATTAATAGTTTGAGTATATTGTGTTTTATGTTTTTCATGGGAGCATGGTCGATGATTAAAGATAGAGCATAGTAGTTTGAAAGATAAATGATGAATGGGGTAGTTTACGATGTATAAAAAGATAACCAAAATATATATCGGGGATGAAAAGTGTAAGATCACACCTTTTCTAGGTACTTCTCTCTTTGAGTTTTTCATTGAATATATTTTTTTGGTCTCTCCTTTGTCCTTAAGCCTTGTAGATGAGTCTTATTCGGAGAAAGAGCCTTTGTTGGGGAAAATGACATAATGTCTAGGGAGGTATGTTTATTTGAAATAATTGAGTCCAAGTATAAATGTGTTAAATGGGATTATGATGGTTTCCCATGAATTTTCAAGTCTTCAGATGTGGTTCATGCACTTTCCTAGAAACTGGGCTGAAATTTTTTCACTGAAAAATTACATTCCATGCACATGTTATAGAATAAGTAACTTCTGCCTCACACATGTCTTGAAATGATTCATGACATGAAGTGGTTTTACATCATGAACCTAATTCACTTCATGTAATGGTCGATCTGGATAAATATTAACCTGATGTTGCAATTTTTTCATCATAAATTAAAAATGAGTAAATACATAATATTAAAAGATTACTCATAGTTTATTCCTTACACCCAATAGTTTTAATTGTGATGTGCACTTATGTTTCTCATTCTCTTTGGTGCAGACTCTCCTCTCTCAATACTAGGGATAAATCAAGAAGATTCTATAGTATCTTTCTATATTTTATAAATCCCGAATATATATTTGATCCCTGGTGTGTGTTTCTTCTAAGGTTTCCATTATCTTAAATTGTTCCTTGTTGTGGCAATTGAAATCTTATGACCATGGGTTTGTTTTGGGGTTTTGATGTTGACTTGGGTTGATATGAGTCCTTCTTGTGATCTTCTACACCTTCTTTCTTTTTAGAGTTTTCCATTGGAAGCATTGTGTTGATCCCCTGATAAAGGTCGGGGTCTAAACTTAACCCTATGGTATGTTTAATTGTTAATTATATGAAATATTATGATTTCATCACTGAAATGTGTGCTCTAATTAATCGGTTGATTTATGGTAAATCATGGATTGGAATATTGATTAGGTTTCTTTGGATTAATTAGCTGAGGTGACATATCTTATGGATACATTTTGGGTGAGCAGACCTTTGAATAATAAGAACATAGATAAAAGTTTAAAGTGTATTTAAGATGATATAAGACTTTAGGTGATTTATTGATATAGAATACCTTGTTAATGTATTATTGTTTAGAATGATATTATACTTTAGTTGATTTATTTATATAAAATACCTGTTTTGTTTATCATGATATGAGACTTTAGGTGATTTATTGATATAGAATCCCTAGGAAATGGATTATTTCTTATTGATAGTAATATTGATCAATTGAGATATAAATGTAAATGTAATTGAAAGACAAATATTAATTTTCACAATTAACCCTTGAGTTTTATGATGTGATATTGTTATATCCTGGCTGTTGTGACTTGTTGGGTTCAGGATGAAATTCTAATATCTAGGGATCTTCCTGGAGGTTGAAATGATTATATAGTATTCATGACCTGGTGATACATGCTAAAATGTTTATATAATGGGTTATTCCCAGTGATACATGATGAAATGCTTATATACCAGGATACACCTATTTATACATGATAAAATTCTTATAAATAGGGTTATGTCCAAAGGCTAAAATTCATATACAATGGGATCTACCCGGTTGACTGATTATACCATGGTTTATTGTTTATGTATTATGGTTATGGTTATAATAGTTCTAATACAAGCTCATAGAAATTTCTTCATAGGTCTAAAGTAGGTTTATTGATGTATTATATTAATTGATTAACTAATAAAACTATTTATTTCTTTATTACACACACTTATTATCAGATTGGTTTTTTAGACATGGTGGTATCGAACAACTGATTTTTACTCACACCCTATTTTGGAAGTTGTTTGTTACCCAAGAATACTACATGGATATATGTTTGGACAAGGGAAAAGGAAATTTCTTTTGATAACCTATATGGGATGGGGTTTAGAGACAAGACTAAACTAGGGTTCAGGAACAATGTTTTGGGATTATTTTTTGTCAGCTAATTCATTTATTTTTATTTTTTAGTTTGAAATTTACATACATCTCAAATTTTCATTACATGATTCTTTATTATTTATTTATAGGTTTATCTATTACTTTATAGTTGTATTTTGTTTTTGTTTTTCTTTTTTTTCTATTACTATGATGTTTATTATTATAGATTTATTCCATTGTATTGTACTATATACCAGGGGTTATAGTCTCCCCACTATACATATCACACCCCCACTTAAAGTCAAAATCCTATGGTGTATGGGGAGGTGTGTTTGGGATCTAGTAACTAACCCATTTTGGCCACTTGAGAGAGTACCGGATTAGGGGATGTTACAAAGTGGCATTAGAGTAGTAGGGTTTTATTTTACATTGTATTACTATTTGGAAAAGGTAAAAAAGAGACTAGGATGTTTCTAGAAATTGTAATAATATTGTGATTGGGAGTAGCTAACCCATGTGTGGGAAAAAATCTGAGTACCCAAGGACAGGGTTTCTATTCCTGATGTTTTCTTGTTATAGTTGATTTTATTTCACCCCGAGTGATTCACATGTTGTGGGATGTTATTATTTCTTGATATTTACACTAGTGGCATTGTATGGTGTGATATGAGTATGCATGTATCATTATATGCACATAAGGATATACATTGACATGAATTTTTCAAAATATACACATATTTATTGTAGGTGTTTCATACTTTCCTATATAAACTGTGAAATGAGATACCTATTATATCTGATAAATGAAGTGAAATGAACTATTATGTTATTCTAAAACACTTGTAATCCATGTTTAAAGAGACTAGGAGAAATGGATCTCATTTGTTGTCACATGTTGAGGTTGGCATTGTTGTTATAGCCATTGTTCTAATGAGTGTGTTTATCTTGTAGAAAAAAATTCTTCCTCATCACCTTTAAGTTGAGAATCATGAAAGTGGAAATCATAACACTCCTAACGTAGCTGATATAGATCTTCCTATAGATCTTGAGGATCATATGGATGTTCATATTCATGATATCTTATTTAGGATCATGCGATAAATGGAAATGGAGACCTTTTGCACCATGTCTTCAATGTCTGAGTTGATGAAGGATTTTCAGCTAAAGAATCCCCTTACATTCACTAAAGAGGGATGCCCCTAGGAATCCGAGTTCTGGATCGAGTCGGTCCACAAGATCTTTGAGAATTTTGAGAAACCTACAAAAAGGAGGGATAATATTTATGTGTATATACTCAAGGGATGTACCAAGCATTGGTAGCATATTCTTGATTAGCCTGGGTAGTAGGAGGAGTTCTCTTGGAAGGACATCAAGGTGAATTTATTGATACACTTCTATGCAGAGACATTAAGGGATGAGAAGGCTCACAATTTCATGCATATGACATTGTAGGGAATGTGTGTGATGAAATTAACTGAATGTTTCATTGACCTACAATGATTTCCACCAATATTAGTTGCTCATGAGATCTTTAGAGTGAAACAATTCTTGGATAGAATTCACTATGAGATCAGGCCACAGGTGATCATTTTTAATATGAGCAGTTTTTTAAACATGATGAATCAGAAAATTATCATGGAAGGGAATATGAGTGCGGCGTCAAGTGTAAGATAGGATGTTTCACTAGTATAAACTAGGATATGTTCTTCTGGTGGAAAGAAGAAACACTATTATAGCTTTCACCAAAGAAACAATGGGAAGAGTTGTCAAGGTAGTGTGTATCCATGTCAAGATAGTGTTCCACTATAGTTTTATCACCGTGGAAAGTTGGGTCATAAGCATCCTTAGTTTCATACCCCAATTTAGAGTTCCTTTCTTGAAACATGTTGGGTCATATTCAAAAGTTTTTTCAGAATTTCTCATAACAGATTAGTGGAAATGTATTGAGACAGATATGATATTTTGGGAGGGACTTATCTACTCTTCAACATAAAAGATGTTGGGGTTCCAAAGGACATTCAGGTCAAGGTAGGGGATGTGCTACCCTAGTATAAAATATATAATACCAGGAAGGGGGGATAACTTTGTGGAGTTTGGCTAGAGCTTAGGGAAGAGGGATATTCATTTAAATTCTATGTAGATTAATTCGAATATTGTAGATGTAGGACCTTCTACCATTAGGGGTACAATTATTGAATCATATACCATTGTTTGTTGTGGGAGCATCACATTACTTTTTATTACTTTTTTTTTCAAACAGTTTGGGGTTGGTTGTGAAAATTTTGGATGTTTATTGAACAATCGACACACCTTTAGTAGTTCAGTCATAGAATATTAAATATTGCAAGGAATGTTATCTTGATATTGGTGGTTACCGTTTCTTGTGGGAACTATTTGTGCTGTAAGTGATTTTTTTTAATTTTATTCTTTGTATGGATTAGTCAGTCCTATAATAGGCTCATATTATATCTTACCAGATGAAATTTATCTTTCTATCTCCAGAAGGAGGTAGCCATTCTCACAAGGGTGAGTGGGATATTTAGGTTGGTTGTGTAGGACCAAATCACTGCAGATTTCATTGTCTCATGGTTCATACAGAAATAATTTCTTTAGATTATTGTGGAATAGATTATTATTATTTTCCTCTAGTGGTAGACTATTTTCAAGCTTTCATTCTTGATGAGTTATTTGAATTACTTCCCAAGTAGTAGATTGAGTTTATGATCGAGTTGGTGCTGGGAGTAGATCAAATTTATATCCCACCATATAAGATGTCACAAGTAGAGATTTAAGGGTTGAAAATGCAATTGGAAGATATGGAATATAAAGGTTTTATATGACCTAGTAAATCTATGTTGGATTATATAGTTCTTTTCACTAAAAAGGATGATGAGAATTTTCACTTATATGTGGATTATTATAGATTGATCTAGATAATGATCAAGAATCAATATCCCCTTCCATGTATCAATGATCTCTTCGACCGGTAGATAGGTTCTAAGATCTTCTCCAAGATTGAATTGAGATTAGGATACCAAAAATTGATGGTGAGACCATTATACATAACTCAGACTTATTTTAGGAGAAGGAATGCCTTGTATGAGTTTTTAGTGATGTAATTCTGTTTGATGAACATGATGGAGATATTCATAACCTTGATGAATAAAATCTTTCAACTTTTTCTAGACTAGTTTGTTGTGGTTTTTTCTGATGACATCTTAGTGTAACTGTAGTCAGAAAATGATCATTCCAAACATCTTGACATAATATTTAATACAATGATATACAATCATCTTTACTCAAAACTAACCAAATTTAGTTTTTTAATTGATAAATCAAACTTCTTGGGCTATGTTATCTCAGATGAAGGACTTCCATTTGACCTAGATAAAGTTGCATTCAGGGTATCTTGGGAGCGAACCAAGAATTTCATTGAGATTTGTAGATTTTATGGGTTTAGAAAGTCATTATAGACAAATTTTTTAGCACTAATCCTCTCTAAAAGCATCGATGTCTGGGATGTCCAAGAAGGGGGTGAAGTCTGTTTGGTCAGATGGTTATGAGAGAAATTTACAGGAGAAGAAAGGAAAGTTAACCCTGACACCTATCCTCAATTTTACTATTCTGGGTAAATATTATACATTGTACAATGATGCATCTAGAGTTGGACTTAGAGAAGTTCTGATTCAGGAGGACCAATTGGTTGCTTAATGCTCTAGATAGCTGAGACCACATGAGAGGAATTACCCTGCTCACGATATAGAGTTAGATATGATGGTACATGCCCTAAGATGCAGGAGACATTATCTTATATGTGAGAGGTTTTTGGTATACATGGACCGAAAGAGCCTCTAGTACATATTTTTTTAGTAGGACAAGAACCTTCAGTAGAGATGGTGGATTGAGTATCTACAATATTTTGAATTTGAGTTGGAATATACACTGCTCAATGGAAATGTCATTGATGATTCTTTGAGCTGGAAGACATAGACATAGGTAGTGTAAGAGTCTTATAGATATTGGTTGATGATGAAACTATTTAAATAAATACATCTAGATTCCCAGGAGTCCCAAGGAAGTGTGGATATGACTTCAATATATTTCATACTCATGATTTTGGACCAGATCATGATAGAGTAGTTATTTTATTAAGAGGGATTAGTTTTTTGAGGTAGCTTATATGGTGGGGAGACACCATCAGGATGATATCTTAGTAGTGGTAAATATAATCTTTTCTATAGATGAGTATGGGTTCCTACAGGCTTTTTCAAGGCGACTATTAGAGAGTTTCATGCTTATATATGGGAGGTAAATCATGGTTTGACAAATATGTATCATGATCTCTATAGGATGTACTGGTGGTAAAGAATGATGAAGGGTTTAGTAGGCTTTCTAGAGAGATATTTTATCCATTAGTTGGTAAAAATTGAGCATTAGAGGCCAATTGAGCTGTTACAGCTTCTATCCATTCCTATGTGGAAGTGTGATAATGTCACTTTGGATTTTGCGGAAGGATTACCTAGGACACCCCATAATAATGATGCAATATAGATGATCGTATATTGAATAATGAAGGTATCCCATTTTTCCTCTCTAGGAGGACTTCAATATGGATGATCTGGGTAGACTGTATGTGTGAGATATAGTTTGGTTTCACGATGTTATGAGGGGTATTATTTCTGGTAGAGATCTTCATTTCACATCACAGTTTTGGTAGGGTCTTCATAATTCTCTGTAATCATTGGTTTTTTTGACCATAATCTATCATCATATGACTAAAAGTATATCTGAGAATACTATTCAAGTTTTAGAGGATTTTTATGAGATTTTGTTCATGTTTTTTTGTGTTTCATGGGAGAAACATATGAAACTCATTGAGTTTTAATGCAATAAAAAGTTCTATGATTAGATCTAGATGGAACCTTTTGAGTCTTTGTATGGTAGGGTATTCTATTTTCTAGTTTTTTTGTTGGAGGTAGGTATTTTAGTGCTTCTTGGGCCTAGTCTCATGAACGAGATTTCTGAGTAGGTTCAAATAATCGAGAGTTTGTTAGTAACTGTATAGAGAAGGTAAAAATCATACACTAACCATTATAGATGACATTTAGAGTTTGAGGTTGGACATCATGTTTTTCTTCAGGTGTCACCTTGGTTTGGGAAATTCTATATCAGGTTATAGGGAAAGCTAGATTCTAGGTTTTTAAAGCAGTTTGAGATAGTGGTTAGGGTTAGTCTAGTGGTTTACCTATTTTCCCTTCCATAATGCTACCATTCCATAGATGATGAGTTTCACATGTCATACCTTCCAAGATATTATAATGAATCTTATCATGAGTATATGTTGAGGACATCAATATGTGTAATGATGCTTCCTTTGAGGAGAATTCGATATGGATTGTGGACTATAGTGATAAGTATCTTTGAGTTAGTACTATACCTCTGGTTCGAGTATAGTGGTAGCATGGTCGTGTTTAGGAGGGGACATGGGAGAGTTAGTCAGATATGTGAACACAGGGTCTAGAATTGTTTTCTAAGACCCCAAAGTAATGTCTAGAGTAGTTAAAGGATGAGATTTTATATTATGGGGAGGTTTTACGATATTTTATTTTTCTATGTACATCCATCTATAATTTTTTTTCAACATCTTTTATTGGGTTTTCATTTTTTTAATCTTTGGTTTCTGATTCTTATTCAGATATAGAGAGACTTTATTGGGGAAAATGAACTATGTTTCAGGTATGTATGTTTATTTTAATCAATGGAGTATGGTTATAAATATTTAAAATGGGATTATGAGGGTTTCCCATGAGTTTGGAAGGATTTTGTGGTGGTTTAGGAACTTTCATAGATGACGGGATAAAAACTGTTCACTAGAAAATTTAACACTATGTACATGTTACACAACATGTAACTATGCTCTGACTCATGTCATAAAATGGACCATGACATGAATAAGTTACATTTCATGAACCTAATTCACAGCATGTAAATTTCTATCTGGATAAATATTAACCTATGGTGACTGGTTTTATGGTGTAACTTAGAAATGGGTAAATACATGACATGAAAGGATTACACACCGTCTATTCCTTATACCTAGTGGTTTTAAGTGTGATTTGTGCTTATGTTTCTATTTATTTATGGTTTATACTCTCCTATCTCGACCCTAGGGAAAACTCAAAGTGATTTTAGTGTCCATTCATCTGTTTAGGATGTCCCAATTATACATCTAATCCCCAGTGATTGTTTTTTCTTAGGTTCCCCTTCTCTCCCATCATTAATTGTTATGGTGGTGGGAATATTTTGACCATGGGTTTTTTAGGGATTTGATCTTGAACTAGGTTGATCTAGGTTCTTCTTGTGATCTTATGTTCCTTCTTTTTTATTGGTGTTTACCATTGGAAGCATTACGATGATCACTAGATAAAGGTACAGTGTTTAAACCTAACCCTATGGGATGTTCAAGGTTCTTCTTGAAATCTTCTATTCCTTATTCATTATTGGAATTTACCATTATAAGTGTTTCACTGATATCTAATATAATATGCACTCTAATTAATCGGGTTATTTATGATAAATCATGGAATGAAATATTGATTGGATTCCTTTGGATTAAATGGTTGAGGTGACCAAGATTATGGCTACCTATTGGGTGAGAAAACCATTGAGTAATAAGAACTTATCTAATGGTTTAAATTAAGTTTATCATGATATGAGACATTAGGTTATTTACTAATACATAATCTCTATATAATTGATTGTTTCTTATTGATATGATTATTGATCATTTTTGATATAAATGAGACTATAATTGAAAGAAAAATGGTAGTTTTAATAATTAACCATTGAGGCTTGTGATGTGAAATTTTGATATCCTTGCTATTATGAATTTCTAAGATCATTATGAAATTATTATATATAGGGCGCTTCCTGGAGGCTAAAGTGCTTATATAGAGGGCATATCCCCGTGATACATGCTGAAATGCTTATATAGAGGGTTATACCTAGTGATACATGCTGGAATTTCTATATAGTGGGCTATACCCAATGATACATGATGAAAAGACTATATATTCAGATATACCCAAAGTTAGATATTTTTATACAAAGTGATCTCCCCATTTGGTTGATTATACCATGGTTTATGGTTTATGGTTATGTATGGAATGGTTGTGCTATATGGTTAGAGAAATTTCAGTATGGTGCCGAAGTAGGTTGATTTCTATATTATATTAATTGATTAATATGTTAAATTTATTATTTATTTATTTCATATACTTATTTTCCAATAATATTTTCTTGTATAGGCTTCGACCTACTGAGTTTTACTCATAACCTATTTGGGCTACCATTTGGTACCTAAATATATTACATGGATTATATTTTGGACAAGAGAAAGGGGCTTTGTTACTGATTTTTTTATTTACTTTATGGGATGTAGTTTAAAGACATGAAATACCTATGGTTCAGGACTGGGGTCTTTGGGATCTTTTTTCTCAACATATTCTTTTATTTACATTGTTTTCATTTTGACATTTAGATAAATCTAAACATTTCATTACATAATACTTCCTTATTGGTTTATGGGGTTATCCTTTACTTTTCATTTTTATTATTTTCTATTTCCACTATTTTCCATTAATCTAATATTTATTATTATTTATTATCCCATTGTATTACACTCTATACTAAAGGGTATATTCTCTCCACTTTACACATCACACCCCCACTACTATTCATAAGCCTCTGGCATATGTGGAGGCATAGTTAAGGTTCATTAATAAGCAAATTCTGGCCACATGAGAGACTACTGGATCAAGATACATTAAAAAAGTTGTTATAGTGGGGAGTTTGTAGTATCCTGTTTATATGAACTTGTATTTATTTTTCGTGAAAATTTATATTTTCACTTGGTTGAGAGGCCATATTTCAAATCATAATTCATAATAGAATTATGAATCTTAGAACCACTTAAAATATGTGTCTTTGACTTGGGAAGAGTCTTATAGGGAACTCATTAGGTTCATGTGAGAACCATAGGATGTTTAAGGATTAATGGGCTACCACTAAATCCACCAGCTAGTCAATGGACCAAGAATAAAGCTTGCAATGGAATTGAGCTCATTAGCTATCCGATAGAGTCTAGTAGCTATCCCATAACCTACAGGTGGGTTTTTAAGTGGGGGAAATTCTATAATTTCACATGGGTCACCAACTTTTCTTCTTACTCATGAATTTATCCTTAATTTTCCTAATAATACCTCTACTATGTTCACTCATTCCTTTACCATTCCAATAGTATATCTCCCTTGATCTTTTTCCATTTTATCCATCTTCAAGTGTGATCAAGAGTTTATGGTAATTATATGGGTATTATTGCACCCCAACTTCATTTATTTCAGGGGTTAGTTATCCCTCCACATCCTAGTATAATATACCCTATTTTTAGGGATTTTTTCTTAGATTATTACTTTATTCTAATTCACATTGAACCAAAAACTAATATTGTATTAGCAGACTCACCTAATAATAGGGTATGTGGACCCTATACTTAACCCATATCCTTGCTTTTTTAAGTGGTGAATTATGTGGTCATTTTGACCTTACTGTACATTGACCTAATTTAAATCAAATAATTTAATTGTAAATTATCTTAGAAAAATCAACTAGTTTAAATGATATACATACATGTGAAAGGAGATTCCAATTGGAATTCCTTGGATATAAATTTGACCATAAAATGGTTATATCAAATTTCATGACTTCCCAATAGTAGAAAATTGAGATGAATAGAATATCCTGGTTTGATAATTAGTGACTAGGTTTTAAATCAATGATTGTGTAATATAATTTCTAAATCATTGATGATATTGAAATTCAAATTCAAAACATTATAAATTTTCTATAAAATGAAATGGAATGATGATTTTATATTGTTTAAATGGCTTGGTGAATTAATTTTCTTATTTGAGAATTGGTAGGTGAATTTTGTAGATCACTTGATTAATGTGAATTGGTACCCTATGTTTTATAAAAAATAATGTAATTTATAGTTATAATTCATGTTTTATGAAATTTATTAGTTTTAAAAAATAGTAAATTATGTTTTTATCTGGTAATGGCTATTAAGATGTGATATTTTGGATATAGATTTCAATGTCCTTGGTAAATTTAAAATAGTTAAAAATGTTTTATGAGTTCAATGAGTTCCATATAGAATGAATTGATGAACCATATCATAAGAAATAATGAAGTGATAATATCAATTCTTGATGACATGGGAATACTAAGATGAGATCCAAGATTACATATGATTCATGACTCTTAGAAATGATGGGATGATCAGTTAGATTCCATATCATTTAGATTATTATGAACATTGGGATAAACACTTAGATTCTATGAGAATACCAGGATGAACACATGAGTTATCCATGTTACTTGATGTGTTATCCTTAATGGTTGATTTAAATTGATTCCTTGAAAAATAAAATATAATTCATACTATATAATTAAAATGCTAAGTAGTGGTCTTGATAATTGTTAGTTGGGAATTTTGAGATTATCATTCGGATTGCATAGGAATTATAGGACGTGTTCTTGGATTATATGTGATATTTGATTGTTGAGAATGTAGGGATGATTATTTAGAGTCCATGGTAATTATGAGATGAGCGATCAGATTCTCTATGATACTTCATCATATTGGGGAATGAATAGATGATTTCCTAGATTACTTGTGGTTAATTGTGGTGGCATGGTCTTCATGATGTTCTAAGAGGAACCTTGGAACCAGTTGAAGCTATAATGTCCTATACATTTAATAAATAGAAGATACATTTTCTTATATGAATATTCATTACATGAAGAACAATCTATGCTAGAATCATATAGGTTGAGCATCTTTTGAAATTTGGATACAAAAACAGCAGGTTGAAAAGTGAACTATATCATCTCGCACAATGTTCTTTATAACTAGTAGCCTTATTAGACATATAAAACTTAATACCTTTATTTATAACATGGGTTATAACTTAAAAAGTTCACATCTAATCTATCATGGATTTTATGCATGTTTCATGGCCTAAAAATTTATCATTTAAAAAATATAACTATCATAAGAGTGATAAATCATCATAAATAAATCACAAACCATAAGTTCTTGTCGTAAGAGTGTGGCACCATCATAAGTATAGGAATCATTAAATATGTCAAGGTTAACTACCAAGACCATAAAATTATAATCTATTATTAATCAAAACCTATTTACCATAGTTGATTAAGAACATTGACTAGTTTCCCATAGTAGGTCAAGAACATCGAATTGTTTCCCCTAACAGATAAATCACATCGTCTTATTTCATATAATTATCTCATGATATATACTACTATACCCAATGCATTTGGGGGATATATAATTCTGGTCCCACCCATCAAATAATTAAAACCATACATATGTGTTCCAAAAGATCATAAAATATTCATAATATCATTATATCATAATACAGGAATAGAAATTGGGATTCATAAACGTTTCATAGTTTCATCATAGAATTACCCATGGAAAATAAATGAGGTTCATAAAAATATCATCATCATTACAATAAAACATGTATATAAAGAATAGGGATGGTATCATTAGATAATATCACCAATAAAAAAATTTAAATGAATGTATGTTACTATAGATGACAATTCCTTTAAAAGGAGCACTAGAATATTTCCTTGGGAAAATACCCTTTTCACTTTGAAATCAATTATTTAAAATCTAAAAAATTAAGAAACATTATGGAAAAAATTTTATTTGAAGGAAAATTTAAAACATGTAAAGAAATATTCAAATCATTGAGTATTCATGGTGGATGGAAAATCTATTCATGCCGTATAGGTTAAAAGAAAACATTATTTTCACAGTTTTGTAAAATGTCAAAAAGTACGTCATTCGAAAATAATAATGTTCCCTTTTAATTTTTTTAAAATTAAATGAAGTGTGAAAATGTATTTAAAAAATGATAGTATATTATTAAAAACATTCTTTAAAATATTTTGATAAAACATATATATTGAATAAAAAGGATTTTGGACCGAAGAGAAAAATAAAGTAAGTTTTCATTAAAAAAATTATTTCAATATATTGAGTACATAAAATGAGTGAAAATAAATAAAAACCTGTATTATATAGGATAAAATAGAGTATAAGAAAATTAATGTTATTATTTAGAGTTAGATAACTAAATTTTTTCATCAGAAACATAATCATAAATAATACTAATAAACTAGGATGTTGCAACATAAAACGCTTACCACTTTGGTATCTTTCAAATAAAAATATCAAGAAAGTGATAAAATTATATGGATATGTATATAACCATAATTTACATGAGGATATTCATAAAATAAATTCATAGGTATTATATCCAACACCTATAAAAAAAAACTTTTGAATATGGGATGTGTCTCATAGAAGTAAAAGTGAGATGAAAATCCCTTACCTCAAGTTTCACCTGGTTCGGAATCATTGTAACCTCTTGTATAATAGATTTAAATTTATTATAATTATATAAAAAACAAAAAAACTATAATATCATAAATTATCCAGTTATAATATTTCAGAATACATTTATTAATAATTCTTTATTAAAATCGTTGTTTTCGGGTGTTAAATGCTTCATTTTTCATGGGAGATTCAGTTCTCTAGTTCCGGTACTTGTACTTTGATTATGGATCATTAATATAAATAACTGTAATCATGATATAAATATAATATATATAAATTATATATATATATATTTATATTCATTCCTAAAGGATATAAATATAAAACTTAATTACATAATTCATTGAGACGGTAAACCGTACGTACACATGAACGTTGTTTTCACTATTCAGCGGGCCGAAAGAAAGAAACTTAAATATTAATTCACTTTTAAAGAATAATTATTATATCATGTATGTCATATATATTCATTAAATATATCCTTATTACCATACAAGTAAATCATAAATGAAAAATTAATCGCATCACTTCATGGAGACGGTAGTCCACACATACGCATGAGCGACACTATCTTTTTTCAAAATAATGGACGGTAAGAAAATAGTTGGGATTTTACAATTAAATATGTATAATTATTTCATAATTATAATATATATATTTTAAATCCATCATTATATCCATCCATGGTAGGTGGTGATGGAAAACAAATTACAAAGGTTTGCGAGGCGACAATCCGCCATACACACAAATGAAAGTTTCATTTCCCATTTGATAGAGTAGGAGATGAATATATTATATTACCTTAAAATAATAAAATATAAGTATATAAGAGATTTTTATCTTATTATATAATCAAATTTTAATAATATTTTATGTATTTGGAAGAATAAATAATACAAAAATGTTCGGTTAAGAATGATACTACTTCTTCAGACAAGTCCTTTAGGTTTTCACCAAAATATTTTCTTGGTTGGTTTTATGATCAAAAAATGTTCTCTAGGATGTGTTTAGGTTTTAAATTAAGGTATTTGGATAGTTATTTCTAATTTTTTTAATTCTGAAGAAGAGAGGATAATAGGTTCCTTTTTATAAGTGAGGGGAGGGGAACTTTTAGAATTACATAAAACATTAAAATATAAAAAGAACATTCTATACCAAGATGCTTCACAATGATAAGGGATTCAAAGTTATAGTTGGATTTGGTTTAAATACCAATAACCAATAAATTTTTTAGTGGTTTAAGTGTTTTTTTAGACATTTTCTTTTGGTTAAACCCCTGAGTTAACCTATTTTAATCTTAACCACGATAAAAATTATTTCAATTTTAACAGGTTAATAATGTTACCATAAATGAATAAATACTCATAAATAAACCATGAGTGATATTTAAAACCATATTACATTCACTTGGATGAGGATAATATTTTAATTAATTTCAAATCAATTAATAAATTATTATTTATTATAAAGTATCACTAATGTGGTTTTCAAAGTATTCATTCAATTTGACATGGATAACAACATGATAGTAAAAGAATTTAAATAAATTCCTTCAAATCCAATAATTTTTTTAATATTTTTATTATAATTAATTGAACACAATAAATAATTAAATTATATTACATTTATTATTTTTAAAGTCTTTTATTTTATTTTTTCTATAAATTGAAGAAATATTTTATCGATGTTACAGAAGAATTTAAGGTAAATATATAATTACTAAAAATTAGATATAAATTAGAATCATTGAAATAATTTTATTATTCTAAAAATAACCCTTAAGATTCATTCACAGCTTGATTTTGTCTTTATGTGAATACATAAGAGGTATTTAAAAGCAACAGAGTGGCATTTTTCCTTTTTTTTACTTAACATATTATATAGGTCACTATCATGGAAAAGTTTCACATAAAAACAATATATCAAGATTAAGTTAATAAGTGAAGTAATTCCTTCTTCCATTAAATTTTAAGATGAAAAATGTCATTCTTATCACTTAGTTTTAACATAGTTTAACATGATTTACCATTTTACTATTATGAAAATTTTTAACTGTTTCTACTTTTTAATTAGAACCAAAAAATTAATTAACCTTAATAAATAATATTAATTAGTATGATTCAAAATATAAAATCAATTTTATAAAATAAAATATCTATAAGTGAAAGGAATTCATTTTATAAGTATCTCACAAAGTGTGATGAAAAACAATTTTTTCGAAAAAAATGCATTTTTAAGTCTAAAAGTAATTTTATAGAAATATCACATATAATATTGATTACCATGTAATAAATTAAATTATTTCGAAAAAATTATATTTATATTAACTTAGTATCAAATTGAAAATATCATGGGGCTTCTCAATGAAAATGAATGGCAGTTTTACATAAATATCTATTTCCACCATTCATTAAAAAACAATTTGTTTTAGAAAAATAAAAAACTTTTACCCAAAGTTAATTTTAACATGATTATTTAAAAACTTAATTTAATTTTTGAAAATATAAATTCCAAAAGGCAAAAAATTAATTATATGTTTGGTGTAATTTTTTTTATTAAAAATCATTTTTGAAGAAAATGTATTTTGGATACATAAAATGTCTTCACTAAAATTTGAGTACATATTTACTAATCATTAATAAAGAAATTTTTATTTTTTAAGTCCAATATATACATTTCATAATTTGTTTATTACTATTCATACCACCAAATTTAATGGCAAGTATATAACAATCATGTTTAAATAATAATATTTTAATTGTATAATGCAGCTCATCAAAACTTGTGTTTTATGTAACACAAACTATCAAACACTAGTGGAAATACGGGCTTTAACGTCGTCGTAATAACGTCGGTTTTTTAAAAACCGACGCGAATAGTATGTGCGGGGAATTTTTGGCGTCGGTTTTACAAAAAACCGACGCCAAAAATAATTATGCGTTGATATTTCGCGTCGGTTTTGAAGAAAACCGACGCGGAAAATATTAGTATACATATTATCCGCATCGGTTTTCCTAAGAACCGACGCGAATAATATTATGCGTTGATTTTTCGCGTCGGTTTTTAAGAAAACCGACGCGGAAAATATTAGTATACATATTTTCCGCGTCGGTTTTCCTGAGAACCGACGCGGAAAATAAATTTTTAAAATGTTTCGGCGTCAGTTTTCATGAAAACCGACGCCGAAACTCATAAAAGAAAATATTTTCCGCGTCGGTTCTCAGGAAAACCGACGCGGAATATAAATTTTTAAAATGTTTCTGCGTCGGTTTTCATGAAAACCGACGCCGAAACTCATAAAAAAAAATATATTTCACGTCGGTTTTCCTGAGAACCGACGCGGAAAATAAATATTTAAAATGTTTCGGCGTCGGTTTTCATGAAAACCGACGCCAAAAATTTTAAAACAACATTTTGGCGTCGGTTTTTCTTAAAACCGACGCGAAAAGTCTTTTAAAAATATTCACGGTCAGAAACCCTCATTTTGTTCGTCCGTCGAAATCGAGTTCCGCTGTGGCGCTTCGGACTCCCGACGACCTTCGAACTTGATTTGCGATCTTGGACGGCCATTGTTGAAGGTTTTTTGTCGTCTGCACGATTTTGGGTATGTGTTCTTTCTATTTATCTCTTGTTTCATATCCCATTGTTTATTTCTTTATCAATAACCCTATTTTGCATGATTTTGATTATTGGTTAGATTTTAGTTGTAATTTATCATTATTTTTTGTTTGTATTATCATTGTTGGTGTAGATTTGATATTGTTTGTTTTTGGAAGTAATTATACCGGTCTCAGTTTGGATTTAACATCTCCATTCGGGTTGAACTTCAAATTTTTTGTTTGTATTATCATTATTCCTGTTTAAAATGATCTTTCATTACATTATGAAGTACAATATTTTTAATTCCATTTCCATTTTAATAAATTCTTCTTCAAAAATATAATTTTATTGTGTTAAATGAATTCACTCACATTTTTGCATGTAGTTTGTTGTTATTTCATTCCTTCTTGAGATTTACCATGCCAAATTCCTCAATTCTTTTTGGTTCTCATCATTTAACTAAGACATGAATAATTACCACTATCTATTATGTTAAAAAAATTTGAATAATTATTTTCATGCCATTATATAATAAATAATTTTTCTTGCAATGTCCATAATACGACTAGAATCATAATGTATTGTAATTATTTCTTCGTAGATAATAATATAATCATTATCCCTCTATTAATGTTCAAAAATACCTTTCCACTTTCATATGTGGGGTTAGATTCATGCATTTTTAATAAATGTCCTCTTAA
This sequence comes from Viscum album, assembly GCA_963277665.1. Classification (NCBI taxonomy): domain Eukaryota; kingdom Viridiplantae; phylum Streptophyta; class Magnoliopsida; order Santalales; family Viscaceae; genus Viscum; species Viscum album. The sequence goes on along the minus strand of OY728146.1, from coordinate 212,308,621 downwards.
AATAATCTCATTCCATTGATTATATTTATTCATCTTTCTCTCCCTCTAAATAATAGTCATGAAATGATTTACTTCCCCCTCTAAGTCATAGGCTACAAATAAAACATTCTCATGATCTAATATTTCATGGATGGATAAAATATTTCTCTTCATGTTGATCCATTCCTTGACATGTTTTGCTGCAATAGACCCATGGATGGGGGTGTAAGTTGTCACCTACAATATGCAATGGAATTTTTATCCCTCCATAATGAATTTATATGTTCATAGTTCCCTATTATAAAACTCATGGATTGAGGGAGTTGAGTTATCATAGTCACCAAAAATTGTATCATGTCTCTTAATACACATTGTCTTAAATAAGGATAGTTATTGCACTATTTTTCACATTAATTTTTCCATGATTCATTCATGTTACATCAAATGAATAAAAAAATAAATATAGTGTGATCAATAGTAGTCATAGTGAGAAATCATATTATCTTGTATGTCATTCATATAATATTTATATCATGAAACTTTATTTTCAAAAAATGAAACCTTTGATTTAACCATTTTGTCCTTATATTTCAATATAACACACATGTATATAATATTAAAATTAACTGTTTACTGTATTTGTAAACGTATTTCATATCTGATGTCTTTTATCTGATTATCAATAGTTTTTATGGAATATGTTTTTGTTTACAATTTATCTGATAGATATTTAAATGTTTTTATGTTTTAATATATTCATCAATTATATTGTGATATAAGGTATTAATGGATCATAATTGGATTTATCTACGAAGAACTACTAGTGAATATGAAAGAGGAGTTGACAATTTTTTGGAATTTGCTAAACGGCATAATCAAAATATTGATTTGATTTTCTGTCCATGTGTGAAGTGTGTAAATATGAGAAAGTTAAACTTCAGAGAAATCAAAGATCATCTCATTTGTTATGGTTTTAGCCTTAATTATACACGTTGGATCTTGCATGGTGAAAGAACTGAAAATTCAACATCCAATGTTGATGACAATATTCATAATGAGGCAGAGGATCGTATTGAAGAATTAATTCATGATTTAGGTGTTGAAACCATCGAAAAAACACCAACTGTTGAACGATTGTATGGAGATTCTGAGAAACCATTATTCCCAGGTTGCAGTAAATATACAGTGTTATCAGCAGTTTTGAGATTAGTTAACTTAAAAGCAAAAAATGGGTGGAGTGATAAAAGTTTCTCCAGTTTACTTGAGCTTTTAAAAGAGCTTCTTCCAGAAGGCAATGGGCTTCCAGATTCCAATTATGAGGCGAAGAAAATATTATGCACAATGGGATTGGGGTATAAAAAGATACATGCTTGCCCCAATGATTGTGTACTGTATAGGAAAGAAAATGAACATTTATCAAGTTGTCCTACATGTGGAACATCGCGCTATAAGATGGATGAGAAAGTCAACTCAGATTCATTTTCAGGTGATGTCATGTAACGTTATGAAAAATCAATTTTTTTACTTTCCAATGATATCATCCAATATTTTTTTCAAACAATTCTGATAATTCAATTCTGATTTATTTTTAGGTACCAAAATCAAAACTCCATCTAAAGCATTTTGGTACCTTCCAATTATTCCTCGTTTGAAGCGTCTATTTTCAAATTCAAATGATGCAAAAAGGTTAAGATGGCATTCAGATGAGCGCATTTCTGATGGTAACTTACGTCACCCTGCCGATTCACCACAGTGGAAGAGTTTTGATAAAAAATTTCATGATTTTGGAAGTGAAGTTAGAAATCTCAGAATGGGATTGTGTATTGATGGAATGAATCCATATCGGAGCCTCAGTAGACAACATAGTTCATGGCCTGTTTTGCTGGTACTTTACAACTTGTCCCCACATCTATGTATGAAGAAAAAATATGTTATGATGAGCTTGATGATTTCTGGACCAAAACAACTGGGAAATGATATTGATGTGTATCTTACACCATTGATTGAGGATTTAAAACTGCTATGGGAGAAAGGTGTTACAGTTTTCGATGCATACAAGAAAGAGTATTTTCTTTTGCGTTCTATGATAATGTTCACTATAAACGACTTTCCTGCGTATGGAAACTTATCTGGATATAGTGTTAAGGGACATAAAGCATGTCCAATTTGTGAAGAACAAACTTCATATTATCAATTGCAGAATGGAAGAAAGACAGTGTACATGGGACATCGAAGATTTTTGCGAATTGATCATCCTTATCGTAGATTGAGAAAAGCATTTAACGGTTTACAAGAATACAACCTCCCCCCTCAACCATTGTCAGCTGAAGAATATTATGACAGAGTGAAAGATATTGATTCAACATTTGGAAAGAGAAAAATTTCTGGTTTACAAAAACATATCTGGAAGAATCAGTCTATTTTTTTCGAACTACCTTATTGGAGATTTTTAGAGATAAAACATAACATTGATGTTATGCATGTTGAGAAAAACATATGTGATAGTTTGATTGGAACTTTGTTAGACATAAAAGGAAAGAAAAAAGATGGATTACATGCTAGATTGGACTTGATATTAATGCGAATACGTTTGGAGTTAGCTCCCGCTGTGAAAGGAAAAAGAACATATTTACCTCCGGCTTGTCACACATTAAGCAAGATTGAAAAGATGAATTTTTGTCAGTGTCTTCATGGTATTAAAGTACCCAGCGTTTTTTCTTCAAATGTGAATAATTTTGTGTCATTGAAGGATTGTAAATTAATAGGTATGAAATCACATGATTGTCATGTGTTAATGCAACAAATTCTACCAGTAGCAGTGCGTGGTATATTACCGAAAGCTGTCAGGAAGACAATCATCAGGTTATGTAATTTCTTTAAATCCATTTGTAGCAAAGTCGTTGATCCAAATTTGTTAGATTTGTTGGAGAATGAAGCAACTCTTATTCTTTGTCAACTAGAAATGTATTTCCCACCCACATTTTTTGATATAATGGTTCATCTATTGGTTCATTTGGTGCGTGAGATAAGAATGTGTGGGCCTGTTTATTTAAGATGGATGTATCCTTTTGAAAGATATATGAAAATTTTGAAAGGATATGTTAAAAATCCTTATCGACCAGAGGCCTCTATTGTTCAAAAATATGTATCAGAAAAGGTGATTGAGTTCTGTACTGATTATTTGAATGAGGTGGAGCATATTGGTCTCCCTCTATCTCGACATATGACAGTTGACAGAGAAGGTAGAGGGGTTCGAGGCTTAAAGGTAAAGTTCATTCCACGTGATGAAGTGATGCAAGCACATTTATACATTTTGAACAACACAGATGAGGTTCAACCATATATATCCTCACATATTGCTGAATTAAAGTTACGATATCAGAAAAGAAATGAAAAGTGGTTGATGATTGAGCATAAGAAGACATTTGTTTCATGGTTTAAAGAGAAAGTCACCTCAGATATATCTGTATCAGAAACATTGAAGTGGTTATCAGGGGGACCATCTTTTAATGTGATCACTTGGTCTGGTTTTGATATCAATGGCTACACATTTTACACAAAAAACCTGGATGACAAGAGTACCATTCAGAATAGTGGTGTGATGGTATTCGCTGAAGCAGTGCATTTTTCGAGTGCCAAAGATAAAAACCCAATTTCTGCATCAACATCATATTTTGGAGTTATTGAAGACATATGGGAAATTGATTATATTAAATTTCGAGTCACTATTTTTAAGTGCAATTGGGTTGATAGTAATAGTGGCGTGAAACATGATGAATATGGGTTTAAACTGGTTGATTTGAAAAGATTTAATCACAATGAGGAACCATTTATCTTGGCGACACATGCAAAACAAGTATTTTATGTCATTGATCCGTCGAATGATCAGTGGTCAGTTGTTTTGCAAGGGAAAAGATATCATTTGGGTGATGATGATGATTCTGATGATGCTAGTGATTTACATGAGCGTTATTCATCTATTATGCAATTTTCAGATGATTACAATGAATATAAGACAGACATAGTGCATGCAGTACGTACCGATCATGATGAAGGGACGTGGGAAAACACTAAATTAGTCTCCTAATTTTTATGGTAAATATTTATATTTTGTGTCTATTTTTAAAACTTACAAATGCATGCCTCTATTTTTACATATTTATTTTTCATTTCCTTGTTTCTAATTATTCAGTTTTCTAATGATATGCAGGTACCCAAAATTTCATTACAATTTCTAGTAGCAATGTCAAATACAGATAGAGATGAGCAGTTACCGAGGTATATCTATTTTGACATATTATTAAATATTCAGTAATATACATATTTAATGAAATAAAACAGTTAATTTATTAAAAAAAATTGCAGGACTACTGATGCGTCCTCGGCGGAGGAGACTTCTCCAGTTACTACTGAAAAATCAAGTTCTCTAGTTGGTAAACGTGGTATTACACGTTTACCAAAACTATCACTCGCTCATGATGATAACAAATTACACATCCGTTTTGATGATAATAATAATGCAGTTGGCCCAAATGCAGTTCAGTTTGTCAGTTATATAGCGATGCAGAGCCGTTGCAGGATTAGTATTTTATATCCTGATTGGAAGTCAGTGGACAGGACGACGAAGCAACAGCTTTGGGAGGCCGTGACGGTAAAATATCCTTATTTATTTATTTTATCTCATTTTTTTAATATTATATAGTTTAAATGACATATTTAATTTTTTCAATTACAGATGACATTCAATTTTGAGGAAACCAAAGAAATTAGGAAAAGAAATCTCTCTTTAGCGGCGGTTCGATGGAGAGATTTTAAAAACAAACTGACGAAAGATTATGTTTTTGGAAAGAGAAGGTTTGAAAGCCCATGTATTAAGTATCCATATATATATGAAGAAACATGGAAGCGATTTGTTGACAGTCATCAGGAAGAGAAATTTCAGGTATTGTAATTGTTTTATATTTTAAAATTTATGCTATATTTTCCTTATTACTTATGTGTTTATTTTTATGTAACAGGCCTCCAGAAGATCTCATCAGGAGATCCAGTTGAAAAACGTATACCCTCATACTTTATCACGTGGAGGATACTCGTATTTGGAGCAGAAAATTATTGAAGAAAAATTTGAAGCATTAAGAGCTCGATCAAGTAGTGGTTCAGAAGAGGTCCAGTATGGTCCTCCATCTCCTCCCACTCGCCATGAGAAATGGAAATGAGCAAGAAGAAGAAAAAATGAACAATATCTTACAGACGAGGCTCATCAAGTGGCTGATAGAATTGTAAGTAAATATTAATTCTTTGTTAACAATTTTCCCTTTTTATAATTTATAAACACTAATATAAATTTTTTATTTTTCATTTCAGGATGAACTTCAGGAGAAAGAGACACAGGGCTCTTTTATCCCCGAGGGTAGGATGGATATCCTAGCCACTGCTTTGGGAAAGACTGAACACCCCGGCCGTGTTAGAGGATATCAGGCGGGTGTTAGTATTCGGAAGGTTTTTGGTAAGAGTAAGCAACCAAGAGACCCGGAAATCGAATCCTTAAAAGAAGAGCTGCAGGATATGAAACGGTCTATGGGTGATCAAATTCAAGTAGCAGTACAGAAGGCTTTATTAGAACACTTGGAAAGACAGTCACAGTCTGCTCATCCTTCCGAGGTATATTATTTACTGTTAACAATTTTTCTTTTCTATAAATTATAAACACTGATATAACTTTTTCATTTTTCAACATTCTCAGCCTACTCACTCAGACTATCATGCCTCATATGCTTACCCAACACCGTATGGGCAGCCTTCCGAGGTATATTATTTAATGTCATCAATTTGTCTATTTTATAAATTATAAACACTGATATAACTTTTTCATTTTTCAACATTCTCAGCCAACTCACCCGGACTACCCTGCCTCATCTGCTTACCCTGCCCCGTCTGCGCAACCATTTGAGGTATATTATTTTATTTAATTTTTAATCAATTTTTCTATGTTATAAATTTTAAACACTAATATACCCTTTTCATTTTTCTGACTTCTCAGCCTGCTCACCCTGACTACCCTGCCCTACCTGCTAACTTTGAGCCTCCACCTCCTCCATCGGATCGAACCTTATATTGTGAGTTGTTTGCGGGAGATCCTCATGTACATATTGTTGCGTTAGGACAAGTGTATTTTTTGGGGGACTCGGTACATCATCAGCCTATGCAGATGGGTCAGGTTAGAGTATCAATACTTGTTATTATAGATCCTACTGCTCTACTACCATTTCCTACTGCGGAGATCACCAGTGTTGGGGAATGCATGGGCCATTATTTACTTTGGCCAACTGCACTTCTTCGTTATATTTCACATGAGGTATGAGTTTTTTTAACTAGTAATTAGAAATGATTCCAAATTACTTATAATGTTTTCTAACATTTAACTTATATAGGAATATCTGAAAGCAAAAGAAACTGTACAAATGCAGCAAAATGTTCAGAAACAGTCGGCTGTAGATACTTCTGATATTTCTTCTGGGTTGAAAAGATTATCTCAGTGCTCTTCTTCCTTGAATTTTATCTATGAGTTTCGGATGACGTCCGATATATGTGGAAGAAATTATAAATTGAGAATATTGAAAGAAGATATCATGAATTTAGTTAATTTTGAAGAGATCGGGCTGAATGTGGTGCAGTTGTTTTCCATGTAAGTAAATTGACGTTTGAATTGCTATTTCTTTAATAAAATATTGTTATGTCATTGACTAACTATATTTTCTTTTTAAATTAGGTATCTATACAGGATTCTTTTACAAAATGAAACTACAAGAATTTATAGCTTTATAGATCCAGAGTACATTTCCTTGGAAGTCAAACATGTGAAAAATGATGAAAGAGTTCAATATATATCCGAGAGATTATCACAAACAGAGATTCAGTGCTGGTTTTTGCCATTTCTTGATAAGTAAGAATATCAACATAATTTTGAACTCATGATCATTATAATGTCATTAATTATGAACTTTTTGTATTATAGGGGGCATTGGATGTTAGGTGTATTTTGCCCAAATGAATGCACCTTATATTGGTTTTTCTCTTTATTTGGAAAAGTGCATAAACCGTTTTCCAACTTATTAAACAGGTAAGTTGTTTTTTTTATTTTTAGAAGTTTGTTATGTTTAATTTTAATTGTTTACACAAGTTTTATTAGTTCTTATATAAAAAAATGCAGTTCATGGAAACATTTTACAAATGAAAAGAAACCAACGAAAATCAAATATGTGGAAGTACAGGTAATTAGTTTTTATATTATTGTTATATATTGGGTTTCATTATTAGTTAAATGTTTTATAACTGCAGTGTCATCGTCAAAATGGAAGCGTTGAATGTGGTTATTATATTCTACGATTTATGTACGAGATAATCACAACTGGGGAAACTACTGATTTTCATAAGGTTAGTTGTATTAACTTTTTTATATATTTTCATCCACTTTCTTCTATTTATTAATTTCATATCATTCAATATTATTGTAGGTATTCAATGATTCACAGTCATATTCTCAATCTGATATGATTCATATTCAATCTACTTTTTCGGACTATTTGTTAAGTCTGATTAAGATTTGAGGTATGTATACTAATATTTATAAATAATAATATATATGGGTTTAAAAAACTAACTCTTATGATATATTAGGTGTTTGAACCTACTAATAATCAAATGAATGCTTCAACAATAACAAACAATGAGCATGTCATATTTTTCAGGTACGTGTATTTTAATTCTGCTTTACTGAGTTTTCTCAAGTGCCTCTGCAAAAACTGTTTTATTGAATCTACTAATAATCAAATGAATCCTTCAACAATAACCAACAATAAGCATATCGTATATTTCAGGTACGTGTATTTTAATTCAGAATTAGTTATTATATTTCTTTTCATTGTTATTTCTTAAAATCATTTGTCTGTACAGTGACAGATCTGTAGGGTGGTACTTGGATCATGAACATAGAGATTCGTATAGCGAAATAACATTCACAAACACTAAAAATTGTCTCCCTTGAATGCACAACAATATCTTCTAGGCCTTTTTATTTTTTATGCAAATAAATATCGAAAAATGATTGCCGAGAAGCATATCACATAATACCTGAAACAACGCTTAGTGGGTTTGCACAAAGATAAAATAGAAGGCGTCAATTTTTAAGGTATGTTTCTTTATGTCTCTTCAATCTGCATTTGATTTCAATTTTCTAACCTATTTTTTGCACTCAAACTTATTTCTCTGTTATTCCATAACTTAAACAAATAACAATAGTGAATGGGTAATGCACGTCTATACAGAGCAAATATAAAAACCTGAGGTTGGGGGTGGTGGGGATCCTATGGTGAAAAGACACCCCCAACATCTTCAGTAGGGGAGGTGAGGAAGAGGTTGCATCGGCTGAGTGTTCCTGGAATTTTGATCAGGAGTCGTAACATTTCATTTTGGTAATTTACTTTGTGAAAAAATGAATGATTCAAATAAATTACACATTTTCAGTTAATGTTTATTCATTGCACTAATATCTTGGATTGATTTTTTCACGCACATCTCCTTAGTTTCATTACTGTTTTGACAGGATTGGTGCTATCTATGGGAGGAAACTTACAATGATTGATACTGAGTATGGTTAGATTAAGAAAATGCACCATGTAGGTACGTGTATTTTAATTCTGCTTTACTTTGAGTTTTCTGAAGTACTTCTGTTAAAGCTGTTTAATTGTTTTTGTATACTTCGTTATTTTTTTTTTCAGGGTTCCGATTTGTTTGGAGGAGAAAATATATGTATTTTATTTAAAAAAAAAAAATTTACGGCGTCGGTTATTTTAAAAACCGATGCCGAATATTTTTAAAAAAAAATTATTTACGGCGTCGGTTTTTTTAAAAACCGACGCCGAAAGGGTTTTCCGCGTCGGTTTTTAGAAAAACCGACGTGGAAAATCCTGTTTAAATTGGTTTTCCGCGTCGGTTTTTAGAAAAACCGATGCGGAAAACCTATTTCGGCGTCAGTTTTATATAAAACCGACGCCGAAAACCTAGCCGACTATATTTTCCGCGTCGGTTTTTTAATGAACCGACGCGGAAAATAATGTCTAAATGTAGCTTCGGCGTCGGTTTTATAAAAAACCGACGCCAAAGCTCATAAGCGAATTATTTTTCGCGTCGGTTTCTATGAACCGACGCGAAAACTGTATTTTTAACGTCACCTATAAAGACGTCGGTTTATAACCGACGTTAAAAATTAAAAAAAACCGACGCGAAAAAGTGTTTTTGCACTAGTAAAATAAACCACATTTATTTAAAGAGAAATATATTATTAGAAATTGGGGTTTTATTGAAGTTGGAATGACTATACTTGGGTTTCACTAAGTAGCTTGGAAATCACATATGTTTTATTTACTTTATTTACTTTTTTTAATTTTGTTACATTAATGAGGAACTTCTATATGCGTTGAAATTAACAGACTACTTATTTTAGTGGTGTCATTGGTGGTCGTATAATAATATATAATCACACTATTCATTGGATATAATAGAAACTAGTTACTCAATAAGACACCATTATTGATTGTAGGTGTAGTTTTATGGTAGGGATTGATGTTGACGATTGTTTTCCTGGAATGTAGGAATGTGTATATACACGGATCTAGGAAAGTATCAAGACCAATTTTGGATGATATTTTAGTTTAGTTTTATTTTATCCTTTGGTTTTTCTTATATATGATCTTCCCATGGGGTTTCCATTCTGATATGTATGGAATACCTCATTTTTTATGGTATTATGATGAATGGTTTATTTCTAAACACTTTCTCTATCTAATTTGCGATGTTTATTTACCTTAAATTAAATGTTTATTATTATTTATACTTATATATATTCTCTAACATTAGGGTATTGTCTCCCCATAGTATCCTCATAGAACCTCACCATAATCCAATAACCTCTGACATACGAGGACACATTCTTGAGGTGATATGGATCCACCATTATAGGAACAGATGAGAGTGGTGTGAGACATGGATGTTACAATATGTTTAGGTATATATACTAATAGTTCAGTATTGAAATATATTTCATAAAATGTTTATTATAATTTTCAATGTTCATTAAGTGTCAAAAAAAAATATAAATAAAATCGTAGTTACTATATATTTATATTCTTGAAGGATATTATAGAACATAGAAAAACTAAAATCTCATTAAATGTATCTATTTCATGTGTCTATTTTTTAATATATACACTTTCAGTTGAGATATTTATTAACCATTTCATTAATTATAAATTTTCAATACTATTCAGATAGTGATTATTATTCATTTACAAAGGATGGAACATATTCATTTTATAAAAAATTGACATGTTTTGTTTTGTATCAATATTCATAAAATTTTAGAAAAATTTATCTATAACATAATTATTTAATTTTATTATATAATCTGTGACCTTTATGAGTGAAAAAATGATCTATTTAGAAGAAATTACCTTGTATTTCCATGATTTCAATGTTTTTGGAGTGAAAAATCTCATATTATTTGAAATTAAATAGATATTTCATGTTAAAAAGCATTTCACATGCTCAAACCAAGAAAATTAACTCATCCTATAACAAAACTATAGGATGATTATATTATATTTTTTATGATGTGTTGGTAATATGCACACATTATTCTGATGCATGGTTGAGATTGAGGTCTTTCATTAGTTGTATCTAGAAGCGAACTTCACATTTTCTTGTGAAATTTCAAATGTTACATCTACACATATTGAAATATTAGTAAAGTGTATCATTGATAAATAAATTTCAATAAACATGAGGATAAAATTTAATTATGAAAGCTAGATTTTAGTTCCATGTGATACAATTTTGTGTCTTCTTATCCATTAATTTTGTTCTTTAGTAGGGATATTCATTACAATATTATTATTGAATCTGAAAAGCAAAGGATAAGAGTATGTTTAATCTCATTAATATAAAATCTTAGAATTTTAATTAACAAAAAAATTCTATTATATATTTTTAGAGGATTAAAATAATCTTTAATTAATGGGTAACATATATTGAACATTTCTAAACAAATCAAATAAAATGATCTTAGAATAAATTTTGAAATAGGAGAATTAATTTCACATCATTCCATTACATTATGTGGTCAAAATAATAAAAAATATTTGTTTTTTCATTTTTAAAATTTATTTAGGTTTAATATATGTCTTACGTTGTTAAATCCAATAAAATATTCTTGAATTGATTTAAAAATATAGGAAAATTATGAAGTAATATATTTTGGAATATAAAAGTGAACCAGATGTCAATACAATGTACAATGTGGTATATATGAGAAAAAGTTCATATTTTCAATTTAAAATTGAATTTTAGTTCAAAACATGCACCACATTCTCAAAACTGAGAAAAAATATTTTATTAACACAAATTTATAAGAAAACTATATTTGATTCAATTGTAACCTATAAGAATGAAAGTCACATCATTCAAAAACAATGTGTGGTTGAAATTTCTGGTAGTGTATTTTTTCATTCAAATCATTAATGAAGTTTAAAACACAAGTTACATGGTTAAAACTGAGAAAAATTCTTATATTATCATTAAACTATAGCAAAGTGATTTCATAATTATTTGTGACATGAATAAATGAATCAAATATCATTATAATGCATAGTCTGTTTAGTATGATTAAAAGTGTCTGTTTTCAATATAATGGTGATATTTTTATTTAAAATATTTATCTCATGCTTCAAGAAAAAAAACAATATTATATTATCTTGAAAGTATAAGAAAATGATATTTGAATCATTTTTACTTATATAAATCAACTAAATATCATTTTTATACATGGTGTGGTTAAAATGAGCTAAAGTATATATTTCTATTTGAACTTTTTAAGGAACTTAAAAGCACACATCACATGGTTTAAATCAATCTAATAATATCAAATTGGTTTAAAAAACTAGGTGAAATTTTTTAGATTCATTTATAATATATAGAAATAAACAAAATGTCATTTTAATTTGAGGTGAAGTTGGTATGGATGATAGTGTATGTTTTCAATTTAACAGTGATATTTTAGTTCCAAATATCCATCAAATCCTCTAAAATTGTGAAAATGATCTTAAATTTTCCTAAAATTACACGTTAAGGATTTTTGATTCAATTATTCCATGCGGGAATAAACTGGTTTTAATTTCAACACATAGTATTATTATCATGTCCTATAGTTTATTTTTTCAAATAAACTATCTAGAAATAAAAAAATACATGTTATATGGTTAAAACTACGAAAAAAATATATAATTTGTAACGCCCCGACCCCAGAATCCCAAATCCATTGCATTATTTTAATACATTGACATGATTACTAGGAATCATGTCCTGAAGGACGATCCGTTTAGTAGTTTTGGAAAATAGATTACACACATGAACGTTACATTACACATTCAAACATAAAACAAAACATAAATAATCCATTGAGAATGCCATTATTCCCCTTGCTTAACCATGAATATCAAACATAATACACTTATTGGAATCCTAGGAATAAAAAACCTAAGAAAGGGGTGAGCTCAGATGCTTAGTAAGGGTAAATAATTTAGAGGAATCTATAAACTTTTAAGGAAAGATGTGTAATAAAAACTACAGCCTTTTAAACATAAACTTGAACATAATATGGAGAAAATAAATAAAAAATTACCTTATAAACATGCACATGGATATTATACTAGTCGAATAATCACATGTAATAATTAATTTCATAAAGAGGGAATGCCTAACACCGTACATCATTACCACATAGTTAAGGCCTCGTTCCAAGGCTACAAATAAATTTTTTATCAAGGCCTTATTCTAAGACACTAGTTTGTATCATGAGACCTACTGATGCATCGAGTGGCTATTGCAGGCCCCACCCATCACTTACTAAGTCCACTGCATTCCTCATATGAAAATGTTGAAACATAACATAAACATTTATATTAAAACTAGTATACTAAATGTCAATACTTTAATAATAAACCATGAATGGTATAAAAATAGAACATCCACAGTCAAACTTATCATAACTCATTAAATACAATATAGAAGATTGTATTATAATAAATCAAACTCAATGAAGAATACTATCCAGTAAAGGATGTTGACATAGTTGAAAATGATCAGTAAAACTCTTTAAGAGAAATATCCCTTATTGTGAAATAATTTAATAATGTCGCATTTATAAATGAAGTCATTTAAAATATATTTTTGAATCAAAGTGTCCCATTACACTTTGAAACTTTTGAATAAAATTAACATTTTAGAACAATCATGCCCATATAAATAAATCCTTAAAATCATTTTTAAAACATGTTCAATAATTAAAAATATTTAGGAAAATAATTCATTAAAACACATAAAATAATGATATTGATAAATATTCCATTCCATAAAACATTAAAATATACATTTTGAAAACATTTTTATGAAACATGGACATGGATGATAAAAATGTCCCAGTAAATACTTACACAAAAACAATCTCAGATAATAATGAGATTGAGGAATTAACCCTTACCTTGTACTTTCCTTTGGTCGAGGGTACGTTTAACCTCTTGTATAATGACTATAGTATGTTATTAAATTATAACAGAACAATATTAATATTTATTATATCATACTTGATTAATTTATGGATTTATACTACCCATTTAATAATAATTTCTATGTTAAAATAATATTTTGGGTAATAATCCCTTTCTATATCATACATGTTTTAACTTTTTCTTCTTGATCGTATAATTTATATCATTATTTAATTTATTCCAGAATATAAAACATTATTTATGTATCATACATATTCAGAATATAAGTTTTTATAATAGATTTATATATGAAATAGAAAACAATATTTTTGGAGACAATAGGCTGTACGTACGCATAAACACTATTTCCATTTTCATATCATATTGAACGGAAGTAAGTGAATGAGAAATATGTATATATATATATATATATCAATATATTTATAGAATTATTATTATTTCATATATTATATAATTATTAATAATACATATATTTATAATCATCATTGAATGGTGAATGTCAATCTCATCGCGTCATGGAGACGGTAAGCCGTAAGCACGCACGAGCGATGATATCAATATATTGATGGTGAAATAGTATGTAATTGGATGGTATATTATATGTAAAGAATAATTAAAATGTTATATTTATTATTTACATCAATTATACTCATTATTATACCCACCCAAATAATGAAGTGTTGAATAACAAACTACACCACGACGTGGAGACGGTAAGCGGTACGTATGCAAGTATGGTGACATTGTTATTCATTGGATGGATAGAATAATGAATATTTTGTACAATATTTATAATAATATCTCTTTATTATAAGGTAATAGAGTTATTATTTTAGTATGGAAACAAAAAATAAATAGAAAGTGGAAGAAGAAAAGAACATTGAAAGAGGTGAAGAAATAATTACCTCTTCTTCGTGTTCTTCATTTTGATTTGATCAAAAAGGATCCTTATGTTGGATTTTTATCAAAGTAAGGCATACAGGTTGATGTGAGGGTATTTGGGAGGATATTTGAGCAGGGGTTGGATGATCCAAATGGATTTAGAAGTGTGAAATTAAGAGAATGGGAAGTACTGTAACGCCCCGACCATAGTTACCCAGAGTCAGTGCATTATTACATAACATTGACATGATCACAAGGGATCAAATCCCAAAATACCGATCAATTTAGCAGCCTTGGAATTACTAGATACATTCATAAGTTTCACATTACATCATGAAATAAAAACATCAACAACATTTTGTCCCCATTGACCACACTTATATCCTTAGCCTATCCCTACAGGTCAACCATAAAATATTTTTTCATATCCTGGAAAAAATAAAACAAATAAAAGGGTGAGCTCAGATGCTCAGTAAGGATATCAATATAGTGTAAACTTTCATAAATAAGCATAAACAATTAAGACAATGTAAAAGAGTAAAACAAAAGCATTTTAAACTTAAACTTCAGCATAATATGGAAAAGATAAAATCAAATAATTCCATTTACTTATTCACATGAATATTATACTAGTTGAATAATCACATGAAATATCAATAGACACTTTTATAATGACGAAATTCATAATTCCAGACCTCATAACCACATAGTCAAGGCCTTGTTCCAAGACTACAAATAAGATTTTTTCAAGGCCTTGTGACAAGACAATAGTTTGTCTCATGAGACCTACCGATGCATCAAGGTGCTATAGCGGTCTCCACCCGTCACTTACTAAGTCCAATGCATTCCTCATATGAAAATGTTTAAACATAACATAAGAATTTGTATTATAACTAGAATAATAAATGTCAATATTTTATTCATAAACCATGAATGGTGTAAAAATAACACATCCACAGTCAAACATATCACAAATCCTTCGATACAATATGGAAGTTTTGTATAATAATAAATCAACTTTAAATAAGCTTAATATTCATCAAAGGATGTTGACATATATGAAATCAAAACTTTTTTAGAGAAATATATCTTTCTATTTTGAAATCATTTAAAAGTCATATAATTATAGAAGAAAACATTTATTTTGAAATATATTTTTATAATATTGTATTGGAAGCTTAGACGATGATATAACGGTGGAAAATAACCACACCCACTGTATAAATTAAAAAAAGACATTCTTACCTTAATTTTGTCAAAAGGTCATAAACTACATTGTTTGGAAAAGGATAGAAATATTTCTTTCAAAAAATATATTGTAAAATAAGAGTATAAATGAATTTAACCCATAATATAGTAAATCGTAATTTTTTTTTGAATTTCATTTTTAATAAAACACAGATGTGGATGATAATGAGGTCCTAGTGGATACTTACGTAAAAATAAAATCAGATAATAAAGAGATTGTGAAATTAACCCTTAAATTGTACTTTTCCTTAGTCGATGGTAGGTTAAACTATTTTATAATAGTTAAAACATTGTTATTAAATTATAAAATAACTTTATAAATAAATATGATATCATATATGATCTTCTAATATTGCTTTGTTAATAATATTTCAGTACTATCCTCGTTTCCGGTGTTAACTGATCCGTTTTCCTTTATATGCTCAGTTACGTAAGCCATGTTTGTTATGGATATGATGTATTTTATTCGTATCCATAATGATATTAAGTTCTTAAAAATTATTTTTAATCATAAAATGAAAATTATTCATTAATGATTACGATGGGGAATGAATCTCACCGCGTTCGTGGAGACGGTAATCCGCACGTACGCACAAATGAAAATATCATTATATTGATGGTGAAATCATTTGTAATTGGATGTTATATAATATTTAAAGAATCATTAACATGTTATATTTATTATTTACATCATTTATACTCATTATTATACCCATCCAAATATTGAAGTGTTCGAACAACAAACTACACCACGACGTGGAGATAGTAAGTCGTACGTACACACGTATGGTGACTTTGTCATTCATATGATAAATAGAATAATGAATATAGATATAAAATTTTTATAATAACATCACAATATATATAATATACTGTATTTATTATTTTATAATGGAAAAAACAAATAAAGAGGATGTGGAAGAAGAAAATAACTTGAAAGACGTGATGAAATATTTACCTCTTCTTCAGGTTCTTCCTTTTCATTTGATCAAAATGGATCCTTAGGTTGTATTTAAAACTAAATAAGGCCTCTAGGATGAAGGGAGGAAAGTTTTAAGGATATTTGGTTTGGGGTCGGTCGAGCCAAATGGCTTTGGAGGTGTGAAATTAAGAGAAGGGGAAGTACCCTTTTATAAGAGAGGTGAGGGTCACTTTAGGAAAAGCTTGAAATATTATTTTATAAGAAAATCATTTTCGGTTTATAATGGCTACAAAATGATTTATTTATAGACTAATGAAGGTATGAGTCTAAAAACTATCAAAAAATAGGTTTTAGATAGGTTTAGGTCACCATATTAACCTTATCGTTTAGATTTAACTCTTAGTTAAATAGTTTGACATTTACCATGTCTCTTTGTATTTTTATATTATATGGTTAATAAACTTACTATAACAATCCAAGAGAACCCCAAGTGGTTTATTATTAATATATATAACCTTAAATAAGACTTTTTTCCGAGCCTTATATTTTTAGGAATATTATATCAATTAATAATATAGTATTTGTTTTAAAAACTCAATTATGTCAATTTTGACACTATTTAGTATTTGGTTTTTGTAAAAATCATAACAACATGATTACTTCTCAAAAAAATTATTTAATCAACCCTAAAATTTCATATTAACTTAGAAAATTAGTGTAATTCATCAAAAGTCTAAAATTATATTTATTTGGATATTTATAATATCAAATATTTTAATATTTTATTAATAAGGTAATTACTGCATCATAAATGTGTCATAAATAAATTAATTTATTTATTGTCTAAAAATTATAAATAAAATAACATTATGTAAGAAATATTTTTATATTTCTAATGAATATTTATTGTTGAATTTATATTCTATGTAACCCTATATTAAAAATGGTTTAGTTATTAAATGTTGAATTTAACTCTTTTTACTCTTCTTTAAATAAAATAATAATAAATGTCCTAATCTAATCCAAGTGGACCAAAGTGGATCATATTTTATTCCTAAGGTTGTTTTTGGTCTAATTAAACTTATCCAATAGAATTATGATATGTGTTAGGATAATTATGTTATCATTTTTTCCATTAATTACCATATTTACTTTTAACTGTGGTAAATAAAAGTCAAAAGTTACTATTCACCAAAAATTATTTTCATCTTGTTGAACCAAATTTTACTTACTGATATCAACCGTTTCTCTTGATTTTTTGACATTCAACTCACAAAAGTGGTAAAATTACGTTTTATGCAAATTTTCCAATGCTCCTAGAAGGTGGGTAAAAGACGGTAAAAAGTTCAATAAAATTTTATATATCTAAACTTATTATAAGATGACTCCAATGAATTACATTGAACATATATAGGTATTATGTATCAATTTTTATGTAAAATAAATTAAAATAAAATAACTAATTATTTAAATAAAAAATCGGTTTTAAACAATAATGTAGTTTTTTCACTATTCATCAAAAATTGAGAGTTCTCAGAAAAATACCAAAAATTCACCTTAAGCTAATTTTGATATTCTAAATCATAAAATGAAGTCCATTTTGAAAAATAAAATTTATAAAATTTCAAGAAGTGGGTATTACTATTCCTAATAGCTACGTTGATTGGTCATGGTGTGTTAAAATCCAAGTTGTGTATAACGAAAGCAATTGCATTATTCAAAGGGAAACGTACCGTGAAATCTTGGGGTGTTACAAGTACCCTTTTATAAGAGAGGTGAGGGGCACTTTAGGAAAATATTGAAATATTATTTTTTTATGAAAGCATTTTCGGTTTCTAATGGCACCAAATTGATTTATTTCTAAGAAAAGTTAGGGATGAGTCCAAATCCACCCAACCAATTTTTTTTAGACAAGTTCAGGTCACCATATTAACCATATCTTTTAGATTTAACTCTTAGTTAAATAGTTTAACTTTTACCGTGTCCTCTTGTATTATTATAACAAATTGTTAATAAACATACTATAAAAATCCAAGAGAACCGCAAGTGTTTCATTATTGATATATCTAAATTTATCTAATTCCTTTGACTGAACCATAGATTTTTAGAAATTTTATATCAATTAATAATATAGTATTTGTCTTAAAAACTCATTTATGTCAATTTTGACACTATTTGGTATTTTCTTTTTGTTAAGGTCATAAAAACTTTATAACCTCAAATTGTTTTTAATCAACCCTAACATTTCATATTAACCTATAAAATTTGTGGATTGCATCAAAAACCTCAATTTACATGTATTGTTATATTTTTAATATCAATTATTTTAATCATTCCTTGATATAATAATTACTGCATCCTCATTGTGTCATAAATAAATTTAATTATTTAATATCTAAAAATTATAAATAAAATACCATTATATGTGAAATATTTTTTATCTTTCTAATGAATATTTATAGTTGAATATATCTTATGTATAACCCTATATTAAAAAAAGTTTAGTTATTAAATTTTGAATTTGACACCTTTATCTCTTCTTTAAAGAAAATAATAATAAATGTCATAATCTTATCCAAGTGGACCAAAAGGATTATATCATATTCAGAAGGTTGTTTTTTGTTGAAAGAAACTTATCCAATAGAATTAGGAAATGTGTTAGGGTAATTATAATATCATTTTACCTTTAATTACTCTATTTACTTTTAATCGTGGTAAATAATTCAAAAATTACTATTCACCAAAAAATTATTTTTATATTATTGAACCAAATTTTACTTACTGATGTAAAACAAGTGTCATGGAATTTTTAAATTCAATTCATAGAAGCGGTAAACTTACGTTTTATGCAAATTTGCAAATGTTCCTAGAAGGTGGGTAAAATACGGAAAAAAGTTCAATAAATTTTTTTATATCTAATATTATTATAAAATGACTCCAATGAATTAAATTGGAATTATATAGTTATTATGTATCTATTTTGACTTAAAATAAATTTAAATAAAATAAACAATTATTTAAATAAATATTAGGCTTTAAACAATAACATGGTGTTTTTCACTATTCATCAAAAATTGAAAGTTTATAGAAAAATACCAAAAATTCACCCTGAGATAATTTTGATATTCCAAATTAAAAAATGAATTATATTTTACCAAATTCAAAACATATAATTTGAATTAATTAATTTAAAATTAAATCCCACTGTTAAAACCAAAAAGTGGTTTTTAAAAAAAGTAAAAACTATCAAAAGATTGACATTTGTTTATGTCAAATTTAAATATGAAATTACTTATAATGACCTAAATTGAATTAAATTATAAAAATATAATCTAAATATACTTCCAAACCATTCAAATTCATAATTTAACACTACAAATTATTTCGATTAAAAAAGTTGCTTTCAATTAAAATTTATTATTTTTCACTATTCATCTAAATATGAAAGTTATCAGAAAAGTACTAAAAATTTATCCAATCTAAATTTTTATGTCCCGATTCTAAAGAAGAATTTAATTTCATTAAATTGAATATATAAAAGTGTAAGATAATTGTTTTAAAAAAGGTTTCTTCATTAAAAGGTGGTAAAACTGCATTTTTTGAAAAATAACTATTTTATCTGAAAAAATGAATTTGTAATTATATTATGTCTAATAAACATATAATTTGGATTTTAAAATTATATGGAGTATATAAAATTTTATATTCTGTCAATACTATTCATAACTGCTTTTTGAATGGCTAGTTTGGTAAGTCGTGGTGCGCTCAAACTCGGTGTTGCGTTTAGTGCAAATTATTGAATTACTTTGAAGAGTTAACGTACTATGAAGTCTTGGGGTGTTACATAATTAACATAAAACTATAGGAAAATGATGTTAGATTAATTTATGAAATATAATAAAAAAACTCAGATCATTCTAATGTGTATTGTGTTCAGTATGATCTCATTCATGTGATTTCATTTTAAAGGTGATGTTTTAGTTCCAAAGGTGTTTTACATGTCACAACAACATGAAATTGAGCTCGTATTTTCATGAAAATATAAAAAATGATCATTGATTCATTTGGGATCATTAAAAATAAATCAAACATAATTTTAATTCATAGTGTGGTTGGAATTATTTAAAGTTTATTTTTCTATTTTAACTATTAAATAATTTCAAAACATATATCAAATGGTCAAAATTGAACAAAATATATTCTATTCTAATTAGTAGTTATAAAAATATTTATTTTCAATTATTCTATTAATAACTAATAAATTTTTGTAAAAATATTTTTTTAAATAATGACATACATTTTATTCGAATTCTAACAATTTTAGTGTTTATTACGATGATTTTAGTGATAAATTTAATGAATATATGGGTTTTTAATATATTTAGGATACAATAACAATAAATTATGATTCTAGTAGTCCATAGTAACCTTTGTTAGTACTAAGAAAGTGATGAGAAATTCCTCCTCTATCATTTATAAAAATTCACTGAGAAAGTGTGTGCTTCATAAGGTTCACATTATCAACACTTTTTAGGAATTAAGAAAACGATTTTTTTCATTGAGAAAGTTATATTTTTCTATAGTGTACTATCTTAAGTATAAATCATTTTTATGTGTTAATGTGTGTATATTATAAAAAATAATATTATATAATAATAATTTTATTCATGATATATAATGTATTGTAATTATAATATTATATAGTTAATATTTGAATTATATATTATAAATATTGAAATTTTGATTTATTTATTTCATGTTTTGTGATATTTATTTTATTTTTAAATTATGTTATGTAATGATGGTTAAAATTTGGAATATGAAAGTGTGATATTTGTTTATCACCAAGGTGGTCAAATCATAAATTTATATTTTCCATGTTTTTAGAAATTAATATATATCAATTGTTAATAAATTTAAGATTCAATTATTATGTTTTTGAAATAAATTGAAATTAATTATTATAAGATATTTATTAATTGTCTATATAATATTTCTATATTCATATAAATAATGAATATAATTATTGGTAATATATATTCATTGAGAATTTTAAAAATATATCTAAAGATAATAGATATTTATAATCAATGAATGTATTATTTATAATTAATACAAATTTAATTAGTCAAAATTATGATTATGTGTTAGTGTATCACCTAAAGGAAAACACTAATTCATATTTTTTATTAAAAATAATTTATTATTTGAATTAATGTATTTTTATTTATAACTTAATTCTTTAATATTTATAATTTTTATTTTGTATATTGATTTCCTCTATCATTAAACTAACATGAATTAACTATTTTGATATTTAATGGAAAAAATTTATATTATTTGTGTGAGAAAATCCAATTTCAGTTTGATGTGTTGAACCCTGACTTAGCACTATGAGTATAGAAACTCTCTATTATTATTGATTAAAGTAGAGACAATGAAAATGCCTATTATTATACATGGGAAATATCAAAAAAATCATGTTTTATTGTTATGTGTATGAGAATCATTGGAAATATCCTATTGTATCTCCAAAAAATTGAATGTGCTAAATAATTCATGAAATTTATGGGAGACTGGTCTAATTTTTTTGGCAAGTCTCTTTTCGGGACATTAAAGAGTCAATTTTTTTGATAAACAAAAAAATGTGTATTAATCACGAGGAAAAGGAGTTACAAGATCATGTATCCACAAAGGGAATAAATCAAGATAGAGGTGATTATCTCTAGGAAAACAATAAGTAGCCAAATGATGAGCTGCTTCATTCCCCTCCCTTCTGATGAAAGAGAAAGAAAAACAAAAAAAGCTTCAAATGAGCATCTATAATTTTTTGATGATGAATCCATACGATTAGCGGCTGAAATCATATGTGTTGATGGCATTAATAATTTTGAGGCAATCAGATTCAATATTTATAACAGCCCATCCATGATCAATTACAAGGGTTAGACCAGTAAGGATATCCTGGGCTTCAACAATAGAGGGTTCCTAGAAGGCATGGTTCGAGTCCTATCTAGAAGTGATGATCTTACCACAATGTTCCCAGACCATAATGAGTACATTAAACACTATAAAGTTAGATATCTATTTTACTATGCACAAACTTTTCATTTAAATGTAAAATATTATAACAAGACTAAAGTCATTCGGAATGGATGTGGATAAAAATTTCATTATAAAAATTATCTTAAACTCATTACCTTATAAGTATGGACTATTAAAAATAAACTATAATACCATGAAAGACAAATTAAATGTTCATGAATTTTGTAGTATGTTAGTTTGACAGAAAATAAGACTAAATAGTTAATTAATCTATTCATTTAATTATGCGATTCATCAAGGGGTAATAAGTATGGTATAAAGAATCATGTAAGAGGAAAATGATCATTGAAAGTTAACGATTCCTCTATAAAAAACATATACATGGAAAATAAGGAAAATTTCCCCTTTTGTGGGAAATATGGACATGTCTAGAATTACTATTTGAAAATAAACTATTGGTTTTAAAAGAAATGTAAGAAAAATTCATATTTAAATTATGAATGAAACATTACTGAATTTCTATATAATTCATAGTGGAATGATTTTGGTTTTATAAATAGTTTTTATAATATAATGAAAGGATTTATTACAACCCAAATCTCATGCCTACCTGAGATTTAATTTTCATAGGGAATAAAGTGAATGTCTTAGTGGAAGTGGTTGGGACATATCATTTAATCCTTCAAACTGGATATCATTTGGACTTATATAAAACCTTTTATACACCTAATATATCTAGAAAGTTTGTTTCATTTTCAAAATGAGAACCTATTAGAAATTTTGGATGTATCCACAGACAGTGCCTAGGGATATAACCCAATTGACCTTGGAAATTGGTTATAGACATAGTCAGAGCTTCTCATTAGAACTATAAATATTTCTATATCCCTTAAGATATATCTACGTGTGATATAGGCACAGTCACAATAATTTCTTATGGTGATAATACCCTAATTTCCATGGTCATGCCCGTGGAAATAGGTTCCTTATACATGGATCCCTAATTGTAAGGGATCTATGACTATGGAAATAGGGTCCAAAAAAATAAGATATGGGATTATTTAAAACCTACATCTCTTCTCTATGCACCAAGGAATTGTTCCAACACGCTAACATGTGTTTTATAAACACATATGAACTTGATATAGATATATATATATATATCCGTGTGTATATGTGTCTGAGAGAATATATATATATATATTTATTTATTATAAATTTATTAATAATATTAATTCCTTAGCATCCTCTAGCCATGATCGAGTGTCAACCATGTCTATAGGACATTTCCCATGCTACTCCCTTGATTTTTCTATGTCTTGGCCTATAACCACAGTAAAATTTTATTTTGTCTATAAGCCTATCAAAAAATAACCTAAAGCCACACATAGAAAATGCCTATGGATATAGGTTCCCTATAACCATTGTTATTATTTATTATGAAAATAGTCCCATGGATATAGACCAAAACACTTAAATTAATGATACATATACGATATAACACACACTGTTGAAATTCACAAAAATTAATGGGTTCACACATACCAACTCCTATAGACTAGTAGTGTGTAACCAAAGAAATGATACTTTAGACCTATAAAACCTGTTATTATATATATGAATTGGAAATGAACTTAGTTAGATATTTACTAAATTATGCATCCACAAATTAGTTGTTTATTCATACTCAATCTCACATTATAGGTGTTGACTGCATAAATATACGGCACATCAATCATTTTTCAAAAAATAAATCATATAAATGATATATTACAACACATAAATCAATCATAAAGCCACCTATAATCCATTACATCATCCCCCAACCAAATTGAATCTCCCATTAAGTCTAATGAAAATTCAACACAAAAATATTTATACTCAATTCATTTAAGGAAGAGAGTGAAGGTCATGTTCATTAATACTATCATGATAAACATAATCAATCCTCAAAACATTAGTATGAGGAGAGAAATCATGAAACAAACACCAAAACAAAGTCATAGAATAATCCCCATATCAATGATGTAATATTGGATCTTAAAACATCATAATAAATAAAAACCATTACTCTCCATATAGAAACATTTATTATAAAATAATTCCATGGGATAGAAAATATAAATCTTTCATCCTAATAAAATATCATCGACATAATTCATTAACACCATTAGAACATAATCCAAAACCAATGATATAAGGAAACATTATATCACATCACTAGAAAATTTCTCAAACATAACTAAGATCAGCATCAAATAAATCCACCTCAATTGATTATTGGAAATTCAAGCACCAATGTATTATTTCAAACATTAATGAAAATGTTAAAATGGAATACCACTATTAAAAAAACCACATTTGGCATCATAAAAATGAATCCCAAACTATGTTAATATACCTCTAATCATGGTTTGATTTTTTTAAAATCATTCATGAATGTCCTAATAAAAACCTAAGATAAATGTATAGAGTAAGGAACCAATATCAATAGACTCCTATTATTTATCAAGGATCCCAGTTCACCACCAATCATCTATTAGTGATCTGTTAAGAATTTTTTCCCACTAGTCATATAGTCGTATCCAATAGATAACTGGTTGGCAGATAAAGATCCAAAGAAGTATAATGGTTAATGTGGAGTAAAATTGGTCATTTTATGATATCCAAAAAATAAAGAATTCTCCAAATATTATCATCCTAATTTAAATGGTGTTTTTATCATTACACTAGAATTGGGGTAGCATTTGAAGCAGAATTATTGGTTGTGGTTTATGAAAATTGATATATTGTCTGCTATAATTGGAATTCATTATGTCTTGAATCTCACTCTGAATTTTCTATGAAGGTCTTGAAAAAAAACAAGGGATGTGCCTTTGAGGATCTTACCTAGATGGGTTGAATGTCTGAATAATTCTTCTCAACTCCATTTAGTAATCTCATATATATATATATATGTATATCGAGAGGAAAACCATGTGGAAGATTTGTTGTTAAAGAAAGTTGACATGGAAATGGATATGATGAGATCCTTTAGGACCCCATCCTACTGTGATTCAATAGTAGATGTAGATATGTGTGCTGTGACGTATTTCAATTTTTGTAATAATCCCTTGTAACTCTGACTTTTCTTATCCTACTTTTATATATTTTCTTTTTAGGTCTGACTTTTTCTGGATCCTGAGTTTTTCTATTAAATATACAATACATATATAACCATTAATAAATAAATATACAATTACAATAGCTTTAAAATAGATTCTCATATGAAAAATTATATTTAATATCTTAAGAAAATAGGGAAAAAAGAGAGAGTATAGATTCCTTGTATGGATTATATTATCAAATAATCCAAGAATACATAAATTCATATTAGTAAAATGTATGAAATATCATGAAAAAATGATTATTATAGATGAATATAAAATATAATAAATAATAGAATAATTATTAAGTTCAAAATACTAAACAATGTAAATATAAACTTAAATCAATATAACAATACACAATACTTTAAAAATTAAGTTCCCTTTGGTCTCTGATTGTGTTTGTTGTTACTATATCTAGTCAATATGTTTGTTGTTAATGAGTATAAAAGATTGGGTTTTGGATTTAGAATCCACCCATTACACGAAGATTGGAGGTGCAACCCCTGAAGCATGGATAAATTGGAAGCACTATCTACCATTAGATATTAAAATGGAGTTTCTTATATTGGAAATTAAGTTTGGAATTTGTGTATTCTTAAGGAGCATCCTCGAACATTAGTATATTGAGTGTGTTAGTTCTCTATTCCAATACATGTGATATGTGCTATATATTTTAATTTTAGTGAATAATTGGTTGATTTAGGTGATTTAAGACCCAAGGTTTTGGTGAAACCATCCATTTGTGATGATATTATCGACTATTGGATTTATAGAAAAAGAAATGTTGGGATGAAGGTTTCAAGTTACTTAGTTAGAATCTGAACATTGATGTGCATTTGAATTCTTGAGAATACTAAAAATCGAGTTTTATTCAAAAAGTGTTATTGGTAATGGTTTCGAATATTTTTTAAGATTTAATATAATTCTAAAGGTTTTTTGAAGTGATTTAAGAGTCCCAAAGATTACTTGAAGAGAATCTGATCCTAATTGAATTTTTTTTGTATTTTAGTGTTGAAATATGTCTATGTTTAAAATTCTATGTAAGTATCATCTTAGAGAAGAAAAACTTATATTTGTATGACCTAGTTCTGTATAACCATCACCTGAGGTGATTTTAGTTGTATGTATGAATCATTTTATATATGAATAATAATTATCCATCCTTTTCATAATCAAGATTTGGTGTCTATATAAACAACAGATCAAGAGGTGTAAACAAGATTTTCTAAAGGATCACTCCATGCTTGCATGAATCCTTCCTATGTGAATATCATGTGAATCCACATAAGAATAATCTACCCAGGGGATTAATCTACTAATTGAATAATTTAGAATGAATATGCATAAATATTTATAAAAATTTGAGCATCATGCAAGACAAATATGAAGATTCCATATTTAATATCTGAAGAAGAATAATTATTTGAAAGATATCATAATCTATTATAACCCGTTCAAAACATATTGTATCCCTAAAGATCCATCATCCATGATTGGTTTGAGGATGATAGGGGGGTATCACAGTTCTATATATACAGTATTTTCAGAAAATGTATTTAAGAAATGTAACCTGTGATAATAACTGTGAATTAGATGTGAAGATATTTGGCCTGATCTTAATGGATCAAAAAATCACAAAATTCATTTGATACAATTAGTGAATTATAGATAAGATGATCCCCAAGCTTGAAAAAGAAGATCAAATAAAGAAAAAAATTCTTGGATACTTTTATTTATGATTTATTATAAAATTATAAAATATGAATAAGATTATATATGATGATGCATGAGATGAGGATCATTATTATAAATATCACAACGTGAGATGTGATTCATTTTGGGACTAAGTTAGATTAATGCAAAGTTCTGTTTTATATCTCCAAAATATTAAGGAATATGATTCGATATGTAAGATGGTTTTCTATATAATTTTTATATAAAGTTATTGATTTTTGAAATACGATTTCCAGTAGAGATAAGGTGAGAATTCCATGAAAAGGAACTTATCTTGATTCTAGAAGTATATGGAATATTTATTGGATGATAAAAATGAGAAATATGAGTGGAAAAGAAAAGTGTATTTGTGTAAATATATATAGGAGATAACCATTGAGAGGAAAATAGAATATTGAGATTGTGGGAAACCCCCATATAAAAAAGGTGAGAGAAAAGATGAATTGATAATATAGGCACTGAAATTCGTTATATACTTTATTTTTTACAATATATAGAATATATATCTTCTAAAATATATATGAAAATAAAAATGAAATATATAAGTAGTTCAAACCTATGAATACTGAGATCTTAAGTTGAAGAGAAGAATTAAATAACTCTCAAATAGAAATAAAAATAATAGAATGATGATCAAGTTATAAAGTGAGTATCATATGTGTATTAAATAAGAAAAAATAGTAGGATATTATGAAAACCATTGTTGTATAATATTGATAAATGAGTAATATAGAATAATTTTTGGACAATTCAACCATTTGTGTGTATTTTTGATCATTAGTATCGAGTATTTCATATATTAAGGAGATACTACATTCAAGAAGATGATACGATATTGATAAGTTAAAATCTTGTAAAATGATTCGATTACTGATATAGAGTTGAGAAGAAATCCTAGATCAATCAGTAAGAATGAATTCTTGAAAAACTAGTGGCAATTGAAGACTTTGTGTTAGAATATAGAGAATATAATTATTGATATTTAATCATGCTGAACATATTTGTTGACCGATATTAAATATTAGTTTAATAAAATGTAGATAATCTTCTACCTCATATTAAAGGAAAAAGGTATCACAATGTCCAGATGAATCTGTCAATAACAAATTTATTTTGAAAAGAAATGTTGGGAAAAACAAAATATGTAGACACATTTAGAAGGGAAAAATGAAGCTAAGTCCACCACTATATCAAGGGTTTGTGAGAGTAAGTTTAATAAAATTATCCCCCAAATTATATCCCAAATATTTGATATCTGATCCCAAAAATTTTATGGTCAAATATTTGAAAAATATATGCAAGATTCACCTAAATTGAAAAGAAAAATATTTATGGGCCATTGTTGGTGTTTCTAGAGGTTTTGGAATATGTATTTAGACTTTTTGGCATACTATTTTAACCTATATAGGTGGTATAAGTCCATAAGAAATAGGAAGTAGTGCTAAAGTTAATAAAAACCAATTGGATAGAATTCATATAATGAAAAAAATGTTTCTATAAGAAACATGTTTGAAAGTTGTGATAATTTCTACAACTTTTATAAACAAGGTGGTCACATTTATTATGAATGATGGTATATAGAAATAGTCCAAAACTCTTATAATTATATGAATAATTTTTATGACAATAGATTAAAAGGAATCAAATAAATAAAAGTACAAATTCCTTGAGGATAAAAATAAGTGAAGAAATCTGTTGAGAGTGTTGCACACAAGAAGTCAGTAATAAAGTTTGAGAAAATTTTAAACCAGAGAAAATAATACTATCTTATTATGGTAGTAAAAGCCATATCATGGGCCATAATAAAATTTCCATGAATTTTAATTATCAAGAGAGAAAGATAATACAAAAAATTAATTCATTTAATGATAGATATAATAATATTGACATAGTAGAATACATTACATATGATGTGATTGGGATGATTTCAAATTTGGATAACTGGAGAGATGATGAAAGGGAATGTGGAAGGTTAAATATAACTAGAAATACTCTAAAAAAGAACATGACTTGGATGCATGGTAAAAACGATATGCCAAGAGACAAAGGGAAATAAATAGTGACTTAATGTTCTAGATCTATTTCATTAAAGAATAAATCAATGATGAGAATAAAATAATTACATGTTCCTAAAGATATATTGACCATAAGGACATATCTACTGGAAGAATCTAGAAGACTAGAGAAATATTAAAAGAGTGAATGTGAATTTCTATTTCAATCCAATAAGCCAATTCTAATTAAGAACAAAATTAAAAATGAATCGAAACTCATACTATCCAAATAGGTTTAGATATGGAGACCTAAAAGGAAGGCCAATATAAAGATATCTTGGCATTTCATATCTTCAAAGAAAGGGGTATCTAGGTTGAGATACATGTCTCTAACCTAGTTACATAAATTAAAATTTTATGGAATACCACCTTATTCCCATACATAATTATTTGTAATTTAAAGAGGGAATGAAAGGTAAAGCTATAAGAAATCCAAACAATCATGATGTTATGAAATATGAACTGGTATTTATTTTAAATTAATATCAGGCATCCTATAGTATCAAATGTTCTAATAGTATGTTTTTGAAAGAGTGTTCCCATGGTAAATATATATGTAATTCATCCCTTGTTCGGGATCTATCAATGGAGTACACAAATTTATAGTTTATCTCAATTATTTGGAAAATGGAAATATAGACCACCCCTAAAAAATATGAAGTTTGAGGTATGATTTTCAATCTCTTAAATTATAAATGGTTTTTTCTCTTTCTAATTACCAGTGAGAGTAATTATCTAAAAATTGTGAGTAATATTTCTTTTACATGATCTATATTAATGTGTTTTTGAGATATATGTTGGATCAAATATCTCTTGGAAATATATTTAAACATTTCTAAATAAGTGAATTCATATTTTCTCCCACATTGAGAAACTTATACGGATAATTTTTATTATTTGGTGAAAAATTTATTATTTTTTACACTGGTATTTTCTACATAGACTTATATTTGAATTACATTGGTCTCTTTGCTAAAAATTCAATGGTTTCATCCTTCTCTCAAAAAAGAAAGAGAACATCAAGGGAGAATATGTTTTTTCTAAACAAGGAAGCTAAAAGGTGGATACAACCATCTCTTATATATATGGTATGATTAAGGGGGAGATAAAAATGTTTTTCAAATTTTTATTTATTTTCATTATTGGGAGAGAAATATCTAACTTCTATTGAGATATTGACATGGATTTATTTGGTTTGAAAGTTCAAAGTATGAAAAACAAATCCAGGGGGATATTGAAGTGACCATTGGAATGTGATTTTTTTATTGTTAATAGATCACACTGATGTGTTTTTAGTTATTAAATATGAATTATTGGAAAAGGTGTTGATAATAAACCCATTATATGAATATTGGAGGTGTTCTCCATGAATTATGGGTAAAGTATAAGAGATGGATTACATTGGATATTCAATGTAAGTTTCTTATTCTGGAAATATTTTTTTAGAAAAGAATGATTCTTGGTGATAATCCACACACTTGAGAAGATTGTGTGTATTTTTACTCAAGTAAAAGATAGGTAATATGTTTTTGAAAGTATTATTTAAAACATTTTAAAAATGTGAAGTGTAGGCTACTATTAATAGCTTTAAGATCTTCTATTAATGTATTGAATATCTAAATAATTTAGAAGATTTAAGACCCAAGGTGTTAGAAAAACCTTAATTGTGTGATTTTTTATGCACTGTTAAATTACTATAAGAAAATATACATAGATTATGATTTTAAGTGACTTATAAAGAAGCTTAATTTTAACATGATTTGGAGTTCTTGATAATACTCAATTTTAAGTTTGTACGATGCAAGAGTTATTGGGAATGGTGTTGAATAATTTTGAAGGTTTCATATTTTTTAAAAGGTTCTTGGAAGTGATTACAATTCCCCTAAGATATTTAAAATTGAATCTAAACTTAATTATAATAATTATGGATTTTTTAGCTTATAGTTTACATTTTTCTAAGTTTGTACTTTTGTAAAAGAATATTCTTAGAGACCAAATACTTGTGTATGGATGATCTAGTGTTTCAAAACTATAATATAATCCAATTTGAGATATGAATAAGAATTATCTAACATTATCATAATAATCATCTAGATTCTATGTAAACAAGGTTTGGTGTCTGTGTAAACATAATGTGAAGATGTGTAAGCATTATCTGCTAAAGGATGACTCTATTTCAGAATGAATCCTTCAGGTAAAATATCAAATACATTCACATATTTATCATCTTCAAAGGGGATGAATCTTCTTAATAATGAATTTATACTACATAGGCATCAGTACTTAGTGAAGTTTGATATTTTTGTAGACCAAAATATGAAGATTCCATATTTATTACCCAATGGAATAATTTTTTTTGGAATTATTTATGTGCTATTATAACATGTTCAAAACATCATGAAGACTTAAGTAGATATGATCTGTGATTGGTTTGATAATGATTAAGGATGATGATAACTATTCTATCTATACACAATTTTCAAATAATAATATTTTAAAATCATCACCTGATATGAGAACTGAAAATTAAATAAATATTATTAGATTGATGTTCATGAATCAAAATATCACAAGAAAATCTCATTGATGATTATAATTTTTGGGAATATAATTCTAAATATTTAAGAATATGATCAAATAAAGAATAAATTCTGGTAGAATTTAGATTCTAATTTATTAAGATATTCCAAAATATGATGAATAATAAATCTAAATATGCATATTCCACACTTCATTTTATAAATATCACAAAGTAAGATATGATTCATGGTGAGATTGAGTTACATAATATGTAATTGTCTTCTTGATTTATTAGATTTTTTACTACTTAGTTGAGCTGTGAAGTAATAGTTTGTGTCTCTAGTTGATTGAAGAAGACGAGTCAATCGGAAAGATAGTTTGGTGTATATTTTTTGTACAAAACTACTAATTTTTTGAGTTGTCTAATTTAATGGAGATATGGTGAGAGGAATATGAGAAGGAAATTTAGCCTAATATTGGATGTTTCAGGAATATCTATTGGGTGAGAAAAATTATAAACATGAGAGGAAAATAAAAGGGGATTCCCATAAATGTATAAGATATAACTGTTGAGAGGAAAATGGAATATTGGGATCATGGGAACACCCTCATATGAAAAAGGTTATAAAAAAGATTAATGTAGATCATGTGCACCAAAATTCATTGGATATTTTCTATATGAATATATATATATATATTATATGTAATGAATTATATAAAAAATGAGAGAGAGAGAGAAGTATATTGAACCTATGAATACCGAGAGTGTTAGTTGAGGAGAATAATTGAAGAAATATCGAAGAAAAATAAAAATAAAAATAAGAGAACATCGATCCAGTTATTAATTGAAGATTGTCTGGGTGGTGAAACTCAAGAAAGAGAATGATCCTACAAAATATATTGTTGTGTAATTTGGATAAAATATGAAGAGAGAAGAAGCCGAGGACCTGATGACCAGCTGTATAGTTCTATGATCATTAGTTTCAAGTGTTTCAAATATTTATGAGCTACTAAATTTGAGAAGATGAAATGAGATTAGTGAGATGAGGATCTATTAAACCAATTACCTTACATATCTAAAGCTAATTAAAAACAAGGGAATAGGCCGTAAGCAGTAATTGTCAAAGATCTAATGATAGTCCAAGACTTTGTGTGAGAGGAAGGAGATTTTACTTTTTGATGTTGGAGAATCTAGAGAATTTTTTTTTGTCAAATTAAAATGGGATTTGTAATAAAAAAACTTGTCTATATAGAATTAGATACTGTGGAACCAATTTGACCTTGAATATATAAGTAAAATATAGTGCAAACATGTGAGTTCAGTGTGAAGTTGAGTTTGTGGATGTCCTGTGAGGTGCAGATAAGTGTAATCATGGTGAGAATATATATAAGTGTGTGAATCACTAACCAATATAGTTTGTTATTTCTTATAGTGGATATACCATGATTGGGGTGAATAACCAATCATGTAAAGGAGTATGCCGTTGATCAGAACCTTGTAAAACTATCATGTGTATTCTTTATTACATTACTTGAATTTCATGTGGTAGTTTCTTATTGGAAATTTTATTCATATCCATCAATATCTTAACTAGTAATAAATTAATTACTTAAAATGGGTAAAATATTTAAATTATTTTTTGGAATTTGATAAAAAATAGGCAACACCTAATTCAACCTCCCTCTCAGGTGTCTTCACTAATTCTAAGGGGTATTTTAACTGGTATTAGATAAAGTACCCTCTGATTTAGTTGCATAAGTATTTTTATCTAAGTTGATGAAGTGGAGATTTGAAGATTTATTGAAGAACCTTTGGTAGAAAATATAGTTTCTATTTATTTTTTACACATATTAAAGTTTCTTCAAATACCATGGAAAATAGGAAAAATAAAGAGGCCCGGAAGATGAGGAAAATTAAAATGAAGTTGGAGGAATAACCATCACCTAAATGTATTCATAATGGTAGCTATATTGATGAATCATTTAGTTATAATTCCTATAATTAATAAATTTTGAGCTATAATGATGTGGAGCTCATTGATAAATAACTTCTAGAGTTTGATTCTAAAATCAAAGGTTATTTTAGGAAAGATTCAAATAAAGTTTTTGTATATATATTAACACATATAAAGAGACTACTTAATGGAAAATAACTACTTTAAAGGGATGAATAAGATAGTATATTCTAAACTAAACATGTTCAAGAATATTAGTTTATATAATCTAGAGATTATTATAGGTTCTATTCAACTATTAGAATTATCCATTAAGTACCCATTTGGAATTATATAGGATTTCTTGGTAAAAAAGAAAATTAATCTTTCAAACTGATTTTCTCTTTCATAAAATGGAAAAAGAGGGAGAGGTACTGATTATTCTCAGTCTTTATTTCCAATCAACATGGAAATAATTAGTCAATTTTAATCAAATCTAATTAATATTCCATGTTTGAGAGGAGAAAGTTCAGTTTGATCATGTGAATGAAGTGAAGAAAGTAGATGATAATGGATATTTCTATGAAATTGACACCTTTGAAGAATGATATGACCTACTAGAGAGACTAGAAGAAGATTAGGAAGTGCTGATAGAATTGATCAATGATAATATGGAATAAATAAAAGAAGATAAAAGTGAATCTCAAGAGTAAGAAGAAGGATTAATTGTAGTGGGGAACTTATCAAGGGATTTCTTTATGTAATTGTTTCCCTCAATTGTGAAGTTACCACAATTATAGATGATGAAACTCCTAATCAACCCGTGGTATTTGTTCTTGGGAGCAGAAGAATACTTATTGGTAATATAGTGTGTTGAGTAGTCAAAGGAACAAGAGAACCATTTTTTTCCAGTTTTTGTAGAATTAAAGAAGTTCATTTATTGAAAAAATTTTGACATGAGAGGGATAAATCCTTCAATTGTTTTTTTAGAAAGTGATACTTGAAGATAAAAAGAATCAAATTATGTTTTCCTAAATGCATTTGACACCTCTTATGAATGATGTGGGGTAGAATAAGGTATTGAAAATATTTGATACCAGAATTATATATCCAATTTTTGATAGTGAAAGGGTTATCATTATCTAATCAATTCCTAAAAAAGAGGTATGATAGTGTTTAATCTGGATTGTGTTCTTATATCCATCTGAATAGTGACTGGTTCATGAGTTATTGTTGATTTTAGGGAAATAAATTATTCAAAGAGGAAGGACTAATTTTCCATCAAATTTATCAAAAAAAATTCATGAAATATTATCCAAACACAAGTATTATTATTTCATAGATGGATATTCTAATTAGAATCAAATTCTTGTGGATCTGGAATATCAGGGGGAAAAAATAACCACATGCCTCTATAAATCCTTTTCTTACCGATATATATTGTTCCATATATGAAATTCACCAAACACCTTTCCTTGTTGTGTGACACATATTTTCTATAGGATGAATATGGATTTTCTTGAATTATTTATTGATGATTTCTCTATTTTTAACTGATCATTTGAGTTTTATATCAAAAACCATGACATCATGTTGGTGATATTTGAAGAGAAATTCATAGTGATAAATCAAGTGAACTTAAATTTTATGGTGAATGATTGAATTTCACTTGACCATTGAATCGATAAAGACATCATAAAGGTCAATTAGATAAAAATCAGTGTGAGAAAATAGTTCATGGAACCCACAATAGTGAGGGATATTTAAATATTCATGGGGTGTGAAGGTGTTTTTCGAAGGTTAATGAATTGTTTTCACATATTTATTAACCCCTCACCCATATGGGGTGAGTTATGTGGATTTAAATTTTTATATACATTTTAAAGAATCATTAAAGGAGTTCAAGTCAAGGATATTCACTACCCAAATTATTCTACCCACAAATGGGGGGGGGATCCCTTTGAGATTATTTGTGATATGAGTTGTAATAATGCGTGGGAAGTTCTCAGGAAAAGAATGAGAAAAATATTATGGAATATCTACAATGAAATTAAAACTCTCATATAGATTCAATTCATCTGAACCAAATAAAGAAGGATCTATTTATAGTGGTATTTTATTTTGGTAAGTCATTACCATATCATGTACTCTATAATGTGGTGGTTTAAATGGATAATGAGACAATAAAGAACTTACTAAAAATGGATGCTAAACCTCACTTGATCTAGTGGATTTTTTTACTTAAAAAGTTAGATATAGAAATAAAAGATAATAATATTTTATAGAATATCATTTTTGAACACATTTTGAGGATGGTTTTCCAAATCTTAGTAGAGATTTGGATGTTGAGATCATGGATGGATTTCTTAATAAGAACTTCTTTGTAGTTGAGATCATTGAATAACCATGGATTACTAGCATCATGTATAATTTAAACATTGGGGAAATTTATCCACAATTCAAAAATCAAGGGTGGAAAATATTTGTAGCTAAAGTTTAAAATTATATATGAAATAATTCTCTTCTTTTAAAATAGTGTATAGAAGGATTTATTCACTAATAATTGATAAAAAATGAAGTGGAAAGCATGTTGGTGTTTTTCCACTCCTCACATAAGTGATAAAATTATGGTCTGGTGATAATATTGAAAAATATCATTCAAAGTGTCTTTTTGTGGGCTATCCTTTCACTGATATTCAGAGATTTTTTTGGTAGTATGTGATTGTTTTCATTGATCTAGAAATAGTTATAAAAGAGATGAGATACTACAATATCTCATTATGGATGTCAAAATATTTTATGTATGAGTAATAAACATATTAGTTCCTTTACATAACTCTTTTGAATACACATACATCCTTTTGTCTATTGGCTACAACTAAAAATAGATTAAGTTGGAAGACAACTCAATAAACACAACAAAGGTGAAAACTAATTTTTTGAAGAAAAATATAATTTTTAGTCTTAGAGTTACCAAATTTCTAATAAATTTTCATGGAATAAATTTTTATAACCAAATTATTAGAGGAGTTAGGAAAAATATGGAGTTTTTTATAACACCGGTACTCCATACCATAAAAAAAGTGAAAAAGTAAAGTTGTTAAGTTGAAATATAAAGAATATTTTGGAAACTTCCATCAATGAAAGAACGAATAATTGTTCTAGAATACTCAAAAATTTATTGTCAGCTTATTGAACATCTTACAAGACACCTTTGAGAATGTATCCAGTCTATTATATATGGAAAACCATGCCACATCTAGTGGATCTTACATAAAAATCTATTTGGATGACTAATTTTTTCAATTCAAAGGAAGATAAAGCTTGTATAAAGATAATTTTGGGTATTAACAAGCTTGAAGTGATATAGAGAGATAAATATGAAAATGAAACAATTTATAAATACAAAACAACAAATTTTCTTATCCAACACATCCAAAGGAAAGACTTACACCAAAGGGAAAGTTTAAGTTTATTTTATTCACATCTAATTTTTCCCCCTATTAAAATCATGTCAAATTTTTCGAGTCATTTCTTGGTAACATGAACATTCCAACATGGAGAAATATAGATTCATATAAATAAGTAAATACCCTTCATTTACAATGAACATAGAATCATGAACTACCTTGACCATTCTCATTTTGGGTGTATCCTTTCACATTGATTAGAATGAGTAAAATCTGGTTTGTTAAGATTTAGACATTAACTAAAGTACTAGATGGGAAGCAACCTAACTATGTTTCTTTTCTGTTATTAATTTTTTTATTTATATTAAGTTTTAAGTTAGGAATTTTTATAAAACATTTAATATTAGATAATTTAATATACACTTCTATAATCCCATGTTGTAGCTATAAAAGTAAAAACATAGTGATTGAAAGAGAAAGGTTAACATTTTATAGTGAACACAATCATGTGGAAGCCCACAAGGATATAATGTGATAAATTATTTCTTAATTTCTAAAAGTATTTATTATGGAATAAGGGAACATGAAACACTATGTCCATAAAATACGTGATTGAATAGAGGGGAACCAGAAATTCATGTGGTCAAACCTATTCAAAAACAACACCTCCTAAATACCTACTTGAAGTATCCATGATAAGTGATGGAACAATACCATGGGACATGTTGTAATTCATAACTCATAGGATAAGAAAAATGACACCAAATATTCAAGAGTTCATAGCCATGCTACAATCCAACCCAAATTATAGGATCATGAAAACATCAAGGCTCTGATTTCACTACGGTAGTCTATTCAAGGAAATAATTCTTTATAAACACTAAGTTTTAATAATACACAAGACGAACAATTTAGATACACCGTGTTGTATTATAGGGTTTCATTTTGTAACATTTGAAATATTTATAATTACTTGGTGTACACCCTAATCTATAATGTGATAATTCATGTCCTTTTCTATATGTTATTCCTCTACCCAAGGTTCTAACTAGATGAACCTCTTCCATTCCACTCAGATCAACAATGAAACATTATTCATTTTTATTCATTCCAATTCCAAACCCAATTTTAAACTAATTCATATCGGTATATTGTAATATTTTACACCCATAACCCTCAATCCCCAAACCCACTCAATATGTCACCTATATTCCCAAGCACCACCAAAGCCTTAAAAACATTCCCCAAAACCTTTATTAAAACATCCATTACCACCAAGATGTATAAACATATTCAAATCCTTAGGCAAAATCAAAATTACCACGACCCCCAAGAACTGAGTAAAAACTTATTCAATATAAAAATCCAATACAACAAAAGAATATACCCCATCACCAGATCCCTACATGAGCCCATACTCATCCCAATCACAAACCTTGAGTCAGACTATAAATTATGACCCTTTATTGTCTTCAAGTAAAGACACTTCCCAGAACAACCTCCACTATTTCATTTAGTTCACTATCCCCAAGTATCATGAGAGACTAGGGATACTAATGACTAAGAGGATATAAATTAATAACACCCTTTATATGAAGATAATAAATCATATTAACATAGATGAGATGGTTATAGATGCACTAAGGTTGATGAATATGAAGAAAAAAAATACATTTGTGAGAAGAGGAATAACTAGAGATTACACTTGAGTTATTATAAAATATAAGGTTTATAATAGATGATATTTTGTTCAAATTGTGACAGTGGCACTAAATTTTTTCATTTTATTATTTTGGAGTTGTTACTAGTCTCTATATCCCAGAGTTTATATGGATACAAACTTATGGTGACCTAAATTTAAATCATGACTAGTCTTTTGTGAAGAACATATATAAATCTATTGTAGCTGATCTGCATAACATGCATTATTTCACTAAAAAAACCTTGTTAAATAATTCATTCATTTAGTTTTTTCATCAAGTTATCACCTATGATTATCATTTTAAGGGTGATTACTAGGAGTTAATAAGTCATCTTAACATGATTATATTACATAATATATTTATCCAAAGGAGTTATAATGATGGTGGGAGTAGTCTCAATTTTTTTTCTTGTTATCCACTATTAAACCCATAGAGGATGAAGGCGATTCTAGTTGGGAGACTGGGGAATGCATGGAGGATTATTAGGATATCCAATCCCTTATTTTTTTCCCTGGCCCCTCATTTTTGTATGTTTTTATCCCATTATTTATTATCTATGGGTATATTTTCTCCTTGAGAAGACTATATATCATAGTGTACTTACCTTTATGATATATATAGAACTTTATATTATTAGAAACACTTTCTCCTTGAGATTCATTGATATGTCATTTTGAGATGATAAATTGTTAAGTTTATAATTTATATTTTTAAATAATCAAATATAACACTCCAATAATGAAAAAAATTAACTAAATAAATTATATCCAAGTAATTACGAAAAGAATATTTTTTTCTAGGAAATTTTTATGTTAATTTTATTTCATTTTGATTCATTCCACTATTTTGTTTCTATTAATATTTATGTAAAGATATCTTTTTATGGGATTGAACATTGGTGATAATATTTAATTCATGTTTCATGGAGGGATCCTTGGAACCCATTTTAATTCTTCCCCATTATGATATAAGAGACATCCATGATTAGGAAATTTAATGTCACCTATAGAAAAATTTAGTTGATTATGGTCATATATAATAAATCTATAGGTGAAAATTATTAAACATTTTATGATCATTCTAAATATGAGTTTTTATAATAATACTACTAATATTATTTTGAATTTTTGTTCTATTCCATGGAAATTTTCATTTATAAGAATATTCATTATTTTTAATGTTATGGATTGATTGACCAATACTTTGATTCACATTCCTGAGAGGACATTAAACCCACTTTGAAATATTATTTCTTATTCTTTTTTCTTGAGAGATTATTAGGATAAGTATCACCACTATAAAATTTTTATTAATATTATTTAATAATGAATATTTTGGATCACATTAAAATGATGGATGTATTGAAAAAAATTACATTTCATTATTTACATAGAAGTTTTATTTTTTGGTCTCAGAGTGAGGGACATGAATTTTTATCACAATTTAAATTATTTATGGTATTTTTTTGGAGTGTTAATTTGGTAGAAGAGATAATAG
This sequence comes from Viscum album, assembly GCA_963277665.1. Lineage (NCBI taxonomy): Eukaryota > Viridiplantae > Streptophyta > Magnoliopsida > Santalales > Viscaceae > Viscum > Viscum album. The sequence goes on along the minus strand of OY728146.1, from coordinate 212,267,925 downwards.
TGTTAATTATTAGGTATTGGTTTATGAGATTCTTTAATAGTAATGACACCATGGTATAATATAGGGATTCAATGTGTGATAGGTTGAGTGATCTTGGATCCCACCATTACTAATGAGCACCATGACTTTAAAAATATATTTATGAGAAATGATAATGTCACATACATAAGGTTCACCATTAATAAGGTTTTTACTTTATTCTTGGTCACTTCATAGTAAAGGGTACCATGGCATGAAGACCTAGAGCTGGGGAGGCTCATACTGTTGTGGTAAGGAAGTCATGTCATGAGGCCTTTATGGGTTGACCCATCACGACATACCACAATGGCCAAAAAAGGATGGTGACTTAAAGAGTATTGGTCCCTTTTTTTTAGAGGTGTGTTGTACCATAACCCATAGCCCAGACCACAAAACACCCCTTATATGGGGGTTGTTGTTCTTTAACCCAGAGGACCATACTAATATGTGGCCTTGGAATGGGTTCATCACAGTGTGACTATTATCGTCACACCATAAACATATTTATGAGAATTTTTTTATAGGTTACTTTTAGTTAATTCATATAAGGTCCTATTTTGGAACCTCCTTGGACTTATTCCACTTCAATCGACTATAAGAAGGGGGAGTATCCTCTTTGGTTCCCTTATTTCCATCTTCTTTATCTATTAAATTTAGGTTTTATGAGGGTTCCTTTATGTTTATTGAAAGAGATTTCGTTCTCCTTCTCCTTATTATTCTTCCCCTTTACACCCCTCTATTTATGATTCACACATTAATTGTTTTGTGGAGATGATTCTATGACATTATTGTGGAATCTTATAGCTTTGTGGGGTTTTAGTGTGAAATTTATAGAGGATGTTTGAGGAGGGGATATTTATACTTTCATTTATCATTTATCTTGAGGTATGTTTCCCTATGAATTTAGTTAGGGTTTTAGAAAAAATTAGGTTTAATTAAAATTTGAATCAGGTAAATAAATTAGGACTATTGTGTGGTTTAGGTCCAGGTGTGTATTGGGAGTGGACCACACCATGTTTCTCATGGTTTCAATGTCCCTAATCAACCTGGTGATTTTTTAACCGATTATTATATTTTGGGTTTTTATATTGAAATGAGTTATGGATGAATTATTTGGTTTTTATTATTGAGATAGGTGATTGTGGGATCATAATATGATGATACAATCTTGGGAACCATTTATGAATCATTAGTTGAGGTAGGTGGCCTTTAAATTATATTATCTTCTATTCATTAGGTGATTTATATTGTTGTCTTATCACTTTTATTATGGATCACATGCTTTATTTATTTGTGAGATCCTTCACATGAATTTATAAGGTCTTTCATCAACAAAATAGTTTATAATTATTGAATAACTTGTTAAATGGCTCATTGGTGTCACCTTTCGGTGGCCTTATTCAAGGATTGTATGGTGTCTTGGGTTGGAATTTCAAGGAAAATGGATGTTCCTTTATTAATAAGGATTTAAAAATGGGTTTTGATGTAAAATATATTCCTAAGGAAAATTATTTAAGATGAAAATTAATTTTAAATATATATTTTTAAAGGGTTTCTGTTAGGAAGAAAATATTTTTAGTGAAATGATTTAAGATTAAATTTCTAGGTAAATGGGTCATTTTTAGTAATGGTTTTGAAATGGTATTTCAAAACAAGTGTGTGGTTTTTTAGAAATTATTTTCATTGGTATTTTATTAAAATATTCTAGTTTGAGTAATGATGTAATATTATTCCTTTTACAAATGGTTTATAAATAGGATTTTGATTGGTTTTTGAGATAAGGCGAGGAAAACTTGGTTTTCAAATTATTTTGGCCCAATTGACCTCATGTATGAAACTATATATTTTAAAAGGATTTTATTCTTATTATGATTCCTAATTATCATTTCATGGTGTGTTTTTATTACATGATGATTCAATATCATATATGAGTCTCTTACCATGTTATGCCTCTTAGATATAGACATTTGGATTATTGGGCATGTAAGTGAATAACATGTCCCAATAACATTATGCTTTTGGTATCAAAGTGATTGGGTGGGTCTATATTGATTTAATTGACCCCTTAGAGGGTATACATGGGAATAATGGTTGGTTTTTATGAAAAAATGCATTTTTTCATGAATAGAGGATGAGATATCATATTTGGAGAAATTTTCCTAAAGTGATCTATTTAGGAAAGGTAAAGGAATAAGTTATAAAAAGTTTTGGAAAATTTCTTTGGATGATGAATAAATTATTTTAATAATTATTGGGTGAAAAAACATAGTTAATGTGAGTAACCTTAAGATATTGGTAAGGAATAATCCATGGGATGTTCCCATGATTCTTGTATACGTCAAATATATTTTGGGGCTAATATTGGCTTGTTTTCATTTCCTTATTAATTATTATTATGTTCTATATGATGTGTTGAGACTAATGGGAGTGACCATATCTAGAGTAATAGTATGGTGTATTATGGATCTGATGTATGAATTTGACTTGAGTGATAAGGTAGTATTCAGGATGTGTATGAGACCCAACTATTTGTGAGAGTGTGTGGTTAATAATTTGATGTGTCCATGTGACTTATCTCATGTTAGTGAGGTTCATATCATTCAATGGGACCTTAAAATGAGTGGAAGTTTTATCCTTTGTGAGAGGTTAGATATCATCATTTCCTCCTTAGATAACATGTATATTATGGATACATGATTATCTAAGGGACAAACTTAGTGATGGTGCAGTTCGGATCGTGTGAGAGGTTTTCTATTATGATACCCTCTTTAGATCCCTTCTTATGATGCCTGATATATATCAGACTAGACATGGGGCCTTAAATACTTGTAAGGTATTGGTTTGGTTCATGTGTAATCTCATATACTGAGATTCCATAAATATATTACTCTAGATGTGGACTAGGGATTATGGGACATGGCTCTGGGGCCATACCATTTGGTGATGGTTCGACCCATGTGAGAAGTCACCTAGTGAGATTCCCTCCTCTAATATCTTTATGGTTACTAGTGGTGGGTTCTTGGTATGAGGTGACCCTTCCTTTCCAACATAGAGTCAAAGAAAGTATGTCCATAGTTCATTGTAGCCTGATTAGGACACGACGAATCAACAAGGCTATGTGTTGTAATAAATTTAATCCTATTAGTGAAGTTATTATGATAAATGAATTACCAACTTTGACCATAGAAGAATATGATAGGTGTTATGGTGGCCTATTTAACTCATGATATCCTGATTCCTATGATTTTATGTGAATTTATGTCATGTTTTTGGGTGGGTGTGTTTCATAATCCTGAATTCCATCATTATATATATCTTAAATGCACATATATTTGATCAAAATAATATTTAGTTGTGAGGAATTGGGGATTCCTACATGGTCATTAGACCCACCCCTTACCAATGTACACAATATAGGTATCGATGTAGGTGGATAGAACTTTATTTTTTCTTTTATTTAATTGGTATTTCTTAGAGTTGGACATGTGGTTCAAGTATGGATGATTGTGGATGCAAGGTATTTGATAGAGATAATTAATTGACCTGGGCCAGAGGCCATTGTAGTTACTTTCATATTATTGTCTAGAACATGTACTAGCCAATAATTCATGTTATATTTATACAATGACTCATATTATTCATCTTTACTCCTTCCTTAAATGGTTATATGTTTTAATACATCATATATAATGTTTTAATACTACTATTCTGATCTATGGGGACCTCTTAGCTCCTTATTTATGTTTACATTTTTTTGAGTTTTCCATCATAATTAAATTTAATGTTAAGTTTTTAGTAGAATTGGGAATCAACCTGTGGATTTATTATTGAGATAATGGTATCCCAAAAATTATTTTAGGCCTTCACTACTATTCTATATAATTTAAAATATGGGGAGGCTTTTCTGAGGTCTTGTGAATACCCACACTTAGGTTATATTCAGGAATTCCTAACTGACTAATTAAAAAATAGTATCAATGTTGGTTTTTTTAGGATTTTAAAATTCTAGATAGATGTGTGGTTAGGTTTTTAGGACACAAGGGGTAGAACAATATCATACTTAGCTATTATTACTTCAATTTAGACCCATTTTTCTACTGGATATAAAATTTTGTGACTAGGAACTTTAGGATGAGTGATGCATTAGAATGAGAATCCCAATTCATGATGGATGAGTCTTAAAATGAGTCATAGGTCTTGAATGGGATCCAATTACCTAGTTAATTCTTATTGGTAGTGGCATGCTACATGTATAATACACATTCCTTTGGGGGTTTTTTGAACATATTTCTTCTCATATATTCACTATTAATTGACGAAAATTAAAATAAAATCAACTATTTATCAAATATATTATAATGGGAGATTATATTAATATGTATTCGAGGGTATTGTTTTATTGATAATAATTTTGATTATTCGGTCACAATTTATAAATATTTTTTGGGATTGTTGGTCTTTGATAAAAACAACATTCTAAAAAGAAAACCTATATGGTGGCATGAGGAATGTGTAAAATGGCCTTATAGGTGTTTTTTTCTTGAAATAGTTCATAGAGCTCGTGATTTGAAGTGTTTGATATTATCTAGTTTGGAGATATATTTAAGAAAATGGGTTTTGAAAATTGGTTTCAAAATGGTTTTGAAAATGGGATCAATTTTTTGAAAACGGATGGACTATCAAGGTTGTTTTTTTGGTTTTCTTTTTCAATGAAAAAACATTGTATTTCAAGGGATGTTTTTATGACTTGTGTTTTTTTAATTTTTTATACTATTTTGCATAATTTATTAGTTCCTATGTATATAAGGTTTCTTGGATTTTAGTGTTTTGGATAGAAGATTCCTAGATGTTTGAATTTTGTTCTAAGATAATATGCCATTTGTATTTATAAAGAGATAATTAATGTTGTTGGATGTGGATTGGGTTGGTATGATGTGGGGAAAATGGAATAAATGCCTATATATATGGGGTTTTCTTGGTCACCAATGGTAGACTATGAATAAATCTAGTGTTTGAATTGTTTGTTTGAATGATATGATATGGTTTATTCGATATGGACACATGTTTTAAGATCCCGGGAAGGGTGATTGATGTTGGGATCAAGTATTAAAAAAATATTTTGATGGGTACATGGTTTGGACTAATCAGTTTGGGTTTTATTGAGAGATTCTTATGGCGGGGAAAAAAATTAGTTAGAGTCATACCTTGTGAGTGTAGGCTTAATGAAGGGAGAACCATAAGCCCAAAGATGGATTATTTGTCAACACTTCAGTGTCTCAAAGTCAATATGTACCATTTAAAACTATCTAATTGTTTCTATGTTGTGACAAGTTGGGTTCTTGGGAGATTGGATTTGGGAATCCAAGAGCACTAATGGTTAGCTCGTGGAGAAATGAATCCAATGATATGACGATGATCATGTATTGATCTATCTTAGTCTTCGTGATTGGATAGTAGATACATAAATTGATATAATACATTGGTAGTTAAAGATTTATAGTATAATTGTATTCAAAATTATCATCTAGAATGTGGAATATTCACAATGAATTAATAAATTAAGGGGTATGAGATATAAAGTTCACAGATCAACATCACTTCTTGAGGATGAGAAGTATCATGATGTGGATTTTTTAATATACCCCAAATTTACAGGTCATTTTTTTGAGAAAATTTTAATTTTTTGGGTCTTGGATAAAGGATTGGGAGTTTTTATGAAGTTTTAGATAATTTAGGGAATTCTTTAAAGAGTGGTATTTTGGTCTAATTACTTCTAGAGTGAGTTATCAAGAGTTTATGGATGAGATTATATAGTAGTAAAGTCAACAAACCAATATGTTGGGAGTCATAAAATGATAAGTGGAATGATCCAAGATCTTTTCTTAACTAAGGGGAACTATGATGCGATGTATGGAGTGGTCAAGGAGGTCACAATGTGGTGGAGGATCACCACTAAGTGATTCCTAGATTTTTTATAAATGGATAATTTATAAATTTTAGGGTCGCAATTGGTAAGGGTTTTACCTTACGTATGGTCATGTAATGGTAAATAGTGCTATAATGCGATGTCAATGATCTATGGATGATCATGACATGGTAGTAAGGAATTCATTTCATGAGGTATCTTTGGGGTATGCCATCATGGAAATTCCATAATTGTGTAATTCAATGTGTCAATCTATTTACCTTTGGGGGAGGATGTTTAATTGTAACCCAATGGCCCTAACACAATAAAGCCCTGATATGGGGGTAGTTTCACCATCAATCATAGGGCTATTCCACAACATGACCCTTACATTGGTGCCTCAAAATGTGACCATGAGGATCCTTCTATGACCAAGAAGTTGGGTATTTTTTTTAGAATTTCCTTTTTGGTGACTCATAGGGGTTCCTATTTTGAACTCCATTGGGATCCATTGGCTTTAGTTAACTGTAATGTGGGAGGATGCCTATTTTTCTCTCCTACTCTCCTACCTTTTCCTCAGTATGATCCAATTTTTTTGGGAGTATTTTATTTAATTTTATTAATGTAATATATCTATTATTTTCCTACACAATCTTACCATTTTATCCCCTATGATTTTGGTTTTCACGACTTGGTTTTTGTGGAGATGATTCAAGAAAAAACTAGTGGAATCATTATGATTAATGTGGTTTTTATTTTTAGTTTTTAAAGGATATCTTGGTAGGGGATTTTCATACCACCGTTCATAAATTTTCATGATGTATGTTTCCCAAATATTTTATTTATATTTTATGAACAAATTGGGTTTAATTAACCTTGGATTCAAGTAAATAAATTTGGTATTCTGAGTGGATTAGGTTCAACTGAATTTTGGGAGTGGATCATAGCTATTTATCATGGTTTTGGCACTGTGATACCTCTAGGTGAGTTTGGGGTCCATTATTCCATGTTTTTGTTTTTATTATAAAATGGGGTTTTTATTTTAAAATGGGTTATGGATGAATTTAATGTTATAATAGTGGGTTCCCTAAAACCAACTTGAATAATACTTTTTGATTTCTATACTTTGTATATAGTATGTTATCCATTATGTACACTTTCCATTATAGAGTTTATATTTTGGTGTCAACTATTTAAATCGTAATGTCTATAGATTATTTATCCTATCACAAAGTTATAGTAGTTCCCATGCTAGAATGAAAACCTAGAGATATAATCACATGAATCTAAAACATATGTCCTATGGTATAGATACATGAAACTGATTGGATGCACATAATGTTTGACTGTCAAGTGTTGGGGGATCATAAACATTGAGACATATTCTCATGAAGTTCACACATGGTGATCTATAATTGTTAATATCATGGGGAAACTTCCTCCAATAAGAACACCACATGATTTGGGTGTCATTATTTGTTCTTATCTATAATCATGTGTATTGGTCTCTTGAATTGAGATCATTATTTTTATGTACCATTTGATCGTGTAATTTGATGCATGGAAAAAATTAGGACATTGAAGCTATGGTGAGGTAACTCTTGTTGGGTGTGTCCTTGGTGGTATGTCATTGGTTGAATCTTCAATATAGAATTTGTTACTTTCATGTCGAGGAAGTGATATCTCAATCCTAGTTGATTAGGATGGTAGTAGATTCATAAATCATTGGCCATGGTTATCTAAGGTAAGTCTATATAGTTATATCATTAACTAATAAATAAATAATATATGATTAAACAAGTTATGTATCTTTATTTATGATATATCACGAGAAAAAGAGATTATATTAAATAGTCCTTGTTCCTATGAAAGGTTTATGTTTCTATGACTCTTCATTGCCTCTTTAAGAGCCATGATGGGTTTCTAGACTTAGATCTTATTCCATGAATAGTATTAATTGCTATCGGGATACAATATTAGAGGGTAACACACAATAGAATATTCAATATTTTTCCTTATTTCAGTGAATTGGTATATAGAACTTAGTAGACCCCACCACAGGGTTTGAGAGTTTTATATATTTTAACGTTCATCTATAAATAAATTAATTCATTATTAATAAAGTATAGAATAATTAGGTTGAATCTATTTATTAAAATTAGTCACAATGTACTAATTGAATATGTGGAAAAATATTATATGAATGAATATTATTTTCATATTCAAGGATTTTTTAATTTTGTAGGAAATACGAGTTGAGTTTGTGACTCAGTTTTACCATGTAATATTTTTATAATACATTTCAAGAATAAGATAGAATTTAAATGATGTTTATGGAATAATTATTTAGTCATAACATTCCATTTGTTTCTTATTTAGTGGGCATTGGATTTTTAGGGGTTGGGGGTACCCTTTCTGAGTGTTGATCCTCTCACTATATAACCATAAGAGAGAGAGACTAAATACATTATTATATGTTCTAACTGATTGAGATACTCTCCCTCCTCATTCTTTATAGAGACACAAATTCTTCTTTTGAGCATTCAATCTATGAATGCATTCATGGATCTAATGGACGAAATCATGGTGATTTCCAAGATGTTAATAGAATCATCAGAGCTCTATACTAGCACCCAAAATTCGATGATCAGTGTATATGAAGATTGTTAAAGCATGTGTGGATGATCTATAGGGGTTTGATCTTGTAACATTTGAGGAATTATAGGCAGTGAAATGATACATTTGAACATTTCACTAAGCTCCGAAGATTTCTGTATATACATTACACTTATTGAGATATTCTTAAATGCATGCGAGTACATTTTTATTTTTATTATGACAATTTATGATGTGGACCACGTCAAGACAAGGTGGTATACTAGGAGATAAGAGAAATCATCGGACTGGGGGTGAGCTACATCATTATTCAAGACCCGAATCATGTACGATATCCCTAGGTCACAGTTTATCCATTGAGTTTCATTAGATCAACCAATATTAAATTCTCAAGATCAATCAGGTAAGTTATTTCCTTTATAATTTTTTTATTATTTTATGAAGTTTTATGCATGGGAGAAAAACATAAAATAATAAAAATGAAAAGTGGATAAATACGTGACAAATGTATTCTATTAATGCATGTTTAGTTGTAAGTGTGATAACATAATATGAACATATTTAATATAAAATATTTACATTCATAAAAAATATTAGAAACACCTAAAAGAAATATTAAGTCACGAATGACTTCCATCCCAAAATTGGAACAAAACTAGGTTTAAAGGGTGATCATAAGAAAAAGTTGAGGATATCACCTATTACCACAGAGTTCTTATGAGAGTGATGGGTTGAATTAACTAATGTTGGAAGAAAAAGAGTACCTGAATATATCTTTCTTAAAATTTAGAGGAATGCATTGAAAAAATAATGTTTATGATTTCTATAAGCGGGGAAGTGTAAAGACCTGAAAATTCTATGTAATTTTTTTATTTAAATGAAAATTTTATGAGTCTGAAAAAATTGACGGCGTGTGATTCTGAGTCCCAGTGTGCCTGGAATGAATTTCTGAACTTTATTTCAGGTATGTTCAATAAACGTGCGAGTTGGTATTTATAACTTTTGAACCGGTGCTCGAAATTGAAATCTGAGAGCACCGTTGAACTCGTAGCACTGGTATTCACTTAAGGATACCTTCACCTCAACCATAGTAGGTTGAGGGTGAACGAAAGTTTTTGACTTTTTCAGGGATAAAGAAAAAATAAAAATTGTTTAACATTTTTTTTATTTTTATTCTGAAACTCCCATGTGAAGGTTATGAGGGTGGGGGCCACCAAGCTTAAAACCTCCCAAATTGAATTCTAGTGGTGGGGACCATCCAAACCCTTTTAATGGGAGAAAGCCTCTCAACTTCCCTAAATAAGTTATGCCAACTCCCCATTTAATTGTTGGAGCCGAATAACAATTAATGTGATCTGTCAATATTTTTAATTGTGCCAACATAATTGATCTACTTAATTAAATTTATATTGGATTTTCATTTTTTTGTGGAAATGGGGAAATTGTTGGAAAAGTAAAATTGGGAGAAAAACTTGGAGGGATTCTTCATCCTCCAACAAAGAACACACTCTGGAATTGAAGAATGATGACGACGTGTGAGATGACTTTGGAATACCTTGGTGATACTTTTCCTTTGAAGTAATACCTTGGTGGTATTCTCCTGTGTGGCGTACCTGTGTCGTACTTACCTTCATGATTTTTACTTCCTTTTTGGAATAATAGAGCTTTTGGATTTTGAGTTGGATCATGTGTTTCCTCATTATTGAGATTGGTTTACTTGATAACTTAGGTATATGTATAGGCATATACCTAAGTAGGGTTGTCAGTTGATTTTGGGCTGTGTGGTTTATCCTTGGTGGATTTTGTGAGACCTTGAGGGTCTCTGGGTTCCTAATGAGTATCTTTATACTCACCCCTAAATGGGTTATGCCCGCACCTTGTTGTTTTTGGTGCAGATGGCGGACAATGCTGACTGAGGATGAGAGTACCAGGATTGGAGGTATCTCGGAGGTGGACCTTAGACGAGGCGCTCCACAGAGATGACCGTTCGAGAGCTGCACCTACCCTTCAGGTATGATCCTTGGCGGGAGATCACAGGTTCTATTATAGTTTACTTGTGCTCTCAGTTTCTTTTACTTTCCAGTTGGGCTTGTATTCTGGACCCTTTTACTTACTGTACTCACTCTATTTTACTATATAGTTTTTTGTTTTAGTATCTTCCTATGTGCTTGGTTGCACGAGTTTATAGGTTATAAATGAAATGAATTCCCAGTTTTAGGTAATATTCCTTCGGTGCTAGTCGCCAGCCCCTGGCCTATGGAAGGCGGGCTTGGGGTAGTCACGACACGGGCCCCGGGGGACTGGTCATGAGAGCAAGGATCTGAAAGTTAATGTGGTTGGACAATCTAGTGCCTAATTTGAAACTCTTTGTGTAGTGGCATGTCCAAAGATTATATGCTATGAGGGGAGGTTTCATGGATCCTTACCACTAGAATAATCAATATATGAAGTTTTCCAAGTCTAATAGTGAGGGATATTATTGTTTTGTTAAAATAGCGGAAGAAATTTAATGATTTAATTAATAATATCTAACTAGTAATCAAGATAAAAGTACTAATCTACAATTTGTTTTGTAGAAAATGGAATTTAATACCACAATTACACTATGAAAACTATTGGACAGAGAACATGTCTGAATTTTCACAATCTTTTAAGGGTAGTATAGGTACTTATGAGAAGTACTACAATATATTAAATTCAAGGTGTTGGAGTCCCAAATACCAATTATGCCTCATCATGAAGGGAGGGTGAGAAAAATTCTTATATGAGACTATTTTATGTATGATATGATGGTTATGTCATAATTATGTCATCAAAATCTGATGTGTGTTGTGGATACATAATTAGGAAATGGATGATTCCACATGTTGTCCCATCTCCGAGAATAATGCTAGGAGAAAGTGAAGCAACATATAAATGGGTGATGATTACACTGTATATATGTAAATGAGAAAGGTGGATCATGATATTTTAATATATCCCATTATTAGATCATTATCACTTATATAATATTGTTTTATAAGATTACCAAATGAAATAATGGAAAAAATTCTTTATTACCTTTAGGTGAAGGTTCTCCAAGTAAATAATAACGTAAAGAAAGTTTAATCTTTACTTCTTATGGTTAAAAAGATGCAAGACTAGTAGAAAAGGATAATAACATGTGTAACCCCAAAGAAACCTTCACAACATTTTTCAATGAAAATAGAAAATTAATTATACAGGTGGTTATTTTCTACCCATGTCATGAGACAAATCTATAATAAGTTTAAATACAAAGAACAAAATTAAATAATCAAGATGATTCTTCTTCTTTAGAGAATATTCATCACTGCATGTTATGTTTTTGTCGTACTTATTATATATTAATTATAGTATTTATATTATACATGTGTATTGAAATAGATTAATCATGTATGTATAGAAGCATTATAATAAGTAATGTTCATTCTCCAAGTAGATAAGAAGGGGTGGTTCCTAAGTTATATTTGATAAGTTAGCAACTTCTAATTTACATGATTAATGATTCTAGATGAAATTTTTTAAAGTATTACTACAAAAGTTATCTCATGTGTCCATTGGACACAAGTAGGAATTAGTCTAGTTTATTGATGAATGTTTTTATGGTTTCTTACACTCAAAGAAAGTTTCAATGATTCTTGAGTCATTGGAAATAAATAATGAATATAAATATAAGACACTCATACCCAATAGTAGAAAGAAAAATATTTTTTAAGTAAAACTAAAAGTGGATGTCAATAATATACCCATTAAGGCATTTAGACTCTATGGCGCCAAAAAAATGAGGTATTATTGATGCATATACTTATTTAGTATGGATAAAGAAATTTTTTGAAATAAAGTAAAGACACAAAGCTTTAAAAAATAGTTTAGATAGAGAGTGTAACTATTCCAAGGGTAATCTAGTGGTATGTATACTTCCTAATATTACATTAAATTTATTTAAGGAATGTGAAAGTGAAGTATGGTATATGTATGATTATAATATATGAGTCACTTTGGGATGATGTGTAAAAGAAATCTTGATCAATAATTCATCGATTTTTAAAATATATAGTGGATTAATTCATAAATACATATTACCTTATACAAATCAAAGTAATGATTACAATAAAGAGGATTGATGATGAGTATCACATGTTAAAATTTAATAATAAAAAATGTACATTTCCTTATACATAACGGATTCATGATGTAAGTAGAATAATAAAAAACGTTAAAACTAATATGTGTTGTGGAAATTTATTTTATATTTTGATAAATAATTCTCAAATAAAGATATTATCCCTTAAAAATAATCCAAATATCATGAAAATTGGATATCATATGATTTACAATAAAATATAAATATTTTATGGCATAAGAACATGCGTTTAAGATAGAAAGTGTTTGTTTGGATATAAACAAGATTGAATTAATAAAAACACAATGTATATATACAGTAAATATATTAAAGGTTTCATGGAATATTACTGAAATACATAAGATAGAAAAGATATATTCAAGATATAGAATATATTTCAACAAAAGGGTGAATATATATTTGATATAGTATGTGAAATATTGAATTGGGTTTAGTCAATTCCATATATACAAAAACTGATGACATATGAATATGTTCCACAAGAGTGTGTGGAAAATAATTGTTCTAGAGACACATACTGAGTAGGAAATATGAAACCATAGTGGAGGTTTTAAATTCACTACACCTGATGATACATTAGTAATTGAGAATAATTAATCCTACAAGTAAGCATTATATTTCAATTAGCTAAGATTAAAAAGAACAATTAAAATAGAATAATCAATTCCATATATTGAAGTACATGGGGATTAATATTTTGAATACTATGGTGGTATTCAGGAGATAATATACATGTATAGTATAAGAATAGTACCAGTAAGGATAAATTGATTATTCCAAGTCATATTTAAAAATACATTATAATTTTACTTTTTATATCCACTTTCTATGATATTTTTGTTGATTATTGGATGTTAATACCACCAATCATGGATGGTGTATATACAACACAACCAAAAAGGTATGGTGATACCATATAATGATGATAAGGTTTTGAAGTTACTAAAATACAATTTATGATTTAATTAAGCAATAAGATCATAGGGTATTCATTAGGAATGAATTTTTCTATGTGCGTGTAAGTGGTTAGTGGGACTCAAAAGTTTCCAAGTAAAATATGATTGATAACTTATGGAAAAAAACTATTGATCTTATAATTAGCTTACACTATAATAAAATTAACTTTTAAATGATTGAATTAAATTAGTAACATATTTTTTAGGGATGATATATACTAAAGTAGATCTAATAGTTTCTTGAAACTAGTTAATTGAATATTACTGAAAAGGTATTGAAAAATTCATATTGGAACAATTTTAGAGAGAATTGTTACCAGTGTCACATGGTAAAAATCTATCAAAGAAGACATGCATAGGTATGGGATGATATTAAAGAGGTCATTATAATTCCATAATTTCCATATACGAATCTATCACATATTCCACATATTTTACTATATTTGATATTAATGACATATAATTAATGGTAAAAAAATATTAGTTATATCTCAGAGAACTACATGGAAATAAGTAGGAATTAACCAATTGTAATTTATGAAATATTATACACTTGATATTTCTATATTATGAGATACTAGTGTTGAGGGGACACAAACTAATCTTCTTGTAGATCAATATGATCTAATACCATAGTTAGGTTAAGGTAATGAGAAAGGAATGCTCATTCAATATAGTGGTAGTCATTTATACAAATACCATGTGAATTGTGTCTTATAGGGAAGATATATAATTGGTATAAAATTCACAAAAATTTGTTCTAGTTATTGGAATTACACCTAGTAAGTAAAGTTTTATCTAAATGATAATTCTTATAATGCTACTAGACAAGATATAATGTTTGATAGTGAAAAAAGGATACATACTCAGGGTTTACATCTATTGAGAAGTCTTATACAAGGAGGTGAGTTAAAAAATATTAGAATATCCACATAGTGGAGATGTGGAAAACCCATGACTAAATCCATATCTCAGCAGAAACATGATCTTATCACGTGAGAGCTAACAAGGATGATTAACAAGTTTTCTCCAGTTCAAGTGGGAGTGTTGTAACAGTGGATTCCATAGAACCAATAGGAAAAATATTTTTGATTACCATATCATGTATTCAGAAAGTTATGCATGATTTACACTTTCCATTATAGTGTTGATATTTTTTAGTCCACTATGTAAATGAAAATTTACATAGTTTATTTTTAATATCAAAATCTTATAGTAGTTACCAGGATATAATAAGAATAAAAAAATACTATGAAATTAATATTAAATATATGTCCTATGGTCTAGATATATCAAACTGCTTGGAAAAAGTTGATTTTTGACGATCATGTGCAGGGGGAATATAAGAATTGATACTTCTTCTCATGAAGTTCACACATGGTGATCTATAGTAGGTGAAATCATATGGAAAGACCTTCCAATAGGAACACCACATGTTTTTGGTGTAATTGGTTGTTCCTATGTACAAAAATGTATGCTGGTATCCTTATATGAGATCATTATCAATGTGTACCACAACTAACTTTTTTGCAAAGAAAAAACCATGTCATTGAATTGTATGAAAGGTAACTTGTGTTGGGAGTATCTTTGGTGGTATGGAATTGGTTGAGTGGTAAAGATATAAGTTTTCACTTTTGAGTTGAGGAAGTGACATCTCTAGACTATTTGATTAGGATAGTATTGAATTTATAAATCCTTGGACAAGGTAGTCGAAGGTATGTCTGTCTTGTTTGAAACAAATAATAAAGTAAGAATAGATGAGACACTAGTTGTGCATCATTATTTTTGAGATATTATGAGACAAAGAGATTATATTATATAATACGCGTTCATAGGAATTGATTTCATTAATATGATTTTTTTACCCCAATAGGGTTGATGGGTTTCTAGAATCTTCTCTTGATATGTGAACAATATTCAATATTGCAAGATAAATGATTATTGGGTCATATACAATAGTGTATTCAAAAGTCTACCATATTCTGGTTAATAGGAATATAGGACATGGTGGGATCTAAAATGGGGTCCAAGAGTTGTCTAAGATTTAATGATAAAAACATTCATTGTTATTCAAGTATATAATAATTGGGTTGAATTTATTTATCAAATACATCCACAAGTTATTAATTTAATATGTGAAAAATACTATATGAATGAATATTATTTTAATATTCAATTTTTTTTATAATATAGGAATTAAAAGTCATGTTAATAACTTGGTAATATCATGTAATATCTTTATTATAATTACAAGTAGGTAAAAAAATATAAATGACATTTATGGCGTAATTAGTTTGTTATAAGGTGCCATTTATTTCTTATTTAGTGGGTGTTGGATTTCCACAGGATGATGAAGCCTTTTTGGGTATTGAGCATCACACCATATTAGTAGAAGAGAGAGGCTCAATACATTATTATTAATTCTAATAGATTGAGATCCCATCCCTCTTATCACATTAAGAAGAGAGAAAGTATATGTTTGAGCGTTCGATCCAAGAACACCTTCATAATTTGATGGTATATGATTGAGTTTATAGTCGTGATGTTGGATGAATCACTAGAACACCATGCTAGAACCAAGAATTTTATGACCAACATATACTCATATCATTGAAGTGTGTGTGGATAATATTTTGGGGGTTAAAGGATGGATACGTTGAGAAAAAATCAATGGAAATATGCTATAGTCAAACATGCCACTGATTCTGACGAGGTAATCTTTTATTTAATTTTTGTGATTTGAAATAATCATGTTATATATTTAGATGTTAACAGGGCTCGTATCTCTAGATACGATGAAATTTCCTCACTCCGGTGATGAATAATTTTAAATCACCATTCCACAGGCTTCCTTTGTATTCCCCCATACCAATATTTAATGGATTGTATTATGAAGATAGGTTATTTTGAACTTATAGGAGGTCAGTATGAGATTTTGATCTATTTATGAATCACCATTTGTGTCTAGTTCCCTTTTAAATTACCAATTCTGTTGTTCATTTGGTGATTTATATTCACGTTTTCTAAATATGATTATTGCTAAAATATTTACATGATTTGTGTGATATTTCCTTGAAATTGGGATGATGTCGTATTGGACAAGGATTACATATTATTCTAAATATTTTATTGGTTTCAAATTAATCAAATGGTGTCAGTGGACCTCTTCATGCCATGTTTGGTTGTGTGAGTTGGAAGTTTAAGGAAAATTGATCTTAATTTTCAATGATAGATTTAAGAAATTGTTTTAATGTAAAATGTATTCCTAAGTGAAATTGTTTAAGATATTATTTCCTTTTTAAATATGGATTTAAAATTGGGTTTTTAGGAAAAATTTATTTTCAATGAAATTATTTAAAATGATATTTCAAGATAAATGGTATGATTTTGAAACATGGTTATGAAATGGTATTTTAAAACAAGTGTGGGGTTTTCTAAAGAATATTTTCATTGGGATATTCCAAGATATTAGTGTTAGTAAAGATAAAATATGATGCTCTTACCAAATGGTTTATAAAGAAGATTTTGAATTGTTTTTTTGGGAAATCCAGAGGGGATTGATTTGATAATTATTCTAGTGTAATTAACCTCAAATATGAAACACTCTATTTTTCAAACATTTTAGTTCTTATTGTAATTTATCATTATGCTTTACAAGTGTGTTTTTTATTTCATGATTATATGTGATTGTATTGGAAGCCCTTACCATGTTATGGATTTTAAATATGGGTGTGTGAACTATTTCACATGTGTGTGCGTGAGTTATCTCAACAATGCTTTTCTTTTAACATTATAGTGACTGGTTGGATTTATATTAATGTAATTGACCCCTTAGATTTGAGACATATATTGAGTTTCATGGGTTTAATGGTACCATTGATGGATATTTGTAGAGATATAATGATACCCCCTTAGGTAAAATAGAAATAGAGTGATATGTTTTGGTATGGTAGAAGATTGGGTGAAATCAAGATTTTGAAATAGTGTTTGGATGATGAATCCTTTTTTTTGGATGTTTTGGTTGTACACACCAAGTTAATGTAAGTGACAACAATAGGTTGTTAAGGAATAATCCAAGGGATATTCTTGTGGTTCTTATATTCTTATGATGCAATATTGGTCTAGTATTGTCTTTTTTGTTTTGCTTTATTATTTTTTTCATATAGTTTGATACGCGAGGTGTTGTGACTAATGGTTGTAACCATATCTAGAGTAAAAATATAGTATATTGCGGATGTGATGTTGGAACCTACCTTGAGTGAGAATGAAATGGTAATGACATGTATGAGACCCAACCTTGAATGATAGTGTGTGGATAAGAATTTGATATATCTATTGGACCTACCTCCTATGGGTGTGGTTCAATTCATGTCATGTAACCTTACCATGAATGAAAGTTTCAGCCTATGAAATAAGATGGATATCTAGATTCCCTCCTCAAATAAATTTTTTTATATGATGATTGAATTATTATCCATGATAATTACCCATTTATAGTGTGGTTCAGGTCATACTGGAGGTTGGATATATTTATTACCTCTTTAGATCACTTATTATGATGCCGAATTAGTGTATGACTATCCGTGGGACCTCACCTATAGGGAAGGTGTTGGTTTGTCATGTGCAGGTGGTGGGATACAAAGATTTCATCCTAAAGATACTAATGATGTGGACTTGTTGTTGTGAGATGTGGCTTTGGGGATACACCTTAAGGGTATTGTTTGTTTTTCACAATAGGTTGGATAGAGAGATTCCCTCCTTAGGTTACGTTATGGTTAATAGAGTTGGGTTTATGGTATTAGGTGACGCTTATTTTCCATCATAGTTCCAAAGAACATATAATTGAGGTTCTTGGAAGTCTTATTAATGCACAATTTCCTAGTAGGGTGGCATGATGTGACACATTTAATCCTATCAATTACTTTACTCTGATAAAAATATTACCGAAATTAGCCCAAGAAAGTGAGTTCAAGTATTGTGATGGCCTGGTTAGCACATACCAATATAATTATTATTCTTTTATGTTTTTTGTTATATTTCTTGGTGGGTGTGTTTCATGGTAATGGATTTCAACATTATAAATATGGAATGCATATAAATCTCATCATAAAATAATTCAATTTACTAAGACATTGGGTATTTCTACCAGGTCATTGGACTTACCCCTACCCATATACAAGACATGGGTTTCAATGTACATGGGTTAAAGAACATTTTTTCTTTAGAGAACATGTAATTATTATATCTAAACACATGGGTTAGGTTTGTAAGTCTATGGATGCTGAGGATTCAGACGAGATGACTATAAGATCTAGCATATAGGAAAAGTTATTTACTTTTCAATTATTGTTCTGCACTTGTACCTGAAAGTGTGATGTTTTTTATATTTATATGATGATTCTTGTTAAACATGTTTATTTTATAATACTACTTTATTATCTTTTTATAATTCATATGTTTTCTTTTATTACTTATATTCTAGACTACGGGGGCCCTCTTTTATCATGGTTTATGTCTTCATGTTTTTGAGTTGTCCATTATATGGATGGGAATTGTTATGTTTTTTGTAGAAACAGACATGAAACTAGGGTATTATTGTAGCGTGAATAGTTACCTATGATGTTTTCCCCACAAAACTATTAAATATTATTTTTTTATGGAGAGTATCACCTATTGTCATGATACAACCCCCTCTTATGTGTCGTTTAGACAATATTGTTTGGGGTATTACAATTGCAACATTATTTTAATTATTTTTAGCCCATTTGAATTTGAGACATACCCTACATTTAATCATTTTACAAGATTATAGAGACAATTAATTGTCTTATAAAAATATAATTTAAATTCTAAAATTTAACACTTACCCTATTTATTTTTTATAATTACATGAATTTAATTAAACATAAAGATTAAGTTTGGTTTATTTGATATATTTGATGGGAATTATTTTATGAAATAACTAATAAAAGGACATTGATCCCTTTATATTTTTTAATATAGTTTACATGCTGTTTTAGAATTTTTCTTTCCTTGATCTTCCATTTTTTGAAAAAAATTAATTAATGAGGAACTTTTGATTTCCCTTTGGACAACCACCTCCACCATTTTAGTTCTAAATAACACAAATAGTATTTAAAGTAATTATGTGATGGTGATAGAGGTTCTTGGGTTTTTGAAATCCAAGGGTGTTAAGCTTTATTCTTATAAAAGTTCCATGAAAAGGGATAAAATTGATAAAATAGAAGCTTTCATCACTGTTTTGAAAATTAAAATTATAATCCATAGAGAATGAGGAGAAAAGGGAAGTGATATTTGATGGGATTAATTAAGAGATAATGGGTTTATTTTTATACATTAATTATTATAGGATATCATGCACTATAATTAGTAAATTATTTTTAGATAAAGTAGATTATAAGTGTTATGAGTAATGATAATTGGTTAAATAATGTAGGTGGAAGATGAAAAGTGTTTTGAATAAAAAATATATATAAGATATGATTATAACACATTGAATTATATGTGGTTTTTGATTTTAATGGATTAATTTATGACTGAATTCTTATGGGTACATTGGAATAACTTTTTCCCATTTCTTATATGTATTTTTTAAGAGTGGAGGTTGAAATTATTTCTTTGGGACAAGAAAATGTTCAAGTGTGGGTGACTTTGATAACTTAAAAATATGAATATAATTTTTCTATGATTTCAATACTCAAATAGATCCAATAATACCAAAATTTTTGTTCCTTAAATGATTTATAGAATAATGTAGATGTAGAAGAAAATGGGTTATGTCTTAGAGAAATTCATGGAATTATAGAATAAATCACAATATAACCACATATATTTAGACATGACTTCTTTCACATGGAGTTATATATGAATAAACAAGAAATAATAATGATTTAACATGATAAATTATACTAAAAATAGATATGTAATATTAAATTATAAAAAGTTTAATGAGCCATTGCACCATGGCTAGAAGCACCACCCCACAACTTCTTTACGTAAAAATAAAATGGATAAGAGAATAAGTATTTAAAATGTTATTCATATCTTTACTCCATCAACAAAATATGGATAAATTAACCAATAAAGCACTAATATTTAATCCATGTACCTATATACCACTTAAAGTTTCAATTTTGAGAATATAAATATTAAATAAGGATAGAAAAATATAAATGTTTTGAGGTTTCATCATGATATTTTAAGATCCACAATCAGAAAAGATATAGATAGGCCTCTTGTTCCATAAAAATCTACATTGTACCATAAGATATTTTACACAAAAATATTATATAAGAAATTTTAATTAAATAGTTATAGTTTTATTATGATATATTCTAGGATTAAAAATACATTATACATTAAAATGTTTTTGGCGAGAGTGTGAATTTTAGTAAATTTTACTCTTCTAGTGAGAGTTAGGGAAAAATGATTATTGTTGTATCTTTCTAGAATAAAATCTTGGGATGATATTTGAGTTTTCTTATTTTTGATACAATTATTTTTAATTATATATTATAGTTTCATAACATCCCATTATATTAAGATAACCCATTCAATGATGATGAATTTTAATTTTATTATGAGTGCTCAATTAAGGGATGGTTGATTAAGTGTTTCATAATAATTATTGATTGTTAAATAATATATATTTTGTTCATATTGAATTTATCGATTTAGTATAACATTAAGATTAGTTTTTATTTTATTTATTGGTATTTTTTAGAGACAAAAAATTGATGGAGGATCTCTGATATAATAGGGAAGAATGAGGCTATGCAAGTAGCCTTTAATTGTGATTTTATAATTGAGATTGTATTGAAATTCCCCTTAGTTTGATTAGGGTCCTTAGACATAATGTATTGAAAAAACTAGAGTAGTGTTAAATGATTTTGAAGAAATAAATATTTGATATCCTTAGAGACTCTCAAAATTTGGTGGTCATTATAATCCAAAAGATAATAAAATCAAACATTTTTAGAAAAACTCATTTATTGAAATTAATTTGATGTCCTTGTTTTTATTAAAAAATCCACCGTGAAGGTGATTTGTTTTTACATTTTATTCCAAAATTTCTTCTATTTTCCTTTTTTTGAAATTAAAAATCCTCAACTAAGAGAGACCCACTATGCTAGGCTTTGTGAACCATGTCTAGTAGATCAACCCTAAACACTCCATTATTATAATAAATTTTAGTAGTGTTTGTAGTTGAAGGGTTGTGAAATTTAATTTCTAATAATTAAATAACTGCCATAAAAAATTGATGATTCTTAGGGAATTTCACTTCTAATCAATGAAATTGTATCGATATCTAGATGAACACCCATCAATTAAATATAAAACATGGAATTCATTATACATGGTACATAATATTAGTAAATCTCATGAACTTATGTTGTCTCAAAGGATCACACTTAGATTTATTAATATAGAAATTAAAAATAATCCTCTAAATGGAAATAATATGTGTCCTTATATATAATAACATCATGACATATAAAAATTTATCAATTAAGTGTCCTTATAATATTGATCTAGATACTAATGGTTCTCTTATTTTCAAAATTGGGAGTACTGCTAATGGTTCGAATAATTGTTAATCTTGGCATTTTAGACATGAAATTATAGATGATATTTAAATTTATTTTTCCATAAATATCATACCATAGGTATAAAAAAAAATCATAGTGACTATATGATAGGTAATTAGGTGATTACAACCAAAATTAAGAGAAAAAATTATGAAGTTAAAGGAACATGTAAGTAAACTTTAATGATAGAATAATATACAATATTTATATTTTTATGTTTCTTATCACGAGAAACAAACCGTCTAAAAATTTATCCCAATAACTTAATTATTTTTTTATTTAAACATTTATATGAATAATAATTGGATTAATTTTTTAAATAGATTTTATAGAAAATATTTTTAGTGGATTATTCAATTTAACACCCTCACCAATGGATTTGATAATAGAGACATCAATTTTCCAAATTGAAAATGTGAAAATATATTTTTTTTAACACAATCTATTTTTAGGAAATAATTTTTAGTGGCCTATAATTTTAATGTTTTAGAATCATTGAAACTAGTATTTTAGACCTCCATTCTAGTGAGAAGTAGTGATTATAGAAATCAAATAATTGATAATATTTGTTTTTCGAAAGGAATAATTACATAAACATTTGATGGGATAAATTCATAAAATTATTTTCATTAATATGTAATTAATAATTATAAAAAGTTATATTGTTTATAAATTTCATATAAGTGCATATTATTATATATAATTATTGACATCATGGGAGAGAATTACATTATTAAACATAATATAGACATTTTTATTATATAGAATGTGTTATTATTTGTAATTAAATCACTGTAGAATAAATCTGATGATTTTTTAATTAATATTAGTTATACTAATATAGTATCGAAAAGAGTTATATACCATAGGATAAAACTATGGTGATTATATTTCAATAATGTTACTAATATGTGAAGTTGGACCATAAAAAATTTTCTATTAGGAAATATTGGGGAAAGTGATAAATAATGATTATGTGTAATTGTATCAAGAATAATTTAATTGAATTATAGAGTAATTAAATGTTAATGTTTGAAATTTTTAGAATTCATAATGTGTACATACTCTAAAGTAATTACTTCTATCATTTCACACATGCATTGATATGAGAATATGTATCAAGTAAAATAAAATAAAATATCATAATGTTGAAATGGAATAAAAATAAGAGTATAATATAGAATGCATAACATAAAAATATGGAAATGATAAAGTTTAAGTCATGTTAAATATTATGGAAAATTTTAATGAAAAATTAGTGGGAAATTAATATATGTTTCATATAAATTTAACAAAAAAATAAAAAAAAATGAAGAATCGATATATAAAAAACATTCTGCAAAGCATATTAAACATAAAATTGAAAATAAAACATGCTAAAAACATAATTGAAAAAATAAAATCATACATTTTGTTTATATTTACTAAATATTATTTATGTTTGTAAATTAGAAATTTAAAAGAAAAATTTCACTAAAAATAAATGATTAACATTTCAAATAGTAGGGATTTCTTGCTCGAATCAGCATATTATGTGATCCTTTTCAAAACTAGACTCAAATATATTTTATATCCACTAAAACTGAGCACACATAATTTTCTATCATACCATAATTACCATGAGGAAAACACTTTTTATATGACTTATAAACTTGCAAAAAACACTAAAAATGCAAAATAAATCTAAAAAAATTATAAATAATAAATTATGTTAGTACAAAATGTTCCAAAATAAAAATAAATCAGGATTATGTATAAAATAAATTATGGGATACTTACTAATAGTTTTTTATGAATGGTTATATTTTTTTTCATTGTATAAATAATTATAAAATAAATGAAATATGAAAATTATAGATTCCAAAAGTTTCACCTTCTCTACACCTAGTATTAAACAACCCTCTTATAAATAACATGTTACTTTAAGATATATCAGTTATACCCGATTAAAATAATTTTCAATTTTACATTCATGGAAATTAAAATTACGAAACCTAAAAAATATAATGTAATGTTTTGATACTAACCATGGTAAGATGGTTTTTTTGCTTCATATATTAGTTCATAAAGTATCCTTGAATTTAAAAAAATTATTTCTATATTTTCTATGAAAAGAAAATATTTTTTTTCTAGTAGAAATACGCCAAAAAATAGGAACCATCCAAACATAGATACCTATGGGTACAACCTTAATCTGATCAATAAACATAAGGTATGATAAAGGGAAATGTTTCAAACCCCAACCCTTTTTTAAATTATTTTATTTTATTATTTTAGGACTTTGTTTAGCCTCATCAAGGCATGGATTGAGCGCTGGTCTAATTTTTTTTCATTTAATAATTTTGGGTGGGTGTCGGAACGATGCCTAGGAATAACATGGTTGTCGGTGACCACGCGGTCTATCCTAACCCATCCCCCGGGGCCCGTGCTGTGACTACCCCAAGCCCGCCTTCCATAGGCCAGGAGTTGGCGACTAGCATCAAAAGGCATATCCCTGAAAAACGGGAAGACATTGCCTTTAAACCTGCAAACACACAGTCCAAGAATACAATGAGCACAACCCCCGTAGTAAAATTCCAATCGTAAAAAGATATGTACTGAAAGTAAAAAGGGTGAGTATTGTAAGTAAAGGGGGATGGAATAAAAGCCCAACCAAAAAGTACAATAGCAACAGAAAAACAGCTCCTGGAATCATCCTCCAAGGTTCCTACCTAAAAGGTAGGTACAACTCACAACCCGTCGTTACATCGACACATCAAATCTGAAGGTAAACCTCTGAGCACCTTTTAGTCCTAGCTCCCAATCCTCAGTAAAAGTTGTTCTTCATCTGCACAAGACACAACAAGGTGCGGGTGTAGCCAGTGTAGGAAAGAGTATAACAACACTCAGTAGGGATCCTTAGACCCTCGAAGGTCTCCTAAAGTTCCACAAAGGCAAAACCACAAAGAAAGACCTCAATCACAAAGCACAAATCAATAGTCAGGTCACACCAGGTATAAAACTCAGAGATCAGAAATATAAATGATTATTCTTAAGCTATATCATTATATTCCATTTAGAATTCCACAACTGATCCACAAAGAAGTTATTCTATTATAGATCCACTCTTGTATCTAAGTCTCTATTCCATGATGGGCCACTATAAGGCTTGTACTCATCGGGACATGCTACTGCTGATCCACATATGGTCGCTAGAATGTTGATCCAGAGAGGGTCACTGGAATGCTAATCCACAGAGTGTCGATGGAATGATGATACACATAAGGTCGCTCGAATGATGATCCACACAGGGTCACTCGATGCAGATCCAAACATGGTTTCTAGATGTTGATCCTTGATAGGCTACTCTAAAACTGGTTCTCTTTGGGTAACTATGATGCTGATCCACACAGGGTAACTATGATGTTGTTCCACATAGGGTTGCTTCTTCAAAGATAGTTAACCATAGGATTCTCCACACCCGGTGTGCTCAAGTTTTGTATTATCCGCTCCACGAGATATCGGTCATACCTCGACCTACACTAATCTCTACAAAGGAATAACCCAAAGGACCACCATGTCGTAAGGGTTCCAACGTGATAGATGGAGCATCATTCAGATGCCTTATCTGTGAGTTATAAGCATTTTTGTACCAATGTCCCGATTGGATTTGGGTTCAATTCAACCCATTCGTACTCCAAGTTTCTCCAAAATTCAAGTGGAGTATTTAAAAAGGACCATCTCACTTAAAGGATCCCATCACCGTAGACAGTTTGTCAAACAGACATCTGGATTTCATGTTATGGCATTTTAAGTGAAACTGGTCCTGGATGCGTCTGAGTCCGGTCCACAGTAGGGCATGGCCCAGCCCACAGGGGGGAACAACTTAGCCTGTAGGAGGGCGCAAGACCAGACCTTTCTGGTACGGGGGGGGGGGGGGGGACATCCACCCTTTCTTCTGAATGACTAAGCCATTCGGGATTTGGAGCGGCGATGCCGACTGGTTGCTGTGGGACCTGTAGGGAGTGGGTCCCTCCTCTACTGTTGGACCCACCAGGACTGGGTCACCTCTCCACCATGGCTTCAATCCGCGAACTCCTTCAATGGTGTGCCATACCGCCTTCGTTGTTGACCAGTGCCGGCCGCCCAGATCAACAGCCACGACTGAAAAGACGCAGCCTCCTCCTCTTGCGGCGTGCGGCGACACGCCTCTATCTCCGCAACTGGCCTGTGCCGGCCGCCTGCTGACCGCGACGACCTAGTGCTGTGGCCTTCTCCTACGGCACGTGGTGGCGCACCACCCCCACTCTGGTCATCCGGGGCCGGCCGGCTTCACCGCCTGCCGACGCCGGTAGCCAGTGCCACACCGACAGTCTTCCGTGGGCCACCACGTGAGCACCGATGGTCTTATGCGGTCCACTAGGTGAGCTCCGTTGGTCTTTTTTTCCATTTTATCACACCTACAGGCTTCCCAAGGAATCTTTTTCGCTTCTTGACCCTGAAATTTTGGTTCTGTTTAACCCTAAAATTCACCTGCGTAGAACTCAATGATTAAACTAGAGGCGGAGGGACCGAGAATTGTTCGTTTGGCCTGCACCCTCCACGTTAGCATCTTAACAAGCGAGAAGATAAATGATTCAAAAACCCTTGAAATTTAAAAAAGACAAAACCATAACTTGTGAGACACTAGAGATCATCATGCGTATGATGATGGGTCGGTGTTCGTCGATCCAAAAGCAAGCCTCCAAAGATGCCTCCCAAACAAAGATCTTCAGTTCTTGCTTGATTGATTCGTTCTTCATCAAGAGTCTCCTCCAAAATCTTCCTCTCCCTAAAACACCTCTCATTTTGTCAATGAATTCAAAAAGAGATACTATGAGAGTTAGATTTACAACACATAATTAATATAGGTTCATTAATCAATGAAATTAATGATCCTCTTTAATTTCATGTAGGGTGGTTACACATTTTTGTGTAACCGGGCATTTAATATCCTGCATCAAATTCCCAACTACCCATTGTGGTCCCCTCCACCAAAACCTAAAGAGAGGTGGTTGTTATTTAAAAATTATTAGATTTATTTTATTAATCCTCCATAAAAACTACAAAAACCAACTTCCTCTCTCAACCCACTGCAGTTGAGGTTAAGGCTTCTTTAAGTAAATCCTGGTGCTGCCAGTTCAATGGTACCCTCAGATTTCAATTCTGAGCACCAGTTCAAATGTTAAGATTTCCCGCTCACATGTTTATTGAACGTAACTTATGAAAGTTTAAAATTTCATTCCAGGCACAACGACATCAGAATCAACCGCCATCAAATTTCGCAGCCTTGGAATAGTTCCATATAATTAAAACAAATTACATGGAATATCCAAGTCTTTACATTCTCCCCACCTTAGGGATTTTCATCCCTGAAAGCCACAACATAGAGTATGGAAAAAAGTGGTGGTACAGAGCACAAATATGAGCCTCCCCCTCCCACGTTCTCTCTTGGAGGTTCCCGTGCTGCCAGAAAATTCAGACTAGAGGTATCAATCATCCAAAAAGGACCCTCTCCTTTTGATCCTAAATCTCCACTTGAACCTCCGTAAATGTTTCCCCATCATCATTGTTCATCTCTCCCTAGTCGATAATGTGTAATGGATCATACACGTACTTAATCAGCTGTGACATGTGGAAATCGTAATGCACCCGATGCATCTGTAGGGGAAGAGTTTGGAGATACGACACCTCACCAACTCTACTGAGAACCTGAAAGGGTCTGATGAACCTCAAATACAGCTTGCTGCCCCGACCAAATCTCCTCAAACCTCATCTAGGTGATACCTGTAAGAAGAAATGGTATCCCTCCTCTAACTCAAAAGGTCTCCATCTCCTGTCAGCATAAGACTTTTTCTTGCTCTATGCAGTCTTTATCCGCTTTTAGATGATATTCACCTTCTCCGTGGTATCCTGTACTAACTCTAGACCCATAAGTATTGAATCCACTTGGTCTGTCTAGTATAGGTGTGATCTGCATGGTCGATCGTACAAGGTCTCAAATGGTGCCATGATGATGGTGGAGTGATAACTATTGTTGTATGCCAACTCCACTAGTGGAAAGTGGTCCTCCCAACTGCGTCCAAAATCTAGGACACAAGCATGAAGCATGTCCTCGAGTGTCTGTATGGTCTTCTCTATCTGACAATCTTTCTGAGGGTGAAAGGTAGTGTATAAGAGTAGCTATGTTATGAAATCCTCCTGCAATACCTTCCACAAGAGGGATGTAAAACATTCATCTAAATCTGAGACAATTGTTGGTGGAACTCTGTGAAGTTGCACTATCACCTACACATAGAGGTTTCCCAAGATCTCTACTGATCCCTTCTCTCGAATGGGTAGAATGTGGGCTAAATTGGTGAGTTGGTAAAAAATCACCTAGATGGAATCATGTACCCTCTATGTAAGTGGTATCCTTGTCAAGAAGTCCATGGAAATACCATCCCTCTCCCACTTCGGTACCTCTAATGGTTGCGCTAAGCTTGCTAGAACCTGATGCTTGGTCTTCACTTACTGAAAAGTGAGGAATCGTGAAACAAATTATACTACTTCGTTCTTCATTCCTGGAAACCAGTGCTGATGCCAAAGGTCCTGGTACATCTTCTCCACACCAGGATGTACCACCATAGGGGACATATGGAACTCCATCAAAAACTTCTCCCATATCACCGCTGGTACCATGGTGCATCCTCTGAAGACGATGACCTGCTCCCCACCTTCAGAAAATCCATCAGGTGCCTGTCCTGAGGATATTTGAGCACATTGAGCCTCGCAGTCAATGTCCCCAAGCTGTGCCTCCTGAAATTGCTAAAGGAGTGGGGGAGTGATTGTCATAGACTGGATGAAGGATGCTTTATCTCTATATGAGAAAGATATCTGCAACGTGGCTAGTTGCTCTGTCCCCTGACTCGGAAACTATGGACCAGACCTCCTTGTGTGTGCATCTGCTACCACGTTCCCCTTCCCAGAAGTATAGAATATTTCAAAGTCATAGTCCTAGAGGAAATCTTTCCATTACCATTATCTCATGTTCAAATCCTTCGGTGAGAAGATATACTAGAGACTCTTGTGATCGGTGTAAATAATGAACCGTTCACCCATCAAGTAGTGATTCCACATCTTCAATGCAAACACCATTGTTTCTAACTCCAGGTAATGGTTTGCGTTGTTTTGTTCATGTTTTATCAGATATCATGAACCACAAGAGATCATTTCTCACTCCTTCATCAAGACAAATCCAAGTCCGATCATTGATGCGTCGCAGTAGACTACATACCCAACACCCTCCTTTGGTAGCCTCAAGATGGGGGAACTCGTCAGTCTCTGCCTTAGCTCCTAAAAACATTTCTCACATCTCCCCATCCACACAAAGGGATGTCCGTTCTTCGTTAACACTGATAAGGGTGACTCAACTCTGGAAAAGTCAGGTATGAATCTCCAGTATTACCCAGCCAACCCCAGGAAACTCTGCACCTTGGTCACACTCCTGGGTGGATCCCAAGCAAGAACGACATTTATCTTTGCTGAATCCAATGCAACTCTAGCCTCTGAGATAACATTTCCTAAAAAGTGGACCTCCCATATCCCAAACTGACACTTAGAGTTCTTACCATATATTTTGTTCTGTTAGAGTGTATCCAGAACTATCTGTAGGTTCATGGAGTGATCCTCCTCCGATGCTGAGTATATCAAGATGTCATTAATTAAAACCACCATGAAGCACAGAAGGTAAGGATGGAATATCCTGTTCATGAGTCCCATGAAAACTTCAGGGTCATTGGTCACACTGAATGGAATAACCAAGGACACATAGTGGCCATACCGACATCTGAAGGCACTTATCTGAACATCCTCATCTCATACCCTGAGCTAATGATAGCCTGATCTGAGGTCTATCTTTGAAAACCAACAAGCTCCCTTCAACAGATCGAAGAGGTCATCAATCCTCATAAGTGGATACTTGTTCTCCACTGTCACCTAGTTCAGGTGCTAATAATCTACATAGAGCCTCAAACTCCCATCTTCATTCTTGGTAAACAAAATCGGGGCTGCCCATAGAGAAACACATGGAATAATGATCCCTTTCTTCTGTAAGTCCTCCAGATGTACCCGTAACTCACGAAGCTCCACGGGAGCCATAAGATATGATGGTGTAGATATCAGTGCCATCTTGGGGTACATGTCAATTTAGAAGTCCACCTCTCTGCAAAGAGGTAGTCCTAGAACATCATCAGGGAAGACAACATCATACTGGTCCAACACTATAGGATAGCTCAGACTCTCAACATCAACTTCTCCAAGGGTAAAGCTATCCAACTGATTCATGATCGGCTACACCCTCCTCTGAGTAATTCCATCTTATTCTGCAATGGTTCCTTTCTCGCCGGTGAAGGAAAA
Organism: Viscum album; assembly: GCA_963277665.1. NCBI lineage: Eukaryota > Viridiplantae > Streptophyta > Magnoliopsida > Santalales > Viscaceae > Viscum > Viscum album. Next base: position 212,237,241 of record OY728146.1, on the reverse strand, counting down.
ACTGGTCCCATCCTCGCGGGACACCGCACATTGCGCCTAATGGAGTCAATATGAGCATGGACTATGGACAACTAGTCCATACCAAATATGACTTTGTAAGGCATCAATGCTGCTACTAGAAGATACCAATAGAAGCTCTCACCTCATTGAGTAATCTCACACTGTCGACACTGGTGTTTTATTTTCTAATACCCTTTTGTAAAAGTCTCTAGCTGTAAGAATCGAGCCAATGACTCCATCGGAATCTCTGAGCTCTGAGCGAGGATCATTGAAATGAAATAGTGGTTGGAACCTGTGTCTATAAGTACTGAAGCTAAGGTAGAGTAGACACATATCATCCCTAGAATCATCTTTGGAGAACCGTGGTCATAGGCCTCAACTGCTTGGAGATGAGCTCGTCGCTATCCACCTGTTCTCTATGGTCTGGGTGGACCACCTGGAGGTGGTGGTGGTAGAACCTCGAATAGCCGCCAACTGCCTGCTACCTGGCCAGCTCCTCTTCCATGTTATCATGCTATATATGGACATCCCCAATCGAATATATGTCTCTACCTAAGTGATCCCTTGACTATATGATGGTCATTAGTGCGGCTGGTCAGGCAGTCGCGAGCCATGTGACCCTACCCGCTGCACGTGAAGCACAGTCTGATCCTCTATTGGCCTGCTCTACCTCGTGAGCATCACACCTCCGGCCCTACATCCCACGGTCATCCACCAGAAGGACTGATCCGCTTGGACCTCTGTGTTATCTGCATACTACTAGCGTTAGATGACTCTGCGATGTGTTTCCCAGTGGTGAGTATTGCTGTTAGTGTCTACTCAGAAAGGAATAACTCCACTAAGAGTGCTCTCTCCAGCACTCCATTATATGTCGGGATGCTGAGAGATACCATCGAAGCTATGATCTACCTTCAGATTCCCTGCTCAAAATTATGGGACCTAAAGAAAGGTTCTTGCACCATGTCGGTATAGTATCGTGAGAGGCCGTTGAAACTCACCGAGTACTAGTCCACGGTCAGGCTGCCATGATGTAAGTGTAACAGCTCCTGTATATGCACAGAGCATAGATTTTCTGGAATGAACTCTTCCCTGAAGAGGCCATCGAAATCTACCTAGGTGTGGGTCACCTTGTCATGTATCTAGAGCATCAAGCTCCACTATCTCCTTACTACACCCTTGAAAATACTGGCTGCTTGGATCACCATCTGATCAGATAGTGTCCCAACCAGGTGTAAAACTCTATCCACAGCCTCCAACCAGTCCTAAGCCGCCTATGGATCCATCTCGCCTCGAAACCTCGGAGGCCACTACCATTGAAACTCATGAAACATGCTCAGTTGGTGTGCACTATCTACTCGTGGGGTTGGTGGAAATGGCTTCCCAATAGGTAGTGGTGTTACTGGTACACCACCCGATGGTACTATCGTCGTAAGAGGGACCTAAACTAAAGCCTCATCATTCGGTGGGCTATCATCATGTACTCTCTATAAAATCCTGGATGGTTGTCTACGTGGCTACATCCTAAAAGGAAATAGGTTTGCCATAGTAAATAAGTTATACCTAGAGAGTTTACTCAAAAAGATCAAAGTAGAAACATTTCCAAAACACATGCAATTAGTGTTTTCGTGCACTGAGTCAGAAATCAGAATTCAGGGTCCTGGTGTATAGATACGTCAGATTCTGCATCAACACTGGACTCCCTGAACTGAAAACCACACTCAAACACTTAAAACTATTTCTTCATTAAAAATATAAGAGTCATAGTTCTTCGGTAGAATCGACTCCTCTTATACCACTTTGTCACGACCCGTCCCCTAGGGCCCATGTTGTGACTACCCCAAGGCTGCCTTCCATAGGCCAGGGGTTGGTGACTATCACTAAAAGGCATATCCTTGAAAAACTGAAAGGAATTACCTTTAAACCTGCAACCACATAGTCTAAGAATACAACGAGAAAAAACCACGTAGTAAAACTGTAGTAGTAAAAAGATATGTACTGAAAGTAAAAAGGGTGAGTACCGTAAGTAAAGGGGGCCAGGATTCAAGACCAATTGAAAAGTACAATAGCAACAGAAAAAATACTCCCAGAATCATCTTCCAAGGTTCCGACTTGAAGGGTAGGTACAGCTCGGGGTTGGTCATCACTACGGCACGTCACGTCTAAAGGTCCATCTCCGAGCACCGTTTAGTCCTGGCTCCCAAACCTCGTTCAAAGATATCCATCGTCTGCACAAGACACAAAATGGTGCAAGGGAAGCCTATTTAGGGGTGAGTATAACACTACTCAGTAGGGACCCCGAGACCCCTGAATGTCTCCCAGAGTTCCACAAAGGAAAAACCACAGAGCAAGACCTCAATAACGAAGCATGAAGAAATAGTCATCTCACACTAGGCATACGACTCAAAGATCAGGAATATAGATGATTATTCTTAAGAAATATCATCTGATTCCATTTAAAAGCCCACAAATGATCCACAAAGAATTTTTTTTATTGATCCACTCTTGGTTGTAAGTCGCTGTTCCGCGACGGGCCACTGTAAGGATGTTCCTCATCGAGTCACGCTACTATTAATCCACACAAGGTCATTTGAATGTGGATTCACACAAGTTAGCTGGTTTGATGATCCACATAGGGTCTCTGAAATGATGATCCAGATAGGGTCGCTCGAATGATGATCCATATAGGGTTTCTCGATGCTGATCTACACAGGGTCACTAGATGCTAATCCTCGATGGGACACTCTAAAACTAGTCCTTGTCGGGTAACTATGATGTTGATCCACACATGGTTGCTATGATTTTGATCCACCCTGTGTCACTTCTTCATAGACAGTCAGCTAGAGGATTCCCCACACCCTGTGTGCTCGAGTTCCATAGTATTCACTCCATGAGATATCGATCATAACTCAACTGCCACTAAGCTCCATAAAAAAGTAACCCAATGGACTACCATGTCATAAGGGTTCCAACGTGATAGACAATGCATCAATCGGATGCCTGGTTTATGAGTTATAAGCCTTTTAGTACCGAGGGCCTGGTTGGATCCAGGTTCAGTCCAAACCGGCCATACTCCAACTTTTCCAAAATTTGAGTGAAGTATTCTAGAAGACCTCTCTTGCTCCAAGGATCCCATCGCCGTAGATAGTTCATCAAACAAACGTCTTGATTTCATGTTATGGAATTTTAAGCAAAACTGGGCCTGGATGGGTCCGGGTTCGGTCCGACCCGACCCAATTCGGGTTGACCCAACTCGGGCCATACTAGCCTGGGCCAGACTGTATTGGCCTAGGCCGGCCCATGCTGGCCTAGGCCTATCCATTTTGACTGGGTCGCGGTCCGGTTCGACACGCTGGAAGTGCATGAACCAACCCGCTTGGGGGGGGGGGGGGCACGGCCCGACCCACAGGGGGGCACAACCCGACCAGCAAGGGGGGTGTGACCTTGCCCACTGTAGGGAAATGGACCGACATGCAGGATGGCGCAACCCGGCCTATAAGAGGGCATGGAAAAAACCGTAGGAGGGCACGACCCTGCCTACAAGAGGGTGCGGACCAGCCCTCTGGGGGGCGTGACTCAGATCACCGGAGGGAGTGGGACCCGCCCTAGTTGGCAGGGGGGGTAACATCCCCCATTTTCTCCAGAACGACTAAGGCGTTCGGCACTTGGAGCAGCGATGCCACGTGGCGCTGCCTGGTCACCTTGGGACCTGTAGGGAGCGTGTCCCTCCTCTTCCGTGGATTCGAGCCGCAACCTCCTCCTCCTATGGCTCATGATGGCACACCGCCATCTCTATGGCCATCCAGTGCTAGCTGCCTACTGACCGCTGCAGCGCGCCACCATCACCGCAGCTGGCCAGTGCAGACCGCCGCCACCGCCTGCCGGCGCTGTTCGCCCGTAATCTTCCATGGGCCACCGGGTGAGCTTAAATGGTCCTTTTTTCCATTCAATCTCACCTACGGGATTCCCGGGTCGTCTGCTTTTCTACTTGACCCTCAAATTAGGGTTCTGTCTAACTTGAAAATTCACCTGTGTAGAACGCAATGATTGAACAAGAGGTGGAAAGACTAAGCCCTGTTCATTTGGCCCACGCCCTCCGCGTTAGCATCTTAACAAGGGAGAAGATAAATGATTCAACAACTCTTGAAATTTAAACAAGACAAAACCCTACCTCATGAGACGTTCGAGAGCATCCCGCGTTTGAAGATGGGTCAGTGTTTGTCGATCCCGAAGCAAGCCTCCAACAATGCCGCTCAAACGACGATCTTCAGTTCTTGCTTGATGGATTTGTTCTTCGTCAAGAGGCTCCTCCAAAATACTACTCTCCCAAAAATATCTATCCTTTTTCCAAAAAAATTAAAAAAGATAGACGATGGGAGTTATATTTACAACACATAATTAAGTGAGGATCATTAATGGGCGAAATTAATGAACCTACTAAATTGCATGTAGGGTGGTTACAATTTTTTGTGTAACCAAGAATTTAATGTCCTGTATTAAATGCTTTGACCACCCATTGTGTTTCCCCCCACTAAAACTTAAAGAGAGGTGGAGGTAATTTAAAAATAAATTAGATTTATTTTATTAATCCTCCACGAAAACTAAAAAAACCAACTTCATCTCTCAACCCAATACAGTCGAGGTTAAGGCTCCCTTAAGTGAATCCCAGCGCTCTGAGTTCAATGATGCCCTCATATTTCAATTCCGTGCACCAGTTCAAAAGTTAGGATTTCTCACTCAGAAGTTTACTGAACGTACCTTAAGAAAGTTTAAAATTTCATTCCGGGCACACCAAGAATCAGAATCTAACACTGTTAGATTTCGCAGCCTCAGAATAGTTCCATATAATTTTTAAAAAAAATTACATGGAAAATCTAGGTCTTTACACGATCGGCCTAGGTGCCTGTGAAAATGTCTAAAGTTTTAAATAAATAATGTTTTATGAAATAAAATAAGTTAAAATTTTAAATCGTAAAAATAATAATATTATTATGTAGATAATAATATTATTATTAATAAAGTGTTTTTGTTATTATTTTTATTATTATCAAAATTGTAATTGATATTTTTATAATTAATAATGAAAAGAATATTTTGTGTTTATAATAATAAAAAGAGTGTCTTATTTAATGTTTTATCAATTATTAAGAATATTATTAATGTTGTTAATATTTAAACTAAAATGAATAAATTTTTTGATTATAATTATTATTATTTTTAGTGTTATTATTATTATTATTAAGGTTATTTTTAAAATCAATTTATTATTATTATTATCATTAAAGATATTAATGATGTTGTTATAAATACATAATTATTAATATTATTATAAATATCATTATTAACAATTTTGGTATTATTATTATTATTAGTATCATTATTATTATAAAGATAAAAAATTGGAACCCAAGATCTACCCAGGAACACCCCCTACCTGCTGTGTAATGACACCGTGCCAGCTTACCCCACTTTTTGCTCATGGCATGTAGTAGACCCTCCCTGTGCATTCGGTCCAACCACCCGGCTCCTGCCAAAGATTCATGCTGACGCCCCGTGTTCCTCCTCCCTTCACCAGCACTGAGACCCCTTCCCCTGCTCTTGTACGAGGCGCAGGACAACACCTCCCCCTTGTACGGGCGCACCAGCGCTGCCGAAACCCACTCCCCCTTTTCTCTGGCCGATGCGACCTGACCCCGACAACCTCCCTTTTCGGTACAAACCCCCTACTCACAACCCCCTTTCTCCAGTTCATTTTTCATTTTCATTTTTTGGTGTTTTATTTAAATTAGAAAAACTCTAATGCCTCATGTCATGTTCATGCATTTTTCATGTTTCCTAGGGTATGAAATTTTTCCGGGGGGAATTGTTAATCCTTCTATTAATGTTTCATCATGTCCACATTTAGTTCGAAGTAATAATTTCCATGTTTTTATTCCCTAATTCTTTCCTTTGATACTTTGTATTTTAAATAAATTTATCAAGTAGATTCTCACCTCTAAAGAACCCTTGTTTAAATTATTATTGAATTTTGAAATTGATTTGGTTTGTTTAAAATAGGTTTTAAATGAGTTTTAGTGTAAATTTTATAGTTTTATGATACCTAGGAAGCTTTTGTGAATTGTATTTGTTCTTTTACGGAGGAATTGGGACTTTATGAAATGTATATCCATTATTATGCTACCAGGAAATTGTTTATTATTGAACTTGGTTCGGTTGTGTTATGTCTTGGTTATTGTTTTAAAATAATTTTGTAAGGGTTTAATGGATTCAATGTTTTTGGTTGGTGTTCCTTTAAAATAATGTGGGGAAGTGGAGATTTCATGGGCAAGAATTTTAAATGTTTCGTTCGTGTGCATTTGATTTCAAAAGAGTATTTCAGGTACGTATGGTTCGATGTTGTTATAAAATTCTAAATGTGTCAAAATGTATTGAAAAGGGTTTAATACGTTTTAAAGGGATTATTTTATATTCTATAAATAAGGTGGGTGGCAAGTTATGGGTTTTATAATAATTGGTGTTTTTTTGAAATATCATATAAGTGTATGTTTGGGTGTTTTTTTTTGACATTAGATGTTGGAAGATCCATGGGTGCACTAGTTTCACACATGAATGTGTTATCAAATGAAGGTGGTGTTTTAAATTGGCATTTCCTTGGAAATTTGGTTTTCTAAATGGTTCATTCTTTGAAGATGATATTGGGAATTTTTTTGTGGGTTCCAAAAATGGTTTTCAGGGTGTTCATAAAGTTTTCCCATTTGGACATAAATTATAATTTGCACGTGAGTTAAAAGAGAAAGGGTTGTTTGGCTCTTGGTAAAGGTTTTGGTGAATATTTTCTTAAGGGATCATTTGGATTTGTAAATTTAAAAGTGGTATTGGTAAGATGTTTTGGGTAAATGTATTTAGACATGTTGAGTCAAAGGCCCATTTGGAAATTTTAACATAAGGATAATGTTTATACTGACATTTAATAGGGTTTTTTGGTGAAAGTGTATGCCCCATTGGAAACATTGATCATTTTTAAAAATGGCTTAGATGTTTAATGGTATGGTGGACCAGTTGGACCCTTCTTGTGATATGAAATATATTTATATAAATATGGGTCACCTTTATTGGAGGGATATCCTATAGAGTTTATCATATATTGGTGTCCATGTTTGGGGTAGGAAAGTGTAGTGACGAAAATGGGTAAGATGAGTCATCTGTGCAAGTACCTCCTACTTAAAGAACATTACTATTAGAACAATAGGTTCTTGGGAATATTTTAGTTGATCGAGTGATGATTTCTTATCAACCCTGATTATACGGGTTGGTACCCACAGCTAGATATAGTGAGCCTAGATAGGGAGTGTCACTGGTTTTGTCTGGAGAGTGATCAGTTGGTTATAGAATATGGGGCTTCACCATACGCCGATAGGTGGTTCCAAATTGAGTACATCCAGAGGTCTTATAGGGATGTTTAGGATCACCCGTGGTTAATACATATATTTCTTGTTTACTTTTTGTTATACTAGTTTGTTCTAGCTTATAATGTTTACATGTTTTATTTTTAGAATAACCTTGATCTTTCTGTCTTGGTTCTTGTTTAAAAAATAGAAAATGATTTTGGAAATAGTATGTATCATGTGTTGGATTTTCAAATGGGAAAAGTATGTATGTTTTTTTAAAATGTGAAAAATAAACTTTTATAATTTTATTTCAAAAAATTGTAATTGGACTATTATAGGGAAGGGAATACTTGGATTCAGTGGTTTACCTTTAGCTTTCATACCGAGCATATCTGTTCCAATGTCTATCTAATATTTTCAGATTCAGTTCTAGTTTCTGTTATGATTTTCCATGTTACACTCAACAGGTTTGGTTTAGTGGTTTGAGGTGACCAAGATTTTACATAGAGGTACATTTGGTTTCATGAGTTATTTTATTTCTACGGTTAGTGTTTATCTATTTTGTTTAGATCATATTTCTTTATGTACATTTTATGGTCCCAATCATTCCCTCTTGTATATTTTTATGTCTGACACTAGTTTCCATCCCTGGGAGATCTGGAACGCCCCTCGGGAAATGTTGCGGACCAGCTCGGGTACCCTCTTCAGGGTCTACACAGGATGGTTCATGATAAAATAGATATTATGGGAGAATAAGAAATCAAGGGAGTGAGGGAGGGAGGGAAGGAGGTAGAATATTAAAATTTAAATGTCATAAATCCATTGTATATTTTTTATATTTTTTTATTACAATAAAAATTTCTTCAAAATCAATTTTTCACTAAAAGTTATGATCAAGTTTTCAAAAAAAAATACATAGTGTGTTAAGAAATATATCTATTTATTTAAAAATAAGGAAAGAACATAAAATTAGAGAAGAGGATGTATATAAGTGTGTTTTTATGAGGTCTTTCTATAATATATATGATGATTGGAAGATGGGTTTTGATTTTAGAATTCATATAAAATATATATTTAAGGAATTAGTTGTTAGGATTCAATAATAATTTCATTTTCACTTAATAAATTATATAAATTTTATTGTTATAAAAATGATGATGCATAAGAATACTTTATGTGAAATATCCCTTGTTAGAGTAATAAAAATATCCCAAAAAATTCCTTTGTAATTATTATTTTTTGTTTTATATTTTACATTATTTTATACAGTGTTTCAGAACTAGCATGCCAAAGGAGTGTTTCTTACTATAAACTTTCTACAGAGCTCTAAAAATATCCTGTGGCTCAAAAAAATAATTTTTAAAAGATAATAATTATTACTCAAATTGAAAATTTCATATTGATTCAAAACTACACATGTAGGGATGCACTTTTTCCACCCAAAACATAAAGACACAAATGAGTAATAAAAGCTTTATATATTGGTTTTATCTCTTTGAATTCAATATTAAAAATAGATATCATGAGTAGGGGATGTTTTTTCAGCACTTCCAAACCAAAAAAACTCAATTTCATCAATATACAATCCTTCAAATTTATCATTTCTACCTTCAACTAAAACTAGTTAAACCTTATAAAATTCCCAAGATAAAGCCACATAAAATGTTCATAATGAATAAAGATTTATACATTAACTTGTTATGAGACCAAAAGTTCAATGATATAGTGGACACTGAAATCAATAATAGATTGTAAATTCAATGAAATAAAGAAAATAAAATTTCTTTAAAACATATTAAAATTAAAATGAAAGTAATTAGGTAAGAGGATTTATTACTCAAGAATAACACTAATCAAAAGATAATTTGATCACCTATGTTGCACATTTTAACCATAGAGATTTGTAGTTAGTGTAATAAAACCTAATAAAATTTATAACCATTTAATTTTAAAATATTAAAAAACAATATAGAACCATCTATTAAAAAATAGAATTAAAAAACACACTAAATTTTAAAGATGAAAAAACCAATCAAGAAGGGGTGGGAGTGTATTTGGAGCATAAACGATCAAATTAATTCTTATTCCATCATTAAGCTTCGTTTTTAATTTCTGATTAAAATATATATGAATAGGAAAACTCTATAAATTTCCTCTAGTATGAATATAATAAAAATATAATCCTTGATCCTCCACTATTGAACCAGTTCAATCTATAAATCCAAAATTTTCATTAACTCTGATGAAATTCATGTATTCAAAAAAAAATCTAAAATGAAGCTAATGAAATTTGGAGGCCATAACGAAATAGGGAAAATGTGGAGAATGGAAGGAGGAGAAATGGAGGGATATGCATTGCGGTTGATGAGGGAAAAATGTTTCAAAAAATAACATAATATATAATAAACTTTATAAGGGTAAATATGGTAATGAAAATAGTTTTTAAATTTATAAGATCGTGTTAGTATACAATATTGTACTAATTTCAAAAATGTTTTAGTAATAGATTATTTTAATGTGAATAACATAAAACATTATAAATACTGAAAATTTTATAGTTAAAGATAAACAAAAAATAATTGTAATTTTAAGTTAAATCACAAGGCATTCTTATTTGTAAAATATAAAATTGAAAAAATATTTAAGAATATATGTATTTTAGTTTTATATATGAATAGGGAAATATATATAAAGTAATTTCTCATAGATTAATATGAAAATTTCATGTATTGGATATGAAATATTCATATAAATGATATAAAATATGCGTATACTATATCTACTAAATATTTATATACCAAATATACAATATACAATAAAGAATAAGCATATATTTGTTTTATAATATGTAATATTATAAAGTGGAATTATAGAATAAGAAAATGGAATGCACTAATAGATAGTAGATTTCTATTCTACATTAATTCATAGAATAAAAGAATAAATATGCTTACAGTTTCATAGGTGGTGAAGATGGTATCATAGTGGATCAGAAATAAAAAATTAAATACATAGATTCCATTGGTATATTGTTTTGGAATTTTATGCCATTACATGGAAAATGAATCCAAAATTTGAGTAATGGATTTAAGATTATAATAATTAATGTGTTTATTTTGTTAATAAAGAGAAATGATCATCTAACATAAATTAAAAAATTTCTAAATCCTGTATTAATATTGAGATGAAGATAACCAATCCAAAATAACACCATAAATTGATTCAAAGAAAAAAAATCATTAGAGATTAAAAGGAATTATATAATAAAATTATATGAAATATTATTAATTTAGGGAATGCATAAGTATTTATAGAAATTATCTCATTAATTGAATGAAAGAATAAAAATGAATAAATATTTTTATGGAATTATAAAACTACATAATTTTTAAATAAATCCCCAATCTCAGAATTGTTCCTTGAATTAGTTTCAATTAGGTAAAATTTTATTTTATAATTATAGAAATGGAAAAAGTATTCATGGTTTATAATCTATGAGAAATATGTGTTCGTTGAAATAAGATAAAAAAACGAAAATATGTAGTTAAAAAACTACTTTTCTATATGGATGCTAATTAAAAAAAGTTCATCACTCAGAACATTCATAAAACAATATTTAATATCATTTTTAATATAAAATCATTTGGGCTTTTGGTTTAATCATCCATTAATAAAGAATATTATAGACAATTTCTTAATAAATTAAATAGGATACTATTAAAATATATTTAAGAAGGAATTAATTCAAGAGGCCATTTATGATAACACCATTATCAATGTTGATAGGAATTATATCCAAATTAGTAACAATAAAAACTGCACACGATTGAGTACAATTTAAAAAATAATAATCATTAATAAATATGTAAGCGAATAAAAATTTGGATAAGTAGAATTGAATGAATCTATTATTTTTTTCATTAAATTTATTTATTAATTAAATATAGGAAGAAAAATAAATAAAAGAGGGTATATAAACTAACATAAATATAAGTATAAATTTTTTAACAAAACAAAATTGGAAAATTTAAAGAAAAATAGATTAAGGAAAATTATGTTGAATTATATGGAAGCCGAATATTTATGCCCTGGGAATGATTTCGTTGAAATGAAACATTATAATGTAAAAGGAATTTAAAAAAAAAATCGTTTCAAAAATTTGATATTATCCATATTTAATTTATTTAGAATCTAAATTACAAGATGTGAGGTAAAATTATCTTCCTTTATGCATCCATTTCCCTTTTGTTTACCTATTTCATAAAAAAACATTGCGTAAATGTTAGTTTACCATGGAACTCATAGTCTATTTGAAACTACATCATAATTTTGATTTATGTGGAAACTGAGTTCAACATAGCAATGAAACAAGATACCAATTATGTATTCAAACCACTATAATATTATATGAAAGTGAAGATACTAAAATAAAATTATACAATAGATATTTAAATTGAAGAAATAATATAACTACCTATAATCACAAATGAAGTTGGTAAGACCTTGTATATCATGTAAATAAAATTTATTAAAAATATTGTAGTTCCAAAATAACATGATGAGAGGGAAGTAAAAATTGAAGATGAAGATCATATATAACATAGAAAAATTAAAAACTATGGAAAAACGAAATATACGAGACTGTAGATAAAATGAATATTTTTATATATATATATAGGTTGTGGATTGGATTTTGATACCTCATATTTTGTCATTATAACCAATTTTTATTGGGTAGTAGATTCATGATTCTTAGATCACTCAAGATTAAAAAAAATGTCCATGATTCTAAAAGAATATAAAATGGACATAAATGATTAAAACATACATAAGACCATTCCTTGGATGTTTTGGTCCATTATCTACCTCTTAGTCATCTTCAATCTCTAGAAACACAATGGAATCATCCTTAGGAAAATTCACTAACCAAATTAACAATCAAAAAATCTTTCAATAAATAAAAGATAAGTTAAACCCTTAAATCATTCTTATCCTTGAGGTAGAGAATCAATGTAAAGAAGATGATTGAAACCAAGGGTAGAGATAAAATAATGGTGAAGATGATAAGTGTAAGAGAATCATAAATTAAGATATGTAGATAAATACATAAAAGAAAATAGAAAAAGTTAGGTGGTTCAGTGAACCCAATCACCAGGAGAGTTGATGAATTTTGATAAGAGTAAAAAGAACCTCTACCAAAGAATAAAAACAAGTCCCTCTGCAATGTCATAGTGTATTTGGGTTTTTGAAAACATATATAGGAAATTTAATAAAAAAGAAGATAAAATTATGTGAAAGGAACCAATTGTATTATATTTTATGGATTGAGTAAATACATATAGAGAGATACATGCTTAATGAGAATTGTTGATGCGTTCCATTTGAAAAGAGGAATGTACACATTATATAGGGAACTAACTAGGAAAGAGATGTTATACCAGAATATGTAACAGAATCTGGGTTGTAGTATTATAGATTTGGATAAAAAAAGAAGTGATTGGTAGACATGTGTACTAGAAATTATACTCTTTTATAGAAGTATAGGTTATTGAGGTTATTTTGGCCTTTTTGACGTTAAAGGGTAAAATGGAAAGTTTACTTTTTAAAAAAATTGAGCATTCCAACCAATTCGAGAAGTGATATTTACTTGTGGGTTATATTTTGATTATTTTATATGGTGGTGGAAATATTTTTTAATTACCATATATTTCACGACTTTAATTAATTAATTATTCATTTATTTAATTTAATTTTAATTTTTCATTATAATCAATAATCTATCTTAGTTGTGTAATTAAATTTACATAAAAATATTATGGAAAGTATTTAATAAATATTTTCTTTATCATTTATATGAATTTTCTCTCATTAAACATCCTAAATATGGTATTTGATTCGGAAATTCTATGGTTAAATTAATGGAGGGATATGATAAGGTTTTGATGGGGGAAGTAGATATTTGACTCATTTTTTATTTATATTTCAATTAATAAAATTTCTCAACTTTATCTTTATTATATCAATAAAGAAAACAATGACATTAAATTTTCATTTTATATCAAAGAGAGGTGGGTGGAGAATGAGAATAGATGAATGAAGAATGATGATTGAGGATTGGCGATTATCATGGAATTTAGGTTGGTGACTTGATAATATCATACTTTTATTAATAATTGTGAATATATCCAATTTTTTAATATAGTGATGGATATTTATTAATTGATAATCGAAGATAATGATTTGACAAGAATATTTGAAATGGATATAAATGTTGATATAGAAAATTATTGGTGAAAATTAGTAAACAATGGAAATAAAATTTATTATTTTAAGGAAAATATATTCTTTAAATATATAAATTGATCATGATGATTTTTGGGGTGTTAATGGTGGAGTTTAATATATTGATAGTGAAATATGGTCATTTAAAAGAGATATTCTCTAAATATGAATAAATACAGAACTATAGTGATATTTTAGTGATAAGTTAAGCTAGAGGGAGTCCTTATCGGTCGAAAACTACAAATAGTGAGAGTCTTTATGGGTGGAAACCTACTAATATCTAGAGTCTCAATAGGTGTACAACAACCCAACCATTTTGATTTATAGTGGGATTGAAGGACCCCGGGACACCCTGAGAGGGGAGGGGTGAATCAGGGTGACCACTTTTTCTTTTAATTTGTTGGATCTTGTTCCCACGTTGGTAGGAACTTGTTGAACCTGTATGATGATTACGATCAAAATGAAAACATTCACATGCACACAGAAGACACAGTCATTTTTACTTGGTTCACCACTAAGGGCTACGTCCAAGGAGCATACGCCGACAGGTTGCCAGTCGTACCTAAATCCACTATGATTCACCAGCTGCGGATACAAAAGTTCGGGTACAGACACTCTGTCCCAGGCTCACTGCCTTTACAATAGTTCAGGGATAACTCACTGCATCCCTCGGGTCACTCCCGTTGACTCCCCCTGGCTCACTGCCGTTGGTGAAGTCCCACTCAGTTTATAGACGTGTATGTCTCTTCTTCATTTGCATAAGAGTGCATCCTTTGTTGAATGTAGATGCTCTATTGAAGTCCGATTCTCACCAGAAGAAGAATATCACTTTTCCTCGAACGAACCGAGTAGTTTATCGGCTTTCGTGCAGCTCCAGCAAGGCAGGCGTGCTTCAATAGTGTCTAGGTCTCCTTTTCAAGCCCGGCGCGCAAGTCTCCCGGCGGCGCGCAAGTCTCAGGCGCGCAAGACTAAAATGGTGCGCAGGTGTCACTGAAGCACCTGCGCGACACGGCCTTCTTGAACTAAATACTTGCGCGATCCACTTCCTTTCTCTTCCAAACTGCGTTGGGAGAACAGCCAAACACCGGCGCGCAAGCTCTACTTGCGCGACAAAACAACCACCTGCGCGACTCAACCACCTGCGCGACGAGACCTCGAACAATCTCTCGACCTTGAACTCCGTTGGAAATGAGGAGGGGTGGTCCAGTATTTATAGGCAAACTGGACCCCCTGCGCGGCGGCGCGCAAGTCCCTCGACGGCGCGCAAGTCCTGTTTCCAGATCCTCTGTCGCGCAAGTCACTTGCGCGACCCAACCAACACTTGCGCGACCTTCTTTCCTTAGCCAAATTTTGATGTTCTGATCCTCAAAAACATATGGCGCGCAAGTATTTCATCCTCCAAGAGCTCGGCGCGCAAGTATCTTTGCCAAAAACACTTTACTTTATTTACGGATTTTCAGGCCCAAAAATTTGGCAAACACTGGGAAACAGCGCCACCTTCACTACTGTTTTCTTCCTGAACGGTATGATCGCTTTGTTGGTTCACACCCTGAACTTCCACTGAGGATTGACAACAAACACAAACCATACACCAAATCATGCTTTGAAGAACCTGGTTCCAACAATCTCCCCCTTTGGGTTTGTTGGCAATCAGAATAAATTCAAAAGATCTCCAACCATGAGCAAATCCAAAACGCAAGAATCAACTCAGCTAACACTCTAAGTCTACGTGAGCAATGCTCGGTGTAGAAAACAAGAGAGAAAGATTGAATTGGGTCTTAGTGTGTTGAAATCGTACACGAAATTCTCCATCCCGATGTTATCCTTATTAAACTTCTCATCACAAGCTTACACTTCTCATCACAGAAGAATTTCTTGCCTTGAATTTATTCCTTTCTCCCCCATTGACAATAAAACCGAAGACCGAAAAGTTTGTTCAACGTTCATCTCAAGCCATACTCCCCCTGGATAGTATCTCCCCCATAAACCTGCATCACAGCCATAAACAGATAAAAACAGTTAAAACAAACGGGGAGAGGGGACTTCCGGAGCCTCCTTATGCAGTAGGAGGTGGTCGAACACCGAGGTTCAACCGATGCTTCTCGAACACAGTCGCGGACAATGGCTTGGTTAGGATATCAGCCACTTGCTCATTAGTTCCAACATGATCCATTTTAATCACGCCTTGTTCAACCTTTTCTTTGATAAAATGATACCGTATTTCAATATGTTTTGTACGAGAATGCTGAACCGGATTCTTCGTAAGATCAATTGCACTTTTGTTATCACAACAAATCACCATTGGTTGCTGCACCTTATCACCAATATCTGTTAGCTGCTGCTTCATCCAAAGAAGTTGAGTGCATGCTTTTGTGGAGGAGATATATTCAGCTTCAGTAGTACTAAGAGAAGTACTTTCTTGCTTCTTGCTCAACCAGCCAACACATTTATGCCCAATATAGAAAGCTCCACCACTAGTGGACTTTCTGTCTACTACATCCCCAGCCCAGTCAGCATCAGAAAACGCTGATAATTCACTGTCCCTGCCTGCAGCAAAAAATAACCCGAAGTTATGTGTGCCTTGAATATACCTCATGATTCTTTTTACTGCTGACATATGTTCCTCCTTTGGATTACTCTGAAAGCGGGCCGCAAGGCATGTTGCAAAGACAATATCTGGCCTTGTCGCTGTCAGATACAGTAGGCTTCCAATGATCCTCCTGTACATGGTGGGATCAACAGAGTTCCCATCCTCATGCTTTCCAAGTTTAGTTCCAACAGGAATCGGAGTTGACATTGGTTTGGAGTCTTGCATATTGAACTTCTTCAGCAACTCTCTTGCATATTTTTCCTGAGAAATGAAAGTGTATTCCTCCTTTTGAATTACTTGCAACCCCAAGAAATATGTGAGCTCCCCAATCATAGACATTTCAAATTCTGATTTCATGTGGTTGGCAAATTCATCCACTGATTTCTGCCTGCTGCCACCAAAAATGATATCATCAACGTAGACAAGAACCATGAACTGATCTTTTGGAGAATTCTTCACATAGAGATTGCGATCAACTCCTCCTCTTTTGAATTCCAACTTCTTGAGATATGAATCTAGCCGTGAGTACCATGCCCGTGGTGCCTGCTTCAAACCATATAGAGCTTTCTTTAGTTTGCAGACCTTTGTTTCATCGGTACCCAAGACAAACCCCACCGGTTGTTCAATGTAGACTTCTTCTTCGAGTACACCATTCAAGAATGCTGTCTTAACATCCATTTGATATACTTTATATCCTCTTTGGAGTGCCATGGAAAGGAAAAGCCTGATTGATTCCAGTCTAGCAACTGGAGCAAAGGTTTCTTCAACATCAATACCTTCAATCTGGGAGTATCCTTTACATACCATTCGTGCCTTGTTTCTGATAACACTTCCATGCTCATCAAACTTATTTTTGAAAATCCATTTGGTACCAATCACATTGTGACCTTCAGGTCTCTGGACAAGATCCCATGTCTGATTCTTATCAATCTGATCTAATTCATCATTCATGGCTTTCACCCAAGATTCATCTTTTGCAGCTTATTCGAATGAGGATGGCTCTACAACTGATAGAAATGCAGATTGCGTGGTATTCCTCATCCTTCTGGTTTGTGTGGGTGCACTCCTATCCCCAATTATGTTGGATGGATCAATCTCAGCTCTTTGATTTCTCCTGCGAGGTTCAGTAGTATTCTCTTCAGCCATAGTTTCTTCTTCAGATTCTTCTTCTGAGTCAACATCATTATGTGATTGATGAGTGTTTTGAACAGCTTCCTCTATTTCTGCATTTGTAGTTTCTTCATGTCCACATTCTTCATGACTTTCTATCACATCAGCATATGACGTCCGTGAAGCATTTGTGGTTTTCTCTTCAATTATCTTAACATCATTGCTTTCCACAATCCTTCCCAAACGATTGTTGAAACATTTGTAGGCTTTGCTGTTCATTGAGTAACCGAGGAAGATTCCTTCATCTGCGTTGTCACCATATTTCCCTTGATTTCCTTCTTTGTTCCTGATGAAGCACTTACTTCCAAAAACACGAAAGTATTTTAGAGAAGGCTTCCGTCCATGCCACAATTCATATGGTGTCTTCGTCTCACCCATATAAAGTCCTGTTCGATTCTGAATGTACACTGCAGCTTGAACAGCCTCTTTCCAGTAATGTCGTGGAATACGACTCTCAATCAGCATAGTTCGTGCCATGTTGTTCACCTGTCGATTCCTTCGTTCAACAACTCCATTTTGTTGTGGAGTTCTCACAGCAGCTACCTCATGTTGTATCCCATGCTTCTCCAGATAATTTTCAAATTCAATGGACGTGTATTCTCCTCCATTGTCAGATCGCAACACTTTGATTGTTCGTCCAGTATCATTCTCGGCGATTCGCCGATATGTTTTCATGCAGTCAAGGACCTGTCGTTTCCGATGAATGACCATCACACATGCCATTCGACTGTAATCATCTATGAAAAAGACAAAGTACCTTTCTCCATGAGTTCCGACAACATTTATTGGACCACAAACATCTGTATGAATCAGATCAAGAAGGTGAGATGCCTTTTTCTTCTTTGGCCGATATGAACTGTAGACCAACTTCCCACGAATACAAGCATCACAGGATTTTTCACGCTCACGCTTCAGGTTGGGAATGTCCATGACAATTCTCAATTTTGATATTTTCTCCTTGTCTTGTTGATTGATGTGTCCCAATCTCCGATGCCACATATTGTTTTCTTCTTCAACAGTCATGTAACATACATTCTCTTCACTATCAACCTGATACAAGTTTCCTTCTGTTCTGCATCCCTTCATGAGAGAATTGCCAGTTTTTCCCTTGATAGTGCAGACTTTTTGATTAAAAGTAACAACAAGTCCTGAGTCACAGAGTTGACTCACGCTGAGGAGATTATGACGTAGGCCATCTATGTAAAGGACTTCAGTCTTCTTTAGTTCTCCATTAGCTAATTTGGTACTTCCACTCCCTTTGATTTTCAGAGCCCCATCATTACCAAATCTTACTGTACCATCAACATTCTTTATGATATTTGTTAGTAGACCGGCATTACCTGTCATATGAGATGAGCAACCGCTATCTAGAATCCAGGTACTGTTGTTCTTTGTAGCTTTGAGAGCTACCTCTGCAAGGTTTGATTTCTCAATCTTCCTCCTTTCCTTCCATGAGACATTAGATTGAGTATATAGAACTGATGGCCTTTCAACTATCTCTTCCGCAAACCCAGGTTCTTCATAGTCAAAGTCTTCTTTAAGAGGTGAGAACCTGTTTGAAAGAGAAACATCGTCTTGCTGACGAGACTTGACATGTCTGGAACTTCTGTATGAGGTGTCAATGTCCCTTCTCTGCCTGCAATTAATGGCCTTATGACCAAAGTTAGAACAATGAAAACAATATCCATAGAAATTATTTCTTCTATAAGAATTAGGATATGAAATTGTTCTCTTTTGTTGAGCATCTATATCTTCTCCATTCAGATAGCTTCTTGCCTCTTCACAATAGGACATGGTATGGCCCAGATAGCCACAGAACTGACACTTCATGAGAAGAAATGTCTTCTCACTTGAATTTTTCCTTATAGCTTCTTCCTTGGGAGAATAGTAAGACTGTCTGCCATTTTTGAAAGTTTGAGGATAATTTTCAGGTCTCCTTTTAGTTTGGATTGAGGGTTCCTTTTTCAGCACTCTAGGTAACATTTCAACATGTTCAACTTTCATCTTATCTTTCTTTTGGATCTTTGCACTTCCAGCAGTTGATGACTCAGCCTCACAGCCAATTCCACTCTTTCCCATGCAAGCAGGTCTTTGATCACTCAAGACTTTTCCAACCCCATCTGAACCACACTTGGCTCTTGCAAGTAATTCTGCATCTGAGAATCTTCCGAACTGTATTTTATTCCTCGATTCTTTTGGAACTGATTCTGTCTCCATTTTACTCCTCAGAGTAACTACTTCCTCCTCAAGACCCTCAACAGTCTTGGATTTTTCATCCAGTCTGGATGTGAGGTCATTGATGACCTTTGCTTGCTCTTCAATTCTCAGCTTCAGATCAACTGCATCATCATTGCTTTCAATTATTTTAGACTGTACCTTCACAAATTCTTCCAGTCGTTCAATTTCAGCTTCAAGTTGATCAACATATTCAGTTGATTCTTCTACAATTGATTTCCACTTATTGCAGCTCTTACATTTAATCTTAAGCTTACTAACTGCATCCTTAAGTTGCACCTCAGGATCTACACAAGTTCTCAGTTGTTTTTCACCATCAGTATCTTCTGACTTTTCAACAGTGGCCATCATAGAAGCATGGTTCCCAGTTTTGAATTCTGGTTCTTCTTCATCACAGAATTCATTGTCATCTTCTTCCTCTTCACAGACAAAACTCTTCCATTGCATTTTCTTACCAGATTTGAAGTCTCCCTTTTTGAAGAACCTTCTTTGAGGCTTCTTGAAGTTTTCATCTTCACTGTCATCATCATTGATATTCTTCAAGCACTGAGAGGCAATATGCCCAACTTTTCCACAACGGAAGCATGCGAGAGGTAACTTCCCTTTGAATTTCCCTTTCCCCTTCTGGAACTTCTTTGCAATGAGAGAAAGAATTTATTTCTCTTCGTCATCATCACCGCTACTATCCTTTGAGATTTTCAATTTATCCATGGCCTTGAATGCCATTTCCTTGCTCACCCGAGTCGTAGCATCTTCTGGTTTGACTCTCATTTCATATGCTACCAAACTGCTCAGTAAGTCATCTAGAGAATGTTTGGAAAGATCTCTTTCCTCAAGAGCTGATACCTTCGCATTATACAGAGGTCGAAGTCTTCTTAATATTTTCTTTACAATATCAACGTCTTTGATTTCTTCGCCTAGACCCCGAATTGCTCCAACCACTTCAGTAATTCGATTGAAGAAAGAGTCTGCATTCTCGTCTGGATGCATATTCAGATCATCAAACCGATTGTGTAGGACTTGTAGTTTTGCCTCCTTCACTTTGCTATCACCTTCATAAATATTCTCAAGTTTATCCCACATAGATTTTGCTGAGGTGCAATTCATTACCTTCAGGTAAATCTGATCAGAAAGGGAAGCAGTGAGAGCATTCTGTGCTTTGGCATCTGCATCAAGAAGTTTCCTGTCTGTTTCAGTCATAGCCAGACCTGTTGGATCAGTGACATGTATTCCTTGCACAGTAGAAAAAAGAACTTCCATTCCAAGAGATCTTAGATGAGATCTCATTCTGTTCTTCCAGATCTGGAAATTGCTTCCATCGAAGTAAGGGACTCCCCTGACATTGATCGCGTTTTCCATGACGAAGAAGGTCAGATTCAACGCCAGCAACCTCCCTCTGATACCACTTGAAGGACCCCGGGACACCCTGAGAGGGGAGGGGTGAATCAGGGTGACCACTTTTTCTTTTAATTTGTTGGATCTTGTTCCCACGTTGGTAGGAACTTGTTGAACCTGTATGATGATTACGATCAAAATGAAAACATTCACATGCACACAGAAGACACAGCCATTTTTACTTGGTTCACCACTAAGGGCTACGTCCAAGGAGCATACGCCGACAGGTTGCCGGTTGTACCTAAATCCACTATGATTCACCAGCTGCGGATACAAAAGTTCGGGTACAGACACTCTGTCCCAGGCTCACTGCCTTTACAATAGTTCAGGGATAACTCACTGCATCCCTCGGGTCACTCCCGTTGACTCCCCCTGGCTCACTGCCGTTGGTGAAGTCCCACTCAGTTTATAGACGTGTAGGTCTCTTCTTCATTTGCATAAGAGTGCATCCTTTGTTGAATGTAGATGCTCTATTGAAGTCCGATTCTCACCAGAAGAAGAATATCACTTTTCCTCGAACGAACCGAGTAGTTTATCGGCTTTCGTGCAGCTCCAGCAAGGCAGGCGTGCTTCAATAGTGTCTAGGTCTCCTTTTCAAGCCCGGCGCGCAAGTCTCCCGGCGGCGCGCAAGTCTCAGGCGCGCAAGACTAAAATGGCGCGCATGTGTCACTGAAGCACCTGCGCGACACGGCCTTCTTGAACTAAATACTTGCGCGATCCACTTCCTTTCTCTTCCAAACTGCGTTGGGAGAACAGCCAAACACCGGCGCGCAAACTCTACTTGCGCGAAAAAACAACCACCTGCGCGACTCAACCACCTGCGCGACGAGAGCTCGAACAATCTATCGACCTTGAACTCCGTTGGAAATGAGGAGGGGTGGTCCAGTATTTATAGGCAAACTGGACCCCCTGCGCGGCGGCGCGCAAGTCCCTCGACGGCGCGCAAGTCCTGTTTCCAGATCCTCTGTCGCGCAAGTCACTTGCGCGACCCAACCAACACTTGCGCGACCTTCTTTCCTTAGCCAAATTGTGATGTTCTGATCCTCAAAAACATATGGCGCGCAAGTATTTCATCCTCCAAGAGCTCGACGCGCAAGTATCTTTGCCAAAAACACTTTACTTTATTTACGGATTTTCAGGCCCAAAAATTTGGCAAACACTGGGAAACAGCGCCACCTTCACTACTGTTTTCTTCCTGAACGGTATGATCGCTTTGTTGGTTCACACCCTGAACTTCCACTGAGGATTGACAACAAACACAAACCATACACCAAATCATGCTTTGAAGAACCTGGTTCCAACAGGGATCCATGTGGGTGGGGAAATAGGAAAACATGGACGATATTACGGAATGGTGGTATTGAAGTGGGAGGTGGTATGTGATGTTATACTATGGGAGTTGGTTTAATTTTAAGGTTTTATATTTACGAGGTTCATTAGTAAACTTAGAGGAAGTGTTTTTTATTATTCTATTTTATTAAATTCATTTATGGATGAATTAGTATAATTAATTCATATAGAATCTTGAGTTTTTTAGGGAAGAAACTATTGAGTACATTTATATACTCACCCCATATTTATATATTAAACTTCATAAAAATTATAGGCATATTTTTTGGGGGTTTTAGATGACCTTAACTTTGTACATAAGTGTATTTTTGGTGCATAGTTCCCCATTATACCACACCGAAGGTATAGAGTAATTTTGTGGGTTTTCCTTTCTTGTCCCACTTTTTTCATGGATTTGTTTAAAATGGAATGAATTTTATGTAACACTGTAACTCTTATAACCTTGTGTTAATGGTTATCTTACCACATTATCATATGATACAAAAGATCACATCTTGATGAACCAAATTATTTATTAGTCTTGGGAGAATAAATACATGAACTATTCCCACATTACATCTGAAAACATGAAATACATATTAAAATTACAATGATAATTCTTTATTTCTTTAAGTATATACATAGAAACATTCATATATTCCTTATTGGTATCTTTGGAAAAGAAAATAATAATAAAGGAAGATCTTATATGGTCAATAATAGTAAACATATGAGATATAAAATAATGATAATAGGTGGGTATAAACATAAGGATATGAGAATATGATCATAAATTGAGACTTCTATAACCAATCATTCAAACATATTTAATCATGAATCATGTAATAAGGTTTCTCTATGAAATACATAAGAAATAAGAGTTTGGAATCATCAATAATCATCCATGACCCATGAGAACATATCATAAGAACAAAAAATTTGTTTTTAGAATACATATAAAAATAGAAAATAATTTCCTTAGTTGAGGATCACTTCCAAAACTATTATATAATATTGGATCCAATCCCAATTATATCAGTTCCAAAGTCAAGATTAATTCCCAAGACTATCATAGTGGACATAGTCACTTACTAAATTAGGTTCACTCCCCATGACGGTCCTTATTATCCCATGAGATAACATCATTTCCCCAATTCATTTGAGTGATATAATGGACCCACCTGCTTATTTTTTATTATGTAACCACTCGTGATTGGTTTATAACCAAATCTCCCATCCTTTATTTAAAATGTAACCACCCATCCTTTGTAACACCTAATGATTTTAAAAGAGGAACATCATATTCGATAGCGTATATGAAAAAAAACCAAAATTAGAATAGAATGTAACACCCAGAGACTTTATGATATATATATTTTTAAAATAAATTCTATCTGTTAAATATCATGCAATTTATGCAATAATAGTTTGGAATGGAACACAACACTCTATTATAAAATTATTATTTAAACATGGCCATTATAACATAGACGTTAAGTTGGTGGTTATGAATAGTAGAAAATAAATTATAAAGACTATATGATTTTAAAATGTATAAAATAAATTCGATTTATGTCTATTTATTAGAAATAAAATAATAATCATTTGAAATGAAAAGAAATGTTTTCTAAAAAACTATATTTTTCTAAAAGGCGGTTTAGTCTTACTTTCTGCACATAATATAAAATAAATATATAACACTTTTAGAAAACTTATTTTAGAAAATAAACTTAATTTTTTAAATCTACATATTAAAATTATCTTTAGGTTATTTTTTTAGAATTTTTAAAAAATATTAAATTTTTGATGGATAGTGAAAAATAATGATTTTTTATTGAAAACTGAATTTTCACTTAAATTATTTTCAAAGTTAAATTATAGTTTAAATTGTTTTTAAATTAAAATTATTTCAATTATATTAATATTTAACTAATTTATTTCATTGAAATCAATTTCAAATTGAATTCTAATATAAATACATTTTAAACTTTTGAAAGTTTTTCTTGATAAAACTGTTTTTTCGACGCACCTATTGGTTTAATTTTAAATTGAATTATGCCAATTTTATGAATATAATTTGAAAATATAGATTCAATATTTTGAATAATAATAATTTAAATTATCTAATATGGTTAACTTAATTTTTTACCATAATGAATTGTGGAAATAATAAATTGTTTTTACCACAATTAAGATAAAAATGGGTTTATCGAGGGGTTAAACTAAGAAGATAAGGATCAAAAGTGACGTAAAAATTTTCAAAAACCCATTGTATGAAAATATTTATAAATTTTAACCTTTATGGTTTGATAATAATCAATTTTTAGGATTTTTTAATTAGAAAAACATGGGTATCACTTTATCCTCCCAAACATTCCATTTGTGCTTTCCCCCACTTATAAATGGATACCCCATCTTCTACCCTCTTCAAAACATCAAAAACCTTTTGTTTAAAAACTAAATTCCCAAATAAATTAATTATTCCAATGAAAACATCATATATGACTAGGTTTTAATATATATCTAATCTTGAATGATTTACGTAGAAACATATAAGAGTTCTCCGAAGAAGGGGCAAAATTCTCAACGTATGTATCTGTTTTATTTATTCTTCCAACTCCATAAAATATTATTCAATAATGATAATTTATTATAACCAATATATCTTATATAATAATATTTTATTATTTTAATGGAATAATCTATATTCATATCCAGTTCGATCAAATGGAAAATAAAACCGTCATTCACGTGTACGATGGTGTACTGCCACGCCAACCGATGTAATTTATTTTATATCACCACATTTAAAGGAAGTATATAATGTTTAATTTAACATATTTATATGATAATTATGAGATTATTATACTTATATAATTATGATATCATATATACCTTCTTACTTTCCATTTTTTGGGAGGATACGACAATGTCTCTTATTTGCGGTGGAGAACCGCCTCGCGAAGCGATGTGTTTTTTTCACTTATTCATTACAAGGAAGTTATAATTGTTAAAATTAGTGGATATAAGTTATATTTATTAAATAAAAATACTTATGTAATTATAATACCACATAAAAATCTTTACATTCTAATCTTTTGTAAAACAATAACATTGCCCATGCGATCGCGTGGACTACCACCTCCACACAACGATGCAAAAATATTTTTCAATTTTTTATATGGTTGGTAATAAGAATTTATTTAATTAATAAAAATTATATATATGAAATAATATTTATTATATAATGGTTAATTAAATTTTTTCCCTTTCATACTATCTATCAAGAAAAATGAAAAAATCATTCATGTGTATATATGACTTACCATCTCCATGAAGGGTGTAATCTATTTTCAATACATAACTTTTATAGATTAATATAAATAAATATATGGTAAATATATATGATATTTAAATAATATTTATCATTCTTGATATTATAGAACAATTATAAAATTAAATGTACCATTTTTACTAAACCAAAACATATATGAAAAATGAAACAATTATCACTCGAAACAATGATTTTAACAATCAAATGTTAATAAACAAGTGATAAAATAAAAAAAGTAAATAATATAAGGAATTAATGGCTATTTAATATATTTATAACAAAACTATATTTATTATACATGGGGTTTTGAAACATACGAAGGAAGTTTAACCTGAGGTAGGGGTTTCATGTCTCACTTTTACTTCTTTGAGACATATGCTATATTCACCACTTATTAAATTGTGTGGTGTATATTCTACCAATTTTGATATGTTATATCATTAATATATTTCTATTATTTATATTTATAGTTTATTTTGAAGTTATTTCTTCCAAAGGCATTATGATTCAAAAGTTACTAAAGTGGTAAGGGTTTATTTCACAATCTCATCATTATTTAGGATTATTTTTGTTAATGTTTACCTTGGGGGAATTATTTTAAATTTATATAAATAAACCAATATTTTTTCTTATAAATTTGTAATTAATAAACTTTTCAATTAATAGTAACGTTTTCCACTCTATGGAACTTAAAATTATTGAGAAAACATTTTTAAGAAAACAAAACATTATTTCTCTTCTCAATTGAAAATAATTTTTCTTCTATGTTTCCCAAAAATGTTTTAAAAAATGATTTTGAAAATACTAAAAAGTATTTATTAAATATTTTTTTACCCATATATGAATTTTTATAAAAACAATTGGATGGAATCTTTATGTCATTTTCCAAATAATTCCTTTTTTTATTTTACCAAAAATGTTTAAGGAATATTTGTTTTAATGTGTATGTCTTGAATAAAATTTTCCACCTTTATGAACAATAAATTTTTTAAATATTATTTTACAAGTTTAAAAGTTATTTTTAAATAAAAATATTTTCAGGCTTTTTTTTTAATTTAGTTAAAATGTAATATCAAAATGAAAAGGTTATTTTTGTAAAATTTTAAAGGATTATTTCATAGTATCTTTATTCTTCAATGACATATACCCTTTCTTGTAATTATGTTATAATATGTATATGTTTTATTAATATCATCCTCATTATTTTTTTGGATGGTTTATGATCAGCTTGACCGAGGATTTGCAGTCTTATTACCATTCACCATATTACTCTTGATGGGTTAGGATTACGTTTATTTCATTGGGGTAAGTATTAAAATTTTGTATATTATTTATACAATATACATGTTTATGTTTTTTATATTTCACCCCCTTAATATGAGTAATTAATTAGAATTATTATGTGACTAATGTGGCCTAGTTATAGATATCCCCTAGATGTTTCCACAAATATCTTGAGACAAATTAATTGGCTAAATTAGGTGGGGTTTTAGTCATAGATTTAAACTATCTTATGAAATGTCGTTATAGTATGTTTTAGATTTCCAAAATTATGTATTCCCTCATTATTAGATTTTTTGTTGATGTTTAATGTGATTATTCTATTAGTAATAATATCCATTGATAATTTTGAATCTCATGTGATTATTTATATGGATTTATTGTAACACCATTTATTCCTGACAATTTGTGCTAATGTTATTGTGTAACTGGCATGTGTTTCTATTATATTCCATTCTATGTTTATTATTATTATTCATTCATGATAGATTATACATTACTCCTACCCTTATTGAGAATCTGATATCACTAAATTCTTATGTTTTATTTTCTTTATGATATCAATAAGTGTTTTATGATTGATATATAGGGATATTATAAGTGTAACAATGTAATTATCAATGAAAATATAATTTTGTATTTTATATTTTCAAATATATGTAAAATTAAAGAATGTATCTAGTTTAAAAAGACTAAAAAAATATTTAGTGCTTCTGGAAGGGATTACATATATCTAGTACAAATTTAATAAAATAGACATCGACTCTGGGCTACTGGGGTAAGGAGATTTACAGTTATTATCTGAGAAAGTTTAGTAGAAACCTTGGGAAATAGATTTAGAAAAATCTAAAATAGAGAAAATAACCTAATGATATAAATTTAGGATAAGTATATTAAAAACAACCTAAATTTATAGTATGGTAGAAATTATGTGGTTTTTATAAAAAATACATTCCTATCTGAATACTATAAGTGGATGTGGTTCTTGAAAAGATGCACCAATTGGTAATAACTCTGAAAAAGCCACATCAGGCTTGACTTGAACATTTATTGGTATATGAAAGTGGTCATTTCTACACACCTTTTTTTGATATCCTTGGGGGGTATTATTGGGTTAATTAAAATTTTATTTACAAGACATTTTGATGAATTTATAATTATTTTATTATTTATAAAATTTCCTGACTATTCCATGTTTATAGTTAGGATATTAGTGATGCATAATTTTTTCAATTTATGATATGTATTTCACTAGTTTTTGGATTATAAATTTTGTTTTATAATGTTATAACATAATCTAGTGAATTCCATTGTTTATAAATGGATTATAGTGTAAGGAATGTAAACCATATAAATTAATGTACCCAATGTAGGGATTTCCTTCATAGGAAAGACAATGAATATGGAGCTGGAGATACTTCCTAAAACGATACAATTATAACCATATTTTGGAAACTATCTTTGGTTATGAAAAATAATATTTCATGTATGGGGAAGCATACTAATCCACCATGCAGAATAAAAATGTTATTTTGATTTATGTGTCAGTAATCTCCATCATTGAATGAGAAAAAAAAACATTTGTAGGTGAGAAATGGATAGGTTCCTTAGAGAAGATATTTCTTAATTTTGGAAGAAATTAATGGGAGAATGTTATCATAGAATTTTTTCATCTTTTAAGAGATATAGATCAATTATGTTTATTTATTCAAAACAATAAGGATGAATAATAATTATAAACTAAGTAGTGGAGGGATTATAAAGTACTATTCATGGAAATGTATTTTCCTCATGAGAAATAAGTAGATATGGAGAGAAAATTCATGAATCTAAGATAAAAAGAAGATAAAAATGTTTCTAAGTATGATGAAAAATTTAAAATTTTATAAAGGCACGTTACATGCTATGTACGTAATCAAAAGATTAGGATTGGTAGTTTCTCTCATGGAATTAAGCCATTTCTTCGAAGGGAACTAGTCTCCTAACATTTCTCATCATACAAGGAAATAGTATCATACTATATAAAAATATATAGATAATTCTAAAAATTTTATGGATTCTAAGGGATGAAAGAGAAGAAAAGGATTATAGAGAAAAATATTGATAAATGGAAGAAGGGAAACAACGATTTCCACTATGTAATAATATTGGAAAGAAACAATCTTGTACTTTCTAGAAGGGAATGAGAGTTTGATATAAATATAGAGAAAATGTAACACCCCAGGTAAATAAAGAATATTAAATTTTCACATTTATCCATATTTGTGAATACAATATTAATATTACTTTAAAGGGGACGCTATGCTCGATGGCGTACCCAATACGCAACAACGAGTTTCTTGGGAATCTTACGTTGCACTCTAATAATAAAATAATTTTTTTAAATGGTAGTTAACACCTAGCTGTTGTAATTGTGGGAATGAATAGAACTAAATAAAAAATGATTATATATGTTTGTCAAGTATTTTTACTTTTTACAATAAATGTTAGAGGATTAAAAATGTGAATGAATCCAATTTTAAGCATAAACATTCTAATATTCTTTAAAAAGTCGATTAACTGCCTTTTGATGGCGAACCTCTTTTAAATCCACTTTTTGAAAATTTTATGTGTTATATTTGACAAAATAAAATTCTTCTTTAGAATCGGGACATCAAAATTTACTTTGTGTAAATTTTTGGTATTTTTCCGATAAAGTTCATTTTTTAATGAATAGTGAAAAATGTTGTATTTTAATTAAAAACCACTTTTTAATCTAATTTATTTATAATATTAGATTATATTTTGAATTGGATTTAAAGTGAAATTAGAATATATTTTTACCATTTAATCCAATAGTGTTCGTTGGAATTAATTTCATCTTAAAATTGGACTTAAACTAGTGTCAATCTTTTGATACTTATTGTTTCATAAAAGCACGCAATTTTCTCTGAAAGCGGGAATTAATTATTAAATTAATTAATTTAACTTATATGTTTTGAATTTTGTAAAATGGAAATAATTTTTAAATTCGGAATATCAAATATAGCTTAGGGTGATGTTTTGGTATTTTTCTGGAAAACTTCAATTTTTGATGAATAGTGAAACCACTAAGTGGTACTTAAAAAAACTGATTTTTTCGTTTAAATGAAAATTTACCACCTTTTTATTTTTATTTTCAAAAATCCGACATACATGGTTGTCATTAAGAAGTAAAATGTGGTTCAATGGGATTAAAATAATTTTTTTGTGTATAGTAATTTTTAAGTTTTAATTGCGATTAGAGGTAATTAGTGTAGTTTAAGGTAAAAATAATGTTTTAATAATATGAAATGACCTAGAAACATGTCCTACCCTCACTAGAGGAGTCATGGCCGACCAAGAAAATCCATGGGTCAACTTGGGGACCCCATGGAGCCACTTTGGTTGGAAAATGACATAAATACCTTTTTATTTAAAGTTAAAATTAAAATGTCACAAACATGTGTTGTTTTACTAAAACAATTTTTACATGGGGTTATATAAGTCATATATTTGACTATAAATATTAATTAGAAAGCTAAAAATATTTACTACATCATGATATTTGTTTATAATTTTTAGACATTAAATAAATTAATTTATTTATGACACCGTGATGATGCAGTGATTACCTCATAAATGAACGATTTAAATAAAATGAGAAGATAGGGTGAAATATAAGTCATAAACTTGTCACAAACCTATTGTATGGGAGTATTTAGAATACCTATCACTTTATCCTCGAAATATATCCTTTTGGGACCTTTTAAATACGAAAATAATTTTATAATAATGTAATGTTTTATACCTTTCCAAGAGTTCCCTTCCTCTTCTCTTATAAAAGGCCCCCACCTCTACCACCTTACACACATATATAGAGCCTTTGGCTCGGAAAAACCCTTCCAATTCCATCACTCCACATCCCTCTATTCATCATTGAAGCCTCAGTTTGGGCAGAATCCTTTCCAAGGAAGCCTTTGTGCTCAAATCAAAGAGAGTTACTCGATTTAAAGGTAGTGTCTTCCCTTGTGTTCTTTTGTTTTATTTTTCTTCTCCAAACCCCTAAACTATTTTTATTACTTTTTTGTCTGACAACACGAGTATCTTAAATATACTAGTATGTTGTTATAAGAAGGATTAGAGCTACACTTTTACACACCTTCATCTAATTGTTAAAGAACATACTTTTTCTGTGGATGGCGAATTACTGCCTCACGAAACTATGATTGTTCAATATTATTTTAACACCTTCAAAGGTGGCCATTAAGATGTCACTATATTTATATATAATATATAATATTT
The DNA here is from genome assembly GCA_963277665.1 of Viscum album. NCBI lineage: Eukaryota > Viridiplantae > Streptophyta > Magnoliopsida > Santalales > Viscaceae > Viscum > Viscum album. Next base: position 212,205,938 of record OY728146.1, on the reverse strand, counting down.
TTATGTTTTCCTTAAGCTTCTGTATTTTCCATTTATGGAATACCATTATGGTTTCCATTATGGGTAAACGCGATATCTTCATTTTAGGAAGTGCGGACTACCGCCCCCTCAAAGTGATTTGATTCGTTAATGCCAAATGTGGGATGTATAAAGGATGTAATTAATGATATTACATATGATATCATACTGTAATTATAATATACCTTTATATAATTATTATTTAATTCCATTGAATAAAAAAATGAAATAAAAGTAGCGTTCATGCGTACGTACAACTTACCGTCTCCATGAACGGTACATTTCATTTCTTATCTCCAAATGTTATGTAATTTTATAAGTACATATATATAATGGATATATATGTAATATATTACATCTAAATGATGGATATAATTCTGTAATTATAATATATATATCTCTCATTTTGTTTTAATTCCATTAATATGACAAAAAATGAAAGTAGCGTTCATGCGTACGTACGGCCTACCGTCTCCATGAACGGTGATTTTAATTTTTTATCTCCAAATTCTAGGGAATAGTATAAAATGAATATATACTGGATATATATGATATTTAAAACATCAATACTATTCTACATATGATGTACCTATAACTACATGGAAAATTCTTTTCCAACATTTTCGATTTTTACCCATGTACCGAACATCGACAAAAACTTCTGATATGAACTCACTTTATTAACCAATTATTATAACCATAAAATATGTGATATTAACTGAATAATAATCTTTAAAGTAGGTCCTTATGAAATTATAAATTTACAAAATTTTATTATTCAGGATATTAAAGAACGATCGAGTCATGTCGGACACGAGGTAAGGGATCCTACCCCTCTCTTTCTTTTTAAGTACACTTTTTATGTCATTACTTTTATGCTCATATTTCTTATTATTGGGATGTTATTTTATATTAATACTACTATAAATTTTATGTTCATATGATGAGAGACCCTATTTTCTCTAATCAATCCATTTTGGATGTTTTGAGTGGCGCCGTTAGGCTGCCGAATTTTGGTAAGAGATCTAACCTCTCTCTTTATTTTTAAGTACCCTCCTTTATGTCACTTCTTTTAAGCTCCTATTTGTTATTATGGGGGATGTTATTTTATATTACTCTTTCTATAAATTTTATTGTAATATTATGAGAGACCCTATTTGATCTCATCAATCCATTTTTGGAAGTTTTATGTGGCGCCATTAGGCTGCCGAGTTTTCATAAGGGATTTTTCATCTCACTTTTAGTCTCGTGAGATTTATGCTAAAATTGCCACCATTTACTTTGAGTGGTGTATTTACTTACCATTATTATACTCTTTGTGTAATATAATTTAATTTATGGGTATTTACATATTCATTTTATGACCCTTCTTCAATGGGGTGTATGTTTCGAAAGTAACCCAAGTCGGTAAGGGAACCTTTCACCCTCCTCTTTTTAAAAGACTTCTTTTGTTATGTCTTTTAATTCACATAATATTATGTTGGTACATGTTATTATATATCCTTATTGATGTAAATTTTATGTCCAAGTGACGAGATACCCTTTTTTTCTCTCATCAACTCTTTTTCTGAATTTTGAAGTGACGCCGTTAGGCTGTCGAATTTTTGAAAGAGAACTTCTTAACCCAATTTTTATTCTTTGGGATAAACTTGTACTCCATGAATATGTAGTTCTATGAATATTTCTGAATGTCATATAATTGTTTTTCACTTAATATCCACTTATATTTGGTGTATTCGTTTGTCACACATAATTAGGTAATTGATTTATCCTCAATCCAAGGATACCGTCTTTGTAAGGGACATCATCTCAATCTCCTTTCATTGAGGCATATTTTGTTTTATACACAAATTTCTTTTATACGGTGTATAAACCCCTTTTACTTTTACGTTTATTCAAAAGGAATATTTTTTATATGAAGCATTTACTAAATAACAAAAGGGAATTTTTTTTGTCATACGTATGCGGCGACAACGACTTCTCTGCCGCCGTGACCATTATTTGAGTTTCGGCTTCCTCTATAAGGCATACCTTTTTTTTAAAGGAAAAATAAATACCATGTTTTAATTTTCTTTTATTTTGGTATTGAAAATGGTTTTCATAATTTTTTTATTATATCAATGTGTTTTATTGATATCTTGTGATTGAAATGTGGAAACATTTTGTTTCCTTTACATATGTTTTATGTGATACGATTATGTTATGGTTATTTGGCATTGTTATGAAGACGGGTGGTTCCATGATGAACTAAGGGTGGGTCATCCTGATATAGCTCTCAAATGCATTGGGTAACGTGAAGGAGTTAAACGTTAAGGTTTTCCCCAAAGATATTTAGGGAATATACTGTGATGGGTATTCCAAACGTAACCAAGAGGGTTACTCGCTACGTAAGAATTTTATGAATGCCTCAAGTTACCTTTATGCCTTATTATTTCTATAATTTATTCATGATTTGAGGAGGTATGTTAAAATTCTTATGTTTTATGAGTAAAGTATGATTTCATACATGCACTAATGTTTTTTTTCATACTTTTATATCCCTTACTGAGCTTTTTATGCTCATCCTAAGTTTTTGAAATGTTATTCACAGGTCAAGGGAAAGGTGCATGATATGATGATAGTGTCAAGGAAGTTTCAAGAAAGAATCCATGTTTTATTTTAAATATGTTTCCGTTGATGGGAAAAAATGAATTCTATCTTTTATGTAACCACTTTGTTTAAATGTGGAATGTAATTCATTATTTATGATCTAATTCTCTAAAACTCTAAAACTGAAAAGATCCTCAATGTGAATTATTCATTTAATTCAATATTAAGTAAGTTTTAAGGTCGGGGAATTATAGTTGGTATCAATGGTCAGTTTAGATAACTTTAGAGGTTAGGGTATTCTATAAGCATAAGTGACATTACCATAATGGCTAGGATTTCAGAAAGAGTCATAGTTTATAGATAAAGTGAATGAGTAAGTATATCTTAGTGTTTTCTTCCTCATTAGTACATGATGGTTTTGTTGATATACTCACACTAAAATTTCTTTTTTTAGTTAATGGATGGATCTAGAAGGCACCAAAGTGACAATAGTTTTGAAGGAATCTGTGGTGGTTCTCTGATTAAAAGACTGGATGAAATGGGGGATTCAATGAGGAAACTCGTGGTTGTTCTAAACCAACTATCAAGGAGTCATGATCAACCACTCGTACCTTGGTATGTTCTGTAATGAATCATGTATGAGATGACCAATCGATGTGGAAGTTCAAGTAATAATTATAGAGGTAACCATTAGGGTTTATATGATCCTTACTTTTGAGGTAATTATGGGTTATTATATATTATGATGGAAAATGAAAGGCATGAGATAAAATTGAGGTTAATATATGTTATGATTATTTTTGAAGATTTTATCTCGTTTTGGGGAATGTTTTAGAAATTATATATCTTTGGAAAAAGGATAACACGCAGACCATGTGACAACCCGTCACGTCGGACAAAGCTGCGGGAATAGAACCCACAACCAAAGTGCGACTGGTATTTATCGCCAACCACTGGACTAAGTGAAGTCCCTTGTAAGTTTGACTAATTCGTTTTAGTTAGATAATTTTAGGAATCAAGAGTAAGTTTATTTTGGGTTATCTATGGAAATGATTAACCTATCATGGAGGATATGTGATTATGTTAATTACTTTTCAATATGAGAATTTAAGAGCAACTGATGTTATTTGGAGATAAAAGTTAATTTATACCTTGGAAGACTATGTGATTAAATCCTTAAAATATTTGGGTTTCAATCTTAGTTTGGTTTACTTTTAAGAATTTTATGGACAATTGTGTATCAAATGGACCTCGTTGAACTTTGGTTTTTTTGGACAAATTTTGGAGATTAAGAATTGATTTTCTTTTTTAAAAGGATTATACTTTTATGGATTATCTGGTCTCATACTAACAATTTTGTTTTTGGTTTTTTTCTAAAGACATGGGAAATATATAGTCCTATTTTGTGGATTAGGTGATTCTCAAGAAGTTGATTATAATACTTTTATGCTAACAAGTCTTCCTAAATAGTCATCTTTTGGAGAAAATATGAGTTTGATTAAGGAATCTAGTAAAAGTTGAAAGTCTACGTGATAGGTAAGTATGTTTCATTATGATTTAGTTAAGATCAAAAATAAATTCCTCAATGAAGAGTAACTTAAAACAAAAATGTTGTATGTTAACTTTTCTTACTGGGGAATCGAATACCGTTTAACCCATAACAAGTTTGTGATTTTCTTATGGTTAACTTTCTTCTGGACATGTTTACTATCACTCTCCCCCAGAACATGACCCTTTGTTTTTTACTCCATATCCTTGTTTTCCTACATGTAATTATAGTATTGGTTAACTTAGGTGACCTTTGTACTTCTCTTTCTTTATTTTAATGTGATTGTTTTACTAACTCTTGTTCTGATGTCGGATTTTCAATGAAGTTTCCAAGCCCAATTTTAAAATTCCGAGGATGCAATTTCCAAAAGGGTGGAAGGATGTAACACCCCAGGTAAGTAAAGAATATTACATTTTTACTTTTATCCATATTTGTGAATAAAATATTAATATTACTTTAAAGGGGATGTTATGATCGATGACATACCCAATACACAACAACGAGTTTCTTGGGAATCTTACATTGCACTCTAATAATAAAATAATAATATTTTAAATGGTAGTTAGCGCCTAGATTTTGTAATGTAAAGAATGAATAAAACTAAATACAAAATTATTATATATGTTTGTCAAATATTTTTACTTTTTACAATAAATGTTAGAGGATTAAAAATGAGAATGAATCCAATTTTAAGCATAAACATTTTAATATTCTTTAAAAGGTCGATTAACCGCCTTTTGATGGCGAACCTCTTTTAAATCCACTTTTTGACAATTTTATGTGTTATATTTGAAAAAATAAAATTTTTCTTTAGAATCGGGACATCAAAATTTACTTTGTGTAAATTTTTGGTATTTTTCCGATAAAGTTCATTTTTTAATGAATAGTAAAAAATGTTGTATTTTAATTGAAAACCTCTTTTTAATCTAATTTATTTATATGATTAGATTATATTTTTAATTGATTTTAAAGTGAAATTAGAATATATTTTTACCATTTAATACAATAGTGGTCGTTGGAATTAATTTCATCTAGAAATTGGACTTAAACTAGTGTCAATCTTTTGATACTTATTGTTTCATAAAAACATGCTATTTGCTCTGAAAGTGGGAATTAATTATTAAATTAATTAATTTTACTTATATGTTTTAAAAATTTTAAAATAGACATCATTTTTGAATTCTGAATATCAAATATAGCTTAGGGTGAATTTTTTGTATTTTTCTAGAAAACTTCAATTTTTGATGAATAGTGAAACCACTATGTGGTACTTAAAAAAACTGATTTTTTTTGTTTAAATGAAAATTTACCACCTATGTGTTTTGAATATCAAAAACCCAACATAAATGGTTGTCATTAAAAAGTAAAATGTGGTTCAATGGGATTAAAATAATTTTTTTGGTGAATAGTAACTTTTAAGTTTTAATCGTGATTAGAGGTAATTAGTGCAGTTTGAGGTAAAAATAATGTTTTAATAATATGAAATGTCCTAGACACATGTCCTACCCTCATTGGATGAGTCATGTACGACCAATACAATCCATGGGTCAACTTGGGGACCCCATAGATTCACTTTGGTTGGAAAATGATATAAATACCTTTTTATTTAAAGTTAAAATTAAAATGTCACAAACATGTGTTGTTTTACTAAAACAATTTTTATATGAGGTTATATAAGTCATATCTTTTACTATAAATATTCATTAGAAATATAAAATGATTTCCTACATCATGATAGTTTTTTTTATAATTTTTAGACATTAAATAAATTAATTTATTTATGACACCGTGATGATGCAGTGATTACCTCATAAATGAACGATTTAAATAAAATGAGAAGATAGGGTGAAATATAAGTCTTAAACTTGTCACAAACCTATTGGATGTGTGGATTTAGAAACCGTATCACCTTATCCTCTATATATATCCTTTTGGGACCTTTTAAATCAGAAAATAATTTTATAATAAAGTAATATTTTATAACTTTCTAAGAGTGCCCCTCCTCTCCTCTTATAAAAGGCCCCCACCTCTACCACCTTACACACACCTCTAAAGCCTTTGGATCGGACAAAACCTCCCCATTTAATCACTACACATACATATCTTCATCATTGGAGCCTCACTTTGGTCATAATCCTTTCCAAGGAAGCCTTTGAGCTCAAATCAAAGAGAGTTACCCTATTTAAAGGTAATGTCTTCCCTTGTGTTCTTTTGTTTTATTTTTCTTCTTCAAACCCCTAAACTATTTTTATTAATTTTTTTGTAACAACACCAGTATTTTAAATATACTAGGATGTTTTTATAAGAAGTATTCAAGCTACACTTTCACATACCTCCGTCTAATGGTTAAAGAACATACTGTTTCTGTGGATGGAGAATTACTGCCTCACGAAACGATGATTGTTCAATATTATTTTAACACCTTAAAAGGTGGACATTAAGATGTCACTATATTTATATATGATATATAATATGTTTATGTTTTTCTTATGCTTATGTATTTTTCAATTATGGCATACCTTTATGGTTTCCATTATGGGTAAACACGATATCTTCATTTTAGGAAGTGCGAACTACCACCCCCTCAAATTGATTTGATTCGTTAATGCCATATGTGGGACGTATAATGGATAGAATTAATGGTATTACATATGATATACTACTGGAATTATAATATAACTTTATATAATTATTATTTAATTCCATTTAATACAAAAAAAGGAAATGAAAGTAGCGATCATGCGTACGTACAGCTTACCGTCTCCATGAACGATACATTTCATTTCTTATCTCCAAATGTTATGTACTATTATACGTACATATATATAATGTATATATATTTAATATATTACATCTAAATGATTTATATCATTCTCGAATTATAATATATATATATCTCTCATTTTTTTAATTCCATTAATATGAAAAAAAAAATGAAAGTAGCGTTCATGCGTACGTACGGCCTACCGTCTCCATGAACGGTGCTTTTAATTTTTTATCTCCAAATGCTATGGAATAGTATAAAATGAATATATACTGAATATATATGATATTTAAAACATCAATACTATTCTGGATATGATGTACCTATAACTACATGGAAAATTATTTTCCAACAAGTTCGATTTTTACTCATGTACCGAACATCGACAAAAACGTCTCATATGAACTCACCTTATTAACCAATTATTATAACCTTATAATATGTGATATTAACTGAATAATAATCTTTAAAGTTGGTCCTTATTAAATTATAAATTGACCAAATTTTATTATTCAGGAGATTAAAGAACGATCGAGTCATGTCGGACATGAGGTAAGGGATCCTACCCCTCTCTTTCTTTTTAACTACACTCTTTTATGTCATTCCTTTTAAGCTCATATTTCTTATGATTGGGATGTTATTTTATATTACTACTACTTTAACTTTTATGTTCATATGATGAGAGACCCTATTTTCTCTCATCAATCCATTTTGAAAGTTTTGAGTGGCGCCGTTAGGCTGCCGAATTTTCGTAAGAGATCTAGCCTCTCTCTTTCTTTTTAAGTACTCTCCTTTATTTCACTTATTTTAAGCTCATATTTGTTATGATGAGGGATGTTATTTTATATTCCTATTTTTGTACATTTTATTTTAATATGATGAGAGACCCTATTTTATCTCATCAATCAATTTTTGGTAGTTTTAATTGGCGCCGTTAGGCTGCTGAGTTTTCATAAGGGATTTTTCATCTCACTTTTAGTCCCATGAGATTTATGCTACATTTGCCACCATTTAATTTGAGTGGTGTATGTACATCCCATTATTATACACTTTGTGTAATATAATATCATTTATGGGTATTTACATATTCATTATAAGACCCTTCTTCAATGGGGTGTGCGTTTCGAAAGTAACCCAAGTCGGTAAGGGAACCTTTCACCCTCCTCTTTTTAAAAGACATTTTTTGTTATGTATTTTAATTCACATAATATTATGTTGGTATATGTTCTTCTATATCCTTATTGATGTAAATTTTATTTCCAAGTGATGAGATACCCTTTTTATCTCTCATCAACTCTTTTTCTGAATTTTAATGTGACACCGTTAGGCTGTCGAATTTTTGCAAGGGAACATCTTAACCCAATTTTGATTCTTTGGGATAAACTTGTACTCCTTGAATATGTAGTTCTATGAATTTCTGTGAATGTCCTATAATTGTTTTACACTTAATATCCACTTATATTTTGTGTATTAGTTTTTTCACACATAATTATGTAATGGATTTATCCTTAATCCAAGGATACCGTCTTTGTAAGGGACATCGTCTCAATCTCCTTTCATTGCGGCATATTTTGTTTTATACACAAATTTCTTTTATACGGTGTATAAACCCCTTTGAATTTTATGTTTATTCAAAAGGAATATTTTTTATATGAAGCATTTACTAAATGACAAAAGGGAATGTTTTTTTGTCATATGTATGTGGCGACAATGGCTTCTCTACCGTCGTGACCATTATTTGAGTTTCGACTTCCTCTACAAGCCATAACTTTTTTTTAAATTAAAAATAAATACCATGTTTTACTTTTCTTTTATTTTGGTATTGAATATGGTTTTCATAATGTTTTTATTATATCAATGTGTTTTATTGATATCTTGTGATTGAAATGTGGAAACGTTATGTTTCCTTTACGTATGTTTTATGTGATACGATTATGTTATGGTTATTGGGCATTGTTATGAAGACGGGTGGCTCCGTGATAAAATAAGGGCGGGTGAGCCCGATATAGACCTCCAATGCATTGGGTAACACGAAGGGGTTAAACGTTAAGGTTTTCTCCAAAGAGATTTATTGAATACACTGTGATGGGTATTCCAAACGTAACCAAGAGGGTTACTCCCTACGTAAGAATGTTATGAATGACTCAAGTTACCTTTATGCCTTATGATTTCTATGATTTATTCATTATTTGATGAGGTATATTAAAATTATTATGTTTTATGAGTAAAGTATGATTTCATACATGGACTAATGTTTTCTTTTCATACTTTTATATCCCTTACTGAGCTTTTTATGCTCATCCCAAGTTTTTGAAATGTTTTTCACAGGTCAATGGAAAGGTTCATGATATGATGATAGTGTCAAGGAAGTTTCAAGAAATAATCCATGTTTTATTTTAAATATGTTTCCATTTATGGGAAAAAACAAATTCTATCTTTTATGTAACCACTTTTTTTAAATGTGGAATTTAATTCATGATTTATGATCTAATTCTCTAAAAATATAAAATTGAAAAGATCCTCAATGTGAATTATTTTATTTAATTCCATATTAAGTAAGGTTTAAGGATGAGGCCTTATAGAAAAAGACACCATGGTTGTGATATCAAGGGTAAGAAATAATATTATAATATTCAATGTTTCAACTATAAGGATATGGGGAATACACAAATTAATATCCCATGCGCTAAGGGAATATTCCCCAAAAGAAGCTATGGGAATCTGGTTGAGCTTATACTATTACAAGAGTTGAAGTGGAATGATTAATGTGGATGAATTTCTATTCAAGACTTATGTTATATAAGTATTTTATCAATGATATTATTGGTATATGAATCGTGAAATTTACAAGGATCGTACCCCAATACCTTTTCTTTTAGAATTCAAAAGAAAATGGTAAATATCATTGATAACCAAGAGCAATGATTCTATGGAAAGTTGATATTTTTTGAAAACACATGTTTGAGGGGAGATAACCATAAATATATAGACAATGTTGAGATAATAATTATAAATATACATTTATGGGATAGTATTGGTAACCTTTAAAATGGTTATTCATTTTTGTTATTTTTTCTATAGTTTCAATCATTTTTAGATTTAGGGAATATATATGAAAACTTGCTATTTTATTTTTGGAAGTATTCAAGTTTTAATTAAGTTTTTATAATGATAAAGGTATTCACATATTTTTTAAGAGGCAATTTATATTTTTTGAGGAATATAAAATTTATTTACTAAACTCCCTTCTAAATTTTTGGACATCTATTTTGGCCAAAAATATTTTGGAAGAGGCCTATGTTTTACTATTTATGTAATGGAATAATTTTAACTTCAGATGTTTTTGGATAACTTTTTCTAACTATTTTTTCTCAGAGAATATATAGAGATAGGAGGAATGGATTTTGATTCTATTGGATTCCTCATGTTTTAATAATGATATAATGATCACAAATCATTTTTAACATATCACAAATCATGTATTAATTTTTTAAACTATGTTTAATTATGTATATTATGTTTCAGTATAATTATGGTTAATTCAAATCCATTCTATGATTATTACTTCTTAAAATAGTTTAAAAATATTTGGCTAAGTCTGTGACACTATAAGCTTGCTATCAGTTCTAGATTTTCACAAAGTCTGTGATAGCGTAAGTTTGAAACTAATTCCAGATTTTCGCAAAGGACCTGACACCATTTCCTTGCTACCATTTCTAAGACACCGTAACATGACACCATTCAGAATTTTGAAAAAGGACTAAACACCATAACCTAAGATATCTCTTTCTTGATACCATAGTCTTTTTACCGGTTCTATAATTCTCAAAAGACTAGACACCGTAACTGTGCTACCAGTTCCGTATCTTACCATGACTGTCTCACCATAATGGTCTCACTGTTACTGTCTCACTGCTCAAAGGCAAAGGAGAAGACACAATTCTTAGTGACACCATTTCAAGAAACATACTTCGACACTATTCCATACTTAACAATTTTTTCTGTCTTTTCCAATTAAATTTAAAAGGGTTTTATAATGATCATATTTGAGTCATTTAATAACACTGATATAATTAATGTTCTTTTACAGTCTTGTAAGCTAACAACATGAGGTACGAGGTGTAAATATTGCGCCCCCTGTTATCCATAACAATGAAATACCGAAGATAAAATACATGGTGGTGCATGATCTTCACATAGGGACGTAGTAGTGGATTTCATAACAAGAATAAGAGAACACATAAACTGAAGAACACATGAAGAAATATCGACTCCTAGTGGATTAACTTATGTGTATTAGAACCTCAAAAATACTTGTAGAAACAACTATAAGAAGAATAAGAGCTAAAAAGAGCATCTCATAAAATGGGAAACTAGAACACAAGATTCATGATACTCTGTTTTCATAAGAGGACTCTAAACTCACATCTGCTACATCCTAAAAATCCAGAGTTGCATATAACAACACTCAAAGCATTTCTAACACGTTCTCATTATTTTTTCTCTATTATGTAATATTTTTATTACTTATCGAGTAGTATATATTTCTTTATTAAAGCACACACTATCTCCTACACTAAACTATAGGATAAAGGATATTATCACTCAAATATATTTTATGACTTGTTTCACCCATGTATAACTATATAATAGGTCTAGTGTGTCATGGTTGTTAGTTTTCCCACATTAAATAATGTAAGAGGTCTTCTGAGCTGGAAGGTTTTGTGTAATATTGTAAACCTAGATCCATGGTGTGGATCAAAATTATATATATCTTTCTTTGTGTTAGGTGATCAACAAGTGGAGTGGATTAAGTATCATATTGAGAGTAAACCACTTGTATTATCCATTATTCCATTCAATTTAGTCTTACACCATTTTAAACTTCTATTCCAGAAAAGTAAGTTTTACTTTGATAGTTAGTCTTGGATAGTAGTTATTACTATTTTTTTCTTATTGGAGTTTTTTTAAAAAGTTGTATAAATATCTCATATTGTTATTATTGAGAATTAATCAATCTTATGATAATCTAATTGAAAATTCATGTTTTTATAATTTTACTACCTTGATTTACTGGCCTATTTTATTACAATTAGGGGAATATTTTAAATAAACATTTTAACATAAATTTTTGTAGGAACCCAATTCACTCCATCTTTAGTGTGCTATCCCAACCAACATTTGGTATTAGATTATTTTTAAAATCCATATTCTAAAAATTAAAAATATTTTTTAAATATTTTTTAACTGTGAATTCAGTTGTGTTTTAAAGATATTTAAATTTATGTTAGTTCTAAATTTATAGTTCTTTAAAATTCTATTTGCTTGTCATGGATAATAGATTATAAGTTGCTACTAAAAACTAACATTCATTATTTAATGGAACAAATTATGCACAATGGAAAATTAAAATGAAAATGAACTTAGAAATTAAGGGTTTTGATATTTGGTCTTCAACTATAGATGAATATAAGATCCCTTATACTGATGGGCATAATTGGGATGACCCAACTATGGATTTATATAAAAATAATTTCAAAGCCATAAATTCCCTATACTGCTCTTTAAGTGATGAATACTTTAATGGATTTTTTACATGTAAAACAACCAATGAAATTTGGGATACTTTTTCTATTTCACATGATGGAGCATCTAGTGTTATGGAAATGAGACTTACCACATATAATATTAAATATCATAACTTTAAAATGAATCCTGATGATCCTATTTCTAACATGTATCTCAAGTTTAATTAAAATTTGAACACTATGATCTCTTTGGGAAGAGATGTTATAACCAAGGAGAAAATCACAAGAATACTTAGATACTTACCAAATAGATGGAGAGGGACCTCTATCCCAATTAGAGAATATTTTGATATTAGAAAACTACCATTCATGGATTTGATAGTAAGGTTTATGATATATGATTAAGAATTAAAAGTCAACAAGGAAGGTGAAGATGAACCGAAGAGAAAGTCAGTGGCTTTCAAAACCACTACTTCTAAGAATAAGGAAAAGGAAAGAATAAAACCTTATTCTAATATTAAAATTAATAAAAAATCATCATCTAACAAAGATGAGGAAATGACTCAATTTGATAGATGATTTAAGAAGTTTTATAGAAGAAATAAAATTTTCAAAAATCCCAACTTCAAAGGAAGATATGATCACAAGGGAAACTGGAAGAAGGATTAGAAAAGAAGTAACAAATTTGATGAAATAATCTGCTATGAATGTAAGAGAATGGGAAATGTAAAGGCTGATTTTCCAAAGATAAAATATAAGAAGAGTTATAAGGACAAAGATATAAAGTATACAAATTCCATGAAAGTAACATAGAGTGCTTCTGAGGACAATTCAAGTGACTCGACGTATTCACATGATGGAAAGGCTGACATGACCAATATGTGTTTTATGAAAAACATATCTGAGGTAACCCAAGATTCTCTTGTACATAACTTTTATTATTCTAGAGCTGACTCTGAAAGTGAGGAAAGTACGACTAGTAAATAATTATTTGAATTCTGTAATATGATTGAAGATACTTGTAGTGATCTAAAATAAAAATATAAATATTTAAAGAAATATCATTCCTTGACTACTAATATAAAATCTGAGCTTACTATAGAGAAATAGAAAAAATTTCAATTACTTAAGGATAATAATAAACTTATGTTCTCTAATGAGAAAATAAAAAAGGATCTATAGAAATTTACCATTGGAAAAAATACTCTTACACAGATTCTTTGTAAACAAATTGACCATAGATACACTCTTGGTATAAGATTCCATCTTGGACAAAGAAATATCACCAGGAACAAGTTTGTAACTAAATCTGAAAAATCTGTTTTTCTACCTAAAAATGAAAATTCTACTTATACTTCTAGTTATGGAAAATCTTTTACTACCTCTAAATTTTCTGGACCAAATAGATTATATTTATCAAATATGTTATATAATGCCTATAAGAAACCCATGGCACCGATGTGGGTTCCTAAAGCATTGATTACTAATGTTACTAGACCTAAACAAATCTTGGTACCAAAATCTATTTTTGTTTGATTATTTTTTAGGAAAGCTATTTGAAGAGATCCAACAAAATATTGTGGTACATGGATAATGGATGTTCAAGAAACATGACAGGATATTACTCATGCTTTATAAATTTAATAAAGTTTGATGGTCGGCATGTCACCTTCTGTGATGATGCTGAAGGAAAAATAATTGGCCTTGAACATATTGGTAACTCTAACTCAGTTTTAATTTCTAAAGTACTTTTTGTTAATGGACTAAAATATGATTTGCTTAGTATTTCACAGTAATGTGATGATGGTTTTAATGTTAAATTTTAAAATTATTCTTGTGATGTTTTTAACTCTAAAAATGAATTAATATTTTCTACCTTTTGAAATTAAAATTTTAATGGTGTTAACATAGTTTCTTTTATTTATCAAAATGTTTCATGAATGAGTTATTTCTATAAAGAATCTTATAATTGGAATCGAAAACTAGGACACTAAAATATACACTCCCTTAAAAAACATACTATAAAAGGTTTATTCACATATCTACCAAAACTTGAGATTCCAAATGACAATGTCTGTAATCCTTGTTAAATGGATAAAAAAATATCTTTCAAGCTAAATAAAGAAGTTTCAACTTATCAACCTATCAAATTGTTTCACATGGATTTGTTTGGACCTTATAGACTCTCAAGTATTAATAGGAATCACTATGTCTATGTTCTTATAGATAACTATTCTAGGTATACTAGGACTTACTTTTTGTCTCACAAAATTGAATCCTTCTCTCATTTTACTAAGTATGATATGACTTTAGAAAATCTCAGCGGTCTTAAAATTAAATCCCTAAGAAGTGACCATGGTAGTGAGTTTGAAAACCCATAGTTTTAATAATTTTTCTAAAAAAAGGCTATAGTCATAACTTCTCAACCCCTTGGACACCTCAACAAAATGGAGTTTTAAAAAATGAAGAAATATAACCTTAAAAAAAATTTCTATACCCATCCTTAATGTGTATGACCTACATATCTACATATGGGCTGAAGCTATTAAAATAACATGTTATATTATTAATAGTGTTAATAAGAGAAATTCTTAAAATAAATCCTTATGAGTTGTGGAAAAATAGAAAACCCAAGGTTAATTACATCAATGTTTTTGGTTTTAATGTCTATATTCTTAATACTAAGGATAATCTTGAAAAATTTGCTTCCAAGAGTGATGGAGGAATTTTTATAGGATACTGAATCTCTATTAAAGCCTATAGAGTCTTTAACAAAAGAACCAAATTTGTTTAAGAATCTATACATGTCAAATTTGATGAAACAGATCCACATAAACCAAAGACCTCCCTAGAGAATGTTGAGGTTGATATGACAAATATAGGAATTAATTCTAAATAATTTGATAATCTTATGAAGGAATATGTTAAAACTCCTAGTTTTGGAAATTATCCAGATTGAAGCCAAAATAAACCTAAACCTATTAAAGAACCTGACATTACTAACCCTTTTTTCTCTAGACCAGTTAGAACCCTAAAGAACCATCCTCTAGATGTAGTTGTTGGATATTAAAAACAGAGGAATAGATACTATATCTTCTCTTAGAAATCAAGATTAACATCAAGAATTTCTATAACATCTTGAGCTGAAAAACATCAATGATGCCATCAATGATGAATTTTGGGTAATGGCTATGCAAGAAGAGTAAAATTAGTTTGAAAGGAATAATGTTTTGAAACTTGTGGATAGACCCAAAGAAACCTTGACCATAGGCACTAAATGGGAGTTCAGGAAAAAAGTAGATGAACCTTGTAACATAGTTAAAAACAACAATAGATTAGTGACAGAAGGTTATAGTCAAGAAGAAGAAATTGACTATGAAGACACTTTTTCACCAGTTGCGATACTTGAAGCCATCAGAACCTTGCATTCATATGAAACACATCTATGTTTCAAACATTATCCAATGGATGTTAAGAGTGAATTCCTAAATTGGTATATAGTTGAGGATGTTTTTTTAAAAACCCCCGGTTTTACAAAACCTCTCTTTAAAAATCATGTTTTTAAATTTAGAAAGGATTTATATGGATTAAAGCAAGCTCCAAGACCTTGGTATGATAGAATAAATAGTTTTATTATTTCAAAAGGTTTTAGAAAAGGTATAGATGATCATACTATTTTTATAAAACAACTTTATAAAGATTTTTTAGTTGTTCAAATCTATGTCGATGACATTATTTTTCATCTTCATGAAATTATTTATGTTCTGATTTTTCAAAAATGAAGCAAAATGAATTTGAAATGAGTTTGATGGGTGAACTCAAAATTTTCCTTGGATTTAAAATATTTAAAAATTAGTAAGGTATTATCTTAAATCAACGCAAATATACTAAATATCTCATAAAATGGTTTGTATTGGATAGAACTAAAGGTAGTGATACTCAAATGAGTACCACATCTAAGATGGATCTTGATGAAAATGGTAAATCTGTTGATCAACCTACTTATAGAGGAATGATTGGAAGTTTACACTACGTAACTGCTAGTCGGCCTGCTATTATATTTAGTGTTTAGATGTTTTCACATTTTCATGAAGACTCCAAAGAGACTCATTTAAATGTTGTTAAAATAATTTTTGAATACCTTAAACATACTACCGATTTAGGATTCTTTTATCTAGAGGATAACCATTTCACATAGTCTGAAATTATGATTCTAATTTTAGTGGTTTTAAGTTAGATTGAAAAATCACCTCTGGAACATATCCCTTTTTAAGTAAGTCTTTAATATCTTGGTGTAGTAAAAAGAAAAATTATGTTGCATTGTCTTCTATTGAGGCTGAATACATAGCTACTGGTATTTTTTGTGAACAAATTGTGTGGATGAAACACACTTTACTAGATTATGGATATCAATTCGAACATGTACCTATAAATTGTGACAATACAAGTGATATTAACATTTCAAAAAAAATCCTATTTCACATTTGAGGACTAAAAATACTGATGTAAGACATTAGTTTTTGAGAGATCATTATCAAAATGGTGATATCAATTTGGAATTCAATGACACTGAACATCAGCTTGCTGATATATTCACTAAGCCATTAAATTTTGAAAGGATAAATTACATCATAAATTAATTAAGAAAGATAAGCCTTAAGTGAAAAATTTACTATTTTTCATTTTATGGTTTCATGGTCCATAGTTTCACAAGTTACTATCTTATAGTTACTATCTCTCAATTATGGTCTCACTATTATTGTCTCTCAGTTACGGTCTCATACTTGCTATCTTAATGATACAGTCACACCGTAATGCTGACACTATGACTACCTATTTTGGTCTCACCATAATAACTCAGACTTATATTTTTTTATTTTCTTTTCCATGTTTCTATATTGATTATTTTATTGATTTTATACAATGTATTTGTGTTTGAGATGTTTGAAATACATAAATGATAAAAACATGAATTTTACACTCCTCTATTCACTCAAGCTCTCTTTTCTTAAAACCAAAGACCTTATCTCTCAAACTGTTATCCCTATTTCAACCTTTCACCTTTCTCAAACCCACATTGAATGAAAGGAATGAATCTTCCATATTCATTGACTCTTGAGAAGCGTTAGTATTTTAATAAGGTGAAAAGAGTCTGAAAATATTGCTCGAGAAATTGTTGAATCTAGGCCTTGATGTTCAAGAAATAGTGCCAGAGAAAAGAGTTTTTTTAAAGTGGATGCTGAAAAGTAAGTCACTTGTTTTAAACATTCTTAAAGAATTGGGATGCTTGGACTATGTCACAAAAGATAAAATACCCATTTATCCAAAGATAATATCTGTGTTTTATCAGTATGTTTAGTTCTCATTCAATTCTAAAGATGATTTTGTAGTAAGAATCTGGGTGAATGGTCAAAGGTTTACTTTTTGTTTTAGGCTATGAGATGGATTCTTAGGAATAACCCATGAATGAATTTTTTAGGATTATAAAAGAGGTCCTCCTCCACCTAGTGATGTGTTTAGTCAAGAAGAGGCTCTATAAAGTTTAACTAGAAATAAGAAGAAGAGAAGGGAAATTGCTACTGAGCATGATGGTGAGTCAAGGTTGTTGTTCCAATTTATTCAAAATATTATTTTTCTAAGAAAATGGGATTTTCCACCCTTAATTATCATAATGTGTTATTGGTACAACTTATGAAGAATGGGAACAAGATCAATCTGTATAATTATATTATACTTCACATGTGTGATATGATCAAGACAACTTCGAAATCAACATCTCTCTTTTATTTAAGGTTAATTTATTCAATGTTGTTCGCTAAGGGAGTAGTTGGTATGAATAAAAAAAAGATTAATGTTCAGAGTTTTGTATCTCAAATTATATAGTTATAGGTATTAAAATTAGCTAGAACCCATGGAAGAAATCTTGGGTGGAAGACAATGAAAGAATTTATGAATGTTTTAACCTAGTTAAAAATCCATCAAGACCTAAGAATGTATCTGACCTTGATCTAGAAATTGATGAAGTTATTGAAAAATCAAGTGAAGTGGTAGAAGATGTAGAAGTTAGACCTGAGTATGGAACTATCTTAGACAAAGAATATAGAGGCCTACCTATTCCACAAAAATTCTTTGCTGAAGAGATAATTTCTGGAAAAATTGTTTCTGAAAAAGAACTAGCTACTGGTGTGGAAGAACAATATGTTCTTAAGGAACATTTAGAAGAACATATGGATCATACTATAGAAGAAGAGTTTGATATTGAGGAAGAGGATACTGCTATGGAATATTCTGAGGAACAAATTGAACTTGAAATAATATTATCTACTGAGGAAAGAATGGAAAAAGATTTTCAGTTGGCTAGAAAAGATATGGGTGAGCCTGACATAGCTGAAAATTCAAAAATGGGTTAAGGGACTAAATCTCTCAGTCCTAGAAGAGATGCACATATTGAGTGGGAGAGGAACCCTAATTTGAAAAGAATCTAAGTAACCAACCATATTTATATAAGTTCAGTGGACACTTGGTACATATTTTCAGAGTGTTTTGATGTAACTGATTCTCAAGGAGTGGAAGTTAAATTAATTGATCCCTCTACTATGTTTAATATCAAACCAATCTTTTCCATAGAAATTAAACCTCAAATGGAATCAGAACTTGTGTTTGTTTATATTTCTTAACCTATCTAAGAAACTCGTTCTTATGTATGTAAAGATGAATTAAATGATTTTTGGAAACACCTTTCTATATGGATTTGAAAAGATCATGATGTCATAGCCTTCTCCTGTGACTAATGTTAGTGAAAGAAATGCTTCCCTACTGTTTGAGAAAATTACATGAAAGATTCAACCAAAGATTCGTTATGGGATTCAAGATGTCAGGATTGAGGAGAAACAGTTGAGTGATGAGGTGATGTATTTAAAATCTTTGGCTGAAGATATGTAGAAAGTCCTGAAAACTAGTCAAGCTCCTATTTCTAATCTTGTTGAGGATGCTGGTGATCAGATCCCAAAGAAGGTTCTATATTTGATTATTCCAGACCTGACTACAGTATATAAATAAGTGACTAAGAGCAACACCTAGATAGTCAATGAGATGTGTGTACTTATGGTTATACTTAACAAGCTCACTGATGAATATAAAAGATGTTTACAAAAAGTATTAAATCAACTTAATTCTCTCACATCAGCTGGTATAACTTCAACTACCTCTGGACATCCATCTCGGCCTATGGATAGTGACTTGATTATAAAAACTTTCAAAGAAGAGATTCAATCCATGTTTAGTGGTATTGATTTAGAAAGTTACTCTACTGTCATCAAGAATAGTGACCATGTGATTGATTTTTTAGGATCCTTTCAAATATTTACAATGATACTCAATAAGAAATATCTATGAAATTTGACATCTACTTCAATAGAATTTATTCTAAGCATGACTTGGACAATCACATCAATTATATTGTAGAGAATTTAAAAATTCCTCCTATCACTCAAGACTTCAAGAATTACGTTTAGAAGTTGAAATACTTCACTCTTCTGTTGGACAAGTTTTTATAAAAAAATATGACTTTGAGAAGGCCGTACAGTATGGAGGTGAGATCATCACTAATTTCATTATGTTTTTGAATCCTTATCTACATGTGAAAATTAATTCCATTTTACCTCTTGAAACTACTCCTTTGCATCCTAGTTCAACTCCTTCCTACTCTACTACATTTTCTCATACTACCATGTATGTATCTCAGGCTCTCAGCCAGATTAGACCTATTATTATTGAGAAACCATTGCCTCAGTATTCCACCAGACCATCTCTTGCACCCTCTTTCTTTGAAGGAGTGAATTTTTATTCTCTCACAGTTGGATCAATCCCTTATACCACTTCTACTTCTTCTCCTATGGCTCCTTATAATATATATTCTAATGGATAATAAAAGACTACTAACTCTGAAGGGAAGTGAAATATGTATTTTGATAGAGATTTATTGTATTCTTTTCCCAGGATTGTCATAAAATATCTCATTCTATTCAATATAATGATCCCTGTTTTTTATTTATTCTCTTAA
The DNA here is from genome assembly GCA_963277665.1 of Viscum album. Taxonomy (NCBI): domain Eukaryota; kingdom Viridiplantae; phylum Streptophyta; class Magnoliopsida; order Santalales; family Viscaceae; genus Viscum; species Viscum album. The sequence goes on along the minus strand of OY728146.1, from coordinate 212,185,428 downwards.
TTACCCCCATTAAGTATTTATTTTTATTTTTTATTCTTTTTTATAATCCCAAAATTGGGAGAAATATGACAAGTCATTTATGGATGTATTTATGGAAAAAGGATCTTCATAGGAGAATAACAATTTTTATACATCCTATCACATATATACTCAAATATCTTGTCTTCACTAAAATATATGTCTTTTAAATTCCATGATTTGTGATCATCAAAAAGGGGGATATTGTTGGATTCATCATGTTTTAATTCTCCCAAATCATATTTAATATATCACAAATCATGTATTAATCTTGTAAACTTTGTATAATTTTGTTCTATTATATTTTAATATGAATATTCCTAAGTCTAATCCATTGTGTGATTATTAATTCTCAAAACAGTTTACAGATATTTGGCTAATACTGTGAAACCGTAAGCTTGCTACTAGTTCCAAATTTTTACAATGTCTGTGACACCGTAAGTTTTCTACCAGTTATAGATTTTTACAAAGGACATGACACCGTTTCTGAGACACCGTAACATGACACTGTTCAAGGTCTTGGTAAAGGACTAAACATATTCACCTGATACACATCATTCCTAACACTATATTATTATTATCAGTTCCAAAATTCAAAAATTACCAGGCACTATAACTGTGATATCAGTTCCAGATCTCACTGTTACTGTCTCACTTCTCAAAGGAGAAGGAGAAAAAACCATTACAAGTGACACTATTTCAAGATAAAAACTGTGACACCATTCCATACTTAACCATTTTTTTTATTTTCCAACTAAATTTAAAAGTAATTTGTAACAGTTATATTTAAGTTATTTAATGAAACTGATATAAATAATGTTCTTTTGTAGTTCTATCAGTAGAAAGTATGAGGTATGAGGTGTATAGATCGTGCTCCCTGTCAGCCATAACAAAGATATCCTGAAGATAAAATACATGGTGGTGCATGAGATTCACATAGAGACGTGGTAGTGGATTACATGAAAAGAAGAACAGAACACATAAACTGAAGAACACACAAAGAACTATCAATTCTTGGTAGTTGAACTACTCTAGATCCAAAACCTTGAACATCCTAATAACAACAAAAATAAGAAGAACAAGAGATACAAATAACATCTCATCGATCTGGAAACTAGAACACGATATTCACATTACTCTATTTTCACTATAAGACTAAAAAATCACCTCTTCTACATCCTAAAAGTCTATAGTTGCATAGAACAACAATCAGAGCCTTTATAACACTTTCTCATTATCTATGCTCTATTGTGTATTATTTTCATTATTTATCGAGCATTGTGTGTGTCTGTATTAAAACACACACTGTCTCCTGCACTAAACTAGAGGATACAGAATATCCTCACTCAAATATCTTTTAACCCTTGTTTCACCCATGTATAACTATAGAAGAGGTCTTATGTGACCTGGTTGTTAGTTTTCCCACATAGAATAGTGGAAAAGTTCTTGTGACCTGAATAGTCTTCTGTACTATTGTTAACCCAGATCCAAGGTGCATATTAAAATTATAAATATATTTTTTGGTGGTAGGTGATCACTAAGTAGAGTGGATTAGGTCTCTACTTGAGACTAAACCACTTGTTTTATCCACTATGCCTTTTAATTAAGCTTTCTCTATTTTAAAATAATATTTTAAGAAACTAAATTTTAATTTGATATATTGTCTTGGATAGTAGTCATAAATATTTTTTCCCTATTAGAGTAGTTTCAAAAGATGTATCAATATATCATATTTTTACAACCGATAATTAATTAATATTTTGAGAAACTATTTGAATAGTCAATATTTTATAATTTTACTACCTTGATTAACTGGAATGATTTATTTCAATTAGGGGAATCTTTTAAATAATATGTTTAAATGAAATTTTTTATAGTAACTCAATTCACCCCCTCTTTAGTGTCCTACTCTTACCAACACATTCTTTTATTATGATAATTATATGTTAAATGATGATTTCAGTGCTTTAGCCATAAAAATTACTATTTTATATGCATTTATTGAAGTAATAGATGAATTAGGAATTGATCCAAGCACAAATAAAGGATGAAATTGTATTTATAGTTTTTCATGTTTATTAAAATTTTGGTAACATAATTTGTGAACTAAAGAAAAAGCATCTTGAAAGAAAAATGTTATCCTAGTAGCTTCATTTTCGGATGTATTGATCACTCGTCACATATTTATGGATAGGTGGTTGTTAAATTTTCTCGATCATTTAATTTATTATGATCAATGATATATATCACCCTCCATAATTATTTACACTTTTCTTCTATGCTCATAACTTCACTTCCCACCAATGTTTTCCTACTAGGAATCCTGTAATGTGTTATCCTACATGAACTTCATACTTCCCTTCACCGCTTATCAATTAGATGTTTTACTAACAATATTTATGATGTGGGGTTTCAAAAAATTTATTTTTGAATTTTAATCCATTTATTTCCAAGATCAATAATAAATTGTAAGGACATAGTTTATTTAGGGGGGGGGGGTTGAATGTAACATATAGATATTTTAAAAGAGAAAAATAATATTCAATAGAGTATATGACATGAAAAACCAAGATTAGAATAGAATTTAACAAACTAAGACATTATGATATATTTCATTTAAAAAAAAATTAATATCATCAATAGATTGTAATGCATGCAACACTAGGTTTAAAGTAAACACGATAATCTATTAAAATATTATTATTCAAACATAACCATTATAACCTAGCCATTAAGTTAGGACATATGGATATTAATAACTAAATTATGAAAATTATTTTGATTACACATATATAAAATAAATTAAATGTATATATATTTATTATAAATAAAATATGAATCATTTGAATTATTTTTTTTCAAAAATACTAATTTTTCAAAAGGAGGTTTAGACGCGCTTTGAACACATAAATTATTATTAATTTTTATAATCTTTAGAAAATTTATTTTACAAAATAAAATTAATTTTGATATTTACATGTCCAAATTATCTTTAGGTTATTTTTTTGGAATTAATTGCAAAGATTAATTTTTTAACAAATAGTGAATAATACATATTTTTTTTGAAAACTAAATTTAGGTTTAAATTATTTACAAAGATAAATTATACATTAAATTGGATTTAAATATAAATTATTTAAATTATATTATAATTTATCTAATTTATTTTATTGGGATAAATTTTATATTAAATTCTGAAATAAAATCATTTTAATCTTTTAAAGGTTTTTCATCAGAAAAACCATTTTTTCAAAGTTCCTGCATGTTTAATTTTAAATATAAATTTTACACTTATATAAATTGAATTCATAAAAAGGTATTATATATTTAGAATCATAAAAATTTATCTTTTATCATTTGGTCAACATTATTTTTGACCATAATGAATTTTGAATGCAGTAAAAATTAATCATTTTGATTATTGTAAAAATGTGTTACCAATTGTTAAGCTAAAAATATAAGGGTTAAAATTTTTGAAAACTTTTCCAAAATAAATTTTATGGACATATTTAGAACTTATCACATATAATATTTGATAATGGGCCATTATTGAGGCTTGCGTCATGAGAAAAAATGAGGGTATCACTTTATCTTTTCAAAAATTCCATGTGTGTCCTCTCCCCCACTTATAATGGGTGGCCAACTATCCTCCCCTCATGAAACATGAAAAAAATTTCTAGGATAATATTTGAAAAAAATCATTCCTTATCCCGATACCAAACTCTTAGAGTCCTTGATTTTATCAAAAATGAAATCTATGAAGGATTTTGGTATAAACGTAAAAGAAATCTCCGATGGAGTGTTAAAACCATTAACATGCATATTTTTTATTTCTCATTCCATATTCTTAAAATATTATTAAATATTGATAATATAAAAACAAAATTAGTTCACATATACTGAAATTTTATTACATTAATTTCATGACATATATCCATCTCCACTTCTCTCTAATGGAAAACGAAACTGTCGATCGTGTGTTTGGCAGACTACCACTTCACGAACTATTGTAATTAATTTTCCATAAGCCCCTTTTAAGGATAAATATATTTATGGGTCTAACATATTTAAATGATAATTATAAAATTATTATACTTATGGAATTATAATATAACATATACCTTCTCACTTTCCATTCTGTTGGGGGATACGATAATATCACTTGTATGTACGGGGGACTACCGCCTCCTAAAGTGATGTGATTAATTTTTAAATTATTATTAAATATAAGTTATTAAGGTAAAAATTAATGTATATCTCTATTAAATATGACCTAAATATAAAATAAATATAATTTCACATCCAACTTCTTACCTTCTAATCCATCGGAAAATAATAATGCCACGCGTGCGAACGTGTGGACTATGACCTCCATGTAGAAATGTGAAATAGTTTTTATTTTATTTTCACATGGATTATAATAGGGATGTATTTTATTTACTGGAATGGTGAACTAATTTATTGAAATTTCATCCCATCTGTCAAGGGAAGTGGAAACATCATTCATGAATATGTACGACTTACCGTCTCCATGAACGGTGTAATCCATTTTCTATTTATAACTTTTATAAATTACTATAAGTACACACATAATGAATATATATTATTTTATAATAATGGTTAAAATTATGGATATGATGTAACGATGATCAATTTAAGAGTTTCAAATTTAATAAACCAAAGTAATTATCACCTGAAACAGTGATTTTAGCAAAGAAATGTCAATAAACGCGTGATAAAAGACTATAAGTAAATCCTATATGGTATGAAATATATGATTATGATTATTTAATATATTTATAATAAAACTATAATTATTATACAATAGGTTTTGGACATTCTAATGAAGTCAAACCTGAGGTAAGGGTTTTTCATTTCACTTTTACTTGTATGGGACATACACCACATTCACCACTTATTCCTCTGTGTGTTAAATATAATAGATTTTTGATATTTTATAGAATTATTATATTTCTATTTATTTTATATAAATTTTCAATTTATTTTATTTCTTTTATGGGGATTATTTCAAAATTTATAAAAGTAGTAAGGGTTTATTTCACAATCTCATCATTATTCGAGATTGTTTTTGTTCAAGTCTCACTTAGGGGAATTATTTTGTATTTGTATAAGAAAAAATATATTTACTTATCCTCTAGTTATTAATGAGATTTTCAAGTATAAGTACCATATTACCCCTATTTGGAACTTAATATGAATGAATTTTTTTAATAAAAGACAACATTATTTCTCTTTTTTTTGAAGATGTTTTTATTTTAAAACCACATTTCCTAAAATTTATTTCAAAAATGTTTTCAAATATAAAAAATTATTTATAAAATTAATTTGTACCCATTTTTTTAATTTTTTAATTTTTAAAGGGATCTTCATATTGTTTTTTAAATAATACCCATTTTTCTTTTAGAAAAAATTTGAAAGGAATATTTGTTTTAACCTGTACGACATGAATAGAATTGTACAACTTCATGAGCACTCAATGTTTTAAAGATTATTTAAAAATTTACATGGTTATTTTAAAAGAAAATTATCCTTAAAATGTTTTTTGAAATTTTTGTTTTAAAATGTTATTTTCAAAATGAAAAGTTGATTTTCTTCAATAAGGTTTTTACGGATCTTTTCATGGTATTTATGTTCATCAATGACATTAAAAATTTATTATACTAATGATACAATCAGGAAATTTTGTATTGATATCATACATATTGTTTATTTGGATGTTTTATTATCATTTTTACCAAGTATGCACAATTTTATTTCCATTCACCATTTTACTCTGGATGGTCTATGATTATGTTTATTTGATTGGGGTAAGTATCAACATTTTATATTATAGTTTTTTATAAAAAAGTTTTTATGTTGATTATGTTTTTGAAATTTTATATGAGTACAGAATTTGAATTAGTATTTTATGGGTGGGGATCAATTATAGATATCCCATCGATGCATCAAAAAATCTCGTGAGAAAAATCAGTTGGCAAAATTAGATGGGTTTTTACCCACATATTTAGGTTATCTTGTGAATGATCTTGATAGTATGTTTCAGATGTATGAAATTATGCATTCCCTCATATGAGATTAATTATTTATGTTCCATGGGATTATTTCATTAGTTATAATATACATAGATAATTTTCAAGCTTATGATTATTTATATAGATTTATTTGATCATTAATTATTACTTCCATATTATTCTCAAAATTATTTTTTAAAGGGTATATGTTTCAGTTATTTTTTTACATATTTATTGTTATTATTCATCTAGGATAGAATACACTGTATGTATACCCTTACTAACCCTCTGATCTCACCCCTTTATTATGTTTTATTTTCCCCAGGATACCAATAAAAGTTTTATGATTGATAAACATAGGTATGATAAGTGGAATAATGACATTCTCAATTAAAACGTATTTTAGTATATTATGTTTTCAAATGTAATTTAAATTCATGTATATATTTAGTCTACTAAAAATACTAAATTATTTAGTTATTTGGGATCTGATACCTTGTATCTAGTTTCAATGCAATGAAGTAGAAACTGGCTTTGGGCTAGTGGGGTTGGGGTATTTATATCCTTGGTTAATAATGTAACCACCTATCTTATAATGAATGCGAATCATATGTGTGACACAAGATCATAAAAAGTTAATTATATGATAATGGAAGAACCAGAGGAAAATAAATGAGTTCCACAAAGTTCACAACATTATTATAATAAACTATCTGTAGAAAGAATACATATAGTATCATTGGATTATATTGTAACAATCCGACCCTTGAGGCCTGAAGATAGTGCCTTGCTTTATGACACTAGAATAATTAAAAATAATAAAATCAAGATGGATTGATCAATTTAGAAGTTTTTTAAAACTAGATAAGAAACATTACACCCATTTTACTTTACTAATAGAAAATAAAACATAAAAAAACTAATAAAATTCATTCTTGCAACTCATTCCATGAATTCATCTTCATATCGTAGGGAAAGGAAAGAAAATAAGGGTGAGCTCAAATGATCATTATGGATAAATTAAAATGGAAGTAATAATGAATCCATGAGATTAATCAATATATAAAGATAAATAACTAAAAAATTATTCCATTTAAATAACATGATAAGGAATAACCAATATAGAATGTTAAATACCTAAAATCCATGCTATTTAATCAATTAAGTGAGAATAAAAAGAATCCATATATTTTTTCATCGTTAAAATATGATGGATAATAATAACTATATATTAAATGATTTTTTTTAAATGTTTGATTTAATATTTCCCCGGTACATGATACCTTTACCATCAATACCTATCCTCAAGATAGTTTAAAACATACCGGACAAAAACCAATCTGATTTGGTCAACAGATTCGTTTCATGAGACTATTGATGCATAGATGGGATTTCTTTACCAATCCCCAACATGTTTCATGAATTTAAAAATAATTACTAAAATATTTTATAATTTATTTAATATTGTGCCTTATCAAATATTTGTATTGAGTAAATAATACAGATTTATCAACATTTCAACAATTAATCATATAATTGTCAAAGTGATCACCACATGTAAAACTGTTATATGGATTATGGAATAAAAATATAAATCACACAATGATATTTATGTTAAGTCAAAAGTCTTCTTTTGACTTCTATATCATGTTTTGGAAATCACAAATGTATTCTATCATATGTTTGTATATTACAATTCTTTTATCATGTTTATCGTATCGTACGATGTTGATCGTACCGACCAAATCATATCGTACTGAATCTGTCAAACGTATCGTACTGACTCTGTCAAACGTATCGTACTGACTCTGTCAATCTTATCATACTCTGTCAATCGTATCGTACTGAATCTGCTATTCAGATGATCATTATTTGTGTTGGTACTTTGTCAAAAACACTCTCTGCATATGAATCGTACTCATGCTTTACATTTCTATATATCTCTTATCCTAACAAAACGATGTCGTTGAGTTAGTTACAAACTAATCAAAACGATGTCGTGCTTTCTGTTTCAATATGACCGTTGGAGGAAATATGACCGTTGGAACCCGAGGCCTATAAATAGGAGGTCATTTGAAGCTGAGAACACAACAATGAACAAAGAGAACGAATGAAGAGACTCTGTGAACTACGAAGATTCTAGAGAGAGACACTGTGACTTCTCTCATCAACTTTGTGCGTCCGATCATCGTATCGAGGGCTTTCAAGTAATTGAAAGACAGAGGTGCCGATTACCTGCAAAATCGAGGGCTGCCGGGGATAGGCAGACAGACGTGCCGATCATCGTATCGAGGACTGCCGGGGATAGGCAGACAGACGTGCCGATCATCGTATCGAGGGCTGCCGGGGATAGGCAGACAGACGTGCCGATCATCGTATCGAGGGCTCATCAGGGTGTTGGTGAGACAGACCTTTTATCCTAGGTGAAAGGATAACCCTTCTCTTTGGGTTAAAAGAATTGTATTACTTTTACATTTCCGCTGTTGTATTAGAAAGGGATTTGTGTTGTTTCCTTTCTTCTTTACATATTCAATTGTAATTGTTTCAATTACAATCATTCTATTACATTTTGTATTGATTGGTTCTATACGCTTTAAGGTAGAATCATTCACATTTGTTTTACTCTGATTATTGTGTTCACCTTGAATACAATTGTTTTGCTTTACAATAGTATTACAATACATCATACCTTTTACATTCAATACAATTGTGGGTGTTTGTATTTGTATTAGTTTAAGATCATTTAAACTAATCTCTTTGTTACTAAAACTCAAAGTTTTTAAACCTACAATTCACCCCCCCTCTTGTATTGTTCCATCTAATAGACTTATATCTACTATTCGATCCAACAATTGGTATCAGAGGAGGTTTTCCACTGATTTGTATTACTATCTTTATTTCTTATTACTATCTTGAATACTTACTACACTAACGTGTGGAGTGGAAAAGTTGTTTTTGTTATATTAGATGGCAGGAATGAATATCGGATCAATAGATAATCTGAATCCTTCTAGACCACCAATTTTCGATGGGAATGATTATGAGTATTGGAGAGATCGTATGAAGACTTTCATCATCAATACCAGTGTAGACAATTTTATTATGCTTACTGGGGGTTACAAAATTCCTGACAAAGAAGTTAGCACTTTCACCAATCAAGAGAAGCAAGAATATCAACTGAATTACAAGGTACGCAATACTTTATTATGTTCTATGACCAGGAATATATATAGTCAGATATCTTCATGTGAAGCAGCCAACTGTATTTGGAAGAAATTAGAAGTCACTCATTTTGGTACATCCAAGGTTATAGAAACAAGGAGAGCAATGCTTCGAGCAGAGTATCATGGATTTGTTTTTCCTTATGGAGAGCCAGTATGTAAAGTGCAACAAAGGTTTATGACAATTGTCAATAGCTTACAATCTATGGGAGAAAAAGGTCTTGATGATGAAGCTCTTGTTGACAAAATTATAGATATTATGCCAAATGAATGGGAGTCAAAAAGAACAGCTATTGATGAAAATAGAAAAGTTCCCAGATTACTCTTGATGAACTCTTTGGAACTCTTCTACAGCACGAGACAAGAATGAAAAGAGATGCTGATTTCAATAAGAAGAATAATGGGAATGGAAGTGTAGCTTTTGCATCTAAAGCTAAAACACCTGAAAGGGTCACAAGGTCTAAATCCAAGAAAGTTGTTGTATCTGATTCAAGTGATTGTAATCTTTCGGATAATGAGTTAGCCAATCTTGCTCGGAGGATGAACAAGATTGTGGGAAAGAAAGATTTTCAATATAGATTCAAAAAGAAAGACAGGAAAGATAGGAAAGATTCAGAGGTAACTTGTTATGAATGCAAGAAAGCAGGACATATAAGGCCTGATTGTCCTTTACTAAAGAGGAAAGATAGAAAAGAGAAACACTCTGAAAGAAACAAGAAAAGGTTTTATAAGACAAAGAAAGGCTTGAAAGCAAATGATACGTGGAGTGCAAGTGGTAGTGATTCCACAGATGATTCTTCAGAATATGAGACGTCAGGACAAAGGAATATTGGACTTCTAGCCAGACTACCAATTGAAGATCATTGTCTCATGGCTAAGGTACATAATGCTGAAGCTGTTACAAATGTCTCTTTAAATGCAAATTATGTTGATAATAGATATTATGAATCTTCAAATGATGAACCCTCATCATCAGAAGATGATACATTACCTTCTTTTGAAGAAGTTTCTAGATTTTCCAAGTTACATGAAAATGAAAATTCTAAACTCAAAAAGAGATTTGAAAAAGCAAATTCTAGAATTTCTATTTTGACTAAAGAAGTATCAGATCTTTCTAAAGATCTTGATGGGAAAACTTCTGATTTTGAAAGCATTTTGAAAACCCTTGAGAAAGTCGAATCTGAAAAGGATAAACTTTCTAAGGATCTTGAAACTGCTATTTCGAAGAAAAATATTTTAGAGTCTAACTCTAGTTCTAATTCAAATGTTTTAGAAAACAAGAATTTGGTTTTAAAACTAAAGTCAGAGATTTTATCCTTGAAAAAGTGTTTGTCAAACTTTACTCATGGAAAAGAAAACTTTGATAGGATGTATTCTCAAATTAGACCATTGAGAAATCGTTCTGGTCTTGGTTATACTTATTCCAAACCTGTTTTTAGTAATAACTATTTTGTTCCTCAAAAAACCATTTTCTGTTCCAAGTGTCAATGTGGTGGACATTGGAGAAGAGATTGTTCTCTTAACAAAACTCAATCCTTAGGATTTCATAAAGCTCATTTTGATAAACAAATGTGGATTCCTAAAATTCTTTTATCTAACCCTTCTAGATCCAAACAAGTTTGGATTCCAAAAATCTAATTATTTCTTTTTCAGGGATACAAGAAGTGTATCAATAAGAACATTTGGTACATGGATAGTGGTTGTTCTCGACATATGACTGGAAACAAAGATTTCTTTGAAAAGGTTATCAAAACAAAAGGTGGAAAAGTTACCTTCGGAGATAATGCTCAAGGAAAGATTGTTGGTATAGGTAATATCGTTTTTCTTGGAAAAGTTCTTATTTCAAATGTTTTGTTTGTTAAAGGTCTTAGGCACAATCTCATCAGCATAAGTCAATTATGTGATGAAGGTTACCTTGTGAATTTTAGAAATGATAAGTGTCTAGTTCACAATTCCAAGGATGAATTCATTCTATCTGCCCATAGGCAAGAGAATGTTTACACTATTAACTTAGAAGACCTTAGGAACCAAAACATACCTTGTTTAAGTGTAATAGAAGACCAATCGTGGCTATGGCATAGGAGACTAGGACACTGTAATTTGAGAAACCTAAGAAAACTCTCAAAGAAAGGACTTGTAAAAGGGCTACCGGATCTTAGATATGATTCTTCAAAAGTCTGTGATCCTTGTCAATTTGGCAAGCAACATAAAACTAGCTTTAAACCAATTAATGAAGTTTCAACTTCTAATGCATTACAGCTTGTGCATATGGATCTATTTGGTCCTTCACAATCTGGAAGCATTGGAGGCAAATACTATGTATTTATTTTAGTTGATGACTTTACTAGATTTACATGGGTCTACTTTCTCACAAAGAAATCTGAAGCCTTTTCTTATTTCAAAACTTTTAGAGCCCAAGTTAAAAATGAGAAAAACCTACCATTGATAACTATTCATAGTGATCATGGTGGTGAATTCCAAAATTTAGATTTTGAAACTTTTTGTAGTAAGAAAGGTATTACTCACAATTTCTCAGCTCCAATAACTCCTCAGCAAAATGGGGTTGTTGAAAGAAGAAATCGTATTCTTCAGGAAATGACTCGAACCATGTTGAGTGAATACTCAATTGCTAAGCACTTTTGGGCTGAAGCTGTAAGTACTGCCTGTTATACTATAAATCGTGTTTTAACTAGACCATTTCTTAATAAAACTCCTTACGAGTTATGGAATGGCCGAAAACCTAAAGTTTCTTACTTCAAAGTTTTTGGATGCAAAGTATTCATTCTGAATACAAAAGATAATTTACACAAATTTGCACCAAAATCTGATGAAGGAATCTTTTTAGGCTATTCCACAACCTCTAAGGCTTATAGAGTTTTCAATAAAAACACTTGTACTGTTGAAGAAACAGTACATGTAAAATTTGATGAAACTAACCCTTTTGTTTTCAACCAACCCAATCCTACATCCTCGGATGTGTTTTCTAAAAATGTTTATCAACCTTTATTAGAAGAGCATTCTGATAAGGAAAATGTTCATGAAAGTATTCCTGAAACATTTACCACAGAAGATTTTCTACCATATGTTGATGAACAGGTTTTACAAAACCCAAATCAATTGTTTCTTAGGAATCATCCCAGTGATAACATCATTGGTGATATAAATCAACCTGTAAGGACCAGAAATTCCTTAAGAAATGAAATAGAACATCTTGCTTTTCTTTCCCAATTTGAACCTAAAAGTCCAAGTGAGGCCTTAGGTGATGATGATTGGATCAAAGCAATGCAGGATGAACTAAATGAATTTGAAAGGAATCAAGTCTGGACTTTAGTTGAAAGACCTAAAGAAAGAACTGTAATTGGTGTAAAATGGGTTTTCAGAAACAAGTGTGATGAAAATGGAATCATTGTAAGAAATAAAGCAAGACTTGTTGCTAAAGGCTATAATCAACAAGAGGGAATAGACTATGAAGAAACATATGCCCCTGTAGCTAGACTTGAATCTATTCGTATTCTATTAGCCTTCGCAGCATATTTCAATTTCAAACTATTTCAAATGGATGTCAAATGTGATTTTTTAAATGGTTTTGTTCAAGAAGAAGTTTTTGTCGAACAACCTCCTGGTTTTCAAGACCCAAAACATCCTGATCATGTTTTTAAACTTACCAAGGCTCTATATGGTCTTAAACAAGCCCCTAGAGCATGGTATGATAGACTCACAAGATTTCTTTTACAAAAGAATTATAGAAAAGGTACAGCTGATCCAACTCTTTTTATCAAAATGGAAAACAAAGATGTTTTGATTGTCCAAATCTATGTTGATGACATCATATTTGGATCAACTCAGAAATCTTTAACCGATTCTTTTGCAAATTTAATGAAATCTGAGTTTGAAATGAGTATGATGGGTGAGTTAACATTCTTTCTTGGTTTTCAAATATCTCAAAAACCAGAAGGAACTTATATATCTCAACATAAGTATATTAAAGACTTACTCAAAAAGTATGGATTTGACAAAAATAACAGTATTAGCACCCCAATTGGTACCTCAAATACTCTTGATCTTGATGAAACTAGGAAACCAGTAGATCAAACAATTTTTAGAGGTATGATAGGGAGTTTGCTATACTTGACAGCTAGTCGACCCGACTTGATGTTTTCTGTATGCTTATGTGTAAGATATCAATCTAATCCAAAAGAGTCTCACTTAAAATCCGTAAAGAGAATCTTTCGGTATTTAAAAGACACTATGGATTTAGGACTTTTCTACTCTTCTGGAAATGATTTTGTTTTAAAAAGTTTTTCAGATGCTGACTTTGGTGGTTGTAGAATGGATAGAAAAAGTACATCTGGAACATGTCATTTCTTAGGAGACTCTTTGGTTTCTTGGTCCTGCAAGAAACAACACTCAGTAGCACTCTCCACTGCTGAAGCTGAATATGTAGCAGCTGGAAGTTGCTGTGCTCAAGTATTGTGGATGCAGCACACACTCACTGACTATGGTTTGAGTTTCTCCAAAACTCAAATTCTGTGTGATAATACAAGTGCCATAGCTCTTAGTAAAAACCCAGCACATCACTCTCGTGCAAAACACATAGATGTTAGACATCACTTTCTTAGGGATCACACACAAAAAGGAGATATTGTTTTACAATTCATCGGAACGCAAGAACAACTTGCTGACATTTTTACAAAACCTTTACCTTCCGATAGATTTGAATTTATAAAACAGAAGCTAGGAATGATTACATTAAAATAATCATTCATATCTACTTCCTATTTACATCTCTCCTAATAGTAAGAAACTCCTCGTAAAAAGGGGGAGGACATTTCTTTCTGTCTTTATGCTTATTTTATCTTATTTTCTTTAACTATTTACTCTTTGGATTGTTTTGTTTTCTGTTTATCGTATTGACCATTTCAGTTTTTCTGTTTATCGTATTGAAATTCTTTTCCATCGTATCGTTCAAAAGTTTTTGAATCGACCGATGATGGTATTGAAATTCTTTTCCATCGTACCATTCAATAGTTTTTGAATAGACCGATGATGGTATTGAAATTCTTTTCCATCGTACCATTCAATAGTTTTTGAATCGACCGATGATGGTATTGAAATTCTTTTCCATCGTATCTTTCAATTTTTTTTTGTATCGACCGATGATAGTATTGAGATTGTTTTCCATCGTACTGTCAGTTAATGGTAACAACTGTTTTTCCATCGTACGATCCGATCATAGTAATGACTTTGTTTTCCATCGGCATCATGATTTGTTTTCCTTACGATTGTGTTTACTTTTGATTCATACCAAAACCAGCAATCACCTTATGTTCTCAGACAGGTTTCTTTTCATTTTTTTAAATTTTTTTTTTCTTTAATCCTAACCATTGATCTGGTATTATCTAATCTTGACCGTAGAATATCAACGGTCATCTCTTTATTGCCTATAAATACCCCCCTCCCCTCCACAAACCCACATTGAAGTTTCAGGAATTGAGGCGAAGCTCTGCTCCACCAGCTATAAACAATCGTATGATCTTCTCATCAGCAGAACCTTTATGTCTCAATCTTCTGCTAATACTCCTGCCGAAATGTCTTCAAAGACTTTTACAGAGAAAGACTTTCACAGAGAAAGGTTAGTATCCCGAGACTTTTTCGATATGTACGATTCTACAATCAAGAGGATCATTTTGTTTCAAGGTTGGGAACATCTCTGTGTGGAAAAGCCTGATATTCAAGATCCAGTTCTTTTTGATGAAGTTTGTCAGTTTTACAAAACCGTTTCTTTTGACAAAGATATGACTATTAACTTTGCTGTGTACGATAGAAAATTATCTATGTCTGTGAAACAAGCGGCACATTTTCTGAATGTTTCTATAGAAGGCGATGCATTCTATCCATCTCACAAACTACCAGAGGAAGTTGGTACGTTTAATAGAGAATGTGCTGAAAAAACTTTGTTTGTTATTAATGAGGAAAAGAGGAAAGTTTCTCATCTTTCACCGGACAATCGGTTTGTCACTTTATGGATGCAAGGTTTTCTTATCCCAAGGAAAGGGGATAGAGAAACCCTTAAAGTTTCTGATGTCTTTATGCTCGACTATCTTGTGAATATGAGGAAAGTAAATCTCATGGGATATGTTTTTGAAACCATCAAGAATGTCAAGAAAGGAGGGATTAAATCCCAGATAATAATGTATCCAGCCATCCTTACGAAATTCATTCTTGAGAGTATGAAGTTTTGTAACATTCCTTTGAAAGGAGAACCTATGGATTTGAGGCCATCTTTGATTAATAAGAGTACGATGAAAAAGCTGAATGTTTGTTTTGATTCAAATTCAAAACTTTTTGTCAGAGATGTAGAAGCTGAATTGGCTCAAAATCAATCGGAACCTATGCCAGCCAAGGACAATCAATCAACCGGTGTTACTCGAAAGTCTGATCCTCAAACTAGTTCAAAACCAAAGAAGAAGCCGAGGTACAGTAAGGAAGTTGTAGCAAAATGGAGAAAGGACAAGGAACAGAGAAAGGAAGGTGATCCAAAGTTTGGTCTTGACCCTGCTGAGGCCTTTGCAGAAAGAATAAGGGTAGAAGAAACCCTTCAAGCTGAAAAGAAAAAGAAGACTCTTTTGAAAAGAAAGGCTCAAGACTTTGATATCTCTAAAGTCTTTAAAGCAGTTGAAGATGCTAGTGCTCAACTAACTGTGGAAGTGCACCAAGAGCCCATCGTACAGAGTCTGCCTGAGAAAGAAAAAGGAAAACAAGTGATAGAAGAAGTGGAAGTAGAAGGAGATTTTCGGTTAGAATTTCTTCAAAGTTCAAAGAAAAGTAGAGAGGAATCGCTTCAAAAGCAGAGCGAAGGTGTTCAACAAACTCCTCATGCCGATCAGGGAAGATCTCCGGACAGGATGTCATCTCGAGAAAAGCAAGATGCTCAATCTTCTCAGTCTGATAAAGTAGTTGTCATTAGTGACAAAGTGGATGATGAAAGAAAACAGAAAGAAAAAGCGAAAGGGAAACAGCCAGTTGTTCATTCAAGCAGATCGTATGAACTAGCATCGTACGATGAAGATACTGATTCAGAGCATACAATCTCTCTCAAGAAGAGTGATTACATTGTTCATGTTTTGAGAAGGATGGAGAAAACCATTCCTTATTTCCCAAGGCTGGAAGGGAAGATTGATTTTATTACTGAAAATCAAAGGAAAAAGTTTGGCTCTGTAAAAAAATTGAGAAAGAAAGTTTTGTCAGTAGAAGCCGATATGAAAGTTCTTTCTGAAAGCTCAGTTGCTCATAAGAAGGCTTGCAATAAGATGACCAAGTGGTCCTACAAAACAGAGAGCTCAATCAATGATCATGAAATAGCTATTGAAGATATAAGGAGGTTATCAAATGAGCTAGCAATTGCTTTCAACAAGCTTGATAAAGAAACGGTTGAAAGGCTGAACCTTTTATCTTCTCAAAGAGCCGATGTTCCTTCAGTAAAAGACTTGCAAGATAGGATTAATGCTTTCCAATCTGAATTCTCGAAGGTTTTATCTTTCAAAGAAGAAATGGTTTTACTGAAGAATCAAAATTCTGAGTTGTCCAAGGATAACAAGTCTCTGCAAAACAGAATTGATACCCTTGAAGAAGTAATCAGAGTACAGGATGAGACCATCAGAAATCTAGATCAGATTTTTGCGGATCAACAAGAGCTTCTCAAAACTCAGGGTGAATCAATTTCTGAAGACAAGAAGGAGATCAAGAAGATGAAAGCTGTGCTTCATGAGCTTATAAAGAAAGAGAAGGAAAGGGAAAACAAATGATTGTTGTATTTGTTTCTTTTGGAACTTGTTTGTTTTGTAATAACTCTTATAATCCTTTCTCCTTTATCCATTGTCTTGTATTACTTCACTAACTCTTTCAGACAATTCGAGATTACTCTCTTTTTGTAAATCACAAAGGGGGAGAATATTTACAAAGCAAAGATTGTTTTACAAAGGGGGAGAATGCATTACAATGCTCTTAAGGAAAATATACGAATACAATCCTTAGGAAAGTCAATACCTAAGGGGGAGTTAGTTGTATTCAATTTTCTTATTCAGAAGAGTTTTTAAACTCAGGGGGAGATAAGTATTTCTTGTCACATTTACTTTGTGTGTTGTGCTTTCCAAAAAGGGGGAGATTGTTAAGTCAAAAGTCTTCTTTTGACTTCTATATCATGTTTTGGAAATCACAAATGTATTCTATCATATCTTTGTATATTACAATTCTTTTATCATGTTTATCGTATCGTACGATGTTGATCGTACTGACCAAATCATATCGTACTGACTCTGTCAAACGTATCGTACTGACTCTGTCAAACGTATCGTACTGACTCTGTCAATCGTATCATACTCTGTCAATCGTATCGTACTGAATCTGCTATTCAGATGATCATTATTTGTTTTTGTACTTTTTCAAAAACTCTCTCTGCATATGAATCGTACTCATGCTTTACATTTCTATATATCTCTTATCCTAACAAAACGATGTCGTTGAGTTAGTTACAAACTAATCAAAACGATGTCGTGCTTTCTGTTTCAATATGACCGTTGGAGGAAATATGACCGTTGGAACCCGAGGCCTATAAATAGGAGGTCATTTGAAGCTGAGAACACAACGATGAACAAAGAGAACGAATGAAGAGACTCTGTGAACTACGAAGATTCTAGAGAGAGACACTGTGACTTCTCTCATCAGCTTTGTGCGTCCGATCATCGTATCGAGGGCTTTCAAGTAATTGAAAGACAGATGTGCCGATTACCTGAAAAATTGAGGGCTGCCGGGGATAGGCAGACAGACGTGCCGATCATCGTATCGAGGGCTGCCGGGGATAGGCAGACAGACGTGCCGATCATCGTATCGAGGGCTGCCGGGGATAGGCAGACAGACGTGCCGATCATCGTATCGAGGGCTCATCAGGGTGTTGGTGAGACAGACCTTTTATCCTAGGTGAAAGGATAACCCTTCTCTTTGGGTTAAAAGAATTGTATTACTTTTACATTTCCGCTGTTGTATTAGAAAGGGATTTGTGTTGTTTCCTTTCTTCTTTACATATTCAATTGTAATTGTTTCAATTACAATCATTCTATTACATTTTGTATTGATTGGTTCTATACGCTTTAAGGTAGAATCGTTCACATTTGTTTTACTCTGATTATTGTGTTCACCTTGAATACAATTGTTTTTCTTTACAATAGTATTACAATACATCATACCTTTTACATTCAATACAATTGTGGGTGTTTGTATTTGTATTAGTTTAAGATCATTTAAACTAATCTCTTTGTTACTAAAACTCAAAGTTTTTAAACCTACAATTCACCCCCCCTCTTGTATTGTTCCATCTAATAGACTTATATCTACTATTCGATCCAACAATTTATATTTAATGTACAATAAGAAAAATGAAAATAAGGAAGTGATGGTCTCTAGAAAAAGTTAACAATCACAAAAGATAGTGAGATTGTAAAGATAACTTTTACCACTTGGTAATTTTCATGTCAAAACCCATTTGATGAGATAATTCAAATTGAAACATAAAATAACATTAAGTATGAGTGAATATCAATATTAAATTACAAAGGGTTAGTATATACACTATATTAAATAGAATTGGTTCATAATGACAAATAAGACTCAATGAGATGTAAATTGAGATGAAACCCATTACCTTACATTTTCTTTTAGTTGAAGGATATTTAACCTCATTTATAATGGTTTTATGAATGTAATTGACTTAAAAAAGAACCTTATTAATATTTATAGTATCTTATATGATCCTTTTATAACTTTTTTTCACCCATTTGTTAATAATCTTTCATTATTTTCACTGTTTCGGGTGTTAATTGCTGAGTTTTTCGAGTATGTTTTGACTTGTTATTTTTCATTCCTATTACATAGATCATGATTAAATTATATAAATAATTTAAATCATTATTTAATTACTATATATATTCATTATATATGTATTTATAGAAATTCATAAAATTTGGAGATAAGAAATGAAATACACCATTCATTGAGACGGTAGATGACCTGTACACTTGAATGCAATTTTCATTTTCTTATCATATTAAAAGGATATAAATTAAATTATATATATGTATTTTATAATTAATTATTATAATTTTTTCATATATGTAATATATGTTTATTGAAACCATCATTAATAAATTCTATGTAACGTGTGAATGAATCACTTCACTTTGAGGAGGTGATAGTCCACACATCCACAAATGATGTTATCATATTCCCAAAAAATGGGAAGCATGAAATTTTGTGTTATAAAATAATTTTAAAAAACTAATAACATTATAAATATCATATATATAATATATAAACTATTAATTTTTCATTATTCCGAACCTTGAAAGATGGTAATGGAATAATTAATGACATTGGTTCGCGAGGCGGTGGTCTACCGTATATAGAAACTGTGATTGCGTATACCATTTAATGGAAGTATGTGAAAGTTTAGATCATAAAATTATCATAAAAAAATTGAATTATATTATATATACTAATGTTATTATATATAATAATAATTTAAGGGGTGGAGAAAGAAATAAAACTAAAGTCCTCATTGAAGAATATTAACTCTTCTCTAGGTAACTCCTTTTAGATTATGCCAAAATGCTCCCTTGTTTTGTTTTTTCCAAAATTTAGGCTTATGGAATTAATTTAGGGATTTTGGGAGTGTATTTCAGCATGTTTTGGAAAATATAAAGTGATTTATTGGCGTGAATAAGTGTGAGGGGTGAGTGGCATTTTATAATGGAGGGGGAGTGTCATTCTTGTAAATATGCAAGGCGAACACTATAGAGAGGTATCTACTACATTATGTTTCATAAATAGTGTAAGACATCAGATAAAATGGATTATATGGTATAAATATGGTCATAAAATGGGTTTTGGACATATGTATGGGTCATTTTTTTCCATAAGTTTATGGTTTAGTCATTTTTAAGATAATATTTCTCTTAATCGCTATAATTAATTTTAATTACTTTCACAAATATTTTTTTTCCAAAAACTAGGCTATAATTTATAGATATTATAAATTATTATGATTCTAAATATGGAATCCATTTTTAAAAATTTTAATAATAGAAGTATCAGAAATCAATTTCAAATTAATCCCACAGACGGGATAAGAATGTGGGTTTTTATAGTAAGAAAGGTTCAAAATCATGAAATGTTTTTACATCCAATATCAATGTGAAATTGATTAAAATGACCTAAATTGTACTAATACATGTTAAATTTAACTAATTAAACATTTTTTTAAAATATAATTTAACACTATGAATTATATAGATGAAAAAACAGGTTTCAATTAAAATTCTATATATTTCACTATTCATCAAAAAATGAAACTTATCATAAAAATACCAAAAAATAATCCTAAGATAATTTTTAAATTACTATTTCAATTTTTTTTAAACATAATAATTTATAAAAGTGCCAAAATTTATATTTGAAATATGAACTCCATTAAAAAGTGAAAAAAAAGTCTTTAGAAAAATATATCTTTTTTATGGATAAAATTAGATTTGTTATTATCTTATGACTATCAAACCTATTGGATAAATGTAAAAAATATTTAATTTAATATATAATATATATTTTACTAACATTATCCACTAATATAAATTAATTTAATTTACAAAGATAAAATTGATTTGGAGCATAAAAATAGTATTTTTTATAAAAACATTGTTTTTATCTTCATTGGTTTCTATATTCCGTTATAATTAATTATTAACCAATAAATTTAACTATATAATTTTTTTCATTAGTTAATAATATTTGTAACCACATATTTAAGGTCTGGAATATAATTTTTATTTTAAATAATAATATTAATATTATTTGGAAAGATTCAATCTTTAATGTAATGCATGCTATTGAATAAACTTATATTGTGCAATGAAACATAAAATCAATATTGTTTGAATTGAAATATATATAATATATTGAATCAATTTATAATATTTGATATACTTTAATGTCTTGGGATATTATATTCCCTTATGTGCTTGCTGTTTCATGCCATATACGCTATCAAATACAATGTCCTTATTTTATAATTTGGGGGTGTAACATTCTCCCCAACATAAATAAACTACATCATCACAATTTAAACATGATCTTCATAATCAAGGGTTTGATATTTTAAAATAAAATATTATTTAAATACCCACATTTTAAATCGGTTTAACAATAAATCTTCTTAATAATAGGGAAAATGAAATTTTAAGGTCATCACAAAACTAGGATTCCAAATTGGAGAACATCAGTGAAAACATGAAAATGAAATAAAAAATATAACTATCAAGTTCTAATGGATAGTGATAGAGAAAATGTTCATGAGAAATTTGTTTACCACAAATCAATTAACTAGAGTTGTTAAAAAGGTCATAGATATCATAAAAACTGATGATAATAGACCAAATTTTGTTTCAGGATCCCCTTATTATAGATAAGGAATCATTTAACTCTATAATAATGTAAAGAAATATATTTACTTGATACTTTTCTATTTCATATGAACAATATTGTCCTTTGGTTTTGCCTCAAACTATTTCTGCATCATCTCTTGTCACAAGTTTCATAATAGGGTGACGTAATACATCAATATCTAAAACCACATCCAAAGTTCAACTTAAACAATATTATAAATGGTTAATCTTTTAAAAATATTATGATCCAATACTTTAAAATCATATCTATAGTAGTTAGTAGTATCTAATTTACATTATCTTTATCAATCATATCTTTATCCTATATCATTATCTCTATATCAAGAACATATTAATGCATATATTTCCCTCAAACATGTGTTTTCCAAAAGGTTTAACCTGGAACCAAATGACTTTTCTTGGTACCATTCAACAAATGATCTCAAATATTTATTGAAAAAGTATTACAGTATAAGGCTTTCATACTTCATAATTCTTATAACTAGTACATCACTGATAAAATAATCAAATGACATAATTATTTAATCTAAATAGAGTAATATTAATCATTCCACTTTGGTTTTATTAATAACATAAGATTTAATTTTATCCCTTATCTTATTTGGAGGTATATTTCGTTAATAATTGGGGAGTTAATTTTCATAGTTCCCCATATCACTATAATTGAAACACTGAATATTAGTTTTTTCCTTATTCCCTTTATCCATTATTTTCTCTGTCATCATATACTTCTCTTTCTTCCATTTAAATCCATAATACATGGAGAATTCATTATCTTTCTTGATATAACATAAAAATATTTTATCACATGAATAAATGGTTTGAGATACTTGTTTTCATAGAAGAATTAGCTTAATCCCTTCAATGAAGTGGTAAATATTCTTCTCTATGTTTCATATGTAATACATAGCATACCTGGATAACCTTTTAAATGTAGCTTCATAATCTACAACAACTTCTTCTAACTTTTGGTTTAAACTAAGGAACTTTATCTTCATCACTATTTTTTGGTCATGAGGGATTTATTTATCAAATAAAGTCTACTTAAAAGTTTTCCACTCCATAATTTCTATTTATTCTTCCTCTTTTGTATTTTGGATCATCTACCACTATGGATCAACATAACCATTGGATAAATACGTTGTATGTGTAACTTTTTCCTTTGCAACACATATCAATGGTGTAAATATATTCTATAATAAGTTAATCCATTGATAATATACCATTGGATCAGTTATACCACTAAATGACGGGCTCTTCTACCACTTAAAGAGATCCATCATAAGATATTCCCATTGGGAAATAGGTTTCTCTATAGGGGAAAGGTTATTTGTCAGACCATAATTAATATGACATAATATAGTCATAATTTTCTACATTCCAATACTAGTTGTATTGGTTTCCTCAGTAGGAAAACCTATACATTATCTATGAGTAGTGATACCATTATTCCTTCTAGGATCTATTTCTAAATAATGGCATATACTGAATTGGATCATATCATTATGAAACATAATGTATAATCCCAAAAAAGTAAAATACTTAACATAAATTGAAAAATTTATGTGCGACTAATGTCATAATATAAAAAATAGTTTCTTTTGGAAAATTTTCTATACATATCCACAAAGTCAATAATAGAGGTATGTTAACTAATCTATGTTTTCCTAAATCTAGTTCCCATGGTTTATGTTAAATCTTTATCATATACCTGTTGTAGCGACTCGACTACAGAGGCCCGTAGTCCGTGCCTTAATTTATTACATTGTAATGATCAAAAGGAATCAAATCCTAAAGGGTAGATCACTTTAGTAATTTTGGAGAAAAATATTATATACATGATACCCATTTTACATCTCGAATAGAAAATAAAATATAACTAAAACTAAAAAACGACATCCCTGAAACTCATTCCAATAATTCATCTTCATATCCTTGGGATAGGATACAAAATAAGGGTGAGACAAAATGCTCAGTAAGGGTAATGTACATAAGAGGAAATAATGAATCAATTAGAAAATTAATATAGAAAGGTAAATAATTGAACACATAGGGAATTTAAATAACTAGATAAAGCATAATCACTATGGAAAGGTAAATAACTAAACACCATGCCATTTAGTTAATAAAGTGAGAATAAAAATGAATCCATAAATATTTTCATAGTTAAAATATCACATATAATTATAAATAAAAACTGAATAATGGAAATGCTTAAATATTTGATGGTATGGTTCCCAAACACATTATACATTTATTATCAAGATCTATCCTCAAGATAGTTTAAAACACACTGGGTAAAAACCTATATAATTTGACCAGTTGATTCATCTCATAAGACTATTGATACATCAAGGGGATTAAATTAACTAGTCCCAAACCCATTTCATGGTTGTATAAATCATCCCTCAAATATCTAATAATCTATTTAATATTGTAACTTATCAAATATCAATATTGAGTAAATAATAAGGATTTATCCACATTTCCCCAATTAATCAAATAAGTGTCAATGTGAACACCATATGTAAAATGGTGCTTGATTTAGGAAATAATAATATTCATCATACAAGAACATCGATAATTTACATAAATGAACTGCACAATTAGAAATTTTTTCATAATGTAGTGATTGTTTCAAGAGAAAGTGGACAATCAAAAAATAAAGTGAGATTGCAAAGATAAAATTTACCACATGGAAACTTTCAATCCAAATCTCAATGTATGAGATAATTCAAAACTAAACATAAAATACCATGAATTTTTAGTAAAAAATGATAAAAAATGATAAAAGGATAGTATATAAACCACTTTAATGTGAATTTGTGCAGAATAAAAAATAAGTCTCAATGGAATGTAAATTGAGATGAAACCCCTTAGCATACGCTTCCTTTTGGTTGAATTATATTAAAAATATTGTATAATGGTTATTAGAATGTTATTAAATTAAAAAAATATTAATATTTATAATATCATATATTATACTTTTATAACCTCTTATCACTCATTTGGTATTAACCTTTCATTATTTTCACTACTTCGAGTGTTAATTGCATTGTTTTTAAAGTATGTTTTGACTTGTTGTTTTTCATTCCTATTAATTAGATAATGATTTAAACATATATATAGAATTTAAATAATGATTTAAATATCATATATATTCATTATATATGTATTTATAGTAGTCAATTAAATTTCTAGATTGGAAATGAATTACACCGATCATGGAGACGATAGGCCATATGTATGCTTGAACACTATTTTCATTTTCATTTAATATTAAAATTATGAAAAGTAAATGATATATATTTATTTTATAATTATATTATTATATATATTTCATATACATCACATATGTTTGTTAAAAATATCCTTAACACATTTTTTGTAACGTTTGAACGTATCACATTACTTTGAGGATGCGGTAGTCCACACGTCCACAAACGATGTTACCATATTCCCAAAAAATGGAAAGCCTAAAATTTTGTGTTACAAAATATTTAAATAAGAAAAATAAAATTATAAATATATTATTTATCAGATATAAAATATAAATTCATCATTATTTTTAACCTTGAAAGGTTTGAATGGAAGAACGAACAACATCAGTTCGCGAGGCAATAATCCACCGTACACACAAACGATGATTACCTATGACATTTAATGGAAGTCTGTGAAAGTGTAATACATAAAATTATTATAAAAAACATTTCAATTAAGATACTATTTTTATTATATAAATAATATATAAGAATAATTTAAGGGATGGAGAAAGAAATTAAACTAAAGTGCTCATTGAATAACGTTACCTCATCCCCAGGTAACTCCTTTTGGTTTATACCAAAAGCCTTCCTTGGTTAGATTTAAGAAAAATTGAGGATTCTATAATAATTGGATGTATGTTGGTATATTATTGGGGTAGGTTTTGGATAATTAAATTTTCTAGATATGTTTGAATAATTTGGATGGGTGAGTGCCCTTTTATAGTGGAGGGGGAGTGACATTCTTGTAAATATAAAAAGGAAAACACTATTGAGTAGTTTTTATTGCAACATGTGCCTCCAATAATGAAGAAAATTCTAAAAAATGGAGGATATGGACTAAATATGGCCATAAAGTTGGTTTTGGACATGTTTCTAGGTCACTTTGGCCCTTAATTCTAAGGTTTAGTCCCTTATTAAGCTATTTTTCTCTTAAATACTATAATCAATTTTAATTAATTTCAATAATATTGTTGGTAAAAAACTAAGTTTATATTAATATAAATTATAAATTATTATAATTAATTATATGGATTCCATTTTTTCAAATTAAAATAATGTAAGTGGCATAAATTAATTTAATACTTACCCCACAGATGAGATGAGAAAGTATGTTTTAAAATTAAAAAGGGATCAAAAGTTTGGCATGTTTTTATATCAAATATCACTGTGAAATTATTTACAAAGAACTAATTTTTTTTAAAATATGTAAAATTGAACTAATTAAACATTAAAACTAATTTATAATATAATTTTACATTATAAATTATATATATGAAAAGGCTATTTTAAACTAAAATTCAGTATTTTTCACCATTCATGAAAAAAAGAAACTTCTCAGAAAAATTCCAAAAATTTCCCATAATATAAATTTAATATCTCAATTTAAATATGGTTTTTTATTTTTTCAAATATAATTTATAATTTTTTTAAAATTTTGATTTAAAATGGAAATGCCATTAAAATGCAGAAAAAGTGCCTTTAGAAAAATAAAGTTTTTATTTATAAAATTAGCTTTGTTCTTATATAATGTGTATGAAACCAATTGAATAAATGTCAACAAAATAGAATATAATATATATATATATTTAATTAATATCATCCAATAATAGTAATTAATTTAATTTATTAAGATAAAATTCCATTGGAGAATAAATTTTTTTATAAAAAAATTTCCATTATATTTATTTGGTTTCTATATTCATTTACAATTAATATATAACCAATGAATTCACCTATATATTTTCTTGAGTTAGTTAAAATAATTCACAAAAACTAATTTTAAAGTTAAGAGATAATTTTAATTTAAAAAAAAATTAATAGTATTTGGTAAGATTCAGTCTTTCATGTAATGTAATCCATAAAGAAAACTAGTTGATTATAACTCAAGATAAAATAAATATTTCATGCATTGATATATATATAATAGAATGAATCTATTTATAATAGTATATATACTGTAAAGTATTGAGATATTATATCCCCTTTCTCACTTGAAGTTGTGTATCATATATTCTATTAGATACAATACCCCTATTTTAGACTTTTAGGGTGTTACATATATCTCTAGTAAACCATAGTTATCATCAAAGGATATTATCACGGATGAAAAATTTCATTAAAGGATCAAAAATATTTTTTGAAAAAAAATAAACTTTTAAATTTGTAAAACCTTATTTAAAATATAAAAATTTTCAAAATATTAGGGATAATATTTTCTAAGAAAATAAATATTGAAAATTGTAAAGGAATATTGAAATAGAGGAACAAAAATGATTACGACTAAAATTTTTCATACTGCATATGTTAAAATAGTACATTCTTTTTTCAAATTTGTAAAAAGTTAAGAATGACTTATTAGAAAAATGTTTTTAAAGGATTCCTTTTAAGCATTTGTAAAAATTTAAATGGTATTTAAATTCAAAATTTTAAATCATTTCATGTATAGGCTAAATTTCCATAACAAAATTTTGAAGAGAATAGACATAGAAGAAAAAGTTTGTTAACCAGAGAGGAATTAAGGTCGACTTTTGGTAAAAAAATTTCATCATTAATTTTATGTTATAGAGAGAGAAAAATTGTACCAATATATAATAAATTCTAGTAATACACAGCTAGAAAAAAGGCCTATAGCCACGATTAAAAACCATGGAAATAGGTCCCAAAACCGTGGTTATTGGATACAACCATAGTTTTGACCAACCGTGGCTGCTATTGCTATGCCAGTAGGTCCCATCCTACTACCACGGTTTTGAAAACCATGGAAATATTCCTCTAAATTATCCACCATTTCAGTTGACCTATAGGCACAGTTTAAACCATGGATATAGGTAGCTATTGCCTTGGTTTTAACTGTGGCTATAGCCTTGGTAAACCGTGCCAATAGACTAAATAAAAAATGTTCCCATCGTGTTTCAATTCCTGCACCTCCCATATACCAAACTGTAATGATCAATACTACACTACCGAATGCTTCATATATATATGTATAGATTATGATATATATATTAATAAAAACATGGAAATAGCCACAAAACCATGGCAGTAGGTCTTCCTGCCAAATTTTTAGCGGGATTTTTTCCCCGCAGAAGCACAAAAACCCTATAGCCACACTTTTAGAAAACTATGGCTATAAGCCTTCAAAAAAACGGCATATAGCCATGGTTCTGAAAACAATGACTACAGGACTTTGAAAAAAATGTCCTATAACCACAGTTCTGAAACCCATGGCTATAGGCCACATAACCATGTCTATAGCTATGGGCTATATCCATGGTTATGAAAACCATTTCTATAGGCCACAGAAAACAGACCTATAGCCACAATTTTAAAATTGTGGCTATAGGCTATATAACCATGTCTATAACCTCCTATAGCTATGATTTTTAAACACTAGCTATAGTTCCGTGTCAATATCCACATTTTATAGTTGTTATAACTCAATTAGAAGAAAATATATTTGGTTTAAAAAACAAGATACATATAATTTACCTCAATGGGAATTTAGCATATATAATAATGAAAGAAAATGAGATTGTTACATAAACCCTTACCACATAAGTAATAATTTAAACATAAATATCATAAAATATAAAACCTTATATGGATTTAAAGTCAAAATAATTTTCATGAGAAGAATAATAAAACACATTAATCGGCTATATATACCCAATATAAAATAAATAAGTGGTGAATATGAAAAAATTCTCATAGAAATAAAAGTCAGAAGACAAAACCTTACTTAATGGCTCGTCTTTCTTCAAACATGTTGAAAAATCCTATATAAGAAATATAGATTTATTATAAACCCATTAAATAAGCATATTCATGCACATAATACTATATATGATTTATGTGTAACATTGTATTACCCATTTATTAACAATTATTTATTAAAATCATTGGTCTATGCAATACGTGTTTCATTTTTCATGAATGTTTTGATTCAGTAGTTATATTCCTTTTAATTTAATCTTGCTACCATAATTGTCCAAATTTAATCATGATACACTTATCATTTATAATCATTATATAAAATTTTATAAATATTAATATAATGTGTTCATGAAAAGGAATTTCATATCTTTTTAGAGATGGAAATCCATATTCACACGAGTGATGATCCACATTTAAATGGAAAAAGTGAAACAAAGGTAATTAAAAATTCTCCACAAAAAATAAATATTATATCATAAATCTCATATATGATTATTAAATATATTTTTATTACCATCCGTTAAAAGCATAACTGAAAAATTAATAACATCATCTCATAAAGGTAATAGTCTAAACGTATGTGTGAACGACATTACAATTTATCAAGGAATGAGATTGCAAGAAGGTAGAAATTATATTATAATTTCTTAAGATTTATATTTCATAAATATTATATATAAATATTAAATATATAATTATAACTAACCATAAAATATGATGATGGAAAATTAATCATATTGCAACGTGGAGGCTATAGTCTACACATATTCAAGAGAAATACTTTTATTTACCATTTAATAGAAAGGAGGGAAAAAAGGTTTTTCCTATAAACATAATAATATATAATTATATATATTATACTTTATTCATAATAGCAGGATAGATGGCATTTATTTTTAAGAATTAAAAGAAGAAATAATCTTTGAAGGAGTGGGGTGTGATGATTTCCTCTTATCTTAAAGACATCATTTGGCTTACAGCTGAAGCCTTCTTAGTATGATATTAGGGGAAGAAAAGAATATTTATGAAAAAGGTTATGAATCAATGAAGGTATTATGGCCGCTCTTGGCTGATATAGAGTGATCAAATGTTGAGAATAAATGAAAAGAGAATATGACTTTATATAATTTAACTAAATGACACACTTGGAATTACTTAAGAGATTTAAATTTAATATAAATAATGATCATGTCTTGTGGAACCAACTAAAAATAATTTATAAGTTAAGAAATTATAATCTCTAAATAGATAAAATAAATAAATATGTATAGGTTTAGGTTGTAATTTTAACCACATATTTTGGTTTAACACCCACCTTAACCCTTTTTAATCTTAACCATGGAAACACATTGTTTTAGAATTTATGGGTTATAAATTTAATTATAAGTTTAAAATTGTATAAAAAATGGTATATGGAAGATTTTTTTGATGATTTCCATCCCAATTTTTCTATTTCATTCTTTTTTTTAAAACATTTAATAAAATATTATTTATAATAAAATAACATTAATATCATTTTTGGGACTATTCATTTAATTTGACTTCAATGGAATAAATTAATCAATTTTTTTAATATAAAAACAATTACCATAATTTATAATTTATAATTATATATTAAATTATTATACTTATACAATTTATCCAAAACTTAATAATAATATTGTTTTTAAAATCTTTTATCTTGAATTTTCTACTACTCTCACAAACACTTTATGAGTGTTTTGTTAGCATTTAAGGTAATTATATCATCACTAAAAAATTATAAATATATTAATATAATAAATAAAATTCATATATGTTTAAAATAAGGAATTATATTTTTTTATAACTTCTTTTTTCTCTATGAATATGAGAAATTAAATTCAATATTGTGAAATTTTGTATTTATCATTTTTTTAAAAAATATAAATGTTGTAATCCAATGCAAGTGGTAATAGATTTACATGATTTCATATATAGTTTTTATTTGGTTGATTTAGTATCATTAAATATAATAAATTCAAGTGTTAAGGATAATTATTGGCCTCATTTCATTTTTTTAACTGTGTTTTACCCTTATCGAGGTGACAACTATTTACTGCGGTCACTATTCATAATTACAAAAAATA
This sequence comes from Viscum album, assembly GCA_963277665.1. Taxonomy (NCBI): domain Eukaryota; kingdom Viridiplantae; phylum Streptophyta; class Magnoliopsida; order Santalales; family Viscaceae; genus Viscum; species Viscum album. The sequence continues at coordinate 212,154,563 of OY728146.1, read as the reverse complement.
AAAGTGATTTATTTTAATTTTTCAAATTTATGATTATAAATATGGATTCCATTTTTTAGGATTAAATTACTAAAAGTGGTATAAATTAATTTCCATATAAATGTATAAAATTCAATGAAATGTTTTTTTCAAAAATTTCATCTCTAAGCATAAAATGAACTTACACCAAAATACAATATAATGTTAACTCTTATAAAATTATTCACAATTTTTTAAAAAATTGATCTTATTTTAAATTAAAAACAAATATACAAGATAATGATACATTGAAATTATTTTATTTGAAGAAAATAAATTAAATTTTTATAAAAATGTGTATATTTTTATATTCACTAAAAAGTCCCATTTTAGAAAAAGTCCAAAAAAATATTATAAGGTAATATTTAAATGATAATTTGAAAAATTATATTCATTGTATAAAATAAAATTTATAAAATTTTAGTAATTAATAATAATTTATATATATATAACAGAATACAAACTATTTTTGAAGAAACATATTTTTAAAGTATAGAATGATTTTTTTTGAAAGTTGAGTTTGTAATTATTTTGAAATACTATAACTTTTTAATTATTTAAATTATTTATAAAAATTTTTACTAATGTTTTTATTCCTATTCATACCACAAATTTAGAGAATTGGTTATAATGGTGACATTTAAATAATAATATTTTTATAGTATACAGTTGTTTTCTTGAAGCTCAGTGTTGTCTGTTTGGAAATATATCTAGAATTTTATTATTTTAAACTAAATTCTAATGCTGAAAATTTTTACATAAATCATTATTGTAATTATTTTTAGGAAATACCGCGAAATTATTTATTGTTTTGTGGATGTTTATTTCTATTAGGCAATTCTTATAATTTTTTTTTAATGATGCACCATTAGTGTAATTTACTGAGGCTTGGAATTATTTAGCTCCTATATTTTTTTATTTGGGGTGTTGAGTGTGTAAAGTGGATTCTTGGAAGAATATTGTAGAATGTGAGTAGATTTATAGCTAATTTTTTTGAAAAAGAGACAAATAATGTTGTGACCAATACCATTGCATCGTGATTAGTTAACTGGGGGACAATTGGTATATTAGTTTAATAGGTTACAACATGGAGATTAATCAATGGAAATTTAGTGTATCTAAATGTATAAGGTTTAGTACGTATTCTATAATATCATTTACTACATATTAAAGAATTCATTTATACTTTAAATACATTTCTCGTGATACTTCTATGCCACTGTCTTTTTTATTTTCATTGTTGTGGTCCCATTACACCATGGTTTTGGTTTTGGGGGATCATGTTAATTGTGGTGGAATAAGGTGTGAATCATTAATAATGGTTCTTTGAGAATAATGATATATAAGTCCCAATATACCATTATATTCATTATTTTGTTAATATTATATGATCTAACTCCCTAATATTTGAGCAGGATCACACTGTGATTCTTAGATTGGACCTTCATTACATTGTGTTGATCCCTATAACACTGTGATTCCATACATTGAAAATTTTCATAGATATTTTGTTGTCTACTCATATTCTCTTGAATTATTCCAACATTATTCAAACCCCATAATTCTCTTGTATTATCGTTGTTTATCCTTAGTTTTCATTTAGCAACTCTTGATCATTGAATTTGTGTGATTGGGGTCTTTTGATGTAAAGTGATATTTTATCCATTGTTTCTTCATTCATTATCATTTATTCTCTTAACAAAATTTATGGTAGATAGTAGTGGAACATTTATTATATTATTTATCCAGATGATTAATGTTGGGTTATGAATTGTAGGTTTTTGATTATTCTTGTGTTTTCATTGGTGATTAATAATTTGTTTTATCTTATTTATTAAAGTTTCATTATTGAATATTAAATTGATATAGGTAATTTAATGTTTCTAATTTTATTTACAGTGTTATTATTCAATTACAATAGTTTGGTTATCTTTGGGTAATAATTTTATATTTACATGAAAATGATAATAACTTGTGTATAGTTAAATAGTGAGAATAGTGTTATAGAGTATGCTTTACCTGTTTTCCTTGATATTTAAAAATTATTGATTGATTGTTTCTTGATGAATTTTGATTTGTGTGATGAAATTCTTTACGTTAATTTCAGTGTTCTAAGTGTATCAAAACCGATTAATAACTTAATTATGGTAATGAAATAAAATAATATAAATTTGGAAAGTGTTATTGTTTAAATTGTTATGTTTTTTATTTGATGGTGTGTGCTTTTAGTATTCTCATTTTTTATAGAAATTGATTCAGAGGTAGTGGTGGTAGCCTTTTGGTGGGTGTCTTAATGCATTATAAGGAGTGGAATTCGTTGTGTCGAAATATTTTTATAGTGACCTGAAGAGGTTGTTGTAGTAGTATAGTTTATTTTCATGGGATAAATAATGTCACTAAATAAATGAATAAAAATATTGAGAATATGATCTGATGATGTGAATTAGGGGCCTGAATTAATAGATTAATTTATGGGTTATTGGTAATGTAGAAAATAATAGATTTATGAATGATTTAACCAAATAATGTGTTGAAAATGGGGTAGTTGTTGGTATTAAATGTTTCATAATGAATTAAATGTGTCTATCAACTGAAAAATGTGAATAAAATAATGAATCTTGATTATGAAGTGGCACGTGGTTGTGTGTGTGTTATTGGTAAAGTTTTCAAGAGTGGTGATTATAAGTTTCTATGGAAATTAATGTGAGATCGAAATATGAAATTAACTATTTCATATCATAATATTAGATATATTTCATCTTAGAGTTCAAAGTTATATTGTGAATATGTGGTCTATTATATTTATTATATTTTTCTATTATTTTTCACACACCACCAGTTTAGTCAGATAACCTTACTAATGAACTTATGAGGTTTTGGGTTCTAGTTTTACCCCCAACATTTTGGTTAGAGGTGATATATATTTATAACTACTATCCTTCCACTCTCTCTCTCTTGAAGACATTACGTAAGATACTATGGTTTGAGGTTATGACATGTTTTTATGTGACAATTATTAGCAGATAATAAGGCACTATTGTCGTTGAATAGATGAGGTATACACAGGGAGGAGTGAATGTGGATAACTTCCTTTATGTTTGCCTTCTCAATCTTAAGTTTATGCATATTTTGAGGTTATAATAGACCAACCCAGGTCAACCAAAACAAACACCCAAGGTAGACCATTATGGGGAAAGGTATAACAAAGATTACAAAATTGGTCTTGAACATAAGAAAAAAAGTCATAAAACCAGAGTACTATGTGGAAACAATAAAAATATACAACTAATAAAAACGTGATAAACTGGGATATATGAAAAGTACAGACCAACAAGTCTTCATGGGACTAACCATCACCTCAAAAAATAAATCCAAACCGAAAAAAACCTAAAGAGAAGCCAGAATACTATAGAATAGACTACCCATTACCCGTGTCTTGTAAAACAAGGTCTACAGACACGCAAAAGTAGCAGTTGGGTGTGAGAAATAGAGACAAGTAGGAAACCAATAAAGAATTTATAACAGGTCAAAAATCAATAATGAAAAATTTATTTCTATTTAAAACAAAAAATTCTTACAAGAATTTTTATAATACAATAATTTTAAAAATTTCTCAAACATTACTTTGGTTTTCCATAAATTTCATATCATTTTTCTAAAAATAGAAACATTTAAGTCCTGAAAAAATGTAGGTAAATCTACCAAAATATAAATATATGTTTGAGCTGAGATCCATGAAATAAAATAAGATTCAACAAACAACCCAAAACAACAATGCACCTTCCAATCAAGCTTTATTCTATGTTGATATATGTACTATAAATTCAAGATCTTAAAAAGGCATAAGGTTAGATAAAACTAATATTGAGTCCTTATATAGTCCATAAATATATAAGAGATCACCTATTAATGGTGTCACACACATTATGTCTACCAGTGTCTCTTTCTCGATGCACCCAAGGTTCCCGATGTGAAATGTTTATGAAATTTGGTTTTTAAATCCACGATCACAATTTTATAAAAAACATTTCCAAGAAAATACATTTTGATTCCGAATTTGAAAACCCATTTCCTTCTAAATCTTTGAAATTATATTTTCAAATAAAAAACACTTGAAAAAATGAAACCATGCCTTTTTTAGTTTCAACACATGGAATTCCATTTCAAACCTCAAGGAAATAATTTGAACAATAAGAAATTCAATAAATTATAATGCTTGAATAGATCCACCTACCAAAAGGACATAAAAAACCAATACTCCTTTGACAACATGGATTAGAAACCACAAGATTTACCTTCAGAACACAGGGCACAATATAAGACTGAAAGAAATGATGGAAAACATGATCTAATTATAAAACAAAAAACAAACCATAACTGACACCAAAACTAAGGAATAATTTGAAGTCACACTTACCTGGAGTGAGGAAATGAAACCACAATGACGATTAATCCCTAAAGAAATGACCCAGATAGAATATAATTACCAGAAATTGCATAGGGATATCTCTATATCGAGTGATAAATTTTTCACAGAGCATTATTGAAATATTTCACTCATACAGTGGAAAAAAACCAACATCAAGATATTTACACAATATATACCGATTTATGTATCATGAAATACTCGTGGTCCATAAACATTGAAAAACCGTGCTTATTTTAATTAAAAACTATATTTTTATACATAAACAACATATACATATTATATGGTGTGTAAACCATTCACCCCATGCACCCATTTCATGGATTCTTCCTACCTGTCATGACTTGACAAGTACATCACTTACATTGTGTGTAAGTTCCCATAAAGGAGAAAAAATATCGGTTTAAATGTTTAAAATTCTAAAAAATACCTGAATTAACCATCATAGGTATCCTCTCAATTTCATGGTTGGAAATACTCACCCAATGAAAAAGGGAACCGAAAGATAATATTATAACATACCTAACAGAAAGGGAATAGGGAATTACTATCTCCACACCATAAAATCAATTTATCCCTAGAAAGTGATCAAGATCCTAGATCTCGAAATATATATAGACACTACGGCCTCATCGATGAATCCTACTCCCATATCTCATGGAGATCCTATTTATACTTCCATAGTACCCAGACCTGGGGGATCATTTTACCATGCAATACTTTATCCTGGTGATCTAGATTCTGAACTGGCTACTCAACCAAATTTGTATTGGGTTCAAGATCTAAATCATCCCACTTAATCACATGTGAAGTATCTGGTATATACCTACTCAATATAGAAACATGAAAAAAATCATGGATAATAGTCAAACGAGACAACAAGTTCCACCAGTAGGGTAACCTCCCCAATTGCTTAATGATCTCAATGGGCTGCAAAAACCATAGTTCCAACATACCCTGCTTACCCAATCAATGATTTCCTAAGTGAGGTGATGTTTTGAGAAAGACACGATCCTCAACCAAAAACTCCAGTGACCACCATAGATGGTCGACATAAGATTTCTAATAACTTTCTGTCATGAGAAAACACCTATAAATCAACTAAAACACCTCCACTTTCTCTGGAACTAAAATCATCCCAACTAAAGACCACCCTCCCAACTCTTTTCATCATAAGAGAGGTCAACATGGATTCCAATAAAAAGGCTCAATGGTTTCCATCCAGATTGATACCTAATAACTATTTTTATTGGGAAACTTGACCAAAGGAAAATGTATGTCCTAAGATCTACCAAAATATAGCACATAAAACTCGAGCATACACTGAAGAACCTAGATATCCCTCTTTATCATTCCATCCATTTATAGATGATAATCCATGCTCAATTTCAGCTGGGAACCCATTTCCTCATACAAACTATTCTAATACCTAGATGTGAACCTCAAGGCTCTTTTAGAAAAAATTACAGAGGTAATTCTATGAAGTCTCAAAACCTCCTGGATATATAAGTCCCCAATATTATATAATTTAATCATGTCCTTTATTGGTAATAAAATTCAATGATTTAGTGAGTTTTTAAATAATCACCAAAGTCACAACCTTCCAACTAAGAGTCTATGGTAAACCAATTTTGAAATATATGGAAATTTGATCCTGCTTACATACAAGATTGGGTAAAGGCTGAAAAAAACCTATAGGTATCTTGTGGTCCTCTATAATTCTCTAAAAAGTGAGACACCGTGATATAAAATTTAAAATCGACTGCTTCATCCCTGGACACCAATATCGAAATCTCAAATCGTGGTACATCTATATATCACCCAGGTGTATGAACCAACATGACTGATTTCCACTACCTAATCAATCATGTATCAATAAAATAGGAACAACCAACCTACTACGAATGCACAAATATCCACTGGGAGACTGACAACACTCACCCGAGGTATCCCAAAAAAGATAGTGACTCCATATCTTGAGTGCGTGCATAATAGTTTCCAACTTAGGATAATTTGTAGGGTAGTTATTCTAATGAGGGAGTAAATCATGATAGCCATAATCCATGACCTATTTCCCCTGCATCAAGACACTTACCAAAACTGTATATGAGGAATCATAGAAAACATATTAATCTGAACATGATTCTGGGTGAATCAACATGCATGCTAAAGTAAAAGTCACTTTTAGTTCCTCAAAATACCTCTTCTATTTTTCATCCCACTCAAACTTTACACCCTTATGGGTCAAATATTTCATCGAAGATTCAATATTCGATATGTCTCGAAAAAACCATATGTAATAGCTATTGAACTCTAATAATCCTTGGATCTTGAAAATATTTTTATAATTATCCTAGGATATAAATTCACAAAAAATTTCAAGATCCAATCAGAGACTCCTCTTAGATATCACAATCCCCCAAAAAATCACATCATATATCAAAAAACTTTCACTATGAAAGTTTACCATAACATAGATGTTCTTTTAGGGTTTAAATAATGACATTCAAATGGTCCACATGATCCTCCTCTAACATGGATTAAACTAGGGTATCATCTACGAACAGACATAAAAAAGAGCTGAAGAACCTATGAAATATCTAGTTCATAAAATCTATTAAAACAACATGATCATTAGTGAATCCTAATGGCATAACTAAAAACTCGAAATTACCATATCGACTCCAAATTAGTATCTTAGGTATTTCCAAATCTTAGAATCTCAGCTGATGGTACCCTGACCACATTTCAATCTTAGAAATCTAACAAGCTCCTCTAAGATGATCAAAGAGATCCTCAATTATGGGTTAATGATACTTGTTCTTATTGGTCACTGGTTTCAACTTTTGATAATCAATACAAATACTTATTTTTCAATATTCCTTCTTAGAAAATGGTACATGAAAAGGCCAAAGTGACATGCTTGGATGAATACATTCTTTATCTTCCTAGCCCTCAAAAAATAATTTATGTTCCTCCAACTCATCAGGGTCTATTCAATAGTATTTCCTAGAAATGGGCATCATTCCAGAGAGTAAGTAAATAGTAAACTTGGCATCTCTCTCTATCAGTAAATAAAAGAAATCACTTAGAAATATCTCAAGGAATGCACACAAAAATACATGTAAATGAATACCCAAGAAAGGGCCAAATGTATTAATAAACATTTCTAAAAACTTGAATGAGATTATACCAACATTAGAAACAACATTATCTTTAATTCCTAATATAGAGTCCCACTCACCCTAAAAAATATGTGTTACCCCATCGGTAAGTAAGAATTGTGCCTGACGGCAATATAAATCCATATGAGCCTTAACATTTATTATCAAAACCATGTCAATAATCAAGTCAAAGATTTTAGGATCAAGAAGTATGAAATATAAAACCACCTCATGTTCATCTATCTTCACCCATCATGAAGTGTACTTGGAACCTTATTCGAACCTCTTCCCCAAAGGTATAGAAAGATACAATATAAATGAAATAATATTAGAACACAAATCCAACACATCAACATGCCTTGAGGATATAAAAGAATTAATATCACCTATATCAAAAAATATAGAACCATATAAGAAGAAGTAAACATCATAGCTATAACACTTTTTGAAAATGCTTCATATTTCTTTGGCACACACTCTTCTACATAAATCTTCCCAAACATAGAAACCTAGACATCCCCATTGGCCTATGAATAACCCCCACCACAATTGGGATCATCATTCTGAACATAAAATGCCTCGATGAAAGTGGATCCTTCTTTTATTCCTTGATATATCTTGTCACAAAATATTTAAGATGGAATAATCTCCCACAAAGATGACAAGTCCAAGGAGAATCTATAAAATGAGGCCCAGTATGACCATTCCTCCTATACTAACAGAATATAACATGCTACTACCCTAAAGATGACCTTGAAACTAGTCTTTTGGAACACTGACCACTCTTGTGCTTCCTTTTTTGACCAGAAGAAGTACCTTGGATAACTGTTGCACCAACTGAAGATGTTCCCAAACATGTCCTTCAATCCATGTATTCCTCATCCAAAACATCCTTATCTACTAACTCCACAAACATTAAAAGGAAAAAAATAATTATAATCCACCGAATATTGGCGCTCATCCTCATCTAGAACCACCGAGCCTTATGGTAATCATTAGTGACATTGTCTAGTTTTTGATACACCGGCTTAGAAAAATGGGAGGAGTAATCCCTAATGGTAAACCCCCCAAACTCTAAATTCATAAATTCACAAGTATTTTCTCCATGTAAGGCCATAAGATAAAACTGCTGATTAAATATCTTCTTAAAATAAAATGAGGTAAGTCGCTCTTGCAACATAGCTTGAACTATATACCCCCACCATCTTATTCCTCACCCCTCAAGTATATACATGAAAAAACTATCCTTAGAGAATTTAAGTGTCTTCAAAAAGTTTAATATTATTTAAATAAATTTAAGACACTCTTCTAATTCTTTGGGTTCATTATCACCATCAAAGACACAAAAATGATGTTTAGTAAATTTCAATCCATGATCAAATACTCATCTCGGGATCATGGAGACCACTGAACTCGGGGTAAAAAGATTTAGTTAACTGCTTAAACCAAAGAAGGGTCTGTTGTGGGGTCCATATACCAAACCTACCTGATGGCTTCTTCTATCATATTTGAAAGAGGTATTCTATATGGAATTTTATGTTAAATACAAGACAATAACCAATCAGTCATGATAAAACCCCAAACCACTCAACTAACTCCTATAATCCAAAATGATGCTTTAAAAAAATGGAAACTTAATGAAATTATGAATTCTACCAAAAAAGGAAACACCATTCAAATGGAAAAAGTTCATTTAAATAAACTCACTACTTAGTTTATTCAAAAAAACTAAGACACCATGTCCCCAAACATATTATATTTGTCAATTTAAATATATTTACCATAAAATTAATTCAACATGACCTATATACTAGATCTTGGACTCAGTAAAGATTTTAAGACCACTAATGGTAAATCAGATTCAGTCATGAGAGTGAGATGACCATACCCATTTTCCACACATACTATTTAAATTCCAGCGATCCTACTCATTTTTAAACAAGAAACATAACCAAATCAGGAAATTCTGACACACTTCAGGCTGAGTGGCATTTTTGATACCAAATTTTAGTGGATCAACTTGGGTTAACCAGAATATTCACACAATTTATCCCATTATGGGTTGAGGTATATCAAGGATAATAAAAGAGTTCTTATATATTATAAAATAATACATAAAAATAGAGTACAAAGTGGAACCAACAAGGAGATACAACAGATCCAAATAGGCTAAACCATGATGTTTGATAATTATATACCTACAAGTCTCCATCCAGCTAACCATCACATCCATAAAGTAACAAAAACCAAAAAAAAGGAAAAAAATGAGAAGCCATCATCGTATAGAATACCCTTCCCTTTACCTGTTTCTATAGAAAAGGTCTACAACAAACCAAAGTTATAATTAGGGTGTGAGAAATAGATCCTAGTAGAAAAACAAGAAAGAAAATATACAAGTTATAATATAAATAATGAACAAGTTCTATCTTTAAAACAAAACAATTTTATTATCATTTTTATAATAAAATTTTTTGAAAACATTTGTCAAACATCTCTTGGGTTTTCCATAAATTTCATATCAGGTTTTCCAAAACTAGAAACATGTTAGTCATTAAAAAAATTATTTAAACATATAAAAATATAAATATACACATGATCTAACATCCATGAAATAAACTATCATGTAATAAAAATCCAGAAACAATAATGCACCTTCCAGTTAGGCTATAACCTATTGTGAAATACGTACTAGAAACCCACAAGCCTAAAAAAATAAGGTTGGATCCAACTAATATCCATTCATTCTACAATACATATATATATAAGAGGTTACTTCATAGTTTTTTCACACACACTGAGGCTACCAGTGTATCTATCTCGATGCACCCAAGGTTCCTCCTATGTAATTTTTGTTAATTTCTGTTTTAGAAACCATACCCAAATTTTCATAAAAACCATTTTGAAGACAATAAAATTTTCTTCAGGGGTTTAAAATCCATTTATTTATAAATAAAGGTAATTATATTTTCAATGAAAACCCCATTAAAAACTTAAACCTATGTCTTTTTCAATTTCAAAACACATAATTAAATTTCAAATCTAAAATAACCAATATAAATAATAGAAAATTAAATAAATTAAAACACTTTAACATATCCATATACCTCAAGGGTGTAGAAAACATAACAACATTTGACATCAATATTAGAAACCCTATGATCTATCTTCATAAGAAAATTCAAAAAAGGTGACTAAAAAATATTGATGAAAAACATGATCTGTTTAAAAAACTATAACCAAACAACTGATGCAACCAAAAACAAGGAAGAAATAGAAATAATAAATTACTTATAAATAGTATATCCAACCAAAACAGTGATCAAACCCTGAAATAAATGATACAAATAGAAATGAATCACCCAAAATCTACAAGGTATCTATATAGATTGAATGAGGAAGGATTAATAGTTAATTAATGATACATATCACTTGGAGGGTGTCCTAAAAACCAACTCCTTGAAATTTACATAGCATGTAATCCATCTACATGTTGTGAAATTCTCAGGGCCCATATATGCCAAAAAACACATCAAATTTTAATTAAAAATATATTTTTATTCTTAAATAGATTGTAATAATTCACACCATGCACATTGTTCATGTATTCTTCCCATAAGTCATTACATGGTGTGTACTTAAATTACATGGAGTGTAAGTTCCCAGGGAGCAACATAAAATATAGGTTTTTATGTTGAAAATTACAAAAAAAATATAAAAATTCACCATTATAGGCATTATCTTAATTTAATGGTCGAAAATAGTCACCCAACGAAAAAGGAAACCAAAAGATACAATTAAAACACGCATGGTATAAAGGTAATAAGGCATTACAAAGTATGTGAGATTTGGTTCTAGTAGTGACGTGGAAGTGTCATGTGGTATGTGGATATAATGATGTGGTTGTGATTATGATGTAGTATGAAGATATTTTAATGTGGATGTGGAAGGGATGAGAGCACCAATATGTATGTATTTAGGGTGTGAGGGTGACTTGTTCTATTGGGAAGTAGACACGATGTACCTTCCATTTTACATTCTCTTAGTTACTATGTTACTATGTATCTATACTAATTTGGTGAGTGGTGATTGGAAAGGCATAGTGGGAGATGGTCTGGCATGAATAATGATTTTTTTCATTGTTTATTCATAGAGGATTTTGTATTTTATTTCAAATTTTTCACAATAGATATTAGGGATAATCCTACTAGGTTTACATGTATTCTCACTCATTTTTAGGAATATCCTATTCTATAGATTTCAGGATGGAGTTGGTGATCATACTAGGAATTTATAGATTGTGATGTTGATATTAGCAGGTTTCATGGATTCATTGTCATTTGTGTGTCATTTTTTGGTATTTATTTGGTATACCTTTATTTTTGTATGAAATTACATGTATTGTGGGATTGGTTTTTCATTTAAATGATGGAGTTGATTAGTGTTTTTTTATGTGTTTGAGATTTATGAGGGAGATGCATACCATATGTGTTTTTATACCCTCAACACTAATCTCCAACTTTTGTAAGATTAGAGATTATATTATATGTTCACTCATGTATTCACTACTAGTACATGAGTGGTTTTATGAAAATAGTAGTGTATACATATCTTTTTCTCTCTTTTGTCTTCACAACTAACTTGGCCAATTCTCCTCATAATTATTCAACTCCCTATGGAAACATATATTCACATCACTTTCTTCTTTATTGTATTCTTATGTCTTTATCCTAGTGTTCATAATATAATGAACTTGATTTATTACTTCTTCTAAAACAATCTAGGACATTTTTAAATGAATAGAGTTTGGTCTGTCATCTATTATTCATTTCAAGAAGTTATTTTCTTTAGATTATGTATCAATTTATTAATTATTACAACCTCTCAAAATATTCCCATATAGTGGAATCCTTAAAAATATATTTATATGTTAATAATTATAATATAAATTTTTGTTTATACTTCACATGATTTTATCTTAAATATTTTCCCTCAATATTTCTTCTTCCCAACCTATAAAGACATGAAGCTATGATTATTTTTAATTTGATTATAATGAAATATCAAATATATTACCATTAATTTTGTATATAATTTACTTGTAATATCCTAGAATTAAATTTTATTAATACAGCTTGAGATACTATCTAGGTATAAATATATTCTTCATTGATATTTTGACATAAATTTCTTCATCATGATTTCTTCTTATATATGTCATCATCTAAATACTTGATGTAATTGATTATTATTCCCCCTATTTCATAACATGGATTGTAATAACCACAACCTTTCCATCATCATTAACTATCCATGGAAGTCCTATATACCATGTACGCAAATGGTATATATTCTTCGACACTACCTAAATAAGCTCACACATCCTATATTTTCTTTATTATATACCATCATCTTGTTTCATAAGCTCCATAGTAAACTATGAACAATGGTTCATTCATCATGGAAAGATAATAGCTTGATGAACCATAGATGAAACTACCTTTAGTTTATCTCAGTTTATCCTAAGATCATCATTCATGAAAGTGTAATTTCATGCATGATTTGATATTTCAATATTCTTAGTTAAAAGATCCTATTTAAATACTATATATATTGGATGATAAAGAATTGTTGGAAATGAAATTTTTAGCGCTTATACATCTACATGAAAATATTTTAACACTTCATCAAGGATGAAAAATTCAAAGACAACTCTACTAATTATCCTTCCTAATGATTTTGGATCTAATCTACACAACACATATTTTTACCTCTATCCCTACTTTAGTGTACTAAAAAAATAATACTATACCTCACTTACTTTCTTATTAATTCTTACTTCAGTATATATATCCTTCATTGATGGTTTTACCAACAAAATACCTTGCCACTCATAGGTGTGCAATTTTTATATCATGTGGTTGTATACCAATGAGGGATTCCCAATGTAGCATATTGGAAATAACTCCTTAATAGTTGAATAATACTGGTAGAATGTCAATGGTAACACCAGTTAGTATCAAATTATAGGTATAATCCTAGCAGTATCACCTAGTTATTTCACCGAAAAATCTCAGACCTGATAGTAGCACATGGTGGTAGCACAGCTGGGAGAAGCACCATATATTATCTTTGCATCACCTATTGTAAACCATTCAAACTAATATTATATGAAATGTTTCATTTAATCATCAATCACCCAATAATCTGACACAATACATGGGATAATTTTCTACCCCAATCTTGGACTCCTTATCATCCATAATGAATATATCTTTATTCTTCCTCCAATATTATTTTTCATTATGATTGGATTACTTGATAACATCTATGCATTACAAAGAATTCATCAACATATTTATTTAAACTTATTGACATAAATTTGAAAATAAATACAAATCACACATTGTGGAATCAATATGCTATGCGAACTAACAATGTAATAGTGGAAAAAATATGGAAGCCTAAATATTTCAAACTGAAAATCTGGAATTTTTTAAATGAAAAAATAACAATATAAAATATGAAACAACAATGATATGTAGTTTTCAAAATTATCCCTAATTTACCACATTATTACCCCAAATAAAGTATTTATTAAATTATATGGAAAGAAAATCTGAAAACGTAAATGCCCTAGAAAAATGTTGGTGGGTATGGGAAGTCTTATCGATTTACATTGAGAATGAAACTCTATGAAAACAAAAAACTTCTCAAAAACATAAACTCAATCCTTGAACAAATATAAATATTTCCATGCCATATAAAACTAAAAACTTCTATAAACCTATGTATAATAACATGGAGACAAACTATAGGCCTCCCCACTATATATAATTCATCTAATGTCATGGGAGAAATTTCAAACCACTACTATAAAGGGATAAATACTGAGAAAACTAAATTAACAAAAATCAATAATAGGAATGAAAAAATTCCACCATACATATTCAACCACCATGAAAATCAAGCTACCATCAAGAATATAATGGGGAAAAAAATCCTTTATAAACCATTATAATCATCCATTAATAAACCTCATATTCCTTAGTCAATAAAACCTAAAATAATATTTAATTGATTATTTGCTGGAAACCATCCAAAATCCATAAAATCCCAAATAAAAAAAAAGTAAGAGGACACCTCAACCAATGACATTTTTCAATAAGAATTAATAAGAGCTCTAATCATGGGTTACAAAACTATGTGGATAGTATAAAACCCATATTATATATGAAGTAATAATACATTAATCTCATGATTTAAATAATATATTTCTAAAATAATCACACAACCCAAGCACCAAAATATTTTATTCCTTGGAGATTATCTATATAAATAAAATAATTTAAAAAACATTCAAACTTTTATCCATAATAATGATCCTTAAACCCTTTCAAGACATATCATATGATATAGTCATTTTAATAAACTTGGGATTGGAAACATAATAAAGGAATAAACTAAACCACATGGAAAGGGAAGAGAGATATCCAAAATGATTTAATCATAAACATGATTTTGAATATGATAAATGTATATAACATAAAAGTATCAAAATAACATTGATAATATTAATAAAACATGATACAATGACATAAGATCCTCTGAATATCATTAAGGAACTATAAAATTAATGAATTATGTTAAAATAAAATATCAATAATCATGAGACATCTCAACATGATAAAAATGTGTATAATAAAACAAAAATAATTAACAATCATGAAAACATTTCATAACAACTTTAAAAGGTGTTGGAATCATAAAAATATGATTAATTATCATTGTAAACCTCGATAGACAATAACCTATTCACATACTAAATTTAATATAGAGGTAAAAGCATTCACACTAACCCTTTGTGAACTGTGCTACTCACTTACCTGTTGACATGTAAAATTGTGAGTAGATATTAACATTATAAAACTCACCCTTGTGGATATATCTAATTTCTAAACTAATCACAAAAAATATTCTTAGTGGAGAATAATTCAATCGCACTCCCCCTTTGTAAACCAAACTAATTGAAAAAATAATCACAAAAACATTCTATCTCAATAGATGTAATCTTTTACCCAATTCATTTTAGTTAGATATATGTCCTAAAAATATTATATTCCATACGTTTCTATCAAACTTGAAAATAAATCATTAATCATATCATAAAGAACCGCTGGAAAGAGAATAGGTTTCTTAAAACCTTTTAATCCATAACTTATCATCAACATAAGAAATCAATGAATACCAGAACACTCATTTACCAAAAGAAATCATGTAAAAATAACATATAAAGGGTGATCAAAACAAATATTCATTAAAATTAAACCTCAGAGGGTAAATATTTTTGAAAATACAAAAGTTTACCCAACACCATTTTTAAATAATGAAAATTAAATTATTTTGAAAAAAAATTGGGAATGGAAAGAGAATAATTTTAATAAAATTATTATAAATTGTTACATACTAAAAGTACTTGGACATACATATTTTTTTTAATGAGAATCATAAATTCTTTGAAAATATTTAATTTACATATAAAATTTTATATTGTTAACTTATAAAGAACATAATGTTTTTAATATAAAATGGAAAATACATTTATATATTTTACTTTTAAAAAGAATCATTAATAATAGAAACATGAAAATACATAATTTTTTAATAAAATATGTGGAAATAATTGGAAAAAATTTTGCTTTAAAATAAATATTTAATAGAGAAAATAATAAATTTACACAATGTTTTCTATAAAATAAGTGAAATTATTTTACAAAATTTACTTTTAGAAAGAATATTTAGTAATGGAAACATGAAAAATACAAAGTGCTTTCAATAAAATAAGTGAAAATAATGTCAATACTTTTACCTTTAGAAATAATATTTAATAATGGAAAATTTAACTATTCTGAAAGGTTATTAAAAGAAAATGTGGAGTGGAATAAAAAACCACTATATTATAAAAGGAATGAAAACCCTTTTTAAGATTTCGAAATACCCTTTTTTTTGAAAATCCACAATGTAAAAATTATAAAGACAAAGGTATATTAAAATTAATTAAGGGAAAGATTATCATTAGTGTTAAAAAATTTAGTGTCTTTTAGTCAATGGAGAAAATTGACATAATCTAAAAACATAAATATGGAAGGAAAATCCAATAAAAAATTGAAATTATTCGTAACAAAATGCGTTTTTACAAAATACTAGAATAATGAAAGAATAATACATTGGTATGAAATAATATTACCGTTGAAAAGAAGGTTGAAATACAACATAACATCATTATAGGATAAATATGTCAATACTTAAGGAAAATATTCAAATAAGAGTAATTATAACCCATGGATAAATTTTTGGGTCATGAAAACCTATTACATCCTGTGTGACATTTGAATGAAAACCTCTTGAGAAGTATGAACTTATTGAGAACATTTAGTATCATTAAATATAAAATAATAGTGATAAAATTTTAAAATAGGGAAATATTTACACTATTGAGATGGAAAAATATTGTATATATTAAACTTGTTTCAATGGATTCAAATTTGAGAAAAATAAACCCTTACGACTTGGCGAAAAATATAATCAAAACCATTTAAAACAGATAGAATGAAATTAAAAATAAAAAAATGAGTCCAAGATAATTCATGATATTTTATATCAAATATGTTAAATAAAAACCACCTAAATAATAATTTGTTCTTAAATAATAACAACTTTTTAGTAAAAGTAAACTGAGAAGAAATCCTTTATTGAATATCACAATCATTGAAGTAATGATTTTATGGAAAGAAATTCAATGTAAACAATTATAAATTATGATAAATGAAACTATAACTATTTTTTTCAACCATATTATAAAAAAATTCAACATATAATAATGGTGTTTAATAATATCATTTATAACTCATAGAAATGAAAATGAGTTGTAAAAAATCATTACAAGCTGGGAAATGATTTAACAAATCCATATTTTAAAGAGTTATAGATTGAATTTGATGTTTAAAAAATATGGATAAAAATATTATATGAAATTAAATATCTAATTGGTAGTATATATAACATTTAAAACAAATTAGTTTCATAAAAGAACTTGTGTTTTAAATAATGAAATTTTAAGATAAAACCCTTACCATGTTTCCATGTTTAGTAGATAAAACTCAAACCTCATATAAAACACACATATATAATTTAATATCCAAATTTAGAACCAATTTAATAAATTTTACTATTATATTACCAATTTTATAATTATTTACCATTATTTAATTAATTATTTATAGTTTATCATGACAATTGTGTGTTAATAACTTTAATTAATTTTCACATGTTTAATAATTTTGATTACATTTACCATTTTTTGATACCATGTTAATTATTAATATATCTTATAAGATTATAAAATATATAATTTATAATTTTTTAAAAATATTCTGATTTTATTATTTAAGTGTTTTGGTTACGTTATGTTGAAATAAAATTGATGATTGCTTATTTTAATAAATTTATTGAAAGAAAAGTTACTTTATTAATTAAAAAAATACATACCATAACACTTACAAACAACATATAATAATAATAATTTTCTTAATTTATTAGACTAATATTATTTATAATGTGCCCATATTAATCCACAGTAAGGGTGTAAATAATTGTTCATATAGGTGGTCAAATCGATCCAAACATGGACACGCTTTAACTCGATTTGGCTGGTCGGGATAACGAAGTGTTTCTATTGACATAATACCACTAAAAGAGAATCATAATGGTATTAATTTGATTTTTTTTATCATGGATAACCAAATTTTAATTTTTTTAAATAAATTATGATTGTTTAACAAAAAATAAAAAAAATGTTTCATCATGGTGGCGGTCATCCACATGTTTGAATAGATAGAGTTCCCATTTCATAACATGTGAGTGCGGTCCAGGGGGATATTAAATTTACATTTTAGAATCATAATTACATGATATATTTTATATATTTTTTATAATTACCACTATTATTACTAGTCATGATAAGTGGTAAAAAATTGATGTCTCTTCATGGAGGTGGTATTCCACAAAGGGCACAAAAATGGTATTTTATTTTTAAAAGTTAATAAAAATTTATAAATAAGGGTTTTAACACTAATATAACAACATATAAGTTTTCTAATGATACTGTATTAATCATATTATTATGTTGATTAGATATTTGGAAGAGTAATATTAAGAAGAAACACATAAGAGGTGATGGAATTTAAGTTGGAGTCTTTATTTTTCCATTGGATGTTCTAGTAAATTGAAGGGATTTAGATAATAATGGGTGATAAAGGGTAACATTAGTGGGAGATAGTTATATTGAGAGTAAATTGATTACTTTTAAGAAATAATTCTAAATAGAATAGTTTTTTTGAATAGTTTTATGTTATCTAATTCTATAAGGGTGGAAAAAGGCCTTTTTGGAAACACTATTTAAAATTTAACAATACCAGAAAAATATTCTAAGGAAAATGGCACAAAATATACTAAATTATTGAGTTTTAGGTGTATTTGGGTTGGTAAATACGAAACAAATCCTCTATAAACAAGTTTTAATCATGTTATCAGGTTTTTACCCCTATTTGATTACATTTTACTTTTTTACATTTAAACCATGTAAGTTGATTTTGTATATATAATTTAATATCTTTTTAAACATATAAAAGGGCCCATATAAACAAATTTGGGTTTTATGTAACTAAATTTAACATCTTTTTAGTCAAATTAAAATTCTAAAAATATTATATAATTATCTTTTAAATTAGAATAGATAATATATAGAAAAAAATTATTACAAAAATAACATTTTAACCATCATTAATTCTTAATCTTATTTATTATTGATTAAAAATTAAATGTGAGTCAATATATTTATATTTTTGGTTATAAATTATATTACTTTAATTATTTAAATGATTTTAATTTAATTTATTTGATGAAAATTCTTTGATATCAATAAACCAAAAAAATTAAAATAAAAATTTCACCATAATCCACGTCATTAACATTAATCCTAATAGTTATAATTTTATGGAGGAAAATGAAATCAAGAAAATTAAATAATATTAAAACTATTATCTCAAATATAATAAGTATTTTATTAAATTAACTCTCTATATATAAGTAAATTAATCTTAATTTTAATGCATGTGTTGCGTAATACCCCTTTTTAAAAAGTTTATTCTCACAAAAAGATATTTATGATTAAAATAGAATTATAGATGTCATTGAATCAAATGAATTTAGAATACTTATTATAATTTTATGATAATTTATTTAACGAAAAATAAAATCAATTTCGTTATTTAATCAGGTTTGGATTAATTAATCCAGGTAGTCAGAAATTTTTTTCATTAAATAAATATATAAAAATTAACATTTTTGGGCAAACGATTATACATTTAAAATAGTATTATCAAATTATTTATCATATTTTATAGTATAAAACTATATAGGAAAAGGTTACAAAATCATTCAATGTATTTATATAATAAAAATATTTTCTAAAAGTGACATCATTAATAAAATCATTATATTAACTATTGGACTAAAAGCATTTATTACAGAAAAATATAAAAAATACATCTTATGATAATTTTATTGTGAGGAGTTAAAATATTAATTATAATTTGTCAAATTTAAATTATTAATTTCTTAATTAGTATTTTTAAAATAAATTAATAATATAATGAAAAATGTTGTTATTGGGGAGAAAAATTTTCAATATTAACTCATATTAACTATTTTATAATAAAGGTAATAAATATTAATGATTTAACATTTTAGTTTTTATTATAGAATTATTAATTAGGAATTATTAATATGTTTTGGTTTGTTTACATCGTGTGTAGAATGTGAGAAAAGTAATAGAACATAGTTTTTATTTTAAAGGATCCAAATCATATGTTGTTATAGAAATTATGGCCTAAGACCACACATATGAAACACCATATCTTGGTGAAACCAAAAAAATCAAAATTAACACAAAATAGTGCATAATCTCAACTAGTTCCATGTTTAACGTAGTCACCTAAAACACACCCTAGAGCATTAAATATTTTCAAACCATTGAAACCCAACCATTGCAGGATCCCAAAAACTACTCAAATGATAAGAATAACACCGATTAATGATCATAAATACCATAACAAAAAAACCCTTAAAATGGGGAACCATAAAATCAATAAGAAATGAAAATAGAAAAATTCACTTTAAGAACCTCAATCCATTGTAAACTTTATAATTAAAAATACCAAAATAAATAATAACACAAGAGTATTCCAGGTAATTCAATTTATTGGGATCCTATAAATAAACTTACCACCACATTGATTAAAAGGAACTTAATCATCATTGATAGAAATGAAAAGAATCAAAAATATATAAAGGATATAAGGTCCTCACATCACCACTCCATTAAAACTATTGTCAGAGTCCACAACCGAATAAGATATACTTAAACAAAAAAATAATTCTCCCTAATAATGTACCTCAGAAAAAAATTCCACACCTTTACTATACCTTTCCAAGAAGAATGACTAATTAACCAAAAACTCAGATATAACCCTTTTACATTTTTAAAACCAAATGAAATATTTTCAATACATACAAAGGGAAAATCCACAAACAAAAATTCTCTCAGGAAATCATGGAAGAAAAAATAATTTAAACATCTAGTTTCTTTAAATGAAAACATTTTCATAAATAGCTTTGTTTTTTTAATGAAATAAACACTATGGAAACAAACAAATATTTTTTTTCAGAAATGATCCACTTAAACTAAAAAACTAATCAAAAAAATACCTTTATTGGATTCACCTCATTACAGTGTATTCCAAAGGACTATTTCATAGAAGAATATGCACAACATTAAAACAGTTGACATATTCAATATATAAATCCTTTCAGATATCATACTCCTTTATTTATAAAATTATATAAGAGTATCATTTTAAAAACAAAAACAATCATGTAAATTTAATAAATTATTTTTTATTAGAAAAATAAAATATTTTACCATGAAATAAATCATATTAAAAAATTTCAAGTTACTTAAAACATCATTTAAAAATAAACCATACACTTAGTTTTGAAACAGAAAATATTTCAAGAACTCCTTTATTAAATATAAAATAATTATTCTTAATAAAATTAGTATAGGGATACAAAAAAAATTCAATTTGTTTTATAAAAAATAAAATTTTATTACATTCCAATTGAAAATTTTGACTCAAAAAATTAACAAAACCATGAAATATTAATTTTTTTTTTCAAAAAATAGATTTACAAAAAACAAAACTAACCTTTTGAAAAAAATTCCAATCAGAAGGGAATAATGAATCACTAAAAACAGCAACCAAAATTTTCTTAAAATAAAAACCTATAATCATCTTAATAAAATAACAGGAACTATTTGAATCAATTTGAAATATAGGGAATCAAAAATAAAAAATATGCAAAGAAATCAGAGTTTTATAAGGTTTGGATTTACAATAAGGATAATAATACGACAACCATATAAAATCCAGTAAAATGTGTTGTGTACCAAACTATATGGGATCTTCATTATTTTCCCAATAATGAATGCTAATTATGTGGCTCTAGTCCTTTCAAAAATTCTTACCCAAATAATGATGAATACCCTCAAAATAATTGATAATCTCAATGGGGATAAAAATAAAATAATCTAATTTCAAAACACATTAATAAAAATAAAAATTAATTCTAATTAAAAATCAAATCCACAAAAACCTTTTTTAACTCAAATTATAGGGGGATTAAGAGCTACCTAGACTCTTCACACACCTATCTATTGAGTCCCAATATATCAATATCTATAATACCTAACATCCTAAATTACAATATTAATCCTTAAGAACCTAGGAATATAAATTCCAAGGATATGGATGAAACAATGATATTTTAGTATGTGTTTTATTTTAAATAAATATTATTTGATATTTTTTTCATGTACAACAGCATTCTGAAATGAACTATGATACATCTTATTAGGATAAAATTACAGTTATTAAATGTATCCATTACAATTTAGCAATTGAATTTGTAGTTATAAATGTGGGTAAGAAAATTTTAAATTCCATTTACAAATAAAAAAACACCATCTTCAATACAAATTAATTAAAAAAATTCGATTAGGTTAGCTAAATAACAAATATGATCATTTTTTATTGAAACATTATTTATAAAAAAGAATAACTTTTAGTACTTATGAACATTTATTTTAAGTTACCAATAATATTATTGTTAAATAATAATTAAATATAATGTTTAAATGATTTAATATTTATAAGTACTTTAATTATTAATTTATAGAAAGAATGAATAAGAAAAATTTCATATTTGAGAAGGGTAATTTTCATATATAAATAGTTTTTAGTATATTTTATGTTTCCATTAAAAAGTTAAATAATGAATTTTAAGATTTTAATTTTAAAAAATAAAAATAAATTTTAAATTTAATATTTAAAACCCATCTTATGGATAATGTTTTAGATTTTTATAAAATGGTTGTTTTTTGGTAAATAGAGAAAAATACTAGTCACTTAAATAATATAATTTTTTGACCTCATTATAAAATTAGAATTATGTAAATGTTTTTATACCCATTTTATATAGCTGATATATATTTATGTTTTAAAATAAAACATTTAATAATATTATTCTAAATTATGAAACCTAGGGTTGAGATTTCAAAACCTAAGTGATATTTTCTTCTAATAGAAGAAATATTGTTCAACTATTTATTTAAATAATTAATTTCAAATTTACTACATGTTTTTAATATATTTTAATGTTACATAACTATAATTGTTTTTTATTTTGAAATGAATACATTTCATAAGAATCATTTCTATCCACGATTCTAGTATAAAATCTTTTTTATTCTAAAAATACATTTTTTAGAAAAATAATTTTCACTGTGTTTTGCATACTTATTTTATAATTGTTTTTCTACTACCTCAATGTATTTAATCCTTTAATTTTTTGATTCATATTTTTTAATTATAAAATTAAAATTTAACTATAATGAATAGTTACAATGGAAAAAATCTAGTCCCCAAGGTATGGGTTAAAAGGTTTAACATGGATAGTCAAACTTAGTGATAAGGATAAAAATACAACTATAACTTTAAGAAATGTGATCTTTTAGAATATTTATAAACTAAATAATTTAATATTAAAAAATATTTTCTATTTGGTACCACTTTACCTTGAAAAATATGTAATATTATGTTAAAGATCAATTCATTTAAAAGGGTTCTAATCCTCACAGTTATAAAAGGTAACCTCCTATTCTAACTTTTACACTCCAATTTAGATTCGTAACTCAAAAAATATCTATATAAATACCCAAAAAATTAGTATCCCCATGTCACATAGTTTTTGGTCTCACCAAATGACCAACCTATAAAGGTGAAGGTGTAAGCCAAAAAAGGATACCCAAATAAGAGGCAATCATATTCCCGTGTTCTTTAAAGTTTATTTCTTCTCATACCTCCATAGAATTTGTTATATCTATCCTAATATGATTTAATATTTATAATATATATCCTTTAATATTAATATGTTTATTTAATAATCATTATCCACACAATTTTTATCTAATGTATATTGAAATCTTCACACATGTTTACGTGTAGACAACCACATGAAGAGATGTTTTTCACTTTTCCTCACCTACTCTAGTGAATGATTTTATATTTTTATGCAATGAAAATATATTATATTTATAAAATAAATATGATTCTTGAAATACATATTATAATTAACCATTATTTCATTATATCTATTGAAAAATCAAAACCTCACCTCTCTGTACATGGAAATGACCACCTAACCAACGTTATATAACTCAATTTTCATCGATACCATACTTGGATAGTAAAAAAATGATTATGATTATATATTATGTTAAGGAGTAATATTTTTTTAATAATTTTATTCTTGAAGGATAACAAATGAATTAATGATCCTTATAAAATTTTAGATTGATATCTATAAATTTCTAAAAAACAATATCGTCAATGGTTTCCTCTTAAAAAAATGTAATTAAAACATTACCAAATTTCCATAAGAACATTATTAATTATCATTTAAGATAAATTACATTAAATTAAATAATATGGTAATTAGAATATTTTTATCCATGAACAGGATAAGAAATAACCATTATAGAACATGCGTGGAGTAATTGAACTAACAAATATATAATAATCAATATAAAAACTTACTAACTAATACATGTTTAGTAAGTTAATATAATGGATTAATATAAAATATAATATATATTTTTAATTATATAAAATAATTAATTGAAATTATTTTTTATTATATAGGAACCTAAATAACTTTTGTGGAATCCCAGAGTTAAGTTATGTGTTTCTCATCTTACTTTTACGTATTTTATACATATGACATATTCACCACTTTTTTTGTATATTTTTTTGGTTTATATAATTCCCCATGGATGTTTTTATAATAATTTAATTAAATTAAATGTAATTTAAAATACATTTCATCCCTTATAATTCATAGTATTTCAATTCAAGAGATACAATGTTTATATGATTTTCCTTATATCAATTTCCCTTTAATGACATATATTTCATATTCACCATTTTTATTATATTGTGTGGTTACTATATTTCCCATGAATTAATTTAAATATTATTTATTAAAAATTAGAAGGATTTAATAATCGATCCATTATTTTCTCTTTCATGATATTTTCATTCAAAGGTTACCAAACTTGTAAGTGTTTATGTTAAAATATCACTTATTATAAAAAACATTATGATTCAAATTCCATTGTGAGAATTTTTTGTTTCATTACCTCTTAAAATTAAACTATTTTCCACATGTATAATTATTTCTAAGTGTGTATTGTATCCTTTCAACTATTCCTTCATTTTAGAAAGAAATAATGAAAATTATTTTTAATAAAAACCATTTTTCACAATTTTGGATGTGAATCCTTTTTCTCCATATCATTTTTCTCTATAATTTATTTATAGAAGTTATTATATACTAATAATAGATTTATAAATATATTTTTCTACTATATTTTAAATTCTTTATAAATGTTTTAAAGTAATCCTCTATTCTTTTTCCAAATGGGTCATTTTATAATTACTTTACAAAAGTGTGAAAATATTTTTTAAGCATTCCTAGAATGAATGTATTTTATCAACACTATGTCTTTACTTAATCATGAATCTTACCTTAAAATTTTAAAATGATTTTAAAATAGAATTATAATTTCATTTTCATGGAATTTTTATTTATTTTAAAATTTATTAGATAAATATAATGTTTTCTTTTGATTCTCTATGATCATTTCTAATGATTTCATATAATTATTATTCTTTTAAGTCAACACTGATTTATAATCGAATTAATGAACAAGGTATATAATCTAATGATTCCATACACTTAATTTATCTAGAAATGATATAGTGAGGTTATTTTAAGGTAACATTCATGAAAATTTTATCTTTACTATTGGTTAATTAAGTATCAAAGTAATGATGAATGATTTTATTTTTCTTATGGACCACATATGACTAGTTTCGTATTATGTGATATATAGGTCTATTTTATAACATCAATTCATTAGGTAATGTTTTAAAACTCATTTTCTATATGGGTATATGGGTTTTTAAGAAAATACGAAGAGGGTAAATGGGTGATTTTCCCAATCCCAAATAAGTGACTCGAGCAGTTAGCCTAACCCAAAAGAAAGTAAATTTGGGGATCGTCTAGGCGTACTATGAGAATAATTTCATGTTGAGAATCATTGAAATATTATTTATATTCTTATGATTATTTCACATATTTATTCCACAAACATATGTCTTGTGGTTATGATATGTTTCCATAGAGCGTGTTTGATTATTGATGATTTCAAACTCTTATGAATAATGTTTTATATTATGCCAAATCATTGTGACATGACTCATGGTTTTTGATCTATGATTTATTGAGAATATCTTAAGATATTTTAATGAAATTTTATTATCTTCTCACACTAACATGAACATATTATGCTCTCTTATGATATTGGATTGATAAATCTTATGTTTATCCTTACTGATTATTTGATCTCAACCTTATTTTGTTTCCTTTTACCCATGATATGAAAAATTATACAATGTAAAATATTTTAAAAATGTGTATCATGTGTGTATATTTTTTTGGTAGAATTTTATAACATATTATAGAATAATAAAATATAAGTATAATGAGAAAAGATCCCATTTTATGGAAATGACATGGTTATTGTTAAGTGATTTTTCCCTAATTCTATAGAGATCTAAACCTAATAAGGTATCAGTATATAAGTGAATTAATATTTTATTTTGATATTTTAGTTATATTTGATTAAAATTGGGTATTTAATATTGGTATAAAGGCTAGTATGTTAAGAATATTTTGTTTCACTGGATCTAGGTGTATAGGTCCTAGACTGTCACCCTCTGATATAATTTGTAATAAACCAACCAAGGATAACCTGAAACATCACCTAACCTAATTAGCTAGTAGGTCTAAAGGGAATTCAAAATACCTTCAGGACAGAAGCAGGTGAATGGGTATTACTAATACACGCATGGGAAGGTTTTCATCTTTATAGAGTTATATAAATAAAAAGCATTCCTATAGTGAATTTGAAATCACCCATATATAAATTCAATTTCAATGAATATATATATGTATAAAAGTTTAAAAAATTTGTAATAAATTGATCATAGTTCTACTATAATAATAACCATAACCTTGTTAACTAATTATAGATATAATATGAGCATAAATAATATATAAATATGGAATAAATGGCCTATTATGAAACCCAAAACAAACCAAAAATAAATTAAAACAACTAAAAATCATCTCTATGTAACCCAATGCAACTCACCATGTCATTATATAGTTTAACAAAGAACCCTTAATCATGAACCATGAAGAAGAGACCAAGGGCTAAGAAGATAATGAATCGAGCACATGAATGAAAAAAATGAGTTGAATACACCAAATGGAGTATACATCGTGTGGTCTAAATACACCCAATAGAATTTCACCATAGATTTTGGGATATTTTCTTTCAAAATTATTTTCATTATTTTTATTTTTCAATATAAGTAAAGAAAATTGTTTTTAGTCCTAAAAAATGATGAAACCAAATATAATACTCAAATCACATTTGTAACACTTTACCTATTATTTTAAATAATCATGAGAACAGTTGAAAACCATTTAAGACAATTTTAAAACCCAATAAATAGAGTGTAGTATTCTTTTATGAATAAGTCAAAACTAATTTCCCATATCCAAATAATTTCTCAAAAGATTTTTTACCAAATAAAAATCAATTTCATATTTAACCCCACTTCATAAACCATTTTCGAAATATATTTTTAAGGTGAACAAAAGAAACTCCAAAATGAATTTTAATTAGAGAAAGAACAAAGTTATCATTGATGGATAAAAAACAAACAATAAAAGTAAATTTTTGATTCATTAATCAAGGTCTATGGGATATAAGAAATACCCAAGGTGGTATGCCCTATTATAACCCTAAATATAACAAAGAATCACTGTTATTCTATACACATGCTCTCCCAAAATCTGATGCAAATAGACACATAAATTACATATCATCATTTAAATAAAGTGAAGGGAACCGATCAATTTTTTTTTCAATATCAATAAAATTATAGTTCCACATAAACATTAAGGACATTAGGTTTGTCATTTTAGAAAGTTTGGAATTAAAATATATTTAAAATAACCCATATCATTCACAAAAAATTAATATTTTTCCCACTAAGAAAATAATTCATTACTCAATAATTAGTCTTTAGAATCTCTCATAAAATTCTACACACATGATACCATGACAGATATATCATATGTATTAATCTTTTTTTAACCAGAGTAATTCAAAACATGTGAAGGGTGAGATTAAATGCATTATAAGATTTAACTTATACCAGAAGCTATCATTGTATAAACAAGTAATGATTAATATGGCGTGGATAAATAAGAATAAAATAATGCTATGTAACATATCACATGAGCTTCAAATAAGTCCTTATATGACATAACAATATCAATAGACAAATGGATAATAAAAAATTATTTCATTTTGGTGAAATGAATAATGTAGTGAATATCACTTATGGTTAAGAGAGTATCAAGTATGTTTACTTTATATCAAGACAACATGAAAAATATCTACATACCATCAAGACCCCAACCAAGAGGTTTACTTACTGTTATAATCCAAAAAAATAAATCCCATTATATGGGGATGCGTACAACAACTAAATAGAAAAGATTTTCTCATGAGACATACTAATGATTCTAGGGGATATATTACTCTAGGACCCATCCATAGCTTAATTATATCCCCTGAATTAACTGTTTTTCATAACTAATACCAATATAATACATATTCATCTGTCATTAGTAAAAATAAAAAAATTATATTGGAATAATAAACATAGTGGATGCCAATATTTTCCCAAGACAATAAATAAAGGTGGATGGATTTATTTTTTCATATCCAAATTAAAACATAAGAACATTGACAAATATTTTCAAATATTTAATACAATTTTATATGAATATCATATTTAATAGTATCACATAAGAAGGGAAAAATTTTTAGGCTACTTGATACTGCGAGGTCCGTCACAAAAAAGAAAATTATTATAAGTTAAATTTTCTGGTAATTCCCAGAATATTACTCCAAAGGGGATAGATATTTTTGTGTTTTAGGGGAAAATGGATGGAAAACTATAAAAATGGATTTAAAATTTTATTTTAGAATATTGTTGTAAAAATATGACATTATCGGCCACATTCAAAAATCATTTTCAAAAGATAACATGAAAAACATTATAAAACCCTAATTATAAAATATCAAAATTGAAGACTTGAAAATAAATAATTTTTATCTTGATGAAATTTGAAGTAAATTAAAACAATATGATCATTAAATGAAAATTAGTTTTAAAATATTCAAAATGTCCTTATGGAAACCCAATTATAAAATGAATAAAAA
Organism: Viscum album; assembly: GCA_963277665.1. Classification (NCBI taxonomy): domain Eukaryota; kingdom Viridiplantae; phylum Streptophyta; class Magnoliopsida; order Santalales; family Viscaceae; genus Viscum; species Viscum album. The sequence goes on along the minus strand of OY728146.1, from coordinate 212,124,850 downwards.
ATAATTCATTATGTAAATAGGAAAATAGAAATAAAAATATTAATTAAGATAATACATATCCGGGATTAACAATATGAATGGAAACTATTCTTAAAACAATATGATATGGTCATAGAGGAAAATTATCAAGATGATGATGTGAATTATTCTTAATAATGATTTATTTTTATAAAGGAATAAGGTTAACAATGGAAATGAATTAACATAAAATTTTTAAAAAAATGAGTGTATAAGAATGAATTGTAAATAACCATAAACATTATATTATGGTAATTATATTTCAATAATAGTGTAGATTGTTATCATTTTATAAAAATTAAGTTCAAAAAAACAATCATAACTCAAATAATAGAAACTGAGTTTGTGAAAAACCTTACGACATTGGTATCCATATAAGAAAAATTCATAAAAAGAAATAATAGTTATTGGGTTTTAAAATAAATTTACTTTCTAGATTAATATAATAAGAAACATCAATAGGGTAATATATTTACTATATAAAATAAATAAATTAGTGAATATAATGTATTTCTCAATGAAGTAAAATTGGAATGAGAAACCCTTAAAACATTTATAATATTTGTTTTAAAAAATATTTAAAAGAGGCTACATAAAATGAAACATTAAATAAAATTATTAAATATACAATAATGATATAATATCTCAAATAGGAACTGTATACAACATATATTAAAAAATAGTTTATTTATACAAAAAATATCTTAGAGACAGATTTTTTTTTAAAATAGATACATTTTAATTAATTTGTTAATAAAAGTCCAAGGTAATATAGAGAATAAATAGATGTTAAATTACAATGAATTAAAAATTATCTAATATATTATAATTCATAGAGAAGTTGTTACATAGTATAAAATTGAAATTGGTGTGTAATATGATTCACATCTCAAATAATTGAAATTGAGACAAAGAACCAATACTAGAAACTTGAATTCCAAAAAAGTGAATTATACTCCTACATAATATAAAATATCCATATTAATTAATCATATTAAAACCTGATTCATATCTATTATGTTTTATACCTTTTCATTATGGTCATTTTTTATACATTCATTAGCTAGTTATTGATTATTTTTATCCTTGAGTGTTAGTATCTATACTTTCTTTATGCATTTTTTGTATTGTAAATTTTAATACTCATTCATTGATACCAATTTTTTAATTCCCATAATAATCATGGTACTATAATAAGTATTTAATATTTATCAATAATGTTTTATATTCATTTCTGGAGATCATTACTTGTAATTTTTGTGCCTATAAAAAGTGGTGATTTAGTATCTATAATTTTTATAGGATGAAAGGTGGTATCTTAATTAATGTGTTAAATATTAATATTAATTTTTTAGATCATTTTATTATTAACATGATAATATCATATTTATTTAATAAATAAATTATTAGGACTATCTATTTTTGATAGTGATGAAAATTGAACTACATCAATTCGTAGATGTGCTCGTCTACATATACACATACATGATGATTCCATTTTTCATTTAATGGGAGGAAAAAAAATAAAATGGTGTATATTTTCAAAATATTAATATAGTTACAAATATAATATTAATATATTAAATCGAATTTTATAACCATCCATTTAATGTGGTCAGGAAAATGTTTATGTGTCATTCATAGAAGTAGTAGCACACTTATATTTGTGAATACCATTTAAATTGTTCAAATATTACAACAAGGTAAAAATTAATGTTCCTTTTGGGAAATTTTATAATGTTATAAATATAATATTTATTCATTAAATACCCCTTTTAAATATCTTGGTATGGTGGTTATGGAATATAGAACACAACATTCATGGATGGCGTAGTCTCTACCTACATTTGGATGACATTTTCATTATTCTAAATAGAATGGATGAAGGTGAATTAAAATTATACCATATATATAACATCCAGTATACTAATGGTATAAATTTCATTATATTAATTTTATTTTAATATTAATTGAAGATTTTTGATGAAAAATACATAAAAATATAGTTGTATAGTAGGTAATACTCACATTAAGAGTTTGAATATTCTCTTGAAAGATATTTTAAAATGAAATACTTAGGTATTTTTCATGGATAAAAAGTATTAGAAATGTTTTATTTGTCTATAAGAGAGGTAAAATTTCTTGTGTTAGAATTTAATTTATAATTATAGTTGTATATTGATGTGATTTTAAGTTATATCATTTATTAAGGTGAGAAATGAAGACTTTTACTTTAAATTGAACCGTAGATAAGGGTTAAGAATTAAATTGCAAGAGATTTAAGTGGGTTATGTTCAAAAAGGATGGTAGGATATGAGGTTTTTAATTTCCAACCTTGAATGGTCTTCTAGAAGGAATTTATGTCATGTTTATTTAGTAAAGGTTGAGCTACTCACTATTACTCAATTTTACTCTTATTAACTTTGATTAAAATATAAACATAGTAATTGAATTTCCCATAAAATATAAGAAGAACCATGGTACCAAATTACTATATGATGATTCCAAATTTGGACTGCATTTTTTCAAAATCAATTTATTAATATGATAAAATTAACTTTTAAATTAAATCATATAATATATTAAAAAACTAGTTGTATATAAAAATGTCTATTGATCCTTTATGTGTTCTTAAATATATTTCATATAAAATAATAATTAAATATATATTAATATGTTTGAATATATATATAAATTATATTATATTAATTATAAATTTTAAAAGTACATAATAATTAATAAAAAAATTCTTTGAAATATAAATGTTTTACTGTGGAATATAATATTGACTTTGTTAATTTTTTTATGTTAAAATTAAATGGAAGAATCATCAAAAAATTAATATCAGTACACATAATACATAAGAAAGAAATTTTTATAAAAATATAGTTTTATTTGAAAATAAACATATAAGCTATTCAACTTCAGTAGTTGAATTTTATCAATTCACTTTTTTATATAATATATATTTTTTTTTATAAATAGATTTTATAATCCATTTACTTTTATATGTACATACCAATTTAACTGTGTCATTATGATGGTCACATCTAATACATTAAATTTTCTCTTAATATAATATATCATTATTTTTTTGTTTGATGTTTCGTGTAAAAACTTTTATCATTAATTTTATATATTATATTTTATAGAGTGTTATATTTTTCCCCCTTAAATAAATTGCATCCTCATAATTTTAATTACCACACCCTAATTAAAAATAGAAAAGTTTATGAATAAATATAATATTTAATACTCACTCTCATTAGTAATACAATAAAACTCACATTTTCATTTATAATATGAACATATTGATATTCCTATCCATTTGTTCCAAACACGCCTACATCAAAATATAAAAGTATTCTAATATTCAAGAGTCATACATTTCAAAACATCATTTTGAAGATCATATTTCCAATAAAAATTTAAAACAATTTTTTTTGATAATATAAGAAGAAATGATCATACAAATATTAAAAATAAATCCTATGACGTGTTATCTTATGAAACCATTATTTTATCATATGATACTTATAGTTCCAAGATAATATAAATTGATCAACCTATAACTCTTTGATTTTAACCTAGGTTTTCAATGGTAATATTCATATTTAGTTCACTTACCTAACTATATATATATATAAAATTATACTTTAACCATTGATAATGGTTTATAAAGAGCATGCGAATCAACCAAATTATACCTCTTGAAAGTATCAAAAAAATGTGAAGTTATTCACACTTTTTTAAACTAAGTAATGATTGAGTTATTACTCAACCAAACTTTTTAGGATTATTCCCCTACATTTATATGTTCTATGGAATTTAACAACTTATTTTTATCTAGATATGAATTTAATTTCAAGGATACCAAAAAATCTATATTTTACCAATATTTTATGATGATTTATTAAATTTAGTTTTTTCCCTTGTGTTTTCACAAATGAATTATTTTCCAAATTTAAAATTACAATTGAATCAAGATAATTATTAAAATATACTAATGGTAATATTCATGGAAGCCTCTACTACTTGAATTTAGCATCATTATTATCCTAGAATAATATAAGATCAGATATCATTCAATATAAAACTTATTCATGTAATATTTTAATATATAATAATATTTTCCTAAAATAACATGCACTTCATAAACATAAAATAAGATATCAACACTATGGGACACCTATAACTAGATCTTCTACACTTCCTACACTATAATGTTATCTAAACCGTGATAATATACCAAGAGTGATGCCTTAGACCCACTCTTGGAATCAAGTGAAAACATAAACAAACAATACACACCAAAATTGAAATCAATTAAAGAGATCCAAACATCACCATTCATTACTATAATTAAAAAAAATATTTAGTCACTTACACACCACATTCCTTTTAGGTTCATAGTTTTAGTTTTTTAGGAAATAACCTCTATCTATCAAAACCAATATTTTTCACAAAAAAATAATATTTTTCCCATTATGCAAAGATTTTATTATTCCACAATAAGTATCTACATCTCACATTAAATTTTCCTCACATGATACACATTTATACATAAAATATGTATTAGTATTATTCATAACCTTTTTAAATGGAAATATAAGAGACCCAAAAATGGGTAACATATTGTAGAATATATCATAGAATAAACAAGGATGGAATATTATTTAATGAAATAATAATAATAAAATAAAGATATATAGACAAATAAATGAGGTTTAAATAAATCCATGGATGAAATAATAATATAAATAACTAGAATGATTAAATTTATAGATTTAATGGAGGTAAAATGAATAACGAAGGGAATCCTAATAAAATTATAGATAAAATAATGAGATTTAAATATTTTAAAGACCATAGACAATAAATATACTTACCATCAAGACTACAACCAATAGGTTTACTTACTTTCAAGACTATGGCCAGTACATATTAATAAATTGTTATGAATACACAAAATACCCAAATTATATTATCTCGCAAGGCTTATCGATGCATATAAAGGTTATATTAATATAAGTACCACTCATCACTTAACTAATTCTAATGCATTAACTATATGAATCTAATGGGTATAAGTACAATACATAATCAACTTTATTTGGTAATAAATAATCATTTGTATTTTTATTGGAACAATAAAAAATAGGATGTAAATACATTCCCTAGAGAGTAAATGGAATAACATGATCAGAATTTACCAAAATAAATAAAGTTGATTGTACTATCAGGGAATATACCAATTGAAACATAAAAATATTGAAGGCTATTTAAATTTAAGAAAATTACGTTTGTTAGAAGAACATAAAAAATAGTATAATATTTGAGGGGATCAAGAATTAGATTCTTTGATATCAGGACTTAAGACCCCTAAAAATTAGTTCAATTTAATTTTGTCAATAATTCATAAAATATAATTCCAAAGAATAAAACCCTTTGAAGGTTCATCATAAAAAATAAAATAAACTATAAAAATGACCTTTATAAAACATATCATAACATTTTTGGTAAAAATATGAAGTTATTAACAACTTTTATTAAATATTTCCAATATGGAATCATGGAAAAAATTTAAAACACCTCTTTAAAATAAATATAAAATATTTATCATCAAAAAATTGAAATTTTATACCATGTTTTTTTGAGTGGAAGAAAAAATAGAATCATCAAATGGAATTCATTTAATTATTTTAAAAATATTATTATCAAAAATATCATCATAAAAATATTAATAAAACGTTAATTTTTAAAATAGGAAAAGAGAAATAACAATATTACAAGAGATATTACATATTTGGGTTAAAAAAATAATTAAAAAAAACTGGAAGGAAAATAATGTGGATGTGGATGAAAAATATTCATAAAATTGGATGTAATTTTTTCATCATATCATTGTATTTTTATGAAGGAATAAGTTGGATGATGAATATGAATTGAGGTAACAACCCATAAAAATGAGTTCCTAAAAAATAAGTGTAAATTACTAGAAACATGAAATTATGTTTAATATAATTTAGTATTTGGGAATATTGTTTCTAACTTATAATAATATATATCAAGAAGTATCATTATAACTCAAAGAATAAAAATTTTTATTACAAAACACTTACTTCTTTGGTAACCATCAAATAATAATACCATGAAAGAAATAAAATTATATTTATATGTTAATACCTTTAAATTAATGACCATTATGATAAAAATAATCCATAGGATAGTATATTCATCACAAAAATTAAATAAAATGATGAATATTTCATATTCCTCCTTAATGGAAAAGTGAGATGAGAATTCTATACAACATTTTGACACATTATATTAAAAACCTATTTTAAAGATAAAACATGAGATAAAACATTAAAAAACATGAATAAGGATAGAATTATGATATTATATCACAAAGATCATGAATATACACCATATAAAAAATAGTTTCACGATATGAAACTCACCCAAATGAAGAAAATTTGAGACGAAACCATCACATTTTGGGTAATGTGCAAATTAAGAAACATGGAAAGATAAAGAATATTTATCATATTATTAAAGAATCTATAATATATTTTATTTATTCATTTTTAATGTTCCTATTTCATTTTATGAGATCATTACTTATGAATTTTGATAATGAAATTAGTGATGAGCTAGATTGGTTGATTTTTTACAAAAAAAAGGTAGCATCATAAAAAAATGAATTAAATATCGGTATAAACATTAAAGTAATAAAAATATAAAAATATATATTATAATGTCAAATTTTAAATAAATTTTTAACCATCCATTTAGTATGGTGATGAAAAATGTGCTATGATATTTAGTAGAGGTGGTAGTCTTCACATACACATCAATAATGATTTCATTTTACATTGAACATGAGAATGATAAAAATGTTTTATCATTTTATAATCACAGTTATATATTAATATAATATTTATTTTCTAAATATACCTTAAGTACTATTCATGTATAGATGGTTTGGAAAAGAAAATATGACATTTCCGGAGACTGTAGTTCTCATGTATTCATATATGGTGTTTCCATTTTTCTAAGAACTGAAGAAGGTAGAAATTGATTTATATTTTTAAAAATATTATGATGTTATAAATATAATATTTAATTTTAATAGAAATTGAATTTTTTGAGGTGTTTTATGGGTTAATTTTATTCTTTATTTATTCATTTTTCAACTATGAATTTTTAAAGATGAGTTCTAGGGATCCATCATTGGTTTTAGAGTGTTTTAAGGACAATTTATGGTTCTTGGTTGGAGCCCAAAAATTGTGATAATTATATTGGAAACCATTAACCTTGGGTAATATGACCTTGGTGTGGTTAATAGTTAATGCACATGGTTTACCAAACCATTTCACCTCACCTGGAAAACGGTGCAACTCAGTCTAGTGGCCAAAATCCCAATTACCAAATTGCTTGACAAATTGTGTAGCCATACCATATGAATTCCCAAGAGTGGTTGTAAGAATTTTATATTTTGTGCATAGTCTTTCAATACATGAGACCAAACCATGTTTATATGATATAATGTTCTTAAAATAATCATTAACATCCATTAATTACCCATTTGACCCATTTTTCTTCCTATCAATATCCCTCTCGAACTTGGATAATCTATATGAATTACTTGGTGAATTCATTACATTCCAAGATTGATTAGAGTTTATCCAAGTGTTTTGATGATCAATAATTATGTTTCATGATCTAAAAACCTATATTCAATGGATTTCATCATGATCTACCCTTCTACCCATGAGAAAAATCATAGATCTAGAATTTTATTTTCAAATATATAGGTACTTAGGAAATCTAACAATGAATTCTTCAATCATTGCTAAAATAATTAAAGATATAGCGGGTATATAAAAACTCATTTGATTAACTTAATTATATAATTTTATGTGTACCTTGTTATGTATGATAGTGTAAACCCAATGTCGTTTTCTTATAATCAACTTAAATATTTTAAACAACCATGATATTGTTTATATGTGATATATTCTAGGGATTAATTGTATATAGACTCAATCCTTTTAGAGATAATCTCTGAATTTGATATCATTTATAATATAGTCTCGAGCTTAATCATTAATGGGATAAATATAGGATTCTTCTTACCATTTAGGGACCTTTTATACTCTTATTTCATTGATGTGATTCTTATGTTTTTGAAACTTATTTGAAACTTCTCGATAGTGATCTCATTTATGTGTGTTTGTAACATCCCAGGTAAATAAATAATAATAAATTTTCATATTTATTAATATTTGCGAATTAAATATTAATTTTACTTTAAAGGGGTTTTTATGTTTGATAGCGTACCTGATACGCAACAATGAGTTTCTTTGAAATCATACGTTGCACCCTAATAATATAATAATATTATTTTAAATAGTTAATTACTAGCCGTTGTAATGGAGGGAATGAATAGAACTAAAAAAATGATAATATATGTTTTTCAAATGTTTTTACTTTTATCCAGTAAATGTTAGAGGCTTAAAATGAGAATGAATCCAATTTTAAGCGCAAATATTCTAATGTTCTTTAAAAGGTCGATTAACCACCTTTTGATGGAGAACCCTTTTTAAATCCACTTGTTGCCAATTTTATATGTCATATTGGACCAAATAAAACCCTTCTTTAGAATCGGGATATCAAAAGTTACTTTGTGTATGTTTTTGTAATTTTTTTTGATAAAGTTCATTTTTAATGAATAAGTGAAAAATGATGTATTTTAATTCAAACCCTATTTTTAATCTAATTTATTTATATTATTAGATCATATTTTGAATTTATTTTAAAGTGAAATTAGAATATATTTTTACCATTTAATCCAATGGTGGTCATTGGAATTAATTTCACTTTGAAATTGGACTTAAACTAGTGTCAATCTTTTAATATATATTGTTTCCTAAAAACACGCTATTTGTTTTGACAGTGGGAATTAATTATTAAATTAATTAATGCAACTTATATGTTTGAATTTTGTAAAATAGACATAATTTTTGAATTTGGAATATCAAATATATCTTAGGGTGAATTTTTGGTATTTTTCTGAAAAACATCAATTTTTGATGAATAGTGAAACCACTAAGTGGTAGTTAAAAAAACTGATTTTTCGTTTAAATGAAATTTTACAACTTCTGTGATTTGAATTTAAAAAATCTTAAATACATGGTTGTCATTATGATGTAAAATGTGGTTCAATGGGATTAAAATAATTTTTTTGTGGAATAGTAACTTTTATGTTTTATTAATCGTGATTAAAGGTAATTAATGTAATTTAAGGTAAAGATAATGTTATAATAAAATTAAATGACTTTGAAACATGTCCTACCCTTATTGGGTGAGTCATGGCCAACCAAGAAAATCCATGGGTCAACTTGGGGACCCCATGGAGCCACTTGGGTAAGAAAATGACATTAATAACTTTTTATTTAAAGTTAATGTAACAGCCCGAGATTTTATGAAAAATATTCTTTTTTATTTCACTAATGTCTTGTGTTGTATGCTACACCAAAAGGAGCTTGCACAACACGCATCCTTGACTTGCCTTGCATTACACGCAATCGCGACCTTCCTCGATAGCTTGCGTCGTACGCAATACCGAGTTTCACTAAACAACGATATGCTATTAAAATATTATTAAAACTAGCCGTTATGAATAGTAATAACCACTTTTTGAAATTTTATAAATTTTATTTTTCAAAATGGACTTCATTTTTGGATTCGGAATACCGAAATTAGCCTAGGGTGAAATTTTGGTATTTTTCTGAAAACTTTCAATTTTTGATGAATAGTGAAACCACTAAGTTGTAGGTTAAAAACTGAATTTTGCATAAAACTTAATTTTACCACTTCTGTGAATGGAATTTCGAAAATCCGACAGACCCGGTTGATATCAGTAAGTAAAATGTGGTTCAATGAGATAAAAATAATTTTTTGGTGAATAGTAACTTTTTACTTTTTTTTTACCGCGGTTAATAGTAAATAGGGTAACTAAGGGTAAAAATGATATTACTATTACCCTAACACATGTCCTAATTCTATTGGATAAGTTTAATTCGACCAAAAACAAACTTAGGAATAAAATATTACCATTTAGGCCCACTTGGGTTAGATTAGGACATTTATTATTAATTTATTTAAAGAAGGGTTAAAATAGTTAAAATCAAAGTTTAATAAGTAAATAATTTTTAATATGGGGTTATACATAAGATGAATTCTACTATAAATATTCATTAGAAAGCTAAAAATATTTCCTACATAATGATATTTTATTTATAATTTTTAGACTTTAAATAAATTAATTTATTTATGACACAACGATGATGCAGTAATTACCCTTTTAAGGAAATATTAACATAATTGATGTTATAAATGCTCAAATGAATGTAATTTGAGACTTTTTATGAATTTAACTAATTTTATAGGTTACTATGATATATTAGTGTTGCTTTAATCAACTTGGTTCGAACATATAATTTTGTTATGACTTTCAAAAAAATCATATATCAAATAGTGTCAAAATTGACACAAAATAGTTTTTAAATCAAATATTATATTATTAATTGTTATTTTATTCCTAAAAATCTAAGGTTCGGCCAAATGACTTAGATAAGGATATATATATTATTAATAAACAATTTGGGGTTCGTTTGGCATGTTATAGTAATTGTATTAACCATATAGTGAAAGAAAACAAAAAGACACGGTAAAAGTTAAATTATTTAACTTAGAGTTAAATCCAATTGATAAGGTTAAAATAATACCATAAACTTGTATAAATCCTATTGGTTGATAGGATTTCGACCCATTCCCACTTTAGCTTCGAAATAAGACCCTTTGGAACCATTATAAACCGATTTTGACATTAATATAAAATAATATTTTGATGTATTCCTAAGGTGCCCCTCTCCTCCCTTATAAAAGGACACCTCCTCCCCCTCCTCCTCACACCAATTTGAGCACTCAAGCTCGGTCAACCCCTGCCAAAATCTCTTCTCCACTTCCATAGCAACATCCTAGAGGTTCTGGTCTTCTTCAAAGACCAATTTTAGTTCCCTAAGAGGAGGTCTCCAAAAGGCGCTTCAAAGAAGAGGTAATTACCGTTACCAATTCTTTCATCTTTATTTCTTCTTCCACTTCTTCTTCTTAGGTTGTTTCATTATGAAGTAATAACATCAGTATCACTCATATACTGACATGTTATTATAAGTATGAAACAACCCTATTTCACCATCTATCCATCCTATGGAAAAAGAAATCACCGCGCGTGCGTACGTACGGAATACCGTCTCCACGCCGTGGTGTAATCTATTTTCCGCCACCACCTTAATTGGATGGGTATAATGGTTTAATGAGTAACTATATATGATTATTATAAAGTGATATTAATACTGAAATAGTATACATATACTTCAACACAATTCCACGACCATGGGAACGATATCATCGCTCGTGCGTACATACGGACTACCGTCTCCACGACGCGATGAGATTCATTCTCAATGATTAACCATTAATGAATGATTATAAAGTATATATAATATGTACTAATGAAATATATGACATAATAATGATACTGGATTTATTTATATATTTATATGTATGTCATCTACTTAATTCCATTCAATTCAATAAGGAAACGAAAACAACGTTCATGCGTACGTACGGACTACCGTCTCCATGAACGGTGTATTTCTTTCCATTTAATGATTTATTATATATATGTATATCCTGAATATATATATATATAAATCATGTTTTATGTTCTGGAATTAAGTAATCATGATCTAAGTAATCATATGAATAATTACAAGTCAAAACACGGACGACAAATGAAACAATTTTACCCAAAACGCTTCTTTAACATGGAATTTACAAAAGAACGGGTAATATAATGTCATAAGTGAACCATATATGATATCATAACAATGAATATTATTCTGGAATAAGTCAATAACATTATTTAAACCATTATACAGGAGCTTCAGACACGTACAAAGCAAATCGGACCTAAGGTAAGGGAAATATCACAATCTCATTTTTATTCGAGATTGTTTATTCGTAAGTATTTATTGGGGTGTATTTTATCATCCACATCCATGTTCCATCAATATGTTATATTGTTTCCATCCACTTACACTAGTTTAAATCCAATTTTACCCTTCGGTGAGTTTTTAGTAAAAGATACGAAAGGAATCTTTTGTTGTTTTTCGTACGAGGTACTTTTTGACTTTTCCGACAAAAGTACGAAGAATGTTTTTTTTAACTTATACGGCACGAACAGATTTTTTTACAGTTTTATAAAGCCTTATTTTCTTGAATCTTCTTCCAAAATATTTCATGACTATTTTCAATATAATCTCTTTCTTTTAATATTGCATGACGTTTTGTGAAAAGAAATTGATTTTGAAGAAGAAAGGATATTTTCCTCAAGAATTCATTTCAAGTATTTTATCAAAATTATTTTCCATCTAAGATAACATAGGGTTCTGTTTCTATCCCTATTATTACATTGATTTTGTTATGTTGTGATGGAATTATTTTTATGAATTCCTTTATCTTATATGAATTGTTTTATGATGTCACGATGTTTACGAATCCCATTTTTACTACATGGGTTATGAAATGATGTATGATTTATGATTTTGTGGAACACATAAGAATGGTATCATTATGAGATGGGTGGGACCTATATCTCCCTCCAATGCATTGGGTAAAGATTTTATATCTCATGAGATAGACATGGCTGAAATGGTAGGTTATACCGGTTCAGTGAAACAGGACTGAAACGAGGGTTACTCGATTCAGAAAGGGACTTTGTCCACTAAGATAGTCTTGGCAATGAGTCTTGACTAAAAACAAATGATTCTCTATGATTATGTGTGTATGCCACAATGTTTCATGTTTTAAGTTATGATTATTGGTATTTCATTTCACTACTATGATTTATCCCTTGTTATGAAATTATGCTCTCTTTTGCAGGTTATGATTTCCAAAAGTTATGTTCTTATGAATATGATGTGATTGATTTTTCATTTGTATACCCTTACTGAGCATTTGAGCTCACCCTTTTATGTTTTCTTTTCCCCAGGATATAAAGAAAGGTTTTAGGTAGAAAAAAAAAGAAGATCTTTATGGGAGATATTGAAGATCTTTCACCGCAATTAGAAGATTACGTTCCGAGTTTCCAAAGACACTAAACTATTACGATCCTTTAGTGTGTGTTTTTGTTATGTACTAAGTATTCCGCAAAAGTAATGTAAAGTCTATGTAAGTCAGGCTTTGGGTCTCTACATTTGGTATCAGAGCAAAGGTTTAGTCAACCTTTGGAAACTAGGATGCGAAAACGTTAGTGAGATCCCTAGAGATATTTCTACAGTATGTCTAGGGATGTCCCTAAGGTTAAGTATACGTATAGGTTATAGTACTAGAACTACGCTAATGATCATAGAATTAAACCTAAGATGTTAGATATTGAAGGTACTCCCCCTTTATTATGTTGTTTTCCCTAACATGATTTTTGCCTCTCACACTATTCTTTTTGGGTTTTAGACGATGGCTGGAACCCGAAGAAACCGTGTTGATCAATGCAATGGACAATGCAATGATTGCCCTCCTGAACAAACAAATGTTATGGGAGATGGAGTGAAAAATCTTATTGCTATACTTACACAAGCTATGAATCATTCTGGACATCCAAATGAGCAGAGAAGGGAACAATATTCTATTGAGTCCTTCATGAGGCAACGTCCACCTTCTTTCAGTGGGACTTCCGATCCACTTGTTGCTGAACAATGGATCAGCACCACTGAAAAGATATTTTCAGTTCTTCAATGTTCTGAACATGATAAAGTCATCTTAGCAGTGTATCGTTTGGAAGGTGATGCTGATCAATGGTGGAATCTTATTAAGAATACAAGGCAAAGGGATGAAATTGAGTCCATGGAATGGGACGAGTTCAAGAACTTATTTTTCAATAAGTACTTCCCTCGTATTCTTCGAACAAAGATGGAGAAGGAGTTTCTTGAACTAAAGCAAAAGGATGATGAATCTGTTGGTATATACGAAGCGAATTTTACAAGACTTGCAAGGTATGCATCTGGCATTATCATCCAACCTGAAAGTAAAGTTGATCGATTTTTCAGTGGCTTAAAACCAAGTCTTCGAAGGGCATTAGCTATAAGAGACTTCAGTAGCTATGAAGAAATTGTGCGTTGTTCTATAAAGGTAGAAATGGAAGTTGGTGTTACATATCCATCTCATGGTTTTGACAAGAAACGAATGATGGAGTTCAAGGAGAAATCTCAGAATAATGGTGAAAAGAAGATGAATGTTTCCTTATGCACAAAGTGTGGAAAGAAGCATGGTGGAGATTGTATTAAAGGACCTAGAAAATGTTTTAAGTGTGGGAAAGAAGGTCATCGAGTAGCTGAGTGTCGAAGTAATGGAAAAAGGGATTCTAATGATGTGAATAAAGCAAACACTGCAGAGAACGCACCACCAACACTTCAATGCTTCAAGTGAAAGGAAATGGGGCATTATGCTAACAAATGCCCTAATCCAAGGGTTAGTGATGATCGACATGAGCAACCACTCAAGGCAAAGGACAAAGAGAAGTCACATGCGATCACCATTGGCGATGTTGAATATGATAACGATGTGGTGGAATGATTAAGTGTTTATGTAATGGGATTCCAAAATAATGTTGTATCGTAAAGTATTTATGTATTGGTCAAATGTGGTATTCAAAGTGATTGAGATATTTTTGGAAATAAGATGATATGCGCATAATGAAGGGAAAACGAGAAAACGAAATGTTTAACAGTATTCATGAGCTCATGATTGATATAAGGACTAAGTGATATCATGGTTTGAGTATATAGAATATTGAGGATTTTTGTATATGGAAAGTGTTAACTTTTAACTGCATTCAAGTTTTCACTATGGATCAATGGGTATTCAAGAGAGTACAAGATTAAGGCCTTTGAATGTTTGGAATGTGACCAATAAGATATATCTTATGATATATAGGGATCAATGATGGTATTAAATCTCTGAGAGTGGACGGCAGTATTATGGATAAGCCTAAAGATTGGAATGGTTTATGTTGGATATAAGTTAGTATTGTTTAAGGATAGAAGTTTTTTCGATATTATTGATGGGATGTTATAGTAATATAGTTTTAGAAAAAGGACAACCTGCAGGACGGGCGACAGCCCATCACTTCGGACAAGGCTGTGGGAATCGAACCGACAACCGAAGTGCGACTGGCCTTTATCGCCTACCACTGACCTACAGGAAGTCCCTATTTAGTAGAAACTAGTTTTATTATATTAAGCAGTATGATATGTGAAGTATAAGTCCATTTTAGGATCCATATGTGATTAATCTCACTATAGATCGACTTATGTATATAAGTTTTGCTAACCTTTTGTTTGAGACAGATGGAATGACCCGTCATTCTATCACATGATCTGCTAACACTTCACGAATAACAAATTCAACTTCATTTATTTAAGAGATGAAGTGGAAATTGTTCAAGACATGAACAACAGTGAGATTGTACCAAAATAAAGAAAGTATTTATTCTAATTCAAATTTTCAACTTTAGGGAAATGATCTTGAAAACCAAAAATGTTGTCCTAGTGATCTTATACCTGATGAATCAGTTGGTACCTTATATCATCACAAATCTATGGATTTGTGATTACTGGCTTTTCCATAGCCATGTTCTCTACCACTCTCCATCAGAACATGATGGTTAGATTTCTCTTCCATATCCATATTTTCACCTATGTGGAAACCCAGTGATTAGTTTATTTGGGTAATCGTTACATTTCATACTTTAGTTTTTAAATCCAAGTTTTGGTATTCCTTTTTACGATGTGGGTTTCTATTAAAGAAACTTTCGAATAGTAAACCATTTATAACCCTGACGAATTTCGAGGGCGAAATTCATTTTAAGGGGGGTAGAATGTAACAGCCCGAGATTTTATGAAAAATATTCTTTTTTATTTCACTAATGTCTTGTGTTGTATGCTACACCAAAAGGAGCTTGCACAACACGCATCCTTGACTTGCCTTGCATTACACGCAATCGCGACCTTCCTCGATAGCTTGTGTCGTACGCAATACAGAGTTTCACTAAACAACGATATGCTATTAAAATATTATTAAAACTAGCCGTTATGAATAGTAATAACCACTTTTTGAAATTTTATAAATTTTATTTTTCAAAATGGACTTCATTTTTGGATTCGGAATACCGAAATTAGCCTAGGGTGAAATTTTGGTATTTTTCTGAAAACTTTCAATTTTTGATGAATAGTGAAACCACTAAGTGGTAGGTTAAAAACTAAATTTTGCATAAAACTTAATTTTACCACTTCTGTGAATGGAATTTCGAAAATCCGACAGACACGGTTGATATCAGTAAGTAAAATGTGGTTCAATGAGATAAAAATAATTTTTTGGTGAATAGTAACTTTTTACTTTTTTTTTACCGCGGTTAATAGTAAATAGGGTAACTAAGGGTAAAAATGATATTACTATTACCGTAACACATGTCCTAATTCTATTGGATAAGTTTAATTCGACCAAAAACAAACTTAGGAACAAAATATGACCATTTAGGCCCACTTGGGTTAGATTAGGACATTTATTATTAATTTATTTAAAGAAGGGTTAAAATAGTTAAAATCAAAGTTTAATAAGTAAATCATTTTTAATATGGGGTTATACATAAGCTAAATTCTACTATAAATATTCATTAGAAAGCTAAAAAGATTTCCTACATAATGATATTTTATTTATAATTTTTAGACTTTATATAAATTAATTTATTTATGACACAACGATGATGCAGTAATTACCCTTTTAAGGAAATATTAACATAATTGATGTTATAAATGCTCAAATGAATGTAATTTGAAACTTTTTATGAATTTAACTAATTTTCTAGGTTACTATGATATATTAGTGTTGCTTTAATAAACTTGTTTCGAACATATAATTTTTTTATGACTTTCACAAAAATCATATATCAAATAGTGTCAAAATTGACACAAAATAGTTTTTAAATCAAATATTATATTATTAATTGTTATTTTATTCCTAAAAATCTAAGGTTCGGCCAAATGACTTAGATAAGGATATATATATTATTAATAAACAATTTGGGGTTCGTTTGTCATGTTATAGTAAGTGTATTAACCATATAGTGAAAGAAAACAAAAAGACACGGTAAAAGTTAAATTATTTAACTTAGAGTTAAATCTAATTGATAAGGTTAAAATAATACCATAAACTTGTCTAAATCCTATTGGTTGATAGGATTTCGACCCATACCCACTTTATCTTTGAAATAAGACCCTTTGGAACCATTATAAACCAATTTTGACATTAATATAAAATAATATTTTGAGGTATTCCTAAGGTGCCCCTCTCCTCCCTTATAAAAGGACACCTCCTCCCCCTCCTCCTCACACCAATTTGAGCACTCAAGCTCGGCCAACCCCTGACAAAATCTATTCTCCACTTCCCTAGCAACATCCTAGAGGTTCTGGTATTCTTCAAAGACAAATTTTAGTTCCCTAAGAGGAGGTCTCCAAAAGGCGCTTCAAAGAAGAGGTAATTACCGTTACCAATTCTTTCATCTTTATTTCTTCTTCCACTTATTCTTCTTAGGTTGTTTCATTATGAAGTAATAACATCAGTATCACTCATATACGGATATGTTATTATTAGTATGAAACAACCCTATTTCACCATCTATCCATCCTATGGAAAAAGAAATCACCATGCGTGCGTACGTACGGAATACCGTCTCCACGCCGTGGTGTAATCTATTTTCCGCCACCACCTTAATTGGATGGGTATAATGGTTTAATGAGTAACTATATATGATTATTATAAAGTGATATTAATACTGAAATATTATACATACACTTCAACACAATTCCACGACCATGGGAACGATATCATCGCTCGTGCGTACGTACGGACTACCGTCTCCACGACGCGATGAGATTCATTCTCAATGATTAACCATTAATGAATGATTATAAAGTATATATAATATGTACTAATGAAATATATGACATAATAATGATACTGGATTTATTTATATATTTATATGTATGTCATCTACTTAATTCCATTCAATTCAATAAGGAAACGAAAACAACGTTCATGCGTACGTACGGACTACCGTCTCCATGAACGGTGTATTTCTTTCCATTTAATGATTTATTATATATATGTATATCCTGAATATATATATATATAAATCATGTTTTATGTTCTGGAATTAAGTAATCATGATCTAAGTAATCATATAAATAATTACAAGTCAAAACACGGACGACAAATGAAACAATTTTACCCAAAACGCTTCTTTAACATGGAATTTACAAAAGAACGGGTAATATAATGTCATAAGTGAACCATATATGATATCATAACAATGAATATGATTCTGGAATAAGTCAATAACATTATTTAAACCATTATACAGGAGCTTCGGACATGTACAAAGCAAATCGGACCTAAGGTAAGGGAAATATCACAATCTCATTTTTATCTGAGATTGTTTATTCGTAAGTATTTATTGGGGTGTATTTTATCATCCACATCCATGTTCCATCAATATGTAATATTGTTTCCATACACTTACACTAGTTTAAATCCAATTTTACCCTTCGGTGAGTTTTTAGTAAAAGATACGAAAGGAATCTTTTGTTGTTTTTCGTACGAGGTACTTTTTGACTTTTCCGACAAAAGTACGAAGAATTTTTTTTTAACTTATACGGCACGAACGGATTTTTTTACAGTTTTATAAAGCCTTATTTTCTTGAATCTTCTTCCAAAATATTTCATGACTATTTTCAATAAAATCTCTTTCTTTTAAAATTTCATGACGTTTTTTGAAAAGAAATTGATTTTGAAGAAGAAAGGATATTTTCCTCAAGAATTCATTTCAAGTATTTTATCAAAATTATTTTCCATCTAAGATAACATAGGGTTCTGTTTCTATCCCTATTATTACATTGATTTTGTTATGTTGTGATGGAATTATTTTTATGAATTCCTTTATCTTATATGAATTGTTTTATGATGTCATGATGTTTACGAATCCCATTTTTACTACATGGGTTATGAAATGATGTATGATTTATGATTTTGTGGCACACATAAGAATGGTATCATTATGAGATGGGTGGGACCTATATCTCCCTCAAATGCATTGGGTAAAGATTTTATATCTCATGAGATAGACATGGCTGAAATGGTAGGTTATACCGGTTCAGTGAAACAGGACTGAAACGAGGGTTACTCGATTCAGAAAGGGACTTTGTCCACTAAGATAGTCTTGGCAATGAGTCTTGACTAACAAGAAATGATTCTCTATGATTATGTGTGTATGCCACAATGTTTCATGTTTTAAGTTATGATTATTGGGATTTCATTTCACTACTATGATTTATCCCATGATATGAAATTATGATCTCTTTTGCAGGTTAAGATTTCCAAAAGTTATGTTCTTATGAATATGATGTGATTGATTTTTCATTTGTATACCCTTACTGAGCATTTGAGCTCACCCTTTTATGTTTTCTTTTCCCCAGGATATAAAGAAAGGTTTTAGGTAGAAAAAAAAAGAAGATCTTTATGGGAGATATTGAAGATCTTTCAACGCAATTAGAAGATTACGTTCCGAATTTCCAAAGACACTAAACTATTACGATCCTTTAGTGTGTGTTTTTGTTATGTACTAAGTATTCCGCAAAAGTAATGTAAAGTCTATGTACGTCAGGATTTGGGTCTCTACAGTTAAAATAAAAATGCCACAAACATGTATGGTTTTACTAAAACAATTTTTACATGGGGTTATAAAAGTAATATTTTTGACTATAAATATTAATTGGAAAGATAAAAATATTTCCTACATCAAAGTATTTTTTTTATAATTTTTAGAAATGAAATAAATTAATTTATTTTTGACACCATGATGAAGCATCGATTACCTCATTAATGAACGATTTAAATAAAATGAAATGATAATGTAAAATATAAGACATACACTTGTCAAGAACCTATTGGATGGGTGGATTTCGAAACCTTATCACATTATCCTCGAAATATATAATTGTGGGACCTTTGATATCCAATAATCATTTTATAATAAAGTTACTTTTCAAGACATTCCAAGAGTGCCCCTCCTCCCTCTCATAGATGGCCCCCACCTCTACCTCCTTAACCACAACTCTCAATCCCTTTTATCATCCAACCTTTGCTCATATTTTCTCTCCACATCCCTATATTACTCTTAGAAGCCTCACTTTGGGCATAAGTCTTTCCAAGGAAGCATTTGAGCTCAAATCAAAAAGAGTTATCCGATTTGAAGGTAATGTATTCTCTTATGTTTTTTGTTTTATTTTGATTCTCCAACCCCCTAAACTCTTTTAATTCGTTTATTTTGTAACAAAAACAGTATCATAAATAAAATAGAATGATGTTATGATGAGGATTATAGCTACACTTATACTCACATCCATCTAATTGTTAAAGAACATACTGTTTCTGTGGGTAGCGAATTACTGCCTCACGAAACAATGATTGTTCAATCTTCTTTTAAAACCTCTCATGGTGGAAATTAAGATATCAATGTATTTTATATATTATATATACATTATGATTATGTATTCATTATGATTTTTTATTTTTCATTTATTCCATACCTTTATGGTTTCCATAATGGGTAAACGTGATAATTTCATTTTAGGAAGTGCGGACTACCGCCCCCTCAAAGTGATTTGAATCGTTAATACCATATGTGGGATGTATAAAGGATGGATTTAATGTTGTTATATATTATATTATACATTAATTATAATATACCTATTTACCATTATTTTTTTTCATTCCATTAAAGTATTAAATAGAAGTGAAAGTAGCGTTCATGCGTACGTACGACTTACCGTCTCCATGAATGGTACATTTTAATTCTTATCTCCAAATGTTATGTACTATTAAAAGTAAATATATATAATGGATATATATATCATATAATAAATCTAAATGATGGATATAATTCTGGAATTATAATATATATATCTCTCATTTAGTGTTAATTCCATTAATATGACAAAGAAATTAAAGTAGCGTTAATGCGTACGTACGACCTACCGTCTCCATGAATGGTGCTTTTAATTTTTTTATCTCAAAATGTTATGTAATAGTAAAAAATGACTATATAATGGATATATATGATATTTAAATCATTAATACTATTATGGAGATAATGTACCTATAATTACATGGAAAAGTCTTTTCCAACAAGTTCAATTTTGACTCATGTACCGAACATCGACAAAAACGTCTGATATGAACTCACATTATTAACCAATTATTATAACATTATAATATGTGATATGAAATGAATAATAATATTTAAAGGATGTTATTAAGAAATTATAAATTGACCAAAGTTTATTATTCAGGAATATAAAGAAATGAATGAGAGAAGTCGGACATGAGATAAGGGATCCAACCTCTCTCTTTCTTTTTAAGTACTCTCTTTTAAGCCATTTCTTTTAAGCTCCTATTTCTTATGATGGGGGATGTTATTTTATATTCATCTTACTGTAAATTTTATGTTCATATGATGATAGACCCTATTTTATTTCATCAATCCATTTTTGGAAGTTTTAAGTGGCGTCGTTAGGCAACCGAGTTTTCGTAAGGGATTTTTCATCTCACTTTTATTCCCCTGAGATTCATGCTATATTCGCCACTATTTCCTTTTGTGTGGTGTATGTACTGACCATGATTGTACACTTTGTGTAATATAATTTAATTTATATGTATTTATATCTTCATTTTATGATCCTTCTATGATGTGGCATTTGTTTTGTAAGTTACCAAACCGGTAAGGGAACCTTTCACCCTCCTCTTTTTAAAATACTTATTTTTGTTATGTATTTTAATTCACATATTCTTATGTTGGGATATGTTGTTATATACCCTTATTTCTGTATATTTTATGTCCAAGTGACGAGATACCAATTTTTTTCTCTCATCAAGTCAGTTTCTAAATTTGAAAGTGACGCCGTTAGGTTGTTGAATTTTGGGAAGGGAACTTCTTAACCCAATTTAGTTTCATTGGGTTAAACATGTACTTCTTGAATATGTCATCCTATGAATATGTGTTAATGACCTATGATTGTTTTAAAATGAATAACCAATCATATTTAGTGTGTTTATATTTTTCACACATAATTATGTAATTGATTTATCCTTAATCTAAGGATACCATCTTTATAAGGGATTTCGTCTCAATTTACATTCCATTGAGACTTAATTGTTGTTATGCACCAAATCCACTCTTATATGGTGTATATACTATACTTTTACATGTTATATCATTAATACCGTTATTATCATGATATTATAAAGTTCTTAGCGTAAGCAGTGACAATGAACTCTCCGCCGCCACGAGTATTATTTGATCTTTGGCTTCCTCAACAAGCTGTAATGTTTTTCTTAAAATAAAATAAATACCTTAAACTCTTTTACGTATTTTTGGTATTGAAAATGGTTTTGAAAAATGATTTTTTATGTCAATATATTTAAGTGATATATTGTGATTGAAATGTGTAAATATTTCCTTTCCTTTATATTTCTTGTATGTGATATGATTTTATATTGGTACTTAGACATTTGACGGGTGGTTACATGATAAACCAAATGACGGGTGGTGCCATGAATACCAGGATGGGTGGTTATGTTATAACCTCTAATTCATTGGGTATGGAAGTCGGCCGTATGGCTATTCCATTTAGTGATATGTTTGGAAGTCGACCGTATGGTTATTCCATTTAAGTATGTTTATGTCCCATGTTATCTTTTTATGTTATGTGTAATTTATATGGGTTTTATGGTAATCATTTGGTTACAAAAGGGTAAGTAATGATCTCTTATTCAATGATGAGTTTTTACTACTTCATAAAGGTGAAAAGTATTACTTTGATAAAGTATTCATGGTTTACTTGTTGTTTTGAAAAACTAAGAGTTTTCCTTCTTTGTGTATCCCTTACTGAGCTTTTTATGCTCATCCCAAGTTTTTGAAATGTTCTCCATATTAATTAAAGATGAATAGGGTCAAGGATGGAATCAAGGAAAAATATGCTATCTTAAACCTGGAACTAGACCTGTTTCTTTTTAAGAGTTTTTATTTTATGGAAACTTAGTAGAAGTGTCTACTTTGTAATATTTTGAGATGTATTAGTTATATCCTAATTCTCTAAAACTATAAACCTAAAAAGATCCACTATGTGAATTATTAATTTTATTCAAGATTCTGTAATGTTTTAAGGCTGGGGCCTTATAGTTGGTATCAAAGGTCAGTTTAGATAACTTTAGAGGTTAGGTTATTCTTTAAGCATAAGTGACATTACCATAATGGATAGAATTTCATAAAGATTCATAGTTTTTAGATAAAGAGAATGAGTAAGTATATCTTAGTGTTTATCTTCCTCATTAGTACATGATGATTTTGTTGATATACTCACACTGACATTTTTGGTTTTAGTAAATGGATGGATCTTGCAGGCACCAAAGTGACAATGGGTTTGATGGAAACTGTGGTGGTTCTCTGATTAATAGACTAGATGAAATGGGGGATTCAATTAGGATTCTAGTTTTTATTCTAAACAAACTATCAAGGAGTCATGATTAACCACTTGAACCTTGGTGAGTTCTCTAATGCATCAGGTATGAGAGAACCAACTCGATGTGGAAGTTCACGTAATAATTGTAAAAATAACCATTAGGGTTTATATGATCCTTACTTTTGATGTAATTATGGATTACGATATGTTATGATGGAAAATGAAAGAAAAGAGATAAACTTGAGGTTAATTATGTTATAGTTATTTTTTAAGATTTAATATCTTTTCAGGGAATTATTTAAGAATTATATTGTTTTGGAAAAAGGACAACGCGCAGACCGTGTGACAACCTGTTGCGTCGGACGAAGCTGTGGGAATCAAACCCACAACTGAAGTGCAATTGGTATTTATCACCTACCACTGGACTACGTGAAGTCCCTGGTTAGTTTCACTAATTATTTTTAGTTAGATGATTTTATGAATTAAGAATAAGTTGATTTTGGGTTATCTATGGAAATGATTAACCTATCCGGGAGGATATGTGATTAGGTTAATTACTTTTCAATATGAGACTTTAAGAGAAACTGATGTTATTTGGAGATAAATACCCTGGAAGACTATGTTATTAAATCCTTCAAATATTTGGGTTTCAATCATAGTGTGTTTTACATTGAATAATTTTATGGACAATTGTTTATCAAATGGTCTTTGTTGAACTTTGGGTTTTGTTGGAAAAATTTTGGAGATTAAGAATAGATTTTTTTATAAAGGATTATCCGTTTTGGGGATTATCTGATCTTGTACTAACCTATTTGGTTTTGGTTTTGGTTAAGGTTTAAGGACATGGGAAATATATAGTTCTCTTTTGTGGATTAGGTGATTCTCAAGAAGTTGATTATAATACTCTTAATGTGAGAAAGTCTTTATAAATACTTGCCTTATGGAGAAAATATGAGTTTATGTAAGAAATATAGTAAATGTTGAAAGTCAAAATGAAAACTAAGTATAGTTCCTTATGTTTTAGTTAATCTTATAAATAAATTCCCCAATGAAAAGTAACTTAAAACAAAAATGTTGTCTGCAAATTTTTCCTAATGGGGAACTAAATACCGTTTACCCTATCACAAGTTTGTGATTCTCTGGTGGTTAACATTATCTTAAACATGTTTTCTATCACTCTCCATCAGAACATGACCTTTTTTTTTCTCTTCCATGTCCATGTTTTCCTACATGTAATCCTAGTATGGGTTAACTCGAGTGACCTTTGTACTTCTCTCTCTTTATTTTAAAGTGATATTTTTACTGACTCTTGTTCTCATGTGGGACTTTCAATGAAGTTTCTGCACCCAATTTTAAAATTGCGAGGACGCAATTCCCAAAAGGGGGGAAGGATGTAACATCCCAGGTAAATAAAGAATAATAGATTTTCATATTTATTAATAGTTTTGAATTAAATATTAATTTTACTTTAAAGGGGTTTCTATGCTCGATAGTGTACCCGATACACAACAAGGAGTTTCTTTGAAATCTTACGTTGCACACTAATAATAACATAATAATATTTTAAATAGTTAATTCCTAGCCATTGTAATGGCAGAAATGAACAAAACTAACAAAGAAATTATTATATATGTTTTTTAAATATTTTTACTTTTATCCAATAAATGTTAGAGGATTAAAATGCGAATGAATCCAATTTTAAGCGTAAATATTCTAATGTTATTTAAAAGGTCAATTAACCACCTTTTGATGGAGAACCCTTTTTAAATCCACATGTTGAAAATTTTATATGTCATATTGGACCAAATAAAATCCTTCTATAGAATCGGGATATCAAAATTTACTTTGCGTATGCTTTTGTTATTTTTTTGATAAAGTTCATTTTTAATGAATAAGTGAAAAATGTTGTATTTTATTTCAAAACCACTTTTTAATATAATTTATTTATATGATTAGATAATCTTTTTAATTTTTTTTAAAGTTCAATTATAAAATATTTTTACAATTTAATCCAGTGGTGGTCATTAGAATTAATTTCACTTTGAAATAGGACTTAAAATAGTGTCAATATTTTAATAGATATTGTTTCTTAAAAACACACTATTTTTTTGACAAAGGGAATTAATTATTAAATTAATTAATTCAAATTATATGTTTTGAATTCTGTAAAATAGACATCATTTTTGAATTCAGAATATCAAATATATCATAGGGTGAATTTTTGGTATTTTTCTGAAAAACATCAATTTTTGATGAATAGTGAAACCACTTAGTGGTAGTTAAAAAATCTGATTTTTCATTTAAATGAAACTTTACCACTTCAATGATTTGAATTTAAAAAATCCAACATACTTGGTTGTCATTAGGATGTAAAATGTGGTTCAATGGGATTAAAATACTTTTTTTGGTGAATAGTTACTTTTAAGTTTTATTAATCGCAGTTAAAGGTAATTAGTGTAATTTAAGGTAAAGATAATGTTATAATAATATTAAATGAACTTGAAACATGTCCTACCCTTATTGGGTGAGTCATTTCCGACCAAGAAAATCCATGGGTCAACTTGGGGACCCCATGGAGCCACTTGGGAAAGAAAATGACATTAATAACTTTTTATTTAAAGTTAAAATAAAAACGTCGCAAACATGTATGGGTTTACTAAAACAATTTTTTCATGGGGTTATACAAGTCATATTTTTGACTATAAATAGTAATTGGAAATATAAAAAGATTTCCTATATCATAGTATTTTTTATATAATTTTTAGACAAGAAATAAAATAATTTATTTATGACACCATGATGATGCAACGATTACCTCATTAATGAACGATTTAAATAAAATGAAAAGATAATGTATAATCTAAGACATACACTTGTCAAAAACCTATTTTATGGGTGTATTTCGAACCCTTATCACCTTATATTCTAAATATATAATTATGGGACATTTGATATCCAAAAATCATTTTATAATAAAGTTACTTTTCAAGACTTTCCTAGAGTGCCCCTCCTCCCTCTTATAAAAGGCCCCCACCTATACCTCCTTAACCACACCTCTCAAGACCTTGGATCGTTCAAACTCTTCTCATATTGTCTCTCCACATCCCTATCTTACTCCTAGAAGCCTCACTTTTGGAAGAAGTCTTTCCAAGGAAACCTTTGAGCTCAAATCAAAAAGAGTTATCCGATTTGAAGGTAATGTCTTCTCTTATGTTCTTTTGTTTTATTTTGCTTCTCCAACCCCCTAAAATCTTTTTATTCATTCATTTGTAACAACAAAAGTATCTTAAATATACTAGTATGATGTTATGAGGATTATTAGAGCTAAAATCATACACACCTCCATCTAATGGTTAAAGAACATACTGTTTCTGTGGGTGGCAAATTACTGCCTCACGAAACAATGATTGTTCAATATTCTTTTAACACCTCTCATGGTGGCCATTAAGAAGTCACTGTATTTTATATATGATATATAAATTATGTTTATGTATTTCTTAAGCTTCTGTATTTTTCATTTATTCCATACCTTTATGGTTTCCATAATGGGTAAACGCGATAATTTCATTATAGGAAGTGCGGACTACCGCCCCCTCAAAGTGATTTAAATCGTTAATACCATATGTGGGATGTATAAAGTATGTATTTAATGTTTTTATATATTATATTATATGGTAATTATAATATACCTATGTATAATTATTATTTTTTCATTCCATTAAAGTATGAAATAGAAATGAAAGTACCGTTTATGCGTACGTACGGCTTACCGTCTCCATGAACGGTACATTTCATTTCTTATCTCCAATTGTTATGTACTATTAAAAGTACATATATATAATGAATATATATGTCATATATTAAATCTAAATGATGGTTATAATTCTGGAATTATAATATACATATTTCTCATTTAGTTTTAATTCCATTAATATGACAAAGAAATTAAAGTATCGTTCATGCGTACGTACGGCTTACCGTCTCCATGAACGGTGATTTTCATTTTTTTTATCTCCAAATGTTATGGAATAGTATAAAATGAATATATAATGGATATATATGATATTTAAATCATTAATATTTTTTTGGAGATGATTTACCTATAACTACATGGAAAAGTCTTTTCCAACAAGTTCGATTTTGACTCATTTACCGAACATCAACAAAAACGTTTGATATGAACTTGCATTATTAAACAATTATTATAACATTAAAATATGTTATATGAACTGAATAATAATATTTAAAGGAGTTTATTAAGAAATTATAAATTAATCAAAGTTTATTGTTCAAGAATATAAAGAAACGAACAAGACAAGTCAGACTTAAGGTAAGGGATCCAACCTCTCCCTTTCTTTTTAGGAACTCTCTTTTATGTCATTTCTTTTAATCTCCTCTTTCTTATATTGTAAGATGTTATTTTATATTCCTCTTACTGTAAATTTTATTTTAATATAATTAGAGACCCTATTTTATTTCATCAATCCATTTTTGGATGTTTTAAGTGGCGCCGTTAGGGAGCTGAGTTTTCATAAGGGATTTTTCATCTCACTTTTATTCCCCTGGGACTCATTCTATATTCAACAATATTTCCTTTTGTGCGGTGTATTTACTGACCATGATTTTACTCTTTGTGTAATATACTTTAATTTATATTTATTTACATCTTCATTGTATGATCCTTCTATGATGTTGTATATGTTTTGTATGTTACCAAACCGGTAAGGGAACCTTTCACCCTCCTCTTTTTAAAAGACTTATTTTTGTTATGTCTTTTAATTCACTTATAATTATGTTGGGATATGTTCTTATATACCATTATTGCTGTAAATTTTATGTCCAAGTGATGAGATACCCTTTTTTTCTCTCATCAACTCAGTTTCTGAACTTGAAAGTGATGCCGTTAAGTTGTTGAATTTTTGCAAGGGAACGTCTTAACCCAATTTTGTTTCATTGGGTTAAACATGTACTTCTTGAATATGTCATCCTATGAAAATGTGTGAATGAACTCTGATTTTTTTACACTGAATAACCAATCATATTTAGTGTATTTATATTTGTCACACATAATTATGTTATTGATTTATCCTTAATCTAAGGATACCATCTTTATAAGGTATTTCATCTCAATTTACATTCCATTGAGACTAAATTGTTGTTATGAACCAAATACACTCTTATATGGTGTATATACTGTCCTTTGACATGTTATATCATGAATCCATTTATTTTCATGATATTATAAAGTTCTTAATGTAAGCGGGGACAACGACCTTTCCATCGCCGTGAGTATTATTTTATCTTTGGCTCCCTCAACAAGATGTAATGTTTTTTTTAAAATAAAATAAATACCTTATACTCTTTTAATTATTTTTGGTATTGAAAATGGTTTTTAAAATGGATTTGTTATGTCAATATATTTAAGTGATATATTGTGATTGAAATTTGTAAATGTTTCCTTTCCTTTGTATTTGTTGTATGTGATATGATTTTATATTGGTACTTGGACATTTGATGGGTGGTTATATGATAAACCAAATGATGGGTGGTGTAGTGAATACCAGGATGGGTGGTTACATTATAACCTCCAATTCATTCGGTATGGATGTCGGACGTATGTCTATTCCATTTAGTGATATATGTGGAAGTCAACTGTATGGTTATTCCATTTAAGTTGGTTTATGTCCCAAGTTATCTTTATATGTTATGTGTTCTTTATATGGATTTTATGGTAATGTTTTGGTTACAAAAGGGTAATTAATGATATCTTATTCAGTGAAGAGTTTTTACTACTTCATAAAGGTGAAAATTATTACTTTGATAAAGTATTCATGGTTTACTTGTTGTTTTGAAAAACAAATAGTTTTCCTTCTTTGTGTATCCCTTACTAAGCTTTTTATGCTCATCCCATGTTTTTGAAATGTTCTCCATGGGAATTAAAGATGAATAGGGTCAAGGATGGGATCAAGGAATGATATGCTATCTAAAACATGGAACTAGACATGTTTCTTTTTAAGAGTTCTTATTTTATGGAAACTTAGTAGAAGTGTCTAATTTGTAATCTTTTGAGATGTAATAGTTATGGCCTAATTCTCTAAAACTCTAAACCTAAAAAGATCCTCTATGTGAACTATTCATTTAATTCAAGATTATGTAATGTTTTAAGGCTGGGGCCTTATAATGTGTGTTTCTCATGATACCTGTATGTATTTATTGATTACATGAGTATTATTATATGCATTTTTTGAACATATCTAGTATTAATAAAATGTAGTTGTATATTTCTATTGAATTCTCATGATGACATGCTATGTTATGCCTTATAAACTCTACCCTTCTATATATAGTTACCATACCCATGGTGGTATTTATTTTTGTACTCAAAAGAGGTGGGTCATCATGATATGTTTATCCCTTAAAGGGGTAGTGTGAATGGTATTTGAAAATGGAACTATTCATATAGTATGGGAATAAAATCATTGAGGACAGTCCCATGATAGTGGAATCAGGGGTATAATAACCTTGTTTCCCAACCCAAGGCATAAAAAATATACATCACCCTTGAGGACTAGCTGGTGACAGAGATTGGGTTTAACATTTTTGAGGTCTTCCATAAAATTGGGGTTGGAATCAATGGTTGTATTTTCTAATCAAAAATAATTCCTTGATAATTTTTAGAGACCCGATGACCTTCCTTATGTTAATTTCTTGATCATCCCAACATCATTTATGAAAAACCTTTTAGTATGGGGCCATTAGTGGTATGGATAGGACTTGTGGTGGTATGATTAAAACATTAACACTCTTTACATGACTATTAATCCATAACTTTTTGTTTAGTTTTTTCATGTAATACACCAATTAATATTTTATACTCATTTTATGTATGCATTGACTATTCCCTATTGATTTTTATTACTCAGACCCAGCATGGGTATCTTGATATTCATGTAGTCTTTATTATTTGGGGTCTATTTAAGGGAAATGGGATACCATAGATAGGTTTGATATAGGGAATGGATCTGGTAGTAGTACTAGAATAAACCTTATAGGATACCTCACTATTCATTATTTATCCATTTTCACATTTATATACTCTAGTTTTCCTTCCCACATTGTTAACCTAGTTTATTTATATCTTTTACATGGGTGAAATTTTCCATTATATATGATTAATTTATATTTTACTTAATACTATAGGATGTTATATTTATTTATGTTTATGGTTAATGGATTTTATAATTGAGGTTGTTGTCTCCCCACTACTTCCTTAGACCCTCAACACTTTTATACAACCTCCTATTTTTGAGGAGGCCTGCATGTGGTCTTGTAGAACTCTGGCTCGGACCTGGTTAATTAGGTCAGAGAGATAAAAAATAGAATTAAATCTTGGGTTTTAATTCATTTCTTATTACTCATTCTGAGACATGGTAGAAATAAGATAGGTTGTGTGGAACTTGGTTAGGGGAGTTTCTATTTTCTTGGCCAACACATTTTTAACAGACCATCAAGCTACTAATGATGAGATTTATGTTATAGTTTTATGGGATTTATAAGTATGAAATCATATTGATTAGGTTCATAGGATCACATTTCACATATATACCTATTGTGTCTTGTGTAAAAGTTTCTTAATTAAATATATTGATTTATTCTATTTGTTCTGGATTGTCATTTATATTGTTTTGAGTGATATATATATATATATATATTTATGTTTCTATTATATATTTGTGCTGGTATTAGTTTGTTAAACTTGAGCATATTTTTTGGGGTTTTATATGTATTAAAATTACTATAGTGTAGGTAAGGAAGTCTAGGATTCATCCATGGGTATAACTAGGATGGTTATACTCAATTTTTGTATCTCCTATTATAGGTTCTTCAATAGAAATCCCATAAGTGTACCTTTTCATTTATTTTTTGTAGTAAGAAATTTTTTTGGGGTGACCATGATGTTTGTTTAGAATTTCAGAAAAATGATTACTCCAAGATTCTTCAATAAAACTCTTGGAGAAGTACGATAGAATGATCCATCTGGGGTTGATGTGGTAACTCCACCACAAGTAAGGAATGATGATACTCATGAGCCTATTTCCAAACCTACTTTTGTGGTTTTTTTGTTGGATCCACTCCATCACACACTCATTCAGATTTTACATGACCATAGTGGAGGATTAAAATGGAATATACTTGACTATGCTCATGAATCCAAAGTATAACATACACCATCATTCTAGGGAACTGTGGGGCCACATGATGTCGAGCACTGAAGAGAAGTTATTGAAGGCATATTCATCTTGGTCAAGACGTCGGAGGGTCGATGGGTTAATATAGAAGTTTTTAAGCATTAGAGACCCCTTGGATATTGTGTAGTGTCATGTGATAAGACAATAGATGTGGGAGTCTTTCACGGGAGGCCTTTAAGAACCTAAACTTTTTGGATTTTTCTCTCTACATGATGAAGTTGGATAATGCCTAAATATTCTTGGAGATTTATTAGGGATCAATGAGGGTGTCTTTATACTCCACCCATTCC
This sequence comes from Viscum album, assembly GCA_963277665.1. Classification (NCBI taxonomy): domain Eukaryota; kingdom Viridiplantae; phylum Streptophyta; class Magnoliopsida; order Santalales; family Viscaceae; genus Viscum; species Viscum album. The sequence continues at coordinate 212,092,591 of OY728146.1, read as the reverse complement.
ATGGAAATACTTCATTTTTTTCCTCTATTTACCACAAATTAGGCACATAAGGACAAGAAGTAAAGGTTCAGACCTCATACAAATATCAGATGATAGGTTAGGAACATTATTCTAATAAATTACACATAGGTTCTGCATAAGGAATTGACCATCAAGAAAGGTGTAAAGGATGACCGAGAAGTCATTATTCTTCCATCCTTTAGCACACAGGTTGGTGGACCACCTTATCCTATGATGAGTTTATCTTATAGTAGTAGGAAAATAATGATTGAGATCATGTATTAATATTGTTTTAAATTGGTTGAGAGTATGACTTCTTCACCCCATGGGATTACTTCCATAGTGCTTGAACTGCGTAATGGTTGGACATTACCACAAGTTCATGCCTACACCTAAGAGAAAGTGTCAGTGTTTTTGAAATGTGAGGCATTCTAGAGATTATTCTCCTTATATTTGAGGTAATTTTTCCACAAGGGGTATATTATATTCATGATCAATGACCTAGGGATATTTCCAATTTCTTATAATGAAACGTCAAAATCCTCATATTTAATTGACTTAGATGATTCATACACCTTAAGTCCAGGGTTATGAGGTTAAGGAAAGATGAGTGTATGAAATGTAATAGGTTCTATATTATTGTGTACATATACCTTCAACTATTCATGATATAGTCTTGATCATGACTTCCATTTCTATAGCTATTTTTTATACTTTATCTTCTCATTATTTTATATCTTCTAATGTTTTTGCTATAGTCTACTTACCAATTTTGTTATCTTGTGAGTTTATTCTATCGACACCCCTTGGGGAAAATTTTGACTGGCTCCCAATATTTCCAAAGCTTCTTATAGATTTATTAATCTACATAAATCAATGGATTTTCATGATCCTTGAGAATAATTGTTTTCATGTGATCCTTGTGATGAACTAACAGAATAGATTTCATGATCTCATCAATTGTTATCAGAGTTAGGTATCAATTTTTTACTAAATAAATAAAAGTTTATAATAAATGGTTGGTGGGATATTAAATATAGTATATTGAAAAATTATTTGAGTTAGAGTGGATCTATAATAAATTAATTAGTAGTTATAACTCTCATAGTAGATCCAGTTAATAAGTGATATTATTTTCCTTCTATTTTAGATCTATATAAGGATGTACTTCCATAAGACTTATTTGGTATTCCTCCTAAATTAGGAGTAGATTTTGATATATAACTCATTACAAATGCTCAATATGTTTAAATTACTATTTATATTTTATTTATAACTAATTTTAGAGAACATATGATTCCTCTTGGGGATGTAGATATTAAAGGTATCATCAAAAAAATATGAACTCTATTCGGTGCCCCTATGTTTTTTTTAAGTTAGAGAAAGGTATTTTATATCTCAATGTAGACTATATGAGGTTAAATTAGTTTATGGTGAATAAAATATATCCTATTACCATAATGAATGATCTATTTAATCAGTTATAGGGTGTAACATTCCCAAAAATTTATTAATGAAAATTTCAATTGGTCTATTTAAATGTCTTCTTATGGTTATGTGAAATGTATGAAATTATTTTATTTTATGATTTGGAATTTAAAATACTATTATGAATTTTGACCATTGATAATATATTCATTGAACAGTGATCACATGATTAGTATAAATATAGGGCTTTAACAAATCCAATTTACTTAGACAAAGGAAGCAATGACCTTTTCTAGTAGACTTTCCCTATACGAAGCCCATTTTTCGGAGCTTGGAAAGGAGGTGGCGTCATTGGGGTTCACTCTTAACCAATCCCATGCTGAGCTTGAATACGTTAAGCTCGAGTAGAACCTCCAATGAGAGAAGTGGAAGTTGATAGAGATTACCACTTGAGCAATGTTATCCGTGCCAACCCAAGAGTCTATCACCATCGTGCACCTTACCCTAAGGTCTTATGTGGGTGTTTTAAGGGGTTATGTAACAAGACCCTAGTACTACAATTATGTACATTATTCTTCTATAGAGAATATACATTCTGTTTATTATTGTTACTTTGTAAATAGTTTTTAAAGAACAAATAGTATTTTTTGTTAATAATTGACCATCCCCTACCCTCATCTCTCCAGAATCCTCCCAATGCGCCACAATCTCCAAAGAAGCCTCTCTAAAGCCTCTCCCAAGCTTTTGGGATCACACTTACAAGTAAGGGATTTCTCCCTTTCTCATTTTTTCCTATTTTCATTAAGATTGTATGACCTTTTTTTTTCAATTACAAATGTTAGGGTATGAATTCAAACCTCCCCCATACTTCCCTCTTTATGTTTAGATGATGGGAGACCCCTTTCTATCTCATTAATTCCTCCCATGTAGACCCATTACCATGCCAAAATTCCATGAGGGGTTTCTCTCTCCTCTTTTACATCCAAGTAATTATTTTGTATTATGTATCTAAATTCCATTACGTTCCCTTACTATCCATTTCATGTACACATGAAAAGACACCCATCTCCCTCTCATCAACCATTTTCATGAATCCTTATGTCACGCCGTTATGCTATTGAAATTACACCGATTTTTTCCAAGCCAAGATAATTTTTTAGTGAATACAATACCCATGTATCTATCAAGGGTATTAACCTTTATGCACATATACATATAGAATGGTACTTTCATGTATTTATTCCACATTACTTAATTGTGGAATACCTTTTGATGTTGATTGATTAAATGTTTTATGATCCATGTGGAAAACTTATGCATGAAATGAAATATTTAAGAAGGGTGTGCCCTGATAGGCCTCCAATGCATTAGGGAAAGTATAGTATCTTGATACATCATGTGCGATGAGTGTTGAATCATACTAATTCAAGTGCAATGAGGGTTTACTCATGCTTCATGTTCAATGAGGGTTTACTCATGCTCCTTGTGCAATGAGCCTTGGATCATATTAATTCCATGTTAAGTGTTGATGCCACATTTCCATGTTATGTTAATCATGCTTTATCATGCCTTTATGTTCATGTTTCTCTTGTGATCCATTGACATGCCTATTGTCTATCATGTATTGTATTCCTTATATTATTCTAGGTTTATTCCCTTACTGGGCTTCATAGCTCACCCTTTTCTTAAGCATGTCCACATGTTATCCCATGGAATGCTAAGTAGGAGGGAATATAGTGGTAATGTAAAAGAAGTTTTCAATAAAGATGGTGTGTTTCATGTTTCAAGTTGTTTTGTACTATTCCTAATCCCTAAAGACACTATACCTCTTGATCTTCCATGTTGTATCAAGTGAAGGTTTTATGTAATAAATTATGTTAAGTGTGTAATAAAATCATGGTTTTTATAGTAGGTATCAGAGGATATATTTAGTTATTTTTTGGGATTAGGATTAAAAAACCCTAGTGAAATCTTTAGGGTTATGACTAAGTATTATAAAAACATCCCTATGTTTTGGTGAGTATTGAGTAAGTGGTTTATCAAGAAAATGCATCCCTGTATGGATACATGTAGGTGGAGGCGGCTCTAGAACTGATGTACCTAGGGGTGAAAAGCTCGACAAGGAGTTTCAAGATTGACCCGGGGTATCCTTGTAAATGACAACGATCCTTGATACACTCTTGGTTACGACACTCCTTGGGGATATGATTTGGTAAATTCACAAGCTTAGTGTGAACCCTTATTAAGGGAATTTAAAAAAATGCACCTAAGAATATATATTAGAAAGTAGATCATGAATAACATATATTGGAGCCTATAGATTCATATGTTAAGGAAATAAAATCTATTTATAAGTCACATGTTTTGTCCTTTGATTCCCCTTTATGAATTTATTATGTTAAGGTACTCATCTCTTTTCTATATCGGATAAGGTAGAACCAGAACAAAAAAAGTGTAAGGTAGGGTTATCTTCCATAGTTCTACACATTCTTTTATATCCTATATGTTTAGTAAAACAATCCCAAAACCACCAAAAATCCAGGAAGTAAAGATGTCTGTGAGTACGACAAATGGGGAAATCATTGCATCCCATGAATATAACTCCTCTGTCTTAATCGGTGGATTAAAATTCATGAAAATCCTTGTCATAATCCCTCTAGTAGAATGTGATGCAATTCTTGGCATGGATTGTCTTTCCTTATATAGAGCCAACACAAATGGTCATGAGAGAGAAATCACTCTCCATGTGGATAAGCGACCCCCGATTCTGTACAAGTGCAATGAGGAAGATGAATTTTATTTAGATCCATTAACTCAAGAGTGGATATCACTACCCTATGAGCACATATATATGGATCATATGATTAAGTCTAAGGAGGAAACCACCCTTGAAGACATGCCTATTGTGAGGGAATTCGATGAAGTGTTTCTTGAGGAATTTCCTGATTTTTCTCCTCGAAGAGATGTTGAATTCTCAATTGATCTTATACCTGGGGCATTGAAAATATCCAAGACTCTGTATATAATGGATTTTGTGGAGATTTACGAGATGAATAAACAACTTCAGGAGAATCTGGAGAAAGGGTTTATATGCCCAAGTGCTTCACCATGGGGTGCAGCAGTCCTCTTCATCAAGAAGAAGGATGGGTCAATGCAACTTTGCATCAATTATCGTGAGTTTAACATAATCACAATAAAGAACAAGTATCCACTCCCATGAATTGATGACTTGTTTGATCATATATGTGGATCATAATACTTCTCTAGGGTATTTTTATGATCAGGATATTATCAAGTAAGGGTGAAGAAGGAAGATATCCCCAAGATTGCTTTTTGAACAAGCTATAGGCACTATGAATTCATAGTAATGACTTTTAGAATCTCTAATGCTACAGAAATATTCTTGGACTTGATAAATTTAGTATTTAGAGATTAACTAGAAAAATTTGTGGTAGTATTTAGAGATGATATTTTAATATACTCCCAATCCAAAGAGGATCATGAGGATCATCTAAGAACTGTACTAGATACCTTGTGAAAGGATAAGCTCTATGAAAAGTACATAAAGTGTGAGTTCTTGTTAAAGTAAGTATCATTCTTGGGCTATATCATCATAAGCAATGGGATATATGTGGATCCCTCCAAAAAAATTATAATGGAGGGATGGCTGAGGCCAACATCAATAATAAATATCCGTAGCTTTTTGAGGTTATCTAGATATTATCGATGATTTCTTAGGAATTTCTCTTGATTTTCCTACCCTATTACAAATCTAACTTGGAAGGGAGTAATGTTTTCTTGGAGTGATGAATGAAAAGAAAGCCTCAAGGATTTAAAATAGAGGCTTATCAATGGACCCATGATCACATTACCCACATGTGGATAACTTTTTGTGGTATTCAGTAACGTGTTGAAGAAGGGCCTGGGATGTATTTTGATTCAAAATGAAAAATTCATTACCTATGCCTCAAAGAAATAAAAAGTCCATGAGAATAATTATCCAACACATGATCTAGAGTTGGCTGCGGTGATATTCGCCTAAAAAATTTGCCGACATTATCTCTTTGGGGAGAAGTGTGGAATATATATGGACCACAAATCCTCACGTATATATTCTCATAGAAATAGGTGAACATGCACCAACGAAGATGGTTAGAGCTGATCAAAGACTATGGCTTCTCAATCCATTACCACCCTGGGAATGCAAACAAGGTGTAGCATGCTCTAAGTAGAAAGGACCCAAAGATTCTATCACTGATGAGAATTGAGAAGGATCCAATATTCTTAGATTTGATGAATATGGACATGAGAATCATAAATAAGGGAAAATCATAAATCCTTTCATAAATGATTTCTCAACCATCTCTTTTGGAAAGTTTAAAGGATGCTCAATAGGATGACGTAATAATTCAGAAGAAAGTGTAAGATATTAGAAAATGGAAATCCTCAGATTTTAATGTTAATGAAGAAGGAATTCTGAGATTTGTGAAAATACTATAAGTTCCATCATGTTTGAAGCTGAAGAAGTATCTTTTGGATGATTCACATAGTTCAAATTTCTCTATTCACCGAGGAAACACAAATATGTATTGAGATATCTAAGATCATTATTTATGGGATAATATGAAGATGGAGATTGCTGAGTATACATATAAGTGCCTAGTGTGTCAGTAAGTGAAGGCAGAGAGGCAGAAGTTTAAGGTGATGGTGGAACCATTGCCCATACTAGCATAGAAATGGGAGAACATCACCATGAAATTTTTCATCGGACATCTGAATACATCTAATGGAAATAATTCCATATGGGTTTTTTTGGTCCGTCTTACAATGTTTTCACACTTCATTTCAATTCGGGGGGATTTTTCCTTGGATCAACTGGCACAAATATACATCAGGGAAGTTGTAAGGATGTATGGTTTACCACTATCTATTTTATCCAATCGAGATCCAAGATTCAACTCTACATTTTGAAAGAGTAATAAACATGATCTAGATAATAAACTGAACTTCAATATTGCCTATCATCCTCAAATAGATGTCCAACCCAAATAGACTATCCAAACACTTGAGGACATATTGAGAGAGTGCTCAATGGACTTCAAAGGAAGATGGGATCAACATCTTCTTCTGGTTGAGTTATCTTATAACAACAGTTTCTACTCGAGAATATGAATGGAACCATATGAATCCATTTATGGGAAAAGGTACCGAACACCGTCATGTTTGGATGAAGTTGGTGAGAATAAGTTTCTAGGACCAGAAATAGTTGAAGAAATGGTGGAGAAGGTGAAACCCATTTAGCAGCATATCAAGGAAGCCCAGAGTTGACAAAAGAGTTATGTAGATAACCATAGATGATACCTTCAGTTTAAAGTTTGGGATATAGTATTTCTATGCACATCTCTATGGAATAAGGACATGGGGTTTGGAAAGAAAGGGTAGTTAAGTCCTAGGTACATCATCCCCTTCGAGATTCTTGACCGTGTTGGGGATGTAACCTATCGACTTGCACTTCCACCTACCATGGACAAAGTACATGATGTATTTCATTTATCCCTCTTAAGGAAGTACATACCAGACCCTTTACAAGTACTCTCTTAAGAGGAAGTACAACTAGATGATGATCTTTCTAACTAGAAGCAACCAGTGAAGATCTTAGATCATAGAGAAAAAGTTCTACGAAATAAGACAATTCCCCACATCAAGGTTTTGTGGTGAAACCACAAGTTTGAAGAAGAGATGTGAGAAATAGAGGAAGTGATGAAACAAAGTTACCCACATATGTTTTAGTGTGGGAAATGGAAATTTTGAGGGTGAAATTTTTTAAGGGGGTAAGATTGTAATGACCCAAAAATTCATTAATGAAAATTCCACTTGGTTTATTTAAATGTCTTCTTTTGGTTATGTAAAACGTATGCACATATTTGGTTTAATGTTTTGGATTTTAAAATACCATTAAGAATTTTGACTGTTGCTAATATAGCTGTTGAATAGTGATATCATGATTAGTATAAATATAGGGCTTTAACAAATCCAATTTACTTAGACAAAGGAAGTGATGGCCTCATCCAGTATACTTTCCCCATACAAAGCACATTTGTTGAAGCTTGGAAAAAATGTGGCGTCATTGGGATTCACTCTTGACCAAGCCCAAGCCAAGCTTGAATACGTTAATCTCGAGCGGAACCACCTATGATAGAAGTGGAAGTTGATAGAGATAACCAATCGAGAAATGTTATCCGAGCCACCCCAAGAGTCTGTCACCATCACACACCTTACCCTAAGGTCTTATGCGAGTATTTTAAGAGGTTATGTAACAAGTCCCTAGTACTAAAATTATTTACATTATTATTTTATATAGAATATACATTCTGTTTATTATTGTAACTTTGTAAATAGTTTTTAAAGCACAAATCGTATTTTTAGTTAATATTCAACTAAGAAATCTATTTTGATGAATTAATGGATTTTTTAATTGAATAATATTTTAACAAAATATTATTATTATTAATTTAATTTTTATTACATATAAATTATCGTATAATTTAATGAATGCAATTGTAATTTTTATTAATGTTTGAAATCTCTTTCTATCAAAATCCATGAATTTTTTATAAATGTTGGTTTTTATTTTAAAAGTAAAGATTAACATATTTAGAAAATTATTTAGATAAAATTAATATTATTTTTGGAATAAGGACATCAAAATTATCCAATGGTTAATTTTTCATAATTTTTTGAGACAATTGAATTTTTGTGTAAAAATTAAATACTGTTTAAATATATAATGTGATTTATGACATCATAATGAACTAATATTAATGTAATATAATACTTTAAACATTATGTTCAGACAATGTATGTTTTACCATTAATATAATGTGATTTTGGGTTTTCTAGATTTATTTTACAAAGCTTTAGTGGACCCTTCAATGCTTGTAAAACATTTTGTCTTTTTAAATTATTTTCTTTGAGAGTGTGACTCACCTCCACATAAGAAAGCCTATTATCTTAAAAATTTAGGCCATTGGATTTATAAAATATTTTTTTCCACTCCCCTTTGGAAATTTTTTTTGAAAAAACCATGGTCTGGTTTGTGGTTTTGATTAGTTTAATGTGAGGTGTCCCAAATGTAAATAATAAAGAATTCCCTCTTCTTTCCTATATAAACTCACCCAAGATCCCACTTACTCTCACTAAAAGCCTTTGGAGTTTGAAAAACCCATGAACTTATCTCTCTAGAATCCTCCCAAGGTGACCCAAGCCCCCAATAATCCTCTATAAATCTTCTCCCATGATTTTGGGATCCCACTTCCAAGTAAGGGATTTATCCCATTCTCATTTTTGTCTAATTTTTTTAAAGTTGTAATGCCCTTTTGTGTTCAATTAAAAATGTTGGGGTATGATTTTTCACCTCCCCCATATTTCCCTATTTATGTTTGGATTATGGGATACCCCTTTCTCTCTCATTAATTTCTCCCATGTACACACATTACGATGCTGAAATTCTGTGAGGGATTTCTCTCTCCTCTTTTACATCCAAGCCATTCTTTTGTATTATGCATCTAAATTCCATTACGTTTTTTGGGACATGTATCTATATGACCCTTTTACTATCTATATCATGTACATATAATGAGACACTAATTTCTCTCTCATCATCCATTTTCATGAATCCTTATGTCACGCCATTATGGTGCCGAAATTGCACCACATTTTTCCAAGCCAAGATCATTGTGTATTGAATACCATACCCATGTCTCTATCAAGGGTATTCACCTTTAGGAACATATACATATTTAATGATACTTTCATGTATTTATTCCACATCACTTAATTGTGTAATCACTTATGATGTTGACTAATTCCATGTTATATGTTCCATGTGGCACACTTATGCATGAAATGAAATGTTTAAGAAGGGTGTGCCCTGATAGTGCTCCAATGCACTGGATAAAGTATAGTATAATGATACATCATGTGCAATGAGTGTTGCCTCATTCTAATTTAAGTGAAATGAGGGTTTAATCCTAATTCACGTGCAGTGACGGTTTACTCATGATCCATGTACAATGAGCCTTGGTTCATGATAATTCCATGTTAAGTGTTGTTTCCACATTTCCATATTATGATAATCATACTTTATCATGCATTTATGTTAATGTTTCTATTGGGATCCATTGACATGCCTGTTTTCTATCAAGTATATTATTCCTCCTGTTATTCCATGTTTCTTCCCTTATTGGGCTTTATATCTCATCCTTTTCTTATGCATTTCCTCTAGTTATCCAATGAAATGCTATGTACGAGGGAATATAATGGTCATTTAAAGGAAGTTTTTAATAAAGATGTTGTGTTTCATGTTTTAATATGTTATTTAATGTTCCTAATACCCAAATATAGTAGACATCTCAATCTTCCATGTTGTGTCAAGTTAAGGTTTTATGTAATAAATTATGTTAACTGTGTAATAAATGTAGGGTTGTTATATAGGGATCCTGGTGGTTTTATAAGACTTATATTCATTCAGGATTTGATCATTTGTGGTTCAAAGAGGAGGATATTCCTTAGACGAAGTTCCATAGTAGATATGTCTTGTATGAGTACCTCTTATTTCCTTTTGGTTCAATGAATACCCCTTTAATTTTCATGGATCCCATGAATAATATCTTCCATCCATTTCTAGAATATTTCATCATTGTGTTTTATGATTATACCCATATATATTCACATACTTTTAAGATTCATTCCAAACACCTTGGAATCATTTAGAGTACACCATAATCATACCATTATTAAACCAGGATCATAAAGTGTAATTTATGTATTTGATAGGTATGTTTTAATTGGACTGTAATCTCTAGGTCAGTAATTTATATTGATCCAGATAGAGGGAAAGCATTTATGTATTGGGGTCACCCTCACAATGTTTTAGAAATCAAGAGTTTTCTTAGGTTACATGGATACTATAATTAGTTAATTTTGGATCTATTATACTTATAATCATTAATAATGGGTATTTAAAAGAAAATGGTGACATTTGAATAATTTTTACAGTGTGAGGATTGCTTTCATGGAATGAAAAGTATACAGATAAAAGACACAGTGTTGATTATTTAGAATCTTGGGATTGGATATAGAGTGTATTCTAAAGCCCCAGTAGATTGTCTAGGAGTTGTACTCATCCAGTTAAATTATATGGCTTCTTAATTGACAAGGTATCTAAAACCCCAAGAGTATAACTACTAGACATATTACATTAAATTGGACACTGTGATCAATGATTTGAAATGTTGGTGACATTATATCTTCAGGGAGATGTATTTTGTTTAAACATACCAAAAAATCCCATAATATATCTTCTATTAGAGGGAACTCAATTTGAGGATGATGTTTTGGGTAAATTATCTAGATAAATTTTACTATGTGATGTCCTATTCTCCATGAAAAGGTAATGTTTTATCAAATTTTCTATGTTGGAAAATGACATAATATAAAAACCCGAACTTATTTCATACAAAATATTGAATTTATTCAATAAAAAACTTCCTTTTACATTGAGGATCTTTTCAAGTTTATATCTTTAGAGAAATAAGATAAATCATTCATAACATTACACATTTTTACATAGTGGATACCATAAAAATCAGTTTCCATTTTCCTCAGAATATAAAACATTAAAACTTTAAACAAGACTCCTTGACAATTCTTCAACATTTAACATGTCTTCCTTCCTTGTATTACTCATCCATTAACCTGTGAAAAATCATTTAAAAAAACTTGGGATGAGCACAAAATCTCAGTAAGGTATTAAAAAGAAGGAAAAATCACATTAGCCCATGAATATGCATGATGTAAGAAAACATTTTCAAAAGACATGCTTTCCACCCATAAATACTTACTTTGTGTAACATGATATTTACAAAAGATCCACACCAAACATAATTATAATAATAGAGGTATCTTGGGGCATTACTTACATAATCTTGTAACCATCTTGGCTACCTTATAATTGTAACCCTCATGGCTACCGTACTTTTCGTAACCATCGCAGTTACACGTGGAGTAACCATATGACCGACCTCCAACTTACTCATAACCAATGCATTGGAGGGAAATATAGGTCCTACACTTCATTATAAATAATTCCCAATAACCAAATCATTATCATACAACATAAATATTAGCATAAAAACATTTCTTTTGAATCTTGTAAAACAGAATTTTAAAAATTGGAGTTTAGAAGAAAAGTCCCTTATAAACATCATATACTTGAAGTGAGACTTAGTAGAGTGGATGGAATATGTATATACTCTGTAAAAACAAATAATGAAACATAATATAGGCATAACCCATCACACAAACAATTTAAATAGCACATAAATAATAAAGTAGACGGTTAACCCAAAGAATGGAAATCGGGTTAAAAAATCCCTTACCTTGGGCTTGTCTTACTTCAAAATTGTTTAAACCTCCTGTATAATGGTTAAAAGAGTGTTATTAGTATTTTACAGAAACTTTTTCATGTTTATAACATCTTATATGGTCATTTCATAACCTCATTTCACCCCTTAATTGTTAGTATTTTGTTCCTTGCATTATTTTGGGAGAGTTCTTTTGTGATTTTCACAATCGGTTCATGATGAATCGTTCTTGTTGATTGGAAGTGAAACTCCAGAATTGGAATGGAATAGTTTTTACATATTTCCAGTACCATAAATTATACCATTTATCACTTTGATGCTTTATATGATGATGATTCATAAGTTAAAACATTAATTATGTTCGTTTAGATCATTTAAGTGGTTCTTTGATAATTACAACCTCATTTAGTCTTATAAATTTCAATCATGAGTAAAAAAGAATTCCAGAACCTTATGTGAGTCATAAAACATATATTATAACCTTTTTCAACCAAATAAATGGTTTCATGACCAGATTGAAGGTAGAAATGGAAGAAGAGAACATGTCATTTTTGAAGGTGATAAATTTAACACCTCATGAACAAAGTTCTCTTTAATAAAATAAATGGAAGAGGGAAAGGGTGTGGGGTGATATAATATAACATTAGAATCATAATATTACATCATATATATAATAATGTATTTATAGAACAATTTGGATGAAGATAGGTATGGAGAGATCAAGAAAGGAACTTGAACTTGAAAGGAAATTAAAGGAGAAGAGAGTGAAAAATTACCTTTAGAATCCTCCTCTTGAGATCCTTGTTAAGGAAGCTAGGATTGGTCTTTTTATGAGACCAAAAGCTTTTGGGCATGGGGGATGAGCTAGAGAAGGTTTGTGGGCAGAGTTTAGAGAAGTCTTGGAGCTTGAGATGTGTGAGGAAAAGAGGGAGTGAAGGGTAGCTCTTATAGTGGAGGGGAGAGGGGTTTCCTTAATATAAAATTGATTAGTTTATTAATTTCACAAAAGACCAGGAATAGTGAGTCTTGGATGACCAATAATAGTAATTTTATAATGTAATCCCAAACCAAGTGGGATTACATCATAATAACATCATCGGTGACTCAATTAATACATTATTTAGCATTTATTGTGAATTATCGGATTCCACTATTCATAAAAAATTCAAGTATCTCAGAAAAATATAAAAAATTTAACCCAACCATTTTTCGACATTTAGAATCTAAAAATGAAGTTCATTTTTCAAAAATAATTTTCTAAATATTATTAATTTAATAATTAATAAAAATCATAATTTACTTAAAAAAACAGTTTTTAAGATTAAAACTGAATTTATAGTTCTTTCAAAAATTACGTAAGGTCTTATAAAATTTATCTAAAAACTATTAGACATTGATTCAATAATTTATGAATACATTACAGGAAAATAAATATTCTTTTAAATTAATTAATTAATTATAATTAATTATTTATGACTTATAAAATACCAAAAACGTTTACTAAGATCAAAATGTCACTTTCTAAGATGTCTAAAATTTTATTTTATTACTCATAGGTAATGTTACTCTTTTTTACTATTCATATGGGTCATATTACTATTCATAAGGGTAGGTTAATATTCACCAAAAAGAACAAGTTTGTTTCATCAGACTCTAAATAACATACTGAACGCAATTGTAGATGACAGTTTCTTGAAATTCAAAACATAAAAGAAATAAAATTATGTTTAAAGGATACTTATAAATATATACCTTAAACAAAATTTCAAGAATTTTCAATTTATTTTTAGAAAACCTTGGGATGTTACATTATCCCCACCTTCTTGAAATTGCATCCTCACAATTTTATTTACTTATTAAACAACTGAGGGTATTTTTCCCTCATAGCATTTTCAGACTCCCATGTTGCTTCTTCAACCATGTGGTTTCTCCAAAAAAACCTTTACTTGGTGTATTACCTTATTCCGCAATACATGTTCTCTTCGATCAAGAATCTGAACTGATTTTTCTTCATAAGAAAGGTTCTCTGCCATCTGAACTGCTTCCGGCCTCAAGACATGTGATGAATCTGGAACATACATTCTCAACATCAAAACACGACAAACATCGTGTACCTGAAATAAGCTCGGAGGCAAAGCTACGCGGTATGCAACTGTTCCAATTTTATCCAAGATTTCAAAAGGACCGATGAACCATGGACTTAGTTTACCTTTCTTACCGAAATGCATCACACTTTTCCAAGGAGAGATTTTAAGGAAAAAATGGTCACTTACCTCGAAAGAGAAGTCTTTCCTTCTATTATCTGCATAACTTTTCTGCCTGCTCTGAGATGTCCTCATGTGTTGCTGGATCACCCTCACTTTCTCAGCCACTTCTTCTAATAATTCTAGCACCATCAACTTTCTTTCACCGACTTCATCCCAAAATGCAGGAGTCCAACACCGCTTTCCATACAAGGCCTCAAAAGGTGGCATCTGAATACTGGAATGAAAACTGTTATTATAAGAAAACTCAACTAATGAAAGATGATAATCCCAACTTCCCTGATAGTCCATTGAATAAGATCGAAGCATATCCTCCAAAGTTTGAATCTTTCGTTCTGACTGCCCATCTGATTGAGGATGAAAAGCTGTACTGAAATTTAACTCTGTGCCCAAAGACTTCTGAAGTCCCTTCCAAAATTTAGAAGTGAACCTGGGATCTCGGTCAGACACAATACAAAGTGGACTCCATGTAACCAGAAAATCTTCTTGAGGTACAATCGAGAAAGCTGATCTAATTTCATTGTATCTCGAATAGAAATAAAATGAGCAGACTTTGATAGCCGATCAACAATAACCCATATCGCAGTGTTACCTCGAGATGTTTTTGGTAGTCCCACCACAAAATCCATGGATATATTCTCCCATTTTTATTCTGGCACTGGCAAAGGCTAAAGCATCCCCTTCGGTAAATGCCACTCTTCTTTAACCTGCTGACATGTCAAACATTTCATTGTAAAATCAGCAATATTTCTTTTCATCCCATTCCACCAGTAATACTCTCGAAGGTCTCTGTACATCTTAGTACTTCCAGGATGAACAGAAAATGGAGAACTATGAGCTTCACATAACAATTATTTCTTCATCTGGGAATCACAAGGCACACACAACCTTTTTCCAAATCTTAGAATACAATCTTTATCAAGATTAAATTCTGGAAACATACCCATTTTAACCAATTCTACCTTTTTTTGTAGCTTACGGTCTTCCCTCTGTGCTTTCATTATTCTGTCTGACAACGAAGACTGTACTAAAACCTGAAACAAAACAGATATATTCCCTGCAACAACAACTTCTAAGCCAAAATTCATCAAATAATTAATCAAGGGATCATGTTCCAATCATAGAATGGTTAATGATGCATGATTTTTCCGACTTAAGGAATCGGCTACTTTGTTTGCTTTTCCAGGATGGTAATTGATCGTGCAGTCATAATCCTTTATCAGTTCTATCCATCTTCTCTGCCTCATGTTTAATTCCTTCTGAGTGAATATATACTTAAGACTTTTATGGTCAGTATATATTTGGAATTTGGTTCCGTATAGATGATGCCTCCATATTTTCAAAGCAAAAAGCACAGCTGTCAATTCCAAATCATGTGTGGGATAATTTAGCTCATGATGTTTAAGTTGTCTCGAAGCATAGGAAATTACCTGATCATTCTGCATCAAAACACAACCAAGTCCCTTCAAATAAGAATCACTTTAGATGACAAACTCACCATTCCGAGAAGGTAATGCCAAAACTGGAGCATTCACCAATCTCTTCTTTAGTTCCTGAAAACAAACATCACATTCCTCTATCCAAACAAATTTAACCCCTTTCTGTGTTAACATAGTTATTGGGCTAGATAACCGTGCAAAGTTCTTAACAAATCTTCGGTAATAACTTGCTAAGCCCAGAAAACTACGAATCTCTGTAACATTTGTGGGTCTTGGCCATTCATCAACTACTTTTGTTTTGGCAGGATCAACTGTTATTCCATCCTTATTTACAATGTTCCCAAGAAAAGAAATTCGTTGCAACCAAAAATCACACTTGCTGAATTTTCCATATAGTTTCTTTTCTTTTATAGTTTTTAAAACAACACTTAGATGTTTTTCATGCTCCTATTTATTTTTAGAAAAAACCAGAATGTCATCAATAAATACAACCAAAAACTTATCCAAGAACTCATGAAATACTCTATTCATAAGATTCATGAATACAACAGGTGCATTAGTTAACCCAAATGGCATAACAACAAATTCATAATGCCCATATCTAGTACGAAAGGCTGTTTTCGAAATGTCATCCTCCTTAACCTTCAGCTGATGGTATCCAGATCTCAAGTCAATCTTGGAAAAGTACTGAGCTCCCTGGAGCTGATAAAACAAGTCATCAATATGAGGCAAATGATACTTGTTTTTAACAGTGATGTTATTAAAAGCTCTATAATCAATGCAAAGTCTCATGGAACCATCTTTCATTTTAACAAACAAAAAAGGGGCTTCCCATGGTGAAGTACTGGGACGAATGAAGCCTTTGACAAGAAAATCCTGCAACTGTTTTTTCAATTCATGAAGTTCTATTGGAGCCATACGATATGGGTGTTTTGAAATTGGCTTAGCATCAGGAACTAAATCAATTGTGAATTCGACTTCACATTCAGGTATGACACTGGGTAACTCCTCAGGCAAAACATCAAGGTATTCATTTACCACTGGCACATCATTAATTTGAATAGTTCCCTTGTTTTCAACAATATGAGCAAGATAACTTTCACTTCCATCTTTTAGTAGTTTCTTAGATTCCTGATATGTTATCAATTTTATGGGTTCATTCTTGTATACAAACTGAAACTGTTTCTGAAAAAAAACTTTTTTAGCTCTACAATCAATCTTAGCATGATAATCAGAAAGCCAGTCCATCCCCAGAATAACATCAAACTCGACTAAGGGTAAAAAAAAACAAGGTTTACAGGTAAAGTCTTTCCACATACCACAACAGAAATATTCTTATAATTCTTCTTTTCTATAACATTTCCCCCTGGTGTTTTAACAACAAGTTCGGGTCTCATTTGTTGAGGTGATATTTCTAATTTACTAGAAAATTTCTCAGAGATGAAGGAATGTGTAGAACCCGTATCAAACAAAACTTTAGCAAAATCTGAGTGAACAAACAAAGTACCTGATACAACTTCATTGGATGGCCCAACACCTGCTGACGTTGTCAAAAAGGATCTCACTACACCTTTCTGCTTGTAGTCTGGCTTATTTGCATCATTTGGATCCCTCTTTGGATAGGCATTAGCATAGTGACCCATCTCACCACATTTAAAACACTTTACAGTTTTCTTATCAGGATTAGTCTTTGGATCATTTTCGTTTCAATCTCGGGCCATATGTCCAAACTTACCACATTTAAAACACTTCCCAGTTTTGATAAGACATTCCCCAGGGTGCTTCTTACCTCACTTTTCACAAACTGGAAACTAGATTTTCTTACCATCAGATTTCTTTGGTTGATTCTTACCCATTTCTTGCCAATGGGACCTCTTCTTCTCTTTGTTTCCAAAATGCATGTGATCGTCAGCAAATTCCATCTCTACCCTCTCATCACATCTGACAAGTTTCTCATAACTTTTGAATTCACGGGAGGCCAACGCCCTTCGATACCTTGGCTTCAATCCTAAGTAAAAGCGGTTGATTTTGCTATCAAGATCCAGAATAAGATTTGGAGCATACCTCGCCAGTCGGGTGAAGTTCGCTTCACACACAGCCACTGAATCTTCCTCCTTTTGTTTCAATTCAAGGAATTTCTTCTCCATTCTAAGTCGCACCACCTTAGGAAGATATTTTTCAAGAAAAAGACTTTTAAATTCTTCCCACACTAAGGCATCAAAATCCTCTCTACCCCTGATATTACTTACCATTGACCACCACTGATCAGCTTCCCCTTCAAAACGGTAAATGGCAAGACTTACCTTTTGATTGTCTGAACATCCCATAACATCAAATATCTTTTTAAGGGATTTAATCCATCCTTCTGCTACCACTGGGTCAGAAGATCCATTGAATGCAGGAGGATGTTGTCTTATAAAATGTTCCACCATGGTCATGTTCCATTGGGGTACCTCTATTGGTTCTCTTGCATGGATTCCACCACCATTTATATCCTGCGTTAGCTGAGCCATTACTGTCACAAACTGCTCGGTTCCAATCCCTACCATTCCGGGCTGTAGATCAGGAAGGATGTCATTCTATCGGTGCCTCTCCTCTTCAGCATCCATGTTCCTTCTGCGGACAAACATTCTGAACAAAAATTTCTTAGATGAAGCAACGTGGTAATCTTTAAATTCTATTACAAATTAAACATAGAGTGAAAATTATTAATAGTATTCTATTAGCATCACCTTAACCCCTAAAGTTATCTAAACCATCCTCTGATACCAACTATAACAACCCGCACTTATTTCATACATAATCTTGAATTTATTCAAGAAAACACTTACTTTTACATTGATGATCTTTTCAAGTTTAGAGCTTTAGAGAAATAAGATAAATAATTCATAACATTAAACATTTTTACATAGTGCATACCATAAAAATCAGTTTCCATTTTCCTCAGAATATAAAACATTAAAACTTTAAACAAGACTCCTTGAAAATTATTCAACATTTAACATGTCATCCTTGCTTGTATTACTCATCCATTAACCTGTGAAAAATCATTTAAAAAAACTTGGGATGAGCACAAAATCTCAGTAAGGTATGAAAAAGAAGGAAAAATCACATTAGCCCATGAATACGCATGACGTAAGAAAACATTTTCAAAAGACATGCTTTCCACCCATAAATACTTACTTTGTGTAACATGAGATTTACACAAGATCCACACCAAACATAATTATAATCATAGAGGTATCTTGGGGAATTAGTTACATAATCTTGTAACCATCTTGGCTACCTTAAAATTTGTAACCCTCACGGCTACCATACTTTGCGTAACCATCTCAGTTACACGTGGAGTAACCATACAGCCGACCTCCAACTTACCCATACCCAATGCATTGGAGGGAAATATAGGTCCCACCCTTCATCAGAAACAATTCCCAATAACCAAAGCATTATCATTCAACATAAATAATAGCATAAAAACATTGTTTTTGAATCTTGTAAAACAGAATTTTAAAAATGGGATTTTAGAAGAAAAGTCCCTTATAAACATCATATACTTGAAGTGAGACTTAACAGAGTAGATGGAATATGTATATACTCTGTAAAAACACATAATGAAACATAATATAGACATAAACCATCACACAAACAATTTAAATAGCACATAAATAATAAAGTAGACGGTTAACCCAAAGAATGGAAATCGGGTTAAGAAATCCCTTACCTTGGGCTTGTCTTACTTCAAAATTGTTTAAAACTCCTGTATAATGGTTAAAAGGGTGTTATTAGTATTTTACAGAAACATGTTCATGTTTATAACATCTTATATGGTCGTTTCATAACCTCATTTCACCCATTAATTGTTAGTATTTTGTTCCTTGCATTATTTTGGGAGAGTTCTTTTGTGATTTTCACAATCGGTTCATGATGAATCATTCTTGTTGATTGGAAGTGAAACTCTAGAATTGGAATGGATTAGTTTTTACATATTTCCAGTACCATAAATTATACCATTTATCACTTTGATTCTTTATATGATGATGATTAATAAGTTAAAAAATTAATTATGTTCGTTTAGATCATTTAAGTGGTTCTTTGATAATTACAACCTCATTTAGTCTTATAAATTTGAATCATGAGTACAAAATAATTCCAGAACCTTATGTGAGTCATAAAACATAAATTATAACCTGGTTCAACCATATAAATGGTTTCATGACCAGATTGAAGGTAGAAATGGAAGAAGAGAACATGTCGTGTTTGAAGGTGATAAATTTAACACCTCATGATCAACGTTCTCTTTAATAATATAAATGGAAGAGGGAAAGGGTGTGGGGTGATATAATATAAAATTAGAACCATAATATTACATTATATATATAAT
This sequence comes from Viscum album, assembly GCA_963277665.1. Lineage (NCBI taxonomy): Eukaryota > Viridiplantae > Streptophyta > Magnoliopsida > Santalales > Viscaceae > Viscum > Viscum album. The sequence goes on along the minus strand of OY728146.1, from coordinate 212,072,655 downwards.
ACTAGATTTAAAGAACAATTTGGATGAAGATAGGTAGGGAGAGATCAAGAAAGGAACTCGAACTTGAAAGGAAATTAAAGAAGAAGAGAGAGAAAAATTACCTTTAGAATCCTCCTCTTGAGATCCTTTTTAAGGAAGCTAGGATTGGTATTTTGATGAGACCAGAAGATTTTGGGCGTGGGGGATGAGATAGAAAGGGTTTTTGGGTAGAGTTTAGAGATGTCTTGGAGCTTGAGAGATGTGAGGAAAAGAGGGAGTGAAGGGTGGCTTTTACAGTGGAGGGGAGAGGGGTTTCCTTAATATAAAATTGATTAGTTTATTAATTTCACAAAAGACAAGGAATAGTGAGTCTTTGATGACCAATAATAGTAATTTTATAATGTAATCCCGAACCAAGTGGGCTTACATCAGTAGAACATCATCGGTGACTCAATTAATACATTATTTAGCATTTATTGTGAATTATCGGATTCCACTATTCATAAAAAATTCAAGTATCTCAGAAAAATCACAAAAATTTACCCCAACCATTTTTCTACATGTAGAATACAAAAATTAATTCCATTTTTCTAAAATAATTATCTAAATATTATTAATTTAATAATTAATAAAAATCATAATTTACTTAAAAAACAGTTTTTAAGATTAAAACTGAATTTATAGTTCTTTCAAAAATTACGTAATGTCTTATAAAATTTATCTAAAAACTATTAGAAATTGATCCAATAATTTATGAATACATTACAGGAAAATAAATATTCTTTTAAATTAATTAATTAATTATAATTAATTATTTATGACTTATAAAATACCAAAAACGTTTACTAAGGTTAAAATGTCACTTTCTAAGATGTCTAAAATTTTATTTTATTATTCATAGGTAATGTTACTCTTATTTACTATTAATGAGGGCCATATTACTATTCATAAGGGTAGGTTACTATTCACCAAAAATAACAAGTTTGTTTCATCAAAATCTAAATAACATACTGAATGGAATTGTAGATGACAGTTTCTTGAAATTAAAAACATAGGAGAAATAAAATTATGCTTAAAGGATACTTATAAATATATAACCTAAACAAAATTTCAAGAATTTTCAATTTATTTTTAGAAAACCTTGGGATGTTACACATAAATTCAAGAGTTTGGTGAATGAAAATTACCATAGGAATAGAATCTTGTGAGATTAATAGAAGAATTTATTATGGATTTCTATGAGTATCATGGATTTGTAAATTCTATGACTTTGGTCATTAGGTATTATTTAGTATCCTGGTTAAATATTATCTGAGAGATAGAACTCGAGTGAGTGGTGATGCAAGAATTATTGGTAGGAAGTGAACCATTCAAAGAATGGTTAATGGATGAGGATTTTATGATTAATATACATGGGTGGATTGACATGATAAACTATTTGATGAATTATCTAATGATATAATCCCATAATTCTTTTTAGGTTATGAATACAAGGTTAACAATGATGTTCCATGACATATGATGTCATTTATGGTGGCCTGATACAATGTGGGACATCACTATTTTTTTCATGATTCATTACACGCCATAGGGTAAAGGCTGAGCATAAGTTTTCTTGTAGTTTGTTTCATCCATAAAAATTTCCTTAGTGGAATTGGGATGATGGGATGATTAACAAGGTTACATTTGACCCAGAAGAATCTTGAGGTTGTTTAGGTTATAGCTGATTAGATAATAAAATATTCTCATTTCTTGTCAATCCATGAAACTCATTTCATTGATGACCATGGAAATATTTTTATATGGGATATTTTATGATTTAATGTAATTACCTCATGAATTGTATCTGATAGACACACGTTTCACATCGTTGTGTTGGTGGAGCTTTTATAATACTATTATTAATCTACTGAAATTGTGTACAACTTGTCATCCACAAACTAATGGTCTTTCTTAGAGGGTGATCCAAATATTGGTGGATATGTTGTTTCCAAACATCATTTATTTTTTTGGTTCTAAATATGATCATAAATACTTATTTAATTACTCATAAAATAATATATTTCACACTTATATACAGATGGTAACTTTTGAGTCTCTCTTTGTCCAATCATTTCGTTCACTACTATGTTGGCATGAGGTGGTTGAGGTTGATGTTGTGAGATCAAGAATACTACAGGAGACCTCTGAGTGAGTATAGATTATCAGAAAGCATTTGACACCGATCAGAGTAATAATTGATCATATGTAGAATATAAAAGGTGGCCTTTGTAGTTCTCTATTAATGATAGAGTTTTCTTACTCGTGGCTCCTCAGTTTGGGCATCAATGGTTGTGTAATTATGGAATGTTCTCACTAATATTTTGTAGTTCATTCAAGATTTAAAAATGAATCAAAACTATGTCTTACCATATAGACCTTCCTTATTACTATTTACATATGGACAATATTTTTCATTTGTCTCATATCTAGAGGTACATGCCCGATCCTAAACATGTGATCAATTGTGTGTATGTTGAGACACATCATGATTCATGATACATGTAATTAATTATGTGTATTGTAGACCCGAGTGAGAAGGTGTTACAGGGGAAGATAGTTCAAATTATATAGATCCTATGGTACCAAAAATAGATTCAAGAGGAATAATGGATGCAGAAATCATATATTTGGACTCAATATCCTGATTAGTTTGAAAAATGTTTCTTGATGTTATTCTTTAAGATGAAATAGATTTATAAATGGATATTACAACAAACATATATTTATTATGATAATTATGGTTTATTTTGAATTTATATTTATGTTTTATTGAATTATGAATTGTTTGGGATGATATTTGAGGGTTTTTAGTTGTTTTTATATTTATTCATAGACCATTTTGAAGGTTCTTGGTTGGATCCTAGTTGTCCCAAACAATGCTGATCCTTTAGGAAATTGAACACCTAGTGGAAGAAGAAATTTGGGTGGTTCTTGATTAAGATGAATGATTTACCAAAACATGAATCCTTTCATAAAAATAAATTTAACTTATTCCGATTTACATAAGCAAGGTTGGGGAATGATTTAAAAAATCATGGGGCCAAGTTGTGTGGCTTCCTAGGAGAATCATTAAGCCTTACATAGTGGGTGCACAATTTTTCAAACTCTATGTGCATGAAATAATGTTATGAAAATCATTTTTAATGGATTTCAATTCTATATTTTGACTAATATTTTTATTATTGATTCCCTCTTCAACCTATATACTCTATAGGCCTTTTGCAGAGAAATATTTCTCTTTTAATATTGATTATAGATAATCCCATGATATTGATAATCAACAACAAATATATGTGATCTAAAACCCTTTATTACTCAAATTTGTTCGAGATAAACCCTTTTTCCCATGAGATGTATTGTTGAATAGAAATGTTTTTTCTAGATATGTGTAGTCTTATTCTATCAAAAAATGAAATTATGAATGAATTCTAGAATGATGTTAAATATAGAGTGTCTATGGCACCCCTTTTACTAATAATGATTCTATCATTATTTTTGGATCAAGAGTGTTATATTTGTTTAAAAAATACTCTGTTGTCATAGAATCATCTTGTATGTTATTCTAGAACCTTGATGTGTTTTAGATGGGATCATTTATAGTGATTCTTAGTGTGTGGGATCAATCCAATTAGAGAATAGGGGTGACTCAGGAATCATCTCTTATCGAGTTCCAGTGTTAGTCATCAAAAACATAAACAAAGGATATTCCTTACTATTTAAGACCCTTGTACAATCATATATCCTTGATATGATATTTATGTTAGAATAGATTCATCAACCACACTCAATAGTGATAACATGTGTGTGTGAACACTATGAGACCCATATACGTTTCTTGATTCTATGAGTATACTTGGGTAGTTTGTTATACCATTTTTGGTATTGATCATGAGTACTAGTATGTTTATACTAAATTATTATGATGATAACATATTTTATTTTTTATATTCTATTCTAGGTTATGTGTAATTACCATGAATTTTTAGGTATTTGTATTTTTTACTTGGAATAGGTGGACCATCATGATTTGGATATACCATAGAGGGGGAGTACACAATGCATAAGTTGACGAGGACTATAGACCTGATTATAGGGTAGGGGAATGAAGGCCTTGACAGAAGACCCATGGTAGTGGAATTATCAGTATTTCAATCTTATGGACCGAACCAAGGCATAGACAGGATACAAAATCCATGATACATGACCTATGATCGAGACTGGGTTTCAATCTTAGGTGCTTTGTTTATCACATGAATGCTCGATAGATGACTGCTAATTGTTTCTTATGTATTTAATTTTATCATTTCATACACCAGTTATACTTGTGAAAGTCATTCAAAATATGCATTGGTGGCATCATTATTTGTTTTATTACTTGCACACTACATGCTAATCTCAATTCATGTGCATACTTCATGAGTTGGGATCCATGTCATGGTAATGGGTATGTGGTAGAAAGTTGATATGTGGAGTATAAATATTATTATGATATAGGGATGAATTTTAATGGATACTATGGTCTTATTTAATTATCCCCTTACACATTTATATAAATTTTTTTCCATACACATGGGGAGCCCAGTTTATTTATATGTATAAAATGGGTGTTTTTTTCATTTCATATGTTTAAATTATATTCCATATTATTCTATAGGTTGATATATTTATTTATGTTTATGGTGTATGAATGGGATTATAGAGGTTCTATCCTCCCCATTTATTCCATAGACCCATGAAACCAGCCAATTACATCTTGCATACAGTGTTTAGACCAAGTAGAAGAGGAAGGGGATTATTTTTCAAATGTTTTCCTTTGTTTTCAAATATGGATTTTCACTCTCAAGAATGTTTAATGTAAAATGGAAATTACCTCACTTTTAAATTTTGTGAAAAAGGTACGGACAATTGGACTTGTGTTTTCAGAAAATTCAGGCTCACTATATCCACAGTAAAAAAAAGATATTTGGAAGAAATTATTTTGATCAGATTCACCATTAGTATATAATGAAAGAGAAAAAATATTTCTATAAGTAAATGTTCATCAGATTCACTTTGGATCTAGTGTGGAAGAAGTGGTTATTTTAATGATGAATGAGATTCTGTATGACTATGAAAAATTAAATGTGATGATTCTTTACTGATTTCAATTTCATAAATCATAAATTAATTGGAAAACTTATGAAGAAATACTGGTGAATAAAAGGGGGGGGTGAAAAAGATTTAGGCCAATTTTATTCTGAGAAGAAATGGTTTCTGGGAATTATAATAAAGAGATCGTACCCATGATAATCGTGTTTAGGATGATCATACTCATGGAAATTGGATTTGGGTTGAGAAGGAAAGAAAGAAGGTGCTGAGGAACATAATCAGAATGATAATACCCATAATGATCGTTTTCAGGGACTATAACATCTGACCGTCCATCATATTCATAAGAAAACATTCGTACCCAACATTATCATACTCAATTTCAAGAAGAAAATGATTATAAATAGGCCAATCATACTTATAAAGATCATAATCTGAAAAAACATATTTAGAGAATAAATTTATTGATGCCAAAGAATGAAAAGGGAAAGAGATAATGAGATCAATAATACAGTCAACCATTTCCAAAGGGTTGAATTACTTTTTATGATTCCAATTGGTTCAAGAGAAGATGAGAAGAAGATATCTTGGATATCAACTAGGCCAACAGAAAAAGTAAATAAATGAAGGATATGATGTGTATTTTAGTTGGGATAAGAACATTTGTATCATAGTTGAATTTTCTCCAACTAGGTCAAGAGAAGAAGTGATGAAGTAAAAGTGGCTTAAAGTGGAGATTGATGAATGAATTATAAAGGGAGAGATTGGTATTCAAATGAATGTTTTTATTCATCATTCAGAGTGGTATCCATTTCTTTGTATATATTTAGTTGATACAGAGTATTGTTTCGAAGAAGAAAAATTCCAAAAATTAGACTCATGAATTGAAATCAGATTCAAAATTGAAATGAAAATATAAAGAAGAATTTAAGATTGTATAAGAATCAAGAATATTCAATAAGAGTTTATGAATTCAAAATTTAATCGAGATTTTAGGAGAAATTGAGATAAGAGTGAATTTGATTAATAGAGAAACAATTTGGGATTCCCACTAAAGACACTCGAGGGTCACCTATAAAAGGAAAAAAGAACAGTTTATTTTTCTGATGAATGATGTACTATTCATGAAAGATAAGCTCTGAGTTTAAGAGATCGAAATAAGTTTCCATAATCACTTAGGTTGAAGAAGTTTTGACGGATTGGAGTGAAAGAAGAAGAGATAAGATCACAACATTATATTAAGCTGACCATTATACTCACTAATAATTATACTCAGCTGATTACCGTACTCGGCTTCTAAATTGTATTTGGATGATCATCGTATTGAGATGGATAATAGGATTTGGGATTTTCGTATAGGAATTTACAGACTGACGAAGATGGAGAATTGAATTGGTGCTGATTTATCTTTACTGTATTTTTCAATTTTATATTTTTTGTAATGGAGAGAATTGTATTGGATAGAATCATATCGAGGAGAATCCTTATTGGAGGAATGAAATTGGAAAAATTGGACTAGTGAAATCAGACAGAGTTTTCATAACAAAGACTATGAATTTCTTACCTGATTTTGGATAAGATATTGAATATGTGTTTTTAATTGAATATATTTGTGGATTTGAAAAAAATGTGTAACATGATTTGTTTCATATATTTTGTATTACCCTATTTGTGCTTAGAGGGTGCATATACACTATTAAAATTATTTGTGTAGTGTTACATGAGTGTAAGGGTATATCCAACTTGTTTTAATTCCAAGATTTATTTCTAGTCGATTGTGTGGTATTCCATTACTTCCAAACCATATTAAAGGCATACATATTTTTATTGAATTATGAACCTTGCAAATACTTGTGTTCTTTTGGATGTGTGGTTGAATTTTTTTCAGTAAAGAATTGAATATTTAATAGGGGGAAAAGTTTGTTTTAGGGAAACATAAGTGGAAAAATTATCACAAATTCACCCCTCCCCTCTCAATGATATAATAATATTGACTAGGAACTTTCAACTAGTATCAGAGCACATGTTCCCTTCACTTATTCTTTTATAATGGATAATTTCAATTACATGAATTGTAAAAGTATTCTAGTTTTCAATGGAAATAATTTTCATATATGTAAATATAAAAATTTTACCTATCATATGTCTATTGGATATGGTGTTCTTGAAGTTGCAACAGATTGGTTTCCTCCTATTGATTTTAAATCTCCTGTTATATCTGTTGATAAAAAGAATCTATAGAATGATGGAATAAAAAATAATTCTATATTATCATCACTTTATTAAAGTTAATTATTCAGAGTGAAAGGAGTTTCCATACCTAAAGGTATATGGAAAAAATTGAGATACATATTTAAATGAAATACAAAAGTGAAGAAGGAAAAGTTACAAATATAGATATTTAGTAATAAAGATTTGAAGATGGGTGAAAGTGAATCTATTGAAAACTTTTTTACCAAGGTAAATGAAATTGTGAGTACTATCAGATGTCTTGTTGAAAAGTTAAACGATTCTGTAGTTTTTGAAAAGATATTAAGAATCCTTCCTAAATTGTTTTTGTTGCAAAATTGTCTTCATTATAAGAAAAAGATCCTGAAACATTTTCTCTTGATGATTTTCATAGCACTTTCATTTTGTATGAAATGAGAAGGGAGAAAGTTTGGAAGAGAAAAAAAGTTTATAAAGAAATGTATTTCAAATATTCTAAGAAAGAAAATTCAAAGAAGATTATTATTTAAATAAATCTTGTGAATTTAACTCTGAAAATGAGGTATGTAAAAATCATGATGATATTTTCTCCTTATTCTCTAAAAATGAGAAAAGTGGTGTAAAGAAATATAAAAGGACATTTCCCTTTAAGGTTTTTTAATATATACCTATTGGGAACTTTCCTTAAAATTTTCCTCAAATAAAAAAGAAAAGGATGGTGAAGAATAATAAATAAATCCAAGAAGATCGTGGAGTAAACATTATGATAAAGGAATTTTGAGTTATATAAGGAAGGAAAGAAAATTATTCAAATCCAAAAAATACTTTTCCTATCTAATGATGAAGAATAAGGAAATGATACAAAATATGAAAAATAAATTGAATAAGGTACTCAAAATAATTTTATTTCAATAGTGAATGATGAAGAATTCAGAAATAGTAGCTTTGAAGAAGAAGAAACTCCACTTGAACATCATCTGCAAGAAGAGTCGAAAGAATGTATGAGAATGATCAAAAGTCTCAAAAAGAAAAATAAAATGTTGGAAGATGAATGTTACTCAATAAGAAATCAAGAATGTTTTTATAATGATAAAGTATGTTTGAAAAAATATGATGATGATTTGAAGACATATCTTGAAGAATAAAATAATCATAATGAGTATCTGGAGGTGAAGATGAAGGAAAAAGAAGAAGAGTTGGAACTTTTGTAAGAAAAACATTCAAAAAAAGAAAAAAGAAAAAAAATTTTAAAAATATATTTCTCAAGTTGGTGAATGTTCATGAAAGGAGAAAACTGAGAAGGGTAAGTAAAATATACCTTCAAAGGTTGAGATAAAATATGGAATTGTTTCTAAAAAGAAGAATGTTGGGAATGTTTATATGTGGACCAAACCATCAAAGGTAATAATTTAGAAGCCAAAAAGAACACTGAGTCCGAAAATATTTAAAACATTCTGAATATAGAAAGGTTTTAAATAAATCTGGTTCTAGTAAAATATAAAATAAAAGGAAGACTCTGATTGATAATATGAAGGTCGATGGCTCATAAAAATGAGATAATAAAGTTATAGAGAAACATATTCACAATGCCAATCGATATGGAAGTTTCAGAGAAAAATACTCCTTATATTGATATTGCTAGTATTGAAGTGGATTTATATAAAAGAAAACTATTTTTTGGTCCAACCAACAACATTACTATTATTCCATATATTGTGAAAGGAAAGGTTTGATGGGAAGAGAATTCCCTTATAAGAATAAAGATGAGAATATTGTTTTAAAGAATCCTAAAATAGTTAGAGTGAAAATTGAAAATAGGTTCCAAAATTTTTTAAACTATATGTGAATGATTCAAACAACCTATACACCTTGTAATAGGATGTCTTGTTTTTTTATTGACACAAAAAAAGATTCTTAACAATTCTTAGAAGCTAAAGATGAATAAATAAAAGGAAGAAGTAAAATTTCTTTCTATTGAAAATCATTTGAAATCCACACAAGGAGAACAACCATGGATTATTTAAAGTGGGTGTACTTATCATATGATAAGATATTTAAAATTGTTGAAGAATTTGAATGATTTTAAAGAAGAAAAAGTGATATTTTGAAATAATGAATCCCTTAGAATCAAAGGTGTTAGATCAAACATCATTGTGAAAGAAAAGTTAAAATTCAAGAAAGATTTTTATGTTTATGGGTTGAAACAAAATTTTCTAAGTGTTTCACAATTTTGTGATAAGGGTAACCAAGTTATCTTCATAAAATATGGGTTTTTTGTGAATCTTTAAGAAGATTGAAATATTGTTACAAGAGGACAATGTACAAAAGGAAACTTGTTTTGGATTGGTGAAATACAAAAATCTGATTACATGAGTATGGTGGAAGAGAATCAATTGTGGCATAAAATGATGGGAAAGATGTGTTGAAGAAACATGAGCAAGTTATCTAAAAGATATTTTTTCTGAGACATTCCGGATTTTCTAATAAGAATATATTGGTGTTTTACTATTTCTCTGAATGTAAAGATTACAAATGTTGTGAATAAGAAAGTTAATATTTGTTGAAAACGACCTACGGAGGTGATTCATTCCAATATCTATGGTCCAATAAGAAAAAATAAATAAATATAGATAAGTAATTCATCACCTACATTGATTATTTTACTCACATTACTTGTGTTATTTATATGAAACATAAGTATGTTTCTTTGAAAATATTTAAATGTTTCAGAAGGAATGGTAAAAAGGAATGTGAGTATTATATAATGAAGTGGAGAACCAAAAATAGTGGTGAATACAAGATTAAATAATTTTAGATTCATTTGGAGAATCATGGAATTAGACATGAGTATAGTTCCCCATACACTCCTCAACACAATGGGGTTGCTAAAAGAATCAATAGAAGTTTGGTGGAAATAAGAACAACCATCTTACATGAACACGACCTCTATCATTTCATTTGTAGGTAATCTATGAATATTTTTATTTATATTCAATACCATTTTCCTATTGGCCTCATTCATACATGACTCCATATGAATTATTTTATGAAAAAACTCCATATTTTAGACACTTTAGAGTTTTTTGGAGCCTATGTATTATAAATAAAAAAGGTGGAAACAATAGAAAGTTTGAGCTGAAAGATGAATATGAAATATTTCTTAGCTACACTCCAAAAAAAAGATAATATAAATGTTTCAACAAAGAAAAATATAGAATTGTTGATTCTATTGATGTGAAAATAATTGATAGATGTGATGAAGAAAAAAATTTAGGTATAAAAGGAAGTTGAGTAAGTTGAAGAAAAATATTCTGATAAGCATGAAGTAGTTGTATTACTAATCCAGAAGAAAAATTAGACACATCTATTTCAAGTGATGAGGAAGATATTAAATTTTTTTATCTAAGGATGAGGAAGTAAGTGTATGCTCAGAATATAATTGGTGATTGAAATTAAAAGGTTCAAACTAGAAGAACAATGATTTCTATTACACATACTTTTTTGTATTCAAAAGGAGAGCAAAATTATTGAAAAGAATATTTTTAGCATATGTAATGGGTTCATGACATGAATGAAGTGTTGGATAAAATTTTAAAGAATGATACATGGGAACTTGTTCCCAGTCCAAAAAACAAAAACAACATTGGAACAATGTGGGTTTTCCTAAACAAGATAAATGAAAATGGGGAAGTGATAAGAAAAAAGAAATATTGGGGTAAAAATGGTATTCACAACTCGAAGGTATTAGATTTGATGAAACCTCTTCATCAGTGGTAATACTTGATACAATTATAATATTTCATTCTATTGCAGCTCAATGAGGCTACATGATATTTTAAATGGATATTCAATCAACATCAATAAATGTAGATCTTGAAGATGATGTTTACATTAAACAACCATGTGGCTTTGTTATTGGGAAAGATAAAAGTTATGTGTACATATTGAAAAAAGTATTTGTATAACCTAAATGAAGCTCCAAGGGAATGGTATTCCAAATTGGACAAATTATTAAGTAAGCTGAATTTCATGAAAGGAATAGTGGATAGTAATATCTACATCAGATAATTTTAAGATTATCCCCTTATTTTTATTCTTTATGTTGATGAAAATATTTTTCTAGTGCTGATGAAAGAAGTTGTGAAAGATTTACTAAAGAAATGAAAAAGTTATTTGAAATGTCAATGCTGGGGGAAAGGTAATACTTTTTTGTTTAAAAATACTTCAAAAGAAGAAATACATTTTTTTTTCTCAATAAGAGTATGCTAAGGAACTTCTTAAGAGATTAGGCATTGAAAAATCAAAACCTATTTCCACACCAATATCAATGGGAACAATGTTTTCTAAAAACATAGGTGGAAAATACATTGATGAGAAAGAGTTTTGAAATTTGATTGAAAGTTCATTGTATTTTATTGCCTTAAGCACTGCAATTGTTTATGCTATTACCTTATGTGAAATATTTTATGGTGATTCAAAATAATCACATTTAATTTCTAAAAATATAATTATTAGATGCATAAAAGGTACAATAGAATTCAGAATGAGCTATAAAAACTCAGATAGAATTGATTTGTTTGGGTTTTTTAGATGATAATTGGGTAGGAAATATGGATTATTGAAGACCTACAACTAGTGGAGCATTATTTCTGGGAAATAATTATGTTAGTTGACATTCAAAGAAACCAAATTCAGTAACTATTAGTACTAATGATACTTATTAGATTGCTTCCACTCATGACTCTACTCAAATTATGTGGATGACAACTCAATTAGAATATTTACCTATTGAAGTGAAGTTACCCTTTCTCTTGGGCTGTGACAATCAAAGCACAATCTTTCTCACCAGGAATACAGTTCAATACACTTGTTCAATGAATAATTATATAAAATATCATTTCATAAAATATCATGTGGATAAGGATGAATTGAAGTTAGAAAATATTCCAACATTGGAACTAATAGGTAACATTTTCATAAAATCTTTACCAAAGGAGTCATTCTATAAATTTAGGTCGAACGTGGGTTTCAATCCTCTTTATCATCAAGGGTGAGGTATGTGTTTTTTCCCCTCTCTTATCTTACTTTTGTATAGTGTTTTCATGGGGGAGAATGAATTATTTCATAAATTTATCACAATTCATGTAAAAAGAGGGAGTTGTGGGTAATTAGTGAATTCAACATTTTTTTATTCATGAACTACTATAACTATTTTTTGGAGTGGTTTTATGAAAAAAATTATATTTTATTCCATGGAGAATAAAGAAAAGCTATGGTTTTAAGTAAATATGAGGTTGAAGATGTGTTGATGAAGAAAAAAAAGAAAAGGTTTTCATAATCACTAATTTTGGACATTATAGTTTTGTTGTCAATGATTCTTGTTTCCTACAATGATTTAGTTGATGTAGGATTAGAATTATTTTAATCCATTTCATGGGTATACAATGTTGTGGGATTTATGAAACTTGGTTGATAATAAAATATAAATAGGGATATTTCTAGGACCAGGCTGAAGGGGATGGTTTTTGTCTTTCAAATGACGTCTTTCCATGTTAAAGATGTCCTTTTTGTGAAGTAAGCTTAAGATAAAAGGTAAATAACCTCACTTTGAATTTAGTGAAAATTGTACGGACAATCATTCTCTTGTTTTCTAAAAAATCAGACTCACTCTGTCCATCGTAAGGTAAAGAATATATTTGGTAGAAATGATTTGGATCATATTCACCTTGAGTTCAGTTTGAAAAAGAAAATATATTTCTAGAAGTGAATGGTCATCAAATTCACTTTGGATCTAGTGTAGAAGTATTGGTTGTTTTAAGGATTAGTCATAGTCTATATGAATATTATAAATTAAATGTGAAAATTATTTATTGGTTTGTATTTCAGAAATCATAAGTTAATTGGAGAACATATGTTGCAAGATTAGAGAAATAAAGGGTGAGTGAAAAAGATTTAGGTCGGTTGTATTCTAAGAAGAAAAGGTTACGGGGAATAATCCTTAAGAGATCGTACAAGGGAAATATTATCTAGGACAATCATAATCATGAAAATTAGATTTGGGTTGAGAAAGAAAGAAATAAGGTGCCAAGATTGTAATCAAAATGATCATACCCAGAATGATCATTTTTAGGGACTGTAGTATCTGATCATCCATCACATGCATAAAAAAACTTTTGTACCTAGGATGATCGTACTCAAGCTCAAGAAAAAAATGATCGTATCCAGGACAATCATATTTAGAAAAGTCATACTTTGGGAATTGTATTGAGAGAATAAATTTCTTGAGAATGATGAATGAAAATAAAAGGAGAGAATGAGGGAAACAATGCAGTCAACCATTTCAAAAGGTCTGAATTACTTTACAGGATTCCAACTGGTAAAGTGAATAGGAGAAGAATAAGTCTTGGATCTAAAATGGGTTAAGAGAAATAGTGTTGAAATTAAGGAGATGATGTGTATTTAAATTTTGGAAGGATCCTTTATATCAGAGTTGAATTATTTCCAACTGTGTCAAGATAAAAACGTAATAATTAAAAGTTGTTTGAAAGCAGTTATTGTTGAATGAATTATCAAGGGGGATTGGTATTCAAATGAATGTTTTTATTTTGGATTCATAGTGGTATCCATTTATTCACAGATATTCAGTTGATACAGAGTATTGTTTTGAATAATTTAGATTAAAAAACTGAGACTCATGAATTGAAATTGAGCTGGAAATTGAAATGAGAATACAATGAATATGTGATGATTACAGAAGAATCAAGAAATTTTGAGAAGTGTTGATGAAGTAAAAATTCACGTGATATTTTAGGGGTAATTCAGATTGGAGTTAATTTTTTTATGAATGAAAACATTTTGGATTCCCACCAAATACACTATAGGGTCACCTATAATAAGAGAAAAGTAGTGTACTTTTCTTATGACAGATGTACTATTCATGTGAAAGAATCTCCAAATTTAAGAGAGGGTAAGAACTTTTAGTAATCACTTGTGTTGAAGAAGTTTTAACGGATTGGAGTGAATGGAGAAGAGATAAGATCATAGAATTGTATTAAGCTAACCATCATTATCAGTAATAATCATACTCAATTAATTACCGTTCTCATATTTTTAATCATATTCGGCTGATAATCGTATAGAGCTGGATAATCATATTTAGGATTTCTATATTGGGTTTCCGAACTGTGGAAGAAAGAGAATATAAGTGGTGTCAATTATTCTTTACCATATTCTATCTTAGTCATATTATTAATACCGGGGAGAATAACATTTAGCAAAACTGTATAGGGGATAATCGTACTCAGAGGAATCAGACTGGTGATATCAAACTAAATTTTCAAATCAATGACCTGGAAGTTATTACCTTCTTTTGGGTAATAAATTAAAAAATTTATTTTAATTGAATACTTTTTTAGATTTTAAAATAAAAACAGGTAACATGAGTTGTTACATATGTGTTGTAGTACCCTACTTATTCTAAGAGGGTACACACACTATATATGAATTGTTTAGATAGTGATGCATGATTGTAAGGGTACATCCTACTCATTGTAATCCACAAATTGATTTCTAGTGAATTTTTTGGTATTATATTACTTCCAAAACACCACAAGGACTTAATTATTATTATTGAAAAGTGAACCTTATAAATAATTGTGTTCCTTTGGTTTTGTGGTTGCATTTTTTTCAGCAGGGAATTGAATCTTTAACAGGAGGTGAAGATTTTTTGAAGGAAATATAATAGAAAAAAGCATCACTGATTAACCCCACCCCCTCTTAGTGATACAATCATCCTAACTGGGAACATTCATACATGGAGGTGTATATGTGGTGGTATCTTGTATGTATGAATAGATGAAAAATGAAATATTCTAAATAGAAGGGAATAAGGTAGAAACTGATTTTAGTGAAAATATTTTATGATTCAGTATACTTATGATACTAATAACATTACATTAATATAGAATAGATATTATTAGAGTAGTGGCATGATAAATATGAAGAATGAATGTTAAAGAGTGGGTAACACTCACAATGAGAGTTTGAATACTCTCTCAGAAGATACATTATAAATAGAAGATTTGTGGATTCCTCTAGGAACAAGGGAATAAAAAACATGGTATATGACTCTTGTAAAGTTAAAATGGGAATGGTTTCAATAGATCATCAAATGATAGGTGTATCTTGAGGTGGGGGGGGGAGTGAACTCACCTTAATACTGAGAAAGAGGGACTTTAACTTGGAATGGAATGGTAAGTGAGTGGTAAGAATGTTATTTCATGAGAGTTACATGAGTTATGTGAGGAATGGTCTTTGAGACATCTAGGTATGACTTCCCAACCAAAAAAAGACTTATGGAAGGTATTTTTTCATGTCAATTTAGTAAAATTTGATCCACTTAATTTTACTCATTTTAAACATTTTTAAGCTTGATTAAAAATTATACATGGTAAGTATATTTTTACTAAAAATATAAGATGAACCATTTGAAAAAAAAATGATGTGATGATTTTGAATTTGGGATATTTTTAATCCATATCAATTTCTAAATATTATAAATTTTACATTTAAATTAAAAAATATAATATATATATATAATGTATATAAAAATTCATTTATTCATTAATTGTTCTTAACTGAATTTCATAAAAATAACTAAATAAATGGGTGTTAATGTCAATATATACATACATGAACTTAGATTCGTATTGAAAATAGATCAATGATTTATGTTTCTAGAAATTAAACAATGTTTATAAATACATTTCTTTGAAAAATAACTTTTTTATAATGCTATATAATATTTAAATTTGTAACATATTTTTATGATATAAATGAAATAGTAATATTAAAAAATATGAATATTTTTATTTTTTTAATTTTAAAATTATTTTTTTATTTTGCAAACACTTAAAAAAAAGTGAGAACTCTTGCGTGTACAAAATAAAAAGCATCAAATAACTAAAGAGAAAGCTGAAGCATTGAAATATAATTTAATCCTTTTATATTCATTATTCTTAAATAAATTGTAATAGAGTCCATTAACTTCTTTATTCATATCATCTTTGATAAGGTCTTCGAAATAATAAGCCATCTTGTCCATGGTTTGAATGTACTCCTCCATTTTTATCTTCCATACATTTAATCCTCTTACCAAAAGATATTTTTTGTTGATCTAGTCTGTATACTCATTAATTTACATAAGTAAAAGTCACTCATATATCTTATTAGTATCCTATTATGAGGCATTAATCATGAGTGATTCCTCTAATATTTTATCCTCATATTGGATGATAAGTTCCCATAATTCCCCATTCTCTACATCCTCATCCAAATACAAGATGAAAACACTGGAAGAGAGGCTCCCCACCACCGATGCTTCTTGTTTCGAATTAAAATCCCACTAAAACCTCCTTTCTAATCATGATCATTTTAATTACTAGAAATAATCATATTGTTTCCTATAACATTAGGATCATATCACATCACCTAAGCCTTTGAATTTTAAAAACTATTGTATATATTGGTTAGGTTAAGTAGAAATACCCTAATATCCCTTTCAAAATTAATATTTTAGTTATAATATAACCCAATAAATCTTGATATCCACTCTGACCCTTCCTCCTACTAAAAATGTGTATCCCAATACCCTGAATTTTTTCTACAATGTCGCTTGAAAATGTCCAATCAGAGTCATCACTATACTATACTCTTGGAAATCACTTCTCTTCTTGGATGTTCTGTTCCTGAGCTAATTCATGTTACTGATCTGGACCTTCACTCTAAAAAACATTGATGTAATTTCTAAGATATATAGTTGGATAATCACTTCTAGAGATTGGCCTCATCATCACCCCACTCCCTATGAATTTAAAATCCTCAACCTTGCAGCTTGTTTCACCTGCCTTCATTATTGTACCAGACACCACTACATGACCATGTCATAAAGGATCTATCTCATGTGATCACTCTCTTATAATGTTCTCATTTCTTAAATGCACTACCTCTACGTAGGATGTATCCTTGGGATAATTTTTTCTTAGATCAAACTGTCATGTTGAACACACCCCTTGAATATCCCATGACTCAGATAGGTATTACACCTCCAAATTGTTCTCAACCAGACCATGCCATAATATTCTATAAGAACCCATGAATTTTGGATCGAGTCTCTAAGGGAATAAATTTTATTTTATGAGAGCATATTTGGATGCTCACTCAAAACACAACTAGTATTCTACCTTCAAAAAAAGAGGACTGTGTATTGATCATGACTCATTCCCATGAACCATCAAACTGAACCTGTTACTTTATGCTAATAGACCTAATCTCACCAAGATCAAACTCTATAACCACATCCCTCTTCTGATTATTGAACTTATTCCCTTAAAAACATCGATAGATGATTCCCTAATTGATTGAATAAAGAATAGAAATCCATACATGATTCAAAAACCACTATTTATTTATACTATAAATATTCCCTAACTTCAATCTAAACGAAATCAAATGGAATCCTTGGAAAGTCTACATCGACATAAATATGAGGGGAAATGGGGTGAAAAATAGTAATTGTTCTACTTCCAGAACAAATAATGCATCCAATGTGACATCCTAGACCATGATTCCACTAATGGGTGCATCAAGCGTGATGTGTGACATGTACTCAAGCGCATCGCCCCGAATTCTAAAGGCAACCGACTAATAATGAGGGCCTTGGGTGTGTTCGTATGGAGAATATTCCTTCATTACCAATGTGTATCACAATGGGTGGAATTAAACATTGGTAAATAGTGGAAGCAGTATAAGTAAATAGAAAGAACATTAGAAAATAGAGATATAAATGACAATAAATGAAACAAATGGAATAGTATTCAACATCTAATGATATTTCATGTCACTGGAAAACTCAAAAACATGGATAAAAGTTAGTATGAATACATGTTCTATATAAGTATAATTGAAATAAAATATTATCTCAAGCATCCCAAGCTCCAGATGGGTCATTTGGTATCAATCCCCATACCAAACACTAAGAAATAAAGTGTTTGAAGCTGTATTCATCCCTTTTTCAACACCTCCTACCATTTAATCTACTCAGGGTACCAATCGACACCCAGAGAGTATGTGAGATAAATATCAGTGGGCCACCACAAAATACGTCTATAGCATTCAGCCAGTGTAATGGAAATGTAACAATGTGCAATGTACCTGCTTTCTTTATTAGTTAGATTAGGAACATGTAACAAATTCAATATTTTAATGTTACTAGTTTATAACATAACACATGTTTAGAATAGTGAAGGTTCTATGTTATTAAAGGGTAACCTATAATGATATTTAATAATGAATTTTCAAGGTAATCATCAAGGAAATGTACACCTAAAGGGCCACCAACTCAGTAATAACTGTAGCCTGGGTAAGGGTAAGAGTGTAATACAAGGAGCATGTTCTAAGATATTCCTCAATGAGATGCCTACCAAATCCAAGGTGATCATCCAAGGTAAAATGAGGATAAGAAGAGATAGGGCCTTATGGGATTTAACCTTGACACAAAATTTTCAATACAAGATCAAAGTAATGTATCCAAGGAATTCTTTAATAAAATGTGAGGGATCATATAGTGTCATATTGGGAATCCAAATAATAAACAAGGACCGAGATCCAGGTGGGTCTCAACCTAAGAAAGCTGAATCCTTGAATCAAAATGGTGTTCTTGAGTGCTTATAGAATTCTATGATCAAAATACAAGGTGAGATCGAGTCAGAAAAATCCTATTTAATTACAAATTTATGTAATAATTCCACTGATTCAAGCCTTTCCTTTCATTGGTGAGATAAGGTCAAGTAGCATGAAACCTTTTAATCAAGTAATTTGGTTCAATCCTTGCCTTTCATTAGTGTGATAAGGAAAAATAGCATAAAACCATTCATTTAATCCATTTAAATCACATTCAATATTCAAGGTTCATTCCACTACCTTCTGTTTATGCAGTAAGGGGTGCTACAGATATGCAACATTATATTCATTTAAATTTAAGTCCAATTCATATACTTAGTGTAATTTCTAATTTACATTCCACATTTTATTTTTAACTGAAACAATTACCTTTGATGGGTAAAGTGGTGAGAATAAATGGTACATTCCATTATGACAATGATAATATAAACAAAACCGTTTAATATAGAACTGCTTAACCTTAGAATGGTGAAGCCAAGGCACACATGAACAGTGGCACAAATGTGTCAAAACACTAAACAATAATTATGGAATAACCTTTGACATGGAAAGGAAGGAGGTATGGGGGTAACCACTAACAAATAATCAAATATTGGGAAAGATCATAACCATATGGTTCTAATGATTATAAACATGAAATATAAATTCTATAAACAACACCTGAGGAAAACAATGGGCCCCACACGACAATTCCAAAATCAGAGAACTTGGTGGATGATTTATAGACCACCCACCTTAGGATTTTACGACTCTCTTCCTCTGCTATTGGCCCCTGATTTGGCTTGGATCAAAGTATTTATAAGATAAGGAGAAAAATTCTCATACCCCAATAACTAGTTTGAGAGTAATAGAGAATAATAATGGTTCAAATATACTCTATTACTTAAAATTGTGTGTCCAACATGATGAACAAAATATCTATCATATCCTGGATAATTGAGACCGTTCAATCCCTAGATTTGGCAATAAAAAAGATAAAATTTAAGAGCCATGGAGGTAAATCCCACATAAAATCAGGTTAGGGAAGACAGAGGGGTATAATGAGATCATTAGGGTAAAATTTGACATTTTACCCAAAAAAGGCTTGTGTATAGTTTTTATACATGGTTTGACAAAACATACGCAAACTGTGAAAAGTTACTTGGGAAAAAAGGGAACTTGCGTGGTTAGTCCACACGACTGGGTGCTAACTCTGAGAGGTGTCTTTGTCTGGAAAAATACCATCCGCATGGTCTTCCAAACTGTGTGGAATTTCTATATGATTTACTTTAAACCACGCGACCAACATGTTTTTTCCAAAAATATTGGTTCTGGGCTCCGAACAATCCCCCAAAACCCTTAAGGCCTTCAATAACCCATCAGGCATTCATACTAGGTCCAAAATAAAAGATTAGACCGGAAATTAAAGTATCCATACTTGAGTGAATAAACTAGGTTTTTACAACCAACCAGGTTCTCTAACATTCAAATTATCAAATGGTTCTAAAAAGGAATAGAAAACTCAAATAAATGTACCCAAATCCCCGTTCATGGAGAATAATTCATCATGTGGAAATCGTATGATGCCCGGAAAAGAAATAAAAAAGATATTTTATAGACTCAGTGGGAATTGGACCAAACCTTGATTAAATTGAAATATAAATAAAAGAGAAGCATTATATTCCTATTATCGAGAAGCCTAAAAGTGGATCATTATTATAAGCCTGAAGCATAAAAACCTTCCAAAAAAATCCACTAATGGTCAGTGATGTTTGAAACAAGAAACTAGAGTCAGATCCAAAATGTATGAGGCATTAGAGAACTCCGATGTCAAAAGATATAGTTACAGGGATCCCTGAAACATGTTCATAACTTTACGAAAAAGTGATATCCAAGGAAAAGGTGAAAATGATATAAGTTTATATAAGGGAAGTAAAAATCATTGAAGAACCCCTTGAAAGGAAATGGTGGTCTCTCCCCCTTTGGAATGGGAGGGACTAAAGTGACAACCATCATCGCCTAGGTCATGCCAAGAGTGGATTGAAGAAGGGAGCATGCCACTCTATCAATATTCTGATATGAAATATGAATTTTTTTAGTATAATCAATTTAATGAATAGAAAAAAATATTAAATGTAATATAATAATGCATTATACATATAGAGTAAATTGTTAGTAAAATTAATTTGTGAGCCTAAAATGATCTTATTATTTATTTAGCTTCACTAATATAATTTAATTATTGAGATTTTATTCGAAATAAACATTAATTTCATTTATTCATAGATTTCATAATGTGGTAACATCTATGTGTAACTACCCATCCAAAAACAACATTATAATTATCACGTTTATTACTTAAAATTTTATATAAATAAATATTATCAAGGTTTTTTGGTTCAATTTTTTTTTCAAAAATAAGTTATAATAACCATAACGATTTATAATTTTTATGGAGTTGGGTTCAAGAAAAAATTAAAAGGAATCAAATAATGTGTACTTGAATGGGAATCAAGGGACCCTATATCGGCCTACAAGAACCTATAAATGTACCAGAAATCCCATTTGACTATATGGGCCCTGAATCATATCTCGAGTGTTCTTATATACCATGGTAACACAACCCATCCCAACAATGCTCAAAATCATTAGGTTATTAACTTGATAAAATATACAATCTATACTAGGGGTTTAAATCATCCACCATTCTTCTAAGAGTAGAATAATAGAATTTTATTTTATTTATTGACAACACTGTTTCAAAATGTGTTGGATATTATTACAGGATGTGATGTTAAGAATCATGGAAAGTTACAATTATCTATATCAAATGTGATGATTCTTGAATCCTTATTAATGTAAAAAACAATGTTCCAATTACACTAAAAGTAGTTGACATTGTTTTCAAAATTTAAATTAGTGGAGTTGGATTTATGTTGAAGAGTTTTAGAATTTATAATTGAATTCAAAAATAAAATAAACGTAATATTTATGGGGATTTAGGTAGTCTATATTTAGAATTTTAATTTGATTTACATTTATATGATATGTTTTTAATTATTTTTATATGATTCTTACAAAAGAAAATCTATTCAACTAGCCAACTGTGGGACCCACATGTTGCCAATTATATGGGGTATTAGGACCGACCAAATCAACGTAAAGGATTAAAGGTGGATGCGGTGGTAGAATAGTGTTCAAAGGTACTTGAAGGTAGGTAGTGGGAATGCGCAGGTGGCATGACTCATGAATCCTAGGTATTTATTGTGTATCCTAGTGCTGAACCCAATACCTTATTGAGTTATTTATTATGTGATGATGATTATTAATTTCAATATGGATGAATTTAATATCTATATAGGACAAATGAAGTTTATATAACTATTCCTCTATATAAAAACAAACATATAGATTCTGCATTGTCAGATGTGACCTCTTTAAGTTGTCTGATGAATGCCATGATCATCCGCAAACATGGCTCTCTCTTTAGGGTTTCACATGTGTCAGATTTCATGACTAAAACTCCACTGATCAAAATTGGGGTTTCCATGGTTATTCATATGCTTAAATTTTAAGGGGATGAAGTTAAGAACCTAAATGAATGAAATCTATATCATTCATGCCTGAATCTATTTAAAGATTTATATAATAAATGAGGACGATATGATGATACCTAGTGTTTTTATATAATAATGGATGACTTCATGATTTAAAATTGATTGTGTTTTTTATTTCATATATATGATAATCTCACCATGGTAATATGTTAATTGAGAAGGAAGAGAAACCACCTTTTCAGCTTCTAATGATAAGGAACCCAGTGGTTGAATATTTGAATGATGATATCTTTAATTACAATAAAACCAACATTGATATGGAATATTTTTTTGGTTTCTTTATCATTT
Organism: Viscum album; assembly: GCA_963277665.1. Classification (NCBI taxonomy): domain Eukaryota; kingdom Viridiplantae; phylum Streptophyta; class Magnoliopsida; order Santalales; family Viscaceae; genus Viscum; species Viscum album. The sequence goes on along the minus strand of OY728146.1, from coordinate 212,049,715 downwards.
AATAAATAAAAAATGTTGCAATCCAACACTATAAACATTGATTATTGGATAATCATTTAATCGGACATTCCATTTGAGGAGTTCTCTCACTTAATATAGAGAAACAAAGTTTATCAGCGATTAATTTCCATATAGTACAAAATGCCTCTCTTATGAATCATTAAGAAGGATGAGATGGGTTTTTGATCCTCTTATGATATGAATAATGATTTCCATGAATCTTTTTAATCATCCAAAATGATGAATATTCATGTAACTATTTAGTATGGTGTGGTAAAGAAGTATCACATAATCTCTTGAGCGATGGAACAAATAGTTTTAAGAGAAGTGTGATACCTTTTGTTTCTACACTTATGCAAAGTGGATTGAGGGTTTATAACATTGTGTAATGTGGATTGAGACATAATCTACCCTTATATAAATAGATAGTGAAATTTTATTGTATGATATGATAAATGATGAAAATATTATTCATAAAAATAACTATAAAGACATTATATTAATTATTTGATATTTGAGATACACAAATTATTTAATATAGAATTTTGAAATAACATAAAATAATAATTAAGAAAATAAATGAGGTAGTTTTTTACATGTCACGCACTATGCATTAAACATGCATGCATTATGTGAAATGGATTTAATCAATTTGAGAATTCAATTACATAGATTATAGGTTGTTAAAGATCATTATTGTATAAAATATTATTGATGATGTTTTGTGAATCACTCGAACACATTTAAGTGAGTTTGATACTTCATCAATCGAAAAGAATAATTACTTCTAGAGTATTGTTTCATTGAGGGAACTGATATTACATAGGTTATTAGATATATTTTATAAATTCTAGTAAGATAAAAAGGTTCTTAAAATTATAAATAGGTGTGTCATATATAGTACTCTTGTGGAATAAGACCACTCTAAAAACGAATGTGGACTTTCTATTATAGGATCATTGATAAATAAAATTGCTTGTAGATTGTGGGTTATAACTAGTTTATGAATATTCTTGAGTAAGGGGTATATAACTAGTCAATTATAATAGAAAATAGTTGTGTAGTATAACAAAACATGGAAAAAGTATTGAATTATTGGGAGGTATATCTTGGATCAATAAGAGGATCAACTACTTAGGTGTGTCGTTTCATAAACCATTGAAACTTATATTATAATTTTAGTAGAGAATCCATGTTAGGGGATATACCCAACATGGAATTAAGTATATGTTTGTATGAAAAATTATATTTTTTTGTTATAATATCAATTAGTATTTCTGTAAATGAGGTGAGATTATGAAATGTCACTAAGTAGATTAAGAACCATAACAAGTTCACGATGTTGAATTTAAAAGAAAATAATACATAAAAGTAAACCACTGATTCACCATACCCTATTACTGGTCAATCTATCCTATGTCTCTATACTTATTATCAGAGATTTTTTTCCTCTAAAGATTCAAATAATTTCATAGAAAGTGCATATTTTATGATATCAGTGAGCTACCTCCGATAGAGAAAAATAATGTTACTCTTAAGGAAATAGATTTGGAAATTTCTTCCAAGACATATAAGAAAAGGAATAAAATATATAAAAGGAAGAAAAATAAGAAACATATAGAAAAAAATGAGTGACATATAACTATTGGTAATATGGATGATTAAATTTTCAATAATTCCTAAATTATGATTCTTACTATGAAGCATAATCATGTTGTGATGATGATGTATCACATAAAGATCTTTATTTTTAATTTAGAAAAAAATAGATGAATTTTCCTAAAATAATTAAATTTTATTTTTGGAGGTTTTGAGGATCTTCGGAATGAAAAATTATACCTATAATAATAATTTCTTGTTATTGAAGATTCATTGGCTAAAATATTCAGCATATCCAACACTGTCACAAAAACATTGATAGAAAAGGATGAAACTGTAACAACCCATTATTTTTTGAAATTTAATTTAAAAAAACAATATTTTTGATAATTTTCATTAGATGAAAAATAAATTTTACCATATGTTACATGAAACACTTAGTTAATCGTGCATCAAACACAATGTAATGTTTAAATAAAACATAAAATATATTAAAATATTATTATTTAATATGATACTTATCACCTAGCCATTGGAATGAAGGACATGAATAACATTTAATAAATTTTTTGAATATTTAATTTAAATATTTATATATAATGAATTATTTAGGGCCTAATTAATTATAAATGAAAAAATCTATGGTTAAATAAAGGGAATATTTTATTTTGAATTTTTTTATCCATAAAAATTATTTTTACCCCAATAAATTAAACAAATTACTTTTTGTAAATTATTTTATTGATATTTCTATATTTTATATTCAATAATTTTTTTAAAATTTGCCTTATATGTTTTATAGAGAATATATAATAATAAATCAAATTTTATTTTTAAAAACAATAATTTTTTAAAAAATAAGTTCTTGTATCCTTTTTGGAACTTATTTTAAAACTAATTTTTTGTAATTTTAGAAAAATAATATTATAAAATAAAGTTATTTTTTTAAATCATCATATAAGAATTATCAGAGAGCGAGTTCATTATAATTTTATGAGAATATATATTTTTATGAATAGTGACTAATTCAAGTTTTTATTATGAACTTTCATTTCATGAAATGATTTCAAAAAAATTATTTTAATATAGTTTAAAATAAAAAATTAGTTTCATTATTTATATATGAATTCAATTTAATTAATTGGAATAAATTTTACATTTAATTTTGACAGAAAAAAATTGTAAAATTTTGAAACATTTATCTATGAAAACCCACTTTCTCACCATGTATGCGTGATACATTTTACATTAAAATTTTCCACTTATGTGGTTGGAATTTTGAAAAATGGATTTTATATTTTAAATAATCACAATTTTAATTATATAATAAGTTTAAATTAACTTTTAATCATAATTAATATTTAAAAAAATAAAAAATTATTTTAATTTAAGTAAAAATGGGTTTCTAGGTGTTAAAATAAAAACTTAATGGTTAAAATTGACAAAAAACCCATACCAAACCAATTTTTAGGAAATATTTAGACCATATATCACATATTATTGATAATTTTATATTTTTAATCCTTGTGTAATGTGAAAAATAATGGTAAACCGTTTTCTTTTCCAAAATTACAATTATGCCACTAACCTCACTTTTAAAAGGCTACCCCTTCTCCTCTCGTATTCACATATCCATCACCCATTGGTTCAGAAAATACCTACCAAAATAACATCTTTAATTCCCTCCCCTAATCTTATAAGCTATATTTTGGTCATAAATCCAACCAATAAATCCTTTTGGTGCAAACCAAAAGAAGTTTTCTAAAGAAGAGTTATCCTCCTTAACTGAGTATTTTATTTTATTTCCTCCTACACCTCCTTAAATTATTATTAACCCATTATAATAAAATATATTAAGCATATTATATATACTGAGATTATATTATGTTAATAAAATAACATTAAAACTTCTCCTCTTTTATCAAATGGGTTAAGAAATCATCATTCCTCTGTACGGTGGACTACCATTGTGCAAACTGATGTTATTCATTTTCTATCACCAAATATCATGGATATATATATATATAATGATGTATTTTCTGATTATATATGTTATTTTTTATACTATTAAGCTTATACAATCATTATATCACATATAACATTTTACATTCCATTTCATGGGAATATGACAACGTTAATCATGTGTGTGGAGGACTAATGCTTTTTGAAACGATGTGATTCATTATTTAAATAAGCATTAGATGGAATGTAATAATGATAGGTTTAAATAAAAATATGTGGTATATATATAATACATAAAAATTATTCTGTAATTTTAATACATTATTTACCTTTACTTATTTCAATCTATTGTGAAAATGGAAACATTGTTCATGCGCACATAAGACTTGTCGTCTCTATGAATTATGTATTTCATTTTCTATCTATAAATTTAATGGATTAATATAAATACAATAATAATGAATATATATGAAATTTATATCCTGGATAATTTTTTTAGATAATGTAACCATGATCAAAGTAAGTGGAACAAAAATACCCAATCAAAACATACTAGAAAAACAAAGTAGTTAATACATGAAACATGACTTTATCATGGACATTTACTACCCATTTATTTTGTGTGGTTTATATACTTCACATTTCACTAGTTATATATTGAATCTCATTATTTTAATTATAATTATTTTTTCATTTAATTTTCTTCTTTATTTCCACATAATATCCAAAAGATTAATAAATTGGAAATAGATTTCCATATCACCTTTTACATATGTGACACACATTCTATATTCACAACATATTTATTTTATTCAGGGAATATTATTCCCATTAATGTATTTTATTATTACCATACATAACATTATTTGGATTTAAATATCCATATTAGGATCTCTCTTTCCTGGGGTTAATGGTTCCAAAGATACTGAAATGGTAAGATATTTTTGTCTTAATTTTGTTTTTGGAGACATAGGTTGTGTTATACACTTATATTATTTTATGAGGAGTATATAAAAACCCCCTTACATGTCATATCTTGAATTTATTTAATTATAGTGAAATTTTATGTTTTATCTAATTGTAGTCTTTCATGGGCTTTATGATTTAAATTCACCAAAGTGGTAAGTGTTTTATGATAGAGTATCATCATTTATTGGGATTATTTATATTTATGATTTTGATGATGAAATATTATGGTCCATATATCAAGAAACACAAAAATTTTCTTATATACTAGTAATGTTAGTAGAAATGTTTTTTCCTTCATTTATTTTACTTTATATTATTAAGAGTATGAATTAATGTTTCTAAGAAAAAATTTCTTTATTTCTATTTTTGGTTGAATTTCGTTTTTCTTCCAAAACAATGTTAAAAAAACGTTTCAAATATGTTTTTAGAATTATTCAACTGATTTATTTAAGAACCATTCTATGATGGTTGATTTTTTTTAAAAAAACTAAAGTAATATTCTTGTTATTTCCAAAAAAATCTAATTTGGATTTTATAAAAAAATGTGAAAGGAATATTTTTTTAATGTGTAAGATATAAGAACAATTTACCTCTATCATGAACATTATTTTCTTTCAACCATCCATTAAATGTTTTGAATTATACTTTAAAAGAATTTTTTTATAATTTTTTATGTTTTATAAAATATTTACCAAATTGAAAAGGATATTTTCCTCAAGAAATGTTTCAAATTATTTTTCAAGATTTCAGAATAAGTTTTTAAAATATATTTTCAAAGAAAAAGATTTCAAAAATATTGTATAACATTTAGTTTCAAAAAATGTTTTCCAACTAATGGTTTTTTCATAAGGGACCTTTCAAAATAATTTTCCATCAATGTTGAAATCCATTAATGTAACTCCTAATTTACTAGGGATACTATCAAAGGATATAATTCTTATTCTTCCCCTAGATGGTTTTTGATTATGATGAAGAGATGTTTATGAATCCTTATTCTCTTACATGGGATATACTATGATTAAATGTTTATTAAATCCACTTCTTTTCATGGATTAATATATGATGAAATGATGAAATGATTACACAACCTATCTGTTTTCTATAGGTTATTTTATGATTAAATAATTATAAAACCCATTTCATTTTATGGGTTATGCCATGATGAATATTTTTTTTCTTTTTTCACAAATATATTTTATTTACATTATTCGATTGGTGGTGCCTATATGTACCTTAAATGAATTTGGAAATAAAAAATGTTAGACAATATCAATGGGTACAGTGGTGGTAATCCCTAGACTAAAAGTGGGTGCAAGGGAGGTTTTCCAAATCAAGAAACAGAGTACATGGGTGGTTATCCCAAGGCTGAATGATGGTACATGGGAGGTTACCCCAAGTCCAAAGTAGGTACATGGTTGGTTATCCCAATACTAACATATTATGAATTTATTTATGGGAATATTCTAAATAATATTTTCCATGATTATGTTTATGGAACAATTTTTTGTCTTATTCTAATATTATGTAATAATGTCTCATGTTCTTTGATTCCATTATTATTATTGTCTTTTGAACTTCCAATCAATATCCCATGAGTAAATATTAAAATATTTTATGTGCATGGTATGGTTTTAAATTGTTTTGGTAATGTTATCATACCCTTATGATTATTTTATTCTTATATATCTAACTTGTTAACCTATATAGAGAATCTTATCTCACCCTTTTGTTTCCTTTCCCCAGGTTATAAAGAAATTATTTTGGTTAGGTATTCTTATGAAGGGTAATAAAGGGGAAGGTCTTTATGGTAAATTTTTAATATCATTCATCATATTAGAATATTGTGTATCTAGTCACCAAAGAAACTAAAATATTCTTATCGTCACTTATGTGTTTTTGTATTGTATCAAATATTCATCTAATCAGATTTAATATCTGTATATGAAAATCCGGAGCTACTGCATTTGGTATCAGAGAACAAGTTTAGTTTACCTTTTAAATTTTGGAGGAGAAACCTCTTTTGAGATCCCTATGGATATTTATATGGATATTTATAGGTACATCTCTATGAACAAGTATAAGGATGTGTTAATGTATAGGAAAATGTATTGGACTTTTGGTAATATATATATCAAGTGGATTCCAAGGAATTATATCCTTGGTTAGATACTATAAGTGTATGTGGAATTGAAAAGAATTATCTAGGGGTAATAACTATGAAAAGGGTGCATTGACCTGGAATCGATCATTACCTAGTACATGACAATGGTCTTTACTGTACACCTGGTGTTACATTCATAAGGGATATGATTTGATTTTTTTTAAATATTTATAAATCATTATAAAGATTAGTGGCCCAAAATGACCTATGATAAACCAAAATTTCATAGATTAAAAAGAACGTTTCATGATTTAGATATCATATAAGTTATTTTTTACGATTATATGGTTCCCCACTATGATTACTGTTTCTCACAATATGTTTTTTGGTTTTAGTCAATTGTGGGAACCAGAAGGAACTGAATTAATGATGAATGTGATAGAAAATGTGTTGATGATTAACAAAATGAAATGAATGCTAGAGTGAAGGATATTGTGATCATACCTAACTAGTTATCATGGTATATTATTAACAACATTAACATTAACCAACTGTCGAACTCACTAACAATGATAAGGATTGAGTTAATTTATATTTTTAGTCATGGAGACTATAGAGGAAAGAAGACTCAGTTGCTTATATATAGAAAATGTTGGATGAATAACCCAAGTTGATGTCTTAGAGGAATGGGAAGATGTTTTGAGTGTGTTAAAAAAGGAGACAAATCATGTAATAATTGAGGAAAAATTAAAAGATTAGCTAACATAATGGATATGAATAAGTTTACCCATAAGATATCATTCATGGTTGAATGTATAAAATATGGAATCCATGGTAATTATGAAAATATATGTCCTATGGTGAAGGATAATTAAGAGAATTATAAAGGTTGTATGAGTTATTATTATACTTTTGATGATGAGGAGACTAAAAATGACTTATAAATGATTTTAATTTTTTTAATAATATTGTCTAGGTTAAACATGTGAAGCATGATTAAATTGGGGATGATTAATGTCAAGACATGAATAATAATTGTTAATTTACGAAATAAGTACTAAGGAATGTGATGATGATAATAAATTAATGGATTAAGAAATAAGTGGGAAGATTAATGTTTTTATGTATATGAATTCAATAATTATGTGATTTGAATCATATAATATAGAAATATTATTTAGTATATGTTTTTCATTAAGGATTTTAAAAAATATATTGAATGGTGACGATGAACTTGAAAATATATATAATGGAAATGAAATATTTTTATTAAGGGAAGATAACACTTAATATGTTCCTTATGTTTAGTAAATGGTTTTTTGTTTGATTAAAGAGATGATTGATATGGATAATGTAAACTAGATATTATTGGAAATCATGGAATTTAATATTGATTTGTTAGAATTTTTTTTATCATTGACGAAGCTTACAACATTATTGGATTTATGGAGTATATTCAATAATCTGTGATTTTATTCAAAGAATAAGGAATTATGAATGTTTTCATCAAGCGTTTATGGAAATTTTGGTTATTACCAAGACTCAAGAAAATATATTACTATGATATTCACTTATATGGTACGTGAAAATAAAGAGATAATTTATTATATTTTTTAGATTAATGTTAAACTGATGTTGAGAAATTTAGTGACCGTGTTTAGAAATTTTGAATTTTTAAAGTTTTATATAAAGTTAACAATTTATATAATTGTTTAATATTAATTTTCAATGAGGTTTTAAATTAATTTATATTAATTTATTATTTAACCCGTGATAGGTGCATGGGTTGTAATTCTCTGGATCTGAAATGAGATTGTTGTCTTTGAATTTTGTAATTTGAATGTAAACTTTGTGGCAGTCACGACCTGTGTAAGGTTTCCTACTTCCCTTAAATCTGCTATTTTAAAATGAAAAAAATGATTTTCAGTAAAGAGATATAAAGAATGGCTTATAATTATTTTATGGATCTTATTTAGTGCTTCAAAAAAGAAAAATTCATCTCTTAATATATGATATAAATTGGAAATTTTCAAGACACAAGAAAATGAAGTGATTATTTGTAAGAAATGGAATAAAACCAAGTTACTATATCATCTCATGAAAATTCACCAATATTAGGGAGATGATAACGAAATATTTTTTTACCCATATTATCATTATCTTTTTGAAATCAGGGAACATTTTTAAAAAACTTTGGTTCATGTATTTTTTCATTAACATTGTCCTTATCAGTTTCTTTATAACTATTTCTCAGTATCTGGGTGATAGTTTTATCATCTATGTCCATGTTTTCCCTTCCCACCTATGTTCTCATATTTTGGAAAATATTATGGGTTATTCCAGATTAACTTCTAAAATTAATTTTCCATTATTCAATATGAATATTTATCAACCCATTTTAGGATGTGGTTTTCCCACAATGTTATTTTCAAATGTTAAACTATTTTTTACCAAGTACAAGTTCAAATTGTGAGGATTCTATTTATTGAAGGGGTGTCCAATGAACACCCAAAGAGTTTTTTAAATATTATTTTGAATTATTTTATTATTTTTGATATTTTTCATTACAAGAAACCCTATGTATATCTTGATTTACACACAACACTTAGTTTAGCTTCTGTTACGCGCAACATAGAGGTTAAAAGAAATGTGACATAAAATTAAAATTTTATTATTTATTTTTATAGTTATCATATAGAAGTTATAATGGAGGGTATTCATTAGATTAAATATCTTATGAAAAAACATAGTGAAAAAAATGTACATAAAATTTATTCTTTTGTGACCGATTGATTAGAAATTAAAATAAAAAATATTTGAAAATAAATAAAATATTTTACTAAAAACTATTTTTATTCCCATAAATATGTTCTACCTAAATAAATTAAATTAATAACTTTTAGTGAATTATTTTAATGAAAATTTTATATTATACATTCAATAAATGTTTTAATATTCAAATTATGTGTTTTCTAGATAAGAGATAAGAATAAATCCAATTTTACTCTTAAAAGCTGTATTTTTCTAAAAAGTAGTTATGTCACCTTTTGTGAAATTATTTTTAAACATATTTTTTTAACACTTTTAGGAAATTTATATAATATAATTAAGTTAATTTTTGAAATCATCATGTCAAAATTATCTTAGGGTGACTTTTTGAGAATTTTCTAAGTAGATATATTTTTCAATGAATAGTAAAAATACATAGTTTTATTTAGAATTGTCATTTATTTAAATGCTTATAAAGCTTTAAATTTTTTTAATCTGATAAAAAGGTATAATTAGTTCAATTATATATACATTAATCCGATTTATTTAATTGAAATCAATTTAATATTGAATTCTGTTATAAAAAAATTATAAATTATTAAACATTTTCACTCTGAAAACCACCTTTATCGTCACATCTTGGGGTTACATTTAAATAACAATATTACAATTATTTAAAAGGAATTAAAAAAAATGGATAAAATATTTTTAGTTATCATAAATTATATTATCTAATATGTTTAACTTAATTTTTTACCATAAATAATACTAAAAATAGTAAAACATAGTTACTGAGATTAAGGTAAAAATGGGTTTATTGGGATTTAAAATAAATAGATAGGTGTTACAAATGGCCCAAAACTTTTTTAAGTCCCATTTTATGGAAATATATCGACCTTATATATTTTTTACATATAATTGTCAATTTTGGATCCTTGTTGCATGTAAAAAACATTGGAACACCTTATTTTTTTTACCAAAATTACAGGTATACCACTCACCAACATATAAAATACCACACCTTATCATCTCATATGAACACTTAAAAAAACTTTAAATCAGATAGGAATAACCAAAATACCTTTTTTACTTCCATACCCTCATATAATAAGCCTTATTTTTCTCAGAAAACCAACCTATGAATCCTTTTGGTAAAAAACCAAAGAAGTTGACTAAAATAGAGTTAACATCCCTAACTGGGCATTTTATTTTATTTCTTACTCCACATAAAAAAATTATTATGAAAAATAATAATACAATTTACTAAATATCTTCTATAAAATGGGATCATATTAGTTTAATTGAATAACTTAAATCCTTCTCCTCTTTTATTAAATATGTTAAGAAATCACCATTCATGTGTCTGATGGAATATTGCATCATGGATAGATGTTATTAGTTTTCCATCCAAACCTATAATGATTAGATATGATAATGTATTTAAAGATTAAAAAGGAAACAATGTTTATGGGTGCGTATGACCTACAATCTCCATGAGCAATGCATTTCATTATATATATATAACATTAATGGATTACTATAAATATATATATACTGAATATATATGATATGTTTTTATCATTTTCATTATTTTTGAGATATAGGAACAATTTTAAAATTAAGAGGACTGAAACAAAAAGAATAAAAATATACCCAAAAAACAAAGCTATTATTACAAAAAACAAGACTTTTTAATGGAATTATTAATTAATAGGTACTAAAAATTCATGAGTAAACACTATATAAAATTATATATAAAACTATTGTTAAATAATTGATGTATAATAAATTAATATTTACTATAAATGAGGTTCTAAAGTGTTTGAATGAAGTCAATACTTATGGTAAGGGATTTCAAGTCTCTCTTTTATTTCTGGGAAACTTATAAAAATTCACCACTCGTTTACTTTATTTAGTGAATATACATCCAATTTGAAATTTAATATCATAAATATTCTTATTTTAATTATATTTAAAGTTTTATTTTATTTAATTATTTAATGGGGCTTATGATCCAAATATTACTAAAGAGGTAAGGGGTTCCTATCACACTTTTTACTTTTGTAAGACACGTGACATATTACACACCTATTTATTTATGTGAAGTATATAATTCACTAGAATTTATTTCATTATTGTTATCCAGGATAATATTTTTATTTACACATCCATTTTACGATCTCTCTTTCAACATGTTTATTTTTCAAAATCTACCAATGAAATACAATTTTTTGTCTCTACTTACCCTATTCGAGACTTATGATTTTTTATGAACCTATAATATTTTATGAGATATATATATATATATATATCCAATTTTAAATGTATTATCATGAATTTACTTCATTCTCAATATATTTTGAATTTCATTTTATTTTATTCTTTTTTGGGACTTATGATTCTAAGTCACCAATGTGGTAAGGGGTTTAAGATATAGTCTCATTTTTATCACAATTATTTATGATTATTCTTCAAATGAAGAACTATTTTCATAAATACCTCAATAAACAAATGATTTTTCGTATACTTTGTAAATTTTATGTGAATAAATATTTTACCTTTATTCATCTCTTTTTATTTACTCAAGAGTTCAAAATAATGTTTTTACGAAATTTTTTCTTTATTTCCCTCTTTGGTAGAAATTGTTTTCTTACAAAACCATGTTTTCTAATAATGTAATCATGAAAAATTTTAACATTCTTATAATAATTTATAAAAAATAATTTTTTATCTATGTTTTAATTTTTTCAAAAAATTTGAATGGAATCATCACGTTGTTTTCCAAAAAATACCCATTTTGATTTTACCAAAAATATTAAAGGAATAATTTTTTAACATGTACATGATGAAAACATTCCACACCATAATGACCATTATTTTATTTTATTATTCCTATATATTTTTAAATCTTATTATCAAATAAAAGTATTTTGATAATGTTTTGTGTTTTAATTTTTTTCAAAGTGAGATAGATATTTTTCTCAAGATATATTTAAATAAACTTTAGATATTACTTTATAAGTTTCCCATATTTATTTTCGTGGAAAATGATTTAAAAACAATTTTATAATTTTCAGTTTTAATGTTTGATTTTCAAATAATGGTTATTTTCCTCAATAAATATTCCATGTGATATTTCAAAAAAAAATCAATCTGTAATGAAATACTTTGATATTACTTATTATTTACTGGAGATATAATACAAGGATACCATTATTATTCTTTCCCTATATGTTTCATATTTTTTAGGACAATATATTTATGAAACATGTTTTTCTTCCATGGGTTATACCATGATAATATATTTTTTTGGAAACTCACTTATTTTCATAGACTATACTATAATGAAATGATTATTAAACATATCTATTTTTCATAGGTTTTGATATGATGACATAATTATAAAACCATTTTTATTTCATGGGTTATGATATGAGGAATTTATTTGGATCTTAGGAAACACATATGTATGATTTTAATTATGTAACATGTGGGACCAATATCTCTATCCTATGAATTGGGTAATAATAAATCTTATATAAGCTCAAAGGGTTCATGAGATGTTATCCTAAGCCGAAAATAAGGTTAATTAAAGGTTATTCTAAGCCCTAAAGAGGGTATGCAGTGGGCTGTCCCAAGCACAAAAGAGGGTACATGGGTGGCTATCCCAAGCATGTAGTAGGCACATGGGTGGTTATCCCATGCCTAACATGTTAATTATTCCTTGGTGGTTTTCTTCAATATAATATTTTCTATGATTATGTATACACAACAATTCTAATCTGTATGACAATGTTTAGCTCCCATGGATCATATTATTTTATTATGTTATTATTCTTGTCTTAGAAACCATGAATATTTTCCCATGACTCAAGATCATGATCTTTGATATTCCGGGTATGGTTTTCAAATATTATGATAATGTTCCTAAACCATTAAGTGTATTTTATTCCTATTTATCTTCCTTGTTTTACCATATAGAGTATATGAGCTCACCGTTTCTCATGTTTACTTTACCTAGTTTATGAATAAATATTTTAAGTAGTGTATGTTTTGGAAGAGTTCTAAAGGGTAATATCTTTATGGGGGATATTGAAGTTCTTTCTCCATATTAGAATATTTTGTACCTATTCTTAAAAGTCACTAAACTCTTATGGTCTTATGGAATTTTTTTTGTAACATATTTAAAATTAATTTTATAATATGTGATAAATATATAAAAATATTAGTTCTCTATAATTGGTATCGTAGGATTGGTTTATTTAACCTTTGGATAATAGGATTAAAAATCATTCGTGATATCCCTATGGATATTTTTAAGATATGTATATGGATTTATCTAATTATAAGTCCAAGGATGAGTCAAATTATGGGAAAATGACCTAGATTTTGGTAAAGTATAGAGAAAGTGGTTTCTATGCAATTATATACCTATGTGGATACTATATGTGGATATGGATCTGGAACATAGGTACCTATGGTAAATAACTATGAAAATACGACTTTGAGAATGACTCAATATTTATATGGTTCTTGAAAATGGGCCTTGCTGAATACCTCAATTGACACTCCTCATGGATATGTTTTTTAAAATTATTTACAATCCATCATGAAGGATTTCAATCATGACTATGAATTATATAGGATAAACCTAAGGTTAATATATTAAAAAGAAGGTGACATGATTATGATATCCTATAAGTCGTTTTTAGAGATTATGTGTTTTTGAACATTGATTATTGTTTATCATAGTGTTATTTTTTATTTTATTATATGTCACAAACTAAAAGGAATTGTATCAATATTAAATGTGATAGAAAACGTGTTGGTGAGAAACCAAATGGGAATACAACTACAGTGATGCATATTGTGATTATTCCCAATTATTTATCCTGATATATGATTTAAAAATAGAACCTTAACCACCTATCAAACAAAAAAAAGATAATGATAGAGTTCTTTGAGAGTTGAGGTAGTGGAGACCATAGAGTAAATAAGATTCTTTGTACTATATATAGAAAACATGGGAATAATTACCCAAGTGGATGTCTTATAGGAACATGAATATATTTTGAGTGTGGCAATTAATGTAAAAAATAATGTAAACGTGAAGGGAAATTGAGAATTTCAGTTAATGCAATAGATGAGAATACCTGACTCACTAAGATATTAGCAATAGTTGAATATTTCAAATGTGTAATGTATGATCATTATAGAAAACAATTTCCTAAGGGGAAAGATCATGAAATAATAAGAACTTTGGTGTGACTAATGGTTATACAACTGATTATATAGAGACTAAAAATGATATATAAATGGTATGGTAATTTTTAACAGTATTATATATGTAAAATATGAGAAGAATAATCAAATTGAGGTTGATGAATGTAAATACTTGATTCATATTTCTTACTTTAGAAAAGATTCATTAAGGAATAAAATTATGGATCATATTTAGTATATCAATAAAGAAGTGGGATAATTGAAGTTTTTATGTATTGAAATTTAATAATTAGGTTATATGAATTATAGAATTTTTAAGTATTGTTCAGTATATTATTTTTGTTAAGGATTTTCAAAATATGTTGAATGGTAGTGATTACATAGAAAATTAATTTAATAGTAAGGTGAAATTTTTATTATGGGAAGATGGGCCTAAATATGTTCCTAATGTATAGAAAATGGTGTTTTGTTTATATAAATAGATGATTAATATGGATACAATAAATTTGATAGTATTTTTTGGAATGTAACTGATTAATGTTACATGGACTAAGTAGTTTATGTTATCATTGATGGAGTTTATAACATTATTGGATTTATATAATATAATCAATAATTTGTGGTTTTATTCAAGGAACTAGTGTGAATGTGTGTTCTCATTTGGTTTTATGGTAATTGCTGTTAATAACATGATTCAATAACATATATGACAAAGGTATTCACATATTTGTAATTTCACAATCAGGAGCTACCTTATGATATTTTGAGGACCAATAATAAGTTTATTTTATGAAATGTAGCGACCTTATATATAAATTGTGAATTATGGAAGTTTTATAAGGTTAACTATTTATGGAATGGTTTAATTTTAATTTTGGATAAGGGTTTAGAGATTAAGTTATTATTTCACCATATAAAAATTTATACATAGCTCATGTTAACCATTTTGTTCTTGATAATAACCAAGGAAATAAGGAATTAAATATAATTTTTTATGGATCTTACTTAGTGATTCATACATGAAAAATTAATCTCGTAGAGTATGAGATAAAGTGGAAATTGATCCAGGAATAACCAAATAATGAGATTATGCCTATAAATTGTAATTAAATCAACTATATCTTCTAATTAAAATTTTCCAACAGTAGGAAAAGTACATAAAATAATTTTTTTTTCATATTATCATAATTTTTTATGATATCAAGGAATTGTTTCACACCTTTTTGGTTTATGTCTATGTAGTCATTAAGTTTTGTCATGACCATGTTATATATCACTCTTCATCAGTATTTGGGTGTTATTGTTCTCTTCTATATCCATATTTTTACCTCCCACATATGTCCTCCTATTTGTAAAACTAGTATGTGTTATTCTTGATTAACATCTCACAATTATTTATCTTCATTGAAGATGAATCTTGATTAACCTATTTTATGATGTGGGTTTCCAACAAAGGGATTTTCAAATGTTAACCCCTTGTTTATTGAGAACCCTTTTAAATTGTGGGGAAGTAATTTAATTAATGGGGGTAGAATGTAACACCCTAAGACTTTATGAAAGAAATTTTTTCAAATAGATTTAATCTTTTGATATTTTTCACTACACACAACACTATTTTTATCTTCCCTTACTCGAAACACTATGTTTCTCTTTTCATGCATGCAATGATGAGTTTAAATGAAACAAAACGCACAAATAGAATATTATTATTTAATATGATATTTATCACCATACCATTTGAATCGAAGGTATGAGTAGGATTAACTAAATTATGAAGATAAATTGTTTAAAAATTTATATATAATGAATGGTTTTTTCAAATTAATTAGGACATGAAATATTTATTATTTAGAGATAATTGAATTCTTTTTTTTGAAAAATTACTTGTATACGCACAATATTTTATTCCTAAAAAACTAAACAAATATATTTTTTGAAATATTTTAATGAAATTTATATTTTATATCTTCAATAAACTATTTAAAATTAATATTATGTGTTTTCTAGACAAGAGATATGAAAAAAATTCAATTCTACACTTAAAAACTGTATATTTTTTAAAAACTATTCAATCACATTTTTTTGGAGTTATTTTAAAACCAATTTTTTAAAATTTTTGTAGATTTATTTTAAAAAATAATGTTAATTTTTGAAATCATCATGTCAAAATTATGTTAGGTTGTGTTTCAGAGAATTTTCTGTGAAGTTATACTTTTTATGAACAGTGAAATAAAATGGTTTTTATTAAGAATTTTCATTTATATTAAATATTTTAAAACATAAAATTGTTTTTAATATGGAATATATGATAAAATTAGTGCAAATATATATAAATAAATCCAGTATATGTTATTTTAATCAATTTAATATTTAATTTTTTATAAATACTTTGTAAACGTTTGATCATTTTCTCTTTGAAACCTCACTTTTTAGTCACTTCTGCTGGATTAATTTTAAAATAAGAATTTAAAATTATTTTTATGGAATATAGAAAAATGGATTCATTATTTTTAATAAATATAATTTTTTTATAATAAGGGAAAACAAATTTTTTACCATACTTAAAATAAAATATGTAAAAATTATTTACCACGGTTAAGGGAAAATTGCATTTACAATGGGTTAAACTAAATATAATTGTGTAAAAATGATCCAAAACCTATCCAAAAACAATTTTATGGAAGTATTTTTACTTTATATATTATGTTATTTTCAATGGTCTATTTTAATCCTTTTTTCATGGGAAAAATGGGGGTACCACATTTTCTTTTCAAAAATTACAAGTGTTCCACTCACCTCACTTATAAAAGGCCACCTAATACATTCTACTCTTCAAGCTTACAAAACCATTTGGTTCAAAATATACCTAAAAAAATAAATTCCTTAATTATCTACCCTCATCCTTTAAGAATTATTTTGTTCATAAATCCAACCTATGAAGCATTTTGGTGAAAACCGAAAGAAGTTGTTCGAAGAGGATTTAATGTCCAAAACCGATAATTTTATTTTATTTATTCCTCCACCTCTTTCATTTATTATAATTTTCTTATATAATAGAATAATTATTTTAAATATATATATATATATGTGCGTGTGTGTGTTATTAAGTTAATTTAATAAATTAATTTTGTCTCCTCTTCTATCAAATGGGCATTGAAATGATCGTTCTTGTGTATGATGAACTACTGCCTCACGAACCGATGTTCATAATTTTCTGATGCCACCTCTCATAGATAGATATAATGATAGATTTTTTATTATATATGATAATTATGATATTAATATTATTCTTGAATCATGATATCACATTTCACTTCTTACATTCCATTCCTTTGGAAGACGATAACATCGTTCGTGTGTTTGGAAAACTACCTCCTCACGAAGTGATGTTATTCATTATTGATTTATTATTTACATGGAATGTAATAGGGATAGGTTTAAATAAAAATATATGATATATATTCATATTTAATAAAAATTATTATGTAATGGTAATTTATTATTTAATTATCCTTCTTTCAAACCTCAAGGAAATGGAAAATCATTTATGCGTGTGTATGCCATACTGTGTCCATGAAGGGTGTATTTAATTTTTTAACTCTAACTATAATGGATTACTCTAAATACATATATAATTAATATATATTATATTTATATCATGGTTCAAATTCAGGTGATAATTTAACCATAATTAAAATAAGAAGAGTAAAAATAAAAAATAACAAAAAAACAAAAAAAACAAAGTAGTTATTACCCAAAACATGACTTTAAAACGGAATTATTAAAAAAGGTAGTAAAAGGGAATAATTATATCATATATAATATTATATATATAATTATTCTTTTATAATATCTTTATATTAGATTTATATTTGATATACATGATATTATAATATTTATGAAGGATATCAAGACTTATTGTAATAGATTTCTAGTGTATCTTTTATTTATGGAATACATATAAAAATTAAAAACATATTTATTTTATGTGGTGTATATACTAAAAATTTAACTCGATAAAGAATTAATATCTTTATTTTAATTATATTTAAAGATTCATTTGATTTTAGTCTTTATTAGGGCTTAATATCCAAAATATTATCAAAAAGGTAAAGGATTTTAGTTTCACTTTTCACTTCTATGAGACACATTCCATATTCACACCCTATTTATTTTATGTGATGTAAATAATTCCCCAGAAAATATTTTTTGATTATTATCCTAAAAATTATTGGGATTTATATATTCAATTTAGTATCTCTCTTTCATGAGGTTTACGTTTCAAAAGTTCCCAAAGAAGTTAGCGGTTTTTTTATCAATTAATTTATATGATACATATGTTATTTTATGCACCTATCTTATTTTATGAGGGGTATATAAATATACATTTAAATTTTATATCAACAATTTATTTCATTCTCATGATATTTTTTGTTTCATATAATTTTATTATTTCATAAGCATTTTTGTTGAGTTTCACTATAGTGGTAAGGGTCATATGGCATAGTCTCATAGTTTATGTGGATTTTCTATATTTTTTAATATAATGAGAAAAATATTAAGATCCATATCTAAAAGAAATTAATTTTATTCTCTTATCATTTTTTCATGAGTACACATTTTTTATTTTTATTTTATTATCTTTTTGTACATAAGAGTTTAAAATAATATTTTTAATAAAATTATTCTTTATTTATCTCTTTAGTCAAAAAACCATTTTCTTCCAAAACCATGATTTCTAAAAATATTTTAAAAAATTATTTTTACATTCATAAATTTATTTATTAAAAACAATTTACCCACGATTTATGTTTTACAAAAAAATGACTCTTCATGTTTTTTCACAAACAATGCATTTCTATATGTTACCAAAAATGTGAAATAATATTTTCCTATTGTGTATATAATGGAAAAAATATCCACAAATGCTGAAAATATTTGATTTTAATATTATTTTATATTATTTTAAGGTTGTTTTCCCAAAAGATTATTTTTATAATGTTTTAGGTTTTAAAAAGACGTCGTTCGAAGAGAAAAGGATGCTTTCATAAAGAAAATCATTAAATGATTTTAAATCTTCCTTTATAAGTTTTCAATATTTATTTTCAATGAAATAGATTTCAAAAATATTTTCTGATGATTAGTTTTAAAACATAATTTCAAGGAGTGGTTATTTTTTTCAAGAAATGTTCCATGTGATCTTTCGAAATCATTTTCCGTATTAGTGGACATCTTTTGATGTTACTTATTCTTTACTATGGATATGATACAATGATATCATAGTTATTATTTATATTTATGGTTAATGTTGATGATGAAAAGATATTTATTGAACCTATTTTTCTTACATGGGTTATACATAGATAAAATTTCTATGAAATGAACTTATTTTCATGGATTATGCTATGATGAAATGATGAAATTATTATGAAACCTGTCTCTTTTCCATAGGTTATAATATGATTAAATATTTATAAAAACCATTTCATTTTATATTTTATGATATAATAAATGTTTTATGATATTTTTCACACATATATATAAATTTTATTATTTGATGTGTTGGATCTATATATCCCTCCAATGCATTGGGTAATTATAAATGTTATATGAGCTAAAATTTTATATGAGTGATTATCCCAATAACAAAAAGTGTTACACTAAAAGTTTTCCAAGCCTAAAAGAGGGTACACTGGTGGTTATCCCTAGCCCAAAAGAGGGTACATGGGAGGTTATCCCAATCCTATTGTAGGTACATGGGTGGTCATCTAAAACCTAAAATGTTATTAATTTATTTGTGGGTAGTATTGACATAATAGTTTTAATTATTATATATATTTCAAAATTTTATATCTTATACCTATATTATTCTCACATTGATTATTATTTTTGATTCTCGTATGATTCATGTCTTATGAACTACCAATAATAATTCAACGACTTAAGATTATAATATTTGGTAAATAGGGTGTGATTTTTAAATTTTATACTCATATTCTCATACACTCATGTTCATGTTATACTAATGTATCTGCCTTTTTTACCCTTATAGAGCATCTGAGTCACACTTTTTAGGTTTTATGTACCTAGGTTACGTATAAATGTTTTAAGTTGGGTATTTTTTGAATAGTACAAAAGGATAAGATCATTATGGGGGATGTTGAAGATCATTCAGTAAATTAGAGGATTTTCTACCTAGTCTCTAAAGTCACTCAACTATTACGGTCTTTATAAGATTGTTTCTATTATGTTTGTAATATTCATCTAATAGGATGTAACATATATATAGGAAAATATTGGTTCTCTATATTTGGTATCAGAGGATATGTTTAGTTTACCTTTCAAAATGAGGATAATAAAACTTTAGTGAGACCCCTTTGAATATTTCTAAGGATATGTCTAGTGATGGATATAAGGATAAGTATAAGGGTGAGCCAAAGTATAGGATATTGTCCAAGAATTTTTTTAAAGGATATATCAAGGGGTTTCCAAGAAATTACATCCTTTATTGGATTCTATAAGTGGATATGTCCCTAATATAGAGGTACTTAGGGGTAATAACCCCCAAAGGGCACATTTAACTGGACTCTATTGTCAATTGGTACATGAAAATGGGCATTGCTACACACCTGGTTGGATAGTCCTGATGTATTTTCTTTTTAAAATTCAAAAAATCTTTACGAATCATCATAAATGATTAAAATAATAAATATTAATGAGTTAGGATAAACCTAAGGATCATATATTAAAAATAATGTGTCATTATTTAGATATTCTATTAGTGAATTTTCTGAATTAAGTGGTCCCCCACTATGATTACTATTTACCACACTAATTTGTTTTTCTTCAATGGTGGTAACCTCAAAATAACTGGATCACTGATGTGTTTGATAGAAAATGTGTTGATGAGAAACCAAATGAGGTAAAACTTGGAGGGAAGGATATTTTTATTATTCTTAATTAGTCATCATAATATATAATTAAAAAATTAAAACTTAACCAGCTCTCATTATCCTCAAAAAAGAGAAGGATAGATTTCCTTGAGAGTTTGAGTGGGGGAGACCATAGTAAAATGAATATACAGTATAATTTATTTCAGTAATTTAGGAAGAACCATCCATGTGGATGAATTAGATTAAGAGGAAGTTGTTTTGAGTGTGTAAAAGGATACAAATCAAGTAAGTGTAGAGGAAAAATGAAAAATTTGGTTAATGCGATGGTTGAGAATAATGTCCTCCCTAAGAGAAAATAGACAGTTGAAATTTTAAAATGTAGAAAGTAAGTTCCTTATAAAAATTAATGTCATAATGGGAAATATCATGAAAATAATCTTCAAGGTGGTATGTGTAATGGTTAAACAGATGATGATGAGGACACTTAAAATGATATATGAATGGTATAGATTGTTATAACTATATTTTTCTATGTTAAATGTGAAAATAATGATTAAACAAAGTCTGATGAATGTCAAGACATGAATAATATTTCATATATTAGGAAATAGGTATTAAGGAATAATATAACAATGACCTTAGATTTTTAAATGAAATTTGTTTCATGTGAAAATTTCTATTATATTTTATAACATTATACAGGTATAAAAATATAGTGGAACCAAAAAAACATTATCTCATTAATAATTATCATTACATTAGTCGAATATAAAACCAATACAAATTCCAAGCATTACTATTGAAAAAAATTTAAAGTAGAAAATCTAAAATGGGAAAAATATGGATCACCAAAATATACTAGAATTATAAACCCCATGGAAACCTCTATAGAAATTAAACCAAAAATTATTAAACCAATCAAAATTATATAAAATGAAAATAAAAATTTAGTATGAATTCTAGTGAATATTTATTGAATGAATGAAGTGGTATTTATAGGGAAAATGTGACGGTAGGAATAATAATGTGATTATTAGTCAAATATGACCGCTGGTCAAATATGACTGTTGGTTAACATAACCATTGGTATATTCAACCTTTGGGAACTATACCTATTTTTAATAATTTTATCACCATAATTAGTGTTTGTAAGTAGTAATGACAAATGATAATTGATGAATAGATGAGGCACCATAACCTCAACTAGTAGAGTCATACCATTTAAATCCCAATAGTTAGAACTTAGGATGAATACGGAGTCACTATGGTTCCCCATTAAAGAAGCCCAAGTATATCTTCAAAAAGTGTGGCTTGAATTAAATAACATATGGGATAAGTTCATGATTTTGTAGATTTACACTCAGTAAATGTTAGTCGAGCCACAACATGAAACTACAACCATTGCACACATTACCATCAGGGAGTACGCATGTGTAATAAGTGGTTACATGTATAGGAATTAATTCCGTAATGTGTAATTTACTTTACATAAATATAATAGTTATTCAATCCATCCCATTTTGAGAATATTTTCTTTATAAATTATATGTTTAATTAAAACCAATTTGATAAATTGATTGCTTGATGAAAATAAAGTATAATTTTAGGTGTATAAAATACAAACACTTTTAAAATAAACTGACGTATATGGAATAATTTTTTTCAGAATGAATTTTTGGAATATCTTATTTAAATAGAAATGTTAAATTAATTTTATAATATCATAGGAAATTTTAGTGTCATAAATTTAATTGTATTTTAAAAACTACAATTTATCAATAAATAAGTATGTATATTGTTGGAATCCTCATGTATTAATCATGTTTTAATGATCACAAATCTTATTCAACCAAGTTACCTCCTATAAATTATATCCAGTCATATGTATTTATGTTCAAAGTTTTCTCTTAATTTAAGAAGATCCATGAATGATCTTAATTGATCTATATTTCATTTACCAACTTTATAATATCTTTGATCTACTCTCATAATACCCTCTCTGACATATGCTTATGTTTAATCCTCTTTATTATCATCATTATTTAAGTCTGAACACAGTTTCCTTGAAAAGTGGAAGACATCGTGAGTCTGCCACTGGCTATGTATTTCTGGCACTGTGAAGCCAGACACTATGGAGCAAGACACCATGATGCAGAAGACCGTAAGCTAGACACCGTGAAGCAAGACACCCTAAGCCAGACACTATGAACAAGACACCGTGAATCCAAGAACCGCGAACAAGACACCATAAAGAAGACATTGTGAAACTCAGACACCGTGATCAATCTAGACACCGTGTGAAGAAGACACCGTTTCCATGACTTACCATGACACCATTTCATAAACTATTTTGTCGTCTTTCAATTTAATTTCTAATGGTCATATTTTATGTTTTTAATGCACTGGAATAATTAATGTTTCTTTATAGAAAAATCATCGGACAATTCAAGGTATGGGGTGCAGAAAACATGCATCATGTCGGCTCCAACATGTGCATTCCAAGTTAAAAGTGTCGGTTAACCAAGAATCCACAGGTGTGATACAAAAACAAAAATCAAGGTCATGAGAACTACAAAAAAGAAGATACTTGGAAGTTGTTTTTTTTAAAAAAATAAAGTCACACTGCATGCAACTGGACACTGCTAAACACACGAAGCATATTTAATTCTTAAAGAACATCTTCGCTCGATTGAAGGTCAGTAAGAACACAAGCTGAATTGAAACACTCTGTTTTCTACACAACTTCCAGATAAGGACCTAAAGCCTCATCTTCATCAATCCAAAGGAGTCCATAGCTGCATTGACATCAAACAAGAGAATTATATACTCATACCCATATTATTGCTCTGTTGTGATCATTTTTATTACATTACAAGAAGTGTGTGCTTCTATCTGTTTGGGCACACACTGACTCCTAAGATGAACTGGAGGATACTGAAATCGTCACACCAAATGCCATATACCTTTGTGCATCCCACATAGAACTGTGGTAGTGGTCTGAGGACTTGGACATCCTGTGTACTGTTGTTGCTGCTTCCTACGTAGAACTGTGGTAGAGATCTGAGGACCTTGATAGTTTGAGTACTATTGTAAACCCCGATCCAGGGTGTGAATCATAGTTTTATATAAACTATTTTAGAGGACTAAGTCTCACCTTGAGACTGAACATCTTGGTTAAAACTATTGTGCATCTTATTTTAGTTTAAACTATTTTCAATATTCTACTACTAATTACTTTGAAAATCAAATATTTTTTAAGAGTAACTCTAGTAGTTGAACTAGCAAGTGTTTATAATTATTGTTATCCAGTAAGTTAGTTTCAAAATCTAACTTAATATTCAGATTAAGTTAACTGAGAAATAATCAATCTTTGAGAAACTAATTTAACAATTACATTCTTTATAAATTCACTATAGTTTAACATGTTTTATTAATTGGGGAATTTAAATATAGATCTGTTAAAAAAAATTTAATTGGAACTCAATTCATCCCCCTCTTGAGTATCCACTCTGATAAACATTTGTTATTAGAGGTTGTTAAAAGATTTTTTTTCTCCGTTTGTGAATAACATTTTTCGAAAACACTCTGTGAAAATTTTTCAACTGTGATTTTAGTTGTATCTTAAAGATATCAAAATTTCTGTTAATTCTAAATTTTTATATCTTTATATAACTTTTTTAAACTTAGTTATTATGGATAACAGATTAGAAGGTGTAGATACCAACATTCCACCTTTCTTTAATGGTTTCAATTATGTCCAATGGAAAATCAAAATGAAAATCCACTTAGAAAGTATGGGATTTCACATTTGGACTGCTATAGAGACTCTTTACAAGATTCCAGAAACTATTAGAACTACATGGGATGAACCAAAAAAAGCTTCTTACAATAATAATTGTAAAGAAATAAATTCCCTGTATTGTGCTTTAGGATATGAAGAATTTAATCGAATATCTACTTGTAAGACTTCTTATGAAATATGAGATTCTCTGGATGTTTCCCAATGATGGAACAAAAAATTTTATGGAAATGAGATTAAATACATACACTATTAAGTATGATAATTTTAAAATGAAATCTGATGAATCTATTTTTGATATGTGTCTTAGGTTTAATGACATAGTCAATACAATGAGATCACTTGGAAAATATGTTCAAGAAAAGGACCAAATCATGAGAATATTAAGATGCCTACCAGACATATGGAGAGGAACCTCTATCTCTCTTCGAGAATCATGTGACATTGGAAAGCTACCTATCAAAGACCTGATTAGTAAATTGATGATGTATGTAGAAGAGTTTAAGTTAAATAAATAGGATAATGATGAACCTATGAGTAATTCAGTTGAATTTAAGTCCACTACTTCAAAAATCAAGGGCAAAGAAAAAGTTCACAAAACTGAAGAAAGCACAACTTGTGAAAATTCTGACTCAGACAGTGATGAAGAGATGACTCATATAGCCAGGAGATTCAAGAAATTCTATAGAAAGAATAAATTTTCTAGAAAATCAAATTATAAGGGTAAGTATGAAAAACAAGGTAATTAGAATAGAGATTGGAAAAAAACTAATAAAAATGGTGAGATAGTCTGTTATGAATGTAAAGGAAAGGACATGTTAAGGCTGACAGTCCAAAAATTAAGTTCTAGAAGAAATATGATTATAAGGAAAGTAAATATAAGAAATATATGAAGGCAATATGGAGTGCTTCATAAGACTGCTCAAGTGGATCTGAAGCTTCTGATTCTGAAGAAAAGAATCTTGCCAACATGTGTTTCAAGACTGAAACATCTGAGTTACCTATTTCCCCTATACTGAATGATTACTATTCTGGGAATGAAAGTGATTCAGATAATGATGATAAAATGTCTAAAGATGAATTATTTGAATACTATAATATGTTTGAAGATACTTTTAATGAGCTAAAATATTAGTACAAATCATTAAAGAAATTTTATTCCTTGACTAGTACTGTTAAATCTGATCTTAGTATAGAAAAGGAAAAGAATGCTCAACTATTAAAGAAGAATACTGAACTCAAATTGTCTAATGGTAAACTTAGAAAAGACTTAGATAAGTTAAAAAATGGAAAGAATTATCTGTCTCAAATTCCTGGAAAAAAAGTTGCACCAAAGTATACTACTGGTTTAGGATACCAACCTGGACAAAGAAATATTGTTAAAAATAAATTTATTCCAAAATCTAGACAGTATGCTGCTAGTTCATGTTCGGGAAACTCTTATAGTCTATCTAGATACTCAAATTCTTACAGACCAAAAAAATTTACTTATCAAAATCATTTGAATCTGTTAATTATATGAAACCCATTAAACAAATATGTGTGCCTAAAGTTTTACTTTCTATCCTCTTTGGACCCAAGAAAATCTGGGTACTAAAATTATCTTCTGTTTAAATCTATTTTGTAGGAAACTTGCATGAAAAGTTCGTGCAGGAAGATATGGTACATGGAAAGTGCATGTTCAAAGAATATGATAGGAGACTACTCATTCTTTAAGAGTTTAATCAAATTTAATGGAGGAAATGTCACCTTTGGGGATAACTCAAAAGAAAAAATCATCAACTTAGGCTATATTGGTAACACTGATTCAATTTTAATGTCTAATGTACTATTTGTTGATGGATTAAAATACAACCTGCTAAGTATTTCTCAATTGTGTGATGATGGTTTTAATATAAAATTTGAAAATGATTCATATAATGTTTTTAATTCTAATTTTTTTTGGTATTTACTACATTAAGAAATGGAAATGTATATGCTGTAGATTTGAATTCTTTAGCTAAAATAAATGTTACTTATTTAAATTCTTTTGATAAAGAATCTTGGATATGGCACAGAAGGCTAGGACACTGCAATGTTCCCTCACTTAGAAAAATAACTAGGAAAGGTTTAGTTAGAGACTTACCTAAACTAGAATTCCCACATAACAGAGTGTGTAATCCTTGTCAAAAGGGAAAACAACACTATGTTTCTTTTAAATCAAATAAATAAGTTTCTACATCTCAACCTCTCAAGATCGTTCACATGTATTTGTTTGGACTATCAAGAGTTTCAAGTCTAAATGGGAAGCACTATGTTTATGTTCTTGTAGATGAATTTTCTAGGTACACCTGGGTATAATTTATTTCTCACAAAAGTGAAGCTTGTTGTTATTTTATCAAATATTCCATGTTTTTAGAGAACCTTAGTGGAGTTAGGATTAATAACCTGAGAAGTGATCATGTTCATGAGTTTGAAAATAAAGTGTTTGAATCTTATTTCTTACACAATGGCTATAGTCACTACTTCTCTACTCCTAGAACACCTCAACATAATGGTGTAGTTAATGAAGAAATTGGAATCTTCAAGATATTTCTAGGACAATGCTCAATGAATATGATTTTCCTATTTTCTTTTGGTATGAAGTTGTTAATACAACTTGTTACATTATCAATAGAGTCTTGATGAGACCAATTTATAAAAATACTCCTTATGAGCTATAGAATAATATGGAGACTATGGTTAATTACTTTAGAGTTTTTGGTTTCATGGTTTTTATCCTTAACACTAAATATAATCTTGAAAAATTTTCATCTAAAAGTGATAAATGAATTTTCCTAGGTTACTCAATATCTAGTATTTCCTATAAAGTATTAAATAAGAGAAACCAAATGTTTGGAAGAATCTGTACACATAAAATTTGATGAAACTGATCCACATGAACCTAAGACCCCTATTGAAAATCTTAAAGAAGATATGTCCATTCTAAACCTTAATGAAAAAAACAGTGAACCTGTTGTTAAGACAACCAATTATGAAAATTTTCCAGAACCTATTTTTATAGAACCTAAAATTTTAAATGACACGGGAATTTCTAGCCCTACCTTCTCCAGACCAACTAGGACTCTTAAAAACCATCCTCTAGATGCTGTAGTAGGATATTTATGTAGAGGGACACAAACTAGAGCTTCTATGAGAAACCAGGTTGAACATCAAGGTTTTATTTCATAGAATGAACATAAAAATATCAATGATGCAATCAATGATGAATTTTGGGTGATGTCTATGCAAGAAGAACTTAATTAATTTGAGTGAAATATAGTTTGGAAATTAGTAGACAGACCTAAGAACAGATTGACCATAGGAACTAAATGGGTTTTTAGGAATAAAGTTAATGAAGCTGGTAAAATAGTTAGAAACAGGACTAGAATAGTTGCAGAAGGATATAGTCAAGAAGAAGGAATTGACTATGAGGAGACCTTTACACCAGTATCCAGACTTGAAGCCACCTGAATCCTACTTGCCTATGCTACACATTTGAATTTCAAACTATATCAAATGGATGTTAAGAGTGAATTCTTAAATGGGTATATAGATGAGGACGTTTTTGTTGAACAACACCCTGGATTTACAAACCCCCATTTTCCAAATCATATTTTTAAACTATCAAAAGCCTTATATGGTTTGAAGAAAGCTTCATGAGCTTGTTATGACAAATTGATTACTTTTCTTATTTCCCAAGGTTTTACAAAAGGAATAGCTGATCCTACCCTTTTTATAAAATGAATTTCTAATGATGTTTTAGTTGTTAAAATCTATTTAGATGACATTATTTTTGGATCTTCGAATAATTCTTTATGTGTTGATTTTTCTCAAATGACGAAAAATTAATTTGAAATGATTTTAATGGGATAACTCAAATATTTTCTTTGGATTTCATGTTTTTCAAAACGAAAATGGTATTATTTTAAATCAATGTAAATATTAAAAGGATCTTCTAAAACGTTTTGGATTGGATAGCATTAAAATTAGTGACACTCCCATGAGTACCATTTGTAAGTTGGATCTTGATGAAGATGGAAAATCTATTGATCAAACCAATTATAGAGGAATGATTGTATGTTTACTTTACTTAACTGCTAGTCATCCTGGAATTATGTTTAGTGTGTGTATGTGTGCTCGTTTTCATGAAAACCCTAAAGAATATCATTAAATGATGTAAATAGAATTTTCTAATACCTCAAGAGTTCACCCAATCCAAGATTGTTTTATCCCAAAGGAAAATCATTTGTGTTATTTTGTTATTCTGATGCTGACTTCAGTGGCTGTAAGTTAGATAGAAAAAGCACCTTTGGAACATGTCACCTTTCAGGGAAGTCACTAGTATCATGGTGTAGTAATAATCAAAATTATGTTGCATTATCTACTGAAGAAGCTGAATACATAGCTACTAGTAGTTGTTGTGCAAATTTTTTTTGGATAAAACACACATTACTAGATTATGGATATCAATTCAGACATGTACCTATAAATTGTGACAACACAAGTGCTATTAACATCTCAAAGAATCTTGTTTCACACTCTATGACAAAGCATATTGATGTAAGACATCACTTTTTGAGATATCATTATCAAAATGGTGATATCACTTTGGAATTCATTGGTAACGAATATCAACTTGCTGATATATTCACTAAACCATAAAATTCTGAGAGATTATCCTACATCAAAAATGAACTAGGCATGATAAATCTCAAATAGATACATGACTTATTACTATTTCAGGTCTTACTGTTCGATATCTTACTATGTTATAATTTACTGTTTCATGATTACGGTTTCTCAGTTACTGTCTCTCAGATTTGCTGTATCACCATAAAGCTTTATGTTCTTGGTCTCACCGTTAGTGTTTTGTACTTACGGTATGATGTTTAATTTCTGACCGTAATGTGCACTGAAAAGTTCACTCATGGTCTCACCGTGAAACTCATTTACTGTCTCACCGTAATGACCACTCATGGTCTCACCATAAAAAATTCCTTATTTTTTTACCCATATCATTTTAATTATCCTTTTCACCTCTTTTATTTCCCCGCATTTTTATTTTTGTGATGTTTGGTATTCCAAAATGATAAAACAAAGTATGTATCACTTGATTCTTCACTCGAGGATTCTTCTACCCACTCTTTTCGAACACTTCTTCATCCCTGCAACCCTTCTCTCGCTCGAACCCTCAATGAATCCCAAGAATGAAATGTCCATCATCATCGACACTTGAGAAGCGCAGCTCGAAGAAGAAGAAGATTGAACCTAAACTGACAACCGAAGGACCTTTAAATCCGAATCTGGTAAACCGCGTTGTTGTACCTGAGAAAGAGATTTTCCCCAAATGGATTCTGTCTTGTAAGTCTCTGGTATTGAAAGTGTTATAACAACAAGGCTGGTTAAAATGGTTCTCGAAGGATGATCGACCCATCTATCATAGGTTAGTGGCTCAATTTTACCAATACTAACAGTTCTCATTTGATTCTGGTGAGAGTAATTTTGTGAGAAGTTGGGACAATGGCTAGAGATGCTCAATCTTTTCGAGGTTATGGGATACATGCCATAGGATACCTCATGAAGGCATCTATGAGGATTATCAGAGAGGACCTCCACCTTCAACCGATTTCTTTGATTTAGAGGATGCACTTAAAACCTTAACTGGAAATGGCACCCAGAGAAGAACCATTGCTGCTGAATTAGATAGAGAAACAAGTCTTCTATTCAAGTTTGTACAAAATTTGGTTAGTCCAAGAAAATGTGATTTTAGTGTTTTAAAATATCAAGATGTGTTTTTGATTCACCTTATGAAAAATGGGAGTAAGATCAACCTGTGAAAGTATATCATACACCACATGTTTGAGTTGATCAAAGTCACATCCAAGTCAACTTCTTTGTTCTACTCTTGGCTAATCTTAGCCATGCTTCTTTCCAAGGGTATGGTTGGACCTAAAGAGGAAGTAATTATGGACTATGGGTACTGCCTCTCAAAATCCATTATCAAAAGAATGAAGATAAAAGAGAATACATGGAAAAAGGAATGGGTGGAAGACAATGATAGAGTTTATGAGAAATTCAATCTTTTGGATTATCCCTCAAGACCGAAAGACATTCTTGATCTAGGTTTGGAACTAGATGAGATTGTTGAGAATCCTAAAGAAGAGGAAGAAGAGGCTGAAGTGCCATCTAGGGAAGCTGTTAATGTTGAGGAAGACATGACTACTATTTTACATGTAGTTCTTGAAGAAGAAGTATCTACTTTTAAAGAAGCTGTTAAATTGGAAACTTAACACGAAGCTGTAACAGAATTAGTTGCCAAAGAATCTGAAAAGCATGAAATGGAAGAGCCTATAGTGGAAGAACTACCTCTTTTGCAAGAGGCTAATCTTGAGGAACTCCCTGTGGAAAAATCTATTCCTGAAATCATCCCTTCAGCTAAAGAAAGGATGGAGCTAGCCTTTCATCTAACTAGACAAGAAATGAGTGAGGAAAATAGATATGAGTATGTGGAATTAGACCAAGATCCTAAGCCTCTCAGTCCTGAGAAGGAGGCATCAATTAAGGGGGCAAAACCCCAAATCTTGAGTCTGTTGAGGCCTCACATCCAACCAGACTTGATATTTCCTCCCTATTTCAGTTGAAATCAGTCTCAAATTTTTCACCTGAGAAGGAACATGAGCCTGTACCAGTTCATACTCTTGAACCCTTATTTGAAAAGAAATACTTTGTGAGTAATGATGATCTGAAAAAATTTGGTTCTACTCTCTTATCCGTTGTTGAGAAACTCATGAATACCCAACCTCAACCTGTGACAAATTTAAGTGAGAGAGATGCCTCACTATTATTGGAGAAAATTATTTGGGAAATAAAACCTAAGATGGACCATGAGACTCAATAAGTAAGAGTTGAAAAGAAGCTGGTCAGTAATGAAGTTAAGACCCTAATAAGCATGGTTGAAGATATATAGAGAGAGTTGCATTCGAGATCTGAATCTATTGCTCCTCCTATAGAATCTGTTGCTCCTCAAATTTTTCAAGATGGTGTGTCTCAGATTCAACCATATCTAGAATCCTTAGATGAAAATATTTCTGAATGAAACAAACAAATTGTTATGTAAATGAAATATCTTGTTGCCAATTTTAATAAACTCACTAATGAGTATATGAGATGAATTCAAAAGGTGTTTAATCAACTAAAATCACTGACCATAGTTGTCAAAGCATCTAGTCAATCCTCAAAACCCTCCATGGATAGTGATGTGCTCAGAACTGTAGTCAAAGAAGAACTTCAAAATGTACTAAGTGGATTAAATACGGCTTCTTTATATGAAGTGATCAAGAATAGTGATAGAGTTCTTGACCTAGTATAAATCCACTCCAAAATTGCTAATGATACTCAACAAGAGATTGCCAAAATGGCGGATTTCTACTTCAAGAGAATCTTCTCCAAGACCGATATGACAAACCATATAAAGTACCTTGTAGAAAATTTATGGATTCCTCCTGTGACTCAAACTTTCAAGAACCAAGTCTAGAAGCTCACAGAGTTTACTCAATTTTTGGACAAGTTTTTGGAGAACAAGGACGATTTTGATAAAGCCATGCAGTATGTTGGAGAGATCATTATAGATTTCATCAAACTTCTGAGGCCCTATATTCATGTCCAGAGTACAACCATTGTTTCTCTAGAGGCTTCACCCCTTAGACCTGGGCTGCCTACCTTCACATCTTCTCTAGCCTCAACCACCATTTCTGTCGGACAAGAACTCAGTCAGATCAGGCTCGTGATTCTTGATCATCAACTGCCTAGATCTTCTACTGATCCTACCTTGGCTCCCTCAATCTTTGAAGGCCTTAACTTACCCTCTTTATCAACCACATCTCTTCCTTCTTCTACCTCAACCTCTTCCCCTATGGCTTCCTCTTCTGCCACATCTACTAAAGCCAAAGAGAAGGCCAGCCAATGAAGAAGCTCAGTGATTACTCTTTTTGATAGAGATGATTTTTCTTTTGTATTACTCTTCTATTTTTTACTACACCTTAATTTCTATTAGTGGAATGTTTCTTTTTTACTTCTCTTATTCCATCTTTTTGATAATCCCAAAAGGGGGAGAAGTTTCTCTTTGTAGCCAATTTATCTCTACAGTTGAATCCAATATACACTTTAACTGTACATGATTTGTGATCATCAAAAGGGTTGAGATTTTTTGACACCTCAAGTATTAGTCATCTTTTAATAATAACAAATATTATTCAACCTAGTTACCTCATATAAATTATATCCAATCATATGTATTTAGGTTCAATGTTTTATCTTACTTCAAGAATATCCATGCAAGATCTTAATTGTTCTACATTTTTTTACCTACTTTATACTATCTTTGATCCACTCTCATAATACCATCTATGAAATATGTTTCAGTTTAATCCTCTATGTTATCATCATTATTTAAGTCTGAACATAGTTGCCTTGAAAATTATAAGACGCCGTGAGTCTGCCACTGGCTATATTTTTCTGGCACCGTGAAGCTAGACACCGTGAAGCAAGACACCGTCAGCCAGACATCGCAAAGCAAGACAACATAAGCTAGACACCGTGAAAAAGACACCGTGATTCCATATGCCGTGAACAAGACACCATGGAAAAGACACCGTGACACTCATACACCATGATCAATCTAGACACCGCGTGAAGGAGACACCGTTTCCATGAATTACTGTGACACCATTTCTTAAACTATTTTTTCATCTGACAATTTAATTTCAAAAGGCCATATTTGATGTTTTTAATGCACTGACATAATTAATGTTTCTTTTTAGAGATATCATCGGACAGTCTGAGGTTTAGAACACATGAATTCCGTCAGCTCCAACACTTGCATTCCAAGTTAAAAGCAAATGTTGACCAAGAATCAACGGGCGCGATACAAAAACAAAAAGCAAGGTCATGAGCACTAAAAAAAAAGAAGATACTTGGTGGAAGTTAAAAGAAATAAAGACACACTGCATGAAACAAGACACTACTAAACACATAAAGAATATTTGAAGCTTAAAGAACATCTTCACTCGATTGAACCTCATGATGAACACAAGGTGAATTACGACACTCTGTTTTCCACATAACTTCCAGAGAAGGATGTAGGACCCCGGGACACCCTGAGAGGGGAGTGGTGAATCAGGGTGTCAAATTTTTCTTCTTAAATTTGTGGATCTTGTTCCCACATTGGTAGGAACTACTAAAACCTGTATGATGGATATGATTAGCAATGAAAAATTCACATGCAAAGAGAAAACACAACAATTTTACTTGGTTCACCACTAAGGGCTACGTCCAAGGAGAATACACCGACAAGTTGCCGGTCGTACCAAATTACACTAATATTCACTAGCTGTGGATTACAATGGTTTGGGCATAGTCACTCTGTCCGATGCTCACTACCTTTACAAGGATCAGGGATAGCTCACTGCGTCCCTCGGGTCACTCCCGTTGACTCCCCCTGGCTCACTGTCGTTGGTGAAGTCCCACTCAGTTTATAGACGTGAAGGTATCTTCAATAGATTTGCATTGAAGTCTTTGTCTCTTGTTTATCATGAGACCTTGCTTACATCAGAGTCCTGAGTTGATGCTCTTTTGTATTCAACCTTCTACTTTAGTGCAATAACTGAATGCACTAAATCCTCTTGTTGTCGTTTTCCTGAATCACAACTATTGATGTGATTGCATAATAAATGAAGATCAGCTTACTCAGTGTTTGTCAGAATCAGTTCTCCATATATGCATGAGATCATGCATTTGTCATTTACATTTACTCTCTAATCTCACTTTGCACCGAAAGTATCAGGCAATATTTCAGCTCTCGTTCAGCTCCAAAAAGACGGGCGTTCTTCAACAATATCTGGTGCTCCTTTTCAAGCCTGGCGTGCAAGTCTCAATATGGCACGCAAGTCCTCAGCACACAAGTCTAAACTGGCATGCAAGTGTCACCAAAGCACCTGCACGACACTGCCTTCATGAACTTCAAACCTGTGTGACTCACTTATTTTCTCACACAAATCACCTTGGGCACGCAACCATCAATCGCCGTGCAAATTCTAAGAGCTGGCCCACAAATCTCTCCAAACCACTTGCACGACCACTCACCACTTGCGTGGCTCAACCACCTGCGTGAAGAGAGCTCGAACATTCTCTAAGTCTTGAACTCTGTAGTAAATGAGGAGGGGTGATCTAGTGTTTATAGGCATTTGGTCAACCTGCGTGGCAGTGTGCAAGTCACCCATCGGTGTGAAAGTTTCCGTGAACAACTCATCTCCCCTAGCCTCTGTCACACAAATCACTTGCACGACCCAACCAATACCTGCGCAACCTTCCTTCCTTTTCCATATTTTGAAGTTCTGTTCTTGAAAAACAATAGGCGCGCAAGTTTCCAATCCTTCTAGTCCTCGGCGCGCAAGTCTCTTCACGGCGCGCAGGTCACTTGCGCAACCAACACAATACTTGCGCGACCCTTGACACTTTTCCATAAATTGATGTTCTGATATTGAATAACATATGGCGCGCAAGTTTCCTCTCTTTCAATTAAACGGCGCGCAAGTATCTGCTATTTTTGTACCGCCTCCAGATCATCCATTCCTTTGTCAACGTTCTTGAATAAAACATGGATCATTAACCATATCCCTTGAACTCGACATGCCCCTATGGAATCTCCTTTGTCAACAAATTTGTATGTCATATTTTTGCTTTGTCAACAAGAACGATCACCTCAAAAACAATTCTTCTCGGTGATTTGTATCCATCAGAAACTCTTCTGCTTTCATCACAAACTTCACTATCGTGACATGTATTTTTTGAAGGAACAACTTTAGCAGCATCATCTTCTGTGACAATGTGATGTGCATGGCCATATCAGAATTCCAATCCTCGCATGGAAATCTTAGAATTCTATTCCCTTTCACATTTTCTTCTTCTTCAATCGTTATGATCTACTTCATGCAAAACATATGATTCAATTATTCAAGAAGTATCTTGCATGGATCTCAAGAAATCATGAGTAATTGCATGGTCTTCATCAAAACCCATGGGGAATTTCATGGTCTTCATCAAAACCCCATTCTTCTTTAATCATCCTCAGATGGATTACACCTCACATTCTTCATTGTTGTAAACAATGTGTCACCGTTGACATATGTTCTTTGAACTTATGATCAGTACAACAATCATCTGAATTATCATTCCTCCACTTCATCAGAGTAATTATTGATCTCTTTCATTTTGATCTTCCAATCCTCAATTTCATTGGAGTAATTCTTGATCTCCTTTATTTTGATCTTCATTGACAATTATTGACAACAAATACAACCTTATACACAAAGTGATTCCAAAAAAGGACTCAAAGCCTCATATGATTCAAATCAAAGGAGTCCAGAGCTAAATTGACATCACAAAAGTGAATTCTAAACTCATACCCATATTATTTCTCTAGTGTGATCATTTTTATTACATTACGAGCAGTGTGTTATTCTATCTATTTGGACACAGACTGACTCCTAAGCTGAACTGTAGGATACTGAAATTCTCACACCAAACGCCTTATACCTTTTTGTATCCTACATAGAACGGTGGTAGAGGTCTGAGGACTTGGACAACCTATGTACTGTTGTTGCTGCTTCCCACGTAGAACTGTGGTAGAGGTATGAGGACCTGGAAAGTCTGAGTACTGTTGTAAACCCCGATCCAGGGTGTGGATCATAGTTTTATATAAACTGTCTGAGAGGACTAAGTCTCATATTGAGACCGAACCTCTTGGTTAAAACTGTTATGCATCAAATTTCAGTTTAAACTATTTTCAATATTCTGCTTCTAATTACTTTGAAATTCAAATATGTTTTAAGAGTAACTCTGATATTTGAACTAACAATTGTTTGTAATTATTGTGATCCAATAAGTTAGTTTTGAAAGCTATCTTAATCTTTATATTAAGTTAACTGAGAAATAATCAATCTTTGAGAAACTAATTGAACACTTACAATCTTTATAAATTCACTACAGTTTAACTTGTTTTATTAATTGGGGAATTTCAATATAGATCTTTTATACAAATTTTTTTAATTGGAACTAAATTCACCCCCTCTAGAGTATCCACTCCGACCAACATATATAATTAAAATTTAAACTTCTCTTATATAGAAAATTATTTTGAAAAATTAATTTTTTTTTCAATTAGCATGTCAAAATTAAGATAAGATGAATGTTTTAT
The DNA here is from genome assembly GCA_963277665.1 of Viscum album. NCBI lineage: Eukaryota > Viridiplantae > Streptophyta > Magnoliopsida > Santalales > Viscaceae > Viscum > Viscum album. Next base: position 212,012,126 of record OY728146.1, on the reverse strand, counting down.
AATTTTATAAAATTCATGTGATTTATCTGAATAGTGAAAAAATATTTTTGTTTCTGGTTACATTTTATGACTTCATATTTATTTCGCAATGATATAATTGTTAATGTACCACAATACACCTCTTAAAATATGATATTTTATTGAAATTAGTTTTCTAATATCTTCTAATTAATTTTAAAGACTATAAATCACATTTCAATGTGTAAAATGGAAAATTAGATTTTTGAAAGCATTATTTTGTGTAAAATCTAATTTTCTATGTCCAAATAAGTATTAAAAAATGGGGTTCTTTTCTAATAGATCAATATATAATAAAATGTTACTAAAATTTCCAAAACCATTAGAAAAACCTTATATAAGCCAATGGGTTTTCATTTTGTACATCCTAGTTTTCCATGACATATTTTTGGAAATTATTAAACAATTCCTCCATTTTTCTATAAATAACCACGCATGTCACCTCTCCCCAAAATTCCAAATCCATATTCAATGAAATTATGTCCATTTTTCATCCCAAATAGTCCCTCCAAGGTTTCCTTAATCCCACAAAGATCCATCCTTATGATTTAGGAGAAACTCTTAAAGGTAAAGGAAAATCTCTACTTATATTTTCCATTCAAGATCCCCTTTTTTGGAATGTTTGCTAATTAAATAAAAGCTTCTTTTTATCCACATTATATTATCCCATTATTTCAATAATATTCTTTTACCAATGGGAAGCCATTATTCCCTCTCATTTTCTGTTATCTTAATCTATGTTTTATACATTCCATGATGCTGAATTTATTTCTCTCTTTTACCTGAGAAATTCTCATTTTTTTGAAAACACAAACCTCTTAATTTTCATTGGGTATTCACGTACTTATAAAATTGATATATTTAATTATGTATTTATGTATTTTAAACCCACATATCCTTTCCATGGGTTAATAATAATGTAATTTCCATGTCACTAATCACTTTTATATGGCTTCATTTAAATAAGAAACCTAGTCTTTATTCTCCATGGGTTATTAATAAAGTTATTTAGTATCAAAAATATTTCTCAAATTAATTAAGAAATATTAAAGGTTCACCCTTATAGTTATTTAATTAATTGGGTAGGTAATTAGTCTCTATAGATGACATGTTTTACGATACTATAGTGAATATCCATTGTAATTTTTATTTATGACACCTTGGTTATAAAAATTGATGATATGAATAAGAATTTATTTTTTAAATGTTGTATCCACATTTCAATGTTATGTTTCATATTAATTTTATTACGACACATCTCATGTTATCTTGATCATTATTTATTTCTATACATCAAGTTCTCATTGATACTCCCCAAGATTAGATGTTAAATGTCTCCCTTTATTACTCCCTTACTGTTCTCATGATCACTCCTTGAATTTGATGTATATCCATGTGATATTATTAATGGTATAAATAACTTAGGGTGAACCCATGAGCAATATTTTCCAGTGGATTAGATTAATAGTTTATGGTTTCATATATTATGTTCCTAATTTCCAAAAAACTAAACTTTAAAAGTCCCTATGAACTATTCCATGTAATAAAAAGTTTATCTAATAAAAAGGAAGGATGTAATATTTGGTGTCAAAATACCATTTATTTATTTTTTATAAATTAAGAATTGATTTTTTTATTAACTTTAGGGATAATTCTAAATCTATGAAAACATTCTGTAATTTTGGTGACGCATTAAGTGATCGGGTTTGAAGCAATGAAATCCCCTTCTAGATACTACAAGTGGATGTGGCTCTAGAAAATATGTACCTAGGGGTAAAAACCATAAAAAACATATTGAATAAAATATTTAAGAATGATTAGGAACTAGTGTTATAAAATAAACCTTGTAGCGAGCCTCACACTCCTGGGGGATATGTTTGGTTAATAACAAGCCTTTTATTGACCATTATGAAGGATATATAGAAAATATAATTATTATTATAGGAGATTAATGAATAAAATATTTAAGAATGATTTTCCTATTCATTAAATCCATTTAAAATTATAATATTACTAAATGTAATAGATTTCTCAGTAATTACATCTTCTTTTAGAAAAATGGAAGGAAATAGAGGATCAACGTAAATGATGAGTTCAATAGATGATGCATTGACGACCTTGCTAACGTGATGGATGATATAATGGAAATATTTACGAGGATAATGAGTCAACTATCTTGAGTTATATATAATAACATGAATATTCTATAGAAACTAGATTCATCTTGAAGGGAATACATTTCCATTGAGTCCTTCATGTGCCAATGACCACATTCTTTTGGTGGATCTACTAACACATTGATTACTAAAAATGGATTTCCTCTATAGAAAATATATTTTATATACTCCATTGTTCAGAGCTAGAGAAATTAAACTTGATAATATACCTCTTAGTAGGTGAATCTAATTAATGGTGGACACTTACTAAAAACAAAAAGACAAGAAGGGATATTTATGATATGGAGTGGGAAGAGTTCATGTGATTTTTTTATAAAATAATATCCCATTCGATGTGAATAAAAATATAAAAGGAATTAATATATCCAAATAATAAGAAAAATAAATTAGTGTTAATATTTGAAATGAAAATTATAAGACTTTATCAATACGCCTCTATCTTTTTATGGATCTTAAAAGAAAATTTAATATATTATTAGGTTTATTAAGATCCCATCGGTAGAGGAATTAGGGAATAGAGAATATAAAATCTTTGAGGAGGTAGTGTGGAGTGCTATCATTGTTGAATTTGAGATTAAAGAGATTTAATTTTCATATAGGTCATATGAAAATAAGAGAGAAATTCATCCCAAATCAGGGAATAATTTTGGTCATGTAAGTGGATGAAAGAAAGTAAAATCTCCCACGTGAAACAAATGTTGGAAGAAGCATTCTAGAAACTTCTTTCATGGGAGTATAAAATGTTACAATGATAGAAGATATGGGAATATATCTATCAACTATCATGGAGAGGTTATGCCTCAACTTATAAACACTAATGATAAATGGAATAGGGTGTGGTCCCTTCCAGAAGTTCTGTACTTAATGTAAAGACACCTTGTGAAATTTTCTAATCAATTTCCAAACCAGGAGATAGTCAAAGGAAGTCACCATCAACCTCATCATGGGATAAGGGATATAGTTTGGAAATACTCTCTCATGATGGATTATGCAGAGGCTCCAAAATATTTTATGGCAGGTACACTTGTTTTTCTATCAATTCTATTATTCACTTTGTTAGATTTTTGTTTATTTCATTATTTTATTTCAACCATGTTTCAAAATAATATCAAATAAATCCCTACGCTTATTGAACTAGATTTATTATTCAAGACTCATATAGGGATTATCCTAGAATCAACTATGTATAGAAACTCTATTATTAACATTGGCATGTAAAACCTCATCTCAAATCAAATAGTCATTCCCATGGTGGTAATTTACACTATACTAGGGATGGATTAGATCTCATAGTATAATGATAAGATTAACTGTTATAAAAATGAAATTTTAGTAGTATTTACTGGAAATACTATAGTTATTTTCTAATGAGAGATATCATGTTGAGATATTTTTCTAGAAGCACCACCCATATCCTTCTTTATAATACTTTTTGGAGAAGTGGGAGAGGGAAATGAAATCATAACTATTGAAAAGGTCCCCATAATTAAATAATAGATTGTTGTATTTCATGAAGAGACATGGAACTCCCTTAAAATGAGAGGAAAATTGCTCCATTAAAATCATACATGGATTCAAGATGGTATTGATGACCCCCCTATAGAATAAAAAATGTGGAGTTAGAGGAATTAATGATACAACTTTGAGATATTTTGGAGAAAGTATTTATACAATCAAGTGTGTCTCCTTAGGTAGCACCTATTCCCTTGGTGGAGAATAATGATGGATCATTTATACTATGTATTGATTTTGTAGAACATAATGGAATCATAGTGAATAATAAGTAACCCCTCATAAGGATTTATGATTTATTTGACTAGATTCGTTGATCTCTATTCTTTTCTAAGATTGAACTCCGATATAAGTATAATCAATTAATAGGTAGGAAAGAGTAAATTCTAAAAAATTTCTTCCTAACAAGATATGGTCATTATAGTTTTATTTTTATTCCCATCGGCTTGACTAATTTTCAGTCCATATTTATGGACATGATGAATAAGGTTTTTAAAGAATAAATTGATAAATTTGTGGTAGTTTTTATTGATTTTATTCTAATATATCACATAGAATTCGAGGAAAATGAGGATTAACTGAGGTTTATATAGAAAATGGTGAGGAAGGATGAGCCCTTTGGTAAATTTATTAAATCGTAATTCTAGTTACAATAAGTTTTTTTATTGGGGAATTATAACCAATGATGGAATTTCTGTTGACCCTACCAAGAAAAAGGCTGCACATGAGTGGCCTCCTTATACAACAGTAATTGAGATACATAATTTTCCTTGTACTATTTAGATATTATCAAAGGTTTGTGAAAAAAATTCATGAAATTATAATCCAATAACTGAATTGACACAAAAACGAGCTAAGTTTACCTGGACAAAGGATTGTGAAGAAAGTTTTCATGAAACAAGGAATAAACTGGTTACTTCATCTATACTAACTATACCCTCTATCAGGGAATGGTTTCTTATTTAATTTCCTGAATCTATGAAAGTGCTTTGGTGTTTCCTCATCTAAAATGAAAGGGTGATCAATTATACATTTCAAGAGGTAAATCCTCATGAGGAAAATTATCATATGCATGACCTGGAGTTAGATGCAGTCATTTATGAACTGAAGACACGATGGAACTATCTTTATGGGTAGAAATGTGATATATACTCAAACCACAAAACACTGTTGTATATATATATGAAAAAGGAATTGATCATAATACAAAGGATATGGTTGTATCTCCATAAATACTATGAATATTAAATTCATTGGAAACCTAGAAGAGAAAACATATCTACTTATTCATTACATAGTAAAGATCATGCTGTGCTAGAAATGATGAGGATTAAAGGAGATTTATTGATCAAAGACCTAGTAAGGTTGGACATGGGAATCATAAGGGAAGGTACATCTTAAATCCTTTCTAAAATTATTTCTCAACCATCTTTAATAGATATGATCATGAGATTTCAAAGAGAAGATCCTTATATACAAAATAAGATAGTGTCTATAAAGAATGAGAAGTTTCATGAGTTCAACATTGATCTAAATGTTTTACTAAGATTTCATACAAGGATATGTGTCCCATATAACCAAGAGAGAAAGAATGATCTATTAGATGAATATCATACCAATATATCCTCTATAATTTATGGTTCTTGGTGTGTTAATTAGTGAAGGTGGAGTGACAAATCCGTAAAAGGTTATATCAACCACTACCCATTCCATGTTGGAAGTGGAAAAGTGTCACTATAGAATTTATCATTGATCTCCCAAGTACATCAAAAAGAAATATTTTATAAGGGTTATAGTATATTGACTTTTCAAGACTACCATTTCATCTATATTCTGAAAGATTTCTCTACTGACCAATTCATCAAGATATATGTTAATGTAGTGGTGAGGATTCATGGGATGCCACATTAAATCACTTAATATCATGACCCAAAGTTCACATATAAATTCTTACAAAGTATTCAACATGACCGGAATACTAAATTGAATTTCAATACAACCTATCACCCCCAAACTTATGTCCAATATGAAAATACTATTCAAACACTTGAGGAAATACTGGGAACGTGCTTAACATAAATTAAAGGTGGATGAGATCAGTATATCCCCTTATTTGAGTTCTCATACAACTACATATTCTACCTGAGTATTCAAATTGAACACTATAAATATTTATATGGGAAGTGTTATAGAACTCATACTTGTTAGGATGAATATTACAATATAATGATAACTGGGTATGATATTGTATAAGAGATGATAGAAAAGTTTCATTCCATCAAAAAAATAATAAATATTTCCAAAGTTGAAAGAAGTACTATACTAATAAGAATTGGAGGGACATGGAGATTTATGTTAGAGACAAATTAAATCCTTCATACATCAATTTTTAATAGAGTCATGTGGTTTTGAAAGAAAGAGAAACACATCCCAAGGTACATCGGTCCCTTTTAAATCCTTGATCATATAGGGGAAGTGGCATATCATCTAGAAATTCAACAAAATTTGGCTCACATTCAGGATATATTCCATGTATCTATATTAATGAACTACAAGCCTAATCTCTCACATGTCCTAAATTTAGAGGTGGTACAAATGGAATATGACCTTTCTTACAAGGATCCACCGATGGAGATCTTGAACCGTAGAAAAAAACTTCTACAAAATTTGAAAACTAATATCGTCAAAGTTTTATGGAGGAATTATATGTATAGAGAGGCGATATATGAACCTATGAAAACAATGAATAATAAGTTCCCTCCCATATTGTCAACCTAGAATATTAGAAGAAATTTTGTGGAGGAAATGTTTAAAGGGGGAAGATTGCAATGAACCTTGTTTTTTAAATGATATTTGTTTACATGGAAAATTTATGTCATATTATATAATATTATACATGTAAAAATATATAGGAATCAAAAAAATTATATCATTAAGAAAGATCATTATATTAGTCAAATATGAAACCAATGATGGTTCCAAACTTAAAATTGGACAATAATAAAAAATATAAAAGCTTAAATGGGAAAATATAGATTACCTAAATATACTAGAATCATCACCCCCATGACCAACTCTTTATAAATGAAACAAAAAATTGATAAAAAAATCTAAATATTAAAATATTAAAATAAAACATTATGAGGAATTGTAGTGAATATTGGGTAAAATAATGAAGTGGTATTTATAGGGAGGAATATGACCATTTGAATAGTATATATGACTATTGGCCCAATATTTCCATATATTAATATATTTTTTTTTAATATTTTTGATAGTTGTGAACTATACTATTTGGTAATAATTTTACTATAATAACTAATTGATTATATGTAGTAATGATAGTGGATAATTGATGCAGAACGAAGAATCTATGGAATCAACGAGTAGATTCAAGCTTCTTGAAGCCCATTTATCAGAACATGGAAGGGAGGTAAAATCATTGGAGTGCACCCTTGAGGAATCTCAAGACAAGATTCAACATGTGAGGTTTAAATAATATCTCACATGGGATAATTTCAATTTAGTGGTGATTATCACTTGGATAATGTTAAATGATCCACTGTATGAAACTATAACCATTTTACCCCTTAACCTTAGGGCATACAACAGAGTAATAAGGGGTAACTTGTATAGGCATTTTTTATATAAATTTTAATTTCCTTTGTATAAATAAGTTGGGTTTTCCATCAATCTAGTTTTGAGAATATTTTTTTTTGATTAACTAAAATTTTAAGCGAGTAAATTTTGGTAAATTTATTATTGGATGAAAATAAAATGTATATGTATTTTATATAATTATATACACTTTTATAAATAAATAATTTATTATGAATAATATCTATATTTGTGAAATAGTTTTTTAAAAAGCACCAATTTAAATAGAAATAATAAAATGATTTCAGAACGTCCTATAAAGTTTTTATAAGTGTTATAAATTTGACTCTGTATTGAAAACTTCTATTTTCAATAAATAAGGATTTTTATATTTAAAAGGAAAAATTATCATATTTATAGAATTGTTTTGATAAAATAAATATTATATTTGAAATCAAAACCTCAAAATTTTTTAAGGTATAATTTTTGATAATTTTCTAAAATACATTACATTTAAATGAATAAAAAAATACAGATTTGGGTATTCAATATGTTTTTTGAATTCACATTTATGTAAAAATTATTTAATAATTAATTAATAATAATATATTACCTGAATTATTTTATTTTATTAATATGAAGTATTTTAATATATTTTAATCATTTTCCAAACCAATAATGTAATTTCCAAAGTCTAAAGTAGAAATTTTGATTTATAAAATCAATATATTATAGAAAATAAAACTTTTCATGTCCAAAAATTTATTAAATTTTTTTTTAATACTGTGATGGAATAAAATATATTAAAATTCTAATTAAATTTACAAAACTATTGTAAAAAAACATTGGTATAAAAATGGTCTTTCTTTTTCCAAAAGCTATATTTCCAAGACCTAAATCTCGATATTATTTAACAATTCTGTGTCTTTTGAAATAAAAACCCTACCATTTAACCTTTCCCCATCACTCCCAATCCATCCTATAATAAATTATATTCATTTTTTCTTCCTAAAGAGTCTCATAATTCATTATTTATCCCTCCAAGGTTTTATCCTAATGATTTTGGATCATTTCTTCATTGTAAGAGATATATCCACTTCCCTTTTCAATTCAAGTTCCTTTTTTGGTATGTTTTCTAATTGCTAATATGACATATTTATGCCAACATTATATTATTCCATTACTGTAATAATATTCTTTTATCACTATAATAAACTTGATACCTCTCATTTTCTCATTCTACAATCCATGTTTTATACCTGTCATGTTGTTGAATTTATTTCTCTCTTTTACATGAGAAACCCACATTCTATTTTTGTTAGTCAATAATGATGTAATGATCATGTCTTTAAGATCATTTTTACACCATGATTTTGATAAGAAAACCATTTTTTATTCTCCAGGTTTTTTTTAATGAAATGAATTATTATGGCCTATGTGGCTCACATTAACTATTATAAATGAAGGGTGAACTTTGATACTTCTAACATGAATTTTTCAAAGAATTAGTCTTTATATATGAGATGTTTTATGATACCTTAGTGAATAAACATAGTAATTTTGATTTATTACACCATGGTGATATTTTTATGAATGAATCATTTAAATGTTGTATTAAAATTAAATTTTATGATTCATGTTATTTTTATTATGATATTTTACTTGTTCGCTTGGTTATGTTTCATTTTTAAACCACATGTTCTTACTGATATTCCTCATGATCACAAGATAAATGTATCCCTTGAATATTCTATTAATATGATCATCTTTAAAACTTTTCTTTGATATATATCCCTATGATATGAGATGATGAAAAATAAAATGAGGTCGAACCTATTAATAAGTATTTTACATGTATTAGAAGAATGTTTTTTATTTCCAATTATTATGTTTCTAATTTCCCCAAAATTAAACATTAAATGATCTTATATTTTTTATCTATAATTAAATGTTTATTAAATAAAAAAGTGGATCCCATAAATATAATTATTAATAGTTAATGTATTTTGATGGAAGTGGGATGATTAAAGTTTTTATGTATTGGAATTGAATAATTATGTTATTCAAATCATTATATAAATAAGAATCCTTTAGTATAATATTTTCATTAAGTATTTGAAAAAAAATATTGAATGGTGTTGATGATCTATAAAAGTGATTTTATGGAAACAATATATTTTAGTTAAGGTAATATGACAATTAATTTGGTTATTATGATTATAAAATGGTGGTTAGTTTTGATAAATAAATTATTGATACAAATAAATTAAATTGGATATTAATTATGACCATGGAACTAATTATCGATTTGAATAAAAAGTTTCTTATGCTATTGTTAACGGATATTACAACATTATTGGATTTTTGGAATACATTAAATAATATATTATTTATTCTAGGAATATAGAAGTATGTATGTTATTATTATGGTTTTTTGGTAATTCTGTTTATTACTATGATTCAAGAAAATATATGACTAAGGTATTCACATATTCGGTATGTGACAATAAGTATATACTTTATGATATTTGAGGGATTAATGTTAAGTTTAATTGTAGAAATTTAGTGACCTTTTTTATAAATTTTTGATAATGTAAGGTTTATAATGTTAACCATTTATAGAATTGTTTAAGATGAATTTTGGATGAGGATTCCGAGGTTAATTTATTATTTCACCATATAATTATTTATGCATAAATTGTGGTAACAATTTTATTTTTGATAATAAATATAGATAGAAGGAATGAATTACTATTCATTTATTGATCATATATAGTGATTTATACATGAAAGTTTCATGTTTTAGAGTAATAGTTGAAGTGGAAATTGATCAAGGAACTACAAAAGAATGAGATTATTCATATGAAATGGAATAAAATCTAGAAAGAATAAATCCTCCTGAAAATTAGTCATCATTAATAAAATGGTAAGGAAATAATTTATTTTTCATATTATCATAATTTTTATAATATTAAAAAATTATTTCACACCTATTTGGCTCCTAGAATTATGGTCGTGAACTTTCTCCTGACCAAGTTCTAAACCACTCTCTGTCAGTATTTGGGTGTTAATTTTCTTTTCTATATACAAGTTTTCATATCCCACCTACGATCTCCAATTTAGAAAAATATTATGTGTTATTATAGATGAACATCACACATACCTTACTCTTTTTATAATAGGAATCATTTATTGTCCATTTTATGATGTCGGTTTCCTATAATTGAATTTTCAAATGTTATACCTATGCTTATCGAGCACATTTTCAAATTATAATGGTGCAATTTTTATGGGGTAATAATTTAAAACCATGAGATATTTTGAAATATATTTTTTCATATAAATTTAATCATTTTTATATTTTTCATTAAAATAGACACTTAATTTATCTTTTATTACATGCAGAAGAGAGTTTAGCTTGTGTTACATAAAACACCAAGTATTAACAAAACAACACATACTATAAAAATATTATTATTTAATATTATAATTATAAAATAACTATTTCAATTGAGGGAATATATAGGATTAAATAAGTTATGAAGATATATGGTTTATATATATATATTGAATTATTTTGTGACCAATTAATTAAAATGAGACAAAAAACTATTTGGGAATAAAGAAAATCATTTTTTTGAAAAACTAATTTAATGAAATATATGGTGTTTTACCCCAATAAATTAAAAAAATATCTATTGGTGATTGATTTTAATTAATTATATATATTATATATTAAAGAAAATTTTTAAAAATCATCTTATGTGTTTTCTAGATATGAGATAAAAATAAATCCAATTTTACACTTAAAACTGTATTTTTCTAAAAGGCAGTCTTGTTGTATTTTGAGTACATATTATAAAAATAATTTTTTAAATATTCTAAAATTTAATTTTAAAAAATAATGTTATATTTTGAAACCATAATTTAAAAATTAAATTAGGGGTAATTTTTGAGAAATTTCTAGAAAGATATATGTTTTAATAAATAATCAAGAATACTGGATTTATTAAAAGTTGTCCTTTTTTAAAGTTATTAAAAAAATAAAAAAATTAGGATGGTTATAAAGGTAAAATAATATCAATAATATATCTAATAATCCAATTTATGTCATTTCAATCAATTTAATATTGAATTTTTATATAAAACTTTCTATTTTTTTACATTTTCTCTTTAAAAACCTAATTTCTCATCACACCTATAACATTAATTTTAAATTAATGTTTCCAAAATTTATGAATTGAATTTAAAGAAGATATTTAATATTTGGAATAAAAATATTTTATATTATCAAATAAGGTTAAATTAAATTTTGACCATAATAATTATAAAAAATGGTAAAAATTATTTTGTATGGTTGAGGAAAAAATTGGTTTACCAAGAGTTAAACTTACAGGTTTTGTGTTAAAAAATGACCCAATACTTTTCCAACAACTCTTTAATAAAAATATTAAATCATATCCCTTATATTATAGATAATGGTTTATTTTAGTGATTTTTTTATGTGAGAAACGCATATACATTTTTTTATTTTCAAAAATTAGAAGTGTGCCACTCATCTAACTTATAAAAGGCCACCCCTTATCCTCCCCTACTCACACCACCAAATTTTTTTAGTGAATACCTTGAAAAAATAAATTTATTACTTCCATAAAATAATAATATAATCTTTTTCTATTCATAAATACATCCTATGAATCCTTTTGCTACAAACCAATATAAGTTTTTTGAAGAAGAGACAACATCTCTAACCAAGAATTTTATTTTAATTCATCTTGCACCTCTTTAAATTTTTATTCAAACATTATGATATAATATATACAGTATAGTAAATATAATTATATGTTATTATATTAATAATGTAACTTATATTCATCTCCTCTTCCATCAAATCAGTTAACAAATCATCATTTCTGTGTATGGTAGACAACCACCTCGTAAATAAATGTTATTATTTTTTCATTACAACCTATCATGAGTGGATATGATGATTTATTTATTGATTTTGTAATATATTTATGATATCATTCTTCTTCTTGCATTATAATATCATATATTCCTTATATCTTTTCATTCTGTTAGAATACAACAACTTTGGTCGTGCGTACAGATGACTACCGGCTCAGGAAGTGATGTAATCCATTATTCACATGCACTTTATAAAGAAGGTAACAAGGATAGGTTTAAATAATAATATTCAATATATAAATATATATTTTAAATAAAAATTAATTTTTAATGGTAATATATTATTTTACATAATTTCATTCAATCCATCTAGATAAGGGAAACAATTTTCATGCACACGTAGGACATATTGTCTCCATGAATTGTGTATTTTATTTATATCTCTATATATAATGGATTAATATAGATAAATATATAATAAATATATATTATATTTATATCTTTTTTAAAATCAGGGATATAATGCAACCAAGATCAATGTAAGATGATAGAAAATACCAAATCAAAATATACATGAAAAACAAAGCAGTTATTACCCGAAACATTACTTTAACATGGAATTGTTATTAAATGGGTAATAAAAGTTAATAAGTAAATCATATGTTGTATTATATATATAATTAATTTTCAGTAATTTATTTAAAATAAATATATATTTATTATATAACATGTTAAAATGTGTACAATGGAACTCAAGACTTATGGAATGAGATTTCTAGTCTCCATTTTATTTGTGGGATAGATATGAAAATTCACTAGTCATTTATTTTTTGTGGTGTATATACTACCCCATTGAGATTTTATATAATTAAAATCCTTATATTTAGTTTATTTATGGTTTCATTTTATGTTATTCATTATTTAAGCTTACGATAAAAAAGATTACTAAAGCAGTAAGAGATTTCCAACTAACTTTTTACTTCTATGAGACACATTCCATATTCAACACCTTTTTATTTTATGTGGTGTATATGTTGACCAAAAATTTATTCTATTATTGTTATCCTAATACATGTTTTTATTTAAATATCAATTTTATTATCTCTCTTTTATGGGGTTTATTGTTCAAAGTTACCATAGTGGTTAGTTATTTTTTTCTCAATTTCCCTTATTTGAGACATATGTTGTGTTATACACCTATCATATTTTTTTAGGTGCAGATATATATTCCATTTTAAATGTAATATAATGAATTTATCTCATTCCCAAGATATTTTATTTTTCATTATATATCATTCTTTTAGTGGGGGATGATTCAAATTTAAAAAAGTGGTAAAGGTTTTATGATATAGTCAAATCTTTTATCAGGATTGTTTTTTTATTCATCTAGTGATGAAATTTTATGGTCAAAATCTCAATAAACCCAAATATACTTTTTCATCTGGTTATGTCCTATAAATACAAGCTTTCTCTTCATTTTAATCTCTTTATATACTCAAGAGTTAAATTTTTTTAAGAAAAAACATCTCAATTTCTCTCTTTAGTAGAAAAACATTTTTCTTCAAAAAACATGTTTTCTAAAAGTGTTTAAATTTTTCTAATTAATATAATGATTTATTAAATACATTTATACCCACATTTTAGTTTTTATAACATATTTTGACATTAATCTTCATTTATTTTTGAAATCAATCCCATTTGGAAACTACTAAAAATGTGAAAGGAATATTTTTTAGTGTGTGTGACAGGAATAGAATATATTACTAAAATGTCCATTATTTTCTTTGAACATTCCTTTATATGTTTCTATGGTTCTTCTCAATTGAATGTATTTTTTGAAAAAATTATATTTTTAGAAAAAAATCAAAGTTAAAAGGATATTTTTCTCATGAAATTATTTAAATGATTTTTATATCATTCATTATATGTTTCAAAATTTTATTTTTAATGAAATGGATTTACATAATATTTTATATATTTTAGTTTTAAGAAATTATTGTCAAAACAATTTTATTTTCTATAGAAAAATTTCTATGTGAAATTTCAAAATCATTTCCATTTATGATGACATCATGTGATGTTATTTATGAATTATAGGGTATATGATCCAAGGATACCATTCATATTATTTCTATGGATGTTTTGTCTTTTTGATGAAATGATATTTATGAAACTCATTTGTCTTTGGTGAGTAATACCATGATAAAATTATTATGAAACCCTCTTCTTTTCCTGAATTATGATATGATGAAATGATGATATGATTATTAAACCTATCTATTTTCCACAGGTTTTTCTATGATGAAATGTTTTTAAAACCCATTTTCTTTAATGGGTTATGATACGAATAATGTTTTATGATCATGTGGTCCACATACATATGAGTTTCATTTTGTTATTGGGGGACCTATATATCCTTCCAATGCATTAGGAAATGATAAATGTTATACAAGATAAAGGGTATATAAGAGGTTATCCCATGCCCAAAAGTTGGTACACGTGTGGTTATCCCAAGACCAATGGAGAGTACATTAGAGGTTATCTCAAACTTGAAATAGGTACATGGGTGGTTAGACCAAGACTAATATGTTATTAATTCCTTTTTCAGTATCCCTGACATAATATTTTCTATGATTTTTTATATTCCATAACTCAATGTCATATGACTATGTTATGCTCTAATAGATCATGTTTTTTAACACCATTATGATTCATATATTATGAACTACCAATCATTATTTCATGACTCTTGATAACGATATTTAATATACAAGGTATTGTTTTCAAATGTTATTCTCATGTTCTCATACTCATATTTTCATGTAATGATTATGTATCTTCCTTTTTTTCCTTTAATAAGAATATGATATGACCCCTTATTTTGTCTTATTTCGTTAGGTTATAGAGAAAGGTTTTAAGTAGGTTGTGTTTTTAAAGAGTAATAATTAGGAAGATATTAATGGAAGATATTGATGATATTTCTTCAAATTAGAGGGTTTTGTAGCTAGCCTCAATAGACACTAAACTATTATGGTCTTCAGGAGTGTTTTTTTGTAACGTATTGAACATTTATTTTAAAGATATATAATATATATAAATGAATATCCAGGGGTTCTGTTGAAAAAAATTAGAATTTAAATGAAAAATATGTAAAATCTATTGAATAATTTGAAAGATAAGTTTATTAGATAGAATTTATTGTGATATTTTTGGTGGAATATTTCCATGAAATTAAAAAAAATTACAGTATCACTATAGATGTCTAGTCTATTCCAATGTTGGTTAAGAAAAATAAGGTAATGGATATGGACAATTCATTACAAGATTAATGAAAAATTCAAGAATAATAAATGGAGAAGCTAAAGGATGATTGGGATGATATGACGATATTGGTTGTGGATGAGAAAAACACCCTCAATATGAAGAGTTTAGTAATGGAATTGAGATTATGGAATTAGAAATCACCATAATGGTAATATCCCCAAATTTATAAGAAAATATATGGTGGAAAACAAGTACCACTTATGAATAATTAGTGTAAGAATAATATAAGATCATCCTTTAACCGAATATAAATGTAATATTAGAATATATAATCCCATAAACAAAAAATTTTAAAATATTCTAATAATGATTCAGTTTTCATTTTATGTTTTAACCCAAATTTTATTAATGTTTATATAGTAAAAACACTAATAAACAGCACTCATCAAGGACATATGAGATAATATATATAAATATCTATTCTTAAATAAGTCTCCCAACGAGTGGTGGTTCCACTAAAAAAATCATGGTACACACCCTATAAAATCTAGACATTATGCACTAGAAAATAAAATAAGATGATTAATAGGATATATTTGGTGTTATTGAAAGTCCATACACAATTAATTATAATGTTTTAATAGTAAGATATTTCATGAAAATAATTTAATTCCTCAATAAAGAAGGATTAAAAATAAATAATGTAAAAAACCAGTAGACCAATAGTAGAATAAAAACTGAAAAGAATATAATGTAGGTAAAAAAAGAAATCTAAACCTTCTTAGACCAAGAATATAAATAAGAGATCCTCAACTATACCAAATGGAGAAGGAGACAGTTCAATAAAATCAGCACCCTAAGGAATAATAAGTCTTATGTTCATCAATTACATAAATTATAAGTGTTTAGATCAAATACATATCATGGATGAAGAATAAAATTCAGAGGTTTTTGCTAGTGTTGAAAAAGGTATGGTCACAAATAATAATCTTTATTGTATAACATTTCATTGACAAGAAATAAGAATCAATCAAGGGGATTCATCATGAAAATAATAGACTATATTATCACCTAAAAGACTTTGTGACCATAAATCCTCCAAGTTTCAAATTCAATATAGATATGAATACTTAAAGTATTATTATGGAAGATGTAAAAAAAGGGATTCACAACTAAGAAATGCTTCAAAATATTTTGAAGACATGTTCCTTAGGTTGTGAAATGAAATAGGGTCCAAAAAAAATAAAGGGAAGTCATGTGATGTTTGTGGTAAGATAGAGAATGTCAGTAAAGAGTGTTTCATTTTTGGGATAGATCAATTAAAATTGGAAAACCAAATTGGGGATGTTAAAAAACATAATATGGATAAATGGAAGAATGTTTCTTCATAATTTTGGGTGGAAAAAGTTATACCACTCTAAGAATAAGTTCAAGAGATAAATAAGATAGTAAAAAATTCAAGACTCAAAATATAAATAAAATTCCAAATAATTCTTCCCACAATGAGAATGCAAGAAAATAATGGAGCAGGATGAGATGAAGCTCTAAACCTATATACTAATTCTGAAAAAAAGTTATCTCCATATTACCATATATATATATATATATTATTTTTCATTGAAATTTAGGGAATTAAAGTGGATTGATTCATCCCCTATTGGGGAGGATTGATGAGTTAATGATGTTAAATCCTTTCTACACAGTGATTACTGAACGTTTTAATATATTTTTAAAATTAGAAGATAATGTATGATAATCAATCCCTAATCATTTATCTGAATGAATTGATAATAATTATCGAGGGGGGGGGGTGATATTTATCTATAAAGGTGAGTTATAGGTTTTTCAGTTAAACATTAAGATGTGATAGTGGAAATGGATGTTGGATTTAGAATTTTATTGATAAATTTTATTACTTACAACCCCTAAAATGAGAGTTTAGAATTTCAATGAATAATTTATCACACATGGTCGATTATAGATAGTATAGAAAACCTTGTTCATATCTCTCTTGTTTTCTACATAATGCTAGCCCACATGGACTTAGAGCTCTTTAACAATATGCTATTTTTGAATTAAAACCATGTGATATCATCCATCTCATAGATGTGTTTATGAAATAAACACATTGTGAAGGAGAATATTTTTTGGGAAAATTCATGAGTTGATAATACCCACTCTTATTCTTGTTAATAACTTTCCATAAGAAAAATTATAAAATGAAGAAAATTTACATATTGAATTTGTGAACGATTATGGGTATTGGAAAAAATTAAAAAGGAGAATATTATTAAACCTAATGTATTTGAATTTTATTTTTTTCCATAAAGTTCCAACATGTGTTAGAAATTATAAAATGATATGAAGTTGTGAAGATTGTAGAGTAAAAATTTTCCATATAAAACGTGATGATCATTGAACCATTATTAATATCAAATACATGCACCAAATTCAGAAGAAGAATTGCACATTTTTTACTAAATTTAATTAAGTGGATATAGAATTATGTCGAAGAGTTTTGGAATTAATTATTGATTTCAAAAGTTATAGGAATAAGATATTTGTTAGGAGTTTTTATTTTGAATTTTCATTTGATGTTTTTAAGAGTCTTTTGGTATAGTTGTTAACCCTTTTTATGGGAGTTGAAAAAAAAATAAGTTATCCAATTTTACAAATGTGGGACCCATGTAAATCCACTACTCATGTGGGTACTAGGATCAAATAAAACCTAGTAAGAGATTGAAGTAGTTTATATTGGTCACATAGCGGCCAAAGGTGTTTGGCTGGTTAGCCATGTTCTTAGAGGTGGGTAGTGGGATTGCATAGGGTGTGGGGACTTTGAATCACAGGTGTGTATAGTGTATCAAGGATCCAACCTCGAAACTACAAAAGGAATTTGGAGGAATTTAGTATTATTTATCACACTATCGATGAATATAAACATGATCTAGGACACGAGAAGTACATAACTCTATTCTTCCACTTAAAAATATAATGATTTTGTGCCATCTAATGAGATCTATCTGAGATGTCTTATATACACCTCAATAATCACTAATCTAAAATCTTTCCAAATGATTTCACATACAATGAAGTTCATGGTTAGACCTATGATGAGAAAATTTGATGTCCCCATAGTGGTTTTGATGCTATTATTTTTAGGTGATGAGGCTAAGAACATCAATGAATGTAATCTCTATCTTGCATACATGAATTATTTTTAATAAATAACTACTAAACAGGGGAATATAAGATGATAAATTATGATTTTCATATAAGAATGGATTATTTGGATCTTTAATGAACAATATATTTTTTATTTTAGGAATTTATGAATCCTATCATGAGGAGAAGCCATCCATAAGGGAGGAGATGCCACTTTTCTGGTGTCTCGTGTTAGAGAAACACATGATGGAATATTTTAAGGTTTAGATATTTAGTGACATGAAAATAATCATTAATAAGAATTATTTTTCAGGTCTCTATATTAGTGAATGAATGAAGGATATTTGGTCATCCATGACTATAAATATATATGGTAGGATGATCCTTCGGTTGGTGCTTCCATTTAAAGTGTGCTCTTGTTTTTCTGGGAGAAATAGAATATATCCTCTCATAATTTTAAAATATGAATAATGAAACTCATGTAATTCACTTATATAAAGGATATCGTTTCCAAAAGCCTCTAAGGTCATAAATAACAATTTCTTTGAAACTTATCATGAATTTATAAAGAATAATATTTTATAACATTTTTTTATTTCTTGAACAAGGATCTTCACACACTCACTTTCATAAAGTAATATTATTTTTTAATATAATTTTGATACTACATTATTATACCCTTACATGAAGTCGATTGATTTTTCATACACTTATGTGATGTGGATTTAGAAACCATGAACCCTTATGTGAAGGGAAAAGAAACTTGAAGAGTATATTACTAGGTATGATGAAAATTTTATGCTTAATTACTTTGATATTGACAATATATAAATGATTTGACAAATGAGAAACATGAATTCATTAAGATTCAATTTTCAAATAATTTAAATTAATATCAAAAAATATGGTAGGGTTTCCCATGTCATGCACCATGAATTATACATTAATTTATAAGGTGTATTTGTTTTAATTCGGTTGATAATTAAAAGAAATATATTTATTTTTTTGAATGATATTTCTTACTTAAAATATTATTAAAGAAGTTGTGTTCACCAATTGAAAACATTTATGTGTGGTTGAGACTTCATCATACTAAATAAAGAATATCTACTTGATATTTTTTTATTGAGGTTACTAATCAAACATAGGTGATATGATATATTTAATCAAGACTGGTAGGAAGAAAATGTACTTGATGTTCTACACAAGTGGATAAGATCCATTTTGATTGTTATGAAAGATAACTTTAGAGAAGATATAGTAATTTATACTATATGATCAATGAGAAGTAGTTTGTGATTAGGTGTATAACCTGTTGATGAAGAGGATTGAGGCTATTGGTTATCACCATCCTATAATAAGTGAAGAATGTTAGAGTGTATAAACAAGTTAGGAATAGGATTTGGATTTCTATGGGTATCACCAAAATCAACTTTAGGATCAACTACTAAGGAGTATAAGTAGTTTCTTCCTAAACTGTTGTAATTGATAATAAGATTATAATGGATAATCCATATTGGTGCGGTATTTCAAACATATAAGCAAAAAACTTCTAAAAGTAAACCACTAATTCTACATCCCATCCCCTCTAATGGAAATTTTACCTATGTATCTATAATAAGAAACCTAGTTATCCCATGAAATCAATAAAATAAAGGTGAGAAAATTAACCATCACATGTATCACATATAATTCATTGGTAATAACCCTCATCTCACATCCCACAACAGAAAGAATTACCACCCCTTCCATTTCATTTATTCATAGAATCATTAATAAACAACCAATACTGATTATAATCCTATACAATAAATAAAGAAAATCAGGCTCATTAAATGGGGATATTGTATTTCCAAATGAACTCATTTTAATGAAATTAAAAACGATCCTTTTAAAAATATTCCAAGGATTCAATGAAACATTATTCACTTTTAAAACCATTGAAATATTATTTCAAGACACCCTTAAATATTTTTTTAAATTACTATAAAAATAATATTTTAGAAGGATTACCATAAAATTATTTGAAAACCAGAAAACATTTATTTTCAAGATACTATAGATATCCAATCTACCCGCTCTATTTAAATCAATACCTTGAAAAGAAATAATTCAACTACTTCTAATCCCAAATGGGTTCAAAGGAATTTAATTATCAAATTATATTTAAATGATCCTACAATTATTTTTGAGAACACTTAGAAAAAAAACAAATCTTTATCATACTCAAATAGATCATTAAACCCCTTTATACTAGGTGAGAGAACATTTAAAACTGTTGTTCCCCGAGCTAGTTGAACACCAGGAGGGGGTGTGAAGGAGTTGTCACTTTTATAAATTCTTTATCTTTTTAATTCAACCTAAAATTTTTTTTATGTTTCTTGATGCACTCAATAAAATCATTTATAATCACCTCATGATCAGTAATGATATGAGACAGGGCATCACAAAATATTTATAAGGTTCTGTACAAAGACCTACTCTATGTGTAACACCCGGAGATTTTGTGAATTATTTTTTTACAAATTAATTTAATATTTTTATTATTGTTCAATTAAAGAAAAATTTAATATAAATTATTATATAAAATCAGTATGTTTTTATTATGTTATATACATCATCAATTTATTCTTATGCTACACACAACACCGACTTGGCTTGCATTACACACAACCCTATGTTTCCGTGAAACATATTTTTATATTTTTAATTATTAAAAAAAGCTAACCTTGCCATTAAATTATAAGTTATGAATATAATTAACTAACCTTGGGAAATATATAATCTATAATATGAATTCATTTGTATCTAATTAATTATAAATGAATACATATTAGAAATATTCTTATTTTTATGCTCTTAAAGTCATTATATATTAATTAAATAAATAAATTTGAATTAGTGAGAGATATTAAAGAAATAAATATTTTATATATTTAATAAAATAGTTTTTATATTCATTAAATTTATTTTATACACATAAAATAAGAATAAATCCAATTTTATAAAAAATATATTTTTCAAAACAGTAATTTTACCACCTTTTAATGGGGATCACATTTTAAATGCAATTTTGATGCTTTTATATATTATAATTTACAAATTGAACTTCTCATTTTAGATTTGAATTTAAAATTTTACATTGGATTAATATTATATATTTTTCTAATAAGTTTCATGTTTTTATGATTAGTAAAATTTAATAAATTTTAATTGAAAACAGCTTTTTTTACCAAAATAATTTATATGGTTAAATTATATTATTGAGTGGTTTTAAAGTATAAATAAATAATATTTTTATCCATTAATTTAATTTATGTCATTTTCATTAATGTTACATTTAATTTAGATGTAAAAACATTTCAATTTTTTTCATGTTTTAACTTTTTAAACTCATTTTCTCATTCCGACAATGAGATTCATTTTAAATTAATTAATGAGACTTATATGTTTTGAGTTTTGAAAAATGGATTCCATATATTTGTTTAGTGGGTCAAAATTATTTAAATATGTTTCTTTTTATTTTTGGGGATTGTGAATTTTAATTTCAATAATTTTTTTTCGTAAGGTAAAAAGGTAAATCTGGTAATTAAATGTAAAAATAATATTATAAAATTACCCTAAAACTTTTCCTATTATCATTTTAAGGGTTTTTCTCAACCTCAATCATCCTTGGGTCGAAATGGTATCTTTTTAATCATTTGGAATGATAATACAACCTTTAAAATATTTCATTTAAAGAAAATTTAAATATGTCATACTCAAATCCTAATAACTAATCATCTTTACAAAAACATTCAAATTTATTTATTCTTATACTTCATATAAATATATTTAAACCATAATAAAATAAATAATCCAGTGTTATAAATTTTTTTAGATGTTATTATGATTGTGGTACAAGCATTTTCCATCACTTTTCTATCAAGTGGATGTGGACAAAATTGCTCGTGCTTATGTACAGCTTACAGTTTCCATGTGGCGGTGTAATTTTTTTCATCACCACATAAATTGAATGAATTTAAGGATGATAAAAATTAATATATATGATACTTATTACATAATATTTATTCTGAAATTATAATATCATATATACCTTCATACATTCCAATCTGTTAGAAAATGATAATGTCGATGGTACATATGTGTGGACTACCACCTCTACAAAAAGATGTGATTTGTTTTCCATTTATTTATTACATGGATTGAAATAAAGATAGATTTAATATATATATATATATATATATATGTTATATATGACATAATAATGAATATATATAGGTGATATATTTTATAATTTTATTTATTTCCATCTCTCAAAAATTGAAAACATCATTCATACATACATATGGCCTATAGCCTCCTTGAATGGCGTAATTCATTTTTCTATAATTATATTTTACAAATGATTATAAATAAAAAAATATATATCTATAATATATGATATTTTTATCATTACTAACTTTATTAATTTTATGGAACCATGATCAATGTATAAGTACCAAAACTACCAAATGAAAATCTACATGAAAAACGAAGCAGTTATCACACAGATTAGTGGTTTTAATAAAGAATAATTTAAAAAAAGGTTATAAAATATTATAATTAAATTATATGTGGTATGATATATATATTTAATTTTATTTAATATAAATATAATAAATATATATATATATATAAGAGGTTGAAATGCATATGATGGAAGCCTAACTTGAGGTTAGGTGTGTTTTCACTCAATTTTCATTCATTGGGTTATAATTTAACACCACTGAATATGTTATTCCATGATTATATGTGAATTTAACTCTATTTATTTATGTTGTTTTTTATTGATTAAAATTTTCCACACATAATCACTTTATTTATTAATTCTCATGTTGATGATACAATCATTATACGGTATTTCATCCCAATTCCCACTACATTGAGAAATTTCAAGAACCGTGAACTTATACAAATTTATAAAGTTTATATAAAACCCATTTGATGTATTTAGCATTAATATATATATTCATGATTAATAGTATTTCAATTCATGTTTTTATTTCTTAGAGTTACAAATTAAAATTTACCAAATATGTACAAATATATTTGACAATATCATTTTTATGGGGCATGCTATAAATTTATCAATGAGAGAAATTACTTATTGATATGCCATTATATACTCTATCATATTATATCATGAGATGTCCAAAGTTCATTAGAGTGATTTTTGTATGTACACATATTTTGGATTTTTTATGTTGTAGATATTCATTTTCAATAAGATCCTCTTGATAGATTTGATGGATTATTATTGAACACACAACGATGGATATGACGTATCAGTATCTTTCACATCTATAGTGTCTGACTGTTATACCTATATTAGTGTTTGGTATTTAATTTTAGATCATTTGTGACCTTTCTAGTAGTATATCTAAGTGATCATGGCCAAGTTGGATAGATTTTGATTGAAATATTTGGACCTATGATTTATATTCTTTATTCATATATTCAACTAGTTCTATGATATATTTCACATTGATATCTCAATATTTTTATAAAATCACGAGATAGAGTTAGTGATTGATATTATTCTAGGTATAAATCCCATATCTATTCAACCTTACAGGATATTAGTTGTAGATATTTGAGAACTAAAATATCAACGAAAGGATTTCAACAATATAGGGTTAATTCTCCCAAACATATATCCTAATGGTGATCCTGTGATATTAATTAAGAATATAGGTGGATCACAATTATTGTGTATATGTGATCAATGTCTAAAGTAGTTGATGGTTATGAATCTGTATCCCACTCCTAATATATGTGTTCTATTTGAGTAGTTGATAAGTTCATAGTGGTTCTCCAAAATCAATTAGGTATTAGGATATCACCAGTTGTGAGTGATGAAAAATTCTATTCAATATACTATAGTTTGGACCTAGTATAGACTAAATGAGTATCTTGTGATGATGTCCATGTTGTTGACTCTCGTAACAGTTTTTATAGAACTAATGTATTGGATCATCCATCTTGAGAAGAGTTATTTGTTTCCATCTTCCTTGATCATATGTTTGGGGTACACCAAACTAATGAAGGATGAAAATTAGAATTTATATATTTATCAAAGAACATTGAGACATAATAATTTATATAAAATATATTTAAGTGTGAGTATTTGATAATTTAAGAGAAATACTTGGAGAACATGATATCTAAGGAAATTATATAATTAGACCGTCAGAAGTTAAAGGATTTGGTATCATGAGAGCATCCCAATAAAATTATTGAGATTTGTAGTTTTCAAGGGTTTCCATGTTATATCTAGGTGTTTATCTATAAAATATTTATTATAAGAGTGTTGATGAAAACCCAGCATAAGAAGAGGATAAATTTCATGTGTTTAGAGTCTTATGAGAGAGTATTTCTTGAGACATAATGTAGGATTCCATATGTGTTAATCTGGACACAACATGAGATGAGTAAATAATATATATTTTAATGTGAATCATTAAGGGATAATATTGGTGTAGTTTAAATAAAATTCATGATATTTGTCACTTATGGGTCTAAAAGGAGGAGGTCAAATTAGTGTTACTACATGAAACATTATATTGATCTAGAAATGGTAGTTCATGCCCTATGTTATTGGCTTCATTACTATTCATTTAATGTTTTATAGTGTCCATTTTTTATGACATGTATTTGTGTTATTATTCATGTGTGTGAAATTAAATGCAGCATCAGATAGTTTCAAGTAGGTATATATCTGGAAGTAGAAAAAACATGATTTTCACATATATGATAGGCTACAGATTTACCTTCGAAAGGGTGGAGGTCATAAGAGGGTTTTATCCTCAGTTATAAAAAACTCACAATGTCCAATAGGATGGGATTTTAAGCTCATGAAACATTGTTGGGGTGGGGAATTATTTACTATATTGGGTATCTATTATATATTTGAGCCATGTTTGTGAATTCTTCCCAAATTCCTGAATAGTACAGATTACCACCGTTCCTAAAATAAGTTATCAACATGTAAAGACATGAAAATATATTTTTATCAGATTTCCACCATCAATTACACCATATTTATGTATCATTGGTTCTATATATTTCATCAGTATTATATAGTGTTTCTTTGTTTTAGGTAACTAAACTTAAAATCCACATAGTTAAGTACTCTGGAATTTACATCGTCCTAGGAAGGTGTTGGTTTTATTGGTATTGGTATTGGGATCATGATATGGATTTCTATATATCCTTGTGAAATGAATCAGATCCCATATAGTTTTATTCACTTAAAAATACATTCCATACCATTTATAGTCATGTGAAAGGGACTAATCTATGTTAATAAATGACATTCGGTAAGTATGACGTGATGAAAGGTGCATAAAAATTGTTGTTGTGGGAACCATACACAATCAACCATGTATGGGTGGTCTTTAAGGGAATGTGTCCAAATGATATTGATTTTTTATCACATATAGTGTGGACCAATGAATATAGTACCCATTAGAAATATAACCTAATGAGGATGGGAATATTGAAACCTAAAAAAATGCATACCTATGGTTGTGGTTGTATTTCATCAGGAATATATCACAATAACGATGGAAATGGGTTGATGGTGTGGGGATTGTACCTTAGGGTGTATTCTATAGATCCCTCCAAGATAAGAATCAAATCCCACATAGTTCATTTTGAGGTTGGGGATGACACCTATGGATGAGGTCAATGGTTGTTAACATGGTAATACAACCCTTTAAAGTAATGTATCATGATGAATATGACCCCTGGGGAATACGGTAATATTGTTATGGATTATACCTATAGAGAATCCCCAATCGAGGTGTATGGATTATTCTAATGATATTGTTGAATCCAATATTTAATCCCACAAGAATCATTCTTGGTGTGATTATAAAGGGACATTATAAGATCACTCAAATTGCATGATTTTAATGGGTCTTTCCCATTATAGATACCAATGAATTAACTCCATTTCAACTAATTGAAAGAAGTGGTGTTAAGAAATAAATGGGGTGTTTTATTCTATACGGAATGATATATTATTACTCCATATTGGATTCACTAAGTAAATCTACACAGTTTTCATTAATGGATGATGGATTATATATGGAATCTAGAAAAAATACAATGGGTTTACTCTAGGTATGATATATTGGATGATTCCAGTCCATAAATTCTTACATATTTTTAAACCTTATCATTGGGATTATGTGTCAACTGATTTAAAAAAAATGTGGATATTATAGTTATTGATTCTCATTTTTGATATTTGGTGGGAATTAAGTTTCACTGGTTTATTCATAAATATTCCTAAAAATTCCACTATTATTTGAGAAATTTTCCAATGGGATGCACGATTATAAACATCCTTAGAACCCTAATAATTAGAGAGGAAAAATCCTGTAAATACTTTACCACTGGAATTCATGAATTGAAAGAGGGAATGATGGTGTGCCCAATAGTAAAATCATGTGAATAAGGGGGACATGGGGGAGGCCTTAATGGAATTACAAAATGGGAGAATTGGGTAATAGAGCATGAAATTTTCATGAAGAAAATTTCCTGGGTGATGAGTCACATTGGCTTGAAGCCCTAATAGAGGGGAACCATAGGTGAGAAACCCCAGGTATTTTGTTTAATAAGTGGAAGCCTCATGAAATTGGTCACCCATGTGAGGACCCTAGGCACTTGGTCACCAATGTTGTGAGCCTCGGGAAGTTGGTCGCCTAATTTTGTAGCCCTGGGTAGTTCTTCACCCAAGTGAGAGCTCTAGAAAACACCTTTATTATATTTATGTAATTTTTTCTATGTTCTAGAGTATTGTAGGATAAAAATTGAAATTATTGATGTCTTGATCAAGGTTTCTCCGAAATTCCTTATTTTTGTTTTAAAAGATGTAAAATAATGCTCTATACTCTGACCAATGTTGAATATTTATAGGGAAGGTATGGATTTATTCTGTGGTGATATAATGAAGTATGTCAGTGGGAATAGTTGAGTTGGATGACGAAAGTTGGGTCGTCAAATGAGACATAGGAGAGGCAACTCTAGTGACCAAAGATGACTTGGGTAAGGCAGATCAAGTTGACAAAGAGGACCTAAGTGAGGCATGTCTAGCATATAGAGGGGACCCTCACACTTTTCATTCCTTTCCCCACTATCATCAAAAGGGAGTTTCATCAAAGATGATCCTAATGTATATAGTTTTATAGAGGGACCAAAACCTTCAATAAAGGAGGGGGACCAAGTACTTACAATATTTACATTTTGAGATTGAAAATACCAAAATAAAAGGGATTTCTTTTTCAAATGTGTTGAGAAGAAATAATATTACACAAGTGGTGTAGATGGATTCAAATGACTATTTGATAATGAGCCTCCTCACTTAGACACGCCTTGACATTCAAGATTATTTGGGCATTGTGACTTAGAAATCACCGAGTAGTTTATCCTCATTCCTAGGGAGGGTGAAGAAGAGTTGGTTGTTAGAAAAGAATTATCTAGTTATGAGGGATAATATATTTTTTTTGGAGTCTCCATCATATTTATCACATGTTGTGTATGACACCCTTAATATTCTATGCAATGTGGATGTCTATGTGACCATACACGATGATCTATTTTAGGATTCAAATTCCTTGATATGTTTTTTCATCATATCATCTCTAAGATGTATCATGAAATCCAAAGAAAGTTTTAAAGGCCTAAGATGAAGAAAGAGATATCAAGTATCATTTCACGATGCTTTACCTATTAGTAGATAACATTTTAGAATCGGTTACTTGATTTTACTCTTATTTAATTACCCATTCTTATGTGAAAGATGAATAATTTGATATTGGAATTTACGCTGGGATTTCTAAATTCTTCTCATAGAAATTATATGTTATAGATTATCTTGGAATGATATAATAAGGTTTTTAATTTCTTATATACCTAGGGGACATATTTCATAGATGATTTGTAAAGGATATAGTCTATAATAATGGGGGTGATGAGGATGATTTTTTCTGACTAGGATTCCCATTTAACAATACTATTCAATAAAGGGATTCATAAATTTTATGATAAATAGGTTCATTTAAGAACTATTTACAATCATTAGACTAACAAAACGATTCAGCATAACATTTATCATTTAGAGTAAATATTTGAGAGCATGTTTTTTAGATTTCATTAGATCATAGGATAATAATCTTTTTAGACTACATATTTGAGAGTATGTGTTTGATATTTCATTAAATTTGAGGCGTTATATGGAAATTTTTACTGATCAACTCCATGTTGGTTAGAGGTAGAAGATTTAATGTTTATCATGCTATGTCTCATGTTTAATACATCATATAAATTATCTTCATTAATAATTTATGTCAATAAATCAGAGTATTAATAGAACACATTTCATCTAGAAACTCCATCCTTTGGAGTCTGAGGTTGGTGAATGAGTGTTTTTTTTGAGTTTCACATAGGATGATACATATGAATATTCAATGTTAGGGAAAATTGGTACACTAGTTCATGGGTTTTTTTAGGTTGTATATAGGATTTTAAAAAGATGTATGGGTTAGTTATTCCCAAAATATATCATTTTATTTGTGTTTTATTCCATTCCAATTGGCTTTAGATATTCTATCATATCCCTACACATTAGATCTATAATGAAAAGGTCAATTAGGAACTAAATGTATTGTTGGTGAAGTGACATGATTATATGTTTTTGGAGTAAATAGATTCTAAATGGGGATAAAGTACCTTATGTTTCGGTGTAGTGGAAGCATGATTATTCAAAGAGAATAAATATATGTAGGAGTCTAATATATGGGATTAATGGCTAAATCATTTCATTTATGATACTCTATAATGATCAGTAGTGGAACTCAATGATGATCTTCTATATATTATTGAGATTATAACATGTACCTATATTTAGAATCTCCATTTTAGTTTTTATTTCACTAATCCTCAGCGATTTTTGGTTTTTTGAGTGATAAATGTGTTATTTCGGGCTCAAAGATTCATGTTAGAATAAAATTATTAGATTTAAAACATCTATTCATTGATGGATTTCATCATATAACCAATGTATTTTTATGGGTACCTAGATGTGGTGGATAAGGTTTTATTCTCGTTAGGTGGCCGATTAAGTGTCTTGTGGCCATAGAGAAGGTAGTCAGTGAAAAAATTATAACTAGTTGAGGGATGGAAAGTATCTAGTGGGGGTTTTTCCTATTTTTTAAATCCTAAATTAATTATTTAATTTTTAAATTTATTTTATAATGATTAAGAAACTCATTTCTCCTATATTAGTATTGGATGATACCTCTCCTCTTCCCTCTCCTTTCACAAATTCTTGTCATGGTTTTCCTTCATTTGGGCACGAATTTAAGTGTCTTCTATTACAGATAGTTGTCATAAGTATGGATATGAATTCTCTTCTAACTCATATGGTTCTCTCTTTCAAGTTTATCATCAATCATTGGTAAATACCTAATTTAGGGGGGGGGGGGGTTCCTAGAGTCTTTAATTTATTCAATTTGATATTGAATTTGTCAATGATAATTAGTGAGTAAGACCTCAGTAGTCATAGGTCCATGGTTCCTTTCATTTTAATGTATATTTACTCATGTGTTATACATCACATGTAATTTGGTAAATAAAAAAATAAAATCTCTAACACAAATTAGGCTAGTTTTCTTTAAATACAAATTGTCTGAGTGGGGGTTGGAAAGGCTACGAGTTGTTTATATAGGGTATTTATTGATATTATTGGTATTAAATAACCATTTATTTATGAAGTGGAGTTCAAAAAAATCATTTGGAAAACTGTATGGGTTTCTATTATTGGGAATTGAACTTGGTCCCAGAATATTATCATAGTGTATTCCATGTTAATGATTTTTATGAAAGTCTCATATGCTAGGTATGGTCAAGGTAATCCATTGTATTTTATGTAACATAATGGTTCGTGTTCATAACCATTTAAGTGTAAATTACTTATAAATGGTTTATATTTTCCCCATGTGATCCTAGCCTTTATTTTTGGACTCAGTGAAGACCTTTCTTCCTGATGAATATTTTCACTAGGACATATTAAATTTTTTTTGTGTGTTGGTTTATAGATACTAATTAATATATAATTTTTAATTTTTAATTATGTACTTTTATGTTTTAAATGACTATTAATTCATAATTTCAATTGGGTTTTCATTCTTTATGGATGTAAAGGATTATTTTATTGTTTAAAGAAAAATATGTGAAAAAAATAAAACATGGATGTTTGTTAGGGTGTATGGGATTTGAAATAGTAATTTTAAATGTTTAATGAGGTAAAAATAGGTAAAACCTCATTGGAACTACATGAGCTCGAGAAAAAATCATGTGGTTGATAGTAATATCGTCCATGATATTTTCTAGGAATCATATTATGAGCATAGAGGAAGCCAAGAAAGGGTAGGGTTATTGGAAGAGCATAAGGAGTCAATGGGAAAGAAATCGTAGATTACATAATATGCGGTGGCTCCATGGGAGACCACATAAAACCCTTGTGATGCCAATATATATTAATCAAATTCATCCCTAGTGAACATATTATTTGGGATAGTGGATATATGTGTCATCGATTAGTATTAAATAATGAAAAAAATGAATCTATAAACAACATATTCTATGTCACCTTCTTCCTTATATATGTTTAATGTAGAAACATCGATTGAAGAATCCACTAAAATTCCATTATAAGTATTGATTGATAGGGATATTCCTAACACACCACAGTGATAAAAATTATCTATTTATTTAATCATTCAATGTGGTCTAGTATGGTTTCAAGTATGGGAAATGGCTTGTGAAATATTGATGGAAACATCTTACATGGTTTAGATGAGCATGGGAGTGATTGTATAAAGCTAGAAAAAAATAGTTTTCTGTATATAGAGAGAGATGGTGTGTTAAAAAGTTATTATCAAAGTATAAAATAGTGATAGGTTCAACATATAAAGATACATGGTTGTATGAAGTTATTAAAATGTAGAGTCTCATATTTAAAATCATAATGTTGTGGTTCATAGGTAAAGTCTAAAATTAAAGCTCTCAATTCCATCTCCATGGAGATTTTTAGGTTTTTGTGTACATGTGAGGGTTGTAAGAATAAATAAGATGAAACGAAGGGAGATGTATACATTCTATTATATATTAATTTTTTATGATTGGTTCACTAGTTTGATATTTTCTATGTTATGGGGGTGATGTATTGTCAACATGGTGTAGTGTAGTAATGAATAGGAAACACTCTTTGTGTACCGACCATGATATGGTGAGTATATGATGTTCCAGACCCTCTCAATATCACTATTCCAATTTGAGATATATTTTAAGGGATATATAATTGATATTCCATACTATATTTATTCTTATCTACATAGTTGTTTTACAAATAAATGAAGTATAGATATGGAGAATATTTGAAAAAAGATATGTCAATGAAATATATTGATAAAAAGGGTAATCATTTCTTATAAACAAATGGGATGATATGGTTTCAAAAATATCAAGTTCATGGATAATATTTAGCTATAATATCATAATGGAATGTAATATTGGAGTCTCTTATGATTTGTTTCTATCATTATGTTCGGTCCCTCCCATGGAAAGCATGTGAGAGTATCATTGTTCTTGGTTTCGATATGGAAGTGGAATTGATTTAAATGAAGTGCTTTAAATTTTATGATATCTCATTTTGTGTACTTTCATTTATTATTTTTATCAAATATAGACTTCATTAATATGCGAATGACTATTTCCATTGAGGGATAGAGTATATTTTAATGAATTGACTAGGGTTTAGTTTCCACCACTACCATTATCTTAGTTATATTATTTTCTTAAACATTGTTTTTGTTTTCCCAACCAATGAGTAATATAAGGTACATTTCAATGAAAATTATAATACATAGTCACCAGATACTGTCAATATATATAAATGGACTCTCTTGGACAATATTTTCACCACATAATGTGTATTAAATATTTACTATATGATTCATTACTAAATTGGATTTCATTTATAATTTCTTAGTAAAACCATATTTATTAATATCTCGTTAAGGTTAGTTGTATTTTTCCTTTCATCTTAAAGTATATTATTAACTATTAGTAAAGTTAACTTCAAGACAGTATATATGGGTTCAGCCTTAAACATAATCATAAAAACATCTTTGTAGTTATGATTAAGAAAGATAAATTATAAATTCAAAACATATAAACATATAAGAATTAATAATCCCTCTAAGTGAAAAATATTTTAGAGACATTATCCATGTCTTGGTATTGAATATATTTAATTTAATTGTTTAGGACATGTCTTTCCCATCCATTTTCTTTATTTTATTTTATTTTATGTTTTTGGTGACATTTTATTTTATGTTTTTGGGTTTTTTTGTTATGAAAGTAGGAATATATTTCTTAATGAGTGAGTATATCTGGTTTTCCATTCATGCGGTGAATCTTTAACACTAAATTGATCAATATAAGGAGGATATATATAATCAATAAGGATATGGAAGATATATATGTGTGTTTCTGTGTGTCTATGATTATGAAGAAATCTTCTATATCATGGACCATGTTTTCAAAGTATGGTATACGGAAATTGTATTATTTAAAATTATTTTATTAATTAAAAAGAGGGTACCAAGGAATAACTCAAATTCAAGCAATATTATGATGAAAATGAAAATGGTGATGCAATTTTATAGGTTTATTCTAAGGTAACTTTATATAGTGAATCCTAATGTGATTTGGATCCTAGATAAGACACCCTCACCATTATTGATCCATGTGAAAAAAAATGAGGATAGAGTGTTCAAATAATATGATAATATAGAAGATAAGATGATGGATAATAAAACATAGGAGAATATTAGTTATTTTTAAGATAACTAAGAAGATAAATCAATGATGAGTATTATAGAGTGTGTAAATCTCATGATATTCTTATTAATTCATTAGTAATGTCCACAACTTCATACTCTCCTTAATAATGTTTCAATATGGTTTTAATGTGAATTAAAGGAATAGATACAACATGATTGAAATAATCTTAGGTACTGATATATCTAAATTGGGTAACATTATTCCATACTCGTATCTTGTGATAAGGAGGTAAGGTCTACCTAAAAAAAATAAATAATAAAATTGTGCATGTCAACATTATTTTTTGGATGTTTCTATGGGACATTTTCTTTAGGATGAAGTTTAAGTATTTATTTTATGGTGTAGATTAAATTGACATTATCTTTTGATACATCATTGAGAAAATACCATATTCCTTTACATGTTCACGTTATTTCAAAAGACCATAAGGATATAAGAATAAGATCATATGGGAATAATAAGAAAATAGATTAATTTATAGGGGAGTAATCTAATTAATTTAATATATCTTTATATTTACCTATATTTATGTTCACATGGATTTTTTATTTTTTGTGTATTTTCATGATACATTTTCATTACATGATATATTTTTATCCAGGATGAAAATTCTCCCAGTAATACTATCACCCATTATTTTAGATGTTATTAATAGTAATATTTAATTAATAAGATGGAGAATTGATGAGTTGAAATATGTATGATGAAGTTAATTTTATCAATCATTATTTTGGGATATTAGTTGATTTATGTATATGAAATTACTCTTATACTTTTAATTTATTTGTTTTTAGTAATTCATATGGATGGTATGTTACTGTTATTCAATATATGTGTGATTTTACAATGTTATATGTTTCACATTAACAGTGGGGTTATATGATATTGGTTTATTTTCTTTTGAATTCCCTAATTCTTGATAGATAATATATACATGTTTACTAATATTACATGAGTTGATATCTTGTAAGATATATTAATGATAATGTAAACATTAATATGATTGAGTAATATTTTATGATGATTCCATTATGCTTGATAACAACCTTCACATTTTTATATTTATTTTATCATGTATAAAATATGAATAACCTTGTTAAATAAGTCCAAAATTCATGAAAAAGTTATCTTTATTACTAAACTCTTTTTTTCCATGATATACAATGGAATAAGTTTGGGGAGAGGTTTTCCATGGTGAAAGGGAATGCTTTTTTATTAAGGTGAATATGTTGGGTATTATATTTCTATATGGGGAATGTATCATTAATATCTTTCATTATGATTTATTTTCAACCCTTTAAATATAAATATCATTGATAAAAAAGTAATTAATCATAGTTTTAAAATGAGTGAAGAAAATATTTCAATTTTTCTTAAAAAATGGATACATTATTCATTGTAAATATTGGGAATTGTTGTTTCAATTTCATTGGTCTGAGGAGTATGGATGATGAAATTCAATGAATAATATTTTTTCATTGAATTATTTTATTTTTTATCATGTAATGTGATTAGGATTAAACCTCTTTTTTATATGTTTATTTTTTAACTTCAACTACCTAACAAACCTAAACCCCAGATACGTATCATATTTATTGCAAATTCTTCATGATTATGGTTGATAATCAACTTTATATGATGTAGATTTTATATTTATTGTAACTCTATGCTAATGAGGAAAATACAAGAGGTATTGGAATATATCTAGTTGTTTGTTTTCTTTGAGTGATGCGAGAATGATATTTCATGGGAATTTTAATGACCAAAACATTTATGAATGAAAGTCGCATATGATTGAATCAATCCTTTATTAAGTTGGATAGTTGTAGAAAAAACACACTCTATTTAATTTTTTATTGTTAGATGGTATTAAAAGACCTTTAAATATCACAACCATTGATAATATATCAATTCTATAGTTACCATTAAGATAATTCTATATTATGGGTTATGATAAAGTCTATTTGAAATATAAGAAAGAATTCATAACCTCGATCAGTTGATTTTTAACCTATGAAACCCATTTATCAGAGAACCCTAGGGAGATGTAATCACTGTGATTTTACCTTAATTGGTAAAAATTATATAATAACATAATAAAACACAAGGAAAATAATTTATGATGTATGTTCAGTCTTATCAAGATCACATCCCAAACCAAGTTTTCCATACCACCCAATGAATGTATCAGTATCTCACACCATACCCTTAGGGCGTATGTTTCTGTAATAAGGATTTATGCATATATAACCTTGTACTATGAATTTTTATATTTTATTTTTAATAAAATATTGATTATATATATATATCTCATTATGAATATGTATATATATATATATATTATTACATGGTGAGGTGTATAAAAATTAGATTTTCAACCAAACAACCAAAATTGTATTTTTAGAAGTATTTAGTTTTAATTAAAATTAAATTTTTATAAATTTATATTTTTGAAATTAATTTTACATTTTCCGAATAGATTTGTTGAATAATATTAATTAAAATATAAATTATAATATAATTTCATGAAGTGAAATGAAATTTTTATAAGCGTTCAAAAGTTTTAAATTATATAAATTCTAGTATTTTTTAGAAAATAATAATTTTTATTTAAAAGAATAAATTCTAATATTAGAAAATTATTTCGGTAAAATAAATATTATTTTTGAAATATCACATTGAAATTATCCAATGGTGACTTTTCATAAATTTCTGAGATAATCTAATTTTTGGGAAAAAATGTATATAATAAAAATATTTTTTTTTGTATTATTAAATAATTATATCAGAAAAGTGATGTAATAACTACTATAAATTTAATCCATGATATGAAATAGATAACCAATTTAAAATATTTTTTGAAAAAATATTATTTTATTAATTTTACAAATCTATAATGAATCATTCCAAACCTATAATATATTTTAAGCTTAAGAAAACAATTAATTATGAACTCGACTCACATCCAATTCACCAATGGTATT
This sequence comes from Viscum album, assembly GCA_963277665.1. NCBI lineage: Eukaryota > Viridiplantae > Streptophyta > Magnoliopsida > Santalales > Viscaceae > Viscum > Viscum album. Next base: position 211,975,543 of record OY728146.1, on the reverse strand, counting down.
TATTTAATGTGTTTAGAAATTTACCATATAAATTATTTTAAAACAATCCTCTTCAGTAGAAACCATTGGAAAAAACCGTGATATTTTTTATTATTTGGAATGTTTTATTATATACAGTCTACACCCCAAGTAACGAAATTAACGAAGAATGCCCATACATTCTATTGTAAACACCCACTCAACATCCCATTCCTCTTCACTAGAAACCCATTTAGATTGTATTTAATATCCCTCTATTTCTATTAATCCCCGTAAATTCATTATCAATCTCTTAAGAGGCCCCATCCAAGATTTTATAACTAGCCTCTCAAGGTAAGGGATTCTCTTTCCCTTTCTTTTTATTCAAGTAATTTCGTTGTAATAATCCTTTTTCTTTAAATTTTTTCTTATTGAAATTTGTATTTACACATATTTTACTGTCATCATGATTCATATTTAATGATATAACACTAATAAATCTCATTAAAACATTTCATGAAACTTTATGTACTCCCATTATACCTTCAAAATTATGTCATTATTTTCCATTATGAACTTTTGTGTTATGAATACCTATCCCCATTTCCTCTCAAGGGTATTCACCAATATGTACCCATACTTTATTTATTTTGTACATAAATATGTGTAACCCAAATTAAATGAATTTTATATTAAAATTTATGAAATACATTCTCATATAAAATGATATATGCATCACAAAAATGCATGCACATTAAATAAATGTGACAGGTGGTGCTGAAATTATTTATCCATCCCTGGGTAATGTTTTTATTTCAAGAGAAATTAATTATGGTGCATGAGTGGGCTACCTAAGAATATCATGCTATGATTTTATTATAGTTATACTTATCTTATTCCTGTGATTTCATGTTTTTTTATTATTTCCCCATTGATAAGATTCTTTGATGATTATCATCTTATTCCCTTCATCAAAGATCATGATCTTGATTATAATATTTTTATGTCACCATGATATGCCTTTGACTCATATTTACTACCTTAGTTCATGTTAATCATTGATTATTCCCCTATTAGGATTTATTTCTCACCCCTTTCTCATGTACATACCCATATTATCCCATCTAGTATAACAATATTTATGGAATATAAGGTGAAGTTATTTATTTTTCAAATAAGGAATTTATACACATAATTCATGATATTATGTCATATATTGAATTAAAAAAATACATTGGGCCTCAAATTTTTTTAGGATTTTATTATGCATTTCTTAATGTAATAGATTATGAAAAATGTGTATAATAGATACGATTCTTCAAAAATGGTATCAGTGAATGGTCTAGTTATTTTTGGGGATTATGATTACAATTCCTTAGTTAAAATCATAATGACAACAATAAATCAATGAAAACAACCCTAAATTTTGGTTAACTACAGTCTATGGTTTTCTGAGAAATTAAATCCATGATTATATACTAGGAAGTGGATTCCACTATAGAACAGTTTTACCTAAGGGAATACCAAAGAAATGACCCATTGGGTATTAACTTGATTGTTTCATAGTGAACTATAATTAATCCTAACATAACAGGATTGGTCAAACACTCTAAGGGGATATTCATTGGTTAATCATATGCTTCTTAAAAGGTATTATAAAGGGATCAACCATTTCTATGAAATTTTATGTTAATAAATAAACCATGGATAAATTATATTGAAACATGTAATTTCATAGGTTATCGAATACTTGTAATTTATGGGTTATCCCCTAAATGTTCATATATTCCCTTTTACATATTTAATATTCAGAAAAATCACATACAAAAGTGTATTTTGGAAGATGTATATAACTAGAACTAGAAGAAAATTATGAATGATGGGATTATCCTTCTTAGGAACATAAAATGTATTTTGTGACTATTATTCTACACATTCCTTAATACCATATATGTTTAATATAACTATTCAAACACCACATAAAAATATAAAAATTGGGTTATCAAATAAAATAAAAAATGGATAAATTATTACATTCAAAGCATATAAATCCTCCCATATTTAATATTTTTAGGGTAAATTTCTATGAAACACTTTCAATACACCCATTAGTGGAATTAAATTCTATTATGGGTATGGATTTGTGTTTCTTATTTTCATCGAACAAAAATTTATGAGAAAATGAAATAAAACTTTGTAACGTGAATCACCCTAGAATTTATAAATGTGAAAGGAGAAATATGATTATAATATAGATTCATTATCTGAAAATTTGGTATTTTTTACTTATGAGAACTAATATAAATCTCAACTAATTGATATAGAGGAAAAGATCATTTTTGATAACATGTCCATTTTAAATGGACAATCTTATGTGTTTCCCAAAGAATTTCCACATCTTCTTATAAGATGAGTGGTTAATTTCTCAATAAAAATCTAATTATATCCTTTCCAATATCCAAAAATACATATAAAATTTCCACTATTGAACATAAATAGATGAATAAGAAACAATAGGATAATTTGGGTAAAGAGTTTATATTCTCAAGTGAATTATTGTGGGGTGAATCTGTCCTTTTATTCAAGATGATTGATGTGTCAATGTTACTTTGAAAAAATTATTTTGAGATTATAAACATAAAAATAAAAAATATATATTACCTATATCATATTGATGATTTTTTCACCATCTACATGATTCCCAATACTACTCTAAAGTGGATCTTCAGTCGTGGAATTTTCAAATAGTGATGAAGAAAAAGGATATCCCCAAGACTTCTATATGCACAAGGTATGCACACTATGAGTTCTTAGTGATTTTATTTAGAATCACTAATACTAAATTAATCTTAATGGACATAATTAATTTGGTATTTATAAATTTTGTTGCATTTTTTTGGTAGTATTTATAAAAAGATATTCTGTTCTACATCAAATTCAAGGTGGAACATGAAGATAATTGAGATATTGTATTCGGAACCCTATGAAAGGAAATGTTATATATAATGTATATAAATTAATAATTATAAATTGAAAAAACTACATTACAAGGTATGTTATAACTGAAAAAGGAATATATTTATATCCTTTAAAGATATATTTAATTGATGGATGGCCTTGACCAATATCTTTGACATGGATATATAGTTTCCCAAGATTACCTGGGTAATATCTTTGATTTGTGTGAAAATTGTCCCAATTTTAAATATAACTAACCAATAAAACTCAGAAGGGGGTGAAGTTTTTTTAGAGTTGTGAATTAAATGACATATTTAAATATATATATATATATATAAATATATATATATATCGAAGACACCAATCGATGAAAATTTCCCCACATTACCTATATGTATGGAAGTTTTTTTGATCTATAATGATGAATCTAAAAAGTTATTAGGTGTTGTTCTCATGAACAATGGAAAATTGGTTGCATATTCATCCCACCAATATAGGATCCTTGAACAAAACTACCTAACACATGATCCATCCATCCAAATTTAAAATTTTAATTAATCAATTTTAGGAAAAAATGGGAAACCATAGTTCACAAAAAAGACATCAATACATGTTGAAAGAGCTCAAAAAATGATTAAACACTAGGAATAGATTACTTGAATTAGGTACTCTATAAATCTCCCATTGAAGATAACTAACCTGGATATCTGGATCCCCTCTGATAAGATCTTCATGTTGAGTAATCATCCTATCCATTGTCTGAATGAATTCCTTCGATTTTATTTTTCTTTTGTTGAATCCCCTGGCCAGGATTTGATCTTGTTTTTCTATCCACACTTCTTTCTCCTCATTGTAATCAAATAAGAACCTTCTCTCATTAATTATTTTAATCTCATATTCATAGAAATTGGGATAGATATCTTTATCTAGCATTTATTCCTTGGAGTTCCAGATAAGTATCAAGCACTCCCCATCATATTTTTCCCTGTCTCTTGTATTCCTTCTAGATTATTAACATTCCCCATTCTGTAGGTATTTTATTTCTTGTTTCTACCCTTATTGGATGGCCTCGTCTCCATTTATTTTGGCAATGTGGGAGTAATCCTTGTGTCTCTTTGATTTTTTCCTTTGATCCAGTATACGTTTACCTGAGTCTCGAATTAATTTTTTCACATTATTCTTTCTAGGGATGTGAGGACCTTTCCCTCAAAGTCAGTCCATGCAATCCACTGAGAGTTTAATATAACTGTCATCACTCTAAGTGTATTTATCTTGAGTAAAAGGTGGTTCTTGGACATCCATTCCTTTAAATAGGTTCCCCAGATTATTCGCCAAGACTTTTTCTGCTTTATTCTCTAATCTAGTATTCTTCCCCCTTTTCCAAAACATCTGATGTATTGCAAATTTACAACCAAGGTGTTTGGGTCTAAGGTCCTCAAGACACTCACTCTATCTAGTCTCCCTTGTCCACGATGAGAATTTGTTGCAGCCATCAAGAAATAATTCTCCTGCAACATGACTGAGCCAGTGGGTTGTACATATTTGCGCCCCATAAACTATGGTTTCTTGTTAGTGTCCTCCCAACATCAACCATGAGTTATGATGAGACCTTGGACATCACTGGGTATCAAACTAACCTCATCCTTCTCTATTGTGCTGGTTGTAATCAGTAGATCCGTCTTAGTAACATCTTGTGCTACCCTGTTTGAACCCCTTGGTTGGATATAGCCACTTCCCATGTGTTGAATCTATAGAGAGGTGTCCTAACCAGTGGATTGATACACTCCCATTACCTCACTCACCATAAATTAATTGGATATCTTTGATGGATCTATCTACTTAACCATATTATCATTTATGTGTGTCTCCCTCTCCTCATGTCCAACCTTCTTCTCCTGAACTAGTCCAGCATTCATGATGACCTCAGAACATTCAACAGTACACACAACCTTAGAAGGGCATGTGCCACACAAATAATATTCAAGAATGATAAAAATTTCAGAAATTGTAGGGTCATTCTAGGTAGCCTTTGGTGGATTCAAAGGAGCCTCAACCACATCAAGCCTAGAACTAGAAGGGACCGATCAAACCAATCCTAATAGCTGGCAGCCTTCATGTTCTTAAAGAAAATTTCTATCCAAAGGGTATCTATGATCAAGAGGATCCCCAGCAGAGCACAAGGGCATGTGATTTCTAATAATACCAGTTGTCTTCACCTCTTGAGGAGCCTAGGTTGCTCGCTGGAAAGAATGAGAAAGATGAATGAGTTAAAAGAAAGTCGAAAAGATGTGTGCCCAAGATTCTAACACAACTGTTTTCTTCCACATAAACTCCTATCCATCCAAGATCTAGATCTATTCGATTTGTGGATTCAAGACATTTTCTTCAACAAAAATGCACATTGAGATTGGATGACTAACAGAACCGGTCCTTGAGTGCGAGCAGAGATAGCTACTAAACAAGTTCCCTAATACATATAAAGTATACAACACCATTTTGGTTGAAGTCAATCATTTTAAAAGGTTAGAAAATTTATTTTGTATCAAGGAATAATTCTCTATTAACCTACATTCAATGATATATATAAGATAAGTGGTAAGACTATATGGAGTGGGACTCTCCATTTTATCTAATCGAGATATTAGGTTTACCTTAAGCATCAAGAGGAACCTTCTGTAAGAATTATATACATTACTGAGTTTCAATAATAATTATCACCCTTAGATAGATTGTCAGTTGGTATGAAAAATTCAAAAACAATATGATATCTAAGATCGATTACAATGGATTTACAAGTATTTTGGGACCAGTTCCTTCCTCTAGTGAATTTCTAAAATAATAATAGTTTCCATTATATCATTAAAATGATACTTTATGGGGATCAATATGTAAAGAGGTGTTGAACTCCTAAATGTTGTGATAAAGTTGGAGAGAGGAAGATGAAGTGGCTTGATATTATCTAATTGATGATAGATATGGTTTAAAACATTCATCACCATAGGTAATCTATGAAATGTTTTTAGAAAATATGAGACCACAATATTTGACAAGAACTAGAGTTTGAGATCACAGATAAAATATTCCTTTATATATCACCTTGGAAGAAAGTCATGTGGTTTGGGAAGAGGTGAAATCTCAGTCTTAGATACGTTTCCCCTTTTTTATTCCTAATCAAATGGAGTTGTGGCCTATTGAATGACACTCCCTTATAACATATCACAAATATATAATGTGTTCTATTTATCCCACTTGAGAAAGTACATACAATATCCCTCACATGTACCTAATTTTGATGTGGTACCTTTGAAGAATGACCATTCACATGAGGAGAAGTCCGAGAAGATCAAACAACATAGAGAAAAATCTTTATGGAATAGGACTGATCACCGAGATAAAGTATTGTAATGGAACCACAAGTATGTGAAGTCACTTGGGAACAAAAGTAGGTGATGAGATATAAGATACCTTATTAGTTTTGAAGTATGAAATGAAATTTTAAAGGTGTAATTTTTTAAGAGGGATGAATGTAATTACACAAACATTTATAAATGAAATTCACTTTTGAAGGAATAAATACATTATTATATAATGTAGTTATATAAAAAACATGCTCTATACTTCATTTTTTATTTTTTTAAAACCAATAAAATTATGTTACGAATCATAATAATTGATATTATAGTTATTATATATTGACCGTTATGATAATTATATTTTATGGTATATGATAAAGTCAAATTGAAAAAGAAAGAATAATTGATGTCCTCAACCTATAGGATCATACCCAATGAATTAAATTGATTGGAGTTTCAAAGGAAGGTATAATCAATCTTCATTTATGTTATTCAATCCCAATTCTAGATTCAATGACTTAAGCATGACCAAAATCATTTATAGGTGAAATTCAAGAATATTTTTATCACAACCCTCTCCATGTTCACCAAACCACTACAAGAAATTGCCACTGTCATGTAACTTATCCTTATGGTGCACACTATTTTAATAAAAGCTTATGTAATTAGAACCTAGAGTTTAGAATTTTTATAATTTATTACAAATAAAATAATTATTAAATTTACTCTTTCCATTATTAATTTATATATATTAAAAAATAATTACTTTGATAAAAATTATTTTTTGACTTGAAGAAAGAAAAGTTATATTTTTAGGAAAATATTTACCTTCAATTAAAACTCCCTTTTTTATAAATCCATGAACTTTTATATAAATTTTATTTTCATTAAATATTATTATTTTATAGTATTTATTTAATTATAAGTGTTTATATAATTTAACGAAGTATTATGTAATTTTTGTAAGTGTCAGAAAGTTGTCAGTACAGTAAAAACTTGTATATTCTTGTAAATAATAATTTTTTTTCAATTTGAAAATTCTCATACATAGAAAATTATTTTGGTAGAATAAGTATTAGTTTTGAAATTAACATGTCAAAATTTTAAAAAGTATACTCTTTCACAATTTTCATTGACATTTGAATATTTGGGAAAAGATATAATACGATATCAATATATGGTATATATTATGAAATATTAATAGCACAAAAAGGATGTAATAAATACTATATAGGTAATCCATGGAAAATATATATATTTAACCATAAAAATAATTAATTTATATTTATTTTGTTAACTTTAAAATTACATAATGAATCCTCCATAACCTATATTATATTTTAAGGTTTTCAAAATAATTCATTATGAATATGAATTACATCGACATCACCAATGGAATTATTTTAATGAGTTAATTCATAATTTTAAAATTTATTATAAACCAAACTTATTTACTAAAAACCTTGGGGAAAACCATGAGATAGTTTATGATTTTCATTATTTTATTACATATAGTTTGAAAACTTTGTTCATAAATTAATAAGTAATTCCGCCTTATTTGCCAATAAATAACAACCCAAACCCTCAATCATCATAAATCAAAAAAATTTAGCATTATTTATATCATTATATCCCTCTCTAACTCTATCCTACGATGTTACAAATATATTAAGAAGCTCCACCAATGGTTATAGAAGAACCCTTTCCTAGAGATGCATTATATTCCTCTTTATATTTATTCATGCACATTATTTTTATTAAGACCTTTTATTTAAAATTGTTAATGTTGTAATTTTTTATTGCACCTACCATTATCATCCATATGATTTCCTTGTTTTGAGGAACCACCATTCACTCTCATAAAACCCTTACATAAACCTTAAGATCACTCTTTATGTTTCCAAAATTATACCATGAATTACTATGCCCAACTTTTGTATTCTGAATAACAATCCCAATTTAAATTCAGGGGTATAATACATAAATTTAGGAATTTAATTTCTGTAAATCATGATCCCTAGTCATAGGATTAAAATTAATGAAATTAATCCCTATGTTGAATGATCTATGTGGCTCACAAAAGTGGTTATTGATTGAATGTGAAGGGTGGGACCAGAATTATATATCCATCCAACACGATATATAATATTTTTATCTCATGAGATACCATATATGGTCCACAAGCAGTTAACCAATGCACACTTTGTTATAATGTTTTGGTTATTATCATTGAATTATTCTAAGGATGGGATGTTTTATTTTTTTTCCACATTCCTATTATTCCTTGATTATTATCATATTGTTTCTTGATTCAAAGATCATTATTATGATTCCCATATTTTATGTCACTATGTTATGCCTTTAAAACATATTTAATTCCTTTCATCATGTAATTATTTGATTATTCCTATAATTTTCGTTATATATTACCCCTTTCTTGTGTACCTCCCAATGTAATCTCATGTAGTATTAGAAGACCAATCAAATATAAGGGAAAGTTATAATGTTATAAATAATTTAATTATACCAATGTATCAATTTATTGAGACATGTACCTAATTACAAATACAAAATAAGCCTCATAATATTTTTGGATTTTATATTGTTTATATAAATTTAATATATCTAGAAAAAATGTATAAAATATTTGGGATTTCTTAGTAAGGTAAATCATAAAGTGGAATTCTTACTAATAATTAATTGAAAAATGTAAATGTAGTCTAAAAGAGATATTATTTTTTAAATGATGAGATTATAATACAAGATAAACTTGGTATCCTTTAAAATAAAGATTTTAGTAGATATTCCCTATCTTTATCTTGACTGTTGGTTATTTATTTAAAATTACATAACTTTTCTGATAGTGACATTTAATCCTCAATTTGACGGGCCTACTTTGAGATGGTCTTGAGATTTTATTCTTGAGTAAAATCAAGTGTTTATGTGTGGTGAAATATGATATCTAGTATTTAATGAATATTTTTAAAATTGAAATTCATTAATTTTATATTTTAAATGATAATCCCTACCATGATTCCATTGATTTTTTATTATTTATTACAAAAAATTATTATTTTAGGAATTGGAGAAAATTTTTGGAATGAAATAAATATGGATGTTTTTGTTTGAGAATGGAATTTGGAAATTAATTATTAAGGGTTTAATGTGAAAGAAATATGACTTCCTTATCCTGCATGACATGATCTTGAGAGAATAGCCATGAGGCAACCAAAAAGATTAACTATAGCACTAGATTGGTATAATATGTGAGAGTAGATGAAGGAAATTATGATAAGTTAGAATGGTAGAGCATGGGGTAACACTAATAAATGGATTTTAGTGGTAGTAAAGTGAGGATTCACCATAGGAGGAATCAAGAAACCCATACGACACTAACATTTATTAAGTAGAATCATGAAAAATAAACAATAAATGTAAGAAAGTAGGTTTGTTGTAAGCTATCCAATTTTAAATAATCCATACAAGACATCTCCGAATAGCATCATCTAGTTTTCATTTTTCCACATAAAGGGTTTTTTTATTGACACACCACAATTAATGGACACCAAAACTCCCTGAAAATCATTGGCCGATAGAGATATTCTAGACACACAATGTTGGTGAAAATTCTGTATAGAGTGTTAATTTCAATGTGGTTAAGGATGTATAATTAATGGATGCCCCCAATAGAAATTTTGTTTTACATATCTTATAATAGTGTGGTTGAGTTCAAAGGAGTTCATATGGGGCTAGAAATGAGGAGAGTTATTCTTATTGAGAGAGAGAGAGAATATTGAATAATAATTTTCTGTGAATAAAACAAAAAAAGGTTCAAAAAAGATATAATGGTGGATTTATAAATATTTAGAGACGGATAGCCCCACATTGTAGAAGAGAAGGTTTTTGTTCGTATATGAGTTATAAATTTAAAACACACTGGTCCTTCAGTTTTCTTATATTAAATATTTTGTATACATGTAATGGATATAAGATTATCGAGCAAACTAATGAGGGAAAATACCATAGTTGTCTATACCTAGAGTTTTTAGGATTTTCACATTGGTTTGATCTTATTTATAAGGTTTTAATAATTTATTTTTTGTATGGTTCACTACTTTAATCAAGAGTAATTGATCATGGTATTTATACCATGTCATGGTGATTATATCTTGATGAAATATGAATTTAAAGACATTATCTATCACTATAACAATTTAGGATGTAATTCTATGTTGATATAACTTATATTCCCTGAAGGTTTTGTGATTATCTTAATTTTTTTTAAATTTTTAATAATGATATATAATATGATGACTTGAACAAGACATTGGTGAAATATACTAACATAGAAGAAGGGAATTTTTACTATTAATAAATGAGAGTTCATAAGCTGAAAATTATTTAAATCAAGGAGGGTATGGATCTACGATCCTTGAAGGGTATTCTACTATTACTATATCGTAGGGTTTGTTATCTAATTTTGTTCTCTCCTAATCATTAGATACTATAGGAGAGTGGATTTTTGTTTGGTTTTTTGTAATGAATCTGAATTGATTTATTTGAAAAGTTTTATTATTTTATAATATCTCATGTATTATTCCAACATTTACTTGTTTTTTTGATATTTTTCTTTCAATTATTTGATCATAACCATATAATTCTAGTGATGGAATGTTTTAAAGTTAATTTAAGATGGTATAGTTTTCACTATCACCATTATAAAAGATATATTATATGTTTAAATCATGGTTTTTGATTACCTTATTTATAAGTAGTTTAAAATAACTAGCCCATAGAAATGGAATAATCAGTGATTAGAGAGTGTTTACACAGACCAAAGGATTCAGTTAAGGTAAATTCTGAAACATCATTGGAATTCATTATATATTTTACATGTCATTATTTCGTGAACATGAGTTTACAGTATCTCTATACTCCCATCTTCATTGGTAATTCTTCTAGGCTAGTGGTAGTTTTCTATTTATTTTAAATTATAATTTTAGTTATTGGATAATGTTTGTTTCTACCCTCTCTATGTGGGATCAAGGTCATACATGATGATGTAATAAAAATTTTATGTTATGTTTAGACAAATGAATTTATAAATTTGAAAATAATAATACATTGGTAACCAACAATGCCATGCCGGGGATAATTAGTTAAAATAATGGGAGGCTGGCACGTCCCGTATGGGGCTATTTTTTGTCATCTATGATTCTCTTATAGATTTAGGTAGTATTCAAGAAATCCTTCCTTATGATAAAAATAGTTTCCTTGGAAGTGAATGTTGTCAATAAATACCACAAATCAATATGATAATCTATATGTATATATATATAATAGGATATTCGTTCGATTTTTATAATTAGATACACTATGGTTTAAAGTCTAACAATTGGGAAGTCAGACACTTATCCCCATCCATGGAGGAATTAAGTGTTGTGGAGTTTAAATCATGACCATGATATAGTCTTATCATGTATTTATATAATAGGAATAAAAACCCATATAATTTAGTTCCACATAATAGGACATGTCATACCTTTTAATGTCATGTGACACAAACCATTGTGGTTCCTTTTATGCTCATGCATCCTTGATAAATAAAGTCCATTTTAAGGTCTTATGATTGAAACAAAATATCCAACTATTTGAGATCATATGGCATGTATGTATTTTGATTTAAGTTACATCTTGGGTCGTTGAATATATCTAGGATATTTATGTCATTTAGTTGGACTATTATGTAGAAGAAACCTTAGGAGGATTGTTGTGGGAAGTTTTTATGACTAGACTTTTCAAGTTTAACTTTTCTATTTGTGACTAAATAAGATTTTTTATCATTTTATATTAAAAATAATACAAGTATAATTACTTATACTTAGCTTATTAGTGACTGAACAAAGATGAAATCATCAACGGAAATACGGTTGAGTATTACACATTGTAGCAGGCATGAATATCCATGTCCTCCTCTTATCTATTACTAACTATAAAAAGGAGGACTGAGCTCATGGGTGAAATTTCCAAATGTGAAAGGTATGAGACTTACATAAGTATAAAGATACATGATATTTATGGATATCTGACTAATTGATTTGATGTAAAGAATATTGAAAAAATTATTGGAAGATGATAGGATTCATGAAATATATTGGAACCATTTTAGTGTAGCCATGATGTGAATCTTGATCCAAGGGAGTATTTCAATAATATTATAAATATAATGTCCTTTATTTACTAGGGAATACATGATTTCCAAAACTCTAATGGTATTATAGGTTATAGAGGGAAAATAATGGATGGTTTCCCAAGTGACCCTCAATCCTCATTATCAAGGGAAGACAAGATTAATGGGGATCTACCTATATTTCATAACCCAGTCATTTATTTCTAGAGGTCATGGAAGTGGCCTATGTATTTGGGTTACTATTTATCTATCATGGGAGGATGGGTTACCTTGTTAGGTGAACTGGGTGAATGGGAACATTGAAGGGTGTCTTGGACCAATGGTAGCCTAGTTCAATTCATGGGGTATTATATTAGTAATGATGTCTTGGTCTGACTATATATATTGAGACAATGGATTTTATTTGTGTGGAGTCAAGGGGATGGGAAATATTTTTTTGTAGAGGCTTGGATGAATGGGTTTTTAGTTGAGTGACCTATGAAAACTTTTGTTTTCCCTTTGAATAAAAAATTTTTGGAACTATTTTTTGGATGGATAGGGTGACTAGATAGATAGTCTTAAATTATTGGGTTTAACTTATAAAGAGGGCCCTTCACTCTGGTCTTGGTGATGATCAAGTTGAATTGGTCCTTGAAGTACCATAATAATTAATGGATAAAAGACCCATAAAATACCATTTTTCATTTAAGATTATATTTAAACCCCACATAAATGGGAGCTTAGAAGGCCAGGTATTGATTTTTTTAATTCAATGTCCTTTTTTTTATTCACCTTCCCACTTATCTCTTCTACCTTTTCACTGGATCTTAAAATCAGGGGTTGTGGGTCCCTCTAAGGAAACTGGAGTTGGTATCTAAAGTAATTATTTATAACTTCTCATAGGAAAAAGTTATTCAATAATGGCATTTTACTTGTATTCAAGGAGGGATACATGCATGATATAGATTAGATCCCTATTTTAAATGGTTCATAGGTACCATTAATGAGGAGGGAGTAAAAGCATTATATATAGATGGGTTTGATGAAGTGGGGTCATAGGTATCATATTTTAACTTTTGATTTATTTTTCTATAGTTATAGAAGGAATTATTTCTTTACTAAATTTTGAGTTGAAGAAAATTCCTCACCCCCTTAGAATTTGGTCTAATCAAACGAATTTATATAATATTTTGTGAAAAATATGTATTGGGAGCTATTTGGGATAGTTTCACATTCTCAAGTATAAGGAGCATTAATTTACTCCAATGATGTACAATTTTTTTCACTTCATTGGTTTGTTCACTATTTCAAATTTTATATCTATCAAGGGATGTAGTTATTACCAAAAAATGTAAGGGAATCACCATTCTCAACTCACATCAAATAAATGCCCCAATATTGAATATTTTACTCCCTCTTCTTTCTCATAACATTGGATATATTCAGTAAGTCATGAGTGCCACCACCATTATAGTTTTGTGAAATTATAGCAGATCATAGGAGAAAGGTGAAAGTGAGCATGCAAGGTTAGATGGGTTTGAAATATCTTTTTGTGTTAATAAGAATATTAATAAATTGGAATGGATACCTGGTGGAATTCTTATAGGAATGAGAAACTGGACACTGTGATCAAGGCATTGTTTTCTATGTGTGATTATCTAGATAAAAAGTCATTCTCATCAAGACATGTATTTAAGAAGCTTAAAGTCATTTTGGATCAGTTCTAATGAAATACCCCTTGTCAGATAGTTTAACACCTTTCATGTTTTGTCTTCTAAAAGACCATCTGATTATATGACCTAATTTTATTTTCCCTATTATACAAATACTATAATCTCAAGGTCTCATTCAGAAAAAATATTTCCCCTCTTGGATTGATTTTCTAGGAAATTATTGATAATGATTTATACTATTTGAGAGATTATCCAAAAAAATGAGTTATGAGCCCCAAATATAATTGAACAACAATTGATATTATTCATAGAGAAATTATAATGGATGAATCCTTTAATAAGACCTCCACCCAAGGTAAAATTTCTCTATAGTGTATTTATTGACATATAATGTGAATTAGAGTTGTATCAAGTTAAATAACCATTTAGGAACCACTTGAATATAGTAAATTATTTTTAAATTTTAATGCTCAATTTATAATCAACCTAATATTATTTTAAATTTGGCCAATAATTGGTGTTCTGAAACAAAATACTTTAAATACCGCATATAAAAGCTGGGTTATGCCTCTAGGAAATTCATAAGATAAGGGGAGACCATATTCATAGAGATGTGTAGGATGAGTTTCTACCCACTCAAAGTGCATGGGACAGTTTTTAGTGGACTCAGATACTAGATATGGCCATTTTTATGTAATTAAAATATGTGTTAAAGAAATAATTTATGCAGTCTCTCTAAATTGAGAACCTGTGTTAAGATATTTCTATGATGCCATGGATCAAAACATAAGGTGAATAGAGTAAGAAATTTTTCAACATAGTATTCATTTGGGAATTAAAATATGTACCGGTCCATTATATATTAAAATTAAGACACATAAATTGGATTTTAGATCTTATGAGAGCCAATATAACATATTTGGTTGACATGCCACCTTGTGATGATTCTTAGACGACGGTTGTAAATTTCCTGAGATGGTTTCACTATGGTAATTTCCACCACCATTACATAGGATTCACATTCAATGTTGATGACAAAACCTAAACTCTTCATAGAAAAATTCTAAAAACTGCAAAGTGATGGGACACATTCAATCTTTTGAGATTACCCATAGGATATGTAGTCCAATACAATTTCATCATGGGTGGATAATTGTATATATTAGATGGTACATCCTAGAGATATTGTTTTGGACCACAAAATTTTATATGTTTATCTTTTTGAGAATAAATTCATAGGAACAATAAATATGGATGCCCAAAACTAAATATAGGACATAAAAAGTACTTTCTAGTTAATTTTCACTCCTTACAAGGATCTTCTGGAACACCGCTAGCCAATATTAATAACTATTTTTTTAATATATATTTATATAATGAATTACTTAGAGGGAGAGTTGATAGAGTATTTGTCTATGAGAATTATCTATTATATATGATTTAATTATAATTTTCGATGTTAAAGAAGGTAAACTTACCTTCTTACAATGAAGTTTGTGATGTGGAACACCCTATGGTCTTACTATTGTTCAGGCTAGTTCAGAAATGTATTGACATCAATATCCCAACAATCCTTTTATTACTTGATGGTCTAGCTGTTTTTTCCTTGTAGTATTTTTAATCATGGATAATATATTATTAGGGATTTATTTTTAGAGGATTCAAACCATGGAAATGCATACTACCCTTTCTAGTGAAGGTGGAAGTCTGGGAGTATCCATTGTTGGGAGACTACATCCTAAAATTTTATTCCTTAAAGGATAATAGGCATTCTTTTGTAATTGATTTTAGTATTATAAATTATGAGTATCCCATATAAGAAACCCACATAATATCACTTATTTTCCATTCTATCAGAAATATTTATGATCTCAACATTGTTCATACATACCAAGAGTAATAAGTTCTTAATTCAAAATCCAAAAATTTAGTTTTATTTACATCTTCATCAACAATATCAAAATTTCCAAAATGAGACCTTATCCTTGAATACTAGAATGAAATTTATCCACCAGGAAATGAATACAACATAAATGGTTAAGGAAAACATTGATAATTTTATAACTCATACTACCATAGATGAGATAGATAGTAAGGTAGATCGACTCCATAAAGTATTTTCGGGATATAAGATAAGTAACTTTGACTATTAGATATTATACCCCATTATCATGTGAATCGTAGGTGTCTGAGAAAAATTGGTGGTTCAGTAGAGAAATATCAATAAATTCAATGTCCAAAATCAACAAGTGGAATCTTTGAAAATGGATTCCAGGGTGCTGTATTAAAAATTCACTATGATATTATGGCATTTCAAATGTGTGAAATAGTGAATATATAAGTAAAAAAATTTAATGTGAAAGAAATAAAATAAAGCACACTCATTTGACATGGTAATCGAACTTGATACCATCAATTAGATGAATGAATAGTTGGCTAAATGAAGACAATCATTAGACGATTTCAATCATTTTGTCTACAAGATCATATCATATCCCTTTATCTAAATATTTTTTTTGATCATTAATCTTAATAATATCATGGTAATGGTGTATATTGTTCATATTGCCTTATTTTTTTATATTAAAAGAAAAAAAAAATTCCGATGTTCGACTTCTTATATTTTATAAATAAAAAAAATATTTCATTTTTTTAAATTCCTAGGATTAAATGTCACTTTAACTATCAATTAAATATAATTTGTTAAAATTACAATGATTAATATCATAATTTATGAATCCATTTAAAAAATATATGGGAATGGAACAAGTAAAGAATAAATTTGAAAAACCTAATTTAATGATGATACATTTAAAATATTCCATAATCTTCAAAAAATTGTTCCTATCATTGGATATAGGTGTGTCAAATATGTAGCCCATATTCCCTCCCTGTAAGCTGGGGTATTGTTATGAGACAAAGGTTCCACAAAATTCAATTTAATATTGAATTTTTTCTCTTTGATGGATATAGGAGGGAAAATATATGATACCCATACCATCCCCATATTCCAATGTTATTTAATTTGGTGAAATTAATCCCAAAATTATAATTTTAGATAGATATATGCAGGTTGAATATGTGACACATATACCATTACAAAAAATCCATACATAGTCTGTTCTGATACGAGATAGATGGATGTTGTGACCTAATAAAATTCAGAAAACATGTTTTGAATGATTATTTAAATGCTCAAGATGGATCATTTACTCGGAAATTAGACAATTATATATTTCAGAAGGATCATATATGAAAACATATATGGAAGGTAGATAGTTCCAATAAATAATAACTAGTTTGATAGGCCTAGCAGCAAAGCATTACTTTATCTGGGTCAGAATGGTTGTCCATAGTAACCTCATGACCTTTATCTTTACCCAAAATGTTTTCTAAGTCATGTATAGGGAGAGGTTTAGTGGGAAAGAGAAAAAACCTGGATAAAGATACATTTTTTCAATCTTTCATCTGATTTTTTTATAGATTTTTATTTTGAAAATGCTATATTTTTACCTAATCTATGCAACATTCTAGACTAGCATTCAGAAGTTTGTTTTTTACCTCGGATATCGTTTATGATTTTTCAACCTAGTGAGTATCCTTTATCCTACCGATGGAAATTTGATATCATGTTAGATGGATTATATAGGGAATAACATTAATTTTGAATAGCTTTGAACAAATTTTTTTTAAATAATAAGGGTACCTGACTTTAACAAAAGGGTAGTGTTATTTATATAGGATGGGAAAGGTGAAACAATGGTTAATTAACATCCCAATTAATGTAAAGACAATATCAAGGATGGGTTTGAAAAACTAAAATCCAAAATTATAGATTCATTATTAATATCTCATTATTGGTACTAAATATAAGAGTTCATAAACAATCCAACATCTTAATAGTCTCCAAAGGCTAGATACATATATGTCTTTCACATTACATATGAAAACATAAAAAAAATTGGAAAAAATCATCATAACATTTATTTAATCAATAAAAATTATTCAATGTTCCCTTTTTGTATTTCATGTCATAGGAAATCAAAATATGGGAGATATCATACTATAAGTAAAGAGTTTCATACAACCGAATCAATATTATAATATGTATGAACAAATATTTTGGAGGAAATTAATGTTCAAAATAATTGCATTATCAAATTATTATGAGGGAATACTATATCCATGACAATAAAAAAATCATGGTTAGTGATAACTGATCACGTACTGATGGAATGTAAAATTTCAAACATTATAAACATGTTTTCATGGCCTTATGTTGTGACATCATAGACAAATAGGTAAGGAATATGCTAACATGATAGCTAAAATGCATCAAGATACCTTATGATGAATCAAATGGATATATTTTGGGCCACACCCATAACTAATTAGTTATAGTTCATTCTTGATAGGAAATAAATTATTAAACTATAAAATACATGACCATTATTTCCCAATAAAAAACAACCATATTGAAATAAAATGTATGCAAATTGTAAATTCTACCACAATCAATAACTAGTATATCATTCTCTGAAAGCATCCCTAAAGTTTATATAATATATTATGATGCATAATGGTTAATTAAATAATTTCCCCAACCAGTAAATAATATAATGGAGTTGTCAAGGATAATATCCCATAACCAACATCAAAACTATGAGTCATTATCAATGTTATAAGAAGTTCCCTTATTATAAAAATAATGATATTGTGTCGGAGAATGTAATTTAAATTTTTTTAGTTATCAAAGAAGATATTAATTAAGTTCAGTATTTTTCAATGGTACGATATGAATGAAAGGTTAGAAAATACTTCTTTTAGGTATATAAGGAGCATATAAATTATCCAAAGCATATCTCACAGGAATGTCTAGCTAGGTGTCATGTATTAGGAACATGAATCATGCAACTAGTGAAGGTTGATTTGATACTAAAATATCCTTCTCTAGGGTGACTAAACCAAGGTTTATCTATATCACTTCCTTATATATATTATGGTATTAAATAAGGGATATAATTACTCGGAAAACCACACACACATTACCTTCCAAACATTATGATTTGGGGGCTCTATAAAGACATTAGAAAACATTTAAATCAAATTCACATTGAAATAAATATTTTTAATTGATGTTAAAATACCATGAATATTGATAAGATCATGATAAAATATATTAAATGGGTGGAAAGTACACCATACAAAAGAAAATAATGTGTATATCAAAATCTTGTCTCATGGATTTGATATTTGAGATAAATAAACCTCACCTTTAATCTCGCATAGATAAATGAAATGTGACCTCATGTTGAAAAATAACTTTCTTAAACAAATATTTTATAACAAATATTCACAACTATAATGTTTTCTCCACATAATTTGAAGTTATTCCATAAATTTATATTAGTTAGTTAATATCCATTTTCAACATTGGTTGTGAGTAATCTTGACTATTTTGAACTAGTTTCATAATAGAGGTGTTTTTCTTCATTTTCTCCTAGATATATTCAATACCATATAATAAAATGTAAAATAAATTATTCTATAAAATTATATATAATTTTATAATTTCATTCCATGGTAGTTTTAGTTATGGTCCACATAGAAAAAAATCGGCAACAAGCATGTTTTAAAGATTTTCAACAAACAGATAGAGGTATCTTATTTGTTTATAATTAATGTTACCCTCCCAGAAAAAAATAAAACGATTATTTAGTTATTTATATAATTTATTATTAGTAATTAAGTCATCATAGTCACCCTTGAAATTATTTTATATCATTTTTCAATTATGTGGTTAGATAGACCATAATGTGAGGATACCATAATTAAAGAATTTTTATGATTTTGAAATTTTTTTATTTTGGAATAATATAATTATTAAATAAAAATTATTGTATTGTATAGACAATTTTATAGTCTGGAAATAGTTTTTGATGGTTTAAAAAAAATAAGAAATAACCACCATGATAAAAGAGATACCTTACCTGATGGAGGTTGTAATCCACACAACACATGGTTAACATATTCAATTTTTCAATAATGATGGGGAATGAATGCGGAATATTATTTTTTCACTTAATAATAATAGTTATATTTAATATGTCAAATTTATTCTCCAATTTTACCCATATAACTAGCTAATAGCGGTGATGATGAAAAATGAAATTTGACTCTTTGTGGAGGCATTAGTCCGTACAATACACAAAAATTTAATTTAGTTTTATTTATTGAAAAGGGGAAAGGTGTTAAATAGTTATTACATTATCATAATAAGATTAAGTATTAAAATAATAGTTATTTTATCATATAGGAATTTGAATAATATATTTGTGACTTTAGGAATGAAAAGAAAAGTAGTTATGGAAAAAATTAGTCACATTGAATAATTTTGGGTTCCCTTAAAAGACTACTTAGAAATGATGGGATTGATCTAATATATTGTGACTAGAAGATCAATTTAAAGAAATAGGATTATAAGGTAATGAAAATTTATTGGTTATAATGAGGAAACCATAATTTTTGGGTGGTATAGAATGGGTTTTCAGAGGCCGCATTTATAAGTGGAGATAATAGAATCTCTATTAATATTTCAACATAATATAAAGAGAGAACATGTTTTACTTGTCATGTAGACTAAATAATGAAAATTAATGGAGAGGGGATAGGATAAGGTTGAAAATTACTCAATAATTTATTTTTTTACATGATTTATGTAAGGGCCAGAATTATTATAAATAAAGTTCCCCTTGAATTTTTATTAAATGTCTTATTAAATAATATGTTTATAAAAAAACATGCACTTATATATTATTATTTTCCTATTGTATTTAAAAGACCATTATATATCATTACCGTTGATAATATAGACATTGAACAGTGTTTTCATGATTATTATAAAAATAGGGTTTTAACAAATCCAATTGTCAGAGACAACGGAAGTGATGACCTCAACCGGTAGGATCATACTCTATATAGCCCATTTAATGGAGATTTAGAAGGAGATAACATTATTGTATTTTACCTTGACCAATACCAAGCTAAGATCCAATGACTTAAGAATGAATAAAACTGTTTATGGGATAAGTTCAAGCTCATTAAGAACACAACTCAAACCATAATCACTAAATCGCCCGATGAAAGTCCCACAATCATGCATCTCACCCTTAGTGAATTTGATGGTGTATTAAAGGGATATGTAACAAGTCCCTAGAGATATGACTATGTGTATTATTTTTTATAGAATAATGAATATATTTCCATCATAGTATTATTTCATTATAAATGATTTTTATTATCATTTAATGAATGCAAAGAGTATTTTTTGGATAATGTTCAAATTTAATTAAGAAATATATTTTGATGAATTAATGGATCTTTAAAATAAATAATTTTATAAAATATTTTTATTAAGAAAATTTTATTAAAAATAAATGATCATAAATTTTTTATGAAGTAAAATTAAATTGTTGTAAGGGTTCAAAAACGTTATTGTAAAAAAAAATTCATTTTCAATAAATATAAGTTTTTATTTGAAGTGTATAAATTCCAATATTTATAAAATTATTTATATAAAATTAATATTATTTCTGGAATCAATATTTTTAAATTATCTAATGGAAAATGTTTCATAATTTTCTACGACGATTAAATGTTCGAGTAATAATTAAATACCATATAAATATACATTGTGTTTTATGCAATTAAAATGACCCAAAAGTTATGTAATAAGTAATATAAAAAGGATACAATACCAAACATATGTTTCCAATTTAAAATAATTTTATTTTATGTTTATGTTAATTTATTTTTGAAATTCATTATGAATCCTCTTAGACATGTAATATATTTTAAGATTTTAAAATCATTTCTTTAAGAGTGAGACTCACCTCTAAATCACAAATGGCAATATTTTTTTGAGTTGTTCAATTTAACTTATAAAATAATATAAAATAATTCCATTTGGAATAAACCATGTTAAAAAACCTTGGTATGGTTTACAGTTTTGGTTTTTTATTAAATAGAATCCAAAACCAAAATAATAATGAAATCCCCATATTTTCCTATATAATCCAACCAAATATCGCATTTATCTTCATTAAAACAACTTGTAGAAATCCTTAATCTGAAGTAAACTCCCTAGTGTCCATCCAATTTTCCCTCTATATTTCAAGAATCCTTTTTAAAGCCTTTGGAGTCACACACTCAAGTTTGGGATCTACACCTTCATCTCCTTCACTCAATTCAATAACATTATTTGAAATTAGTCATTATAATTTCAATTGGTTATATTGTAATTAATTTATTAAAATTACATTAATTTACAATTGATGTTATTTGAATGGTATCCCATTTATACTCTCTCATTTTTACCCTTGCATATGTCGTTACTATGCCGAAAGTCTGTAAGGGATCTTTCACTCTCCCCTTTTATCAAGAACTCATTTTATTTTATATATTTTAATTTTAATTAGACAATGAATGGATATGATATTAAATATTACCCTAAAATTCTATATTATTTATAAATTATTATATATTCCTTTCAATCTCATTAATCCTCACATGATTCTTTATGAACACCTGTTACCTTGAAAAAATTTCATAATGAATCTTTTATCTATTCATGTTTCTTCATAACATTATACCCTCTATTTAAAAATTTATAATGTTGGGATATGATTTTCCATACCCCTATTAATTCCTTTTTTATTTCCAAATAATGATAGAATTGTTTTTCTCTCATCAAATATTTTTATGAATTTTTTGTAACGTCGTTATTCCACTGAAATTTCAATATGATTTTCCATGATAAAACAATTATATAGTGAATACCATACCCATTTTCCTATGAATGTTATTTCACTTTATTCACATATAATTATTGAATTTTACTTACATTTATTTATTCCACATTCCTTGACTGTGGAATAAATTATAATGATGAATAAATCCATGTCGTATGATCTATGTGGAACACTTATGCATGATAATGAAATGATTATGATGGGTGCGCCTAGATAGTGATCCAATGAATTGGGTATTGTTTAATATAACGATACATAATATTGGGATAGGTGTGTACCAGATTATAATATGGGATTTTTTCCACTATGAAGACATGGTTTCTTATCCTTAAACAATGTTTTTATTCATTGTTTTATGTTTTTTCCACATTTCTGATGTTGCCTTTATGTTTACCATGTTATATCATGAATAATTGTTCATGTTTATGATTCCTAATCTATTTATTCCCCCTTGATATGACTATTGTCTGACATGTATCATATTCTTCATGTTATGCCTTGTTTATTCCCTTTTTAGGTTTTAAAGGTCACCCATTTATTATGTTTTTCCCCTGGTTATACCGTGAAATTTTAAGCTGGAAGGTGTATTTTGAGCATGTTAAATAGAATTTAAATAAATTATATTAATTATGTTTTTAATAATTTTATTGTATCCCATGTTCAAGATGTTAAGTTATGTACCTAATTCTCAAATACACTAGACTTATCAATATTTTTGATTGTATTAAGTGTAATTTTATTTAATAAATCAAGTATTAATGTGTAATAAAGAGCATCATTTTTATAGTTGGTATCCGAGGAAAAGTACAATTTTTTGGGATTAGGATTATTGAACTCTAGGGAAAGCCTAAGGGATATGACCAAGTGTAAGAATACATCTCAAAATTTTGTCCAGTATACATTATGTGGTATATCAAGAATATACATCCATGTATAGATACTACAAGTGATTATGGTTCTAGGACAGATGTACCAAGGATTAATAACTCTGAAAAGGTGTTTTAGGCCTGACTCAGGGTAACCCTGTACATGAAAATGGGACATACTATTTACCCAGTTTGATACTCTAAGGGTATTTACTTTTGAACTTTTATAATCTCCTTACAAACCATTATTAGGGGAACAAAAAAATCCCATAAGAATATATGGTAGGAAACAGATCATGTAAAACATTGATTGAATCCTATAAACTCTTAAGTTCATGTATTAATTATCTCTTTAATGTCTTTGGATTCCCCTTTATATGTTTAAATATCTAAAATAAACATCCCTAATTTTAATTTGATTCTATCCAAAGGCCAAAAATTGGAGAAATTGGGTAAATAATCAATGCAATGAATAATGTGATGACTGCCCTAACAAGATACTGAATCCAATGGGAGAAGGAAACAAAATAATTTCATGATACTCTCTCAGGTGACACAGGGTTTTAATGGAAATATAAATATAGAGGAGCTCCCAAACCCCCCTAAGAGAAAAAATGGTAATATCAATAGGTTTATGTGATGAAGGACTCCTAATTTAGATGGATCATTTGGTCCCCTAATCATGGAACAATGGATCAACTCCATTGAGAAGATCTTCTCTATCCTTCAATGTTCTGAGCATGAGAAGGTTATACTTGATGATTATCATATAGTGGGAGAAGTTGATTAGTTGTAGTCATTGATCAAAAATATGAATCATGTGGAAGAGATCAAAGCAATGGAGTGGAAGTAATTATAGAAAATGGTTTTCAATTAATATTTTCCTCACACTCTACTTCTTAAAATGGAATAATATTTCCTTAATCTCAAAAAAAGATGACGAATATATCAAGCAATATGAGAAAACTTCACATGACTTTCACCATACACCTCCAGTGTTATCGTTACCCATAAATACTAGGTTGGGCACTTTTTTGGTGGGATAAAAAAAGTCTAAAAAATGCCCAGGTGATCTGTGACATTGATTGATATGAGAAAATTTTTGGATGTTTCCATAATGTAAAAATTAATATCAGTGGATCTGATGGGTAACATGGTGATAAAAATAGGAAATTCTAGTTTAATTTTGGTGGTCTAATAGTTAAATAGGATTATTCCATGAAATTTAAGCATCCAATTTGTCAAAGCTGTGGAAATAATCACACTAAAAATTGAAGCTACCAAATCAGGATCCAAGTATCACTGAGAGGGGGAGGGGTTGAATCAATGATATCTTTTTCTTTTATGTTTCCTTTCTTTTTGAAACAGCCTTCACCTTCGGTTAAAGTGTTTTTTCCTTTATAAACCCAAACAACCACATGAACACAAGATTTACAAGGTTCACTACTCAACAAGAGTATCTACGTCCTTGGTATGGTATGGAAATAATCTAGTACCAAAAAATATACTAGAAAACAATACTTTGATGTGGAATACTCTCAGTAGGACATACCCATACACTCGTGTTGCACTTGGAAGACAATCTTCAAGTGTGTGTGCTCCCTCTTTTCACAAATTGGGAAATAAAATGTTTTGGTGCTTCATTACAATTAAAAAAACATATTCTTTGAAGTGCAACTCTTTAATTTTCTACCCAGAAGCCGGTAAGAACTCCCATTAGCAGAAAACAATACGTGTGTAGACCCCAAATTTTCCCACACTCCCTTTAGGGTATCTTTTGTGCAATTCAAATTCCTTTCACTTGGAAATTCATTTTGTCACAGAAAACCTTTTTTGCGCAACTTCTTTTTCATGCAACTATTCACTTTTTCACGCAACTTCCCTTTTCTGTGAAAACCTATTTCTTTTCATGAAACTCACTTAGCATATGATTTTATGCACTTTAGAGCTCATGAATTCTCTAAGTGTCTAGCCTCTTTAAATTAGTGGGGGTCACATCGTATTTATAGTCATTTTTGACCCTATTTGAAAACACTAATCCCCGCATAAAACCCTATTCATGTACATAAAAATTCTTTCACACAACATCATATTTTCACACTTATATACTAGATTATGGATAGCCAAAAACCATGTTGTCCAAAAATAGTGACTATGAAATTTCGTTATCATATCTCCTCAACATTCATTACAACATGTTCTAAGAATCTACCTCATCATTATTCACTTGTTCAACTTTCCTGGAATAATAAATGAAAAAATGTTTCCTATAACCTCTACAAAAAACAGTTAGAATAGTTCACACACTTACATGATGGATTCAAAGATTACCCAAAACTGCCCCTTTATACCGGCTTCTATAAGGATAGATTTATGAAACAATTCTCCCCCTTGAAAACACTATCCAAAGGTAATATTAGAGTGGGGACAAATACACGTACCTTATCCTTGATGAGAAGGTGGTTGTACACCCATGTTCAACCTCAATTTAAAAAATGGTTCCTTTATTAATGGTTTTGGGAATATGTTAGAAACTTGGTCTAATGTAGGAACATACTCCAGCCTCAATTCATTCTTCTCCACCAATTCTTTGATGAAGTGGTACTTTTGGTCAATGTGTTTTGATTGATAATATTGTACTAGATTCCTAGTAAAATTGATTGGACTCTGATTATCTCATCCCTTGAGCAAGGGTATCTTTACTTAAACAAGGAGATCTTCCAACTGAGTCTTCATCAAAATGAGTTGGGTAACAGCTTGAGTAGCAGCAATGTACACATCATCATCTATGCTAAGAGATAAGGAATTCTGTTTCTTTTTATGCCAACTAACACAATGTTTCCTCAGAAATAATTCTCCCCCAGATATGGATCTTCTATCATCAACATTTCTTTCCCAATCAACTTTTGAATACCCGAATAAATCAATATTTTTTGAACCATTATACCTGATTCGAAAATTTTTTATGCCTTTGATATATATGATAATTTTTTTCCATAAATAAAATTTGATTATTTTGGAGTGCACTGAAATCTTGCACATAAGGTAACAACATATACGATGTCGTGTCTTGAGGAAGTCTAATATAATAGACATCCAATCAGCTTTCAAAACTCTTTCTGATCAACTTCCTCTCCTTTTCCATCTTTAGACAACTTGGTTCCCACAGAAACTGGTTGGGACATTGGTTTTTAATTTTCCATGCCAAACTTCTTATGTTGTTCCTTATCATACTTTTCTTGAGATAAAAAAATGTGATACTTCTTCTGTGAAATTTGTATCCCAAGAAAGTATTTAACTTCTCCCAGCATGGAAATCTCAAATAACTTCTTCATATCCTCATCAAATGTTTCACATGACCTTTCATCAATCCTAGAAAAGATAATGTCATCAAAATAATAAATTACAATAATATAAAAATACCGACACTCTTTGATGTAATGATTGCTTTCAACTCTATCTTGCATAAAATTTATCTTCCTCAAGAAAGTATCCAATTTACAATACTATACCCTCAGAGCCTATTTTATCCCATACCAAACCTTCTTCAACCTACACACACAAATTTCATTCTTCCCAATAACAAATCCTCAAAGTTGATCAATTTAAACATCCACGTCAATATAACCATTCAAGAATACATATTTTACATCCATTTGACATATTTTGTAACCTCATTGTGAATTAATAGTATGAAATTTTACGATTGTTTCTAACCTTGCCACCAGAGAAAAGGTTTCATAAAAATAAATTCTTTCAATTTGTGAATACACTTTTCCAACTAATCTAACTTTTTTTTCTTATCAGTTCACCTTATTCATTCATCTTGTTATGAAAAACCTACTTTGTGACAATAATTTTATTATTGTCTGGCTTGGGTATAGGTTCCCAAGTATAATTATTATCTTTCTAATAAAGATATTCATTTATAGCCTAAACCCATTTTTAATCTAATGCTTCATTTACATCATTCGGTTCAACATTCTAATAGAGAGAAGTGTGTGTAATAGCATTCATTTTTCTTCTAGTTTGAACCCTCTGATGTTGATCACCAATAATGTTATGAGCCTCCTCTTACTTCCTTATCCTAGGATGAGCTGTTTGAATTTCATCCTCATCACTTGAAATGGTTGAGTCTGATTCTTCTTAATGAGAAATATTACCACTATTGGTAGCATTATCATAATCTTTAACAAGACATTCTTATCCTTCTCAACTTCTATATCAGCCAAAAATTTTCTTTTCTTTGTCAACATTTTCAACAACATTCACATCAACAGAATCATATATTGTTACTTTTTTTGAAACATATGTATCCTCTTCCTTTTAGAGCATAGCCAAGAAAAATTCTACCATCTCCTCTTTATTCAACCTTTCCAATGTGTTCACCCTTTTTCTTTATGATTCACGGACTCCCAAAAACTATTAAGTGTTTCAAACATGGAGTTTTTTCATGAAACATTTCATATGGAGTCATATCAAAATATGGCTTGTAGAAATATCAGTTCTAAATATACAATATAGTACTCATGTCTTTCCTCGAATAATAATGATAAATACTATGTTCAAGTAACATTGTTTTCTCCATTTCCACCAGACTTATAATATTTCTTTCACCAACCCCATTTTGTTGAGGTGAGTATGGTGAACTATACTCTTCATAAATTACTTTATTTTCAAGAAAACACTCAAAATATTCAATTTTATACTCACCACCATTATCAGTTCTCAACTTCTTTACTAAATACACACATTCCTCCTCTTACTTCCTCCATAAACTCTTAAACCTTTTTAGAAAATTTGACTTATGTATCATGTACATAACAAACGAAATGTGAGTAAATTAATCAATGAAAGTAATGAAGTACTTATCCCCATTTGTAGATTTCTTTCTCATTGGTCCACATATATCAGAATGTATAAGTTATAGGGGTCGTTTTGAGATAATTTCAACTCTCTAATACATAGAGTTTGTAATAATCCCTTTCACACAAATAGTGGAACACAAATAACATATTCATGATAAATCAGGCATATCTTGTATACTGTCTTTCATTAATAACTTGCACATGTTTCTCTGACACATATGTCCCCTCATTTTTTCCCACCACTGATTTTCATTCACCACACCCATATAACAAGAATTCAGTACTTCTCCAACTTGGAACAAATTCCGTTTTGTATGTTGGGATCTTGTAACTCCATTTACATTATTTTCACTTTTCACAAAAAATCCATATTTTCTAAAGATAACTTTGTTACCCTCATCACAGAGTTGTGAAACACATAGAAGGTTGTGTTTTAGCCCGTCAATATATAGTGTTTTTCAAGATTTCATATTTTCTTTTCCAATGATAGCTGATCCAATACCTATGATCCTTAGAGATTCATTATTTCCAAATGTCATTGTTCTTTATTTGAAGTATTTGACATTATTTAACAACTTTATGTATCTTGTCAAATAAGTTAAACAAAAACTGTCATGGATCCATGGTAATTCTCCTTTCATGCATTTAGAAGCAGTTCCAATAACAAGAGATTTATGTTCTTCCTTTTCTTCCGCATTTTGTTGTGCTTTTTCCAATATTCTATCCAAGTCAATGTGTTATGGACAAGAAACCAAGAACTATTTCTATTCAAACATGGATGATCTATCGTTGTTAGAACATAAAATATACAACTTCTGAGAATATTTAAAAAACTTTTCTTGTTATGATAACATAATTAGGATACCCTTAACAAGATGTCCAGGTTGATCACATCTTTCACATATAGTTTCCAGTGGTAGAAACTTTTTCTAAACATTCACACCAACCTTCTCAGATGACTTCTGGACTTTATTTTGAGGTTTTTTCTTTTTAAAAGATTTACCCCCTCTATCCTTGTCTTTAAAATCCCGGGGAATAGTAGTAATGTTGTTGGTTGAACCAACACATATTTTCCATGTGTTTGAATCCACCACAATACCAGTAGTAGACATAGAAGGAATATTTCCCTATGAAACTTCAATACTGACCGGAGTTGTGATCATTCTTCTTAGAAATCTTCTTTCTATAATTATGCAGACCATTTACCTTCATATTTAAAATTATAACCTTCTTCTTTATCTTAGATTTCATTTTAGACTTACGAGAACCAGAAGTAGAATAAAACTTTTCGGACTCGGGTTTTTTATATTCTTCTAATTTTTTAGTATTTCTATATTAGACCACATACATATCCTTTCCTTTAGTTTTATTATCAAAAATAGTTCCATATTTATTTTCAACCTTTGATGGTATCTTTTTTTGATCCTTCTTAGGATCATTTCTTTGCATAATTTTCACCAACTTCTATAAAAGAGTTTTTAAACCTCGTGTTCCTTTCCTCACATTAAAAAGTTTTTGTTGGAAATGTTCCAACTCATCCTATATTTTTTTCTTTATAATTACTCCCAGATGATCACTATGATTCTTTTCACTCTCAAGATCATTTTTCAGATCATCAAACTGCCTTTCAAATTTTTTTTTTCTTATCAGAAAAACATTCTTGGTCATTTTATGAAGAGTTTTTATTTTTCAATTTACTGTTTTCTTTCTCAAGACTTCTGATATTTCCCACACATTCCTTCAAATCTTCTTTCAGATACTATTCAAGTTTAGTTTCCTCTCCTTCAGTACTACTATTCTCATAATATTCATTATTAACAATTGCAAAAACGTACTCTCTCTAGCTTTCTTAGAAAAATATTGTTTAGATTCAATCTCACAATCATTATCTTCTTCATTTTTGTCAAAAATATTCTTCTTTTTGATTTGAAGAAATTTTTTTCCTTATCTTTCCATTTATATGTATTTGTATCTCCCTGTTTTTTGCATGACCTTCTGGGTCTTCTATCTTCTTTATCATTGTCTCTATCATTCCCTTTTTGAGGGAAATTAGCCTCAAAGTGTCCAATATCTCTACATTCAAAACATGTCAGAGGGAGTTTCCCTTTGTATTTCCCTATGCCTCTTTTCACATTTTTATAAAATAAGGATAAAATTTTATCAAAATTTTAACATACATCATTTTTAGAGTCAAATTCATCAGCTTCATCTTTAATAATAATTTTCTTCAACTTTTCCTTCTGTGCAGCTTTGAAAGACATTTCTCTATTTTATTTTGATTTTCTCTTCATATTATTCTCCCATATCATTTGATAAGTGATGAGAGTGCTATGAAAATCAACCAAAGATAAAGATTCAGGGTCTCTTTCTTCCAGGGATGAAGCATTAGTATCCAATTTTTTGAGAATAATTCTCAAGATCTTTTCAACAACTGTATAATACTCCAGCTTTTCACCAATTCATCTGATTAAACTAACAATTTCATTTATCCAAGTGAAAGAGTCCCCAACTAATTCATGTTGACCCATAATTAAGTCTTCAAACTTCAACCTCTTAATTTTAAGTCTTTCCTTCTTCACTGTTTTATTCCCTTCATAGATGTTTTTCAG
The DNA here is from genome assembly GCA_963277665.1 of Viscum album. Classification (NCBI taxonomy): domain Eukaryota; kingdom Viridiplantae; phylum Streptophyta; class Magnoliopsida; order Santalales; family Viscaceae; genus Viscum; species Viscum album. The sequence goes on along the minus strand of OY728146.1, from coordinate 211,944,279 downwards.
TTTGTCCTAGATTCCTTTGGCTAGAGCGACACATTTCACTCTTAAAAATTCACTCTCAAAAAGAGTTGGGAGTAACACATTTTTAGCTCGTCCATCATTCTCAATATTCTTCTTATCGGTAGGAGTAAGAAAAACCTTTTTATCAATAGCAGGAAATCCATCACTTGTAGTTTCAAGAATATCATATCCAAGAGACAAAAGATAAGGCATCATTCTATCTTTCCAGATATTATAATTCTCCCAATAAAATATCGGAATCCCATAAAGTTCATGAAATTTAGATTCCCTATAAAATCTTCTCTTCAAAAAATCACCAAAGAAAAAATTGACGGGAACTTCCTGCTCTCATAGAAATAGAAGTTACCTAATCATGATCCTTATATCAATGAGAAGGGGAGGGGTGAATCAATGGTATCTTTTTTTATGTTTCCTTTCTTTTTTAATCAACCTTCACCTCCAGGTAAAGAGTACATTCCCTTCTGAACACACACAACCATAGGAACACATGATTTACAAGGATCACTTCTCAAAAAGAGTATCTACGTCCTTGGAATGGTATAAAAATAATCCACTAGCACACACCCCACTAGAAAACAATCATTTGATGTAGAATAATACAAGTTTGATATACTCTTACACTCGTGTAGCACTTGGTACGTAATACGCAAGTTCATGTGTGCCCCCATAGCACAAATAGGGAAACACATTGTTTCAGTGCTTCTTTAAAATTCAACAAGGCTATTTATTTATGTGTCAATCCTCTCAAAATGAGAGGGGTCACCTCGTATTTATTTTCATTTTTTACCCAGTACGAAAAACACTAATCTACGTGTAAAACCCTCTTCATGGGCGTATAAATTCTTTCACACAACATCATATTTCATGTAATTTTTTTTAGTTTTTTGTGTGCTTCATGCCATTTCTATTTTTATTTTTTCTGATCTCAAAACACCCCTTGCGCACAAAATCGTAAACATTGTTCCATATTGCGTGAAAAACCAATCTTTCGCACAACATCATTTTTCACGCACTTTGCACAATTTTTGCTCACTCCATGACTTTTCCCAAATTCGATATTCTAATCCTGAAACATCAACTATGCACAACCATTTGGTAGAAACTATGTTAAAAAATGGTATGGTTTATGGTTTTGGTCATTTAGTAAATAGAGTGAAAAACCAAAATAATAAAGAAATCCTCCTATTTTTATATATAATCCCACCAAAGATCCCATTAATCTTCATTAAAACTCCTTGTAGGACATCCTTAATCTGACCTAAACTCACTAGAGTCCAACCAATTTTCCCTCTAGATTTTATGAGGCCTCTCTAAGGTCTTTGGATTCACACAATAAATTAAGGGATCTACACCATCATCTCCTTCATTCAATTCAATAACATTATTTGAAATTAGTTTTTATAATTTTAATTGGTTATATTGTCATTAGTTTATTAAAATTACCATACTTTATATTTGATATTTTTTGAATGAGGTCCCATTTATACTCTCTCATTTTTACTCATACATATGTCGTTACTATGCTGAAATCCTGTAAGGGATCTTCCACTCTCCCCTTTTATCGAGCAATCATTTCATGTAATGTTTTTTAATTTTTATTTCAAAATTACTGGATATGATAATACATATTACCCTAAAATTATATTTGATTTTTAAATTATTATATACTCCATTAAATATCGTTAATCCTCACACGATCCTTTACGAACACCTACTACCATGAAAAAAATTCATAATGACTCTTTTATCTATTTATGTTTCTTTATTACATTATACCCTATATTTCCAAATTTATCAGGTTGGGATATGATTTTCCGTGCCCCTATTACTTCCCATTTTATTTCCAAATAATAACTGACTTATTTTTGCTCCTCAAAAATGTTTATGAATTTTTTAGTAATGTCTTTATGCTATAAAAATTTCACTATGATTTTCCATGCCAAAAAAATTATGTATTGAATACCATAACCATTTTACTGTCAAGTTTATTCACCTTTATTCGCATATAATTATTTACTTGGGACTTACATGTATTTATTCCACATTCCTTGATTGTGGAATAAATTATAATGAAGAATTAATACATGTTGTATGATCTATGTGGAACACTTAAGGATGATAATGAAATGATTATGATGGGTGTGTGTAGATAGTGATTGAATGAATTAGGTCATGTTTAATATAACGATACATCAGGTTGGGATATGGGTGTACCTGATTACTATATGGGAATTTTCCCCCATGAAGACATGGTGTATTATCCTTGACTTGTGTTTTTTTGGCGTTGTTTTTTGTTGTTTCCACATTTCCCATGTTGCATTTATGATTACCATGTTATATCGTGTGTCATTGTTCATGTCTATGATTCATACTCCTTTTATGACCCCTTGATTTGACTATTGTTTGACATGTATCATATTCTTCTTTTTATGCCTTGTTTATTCTATTTTTAGGCATTATAGCTCACCCATATATTATATTTTCCCCCAAGTTATACCTTGCAATTTTATGTTCGAAGGAGTATTTTGAGCTTGTTAAATAAGATTTCAATAAAGTATATTAATGAATTTTTTAATAATTTTATTGCATCCCATGTTTAAGATGTTATGTTATGTTTGTAATTCCAAAATAAACTAGTCTTTATGTTCTTTTTGGTTGTATTAAGTGTAATTTTATGTAATAAATCTAGTATTAATGTGTAATAAAGATATTTCTTTTTATAGCTGGTATCTGAGTAAAAGTTTAGTTTTTTTTGGATTGGGATTATGAAGTCTAGGGAAAGCCTTACGGATAAGAAAAAGTATAAAATACATCTTTAAATGCTTTCAAGTATACATTATGTGGTTTATCAAGAAAATAAATCAATGTCTAGATACTAAAAGCGGGCGTGGTTCTGAAACAGATGTACCATGGATTAATAACTATGACAATATGTTTTGGGCCTAACTTAGGGTAACACAGTACATGAAAATGGGCCAGAAAATATACCTTGTTTGAAACTCCAAGGGGATTTAATTTGGTAAATTCATAATCTACTTACAAACCATTATTAATGGAACAAAAAAATCACATAAGAATATATTTTAGGGGATATATGGTGGAAAACATTTCTTAAAGCCTAAAAAATCATAAGTTAATTTAGTACATATCGCTTTAATGTCATTGAATTCCCCTTTATATGTTTAACTGTCTAAAATAGACATCCCTAATTTTCTTTTAATGCGATCCAAAGGCCAGAAAAAGGGTAACTTGGGTAAAAAATCATTGCGATGAATAATGTGATGACAACCCTAACAAGATACATAATCCAATGGGAGAAGAAAACACAAACCTTTCACAATACATACTCAGCTAACATAGGTTTTGAATGGAAATATAAATCAAGAGTAGATCCTAAACCCCCTAAGAGAGAACAAGCTAAAATCAAGAGATTTATGTGATAAAGGACTCCTACTTTAAAATGATCATTTGATCCCTTAATCAAGGAACATTAGATTAACTCCATTGAGAAGATATTTTATATCCTTCAATGTTCTGATCATGAGAAGGTTCTATTTGTGGTTTATCATATAGAGGGAGAAGTTGATTTGTGGTGTAAATTGATCAAAAATATGAAGCATGTGGAAGAAATTGAAGAAATAGAGTGGAAGGAATTCCAGAAAATGGGTTTTGATTAATATTTTCCTCACACTCTACTTCTTAAAAAGGAATAATATTTCTTTACACTCATGAAAAAAGAGGATGAATATATCATGGAATATAAGAAAACTTTACAAGACTTTCAGAATACACCTCCAGAGTTGTCAATACCTATGAATAAAAGGTTGAAAACTTTTTGTAGGATAAAAGAAACTCTAAAAAATCCCTTGGTGATCTGTGACTTTGATAAATATGAGGTAGTTATTTGATGTTCCCTTAAAATTAATATTAAGATCAGTGAATTTTATTGGAATAATGGTGATAAGAAGGTGTAATTTTAGTTTAATTTTGGGGTCTAATAGTTAAATATGACAAGGCCATGAAATTTTAGCATCCCACTTGTCAAAGGTGTGGAAAGAATCATCCTAAATATTGAAGTTTCCCAATCAGGATCCAATTATCACTGAGAGGTGGAGGGGGTGAATCAGTAATATATTTTTCTTTTATGTTTCCTTTGTTTTTGAAACAACCTCTTCCTATATTTAAAGAGTTCTTTCCATGCTTAACTCCCAAATCAAGAGGAACAGAAGATTTATAAGGTTTACTACTCAACAAGATTAACTACATACTTGTTATGGTACAGAAATAATCTAGTATCACTAAATCCATTAGAAAGAAATCTTTTGATGTGATATACTACAAGTAGGATATACCCATACACTTTTGTAGCACTTGGAAGACAATCTGAAAGTGCATGTGCACTCTCTTTATAGAAATATGGCAATATAATGTTTCAGTGCTTCTTTAAAATTCAACTAGTATATTCTATGAAATACAACTCTTCAATTTCATACCCAGAAGCTGATATAAACTCCCATATGCAAAACTAAATACGTTCGAAGACCCCAAATTTTTTCTCACATCCTTTAGGGTATCTTACATGCAATTGAAATTCCTTACACGTAATAAATTCATTTTGGAAAGGGAAACCTTTTTCACACAACTTCTTTTTTCGTCCGACTATTCACTTTTTCACACAACTTCCCTTTTCCAAGAAAAACTCTTTCTTTTCATGAAACTCACTTAGCATATGCTTTTAATTTCTTATGAGCTCAATATTTCTCTAAGAGTTGAGCCTCTCAAAATGAGAGGGAGTCACCTTGTATTTATAAGCATATTTGACCCTGCGTGAAAAACACTTATCCGTGCATAAAAACCTATTCATAAACATGAAAATTATTTCACGCAACATCATATTTCCCACACTTTCTTGAGTTTTTCGTGCTCTACATGAATTTTCCATTTTTCTCTATTCTGATCTCAAAACACCCCTTGTGCACAAACTCCACTATCATGATATATATCCTTTGATATATCATCTTTAGCATCGTCATATTTTCCATGTAAAGTATAATAACTTCCCAGTCTTCCACTTACATATTTCCTTCCAATATGAACTGTATATGACTAGAAGTGCCTTTACTCCCCCTTTACTTCATAAGGCTTGCATAATAAGTTCACCTAACTTATGTTATTTTTGAAATAAAAATAAGAAAGGCATCATCTAATTTAACCAAGGATTTTACAAAGTGAATTGATTTATCCCCTTTTCAAAAAAAAAATACCACACTCTTCAAATGAAAACTATTCAAACTTCTTTATCCATCCAACTATGTCCCAAAAAAAATGTCTAAGGGGATGAATAAATGCTTTAGGTTCACAAAGGTTAGACACCTACATAATAAATTCTGCTAGGAGGAACTCGCTAATGCGATAGAGGAATGGAATGCTCTAGTCAACCATCAGTTCATTGTTCACTACTACAACTACAAGAAACCAGTGCTCTTGGAAAACCAATTTAATAAGAAAATGGTTTTAGGAGAAAACCAACAACCTCCAAGGTAGTAAAGGAGTAATTTTTCCATCACTACCATTGAAATGAATCTGAACAATGAATTAATGATAGGTACACTTATTATTCATCCAAAAATAGAAAACATGCTTTTTTATTCTAGTTCTGCACATATATTTATATCATGAATGATTAGTAGAACTATTCAAACACCATGAAAAAGACTATAAGTAGAGATTTCATTGAATATGGAAAATGGGGATCTTATTGTATCTCGAGTGTATAACTCCTCCAATATCAAAATTTGTTTTATGAACATCTCAATGAACATTTTAACACTTCATTTGGGGTAATTTTATGAAATTTTATGAATGTATTGGATTTCTTTATATAGATCCAACAAAAAATTTTGCTAGAAATAAATCACTCAATGTATGGTGAATCTACCGCTGATTCATTATAATTTCATGGAGGAGGATGAATCTTATTTAAAACCATCATCTCAAGAATGGATATTATTTCATGATGTGAAATAATATCTAGCTAAAATGATTGAGTCTAAGGAAAGGATTATCCTCAAAGACATGCCTATTGTGAGGGAATATTCTCATGTGTTTCCTAAGGAATTTCATGGTATTCCTTCTAGCAGGGATGTTAAATTTTTAATTGAAATTATACATGGGGTGTTGAAAATATCCATGACTCCATAAAGGATGGATGTTGTGGAACTTGAGTAGAAAATGAAAAAACTACAGGAGAATCTAGATAAAGGGTCTATATGCCCAAGTCCTTCACCATGGGGAGCACCGGTCCTCTTCTTAAAAATGATGGGTAAATGTACCTTTTCATTGATTATCATGATCTCAAAAAGATCATGATAATAAACAAGTATCCTATTCCATGTATTTATGACTTTTTCGATCGGATATGTGGAAAAAATACTTCTCTAAGGTGGATCTTTGTTTGGGATATTATCAAGTAAGGCTGAATAATGAAGATATTCCCAAGACCGCTTTTCCTACAAGGTATAGGCAGAATGAGTTCAGAGTGATACCATTCAGAATCACCAATTCCCCATAAATCATCATGGATTTTATGAATAGGGTATTTAAACATTACATTGACAAATTTGGGGTACTCTTTATAGATGATATCTTAATATACTCCAAAAGAAAGGAGGAGAATGAGTATAAATTGAACACTATGGTAAAGAACATATAAAGGAATAATATTTATTCCAAATATATATGGTTTTATTTGTTGAAGGATGTCTCATTATTGGGGTATATTATCACATGAAATGGGATATATGTGGATCTTTTAAAGAAAAAATAAATCAAATGATGGATGAGGAAATCATCTGTGACATATATCCATAGTTTCTTTGGGTTACCTAGGTATAATAACCGATTTGTGAGATATTTATAAAGATCGTGGAACCATCTTAGCATGTAAACTCAGAATGGAGTCACATTTTCTTGGAATTATGAATGTGAAGAAAGATTCAAGGAGTTAAAAATGAGGCCTATCGCTGCCCCTATTCTCACACTACCCACAAGTAGATAACTTGATTCAATATTTAGTGATGCTTCGAAGAAGGGACTAGGTTATGTGTTAATAAGGAATGATAAAGTCATTTCCTATGCCTCACAGAATTTGAAATTTCATGAGAAAAACTATAACACACATAATCTGGAGTTTGTTATTGTGGTCTTTGAATTGAAAATTCAGTGACATTATCACTATTGGGAGAAGTGTGAGATATATAACAATCAAATGAGCCTAAAATATATATTCATACCAAAATTGATTAATCTAAACCAAAGAATATTGTTAGAGGAGGTCAAGGACTATGAATTTTAAATTCACTACCATCCTAGTAATGTGAATAAAGTAGTGGATGATCTAAGTTGAAATGATCAAACAAGTTTATCATTTATTAGAATTAATAAGGATCCAATCTTATTTTAATTGAAGTGGATGTATATATAAATCATAAATTAAAGAACATTATCTATCCTTTAACAAATTATTTCGCAATCACCTCTTCTTGAAAGGTTAATGGATTCTTAAAAAGTTCTTGTGGGAATTCAGAAGAAAGTGGAAACTATAAAGAAAGAGAAAGCCTCAGAGTTCAATTCTAATAAAGAACGAATTGTGAGAGTTGGTTCATGACTATGTGTTCTAAAATATACTAAGTTAAAGATGGAATTATTGGATGATTCACATAGTTCAAAATTATATATTAAAATAGGAAACACAAATATGTATGAGATGTATAGGAGAAATATTGGTTGGACAACATGAACAATGAGATCTCTGAATATACATCATTGTGCATGGTATGTCAGTAAGTGAAATATGATGGGAAAAAGTATAAGGGGATGATGAAACTATTAAACATACAAAAATTTAATTTTAAAAACATTACCATAGTCTTTTTCACCAAAATTCCGAAGACATCCAAAGGAAACAATGATATCTGGGTTCCTGTGGATCGTCTTACAAAGACTGTGCACTTCATTGTGCTTCGATCATATTTCTCACTGGATCAACATCCAAGAATATACATAAAATAAGTCGTGAGGCATCATGGAGTACCAATATTTATTGTTTCTGATCGAGATCCCAGATTCCCCACTATGTTTTTCAAATGTCACCATTATTCTCTAAACATTGAGCTTAACATTGGAATGTCTTATCACCCTCAAACTGATGGAAAATCTGAATCAAACTATCCAAACACTTAAGGAAATTTTTAGAGAATGATCAATGGACTTCAAAGGGGGAAAAGACCAAAAATATTTCTCTTATTGAGTTCTACTACAAAAATAGTTTCTAGTCGAGCAAGAAAATGGGTCTCTATAAACCCATTTATGGGAAGAGGTGTTGAACACTTTCATTTTGGGATAAAGCTGGGGAATGAAAACTTATAGGTCTTGAAATGGTTTAATAAATAACATATAAGGTTAAGACTATTCTGTAACACACCAAGGTTTCTCATAGTCAATAGAAGAGGTATGATGAAAATAATCGATGAGACCTAGAGTTTTCTATTGGAAACATGGTATTCCTCTACATATATCTATGGAGTAATTTTATAAAATTTGGGAATAAGGGAAATCTTATTCCAAGGTACATTGTCCCTTTTTAGATCCTTGATCACATCACAGTGGTGGCTTATCGACTATCTCTCCCACCCAACCTATCTCAAGTACATGATGTACTCCATGTATCCCTCTTGATGAAGTATATACTAGACCCCTCACTTTTACTCAATATAGAGGAAGTACCATTGGAGAATGACCATTCTTATGAGGAGAAACTAGTGGAGATCTTAGATTATAGAGAAAAATTTCTACAAAATAAGATTATTCCCCTGGACAAAGTATTGTGGAGGAGCCACAAGTTTGAATAAGCAATAAGGGAACTTGAGAATATGATGAAGAAGAATTAACCTCATATTTTTAGAATGGGAAATGAAAATTTTGAGGGAGAAATATCTTAAGGGGGGAATATTGTAATGACCTAACTATTATAAATAATATTCCCCTTGAATTTTTATTAAATTTCTTATTATATAATATGGTTATAGAAAACACATCAATTTATTTTGTCTTATTTTTACAATCATATTTAAAATACTGTTATGTATTAGTACTATTGATAATGTATCCATTTAATAGTGATCACAATATTACTATAAATATAGGGTTTTAACGAATCCAATTGTCACAGAAAAAGGAAGCGATAACCTCAACCCGTAGGATTGTACCATATGAATCCCATTCATTAGAGTTTTCCTAGGAGATAGAATTTCTGGTAATTTCTCTTGAACAAGACCAAAATAAGATCCAATAACCTTATCATAAGGGAAACCGTTTGTGGGAGAATTGTATGCTCATTGAGATCATGACCCAAACCATGTTTTCCGAACCGCCCCATGAAATTCCAACCAACACACACATTAAATTTAGGAAATTTGTCGGTGTATTAAAGGGATATGTCACAAGACCCTAGAAGTATGATTATTTATATTATTTTTTATAGAATAACTAATATATTTCTATCTAATTATTGTTACTTTAAAATTATATTTATTTTGATTCACTAAAACACAAATAGTATTTTTGGTTAATGGTCAAATTCAATTAATAAATCTATATTAATGAATTAATGGATCTTTGAAATAAATATTTTAAAAAAATATTATTATTAGATACCTTTATTTAATATAAATTATCATATAATTTTTATTAAGTCAAATGTATTTTTATATGGGTCTAAAAGATGTTATTGTCAAAAAACATGTTATTATCAATAAATTTTGGTTTTTATTTCATAAGTGAAAAATCAAATATTTAGAATATTATTTATATAAAAGTAATATTATTTTTAGAATACAGGAATTGAATTTATCCAACAGTTAAATTTTTATAAATTTCTAAGATAATCAATTTTTTGTGTAAAAATTAAATACTGTAAAAATATACTTTGTGTTTTATGACATCACATTGACCCAAAAGTGATGTATTAATTCATATAGATAGTATCCAAGAAAAAACTATTTTTTACCTATAAAATAATGTGATTTTAATATTTAAAAAAAATCATTATGAATCCTCAATGACATATAATATATTTTATGATTTTAAAATAATTTATTTAATAGTGTGTCTCACCTACACATCACCAAGGGTAATAATTTATTATTATTTAACCTTTCCATTATAAAATATTTTAAACCACTCCCATTTTTTAGAAACCATAGTTTAAACCATGGGATGCTTTTTGGTTTGGTATATTTTATTTTGTGGAGTCCGAAACCAAAGTACTAAACAAATCCTCCTCTTTTCCTATATAAACCAAATCAAACTCCCATTTCTCTTCCCTTAAACTCATTATATCTCGTCCATTCACTTTTCTACACTCCATAGAATCCTCCCAAGAAGACACAAGCTTTCAATAATCCCCTCCCAAGCCTTTGGAGTTACACACTCATGTATGGGATCCCCACCCTCCTCTCATTCTTTCAATTCAAGAACTTTATTTGGAATTAGTCTCTATAATTTCAATTGGTTGTATTTCTATTAATTTATTATAATTACATTACATTAAAATTTATGCTATTTTAATTATATACCATTTATACTCTCTCATTTATACCATTACCTAAGTCTTTACTATGCAAATATTCTATAAGGGATTTTCTGCTCTCCCCTTTTATCAAGCACTTCTTTTATGTTATGTACTTTACTTTTCATATTACTATAATGAGATATTATATTATATATTCCTATTACTATATTTTTTTTTATAAATTATTATAGGTTCCTTTCACTCTCATTAATCCTCCTATGATCCATTATGTACAACTGTTACCATACCCAAATTTATAAGGATTCTTTTCTCTATTCATGATTATCAATTACATTACGACTTATAATTACTGATTTCTAAAGATAGTTAATGATTTTACATGCCCCAATTACTTTCCATTTTATGTCCAAATAATAATAGAATCATTTCTCTATAATCTGCCATTTTTATGATTTTTTTACTTGCGATGTTATGCTACATAAATTTCAGTTGGATTTTTCAGGCCAAAACAATTGTGTGGTGAATACCTAAAAATTATTCTATTAAGGGTATTCACCTTTATGCACATATACTTATTAAATATAGAATATCATGTATTTATTTAAAATACATTCATCATGGAATAAATTATTATGATTAATGGATATATATCGTTTGATATAAGTGGTATACGTAAGCATTGGAATGAAATGATTATGATGGGTGTGCCCAGATAGCACCCCAATACATTGGGTAATATTTAGTATCATGATACTCCATGTTGGGATAGGGGTATACCAGATTTATTTATAGGAATTTTTCGTCCATTAATTCTTGGTGGTTTAGAATTGATCTTTGTTTATGATCCAGTGTTTTATGTTGTTTCCTCATTTCCTATGTTTCCTTTATGATTACCATTCTATATCATGTTTCATTGTTCAGGTTTACGATTCCTACTCTTTTTATGCCTCATTGATGTGCCTATTGTCTAACATGTATCATCTTGTTCATGTTATGACTTATTTATTCCCTTAACGTTTTTGTAGCTCACCCCTTTATTATTTTTGTCGCCAGGTTATCCCATTTTAAGTTTCAAAGGAGTATTTTGATCATGTTAAAGAAGTTTTCAATTAAGCACGTGAAGTAAGTTTTTAATTATGTTTTGTATACCATTTTCAAGATGTTATGTATACCTAATTACAAAATAAACTAGACTTAAAAATCTTTTGGTTTGTATCAAGTGTAATTTTAGGTAATCAATTAAGCATTAATGTTTAATAAAGAGCATGGTAGTTATATTTTATTCTTATTTTTTTTAATTTTTACTTTGAATTTTCACTTTTACCATTTTTGATTTTACAGAGAAAATTTTATTTTTACAAAGGTAATTTAAATTCAGTTTCTTAAAATAAAATTTCCTTTATTAAATAATTTTTAATTAATGATCCAAAATATGAAAACTATTTTTAGATAAATTTTTTATGCCTTCTAAATCTTAGTTTTACCATTATCCTATGTAATATGAAAAATACCATTTATAAAAAAAGATAAATTTAAAGATTAATATATATATATATGGTAAATTTTTCTATGTAATTGATTTTAAGTATATGAGTTTTATTATTATTAAATAAATAAAATTTATTTTTAATGAAAATAAATCTTAATTAAAAAAAAATCGATATAATATATAGTTAAATGGAAAGGTAAAATACTATTTTTATTGGTAGAAGTTACCTGAATCCATAAAATGTTAATAAATATATTTTTAAAGTCCATATATTATATTTTAAATTTATATTTTACCTTTTTAGATACTTTTTTAACTCCTTAAATAGTTTCTTATAAGTCTATGTATGTTTTATAAATACATAAAAATTATAGTTTTCATTAAACTATTTTCTTCATTATTAACCTAAAAATAAATTATTTATGAAAAATCCTAAAATATATTATAATTTGATTTGTAAATTCTTACAAACAATATGTTATAATTTAATAAAATATAAATAATATAATTTTATAAATTTAGATTTTAATATAATCATAAATACAGGCTCTTTAGAGTGCGAGTTTTACAAAAGATTTGGGATGTGGTGCTTAACCACAATAGTTAGGTCTTGGGTAATAAATTATACCTCCACTAAATAATTTCATCCTTGAAATTATTATATAGGATAGGCAGTAATTTTTTTTGTATTCATTCCCCATTTCATCTTTAGGATCCCTTGTTTCATCCACCACTTTATAATATCTTCAATAGACATTCACTAGATTAGTTGATTGATATAACACCCCGAAATTGTAAAATAATAATGTCTATTAAATAAAATATGTGACATGAAACAATAATTTTATCTTTTTGTACATGAAAAAATGAGTTTCTTCGAATACTTGCGCTACACACAAGGTCATGTTTTATCAAAAAACAATATATTATTTCTATTATTATTTAATATGAAAACTACCACCTAGAAATTACCATGGTGGTTAAGAATTTGATTAAATAACTTATGAAAACATATATTTTCGACATTTTTATTAATTATATTCTGATTAGTAATAAAATAAGTATCATTTATAATAAAAATAAAACCTTTCTAAAACCTGTATTTTTCTTAAATAAGGATTAGTAGCCCATTGAGCACAAAATTTAAAACGAATTTTTACTAATTTGAGAAAAATACATGGAAAAATAAAATTCATTTTCTAGGTCAGAATAAAAAAATTATATTTTGGTGAATTTTTAGGTTTTTTCTAAGAAGTTTTCTTTTGATGAATACTAAAAAATATTAAATTCTATTTGAAAACTTCTTTTTTGATTAAATAATTTATAATGATAAACTATTTTATTAATTGGTTTTTAAGAAAAATCAGCTAAATTTTTCATATATTAATCTAGTTTAGGTCATTGTATTATATGTCATTTTAAATTTTTATATAAAAACTTTTTAAAATTTTTCACATTTTCACTCTAAAAACTTACATTCTCGTCATGTCTGTAGGATTAAATTTAAATTAAAATTTTCCAATTTTTTGAGTTTAATATAATAAAATGGATTAAATATTTTAAATAATAATAATTTATATTATTTAATAATGTAAAAAATATTTTTTGATATTAATTATTAGTGAAAACAGTTGAAAATTAATTATAGTGATTGAGGTACAAACGAGATCACTTAGTGGTTAAACATAGAATCTATTGTTTAGGATGAACTAAAATTTTCTAAAAAAACAAATTTATGGAAATATTTAGACCATTAATACATTTCGTTAGAATTTTATGAGTTTGAGGGACACTATTCCATAATAAGTTAAGAAAAGGAAAAGACAAAAAGGGACCTTCCTGTATATTATTATCTATAAAGCATTTGGATAAGGACAAAAACCACTTAGGTTCTATTAAATATACTATTTAAAAAAGTATTATTTATAATAATAATTTATCATTAATTTAAAGATATTAAATTATTACTTAAAATTATTACGAAAGGACGATGGAGTAATAATTTAGTTAATAATAAAATAACAGATACAAAAAACATTAAAATTGATGTAAATTGAATGAATTATTTAATTCTATTAAAATTTTAAATGAATATATCATTTTATACATGTGTAAATTTAATATATTCAAATTGAATTATTGTATTGATATTTTTAAACTCAAATTAAATAAATAATGTTAAAATTGACTTTAATATTATTTTATAATAAATGATATTAAATTAAATGATTTAAAATTACTAAAAACCCTATCATCTCCTGAGTGACTATTAAATTTAAATAAATATCAAATATGGTCCATTAATGTACCAATTTATGTTTTATAGTGAGTATATTGACCTTTAAATAGTAAAAACATTATTAGTGTGCTTAGGGTTAAAGTAGTGTTTTTTCGCATTATATGCTCTTCTACTAAAATTAATTTTCAGATCACATTTTATTATTAATTTATAAATTAGTTATAATATTTATAATCAATAGATATAAATTTTCTAAAAATTCACAAAGTAATTTAATCTTATTCTATTAGTCACATATGTTAGAGAACATGTTACTATGGTAAAAACAAATGGTGTAAAATTGATTAAATATAAAGACTAAAAACCAAATGATAATAATGACTTTCCTTTTGGGTGGTGGTTGTTTTTATAGACTAAATAACCTCTACACATAAATTATTATTATACTTTGGATACACATGAGGTGTTTTAGATATCCCAATTGATAATACCTTTAAATATTAATTAAAAAGTCACTCCTCCTCAACTATAAAAGTACACTCACTCCCCTCACTTATTCACACATCTCAATCCCTTTGGTTAAAAGAAAACTAGAAAAAATTACTCACTAGATTAAATATAATCATCCTATAAGAATTATTGGGGACATAATTCTTACCTAGGAATAGTTTATTTCAAATGAAAGGAGGATACTCGAAGAAAAGGTAATGTTCTACAATGATCATCTTTATTTTACTTATTTCTCCACCTACTTCAATTTTCATTAAACCATTATGATCTAAAATAAATAAAAATATTTCATAAAATATGATGTTTTTATAAAATGTTCATGACTTAAAACCATATCAACTTTAATAAAATGGGTTATGAAATCACCATTCCATTGTATGGTGGACTACAACCTCGCGAATCGATGTCGTTCATTTTTCCATTACCACCTCTCAAGGTTGAGTGATATGATGGATGTGAAGTATATATAAAATAAATATAACATTATTACAACTTTTTATTCATTATACCACATATATATTATTATATTAAATTTGGATGGAGACAGTATAATGTCGCTCGTGTGTACGATAGACTATCGCCTCACGAAGTGATGTGATTCGTATTTCACTAACGCTTCATATGGAAGGAGATAAAGACAATATTAAGCTTATATATGATATAAATTACATAATTATTATATTAATGACATGTTTATAATTATATAAAAATAATATATATTATTTTATTTCTTTTCTTTTCACTCAGGTAAAGATGATAACATCGTCTATGTATGTTTGGGCTACCACCTTCACAATGCGATGTGACTCTCTTTTCTTCACTAGACAACATGTATGATATATATACGTATATTAAAATAAATATTATGGTATTTATTATATTATTATTATTCAATTAAGGTAATTTATTACATACCTAATTTCCATAATGATTATTGAAAAATAGAAAACAATACTCATGTGAACGTACGACGTACCGTCTATATAATCATAATGTACTCAATTTTTCATAACAGTAAATCATAATTTAAATTAATATTATAATTTATATATATCTATATTTTAATTATAAAATGATTATTATTTTGGATATGATAAAACTATATATTATGCACAAGAATTGGAACTTCTATAATAATGCACAAATGAGAAAACTAGTTAATTAACACCAAAAAAATAAAGTAATGAAACATTATTAGAAAATGGGTGATGATATGTTTTAAAAAGATCATATAGGATATAATAAATACTAATATGGTTATGTAATAAGTTTATAACAAGTTTAAAACTAATATATAGGATATTAAATAACAATCATCCCAAAGGAAATGTGAGGTAAAAGATTTTGTCCCAATTTACATTCCAGTAAGACTTATTTGTTATTATGCACCAATTAACTTTTAAGTGGTATATATACCCACCATTTTAAATTTAGTATCATGAATAATTAATCATTCATGGTATTTTTATTTTCATTTTGAATTATTTAATATAAGGGTATTTTATTTTAAAATTACTATGTGATAAAAGGTTTTGTGAAATAAATATTTCTTTTGTTATTGATAATTTTATCCTAAAAAAATCACTTTATTTTAATAAATTTCTATTTCAAATTAAATTAATATTACATATATATATTATTTTTTGATCGATATTATTGTTTCCTAAACCTTATAACGTTTTTAAATTTTATGTTTACACTGAATGTTATTTTATTAACTAGGGAAATGTTGATAAATATGTATCCTTTACTCAATGTAGATATTTGAGGATAAGGAATAATATTCATGAATTAAATAAATTATTTCATGTGAGAGAGATTTTATGGATATTTAGTTATGTTTTATCTCCATATATTAAATACCCTTTAATCATTTCTAGCTCTCATGACACAATATAATTAGCCAAATTAAATGGGTTTTGCCTATTGCTTTAAACTATCCGAAGAATAGATCTTAATAGTATAGGTTTTCTTATTAAAGCAGTAAATCCTAATAATTAATCCTTTACTTCATTAAGAATCCATTCATTATTATCCATTATAATTTTTCTATGATATTTTCTATAGATACATTTCATTCTATGTTTATTGATTTAAGGGAACATGTTTTTAGTCATTTTACATTCCATATTGATTCTTCCTTACCTTACCATGATATTAATGTAATTTAAATGGCATGTGTTATGAGTTATTTATCTTTCCATATTAAATATTATTATTAATTCATGATAAATTCTACGGTACTTAACCTATATTGAGGGTTTGAAGTCACCCTAATTATTTTACTTTCCCCAAGACTCAATGAAGTTTACTAAGAAAATAATGAAAGGAAATTCTAGAAGGATTATGTTATTCTTGGAAAAAATTGTTGTTCTTTTTGTATTAAAATATAATTTAAGACTCATGTATATATCTAGTTTACCAAGTCTACAAAACTAATCAGTCCTTTGGGATGTGATTCCTTGTATATTATGCCAATGTAATGAAGTATGAAACCAACTCTGGGATACTAGTGTCGAGGTATCTATAGTTAGTATTAGAGAATGTTTAATAGAAACACTGGAAACTATATTTTGAGAAACAAAGATTAAGGAAAATAGACCTATGACAAAATTTTAGGATAATTATTGAAGAAAATAAATTTTTTTTTAGTAAGGTAGATTGTCGTGTTAATAAAGATATATTATGACTTCTCTATTACTTATGGTTTTATGTTTTTTAAAATCAAAAACACTTTTTGTTAAGTTATGATTTTTTTTAAGTTCTTTATTTTTCTTACGATCGGGAATTTTTATTCCGTTATACTAACATAATTATCATTATGTTATACTTAAAGAATTTTCATTCCATTTTATGATTCTAAATTCGGTGTATATGTGATTCCATTTTATGATTCCGAATCCAGTGTATATGTGATTCAGTTTTTATGATTCTGAATCAGGTGTATATGTGATTACTTTTTATGATTCCAAATCTGGTGTATATGTGATTCCGTTTTATGATTCCAAATCCAGTTTATATGTGATTCATCTTTTATGATTCCGAATCCGGTGTATATGTGATTTCGTTTTATGATTCTGAATCTCATATATATGTGATTCAATTTTTTTGATTCCGATGCCAGTGTATATGTGATTCCGTTTTATGATTCTGAATCCAGTGTATATGTGACTCCATTTTATGATTCTGATGTCGGTGTATATGTGATTCAGTTTTATGAATTCGATTTCGGTGTATATGTGATTCAGTTTTATGACTCTGATTTCGATGTATAAGTGATTCCGATTTTAGGATTCAAATTCTGGATCAAATGAGATACATGATTCAAAATCCAATTTACTTTTCCTTATGATACTTTTTTCTTCATAATGTTATTCTTAAGAATACATTTTATTGATTTCTTAAGATTACGATTTCTTGATAGTGTTAGAGTTGTTTAAATGTATCATTCCAATGATATAAAATTATATGTTTTCTTATAAATAACATTAATCTTTAACTTAACATAATTTCTAATACTTGAAATGATGTCATACAATCTATTATAAACTAATCATTGTATGTTTGAAACGTATCCAGGTCCCTCCCAAATTTAAGGAAAATATGACCGTTGGAGTGGAGCCGACCATTGTGAAATTTTTCCTATAAATACAATCCCATTTGAATGAGAAAAGTACTTCAAATCCGATAGATGACTTTGATGGAAAAAAGTTGTGATGTGATTTCTAGAGAGAGAGGCTCTTAAAAATCTCAGTGCTTTGTGCGAATGTCATGAACAACTTGTTCAGTCATTAACAACTTGTTCAAACTTTGTTTATGCATACTCCTATTGTACTGATCGTGGGATTCCGGGATTGGAAGACAGAGGTTTTGATTTCCTTCTAAATCGAGGGCTTGCAAGGATAGCAAGACAAATACCGATCTTTAGAATGAGGGATTACCTGGGATTGGGTAAGACAGACTTTCTTTAAATGTATAAATAAAGGAACCTTTATCAAAGGTTGTTGGATACCCTTCTATTTGGGTTAAAATAATCTTATCGTTACGTATTTACTATTACATGTTGTTTTAATTCCACTATTATATGTTAACTTTGTTAAAGTTAGAAATTATAACCTTCTTATACTTTTTAATTCTATTACTCTGATTATATTACTGATTCTATATGCTTTATGGTATAATAATTCTTTTAAAAAAATAGAAAATGTTTCTTTTAGAGGTATTGTGAATGTTTTTTTAATCTTTTTAAACTTAACTTTAAAGATTCCAAATGAATTTTTAAGGTATACAATTCACCCCCTCTTGTATTTGAGATTCTCACTTTTACATATTTGATCCTACAATTGGTATCAGATTAGGTTTTTGAAATACTTATATGAAAATAGAGTTTTTCTTGATCAAGTTTTCTTTTTCTTAAAGTTCTTCATATTTGTTTATAAACATTTACTACTAATAATTTTTGTGGAAAGAAATATGTTTTTATTATGGAAGGCATTCATGTTGGATCATTAGATAATCTCAATCCTACTAGACCACCAATCTTCGATGGAAATGACTATGAGTACTATAGATACAGAATGAATACCTTTGTGATAAACACAGGTTTAGACAGCTACATTATGTTAACTATAGATTATAAGATTCCTCATAAGGAACTTAGAACATTTACTAATTTAGAAAATCTGGAATACCAGGTGAACATTAAGGTAGAAAATACATTTATTTGTTCCATGACTAGAAAAATATATATCGAAATTTAATCTTGTGAAGTTGCTAATAGTATTTGGAAGAATCTTGAAGTAACTCAATTTGGAACTTCCAAAGTCATTGAAACTAGAAGAGCTATGCTCAAAGATGAGTATCATAGTTTCTTCTTTCCTTATGGAGAACTCGTATATAAGTTACAACAAAGATTTATGACTATTGTCAACATCTTACAATTAATGGGTGAGAAATTTTTAGATGATGAATCTGTTGTACTCAAGATTATTGACATCATTCCTAATGAATGGGAATCCAAGAGGACTTCTATAGATGAGAATAAAAAATTTACTTAGATTTCTCTTAATTAACATTTTTGAACTCTTCTTCAATATGAAAACAGAATGAAGAGAGATGCTAATAATATTAAGAATAAGAATGGAAATGAAGATGTTGCTTTTATAACTACTTTAAATCACATAAAATCCAAGACTCCTGAGAGAACTACAAGATCAAAATACAAGAAGTTCAGTATTCAATCTGAAGCTAGAGAAAGTGAAGCTTTTGAAATTGAATTAGCAAATCTTACTCAGAGGATGAACAAGATTGTTGGACAGAATAACTTTCAATACATATACAAAAAGAAAGATGGAAAATATAAGAAAGATGTAGAAGTGACATGTTATTAATGTAGAAGAATTGGTCATATTAGACCTGATTTTCCCTTTCTTAAGAAGGGAGACATGAAATAAAGGAATTCTGAAAGAAACTAAAAGAATTTCTACAGATCAAAGCATAATAAAGTCTTTAAAGCCAATGACACTTGGAGTTCTAGTGGTGGGGATTATTTTGAAGATTTTTCAGAATATGAATCTTCTGGGAAAAAGAATATTGGTCTAATAGCCAGAGTTCCATTTCAAAATCATTGTCTTATGGCCAAGGTACGAACTGCTGAATTCTTAACCAATATATCTTTAAGTGAAAATTTTCCAGATAGAGGTTTTTCTTCAGATGAGTAATCTTCTTCATCAGATAATGATAATGATTTTCCTTCCTATGAGGAAGTTTTTAGATTTTCTAAGTTGTTGGAAAAGATGAATTGTAAAGTTTATAAGAAACATGATAAATAAATTTTATATAATCTATTTAAAAAAAAGATATTTTGGATCTTACCAAAGATCTTGATAGGAAAAATGATGTTTTAGAAAATATTTCCAAGAAACTTGAGGAAGTTAATTCTGAAAAGGATTAAATTTCTAACGTTCTTAAAAATCTGTTTTCAGAAAAAAGATGTTTTAGAGGACAAACATAACTCTAAATCTATTATTCTTGGGGATAATAATTTAGTCCTAAGACTAAAATCTGAAATATTTTCCTTGAATAAAATTCTTGAAATTGTTACTTCTGGTAAGAAAAATTTTAACGAGATGTATTATTATATTTGACCTCATGGTAATAATTGGGGATTAGGTTATTCTCATAAAAAAACTATTTTTACAAATAATTATTTTCTTCCTTCTAGATCCCCTTTTTGTACTAAATGAAAAAGTGGTGCACATTGGATGAAAAACTATTCTTTAAATAAAGTGCTATCTCTTGGGTTTCATAAAGCTTATTTTTCTAATCAAATATAGATACCCAAGATTTTATTTTCTAATAGTTCTGGATCCAAGAAAGTTTGGATTCCGAAAGCATAACTATTCCTTTTTTAGGTAAATAAATTAATTACCAACAACCTATGGTACATGGATAGTGGATGTTCTCAGTACATGACAGGTAACAATGACTATTTCAAGAAGAATTTAAAAACAAAAGGTGGAAAGGTAACTTTTGATGATAACTGTCAAGGAGATATTATTCTTCAATTCATCAGAATGTAAGAGAAACTTGATGATATTTTTACAAAACCTCTACCTTCCGATATATTTGAATACATTAAACAGAAGCTATGAATGATTTCTATAAGGTAGTCATTCATATCTACATCATGTTTAAATCATTTCCTAATATTAAACTACACATTATTTCGGGAGGAGTATATATGAATGTTAATTTTCTTTCATTAAACTCTTTTTCTTTCCATAGGAAATTTTTCTTTATTTGAAAATTTCGAATTTGAAAATTTCGGAATTGAAAATTTTGGAATTTAAAACATCCAAGAAAAATTCTTATAATACCAATAAAACTCTCAGAGTATTCCAAAAGGTTATCGTTATTACTATTTATTTTATTTATCTTAAGTTTTAGTTGTTGGTATTTCATAATTTCATAAATTCCAGTTTACCTTACTTCAAAAGATCAGAATTTATATTTTCTATATCCATTCTCAACCGTTAGATCAGATCAAGTTATTGTCAGCCATTTGATTATATTATGGAAGTTGAAAATTCATAGCTATGTCTATATAAGGGGTGCCTTGTTTTCAATTATCGCACTATCCTTACTGATCTCAGAGCCAAAGTTCTGTTTCCGTTAAATATTTCATTCTGATTCTTTTTTATCTATCACCCTAAATGACTCTGAAATCCTCAGCGGATCAGATGTCGGTTTGAAATAAGATTAAGGGCTGGTCAATATTTAGGGAAAGGTTAGTTTACCCTATGTTCTTTGAAAGATATTACTCCCTTATTTCTACGGTGATATGATCTAATGGTTGGGAAAGTGTCTATATGGATAAGGATAAATCTTAGGATTTGGTTTATCCGGACCTATTTATTCTATTATATGAATTTGTTACTTATTTTCAAAAGGATGGTAAGGATCTATTTAAGTTCAAATGATATGATAAATCATATACAGTCCCCTAAAATAAGGCAGAAAAGTTTCTTAAGATACCGTATGATGGGGAGGGTATTCTTTATTCTCAAAAACATCCTGAGAAGGAAGTCTCTTTTCAAAAATTCAAGGATTTGGATATTCTCAGTCTTAAGTATATTAAGAATCCAAAGATTACAAATCTTACAGCAAACCACAAGATAGTAGCTCTCTAGATGCAATGATTTCTTTTTCCAAGAAAGGGAGATAAGGATTCTCAAAAGATATGTGATATCTTTCTGTTATACTTTCTTGTCAACCTAAGGAAGTTCAACTTGGTGAAGTACATCTTTCTCAACATCCAGGCAATAAAAAGTTGAACCATAAAATCTAAAATCCTTATCTATCCAAAAACTATTTACCCAATAAATATTATGTTTCTTCAAGAGCTGAATGTTCCGTGCCGATCAGTCTCAAAGCCTTTCTAGATTTTGTTTCATAGTGACGACACTCTAAGGAGGATGAAAGTAGAGTTTTTTTTAAAATTGAAAAGATTCGAAGAAATGGTTTTCAAGAACAAGGGTGATGTTCCAGAATCATCAATGTCAGTTCCCAAGAAAAAGAAAATTGATGAACCGAGCTTGTCAGTACCAGTTCCTGTTGTCCCGGTTTCAGCACCTCATCTTGCAAAGAAACTGAAATTCTATTCAGATGCAACAGTTGAAATGTTTAGAGAAATGACAGCTACTAGAATGGAAGGAGATACTTATTTTGGTCTAAATCATGTATAGTCTAAGGCTCTAAAATCAATCAGGCTGAAAATATTGAGAAATAAAAGAAGGATAATAAGTTAAAAAAGAAATATTTGGAAGAGAAAGTTTGTTAGTCTCTTCTAATAGCTGTAGAAAATAATTCTAAAGAAGTACCTGAATCTCAAGTTGTTCATAAGAAACCGGTGGCCACTCCAGAAATCCAGAAAGATAAGAAAGTCCTATCTTTATCAAAAACAGTTCATGAAATGGAAAATCAGGTAATCCAAGACGATGATGATGTATGAAGGGAAGTGGAAGATTATGTTTCAACCCCTTTGAGTTCAGTTTCTAAATATGTTTCAGAAGAACATGTCTAAAAACAAGTTGGAGAAGAACTTGAGGATGAAATAGAATTTAAGGAAGAGGTTAAAGTTGAAGATGAAGAGGAAGATGAATTTGAAATAGAAGAATAAGTTGAGAAAGAACAGGTTGAACAACAAGGTGAATAAGAGGAATAATTTAAAGAAGAAAATTGAAAAGGAGGATCTCAACATCATGAGTTTGAAAAAGAAGAAGATTAATAGGGAGATCTAAATGATATTCATGTTTCAGATGAACAATCTCCAGTTTGAGACCCTGTTAAAGGCAATAAATTTTTTTTTCTTCATTTGATAAGGAAATGCCTTAGAAGGCCTCTAAGAGAATAGAGAGACCAGCTTCCTTAACTCCAAGAGGAGTTAAGAAAGGAAAATATTTTTTAGGATCTGAGTCCTCTTCATCTGTCAAAAATTATTTTGTCAAGCTATATTTAAGAAAGATGGTCAGCACCATTTCGATTCTTGTAAACATATATTCCCGGAGTGAAATGATGCAAGGGACCCTGAATCAAAAGATGTAATTGACCAATAATCTTATGGACATGGTTTTCAAGAAAGAGGCAGACATCAGAAATTTTATGGTTGATTACAAAGACCAAAAGGTGTCTTGTAAAAAAGTCTTTAACCATACCAAAACTATCAATGAAGAGATAAGACAGTTTAGTGACTTCATGGATTCAACAAATGGAAATTTTAATACTTGTGAAACTGAGTTCAAAATGGTCAAGGCATCAATCATTGAGAATTCCAGTCAAATAAATTCTGTTGCTCGATCTATTAGTAGTGTGAAGGAAGTCATAGCTGAATTAAAGAGAAAGTTGGATGCTTAAGAAAGGAGGATCTTGTCTTTAACGAAGAAGTATCATGACAAAAATATCACATTGAAAAAGTTTGAAGAAGATCATAGGGAATTGAAGAATCTCAAAGCCTTGGTAAAGAAGATGTTGTCTGAGTAGAAGAAGAATGTGTGACTTTTATTTACATTCTAATGTTTTGTTGTTAAATAAACCTTATTTCTAAAATTTTATTAAGAATTTTCTTCCGTTTCTTTCTTTTATTTTCAAATGTATGCTTGCTTAACCTTACAGGTACATCTTATAATTCTCCATTGTTTTTCCCACTTTTTGAAAATCATAAAGGGGGATAATTTATTTAAAGGAAGAATTTAATGAAGATCTCTTATAAAGAGAATTTAGTAAGGGGGAGTATGGAAAGAAAGGATAATGTCTAAGTAAGGGGGATTTTTCTTTTAAGAAGAAATGTTTATCTAATGGGGGAGATATTCCCTTAAGAAAACCTGACTTCAAAGATCAAGAATACAATCCTTGGGAAACATAACCTAAGGGGGAGTTAGTCGTATTAATCCAAAATCTTTTTCAAAAGGGGAGATAAGTTTTTCATACTTTTTTATCTAAGTCAACATATTCTTCCTTAGCAAATATTTTCTGTGATTTCCAAAAATGGGAGATTTTTGAGTCAATACGGATATCTTATGACTTCTCCATTCCTTATGGTTTTATGTTTTGAAAATCAAAAACACTTTTTCTTAAGTTCTGATTTTTTTTAAGTTCTGTATTTTTATTAAGATCCGGAATTGTCATTCCATTATACCTACATAATTATAATTTTGTTATACTTAAATAATTTTCATTCAGTTTATTGATTTTGAATTGGGTGTATATGTGATTCTGTTTCATTATTTCATATTTGGTGTATATGTGATTCAATTTTTATGATTCCAAATCCGGTGTATATGTGATTCCGTTTTATGATTCCGAATATAGTGTATATGTGATTATATTTTATGATTACGAATACGGTGCATATGTGATTCAATTTTTATTATTCTGAATCCGGTGTATATGTGATTCTGTTATATGATTCCAAATCCAGTATATATGTGATTCAGTTTTTATGATTCTGAATCCGGTGTATATGTGATACCATTTTTATGATTTGGAATCCAGTGTGTATGTGATCCCGTTTTATGATTTCGAATCCAGTGTATATGTGTTTCAGTTTTATGATTCCGATTCTGGTGTATATGTGATTCAGTTTTTTGACTCTGAGTCCGATGTATAAGTGATTTTGATTTTATGATTCCGATTCTGGAACAAATGAGATACTTTTTTCACAATCTGATATATTTCCTTATGATTCCGTTTTCTTGATAATGTTATTCTTGAGAATCCATTTTCTTGATTTTTTACGATTAAGTTTTCCTGATAATGTTAGAGTTAATTAAATGTATCATTCCAATGATAATATATTCTAATTTTTCTTATACTTAACATTTATCTTTTATTTAACATTGTTTCTGTTACTTGAAATGATGTCATACAATCTATTATAAACTAACTGTTGTATGTTTGACATGTGCCCAGGTCCCTCCGAAATTTATGGAAAATATGACCGTTAGAGTGGACCTGACTGTTGGAAAATTTTTCATATAAATACCAGCCCATTTGAATGAGCAGAGTACTTCAACATCGACAACTGACTTTGATGGAAAAAATTTATGATGTGATTTCTAGAGAGAGAGGCTCTTACAACTCCTAGTGCTTCATGTGGATGTCGTGAACAACTTTTTTAGTCATGAACAAATTGTTTAGACTTTCATTGTGGAGACTCCGATCGTAATGATCGTGGGCTTCTGGGATTGGAAGACAGAGGTTCCGATTTCCTTCTAAATTGAGGTCTTGCAGGGATAGTAAGAGAGATACTGATCATCATATTGAGAACCTACCTAGGTTTGGGTAAGACAGACTTTCTTGAAAGTATAAATCAAGGAACCTTCATACAAGGTTGTTGGATAACCTTCTTTTTGGGTTAAAATAATCCTATTTTTACTTACTTAATTTAACAAGTTGTTTTAATTCTGCTGTTGTATGTTAACTTTGTTAAAGTTAGAAAGTATAAACTTCTTATACTTTGTCATTCTGTTACTCTGATTATATTACAGATTCTATACACTTTAAGGTAGAATCCTTCTTTTAATAAAATAGAAAATGTTTCTTTAAGAGGTCTTGTGAATGTTTGTTTAACCTTGTTAAACTCAACATTAAAGGTTCCAATGGAATTTTTAAAGTATACAATTCACCCCCTCTAGTATTTAAGAATCTCACTTTTACATATTCGATCCTAAAAAGATTTTATGTTGTATTTTCAAGAAATACATCTTTATTTGGATACTAAAATGGGACATGGTTCTAGCATAGATGTACCTTGGGTTAATAACCCCAAAAAATTTGTATCAAGATAGACTTGATTGTTACATATTATATGAAAATAGGCTTTACTATGTAACTATTTTGATACTCTTGGGGGATATTCATAGGATAATTCAAATCTTTTTACAAACCATTATAAAGGATTTTAAAGATAATATATTCCCAACGAAACCAATGTTTATGATTCAAAGATTAACAATGAATAAATTTTAATTTTTGGTAAGTGTTAATTTTTTTTGAATAATCAATTAATAATAATATTATGAGATAATATAATAAATTCCATTTCTTATATATTTAACCTTTAATTAATAAATGTATAAATAGACTTGGTAAATGTAGAGGTCTCTTTACTAATGAAGACAATATATCTGGTATAGGAACTGAGATAGTTATGGATATATTAGGAAAGCTTAATAAAGTTATGACACATAAACTTTCCTAGATGGAGAAACATGTTCCTAAATTAGATTATTTGATGATGGATCACATTATGCAGCATAAAATCCCTTTATTTAGTGGGAATAATGATGAAATGGATTTTGATCAATGGATTAAGTCTATCTAAGAGATATTAAATTCATTAGTTTTTAGTGTAAAGGAAAAGGTTACACTGGTAGTGTATTGTCTAAATAGAGTTACTAATAAATGATGTCCATTGATCTAGAATACTAGGGTGGAATATGTTATAGAACTCATGGAATTGATATATTTTATGGATATATTCTTTAAAAAATATCCCCCTCATGAGAAACAAACTAAGATGAAGAGAAACTTTCTTAGTTTAATGAAAAATGAGAAAGAATGTGTTATAGTTTATAAATATACCTTTATAAGGTTATAAACATATGATATAGATTAATATGAAATATGGAATGTAGGATTAACTATTTCTTTTAAGGTAATAATATAAGTCCTTGAAGTGAAGTGGTTTCTCAAAGTTTTCTTCATATGATGAAATAATTCTATATTTTATCAAGATAGATAAATAGTTCTCTAAGCCTTACTGATTCAAAGGGAATAAAGAGAAGAAAAGGGAGGAAGACAAAATAATGGATATAGATAATATAGGAAAGAATAATTATCCTATATATGATAACTATGGTAATAGTAATCTTGGGAAATTTTTGAAGGGATTGGGAAATATTTATATGTTCAGATAAATGAGTCACCAGGAAAAATAATTCAAAGGGAAGAAAGAAAGCACTACTATTAAGTGTTTCTACTGTAAGGAGTTGGGTTAAAATACAAATTATTTCCTTATCCATCAAGGTAATATACCTCATAATAAGATAAGAGATCAATGTCAAGATTTTTCTATTGATATAATAGAACAACTATGATTTGTGGGATTCTGTATTTGGATACATAGAAAATATTGTAATTTTATTTTATTGATTATATTTTTTATAAGAATTAATAAATGTATAAGGATTTTATTATAATACTATTTCATATAAGATTTTAAAGCATGTGTTGAATGGTTCCAAGAAAACTGATTCAGTGGAACATTGAACTTCATAAAAAACACATGATTAAGGACCTTTAATATGTTCTTGTTGTTGAGATAATTATGTCTAGATAAATAAAATAATTGATTTGGATAAATTAATTGGGATAGTAATGACTAACTTAGAACTAATTTTAATGTTTGTTATCATAACATTTTGGTAGGGACACAATGTTAACCATTTATGAAATGGTTTAAGTTGAATATTGGATGAGGTTTTTGAGATTGTTATATTTCTTCACTATATGAAGATTTATGAATATTGAAAAAAATTTATTAAATTTATTTTCAAAATATTAACATGAGATTAAATAAATGACATATCATTATATTATGGATCTTACGATCCATTAAAAGTGAGTTTTAGTTCTTTAGGAAAAAAATCAATTTCAGAGCAAGCAAGGATTTATAAATTGATCCAAGCACAACCAAAGTATTATATTTTTCTTATGATAAGGAATGTGATCAATTATATATATCTTTTCATGAATGTTCATAAACATTAGGAAGAAAATCTTAAAATAAAATGTTATCGAATAACTAACATTTTTTAAGCAATAAATGAAAATTTTCACACCTGTAAGGTTTATGGTTTTGTGGTCTTTAACCATATCTAGATCACCTAATTCCTTGTGATAAATTTTTTCTATGACACTCCATCAGTATTTGGGAGTTAGTATTCTCTTCCATGTTCATGTTTTTATTTATCAAAATTTTTTTCATACTCAGAAACATTGTTATGTGATTATTTCAAATGACCTTTTTATTTACCATTATCTCTTACTAAGAGTGTATTTTATTAAACCTTTTTAGATGTTGTTTTTTCAATAATGGAATTTTCAAATATCAAATACTAGATTACCATGATAATGTTTAAATAGAAAGGAAGAAATTTATTTAAGGTTAGGAGAAGGTAACACCAATAAATTTTAAAAGAATAAAGTATTATAAAATAATTTATGAAAATTGAAACATGGATTTTAGCTTCCATTAAAACCAGTAATTATTTTCTTCTAAATCCTATGTTATAAGAATGGTCGAGTCTTACTAAAAAATGATATATTACTAATATTATTATTCAATATGGAAATTATTTTCTAATCATTGTAATGGAGGGTATGAATAGGATTAAAAAACATATGAAAATATATAGTTTACATAGTTGTATTAATTATCTGTTGATTAGTATAAAATAACTATCATTTAAAAGAAAACGACATATTTTAAGAAAAGCTATATTTTTTTCTAAAAGATGTATTAGTAGTTTTTTGCACACATAATTTAAATTTAAAATATAAAAAAAGTGTACAATTTATATGAAAAAAATAAATACCTTTTTTAAAATCATAATATAAAATTTATCTTATTGTGATTTTTTGGGATTTTTTTTTGAAATGATTTATTTTTTTTATGAATAGTGATTTTGTTTGAATTGTAATTGAAAAAAAAAATTTCATTTAAATAATTTATAATGATAAATTAAAATTTAAAATTGTTATAAATTAATATTTGTTAAATTATATATATATATATATATATCCAATGTAGGTGATTGGAATCAATTTCATATTGAATTTAGAAATAAACACTTTGTAAACTTTTGGATATTTTCACTTTAAAACCCCACTTTCTCATTATATCAGTGAGATTGATTTTAAATTATATTCTTCCACCTATGTGAATTGAATTTCAGAAAATGGATTCCATTTTCTGAATCAACAAAATTTATATTATTTAATAATATCAATATAATTTTTTTACATTAATGATTATCCAAAAGAGTTAAAAATTAATTATAGTGATTAAGGTAAATAGAAAATTTTCTGTTATTGATATTATTTTTAAAGATAATTTTTTCCATCATAATAATGTTTCATTTTTTATAGATTAAATAACAACAGAAAATTCTAATTAAATGAAAAGTAATTATTTTGTTAATAAAACAAATAAAGTAATTGATATTAAAAATAATACAATTGAATTATGTTGAATGAATTATTATCATAAAATAAATATTTAGATTAATATATCATTTTATATAGGTTTGAAATTAATATATTCAGATTCAATCATTGCCTTTATAATTTGAAATTCTGGTTAAAAAAATAATCTAAAATTGACATCAATGTTATTTTATAATAAATGATATTTTATTAAATAGATAAAAATTAATAAAAAACCTATCATCTAATAGTTAGTAATTATATTTTAATTAATATAAAATATTTTTCATTCATGAACCAATTGATAACTTAAAATTTACATATTTAGACATAATTAGTTAAAACATTGACAACATAGTTAGGGTTAAAGTAGTGTTTTTGTGCGTTACATGGACTTCTTCTAAAGTTAGTTTACAATAAAAAAGATATATTTATTTAATAAATTTGATATAATATTTATAATCTATGAGTATTTTTTTGTAATAATTCTCACTTTAATTTTTTTGAATGTATAAATAACCTATGTTAGAAAAGTTCTTTCTGTGGTAATAATAAAAAGAGTAAAATTGTTTAAACCTAAAGACCAAGAAATAGATTGATAAAAAGGTTTTATTTATCTGGGGAGGTGTTTAAAAATCCCATAAACCCTCCTAAAAATTATTAATACACTTTCAATCCACATAAGGTAAGGGATACCTCCCAATTGTGGATAATTTTGACTGTTTACAAGAATGTCACTCTTCCTCAACTATAAAAGAGCAGTAACTCCCATAACATATTCATGCTTTTCAAGAAATTTGGATCATCAAAACCCTTCCCAAATCAGTCCAAAACTTCCATCACTTCGTATAAGATTCCTAATTTTGGAAAAAAGTAAACCTGGGAAGGGTTTAGAAAACACCAAAGGAAGATACCGAAGAAGAGGAAATGTTATTCAATGAGAGATTGTATCTTACTTCTTCCTCCACCTCATTAAATTTTTATTAAAACATACCAATATAATAACATAAGTATGCTTCATATACTATTTTTTTATAACATGTACATGAATTAATTAAATATCTACCACCATTAATTGTTTCTGAAATCATCGTCTGTGTGTACGGAGGAGTACCGCCTCGCGAACTAATGTCATTCGTTTTTTCATTTACACCTCGCATGGTTGGGTATTATAATGTAACTAAAAATATATATATATAATATATAAAATATTATTATAAATCTTGAGTCATTATTTGATATATATATATTATTATCTTCCATTCTATAGGAGACATGATAACATTGCTCATGCATAAGGGGGACTACCATCTTGTGAAGCAATGTGATTCTCCTCTCACTAACATTGTATATTGAAGGTGATAAAGATACATTTAAAGATTATATTTTATATAAATTAAATAATTATGATATTAATGAAATATTTATCATTATTTAAAAATAATATACCTCATTTTCTTTCTTTCCTTTTCACTCATGTCAAGATGATAACATCATTCATGTATGTGTAGGCTATCGCTTACACGAATCGATGTGACTCTCTTTTCATCACCACACCACATGGATGATATATATATATATATATATATTTGTGTGTGTGTGTGTATTTAAATAAATAATATGGTATTTATTATAACATGATCATTCAGGAAATTTGGTATATTTTTTACCTTCTTTCCATAATGATCATTGAAAAATGGAAAATGATACTCGTACATACGTACGACCTACCGTCAACATGATTGTAAGATGCTGCATTTTTCATAACCATAATTCATGATTTATATTTAAAGTATAATTAGTGTATAAATAAGATAATTATTTCATTATTATTATTCATTAGATGATAAAACAATATAATACTTATAATAATCAAAACTTTTATAATAATCCAAAAATTAGAAAATCAGTCAATTAATACCTGAAACAATGAAAATAATGAATGATTATTAATGAAATAGTGATGATATGTTTTAAAAATATCATATATGATATCAAAAAAACTAATATAGTTCTTTTATAAGTTAATAAAATGTTTAAAAACACTATACATGAGGTCAAAAAATGTTCAGACAAAAGGAAATATGATATAAGTGATTTCAACTCAATTTAAATTTCATTGATAAATTTTTGTTATTATGAACCAATTAACTTTTATGTGGATTGTATACTTCCCATTTGAGATGTAATATCATGAATTATTCATTAATCAATTCATTTTGAGTTTTTATTTTATTTATTTCATCCAAGGGGTTTTGATTTTAAAATTACAAACTGATAAAAGTTACTATGAAATCTCACTTTTTTTGTGATTGTTAGAATTCTATTGAAACGATCAATTTAATGTAATAATTTTTCATTGGAAATTTAATTTCTATTAAATATAAATATTTTTTTGTTATACATATAATTATTTCCAAAAAGGTACCATTTTTACATATGGTGTTTACTTTAAATTTTATTTTATTAATTAGGGAAATATTGATTAATCTGTAGCCTTTACTGAAAAAATTATTTGATGATAGGGAATATTTTTCAGGAATTAAATATATAATTTGATATATGAGTAATTTTTTGTAAATTCATTTATGGGAGGGTCTTAAAATTTATATATCCCCTTAATTCATCAATAAGTCTCATGATTCAAATCAGTGGTCCAAATAAATTAGGTTTCTACCAATTATTTTAAATTGTCTACAAGATATATCTTGAAAGTATATGTTTTTATGTCCTTATACATGAATTATAATAATAAATCATTTCTGTCACTGAGAATTTACCCAATATTATCCATTATATTTTTTCAATGTTATTATCTATGGATTCATTTCATTATTAGTTTATTGATGAAATGACATTTGTTTTCAGTTATTTACATTAACATATTGGTTTGGCCTTATCTTATCATGATAGTCAAGTTATTTAAATGGAATGTGGTATTAGTTACTTAACATTCAATGTTAATTATATTTATTGATTCAAGATAGCTTCCATTGTACTTAACCCTTATTAAGCTTTTGAGATCACCCTTACTCAGTTTACTCTCCCTATGATTCCATGATGTTTACAATGAATAATATTTAGGGATATTCTAAATAGAATAATTTACTCTTAAAAAAATTTTATGTTGTAATTTTTATATTCAAATGTAATCTTAGACTCATGTATATATCTATTTTACCAATTATACTAAATATATTGATCATTTAAGATGTGATTCCTTATATATCATGCTTATGTAAGGAATTATGGAACTAGATTTGGGTGGCTGGGGTTTGGGTTACTACATTATGTTACACAAAACATTTTCTCTAGTGTCTAGTATCCGTGTAGTCTCCTCATTATATGATGTGGTAATTTAAAAAATTATTCCATCAGATGTTATTATAAGAATTTGATCCACCACATATTTCATAAATAATAAAACTTATAAGATCACATTTACATTATAAATTTTTAGTGGCATGTACAATCAATAAGATACAAAACCAATTGATTATAAAATTTCAAAAGGCCTAATATTAATAGGGATTAAATATCCATTTTACTAAATTTTACATCACCCTCCCATCGGTACACCCTTGTGAATGCATCAACCCCTTTCCTAAAGTCCAAGTCCTTCTTTTATTTATCATAATTTCTCTTCTATCTAAATTTATAATATTTAATATGATTTATAATAGTTTATGAATTAATATTTTTCCCCTATATAAGTTCTAGACTTACTATCTGTCTTTTTATAGCTTATTCCCATCAAATTGAAGTATTCATCTCTTCCCATACAATGCTTCATATGGTTCAATCTATATTCTATAAGAAAGAATATCTTTAAATGAAAATATGTATGTGATAAATATTTATCCTATGTTCCATGAAAGTATATTAATAATGATATTAACATGTCTCCAAATGTTTGAATAGTCCCTTCATATTTCTAATTATTTTGGGGATGATAAATGGTTTCTAAATGAATCACAGTGTTGAGATACTTTTAATGATTCATCTAGATTTTTTTTCTAAAACCAAGGTCATGATTAGATTAAATTGATAGAGGTACTTCCTGAGGTATCATGATTTCACTGATTTAGTGCCAGATAATACTTTTAAGGTGTAGGTTTTCCCATACTTCAAAAAAATTTGATAACATGGAAAGATTGTATTGGATTACCCAAATTGATTCATTATTCCATGGACTTTTCTGAATCCCAATGACAAATTTTATTGTAATATTTTCCCATATATATATATATATATGTATAGTTTTATCTCAAATGAACCCCTTTGAATGTTGTATTCCAGCCATTATATCCTAAAATACTAATCATTTAGAAACACAATCTTCAATTCCCCTCTTAATACCATTCCACAAGAATGGTTCCATTAAATCCATATACATATGTTTTCTACCATGGTGTATAGATCAATTTTTTCATTGAGTATCATCTAGTAGTTCCCTCTTTAGATCTTTTATATATGGGATATATTACTTCATTCTAAACTTCAACACTATATCTTCAGAGATAAAGACTATTAATTTCCCATAATTCACTGATATAATCTTCCTTTTTAAATCCTTATCATTCTATTAGAAAATCCCTATAATTTCCTATAATTATGGATTATAAATTTCTTATAAAAGTAATGATGTATTCCTTCGTTTAAATATTACAACATCCAACCTTTAAAATCCCAAAAATATTTTATCCTTATTAATACTTATCATGGTAGTAACTCTATGGTACATTTTACTCAGTACAGTATCCACCCTATTTTCATACCCTTGTTGGTAGTGCATCAAGAAATCATAGACCTTGTGTAATTTCAAAAATCATATTTTCCTAATATTGATATCTTTCTGACAGAAAATGTACTTTAAACATTTGTGGTCCATCTATATGTCATATATTTAACCATATAGGTAGTACCACTTTATATTTAAGGTAATGATTACTTCTTCCAACACAAATTCATGAGTCTCAGAGATATGTTAATTGATCATTAATTCCATTGATGGATAAGTAAAAACACTATAATTCTATATAATGACACAACCAATTAATTTGTTATGTGCATCAAAATATTTTAAAAACATATATTTTTCTATTTTAAAGATACATACCTATGAAATATTCAATATCATATTTATCTCATAAATATTTTTTCACATTTCCTTAACTAAATAGATTTATCTTCTTTATATTTCAACACGATTAATGGTTTTCCAATTGGGAAATGTTTTTAAAAAATCACCAATAATAGGTTTCTAAACAAAGGAAACTATATATCTAGGTTATATTTATTGGTGATGTATATCCATTGACTACCTTTTCTTTAAAGGATCAGTATATATTCCATCCATATAGACAATATATCTTTTAATATAAATATTATAGATCCAAAATTCACTATTAATAAAATTTCCACGTAATTTATTTTCTTTGAGAGTCTCAAGAATTTTTCATAGATCGTTCTCATGTTCTCCATATATTATATAATATATCAACATATCATCAATGAATACTATAGTAATGTTATCAAGATAATCCTTAAATACTTTATTCCCCAAATCCCTAAAAATATAAAGTTAATTATTCAATATTAAGGGGATTATAATAAACTTATTATTTTCATACCTAGTTTTAAATTAGATAATTTCTATATACTTCTTATGTATACATGATAAATTATA
Source organism: Viscum album (assembly GCA_963277665.1). Classification (NCBI taxonomy): domain Eukaryota; kingdom Viridiplantae; phylum Streptophyta; class Magnoliopsida; order Santalales; family Viscaceae; genus Viscum; species Viscum album. Next base: position 211,908,476 of record OY728146.1, on the reverse strand, counting down.
ACTAGATAAAAAATTTATATTTGAAAAATATTAAGCTCATTGAATTTGATCAAAAAAATCATCAATTTTTGGTAAATGACACTTGCTTATTATAATAATTGAATTAATATCCCAACAATTTATGCATAATATCAAAGATGTATCCTTATTTTTTTCACAATTAAAATAAGGTATAATAATATTGAATCACTAATTAATACAGATCCTTAATCAAAAAACCCCTAAAAATATTTCTACATCTCTTCAAACTCCCCTAGTTCTATTATATTGGGAGTTTATTTGTGGGTCTTACAAAAATAATGATTTTAATGGAAAATGTAACATAATGTGTTAGATATTAATGTATATTTCTACAACTCTAAAAACTCATCCCTAAATATGTTTTTCAACTCCTTTTCACAAATAATATTAATAAGGTTTTTTTGGACTTGCATCTAGAAAAGAATTGGGAGATAAATTATCTAACTAGAAAAGAATGAATTTTATAATCTTTTCAAAAAATAGTAATATCCCCCTCAAAATAATAAATTATTTCATTATACATTAAGATCTAACATATTCAGTTGATTATTTCATAATATACCATTAATATAGAAATAATTTTTTCTATTAGGGTGTAACTATACATCTTAATTGGGGATTTTTGTTAAACCTTCATTGTAATAATATTTCATTTATGTATATTGAATGAAAACTCATTTCTCAGATTATTAGGGGTTTATTCAATTCTCTCAGCATATATACAAGATATAAAGGAGTGTCTGGACCTAGAAATAAATAAATCATTAGTTAACATTGAATTTATGATAAATATACCCAAAATCACATTATTTGGGATTTAAAATTCATTTTTAGAGATCCCATAATCTTTCTATTTCTCATTCATATTTTTTTAGGTTCATTCCTTAGATTTTTTGGTCATCAATTCACATCAAGCCTCATATCCTTAAAGTTAAATTATTGAACATTGGAAACTTATTCCATATATTATTATTCATGATATTAATGGTATTTTTTACTCATTTAAAAACTCACATTCCCTTCTAAAAAGTCACCATGTGTTTCTTTCCATATTTATTACATTTGTAAAATTACACCGTTCATTTCATCCTTATTACCACAATTTTCCATCCATGATGTCTAATTTTCCTCTTCTTCTTCTAGATTCTATTGAATATATAAGTCTTGTATAACTCCTTTTATATCTTAATGGAACTTTCCACTATATAATAATATAATAAAAACATCTAGGTGACTAAATCCCTTTTAAGGATCAGATTTAACCCTTCATATAAACAGTCTATTTTTTCTCATGTATATTTACATAGTGAAAAAACATGTCTCTCTAGCCTCATTCAGTCAGCCTTATACATAGTAACATTTTCCTCCACTTTTTATCAATGATTGTGGATTTTATTTTTCTATTTAATCCCATTGTTCATGTGAGAATTATTTTCCCTTAGGTATATCTTTAAAAATTCTCAATTCCTTGAACTTTATTTTTTACATCCTCTCTAGTTTTCTAAATTAGTGATTAAACTTGATATTAATCTGTTTTAAAATGATACACCACCCTGATATATTTTTCCTTTTCAATAATTCCAATGTGAAAAATATATTTTCTAGGGACATAATACATTACTCTAACCCCAATGGATTAATAGTTACATTGAACAATATAGGTTATTGTAAAATTAATAGGTCCACAACATTGTGAATAATCTGATTAGTCTATGTGGTTGAGTTTCTTTTTCAAAACATGGGTTAACTTATTTAATATATTTATGAACTAATTGGATCAAACTCAACCCATATTGACTTTTGATGAAGGAAAATTCCTTCATTAGTTACATGTGTTGGTATAGTTTTCCTTCCTTCTTATATTATACACTTTCATACAACATCTTAAGTAAAATTAGTATAAAATATTAAATTACAGAATGAAATTCCAATTAGGTACTTTTAAAAAATCATAAAAACTTTTTGAGTTTTTCAAAATATTTTTGATAAATAATTTGGTTCCATTGTAACACCCCAATCTTCCACGGTACGTTTCCCTTCGAATAATGCAATAGCGTGTGTTGTACGCAACCTCGAGCTCTAACACACACCACAACTAATTAAACTATCCGTTGTGAATAGTAATACCTACTTTTTGAAATTTTATAAATTTTATTTATCAAAATGGACTTCATTTTTGGATTCGGAATATCGAAATTATCATATGTTGAATTTTTGGTATTTTTCTGTGAACTTCTAATTTTTTATGAATAGTGAAAAATATATAAAAAAAACTTTTTTAATCAAAATAATTTATAGTGATAAATTATACTATTTAGTGGTTTTAGAGTATAATTAGTATATATTTCTATCATTTTATCCAATGGTGGTCATTAGAATTAATTTCACTTTGAAATTGCACATAAACAATTGTCAATCTTTTGATATATATTGTTTCTTAAAAACACGATATCTGTTGTGACAGTGGGAATTAATTATAAAATTAATTAATGCAACTTATATGTTTGGAATTTTTTAAAATAGACATAATTTTTGAATTCGGAATATCAATTATAGCGTAGGGTGAAATTTTGGCATTGTTCTGAAAAACTTCAATTTTTGATGAATAGTGAAACCACTAAGTAGTAGTTAAATAACTGATTTTTCGTTTAAATGAAATATTACCACTAATGTGTTTTGAATTTCAAAAATCCGACATACATGGTTGTCATTAGGATGTAAAATGTGGTTAAATGGGATTAAAATAATTTTTTGGTGAATAGTAACTTTTAAGTTTAATTAATCGCGATTAAAGGTAATTAGTGAAATTTAAGGTAAATATGATATTATAAAAATATGAAAATACCCTTAAACATGTCCTACTCCTATTGGATGAGTAATTTCCGACCAAGAAAATCCATGGGTCAACTTGGTGACCCCATGGAGCCAATTTAGTTGGAAAATGACATAAATACCTTTTATTTAATGTTATGTAAAAAATGACACAAACATGAAATGTTTTACTAAAACAATTTTTACATGGGGTTATACAAGTCATCTTTTTTAATATAAATAGTCATTGGGAAGCTAAAAATATTTCAAACATCATAGTATTTTTTTTATAATTTTTAGACATTAAATAAATTAAATTATTTATGACATCATTATAATGCAGTGATGACCTCATTATTTAACGATTTTAATAAAATGAAAATATAATGTAAACTCCAAGGCTTAAACTTGTCCAAAGACTATTTTATGGGTATATTTCCAACCATTATCACCTTATCCACGAATTATATATGTGTGGGACCTTTAGAATCCAAAAAGAATTGTATAAAAATGTAACATTTCAATCTTTCCAAAAGAGCCCCTCCTCTCCTCTTATAAAAGGCCCCCACCTCTACCACCTTATTCACACTTTCAAGAATTTTGGTTCGACCAAACTCTTCCCAAATACTCTACCAACTTCTCTCCCTTCATCCTAGAAGCTTTACTTTATTCAGAAAGCCATCCTATGGAGACCTTTTGATCAAATAAAAAGGAAGAACCCGAAGAAGAGGTAACGTTTTCATCACCCTCTTTCAAGTTACTTTCTTCTTCCACTCCCTATTTGTTTATTATTTCAATTCTAAAATTATAACTCCAGTGTCTTCTATATACTATGATGTTATTATAAATATGGAACAACCATATTCAGTATTCTACCCATCATTTGAATGACATTTCACCATACGTGCGCACGTACGGCTTACCGTCTCCACGTCGTGGTGTAATTGTTATTCAATATATTATTATTTAGATGGGTATAATAATGATATGTAATTCATTTAAATAATAAATATAACATGATAATTATTCTGTATATATGATATACTATCCAATTATATATTATTTTAATATCAAAATAATGATATTGTCGCGCGTGCGTACGTACGGACTACCATCTCCACGAATGCGATGAGATTCATTTTCCGTTGTATCCATTAAAGTATAATTATCATTTGATGATTTAAAAATAATTTTTAAGGACATGATATCATTCTGGATATGAATAATATACAACCTATCCATGAAAAACACGACTTACGTAACAAAACATATAAAAGAAAACGATTAAGTTAACACCCGAAACAACTATAAATCTAAGATATTGTTAACAAAGCAATGTTAAAAGATCATATATGATATCATATGAATGTATATGATTCTTGTATAATTGAATAACAATTATTTCACCATTATACAGGAGGTTAACCTACCCCAACCAAGGAAAAGTACAAGGTATGGGTTTACTTCACAACCTCTTCATTATCCAAGGTTGTTTATACATAATTATCTACTGGGACCTCGTTATCATCCACATCCATGTTTCTTAAAAATGTCTTTCAAACATTTTTACTATTTAATGGAAAATGGGTTAAATTAATTTATACCATTATACGTTTTTGAAAGGAATCTTACCGTCGTTTTCCAAACAATGTACTTTTTGACCTTTTTGACAAATTTAAGGTAAGAATGTTTTTTAAACTTATACGGCGGGTGCGGCTATTTTCCGCCATTATAACTTCATAGAAGCTCCCCTTACAAGCTTATAAGAATATTTTCAAAGTAAATGTATTATTTTATAATTATGGGAATTTTAAATGATTTCAAAAAAGAGAGATATTTCTCTCAAATAGCTTTGATTTCATCCATGTCAACATCCTTTGATGGGTATTAAGTTTAATTAAAATTGATTTATGATACAAAACTTCTCTTGAACATTTTGTGAAATATTTGACTGTGTATGTGTTATTTTTATACCATCCATAGTTTATGGAGAAATTGTTGACATTTCGTATGCTAGTTTTAATAAGAATATTTATGTTATGATTAAACCTATTCATATGAGGAATTTATTGGACTTAATAAGTGACGGGTGGAGCCCGCTATAGCTCCTCGATGCATCGGTAGGTCTCATGAGACAACTAGATGTGGAATTGGCCGAGGCCCTTTCCCAATTTGATTTATGGTTTTGGCCGAGGCCTTAATCATTTTAGAAGTCTTGGCTGAGGCCTGGAAAAAATGTTTCAGAATGTCTGGCATTTTACATTCCCTCATTATGAAAGTGGTTATTGATATTTCATGTGATTATTCGTCTAGTAGAATATCCATGTGAGTAAGTAATGGCATTATTTTATTTTACTTTTGCCATATTATGCTGAAGTTGAAGTTCAATAAGGATTTTGTTTTAGTTATACATTGCCTTAAATGTTTATGTTTTCTTATGAAAGTTTCCGCTATATTGTTATCCTTACGGAGCATTTGAGCTCACCCCTTTCAATGTTTTATTTTTCCCAGGATGTGAAGAAGTGTATTATGACTGACTTGTAAGAATAGTCAGTGAAGATATGAGTGTCGACTAAGGAGACCATGTTATTGTAGTTTTCATTTTTATGATGTAATGTAATGTATACGAATGTATCTAGTGTTTCCAAGGCTACTAAACTAATCGGTCATTCGAGACTAGATCTTTTGTGATCATGCCAATGTTATGTAATAATTCACCGACTCTAGGTAACTGGGGTTCAGGCATTACAGTTGGTATCAGAGGAAGTTTAGTACAAACCTTGGAAGCTAGATTTAGACAAACTCTGATTAGAGCACGTAGACCTAAGATGAACTTTGAGGATTAGTATAGAAGAACTTCCTAAAATTTTGGTATTGTAGAGATTTTGTGAGTTTTCCGAGCAATACATCCCTATCTGGATACGAGCAGGTAGAGGCGGCTCTGGCACAGATGTACCTAGGGGTAAAACCCGAAAACTCCGCTGTGTGCTAGACTCGAATAGGAACTGGTGCACGACAACAGGCCTTGTTGCACTCTTGGTTACGACACTCCCGGGGGATATGCTTAGGATAATTCCCATTTTTTTTACAAACCACTATGAAGGGTTACGAGTATATACTTCCTCAAAGAAAACATTTTTATAATTATGGATTATATCCATAATTAGTTCAATTTATGTTAAGTGTTTTACAAGTATGGAATTATGTATTTTTATTCATAAACTAATCTAGTTTATGCCATTATTTAGAAATGGTGCCTAGTGGAAGGAATGGAAACCGTATCAATGAACTCACTCCGTGTAGGGATTTCCCTCCTTCTCAAGATAATTATGGTGGAGCTAGTGATACAACTGGTGCTGATCAGCTTCTCACCATACCGGGACAACTCACGCAGGTTATGAATAATAACCTTACTCATATGGAGCACCCTGATCCACAACGTGGAGGATCAATGCTAGACCGTTTCATGAGGCAACAACCACCAACCTTCAATGGGAGTACAAATCCTATAGTAGCTGAGAAATGGATAAATTCCTTAGAGAAAATATTCCATTCCTTGGGGAGTAGTGAAAGGGAGAAAGTTGTCATGGCAGTTTACCGCCTCACTGGAGATGCCGATCAATGGTGGTCACTAATTCAAAACACAAAGGAAGATGATGAATTAAAAAACATGGAATGACAGGAGTTCAAAGAGCTGTTCTTAGAAAAATACTTTCCTCGAGACCATCGAGCGGATATGGAAAGGCAATTTCTGAGTCTGAGGCAGAAGGAGGATGAGAATGTCGCAAAGTATGAGTCTAACTTTACAAGGTTAGTGAGGTATGTTGCAGATTACATACATAACCCAATAAGTAAGACTGATCGTTTCTTTGATGGGTTAAAGCCATTTCTCCGTCGAGCTTTAGTATCACAAACATTCTCTTCATACGAAGGTATTGTCTCGTGCACTATCAAGACGGAAAAGGAATTCTCTAAATCTTATGACTTTAAATCAAAGTAAGATAAGAAGAGATCCGCTGAAAACTATGGGAAAGGATATAAGGAAACAATGAAGAAGGGTAGAAATGAATTTCCACCCTATGATAATTGTGGTAGGAAGCACCCTGGTGCCTGTCTAAAAGGAAAAGGAGTATGTTACAAGTGTGGTGAAAAAGGCCACCAAGCTCATGAATGAAAGGGAAAGAAAGCGGCTGTCAACGTGGAATGCTATAATTGTAGAGAGAATGGACATTATGCAAATGAATGTCCTAAGCATCAGGGGAAATTAACTCAGAAGAGGCCAAGGGATCAAGGCCAGGCTTATGCTATCACTACTGCTGAGGTGGAAGCTCCTAAAGATGTGGTGGCAGGTAATTTAATGGTTTCCTCAAGTTTAGCAAATGCATTATTTGATTCTGGATCATCTCATTGTTTCATATCTTCCCAGTTTGCTAAGAAAATTAGATATTTCCAATTTGATTTAACAAGGGAGTTGTCGGTCAAAACCCCTAAGGGAAGTATTGTTGCAACAATGTTTTGTCGATTAGTTCCCATTAGAGCACCTAAATGTTCTTTACCTTCTAATCTCATCGTCATACCCATGATTGAATTTGATATAATCCTCGGTATGGATTGGCTTTCGGACCATGTTTCAAAAATTTATTGTAAGAGGAAAGAGGTTACGATTATTGATGATGATAAGGAACACCTTATCTTTAGAGAAGAATCATCGCCACATAATTCTTATCTAGATCCACCCCCAGTAGCTCAACTAAATTCAATTATTGTTGAGGAAGAGAAGGAAATTACTGAGGGTGAGGAAAGTAATATTCAAATAGAGGATGTACCTATTGTGAGAGAATATGTTGATGTGTTTCCGGAAGATTTACCTGGACATCCTCCAGAACGAGAAGTTGAGTTTTCCATTGATTTAATTCCTGGATCAAGGCCCATATCAAAGACTCCTTATAGAATGTCCACTGTGGAATTAGTTGAACTAAAGAAACAACTAGAGGAATTGATTAATAAGGGATTTATTCTCCCTAGTGTTTCTCCTTGGGGAGCCCCTGTTCTTTTTGTTAAGAAGAAAGATGGATCTATGAGGTTGTGCATCGACTATAGGGAGATCAATGCTATAACAATAAAGAACAAGTATCCCCTACCTCGTATTGATGATTTGTTTGACCAACTTCATGGAGATCAATACTTTTCAAAGATTGACCTTCGGTCTGGATACCATCAGTTGTGTGTGAAGAAGGAAGATGTTCCAAAGATAGCATTTCGAACAAGGTACGGGCATTACGAGTTTACAGTAATGCCTTTTGGATCGACTAATGAACCCTCTGTTTTCATGGATCTAATGAATGGAGTTTTCAAGGAATATCTTGATGACTTTGTAGTGGTATTTATTGATGATATCTTGGTATACTCAAAAAGCCACGAAGATCATGAAAATCACTTACGCATTATCCTGAAGACTCTTAGAAGACATGAATTATATGGGAAATTTAGCAAGTGTGAATTCTGGCTTCAGGAGATTTCTTTTCTTGGCCATATTGTCTCCAAGGATGGAATTTCCATTGATCCTTCTAAAACCAAGGCAATCCAAGAATGGCCAGCACCGACAAGTATAACTGAGGTATGCAGTTTTATTGGTTTAGCAGGTTATTATCGACGTTTCGTCCAGAATTTTTCCAGATTGGATAACCCATTGAAAAAGCTCACACGTAAAGGGATTAAATTTTTCTGGACAAAAGAGTGTGAAGAATGTTTTGAAGAACTGAAGAGAAGATTAGTCAACGATCCTGTATTGACTCTACCATCGGGTAATGATGGGTTTGTTATTTATAGTGATGCATCGAAGAAAGGACTTGGTTGTGTCCTTATGCAGAATGATAAGGTTATTGCCTATGCATCACGACAGCTAAAAATTCATGAGAAAAACTATCCTACTCATGATCTTGAGTTAGCAGCTGTGATCTTTGCTTTAAAGATATGGAGACATTACCTCTATGGTGAAAAATGTGAGATTTATACTGATCACAAGAGTTTGAAGTATATTTTCTCACAAAAAGAACTCAACATGAGGCAAAGGCGATGGCTTGAACTACTCAAGGATTATGATTGCATGATACATTACCACCTGGGGAAGGTAAACAAGGTGGCAGATGCTTTGAGAAGAAAAGACCATGGAGTTTTGAATGTGATGATAATTGAAAGGGATCCAATTTTCATGGATCTAGTGAAGATAGACATTGGAATAACTAGGGAAGTTCAAACATCAATGCTTTTTCAAATGGTGGACAAACCATCATTACTAGAAAGGATTAATAGGTCTCAGAACGATGATGAAGAATTTTAGAAGAATATTAAAGATGTGAATGATGGAAGATTGAGGGACTTTGTGTATAAGGATGGAATTTTGAAATTCGGGAAGAGACTTTGTATTCCCGATATACCTAATCTAAAAAGGGAATTGCTGGATGATTCTCATAGTTCCAATTTCTCTATACACCCTGGGAGCACCAAAATGTATAGAGATTTGAAGGAACATTTATGGTGGGACAATATGAAGAGGAAGATTGCGGATTTTGTGTCGAGGTGTATGGTTTGTCAACAAGTGAAAGCTGGAAGGCAACATCCTGGTGGAGTATTGCAACCTCTTCCCATACCTGAGTGGAAATGGGATAATATTATGATGGACTTTTTCATGGGACTACCAATGAATCCTAGAAGGAATGATTCAATATGGGTCATTGTTGATCGTCTTACTAAGTCATCACATTTTCTGGCTATACGGGAGGATCTACCACTTGAACGTCTAGCAAGAATATATATTAATAAAGTTGTAAGACTTCATGGAGTACCCCTATCGATTGTTTCTGATCGTGATCCTCATTTTACATCAAGATTCTGGAAAAGTCTTCAAAAGTCCTTGGATACTGAACTTCGTTTGAGCACTGCCTATCACCCTCAAACAGATGGACAATCAGAATGGACTATTCAAACCTTAGAAGACATGTTGATATCATGCTCTCTTGACTTTCAGGGTATGTGGGATCAATATTTACCACTGGTAGAATTTTCCTATAACAATAGCTTCCATTCAAGCATTCAGATGGAACCTTATGAAGCGTTATACGGAAAGAGATATCGTACACCAACCTGTTGGGATGACGTTGGTGAAATAAAACTTGTGGGACCAGAACTGGTGGAAGAAACAATGGAAAAGGTGAAGGTAATCCAAAACCACATCAAAGCAGCTCAAAGTAGGCAGAAGAGCTATGCCGATAACAGAAGAAAGGTTTTGGAATTTCAGGTGGGAGATCATGTTTTCCTAAAGCTATCTCCATGGAAGGGAGTTATACGTTTTGGTAAGAAGGGTAAGTTGAGTCCCTGGTACATCGTAACTTTCGAAATTCTAGATCGTATTGGGGCTGTAGCTTATCGTTTGGCGATGCCACCAAATCTCTCCAAAGTTCACGATGTTTTCCACATATCGCTATTGAGAAAATACATGCCCGACCCAACACATGTACTTACCTATGAGGAATTAGAACTGGAACCCGATCTATCTTATTGAGAAGAGCCCATCAGAATTCTTGATGTGAGGGAGCAGGTGCTGAGAAACCAGACGACTCGTCTGGTAAAGGTTTTGTGGAGAAATCATAAAATGGAATAGGCAACGTGGGAACTTGAGGAACTTATGATGAAGAACCACCCGAGTCTTTTTATGCAGTAATACCCTAGAAATTGCGAGGACGCAATTATTTGAAGGAGGGGAGAATGTAACACCCCAAGCTTTCACGGTACGTTTCCCTTCGAATAATGCAATAGCGTGTGTTGTACGCAACCTCGAGCTCTAACACACACCACAACTAATTAAACTAGCCGTTGTGAATAGTAATACCTACTTTTTGAAATTTTATAAATTTTATTTATCAAAATGGACTTCATTTTTGGATTCGGAATATCGAAATTAGCCTATGTTGAATTTTTGGTATTTTTCTGAGAACATCTAATTTTTTATGAATAGTGAAAAATACTTAAAAACAAATTTTTTTAAAAAAAAAATTTATAGTGATAAATTATACTATTTAGTGGTTTTAGAGTATAATTAGTATATATTTTAACCATTTTATCCAATGGTGGTCATTAGAATTAATTTCACTTTGAAATTGGACATAAACAATTGTCAATCTTTTGATATATATTGTTTCTTAAAAACACGCTATCTGTTGTGACAGCGGGAATTAATTATAAAATTAATTAATGAAACTTATATGTTTGGAATTTTGTAAAATAGAAATCATTTTTGAATTCGGAATATCAATTATAGCTTAGGGTGAAATTTTGGCATTGTTCTAAAAAACTTCAATTTTTTATGAATAGTGAAACCACTAAGTGGTAGTTAAATAACTGATTTTTCGTTTAAATGAAATATTACCACTTCTGTGTTTTGAATTTCAAAAATCCGACATACATGGTTGTCATTTGGATGTAAAATGTGGTTCAATGGGATTAAAATAATTTTTTGGTGAATAGTAACTTTTAAGTTTAATTAATCGTGATTAAAGGTAATTAGTGAAATTTAAGGTTAAAATTATATTATAAAAATATGAAAATACCCTTACACTTGTCCTGCCCCTATTGGATGAGTAATGTCCGACCAAGACAATCCATGGGTCAACTTGGGGACCCCATGGAGCCACTTTAGTTGGAAAATGACATAAATACCTTTTATTTGATGTTAAAGTAAAAAATGACACAAACATGAAATGTTTTACTAAAAAATTTTTTGACATGGGGTTATACAAGTCATATTTTTGACTATAAATAGTCATTGGAAAGCTAAAAATATTTCCTACATCATAGTATTTTTTTTATAATTTTTAGACATTGAATAAATTAAATTATTTATGACATCATTATAATGCAGCGATGACCTCATTATTTAACGATTTTAATAAAATGAAAATATAATGTAAAATACAAGGCTTAAACTTTTCCAAAGACTATTGGATGGGTATATTTCGAACCCTATCATCTTATCCACGAATTATATAAGTGTGGGACCTTTAGAATCCGAAAATCATTGTATAAAAATGTAACATTTCAATCCTTCCAAAAGAGCCCCTCCTCTCCTCTTATAAAAGGCCCCCACCTCTACCACCTTATTCACACTTTCAAGCCTTTTGGTTCATCCAAACTCTGATCAAATACTCTCCCAAATTCTCTCCATTCATCCTAGAAGCTTTACTTTAGTCAGAAAGCCATCCTAAGGAGTCCTTTTGATCAAATCAAAATGAAGAACCCGAAGAAGAGGTAACGTTTTCATCACCCTCTTTCAAGTTTCTTTCTTCTTCCACTCCCTCTTTGTTTATTATTTCAATTATAAAATTATAAATCCAGTATCTTCTATATACTGTGATGTTATTATAAATATGGAACAACCATATTCAGTATTCTACCCATCATTTGAATGACATGTCACCATACGTGCGGACGTACGGCTTACCGTCTCCACGTCGTGGTGTAATTGTTATTCAATATATTATTATTTAGATGGGTATAATAATGATATGTAATTCATGTAAATAATAAATATAACATGATAATTATTCTGTATATATTATATACTATCCAATTATATATTATTTTAATATCAAAATAATGATATTGTCGCTCGTGCGTACGTACGGACTACCGTCTCCACGAACACGATGAGATTGATTCTCTGTCGTATCCATTCAAGTATAATTATCATTTGATGATTTAAAAAATAATGTTTAAGGACATGATATCATTCTGGATATGAATAATAGACAACCTATCCATGAAAAACATGACTTACGTAACAAAACATATAAAAGAAAATGAGTAAGTTAACACTCGAAACAACGATAAATCTAAGATATTGTTAACAAAGCAATGTTAAAAGATCATATATGATATCATATGAATGTATATGATTCTTGTATAATTTAATAACAATTATTTCACCATTATACAGGAGGTTAACCTACCCCAACCAAGGAAAAATACAAGGTAAGGGTTTACTTCACAACCTCTTCATTATCAAAGGTTGTTTATACATAATTATCTACGGGGACCTCGTTATCATCCACATCCATGTTTCTTATAAATGTCTTTCAAAAAATTTTACTATTAAATGGAAAATGGGTTAAAATCATTTATACCCTTATACGTTTTTGAAAGGAATCTTATCATCGTTTTCCAAACAATGTACTTTTGGACCTTTTTGACAAATTTAAGGTAAGAATGTTTTTTTAACTTATACGGCGGGTGCGGCTATTTTCCTCCATTATAACTTCGTTGAAGCTCCCCTTACAAGCTTATAAGAATATTTTCAAAGTAAATGTATTATTTTATAATTTTGGGAATTTTAAATGATTTCAAAAATGAGAGATATTTCTATCAAATAGCTTTGATTTCATCCATGTCAACATCCTTTGATGGGTTTTAAGTTTAATTGAAATTGATTTATGATACAAAACTTCCATTGAACATTTTGTGAAATATTTGACTGTGTATGTGTTATTTTTATAACATCCATAGTTTATGGAGAAATTATTGACATTTTGTATGCTAGTTTTAATAAGAATATTTATGTTATGTTTAAACCTATTCATATGAGGAATGTATTGGACTTAATAAGTGACGGGTGGAGCCCGCTATAACTCCTCGATGCATCGGTAGGTCTCATGAGACAACTAGACGTGGAATTGGCCGAGGCCCTTTCCCAATTTGATTTATGGTTTCGGCCGAGGCCTTAATCATTTTAGACGTCTTGGCCGAGGCCTTGACAAAATGTTTCAGATTGTCTGGCATTATACATTCCCTCATTATGAAAGTGGTTATTGATATTTCATGTGATTATTCATCTAGTAGAATATCCATGTGAGTAAGTAATGGAATTATTTTATTTTACTTTTTCCATATTATGCTGAAGTTCAAGTTCAATAAGGCTTTTTTTAGTTATACATTGCCTTAAATGATTATGTTTTCTTATGAATGTTTCCGCTATATTTTTATCCTTACGGAGAATTTGAGCTCACCCCTTTCAATGTTTTATTTTTCCCAGGATGTGAAGAAGTGTATTATGACTGACTTGGAAGAATAGTCAGTGAGGATATGAGTGTCAACTAAGGAGACCATGTTATTGTAGTTTTAATTTTTATGATGTAATGTAATGTTTATGAATGTATCTAGTGTTTCCAAGGCTACTAAACTAATCGGTCTTTCGAGACTTGATCTTTTGTGATCATGCCAATGTTATGTAACAATTCGCCAACTCTAGGTAACTGGGGTCGGGGCGTTACATCCATTAAATCTGGACACCAATATTTCTACTAAACATAATCTGTTATAAATATTAATAACCCTAACTCTATAAACCTAGAAACATTATCAATATTAATTTATTGCAATTGAATATAAGAGTTCTCATAGGATAAAATAGCTTACAAGTCATGGAAAACTAGATACATGCATGTTGTTTCACATTAAAGTTGAAAATATAACATACATAATAAAAACAACAAGAGAACATTATTATCCTATCTAGAATATCATTAAAATTTTCAAATAGTTCTCTTAATGTTTATTTAGGGAATGGGAAAAAATATGGGTGAGCTTAGATGCGTTGTAAGGAGTAGCATACAATAGAAGATATCATAGCATAAGCATGGAATAAATTATATAGTATAAATAAATAATCAAAATAATTCTATAATCAAAAGTAAATGATGTAATTATATAACCATGAAAATAAATTAAAAAATTAATAATGATTTTAGATCTCATACTGAATGAATTCATAATTCTAGATAATATGAAAATGTTATTAATGTATGTAAATAATGAAGGAATATGCCAATACCTTAATAAGTTTGTTTCGAAAGACCTGCAGATACATTTATGAGTTCTCTATATTGGTCCGCACAAATAAACATTAGTCAAATAATTCATAATATAATGGAATAAATACAATATAGAGTACATGAAATTCATATCTTAACAATAAATAAACATGTTTATTGAAATAACTTGAATAAAAATTGTTAATATTTTCATAGTCCATAAATTGAGTACATTTCAATGTAACAATACCTCAAACTAATAGTTTATATAGTGATGGGTAGATTATTATGTTAATAATTTTCCCAATCCATAATAGAATAAAGTGGTTTTTAGGATAATCTCCAAATATCAACATAGAAACTATGTGGTATTCATTATGAAATAGGAAATACCCTTATCAAAAAAATAAATATAAAGTGGGGATATGAAATTTTAAAGTGTTGTATTATTAGAAAAATGTAGTAATTACATTCATTAGTTTGAAATGGTTTTAGACCAAGAAAACAATAAGAAAATTCACTATTATGTTTCATAAGGAGTGTGTGAATTATAATTATAATATCCATTTGGAGTTTCTATCCAGGTGTGAATTCTTAGGACCAATCAACAGAGACTAGTTTAATATTTATATTATAACCAACCTACCCTTTTTAAGGTGATTACCCCAAGATGAAAATATTACATAACTATATCCTCTCTCATGTATCCAAAAAAGGATTTAATATCACGAAAGAGTACAAAAACATTTTATATTACAACATTTATGAATTTTGGGAAATAGGATGTATTTGGGTAACATTTCACTAAATATAAAATTGAAATACACAACTTGTAATTGAACTTTAAATATTGTGAATAATGAGAGGATAACTATACAAATTATTAAATGATTGTTCTGTAAAAAAAATATAATTAAAAATATTTTTTAAATCATAATAATTTCTCAAAGAGTTTAAACTTGAGACAAATAAGACTCCCTTAGTTTTTTCAATCCAAATGTTCTCTAACCTATTATATAAAATAATAACTACTTAAATAACATATTTGTAATAATTATTAATACCTAGAATTTTTATCTTAATTTATAATTAAAGTCTATATGTAAATTTTTTAGTTATTATATATTTTCAATATCAAGTGTGCGTGATCTTAATCATATTTAACTAATTTGGTAATAAGAGTGTTATTATTCCCTCTTATACCAAAATTTATCATTCCTATAACATAAAATGTACTAGAATATATTTTTTGAATTTATTTATAATTTTATACTTTCATTATTTCGATTATTTTATTATGCTTTTTATAGATGGAATTGAAAACATTAATGTTTTATTTAATTATTAATAACAAGTGGTGGTACTATAATTGATGAGTTAGAAAATTATCTTCCAATACTTTCAATGAAAAAATATTTGTTTTATGTTTATCGATATCAAATATTATCTTTATTATGTTCTTTTATTCATCCATTTTATTATTTTATATCCTTCTTCCAATAGGCTATTAAATAGAACCAAATATGAATATATCTTAATTAATGAATGATTATGATAACAAAAGTGTTTTCTTTTAGAAAAATGTCATTATTAAAGAATCATAATGATATTATTCTTATTATTATTGGGTTTTGAATCATATTTGAATAGTTTTTATAAATAATAAAGAAACTATATAAAAATAAGATAAATTACATCATATAGGCGGTAGTCAACACAATACATGGTTAAAGTTTTCATATTTGAAGAGTTAGAGTGAATGATGATGAAATATAATTTTAATCTTCATAATCACAATTATATTAAAAATTTCACATTTATTATTCATTTTAAACCATAAAATAAGATAATATAGAAGGTAGTGGGAAACAAATATCATTTCTTTGTGGAGGTTGAAATCCTGAAAACGTATGAATAATGATTCCATTTTCATACTACAAATTTAAGAAATTGGTAAATAATTGTTCCTAAATAATAAAAAAACAATATAAATAATATTTACCTCATTATGTATGAATTATAAAATTATATTTAGCTATGTTAGAAAAAATACATGTAATTAGGAAAAAATGTACTCATATTGAGGGATTTTTCTTTCCCTTGTAAGACTACATAGAAATGGAGGTACTAAGCCAATATAATGTTACCAAATTATCAAGGAAATGTAAAATTATTCAAGTGGAATAAGTAAATTTTTTAGTTTCAAGTGAAAAACTAATCATTAATTTGGTCTTGAAATGGTCGTGAAAGACCCTTTTATAATGGGTGAGAACAAAATTTCTTTAAATATTTCAACTAAATATAAGGAGAGCACTTGTATCATAAGTAAATAATACTATATAATGAAAAATATGGATTATATGATGATATATGTCTTATAATTCTATAGCCAATAATTTTTACAGATTTTTCTTATTATGATTTTATGTCATTCACTCATTGAATTTTAACTTTTACCATTTTTGTTCTTACCAAGGTATAAAATTTTTAACCTAAGTAATTTACATTTAATTCATAAAAATAATTTTGAACTTATTATATTTTTCTCCAATTAATTAAATTTTTGAATCCTATTTTAAAACTCAATTTTAACATTATCGTATGTAACACATGGAAACCCATTTTTAGAAAAAGTGAATTTTAGAAAATAAAATTTATATGCTGGGTAAAATTATCAATGAATTCTATTTTCATGATATTAATTGGTTTATTATAATGTAATTTAATTTTTTATGTATTTCAATGAAATATGAATCCAAATCTATCCAAATTAATATTTATCTAAAACAAAAGATTAAAAACTGGTTTTGTTGTAAATTATTAATTTAGTCTATAAACCATCAATGGGTTTTCTAAATTCAGTATATTATTTTGAAAATTTATAGATTTACATATAAAATAAATTATTTAGAAAGTGTATCTATTTTTTCCAAGTAATTATTTGAAATATATTTATTAATAACTTCTATGCTAAAAATTGACATGAAATGAGATTTGGAGACTCGGTGATCCCATAATTGAATTAAATGATTAATAAATATATTAATGTTACATGTATATAGTTTTTCTAATTTTTTTTAAATAAATCTTAAATTTATTCTTATATCATAAAACTATGATCTTCGTTGAGTCTGGAATATGGGCTCTACCCTAGGTGTGTTATAATCTTTTTCGGTATTAGGAGTTTGTGAAAAAGTTATTATGTGTGCATATAATAAATATATATATATATATATATATTGTTATAATGGTGAATAGAACTAATAATAATATATAAATATAGTATTATTAAATAGTATTAGGGTTATCCTTCTAATATTGGAGACCAGGAGTTGATCATTTAGAGAGACATTTGTGTACGTCATAAGATCATTAGATTAGATCAGTACTACATAGATTGTCTATGCTTATAGAGTTCACATATCTCGTCAATGATGAATAAATAAAATTATTATTTTTAAATAATTGATTAAAACTCCTAAAAGGATGTTTTTATATTTTTTATTTATCTTATTTTTTATCCCAAGTCAAAATAAGATCAATTTCACAGACAAAAATATATTCCCACATCAACGATTGATTTATTTTATGATTGAATCATTTATTTATTGTTTATTTTTCATCTTAATTTATATAATCTGAATAAACGGATCCTGTAAAAATTGAAGAAAAGTCGTGTTCTATTCTTTATGTTTATGGTTTATGGTTTTCTCTCCCATTTCTCTATATGTTCATAACGGGAACACTCTTCGCCCATTGTTTGAAAAAATCAGTTATTTGATCATTTTGTGATTTTTCATTTGTGAAATGAATTAATACCATAGATGAGATCATTTTATACGTTGAAATAAAGGTGTGAAAATAGTATAGTATTATTTGATATAGAATAGGATCAGACCAATGATTTCTATTTTCCCAGTGGATGTGCGTCGATAACTTGGTTAGGGCAACGAAAATGCGTGATGGACTGATTTCCAAAATGATCAGAACATGATTTACATTGAGTGCTTATGGTGAAGGTAATTAAAAATGATCTAGGATCATATGATAGATTTACGGAGGATCCAGAGGTGGATGAGACATTAGTGTACACAAAGAATATTTTGGGGGGTTTATGTAAATCCTACGTTACATGATGTGCAATCCAAAGATACAAGCATGTGGTACGCCAGACAATGGTGAAAGGGTTTCATAAAAAATTAAATTTCATAAGCTATATCACACCTGTCAGACACTATTTACCAGTAGATGGTGGTTAGGCATGTACTATTGGAGTATATGGCCACATACACAACCAAACACATGGGAATGGGTGGAGTACACATGCATATACCAGAACGAGAACATGGATATGTCCACAGAAACAACCAGATATATGGGAAAATATGGTATACATAGTCATACGTAAAGTATCATGGGAAAAATTTGGAATGTTTTAATTTGGTAGAAAACACCGTGTACCATATATAAACCATGTGTACACTCTCAAATATAGCTTAAATATCTTCATCATTTTAGTTTGGGCATGTATTAGTTGTGTGGGTTACCTTGGTCCATCTCCTCTAGGGTAATGTTTATAATTACATCCTCATATTTAATGTATGATCCACTATTGAGGATGAGTCGTGGGTAGGGTATTTTGTGTCCCTTTATGAGACCAAGGTGTGATCATCTTTTATTCCTTCTTATACCATTGGTTGTGTTCATGGAATTAGCATGCACACCATGCATGAGAAGAAAACCCCCCATATATTAGGCATTTTTGTAGGTTTCATGTAAACATCAGGAGTATAATCCCATATATATCATGTTTTTCAATGTTGGGTTTGTGGTTTCTGCAAGAAAACATGGGTGGGATCCCCTATATGTATATCTATATCTTCAGATATACAATTAGTTCATATTGAGAAACTCTTAACGATCATGACCTCTAGGATGAGAATCAGAAGTGTTGACGTGGATCATGTAGTGGATTCTATTGAAACACAAGTTTACTAGAATCCTCGAGTATTATCATGTATCTAGAAGTATTATTTGTGACCACATGAGACTGGTTTTCTATTTTTAGTATATATAAGATTATTACTATATTATGGTTATGATTTGACTATTCTTGATACTTTATGCTTAGTGATTTTGGGGTTTGCTAATGGGTAATGTTATAATCACCCCAATATAGTATCTACCCATGGGTATTAGGTCTTATTCAAATTAAGACCATTTTAACAATGTCCTAGGAGGATAGGGAGTAGGTTAAGGAAATTTGGGATAGACAAACTAAGGTTCTTTTTCAAGTGGTTTCATTTGAAAATGATCTTCATATAAGAGTATGTTTGAATCTTGGATTTTTTTG
Source organism: Viscum album (assembly GCA_963277665.1). Taxonomy (NCBI): domain Eukaryota; kingdom Viridiplantae; phylum Streptophyta; class Magnoliopsida; order Santalales; family Viscaceae; genus Viscum; species Viscum album. The sequence goes on along the minus strand of OY728146.1, from coordinate 211,888,430 downwards.
GTTGGTCTTTTTTTGGACCCTTTATCACTTTCAGTACCATATTTTCATACTTTGGCTTTTGTGATTGTATATGTATTCATGCATTGGTATCAATTGTTTTACATTTTAGCATTGTATGGTCATAGGGATGTCTATGTGTGTATAGATATATTAGGAAAATGCCTCCCATTTATCGGATATACCTACTTGACACTAGCATCCAGCCCTTGGCATATTGGAGACAATATTGGGTTAGTCACACTTGGCGTATCACTAATTAGGAGGGCCTCAGTGTGTCATGTCATGAAAGAGTGTTATCTGAGGTGGAGTTTCTAGAGAAGGATCAAAGAATACATTTTTTTTATATTTGTGATTTTTGTTTCAGATATATAAGAATAGTTTTAAAGTATTTCTAGTTTGAATTCAAGGATAGAGACACAGGTTTGGTGAAATGACCAATGTATCCATTCACTATGATTCTGATAACATCCTTTTTGAATCGGTATATGTAGACAATGGTTGTATAGAAAATAATGGTACATGAATCATAATGGTATGAGTTTTGATTTCCATTTTCTTCTTGAGTCAGATCCCTAGATATAATCCTTAACCATGATAATCCCTATTTACTTTAGGATTCTTCTGTGATGACATCCATCTATGATTCAATTTCATGATCAAGAAGATCATCCCCCAAGTGACAATTCTTCGGTTTATGGGAATTTATAGGACCTAGTACCTATGTGAGGATTTCCAGTTATTCTACCACCTATAGAGAAGTAGATAGCACCGGTTGGAATGGATATGGATTCATATAGGAAAAGTGAGATACATGAGTTTCAAAGGTATAAACCTCCTAGATTTTGGGGTGACCCATGCCCCCAAGTGTTTAAGGTATTTCTAGCTGAAGTCCCCCATGTTTTACACATTATGAGGATTCCCACAGATTATATGGAATACATCACAGTGAATCTTATTCCGGAATCCTCTAGGAGATGGTGGAGTGCAGTAACTCAATCATATGATGACATGTCTCTCTCCTAGTTAAGATTTTCTATAGACCAAGCCCAAAATGAATTTTAAAAAAAATAAGGTATTAAAAAAAAAAGTGACGAGATGTTTAAGCTCATTGAAATTTCCATGATATCCATTCTAACTGAATAACAAACCACTATTACAACATGATATTATCTTATCCATAGGTTTTACATAGATCACTTAATGGGTAAGATAAATAGAAGATATAATGATATAAAAATATACATATTAATGTAATAAATTAGTTATATACATGAATTTTGTTTTTATACATTTCTCATTTAGAATTTTGAAGAAAAATAATGTTTATTTTTTTATAAAATTCATCTAGTATAGCTAAATACGTAATAATATAATTTCAGGCCTAATATTGATTTTTTCTAAAAAGTTAATTTTGTATGAGGTATGAATTTATTAATTTAATAACATAAATATATTGAGGTTAAATCATGGTAAAATATATAATTTTATGTGAATAACAAGTTAACACTAATAATTAATCGATAAGACAAATAAATACAAAAATAATTAATTTTTAAAAAGTGATTAACCTAAAGAAAAGTTTTTTCATTATACTTTATATTTAAAAGTTAATTTTGAAAATTTTGAAAATTTTAAAATAAAATAATTAAAATCATTTTATGAATCAACATTAAAATATTAGATTCAAATTCTCAACGTGAACACTAATCAATTCTTAATCTTTTTTCTTATCTATATTCCTCCCCATGTATATTTTAGACATTATTATATAGTAGAAAACTATTATTATTATATTGAAATATTATTATGTTAGTTTTATAACAATTATATTCCCTTCCCACCCCCATTAAAAAATGAGAACGTCATTCATGCATACTTGTGGAATACCATATCAATGAATATACATATTTTATTTTTCATAAATTACCAACATTTATTATTATAAAAGGGTATTTCTGAATAAAAATTATATTTATAACATTCTTAATTTGTTTAAAAAAATATTTTTCACCTGTGTCCTTTCATGATGGAAAACAAAAACTATGTTCGTGTATACTTGAATACTACCACCTCCATAGAATGATGTATTTATTTCTTCATCATCACACTAAAAGCATGATTATTTGAATATATATATAATGAATAAAAATTAATTTTTAATATTTTTATTATAATAAAATCTTTTTTATTAAATATTAACTCATTATCAATATGCCAACTATTATTCTTTAAAATTTTACGAAATATGATTATCCCTGATTCCATATTCAGTAATCATGAATAAAATTATCGTCAAAACATATAATTTATGAATCATTATAGAGAATATATTCAGTACCATTGATATTATACGAATAATGAACTTGGTATCAAGAAATGACAATGGAAATCATCATTTTAAAGCATGCAAGAAATACTCCAAACCACAAACATCCATTGAAGAAATCTTATTATAAATATCTAATAAAATTACTATAAATGATTATAATTTAATTTTATATATGATAATAAATATTAATATGGTTCTAAAATATGTTATTAAGATTTATATTTTTATTATAAGAGAGGCTAATGTGCATTATTAGAAGCTTATTGTTACGGTAAGGGTTTTGTCTGGAATTTCTTTCTTAGAGATGTATTTTCTGTTATGGAAATATTCTAGTTTATATAGATTATATCAATATTATTTGAGGTATTATATAATGTTTTTTCTTTATTGATTGAATATAATATTGAATTTTTTGTTTTCTCCAGAAAGAAGTTTTGGACTTAATTAATATAAAATATGTAATGGTTTTCATCTCAGTTTTCATTCACCAACTCATAATTTCATGTTATGTCCCTAATAAAAATTTACAAGGTGTACTATTTTTCTAATTAGATTATATTCTTCTTATTAAAGTATAATTCAAGATATATAAAAATATCTTCCTTAATCCCACATTCCATTAATTTTAGATTCAATTGTTACAATATTTATATGATTTTTCCATTGTAATTTTCATCTACTAAGTCATATTCAATATTCACAACTTATTTTATTTTATGTGGTTTATATACTTCCCCTAAATGTATTTTTATAATAAATATCATGAAATTAAATTCACATAAAAAAAATAAATCTCATATTTTATCATCAATGGTCATTCAATTCATGATATACTAAAGTTTTAAATAATTTTGATAACTCATTACTGATTTCCTAGAGTTATAATGTTTCTTTTTGAACTTATTTATTCTATGTTTGGTTTCTTCCAATAAATTATTTTATTATATAATAAATTATCTTTATATCTCATGAAAATTACATTTTTATAAAAAAAATATTTTTTAATGAACTTCTACCTCATAAAATTATAACATTGTAAGGAATAATTCTCATCTTATTCAATAAGCTATTTCCCGTCCATGTTCATGTTCCTTATTTCTGAAAATATTTTTCATTCATGTTCTAAAAACTAAAGAAAAATTATCACTTTTTTAATTCTTCATTCTCAATAAATATTTTCAAAATGAATATCTAATAACTTTTAAATATTGTCAGTTTAAATAATTATATTTTAAAATATTAAAAAGAATATTATTTTCATTATTGAATCACTTATCTTACACTGCATATTATTTTATTTAATCAATATTTTAATTGAATTCTCCATTATTGGATTTCTTATAAATGTTTATTTTTTAATGTTTTTCATTTTTCCATTTTTAAAAGTGATCTTTTTGGATGAGACTCGTAACATTTCCATTTTATAAAAATTAAAAAATGTATTATGAAATAATTTTTTGGATTCCTCTTCCATTATACTCATTATCTATAAAATATCTATCACCATTGTTGTTATGTTTCATGAATCACCTTCTAAATGACATTAGTATATACTCCATTTTTTGTTGATTTTTATCAAAAGATCCAAATCTTATTGACAATTAATGGGATACCATTTAAAAGGTAATAAAAATCCATTTTATTTTCCTAGGTTATTAATGATATGTTATATAAATGGTTTTATATGGAATAAATATGTATGGATTATAATTATGTGATGGTTTGGGCTTATATAAAAATTTTATTCATTGGGTATTTATTTATATCTCATGAGATTAAAATGGTAAATTAGTAATATTGCTTGGTTTAAAATGGAAAAAATGTGGTGATTCATAAACCACTTCGGGAAATAAGATTTCATACCTGATCAAATTAGGGAAATAAGAAGTCATTTCTAAGCCACATTGTAATGCTTTTTATGTGTATTTTTAGGTATCTTTTCTATCTTCTATTCCTTTTTTATGCTCCATGGATCATGTTTTCTCTCTCATTATTCCACACTCTTATTTCATGGTATATGTTTGACTATTTGAGTTTACACGTCCTTTTATATTGATTTATGTAAAACTCATAATGCTTCATGATATTTTTTTTAAAATATTTCTTTTATTCACATTTATTTTCTAAAATTAAGATCTAATCTATGTTGATTGGTTGATAATTTTTCCCTTATTGTACATTTTAAATCATTATTTTCTTCATTCTATCTACTCACCATGATATATAATGAGCATAAGAGATCAGAAATTTATAATGGGGTCTACAGTGGTTCTATTTTCGAAAAATTACCCAAATTATTTTAAAATAACTTAATTAAATATCAAAACCTCAAATACAAAAAATATTGAGTAAAAGGGATTATTTGATTATTGTGGATGTAATATTTAAATTATAGAAATATATATCAATTGTAATTGATTAATATCACTTTCAATCAAATATGGTATATAAATAAGGTTTTGTTAGCATTAGATCAAGGATTGTGAGTTTTGGGAACATATATTGATATTAGAATAGGGTATAGTTATTTTGGATATTTTTTTGTTATATTTGGGTATTATGATTAAATAATACTGGTGAATAACATATATAATCCTAAATATAGGAAAAATTATGAAATTTTTGTAATGTATAGTGTGTGTTTCATTCTTTTGATAACATCCTTTTTTTGGGTCTAAGAAAGATGATATAGGATTTTTTAAGATTTAATTTTCATTAATAACTTGAAAAATGATGATTGAGTGTTTAATTGATCACCCCTAATGCAAGAATAGTGGTCCTAACAACACACATGGTTTTTAAAATCCAATTGGATATTTATTTATTGATTCTGATACACTTTATGAACAGTTGTAAAGTATTTAAATAGAGTTTGAGGATATAATATATACCTATTATATTAGACAACCTAACTTGAATATGACCATGGAAAACCTAAGTTAAAATATTAGGGGAATATTTTGATAAAATTCTAAACTAAAAATATCATAGATTTAAATGGTGGCATTATAAAAGAAGATAAATTTGAGTTGATTTTTCATAATCACATTACCATTTACTGTCATTTTATTACATATTTTCATAACCATATTGGTTTTAATATTTACATGGAAATTATATCATAAACATAATTTTGTGAATGATAATTTTCTAGAAACACATATAATTTATATCCTGTTAAGGATATTTATTTTCTATAAATGGTCGATAATATTAATAAATTAAAATTATATGGGAAATGATGAATTTTTAGCCTTTTCCAGAATAATGAGGTTTTATCTCATTATAAATTATATCTTGAGCTATATCCAACTAATGGATTACCTTAAATTTATAAGTAGTACGTGAGAAATAAAATTGAATAGATGAAAGTAATTTAAGGGGGATAATGTAACTCCTTGATATTATATTATATATTTTACCGTATTTAAATTCTATATTGAATATATTATTCCACAATAAGAACAAAAAAAAAGATAATCTTGTGATACCTAAATATAAAATTATTAAAATTTAAATTTTATAATATAGAATTCAAATTATAATGTAAAAATAGAAGTTGAAACGTTATGAAATATTTGTATAAAAGGGAAACAATTGAACCGAGAATTAGAAATATTTTTTTTGAAGTTCATTTTTATAAGATTGGATGAGAAGTTTCTCCAGTTGGGTTTTACATAGACAAAACAATGCCCAAAATACATCAATTACGGTCTGAGAAAAATTATTTATAACAGTGGTTGAAGATTGTTATAATTTCCCTGAGATCCATGCTAGAAGAACCACTAACCCCAACTTCCACTAGACCTTATCTAATCCTTAGGTCTTATGTGGAGATATTGAGGTGTTATTGATGAAAAAGATAGGATTACATAAATATGTAATTATCAATGTAATAAATTATTTCATTATATTATTATACATTTATACTTTTCTAAAGTTTAATTTTAATGGAATGCAATATTTTTTTATATAATTCAATAAGTAGGGATAAGTAATTAATAAGATCATTTTATGTTAAAAATCATTTTTATAAAAATTACATTTTTATAATATACAAAATTTTCATTTTACGAAACTATATATATAATTTTTAAAAATGATAAAATTATTATTTATATGAATAATATTTTAACACTAATTATTTCTTATCCAGAATTAAGAATATGAAAAGTTATTTTTTCAAATTCAATTTTCCTATAAAAATGGGTTTTCATTATGAATTAAATTACAATTAAAAAGGTCAATTCCTAAATATAATAATTTGATATTTAAATTTTTATCTTAATTTTATGATTCAACATAACAATATTATGATGGAATGTTTCATAGTATGTTCAGAAAAGATTTATCTTTTAGTGAAAAGTGAAAAATACCATTTTTAAAAATATAATGAAATTTAATGTCATCATTAGGATATGAAAATAACAGAAAATTTATGCAATATTTTTTCATTAAAAATATGTATTTAATAAGTAAAATTATTCATTCAAACATATCGTGTTTAATTTAAATATGTTTATATTAATTTTTAGAACATAAGTAATATTTTTTATAAAACTAGTTTCATGCATTATATATTTAACATTTTAAAATTAATTTTTATCAATATTATTAACATAATATTATAAAATTTATTAAAGTTATGAATTATAATATCCAAATTTTCTAATTAGGATAATTTTTTATTTCTTTATAAAAATAATTTACCAAGGATAATAATGAGTTTTTGTGGTAAATGTAAAAAATGGTAACAAATAAAACTAAGTATAAAAGTGTAAAATTTATCAAAAATTATATAAAAATGTTTGTTAAATTTTTTTCTTGACCTTATACTTAAGAAACCACAATTATTTTCAATATTTGGCCTCATATGCCTTGAATAGGGTCTTTTCCTTTTAAATTATTACAAAATATGCCACTACCCTCATCTATAGATGGTGACATCCGCCACCCCTTTAAATAAAATCTAAAAATTAAAATTCATGTTAAAACTATAGCCATTTTAAATTATTAAGAAAAATCTCCTTCATTGTGAAGCACCTTTATCAATATAAAATCACTAAATACACCATTTTCAAGTGGTCTTTAAAGAGAAGGATGAAATTCTCTATAATAACATTAATAACTTGATAAAAAAATTTATTATTCATTGTTCGTCTCCATTTTATTTTAAAAATTAAAATAAAATGACATAAATATTAATATTATATATAATTTTCATTATTTTAATGGTATAAAAATTATATACACTTCATAATTCCCACATACCACCACCTCAACAAAGCATCATATTTAATTTTTTACAAATTACTTAAAGGGATGATACAATTGTATATTTAAATAATAAATATGATATTGATTATGTGTTTAAGATAAAAAATAGATAATCCACTATCTAAAAATCTTCAGGCCAATATAATGTGAAAACATCCTTCGTGTGAACTTTCAGATTACCACCAATATTAAAATGATTTATTTTATTTTTCATCAGTTCCTATTGGGATAAATATAATAATGTATTTATTGAACTAAAATCATTTTCATCACATGATTATATTTATGCATATTTTTTCTTTATTTATAACTCATTATTTTTATACCAACTTTTGTTTGTCCAAAAATACCAAAACAACTCATCACTGATTCTATCTTCATGAATCCTGACTCAAACTCTTATGGGATGAATGTGGAAATTTATAAACCCTCATAACGAATAAATTATTAAGTCTTGTAAAATTTTGTAATGATTATTATGGTATCAAAGAATAAAAATCAACTTCAACATTTTAAATAATGATTGAAATAATCAAAATCACCACCATCAGATGAAAAAACTAAACAATAATTAATAAATTAAATTATAATAAATAATTATAAATGATAACTATATAGGGTAATTAATTTTTTATGTCCATAAAATTGATTATTATTATAGTCAAGTTTATTTTTTAGGAGGATAAAATGCATTCATAGTATGTAAGATTCAAGGTGAGGCTTCTATATCAAATTACCATCCTTGAATCATATTTAGATAATTTAAATTATTTTGTATATGGTGTGTATAATTCATATTTGAGGTATTGTATCATAATTATTTTTTATTCATTTTATTTAATGATTCATTTCATGTTTTCTCTTTTTAATTGGTTTTAACTCTAATGTTATAAAAAATGTAAGGATTTTTATTCGTTAGTGAATATTTTTATGTGATGAACCTATTATTATTTAATATGTTTTACTGACTTCCCAGTTAGATTATATCCATATTATTAATTATTATTTCATATAATTTAAAATTATTTTTCTTTAATATTATTTCCTTTCATTTTAAATTTATTATTAACAATATTTATGTTTTTCTCATCTTAACATTCTTCCTTTGACACATAGGCCATATTCATCACATTTTTTATTTTATATAGTGTATATATCATGAATAAATGTATTTTTATAATAAATAACGTGAAATTAAATGTATTTAGAAAATAAATAATCTGATATATATTTTTAAGGAATTCGATTCAAGAGATACCAATGTTTTAATTGGTTTTGATAATTCATATTTCATATCCTTGAGTTATAATGCTTCTTTTTGAAATTATTTATTATATGTTTGGTTTAATTCGAATGAAGATTTAATCACATTGTTCCTTATATTCCACTATAGGGAAAAATAAATTTGTTATTCCAAGAATATATCTTTATGAACACATTCCTCATAAATTGTTGACATTGTTATGATTGATTATCATCCTTCAAAATATGCTCTTTCTCTTCCATATCCATATTATTTATTTATAAAAACTATTTCCATTATTATTTTGAAACTCAAATAAGTATTATCTCATGTGGCCTTATTATTTTTCATTTTCCATTTTCTATAAATAATCTTTAATTCATTTTTAAATGATCTAGGTTTTAATAAAAGAATATTAAAATATTAAAATGGTGTTTTTCCTTGATTTAATATTTTATCTTCTTGTCCACATTTTTTAGCATAATAATTATATCCTTCAAATGTTTTATTATTTGATTTATTTTAAAATTGTATGTTTAAAGGGTTTTCATGTTTCTATATTTCAAAAAAGATATTTTGGAAAGAAACTAGTCACATTATATTTGTAAAAAAAAGATAAAAAATACTTTATTGTCTCTTTTTTGAATTTCCCTTCATTTTTCCTTCTCAAATCTAAAAAAATATATTTACTTTTAATTCATGTTTCATGAATCTCACTATAAATTAATTTATAATATACACACATTGTTTGATTGGATTTTGGTATCTATTGATCCAAAATTTATTTCAATTTTATGCTATACCACTTGAAATGTGATATGAAAATAACTCTATTTCAATGGTTTGTTATGATATTTTGTACAGAAGATTTGACATGGAAAAAATGTGTAAAAATTATCATTATGTGATTTCAATTTCCTATATAAACATTTGATGCATTGGGTAAATATTTACATCCCATGAGATGATAATGGGAAACATGTATGTATTCATATTCCAATATGTGAAAGAGGTTGTGTTTCCAGATCAACTATGGGACCAAAGTTGACATTCCTAATCTACTAACGGAAACAATAATTGATGCCTAATTCATTGTTTTATGATTTTTATTACTATTTTAGGCTACATGTATCCTGTTTATAGTGTCATGATTCCACACTTTTATGACATGGTATATGTTTAATGATTTTAGATTACTTGACCTTGTATAATTCCTTATGAACAAGAATTATTTTTCCATGTTTTTCAAAAAAGTTATTTTTTCCATGATCGTGTATTCTAACAATATTGTGATGAAACCCTTGATGAAATGTTGTTTTTTCCTTACTGAGCATTTGTGATCACCCATTTATTATTCATTCTATTCCCTGGGTTATGAAGTTGAGTTTAAATTATTATAATTCATGAAGGTTATATAGTGTCATTCTATTATAGAGAATTTTTTTAAATATTGTAAAATAACATGATTATATAACTATCCCTCTAAGAATCTTCAACTTAGTTCACGTATTTCTGTGATTATCTTGATATTTAATATTTGAATTATTGAAATATATGAAAATTTTGATTTCTCCATCACACATGGTACAAAAATTTGAATGTAAAAAATGTGTTTTTAGGACCACATCCATGAATGTAAATCTTTGGTGCCTTATATAATGTAAAAGTGGAAATCTAGTGTGGATCGTTTGGGGGACCATATGAGTATATACAGACTTAGGGAGGGGTGCATGGAATATATGATCATGGCTATTGGACATATGATAAAGTTTGTGGGGAGAAAACCCAAATAAAGCTCAAGAAGTATAAGTGATCTAAGATAATTAAACATGTAATGAAAAATCTATAAATTATATCATGGGGAATTTGAGTCAGGAAGTGAAGAAATAGAGCAAGCATACTTTGGAAGAACATTGACCAAGCTTTAATAATGATATTCATAGCAATGTTGCTAAGGTAACATGGGGTTATAGTACCATCTCCCCATAATGAAAATATTATACTGGTACCTATATGGGTATACAACATGTATTTCATTACCAAGAATATATGTCCTTATTAGAATAAGATATACTCATTAACAATATCGATAAATGGTATATCATTCAAACACTTATGGTATAATGTGTACTATATGGGATAATGGAATTGAAAACAAATGAGAATAATATAGTGAAAATGTAAGAATGGTTGTGTAATTATAGAATGTTAAAAGGTAGTATAAGTGGAATATTCTATTTGGTAGGGTCCAAGATGAATGATTCAAAAATTCTTATGTTTCCTGTGATAATAAAAATCATACCACACATAGTTCTCATGATGCACATGTCATTCTAGAAAATACTTTAATATAGAAATTCCATATATGAATGAGGAGACTATACACTAGGAGAGGGTTTTTAAATGATAAAATCTATAGAATTTCCCAAAATATGTAATCGTTATGTCTCTACATATTCGATAAAAATATAAATTTTTCCACATGTAGTTCTAGATAAAGTGACTATGTATAGTCTTTTTTCATATTCATATTATAAGGCTTATATATGTATGGGTTCCCTAGTGAAATAATAGAGTATAAAATATGGCGGGAATTTGAAAAGTCTCATCACTATTGAAAAAATGGGTATGTAATCTTCCATGAGAACTAGGACGAGAGATAAAAGTATCATTATATATCTTGTAAAAATATGAACCATGATATGAATGGTTTTTGAGAGGGGGGTTTTGTACTAGTTCAAGGTGAAAAAAATGTTAATCTTATGATGACATAAAATATAGGATCTACATATCTAATTATATTGTTTTTTTATTTATTTTTAACATATATAACACAATTTGAATTAAGAATGCCCACACACTGAGAGATAATGGATAAGGATGAACCTTGTGGCTAGATCTGAGATATATGATTTGGATGTGAAAATGTATACTAGAATAAAATCAATATTTCAGAAAGTAGTTCTTATTAAATATCCTCTGAAGATACCCTACACATATTTAAGGGAGGGGTAATATGCATTCATCCTGAGACTGAGCTATAGAAGATGAAATCTGGAATCGAATGATAAATACCTGAAATCTAGGGAATAATACTTTAAATTTGGTGGAATTTATCCTATATTGTGTTTAAGGATAGAGAACCATTTGTTAAGGACTCTTACATAGATATAGTGCTTTTGTAATGATATTGGACCATATGAAATGTGACATTATAAGTATCTTAAGTGTAATATGTGGTGGATTATATTTTATTTAATTTCATATCATGAAACTAGGACTTGAATAGAATATAATATGAAGTCATATGATGTGGATGATTTCATATGGTGATTTATATAGATCAAAACCATTAAAAGATAAAAAATTGATTTGTTTAAGTTCTAAAATAGTAGAGAAATACCAATCTAATATAAGGGAATCTCAGATTTTAAGATGATGTATGAGTTTTATTATTATGGGACATGTGACTGAGTTTGAGATAAGAAATATTTACAGAAAAACATATTTCATTATAATCAGAATCTATCTGCATGTATTTATAAAAAGGATAGCTTCTACATATTACTCCCTTATACATATATGGAAAAAATGGGGCTTCTGAAGTGTATGTTAGTCAAAGATAACCTGATATGAACTAGTAAATCCATAAATAGATATATCTCAAATATAATGGAATCATGTCACATAGGTTATACCACTCTTTGTAGTCTGTGGTTTTACAAGATGAACTAGATTTATTGGATTATATCATTTTCAAAGGAGTACTAATATATTATTTACCTTATAGTCATAAAGCAAATACCATCACAATATATATTAGAGTAATGTGGAATGGACCATATGTTATGAATTTTAAATTCATAAACATAATACTATTTTGAAACCACTACATTTCTATGAAAATGTTTCGTTAGAAAAAATTAATTTGGTAGGTGGAAAAATATATTCTATGTCTATTATAATTTAGGATTAATATCCATTGATAAAAAATATATTTTATTTAAGGTCATTAACATTATTTTAACTACATAAAAGGATTCTTCCCAAATATCATAGGAGTTCATAGAGAAAAGACTAATTCATTCAGATGAAATATTGGAAGATAACATTCTTATTAATGTGATATTAAACATGGTATTAAAGGATTTTTATATTTTGTGGCGTTCATATCATTGTCTTATCAAGTAATTAAAATTAATCCATATAGTTTTGAGGTTTCTCTTTTCTATATAATTGATCATATATGGAGGTCAACATTATGGAAAATAATCATCATTTTGAATAATTTCCTACAACTAAAATATAATAAAGTATGTGATATATCATATGGTGATATAATTCATTGTGTAATAATTTTTCAAATCATGATTAAATTTATTTGGAAAATACTTACTTTACATTTCTATAATATTTTGAAGAATATTTGAATTTTTTTGGTTTAGTGAACCTATATATATGTTCACTGATACAGGATATTAAAATGAGTGGTTAGACCAAATATTTTTTTTGATATGTCCACTTAAATTTGGATGAACATAAAATTTTATTGTTATCCATCAATAATTTATGATGGATCCCAAATCTATACATGAAATTTTCCTTCGCAAAATTGATGATATACTTTTAATGAATTATTTTAGGTGAATAACATCAGCCCCTTTTGAGAAGAATTAAGTCAATCCAAGGATGAACTTTAACTCCCTAGTTGTGGTTGAAGGATATAAACTCTTGAAATAATTCCACTATTTGGAAAATACTCAATAGTATTTCGTATTCTAAAATAATTATAGGGATTGATGAATGAAATTTTCACATTAATAATAATAAAATTTAATTTTAAATTCCTTATTTTCTAACATCATTGTTTTATAAAAGTATCCAAGTGTCCTTATTTAATGAATAATTTCGGTTCTATAATGGTTTGTGCCACATGAACTAACATGGATTTTTTTATAAATATGATGGTCTCTATTCCATTAAATTTGGTGAGGAGGACACCATCAAAGCCTTTCTTATAGTAAAATATATAATAATTTCGGCCCTGATATTGGAAAAAAATATTCCTCCCATTGATTTATATGTTTTTCTTGGCTCAATCTAGTGGGTGGATTCCCACTTTTTTGGTAGTCTACTAGAAAAGGCTACTATCCTATAATTTCATCCATTATTAAGGGTAAATGATTACTTTTACTGGAGGTGGTGTTAAATTCAATGATTTTTTTCCATATCATCATTGATAAATAATTAGTTTACCATGGGATGTGTGATGTGAATAACCATCTCATATCAGTATAGATCATCCATAGTTATAGATTAATTGGGTAGCACATCAGTTTGGGAATTATTTGAGAGAAATATAAGTAATAGTGCTAGCCTTGATGTGAAATTATCCTCTTACCCTCATAAATATTCAAGGAATGGAATCAAATATTCCTTTATAATATCACATAAACCATTAATTTTATTGATCTACATCCATAAAATTCCATTAATATTTAATTAGGGGACTTTTATTTGATGATCAGATTCTATATTTGCAATGTGGGTTTGGTATTGTACCATATTATGGGTATATCCTTATAAAATTAGAAATGGGTAAAGTGGAAACTCATTTTTTGGAGATACTTTAAAAAACCTCAAGATGAGTTTGTTGATCTTTGGGTTCTCAATTATTCTACAAATTTGGATCCTATAGGAACCATCAAGGTACATTATCCATGCATGGGAGGTTTCACAAATGTAGACTACCCATCCATCAGGGATCTATATGTCCAAGAAATACTTTTATAGGATAGGGTGCACTGTGGTGAATTTTTATAACATTTTCCCTTCGATTTCCTTCTAATAAAGTGAATGCATATCTAACTATTCAAAAATTACCACACAAAATGATGTATTCCTAGATAACATCAGGATAATACGTATATATTTAGTGTAAAAACATTAGATATGAGGTGGGCATTGTGGTTATGTAAATTGTGTCTCAGCTTATACATTATTAATATCAATAAAAAGAAGTTTCTTTAAAATTTGGAATATCATGTATTGACATCCAACAATTTTATGGAGATATAATAGAATCTATTCCCATTTCTTTGATCATTCATCCAAGAAAGAAGGGCGCTAATTTATTTTTCCAAGTTTTCCAATATTTATGATGTGCCTACATGCCCATAGTTTTTGAATCGATGTAGACATTATTTTCAATGGTTGCTGGTGACTGGGATATACAAGTTACAAATTAGGTTTTTTATTGGTCAAAAGTATGGGAGTATTGATCTTCCATTTAGTGTTTAGATACCGTATATGGGACTCTTTTATATATTGAATTTATTTTTTTAATCCTTAACAACAATAATAATACTATTAGTTACCTCTGTGCAAGT
This sequence comes from Viscum album, assembly GCA_963277665.1. Taxonomy (NCBI): domain Eukaryota; kingdom Viridiplantae; phylum Streptophyta; class Magnoliopsida; order Santalales; family Viscaceae; genus Viscum; species Viscum album. The sequence goes on along the minus strand of OY728146.1, from coordinate 211,873,192 downwards.
TATTGATCAAACCCAAGATTTTATATTAATATATATATAAATTTTTAGTTCTACAATATTTATTGGAAATTTTATTATATTATAATTTATGTTCACATTGGTGAAAACTCTTGATCTTATGTATATCTAGCGATACAGTGTGAGTTATGGAGTTTTAATCAGACCCATGATAAGGGATTCCAATGCATCCCTATGATGGGAATCATAACCCACATAGTTTATTTCCAATGAATGGGATACATTATAGCTTTTATGGTCATGTAAAAAGGACCATGCTGGATCCATTTATGTTTTTTCATCCATGTCTAAGTGAAGTTGATTTTAATTTCATGCATAAAAAATCAATTCCAAGATTTATAATATGATTTAGAATGAATTATATTCTTTAATATTTTATTTCACAAGCTAATACTATATAGTAATGGGTTCCTAGTAGTAGTTGGTAAGAAAAATATTCATGGGCATCAGTTGTTGGTTCATCAGGTATTTTGGTAACTATATAGGTGAGGTTATGATTGGATATTACACCAAGTAAGTGGCCCATATCTCATTCCACCTCCAATATACTAATATAAAATTGCAGGAAGACTAGACTTATAGGGAATACTATATCATGGGAAAACAATTTTGGATTATATTGAGTTGGAGTACCCTATATATTTTAGCATAGAATATGACTTGGGTGAAGGTAAATATTCGAGTATACACTAAATTAGTGGTTAATTTAGATTTATAAGGATTATTGAGTGGGTTGGGGATGAGAAAATCAATGAGGATGGGGTTAGGGATTTCACATAGTAGAGGACCCATCTATGTGACACTCCTTCAGTGACCAAAAGTATCATTGGTTATTAGAGATGATAATATTTTTGATATAGAAAACCATGATGGGAATATTTTTTTCAGAGATTTTATACTAAAAGCTTCATGATATGGACCCACATTTTGAAGGAAATACATGAATATAAATAGTACGATTTCCATTTTTGAGAGGGAACACAAGAATGATCTATTATTAAAGGAGTGCATTACTAAAGTGGGGTACTTTGGTGTGAATAACTCATTCATCTCTCTTGGTAATTCATGTAGGATTCCTATCTAGAATGGGATAGTTGGGGATTTGAATTTGGGTAATAGCAGAATATGGGTTATTTTGAGTTTACAAAATCTAATTACATGAACTAGGAAAAATAAGGGGTATAAAATAATCCCAAATATATATTATATAGATCCATTATAAATTAACTTTGTGTTAAATACTTCTTTGTAATGGTCCATTTTTAATAGGATTAAATAAATTTAGTAAACCCTAATTTCCCAAAAAAAATTACACTTCTATGTATATTGGTATGGTTCACTAAAGACAAAAGATTTCGCGGATATTTTTTCATGAAGTAGGTATCTATGTTAGACTCCATAAAATAAACTATTAGGAGTACATAACAACGTAATTTATGTGAGAATTAAAAAAAATGTATTCATTGATAGGAGCATTATCATCGTGGCCATTCATGATTCTTACTTCCTATTATATTCATCATGAACTATGGAGAAACATAATAAGAATTTCATCAAAATATCATGAAAACAACCATCTCCACAAATGATTATATTTTCTATTAGAGTTTATAAAATGTATGATAAGATATCCTCAATTCCTATTCTTAATGCATGTTCATCTAAAGATATGAAAGTATTTTTATGTTCTTTATTGGAAGTTATTCATGACTAAATTAACAAAATATGTGGCTATATGTGATGTATATAGTAGAAAAGAGTTACTTGACCACAAAGGATCACTCCCTTACTCCCATAATGTGAGTCCTTGATTAAAATATATACTATGGCCAATAATTATTTTCATAATTCCTCTTACAATAAAGTCCTTCCAAAAAAATTCATGTGGTTAAAAATCATTCTCATTACATTTTCATACAACAAAGGTCCTAACACAAAGTATTAGATTTCATCATGTATGATCATAATTTTCCATGGATCATTGTTTTTTATGTAAAAAAATTTATTTATCATTTATTTAACTTATTTTTATTGAAATATAAATCTATTTATTTAAGGGAATTAATGAATTTCCCTTTCTGATTGGATCTTATTGGAAAAAATGAGTATTTAATATTAAGGATGTAACTATAGCCAATATTGTATTTATATGATTCACATAAGATTCCCTTGATCCCATTATATTTATGAAAAGGATTTATTTTTTAACTTAGGGTTTTTTCTATTTTTCTCTCACCTATGAGTCTATTCCTTTTCATTTCTCATATCGATCCATTCATAAATGAACATCTACAGGAATGAAAACCCTTAGGAATAAAAACCCTCATGAATGATATTGAGGTATCCACATGAAATGTATGTTAACTTTTACCTTCATTAATCCCTTATTACACATATTCAATGCATATACTTATATTTTATTGAGTTTCCATTTAACATAAGTTCTATGACAATTTTTTTAGCTTTTTTATTCTTTTGATTTCTCCAATAAAATTCCTAATATATTAACAAATTTTCTTCTCTTATTAAATGTATCTAATTTATTTTTTTTGAGATTCCAACATGATATATATGAATATGATCAATATAATTGAATTTGGACAATGAAATCACTTCCACATAAAAAGTTATTACTCTCTAAGATAGTGGGAATAGGTACTAGGGATTATCCAATATCAAAACAGTTTCCCATAATATACTTATTCTACTGAATGATGCATCCATCCATTTGCAATGAACAAGGAATATTATGAGAATTTTGAATACAAATCATCCTGAATAATAATGGGAAAAAATTTAAATAGTGGTATCCTTAATTGGAGACATTGACCGTGTATTAGGTTATATTATTAGATACACTACTACAAACCCAAATAACAAATGATTCTTTCTAGAGACTAAAGTTCATAATTATGTATTCATTATAAAATATTAATATGTTTACTAGAGGGTGTTATATGATTTAAGATAGGATATTCACATCAGTGGTGTGTTCGATATAGATTGGTGATAGCCTTACTAGGTGTGCTAGAGTTTTAAATTTTTTAGGTAGGAACTCATGGAGGTTTAGATTTGTAAAATATTCTTGGTATCAAAGTAATTCTCTTATCACAACTAGAGAATCCTCTCAAACCTACTCTTTAGTTGAAATCATATCATAAACTCATTCAATGATATTCACTAAGTGGTTAGGATATGCCTATGATATTTTCACATGATCTAAAAGGATGTGGATTTGTGAGATATGTATAAATAATCCATTCATATAGCCTTTGTCATTTCATAATGGATAACATACCCCTTATTTTCTTGGGCACTTCTCCCCATGGGGGGGGGGGGAATTATGTAAGTGAGGATCCCTAACAGAAAATTAATATTTCATTTTTCATATTTTTCAAACTCTTCACTATAGAGAATGATCAAGAACCATGTACAAGGATGCCTCATACCTTCCCACGTTAAACAAATTGGAGGATTTATGGTTCATACTGACTGATGGTAGAGTAAGGATAATACACTGAGTAAGGTATAAAGGTTATCCTCGAGGTCATTTAAATACTCCACCAAGAGTCTTATCTGGTTATAGTCATTATTTAATGTCTCTTTTTAGTGTGTTTGAATCACACACCAGTGTTAGATGTTGGATATTTGTGATAGTGGTTGAACTAGACAATGATAGGAGGATAAATTTATTTTTTCTAATATGCCCTGAGATATAACATATATTATAATCTATATACGGGGAAGGGCATATTATTATTTATTTTCCTCTATTGTAAATTATAGGGTTACATCTCATCTGATATGATAGTTTATTAGTCTATAATGCACAACATATTTTTAGATATACAATTATGGACCTTTATCCAGTGCATATGTAATGTGAGGACAGTCCCCAATAATGATTGAGATATAAGAAACATGGTAATTCACTACAACTACTTAATCATACAAACAAACTATGACATGATTTTTTTAATTACATAAAACAAGACTAAAATCCATCAACAATTTGTTGGCATGATATCTTTCATAAAGAGTGTGTAAATGGATAAGATCAATAGGTTGACCATCCATGTTGTTTAGACCCCTAAACATTTAGGATGAAATTTAAAATTGTATAGAATAAGACTTACCCTTAACCTAAAATGATGTGATTAGATTGATATCACAAGGTTCCATGACATTCCATTATTTATCCCATGGTCAAAGGTAGTTGTTTATGTCATTATCCCATATTCCAACAGTTTTTCAGGTTTTCAATGATATTTTCTATTGTTTTGTTCTTTTTATACCATAATGGGTAGTTTTATGACCTACTACCTAAATTAAAGGTTCCACTATTGATTAAAGGTGGATAAGTTATTCAACATAAAATAAATCTAGGGTGAACTTGTAATATTATTATACCAAGAGAACTTCTGGTGGAACTGATTATCTTGAAACTGGTGAGGAACTTTGATTCTTCTTCCTCAACTAGTGGGGTAACGCTACTACCTATCAACTCTTGTGAAGCTACATTCCTATAATCATTAAGGGAGTGTGATTCATAGAAACATACATCATCCCAAAGATACATGATATTTCTTTCAAGTGTGGGAAATGTTCTTAATAGGGTTCAGGTAGGTGGATACACCCACTGATGTATCGTATAAGAATTATCATTAAGATGTGGAAGATAACATTCAGTAGCTCGAAGTTTTGGTTCACTCTTTCAAGGGTGGTACATTTTACATAAATAATGTTTTTAAAATTATATATCCTAGGTTTAATAATGTTGAATATGGTTTGACTTAAGATTTTATGATGATGATCATATAGAGTTTTGGGATATGAAAAATGGAGAAATGTGTGGTCAAATCTCTTCATTGTAAGTGGTAAATTATGATCCCCAATATCCTCCAAGTGGCATGGTAAAATTTGATCCCAAATACATATAAAATTATATCTTAAATGTATTAATTTAGTCATTGTTCATCCCTTTTAGGAATTTATAGGATCACCATCACCCATTACATCTCAAAATTATTGGGTTAGAGGAAAGTTGATTGGAATGAGTTCTTACTCATTAACCACGGTTGGATAAGGGATTTCCTCTACCTCAATATCATAAATTTGAGTAGAATATTCTGACCTTATATGAGTGTTCCTCTTCTCAATAATGATTGGTACTCCCATAGATCAAATATTCTAGGAAATATTCTTATAGGATCCAAAAAGGATCCTAGAGCTTTATATCTACCTTGTACTGATAGGTAAATATTGTGTTTATATTATTATTTCTATATAAGAATTTATGATTACATACTAATCCATTTCTAAAATTATATATCGGTTCATGTTTAATAATATTGGGGTAGTTATATTATAAATAGAATATAGTCACTACACCCCTAAAATGTATCCTGAAAAGGACAACATCAGATGAAGCCTAAGAGAGGAAAAAGTCATATTCTAACATAAATTCACTAAACAATGTGTCATCTCATTAAATCCCATTAGATAATCTCATGGATGTTTATAATCTGGTAAATTATTTTTTATTAATGGTATCTATATTCATTTAATTCTTGTATGAAGTAATGTTATCATGTGATAGAAACATTAATTATATATTGTATTAATTAATGTGAGTTTCATTGTCTATCACTCCATGATGTTGTTTTGGATATGATTGGAAAAGAGATTCCTTATAATGTCACAAGTTTAACTTGGAGTATAGTTCTCATGGATATGGACACTACATCTTGATGCCCTATTCATGGACTATCATGTGAAGACCCTTGTCGTACACATTACAATGAGTTGGTGATGGATAAAGAAGTTTATGCTATAGAAATGAAGATGGGTATCTATAAACATTAGTATTTTAAATTTTATCATGTTTTTCTAACTAATATACACTTCATGTTGACTTTTATATCCCTTTAATGGTCCAAAAATTGATTTTATTTCTGGTTCTATGTGTATGTTGATGGAAACCATTGGGATATTGACTAGTTTGGTTCCAACTCACTCTGGGGATGTCATCGTGGGGCCATCTCTGAGTGAATTTGTTCCATATTATATTTTAATACCAATTATGGAATATGAATATAAACTACAAGACATGTCACTTCAATTGAGGATGAAATAAAGGGTATGGAAGAAAATTTAGAGGTTGGTTCATGAAACCTTTGACGCCCTGAAGTCATGTAACCCTTAAAGGATCTTCACCCTGGTTCACTAGATTACCTCAAGAGCATCTCCCCAAATTCCATAGGCTTTTAGACAACAAAAAGGTTCTAGTTGTGTCTATGGTGAGACTATTCCCTCATTAATAGAGTGGATCACAACATATAAATAGAATAAGAATAACTTGAACAGATGGAAAAATAGATGACCAAAAATATAAACAATGGACCATTAAACATCCATAGTAGAGGCAGTGTAGAATAATAAATTACGTAATCATGTGATAATAATACTCAAAATATATTGATAATGTATATCATGTTTCTTCAAAATTAGAAAAATATAAATACATGGAATCGAGAAATACATTCTATAAAAAAGAATACAATAGGATCTAATAACTATTCAATCATATGATGGTTAAGCTCAATTATCTATTACCAAGCATTATCAAAATGCAAGTAATAAATATCATGTGTCTAGGTGGGGTGATTTCCTTTGTCAACACCTTTATACATGTAATATTCCTTGGTACCAACGAAATCCTAGATAGTTTGTGAGATAAATCTCAGTATCCCACCACCAATGAGTTCTATAACATCCATTTCATATAATATAAACTGAAATAGTGTGCATGTATTCACATATAAATGTAATGAATTACAGAAATGTAAATACCAAATTACTTTCATCATCATCAGAATGTGTCTAATATATGTAACTATTTCATATATTAGTATTTTTCTAGTTTATATAGTAAGTCATGTGATTTATAACCATCACAAACATCATGATATGACAATAATAATAATAAATGATCCAAGATATAATAATAAATCCATTATGGTGACAATAAATAAATAGGATTCAATCTAATAACTGAGGAATCCATAACCTCATGGGTCAAGCCAACTTAGTAATAAATCTTATTTAGGATATAAGGGGTCTACATTTAATCCAAGTGGAATTACTAAAGGAATTACATTGTAATATAATCTAACTGGTTACAAGGAATTCATCCAAGGTAAAATGGGAAAAGAAATTGCTAGGCCCAATTGGTGAATCCTTGGTACCTCATGTACGTAGACATCAGTCTTGAACTGAGGAGTGTATCCAAGGAATCAAGTAATGATAATGGAGGGATCCCATAGTTTCATACAACCCATCCACTAGTAGACATGGATTGGGTTCCAAGGGGTGTGTCACCCTTGGAAACTGTCAACCCTAAATTATAATTAATTATATGAGTGAGCATGTAATTCCATCAGGAATACAAGACCTGATCTATGTTGACCACTCCTATAAAGTAATCTAGGTCCTTAGAAATGGAACCTTATACATGATTCTTTAATTAATTTTTCCATGTAATATTCTAGTTGTTTAATAATTCTATTGGTTTATTCCATTTCCTTTAATAAAAGTGAAAAGGTAATAAGAACATGGAACTATTTATTAGTTCATTTATGTCATAATAAATTCATTTGTTTCACTCCTCTACCTCCCATTATGAAATGAAATAGGTGCTAAAGATATGCAATCAAAAATTTAAATTAAAATCATTTAAATAGGCCAAGTGATATGTATCAATACACTTTCCATTCATATTTTAACTGATTCATTGACTAATTAGAAACAATTTACTTATAAGGTTCAAGAGATATATACATGTAATGACCATTTATTTCCAATTGATTTAATTGAAACAATTATCTTTATCATGGTCAAGACAACGATCACCCAAACAATGGAGAAAATAGAATTAACAAACTAATAAAAGAATAATTATTAAAAAACCTTGCATAGGGTGGTCATTATTATGGTTATAACATCCAATGATGGGTAACATATATAACAAGGGTCTTAGAATATGATTCTAACAATTATATTCAAGGAACATGAATTTAATAGGCCACACACAATGAAATCAGCATACCCACACTATGGAAATTTATAAAATAGAGAAACTTGAGGGATGTGTAATAGACCACATACCTCAATGTTATAATAGTCTCCTCATCCGGTATCAAAATTTAGTTTGTCCAAGATTAGAATTGATCTGAAGAACTGATCAACACCCTGAAAATATGGTATATAAAACATCATCAAAATAACATTGTTGAGGAAAATAAGAATGATGAATAGATAAAAAAGAATTGATTACTTACTAATGTGAATCTGATGTGATGAACGGGGATTAAACCAAACTTTAGATCTGATCATGAGATCAAAAAATATGAAGGAGGCATCAATGGATCACAAATTTGAGAGGAAGGTTGTATTTGTCTGCTGTAATGATCTATTATGGAAGGGTACTAAGATATTATATAATTTATTGAGAATGGTCAATTAACCACAATATATTTGGGTTTCATGGTTTTGTTTGCATAGTTAGCCAAACTGTGCACCAATTGTGCACCTCCAACTTCTTAAGAAGGGAACCTGCATGGTTAGGGAAGTTGTACTCTAACTATGCGAATCATTTCTACTAAAACAACATACATTTCACAAGGGCGTGTGACCCCTAGTGCACTATTTACGAAATATATTTTCCTTGATTCACCTCACTATCCATCCCCACATGGTTTGGATAGGTTGTATGAGCTAGTTTACATATTTTCTAATAATCATGCCGCCTAGTGCTCTTCTCCACTGGTCAGGGATTCCATCTCCCAGCAAGCCCTAGTTACCCCCAGGAACATTTATAACTATATTAGGCATCCATATTAATTACAAAATAAATAATTAGACCTAATTAAAAATTATCCATACCTAGGGTAAAAACTGGCTTTTTACAGTACACCCTCTTGAAGGAACTCATCCCCATGTTCACCATCAAAGAGTGGGAAAACATCATCTCATAAAAATTCTAGCTACTGGGCATGTATGTTGGCCTCCCACTCCCATATCTAATCCTATACACAATTGTGCTAACATAACACCAACACTAAAGGGATGTTCTGTCATTATAGTTCTTTCATGCTCTGGTAAATTACGTGTATAGGATAATCCTCAAATGAAGCCTTAGAATCTCACTCAACTTACTCAGAATCAAAAGTATGAAACTAATTAACATGATACCAGAAAAACAATTAATCTTGGAAGATTCACTTCATAGAACAATACCTATGTGGTAGTATCAAAGGATATGATACCAACCTGACTCTCTCTATAATAAAAAAAATCCATAAAAACTGAGGTGACAACATCCATTTCCTATCTATCCAATTATTCCCAAACCTAGTGATACCCATAGGAAAACAAGATCCCTAACCTTGAACTCAAGAGGTCGTCAAAAGTGATCAATATAAGATTTATGTCTACAATGAGTAGTAGACATATGCTTCTTGATCAGTTAAACCTACTCTGAAGTAACATAAACAAGATGAGGACCTAGTAATGTGGCATCTCCTTCCTTGATCTAGTACATGGGTGAACGGAATGACCTACCATACAAGGCCTAAAAAAGATCCATCTGAATCATCGCCAAAAAGCTATTATTATTGGGAAACTCAAAAGAGTGATATTATTCTCCCATGAACCTGAAAAATCAAGGATACATGCTCACAGTATGTCATATAGAACCTGTAGAATCTATCATGATTGGACATCGGTGTATGGGTGTAAGGTTGTGCTCAGAAGCACCTATGTACCCATAGATCTCTACATCCCCTTCCAGAACCCTGAGGTAAAGAGAGAGTCCATATTTGAAACGATAGTACGAGGGTCCCTGTGTAGTCTTACAACCTCATGGATATATAGTCTTTCAAGCTCAAAAAATAAGAAATTCTTTCATATGGAAAAGAGGTGGGCTTCTTTCATCAATCTATTAATGAGAACCCAAACCATGTCACTACCTAGAGTTCACATTTGTAAGCTAACTACAAAATCAATAACAACATCTTCCCATTTCCATTTCGTGACTAGAAGAAATTGTAATAATCCAATAGGATTCAAGTGCTCTTACTTCACCTATTGACAGGTGGAACACCTAGTGATAAAACCTGTTACCTGATAATTCATTCCAGAACACCAATACAATCATCACCTATATTGATACATGTTGGATATTCCGGGATGAAATTACCACAAAGAAGTGTGGGGCACTCACATCAATTCATCTCTCATAACTATAGGAACCCATACATTTCCATGTATATTATGGACGTTTTATCTATCTATAAAACAATCTAGAGGTGGGTCATCTCCATAAATACACTCATGATGAACCAAGTCATCGTGATCTAAAAATTTCAACCTCTTTACTTTATCAATTAAGTAATAGGAAATTGTCAAGGATGAGCTATAAGAAATCTTGTGACTATTAGGAAACTCTAAAAGCATCTCATATAGTAGGTCAATTAATTTTCATTCATTACTAGCTTCTTTTATATCACCGTCTTGAGGTTTCTAACTTATTTGATCACCTAATACATTTCCCTTTATAGGCATATAGGCAAGATCAAAATCAAAAGACTAAAGATATTCAACGCATCATCATTTTATAAGATTAAATTCCTGTTGAGAAAGGTTATATTTGATCTGCTAATGGTCTGTATACACCACAAATCCCTCACCCAAAATATAGTTTCTCTAGAAACAGAAGGCTTGGATAAATACCGCTAGCTTGGGGATGTGTGTTAATTAAGTTCTATCATGTGTCTTCAAATGATGAAATTTTTATGAAAAAAAATTAATCCTCAATCACAAAAAATTCACCTAGATTAATTCAAGATTCATCAAAGAATACTTTATATCGTCATCCAAGCTCTAGATGAATCAAAATAGGTGTCGAATCAATCCTTCCTTTTAGCTCTTGAAAGGATTTATCGTAATATTTTTACCATAGTAACATAATACCCTTATTTTTTAGACCATTAAGACTTCAATAAAGGTGTGTAAATACCTTTACCATATTCTTTTAATGTCCATCCATCCCCAAAAAACTATTTATTTTAAAATCTTTCATAGGTTACTTCTAGAAAACCATAGCACCCGCCTACTATGGGTTAATATATACTCCTGATTCTGAGATAATATGACCCTAGAAGTTAACTTTTCCGATCTATAAGTGGAACTTGTGAATATTCGAATAATGTTAATTCTTTCTCAGTGTATTCGAAATGATCCCAAGATGCTTAAAATGGTCACAAAATGTGTGAGAACACACCAAGATTTCATCCAAAAAGACACTACCAGAAAAAACTGTATAGGGGTGAAAACACCTATTCCTAAAATCCATGAAAATAAAAGTCATTTTCATTAGACATAATTATATAATGAGATAATTATATAGACTATACCTTCTACCAAAATTTATAGGCGGTATTTTTGAAAGACAGAATCACGCCTGATGATATCCTAATCTCATGTCCATCTTTGAGAATACCCTAGCTCCTCGTACTTAGAGAAGGATCATCCATTTGAGGCAGTGGATACCTTTTCTTAACCATAATCTTGTTTTATTAACAATAATACCTTCATAGATAAAGGATTCATTTTACTTTCTTAGAGAAAAGCTTGGGTGAAACCCAAGAAGAAGATCAGGGACGTATAAAACCATTGGCCTCTAGTTCCTCCAACTATCTCTTGAAATCATAGGGCTTAGTAGGTATCATACTATATTGTGGAATGGATACTAGTGATACTCTTAGAATGATATAGATTGTAAAATATACCTCTCTCTCATGTGGTAATCTAGGAAAATAATTGGAAAAGCCATCCCATAAAAGATCTACCATGGGAGAAAAATTTTCTAGGTGTATAACCTGCTCCTCCATGAAAATACTAGAAATCCGGGTGGTCACTCCACCTCACCCATGATTCTCTACTCAAGATCTACTAACCTGGATATCCCACTCACCAGTATATAGATAATTTCTTCCCTCTTATGATGTAAATGACATGATGTCGTAATAGAAGTCCATAAAGGAGTGGTGAGGAAGTAACCATTCCATCTCAAGAATGACATAGAAGCCCATCATCTCGAGGAAAAAGTGGTCCCATAAGAATGGTTAACTATATACCTTAAGGGGGAAGTCTCTGTATTGGATTATTCCCTATAAACATGCTACAAATGGTGTATCTAGTGTCATCACACCATAGTAATATTGTATTTCTAGACTGATATTTTCAATGATAGATAAAGATATTAAGGGTTTGAATCACCTATATGATATAATTAACATATAATGTTGAAGTCTATTAGAATAGTAATTCATGATATAGATGTTCCTACACTCTAATCCTCAAGTATTGGTTGTGAGGAATTCAACTAGCCTAATCTATGACCTTGTGCTATGGTTGGACTACCCAGATTATAACTGCTATGCTGATGCTGATGATCAAAAGTCTAGCTACCACAACCATGATCTCCACCTTATACAGTCATGTTAGTGCTACTCCAACTCCCCACCTGACATGATGCGAAAGGCCCAACCCTTTAAGGTGCAGCTGTTTCGGATCCTCTTCCACTAGAAACTAATGGAAATGTCTATAAGAATCTATGTAGATGCCCCATAAAGCCACAAGCAAGACACTTTATTAGGTCTCTATCACAAGGAGTATTCATATGCCCCTATATTTTACATGAATGGAATACAAAAAAGATTCCAGTGCAGTTACTCTAACTACCACTACTCTGACATAAAATCTTATAGGAAGGATTCCTACAATTGGAAGAACTATTGTCCTACCTCATCACTTATCCTCTATGCCTGATACAATCACCTTCCCTCTAGTTGTGATAAGTGATAAGTGAATGATTGATGATCTATAATAAATTAGGCAGTATAGAAATCATCACCCCAGTATGGATAGAACACTAGATCCCATATTCAAAACATCTACCACGTGAAATTTCATCACTAGATAGAAGTGGTGAAAAGTGATGTAAGGCGGTAAAATGTGATAAATAATCCATGACTAACATATCAACCTACACTAGATGCATGAACTATTTAGATTATTTATATCTCAATGTCTTGGGAATGATGTTATAATAAAATGATATTTGGAAATCATCCCAAAATCATGACCTCATGAAGACCATCCTAGGCAATCAAATCCCACTAGTGCTTAACAAAATCACACAACATATAGGTAGAATGATTGAGCCTACACTCTAGAGGAATCTATAGATACTAAAAAATACATATAGTGGACTCCATCCAATACTCAACATCCCATGGACAGTATTCCCCCAAGTTGGTGGGAGGATTATATTTCTAGAACACACATTTCAGATTATCTATTTCAGGTTTAGGTTGTGGAGCACCTTTCAAGGATTACATGAGATGTAGGAAAATCTCAGGAAGATATGTTTTAGTTCCTATATTAGTTGTAATAGTAAGTAAATAAAGTGGAACTCGAGGAAGTAAGACTATTGGCTCAGGGCCACCACCTTTGGAGCATGGTTATAACTACCCTCCTCACGCATGAAATGAGGATGTTGTGGTTTCATGGGTCTACAAATTATAAGTAAAAACCTCAAAACAAGATTTGATGCAGATAGATACATTAGTGAAAGTAGATCATAAAAATAAAGGCTCATTACCCATGGTATAATACCCCGACTACAGTAGTTGGAGTCTAGGTATTGGTAAGTGTTCTTGTTCAAATTACATGTGTTCTAGTACATGAAGGGTCAATAACACATTGCCTCTTTATTTACTAAATACTATTTATTTTTTATTCTTGGTTTCAAATTTTTAAATTGAATTTTTTTATAAACATAAATAAATGTCAGAATAAAATGAATTTCCATTCCCATTAAATTAGGGCCCATACACATTATCATTGAAATCTACACCCATTTAATTTCTTGTTAACCCAATATGCATTCATTCCGTGAATGTAACGGGTTATATATGAAGGATTTATTCAGTAAACTACTCGATCCAACCCATAAGGGCCCATACACCTCAAGAATTTAAACTAGCAGTCATTAAATCAAATAAAAAAGAGAAGGAAAATAATATATATATATATATATATATTAACAAGTCTCACTCAACAATCACAAGAAATACTAGAAATTGAATGTGTTTAAATACACCTATATGGAATGGAATATGAATAGAATATTGATTATATGAGCCTATAATGATGCATGATTGATTATGTTTTTCATCCTATCATCTGTTTAATGATAAAATTCAACCTCAATGAAAATAATAATAATAACCATCACATATCATCTGTATCACCGAAAAGTGAAAGGTTACCAACTGTAATATTAAAAAGTAAATCATTATATATTATTCAAGTAACTCGATATTTACACAGAACAACGTTTAGCTACACCCAAAAAATCATATAACCATGTTCCTAATAATTACCAATATTTTTTATATTGTATAGAAAATTTTAAAGTCATAAAGGGACCTCTCTAATACCATATTGTGACATCTTGAACCTAGGATCCCCTTAAAGGTGTCTCGTGCTCGGTTGGCCACATGACCTCAAGAAAATATTCTCGAACTCCAGAGGATCCCGACTAGAAATATGGGCCTAAGGTCATTCCATGGTAAGTTCATTCTGTAATAACCAGTGTGGATAAAATTTTAAAAATATAGTAACAGGTAAATAGAGAAATCATAATATGAAAATATGGAACATTAGATGAGTGACATTATAATCACTATTCTAATAACCCACCATAGCAGAAGTAGATAGAAATATTAAATAACTTATGAAAAAGATAATAATACTCAAAATATAATGATAATGTATATCATGTGTCTACAAAAATAAAAAATGGGTTTAAATGGATGTAAAAATTACATGTTATACAAAATAAGAAAAAAGAATCCAAAAAAAATATGAGCATCCTAAGCTCCAGCCCAGTCATCTGCGACCGTTCTACATCATAATGAAAGAAATAAATATTATGTGTCTAAGGTGGGATCCTTCCTAGTACGAACTCCTATATACCTGTAATGTGTTTGGGTACCAATGGAGGCCCATATAGTGTGTGAGATCTCCGTAGGTCACCACCGATAGTGTTTATAACATCTATTCTCTGTAATAGAAACTAAAACAATGTGTAGGAATGAATATATAAAAGTAAAACAATAAATTAATATAAATACTCAAGTAATAGCTTCGACCTCAGTTGATTTGTGAACATATACCATTTCATTTATTACTTATGTTCTAGTTTATAAAGTATGTAACATGGTGTATAAAGAGCACTAACATTATATAATAATAATAATAATAATAATAATAAAGGATCCATGATATAACAGGGCCTCCATGATGGTGATAATAAAGAAAGTGGATACAAGGTAACAACAAAGGCTTCTTTGACCTCCAGGGTCAATCCAAATCAGTAATAATATTTAGCTTGGCTATAATGGGATTGTGTGTAATCCATGGGGCATCATCTAAGGCATTCTAATGTAATATGACCTAACTGATTCCAAGGAATTCATCCAAGGTTAAATGGGGTAAGAAACGACTAGACCCAATAGGTGTATCCATGGAACCTCATGTCCATATATGACCTAGTATAATGATATTGGATGGATCCTATAGTGTCATATCGGGCATCCACTCATAGACAAGGATTGTATTTTAAGGTGGGTCTCACCCTTGGCAACTGACATATCAGAATCAAAATGGCCTCCATGAGGGCTCAAGGCATTACCTTAGGAATATAAGGCCAAATTGGGTCTGTACACTCCTATAAAGATGTCAAGGTCCATATAAAGGGCACCTTATTCACTTTTCATTAATTTATTTGTCCATTTAATGGTGAATACATTTAAAAATTAAATTGGTTCAACATGTTTCCTTTCATAAAATTTATAAACCAAGAAGGACATGAAACCATTTATTAGTTATTTTAAGTCATTATCAATTCATTAGTTTCACTTCACTACCTTCCTTTATGCAAGGAAAATGTTTCTATGGAGATTCAACCAAACCATTTAATTGGATTCATTTAAATAGTCCAAGTTATACGTGTCAATATACAATACATTTATCATTTAAAGATTCATTTATTAATTTTAAACACTTACCTAAGAAGGTTAAAGTGACAAATACTTGTAATAACAATTTATAACTAATTAATTTAACTGAAACACTTACGTTTATCAATGTTAAGTAACATATTTTCTAAATATTTGTGAAAATAGGATTAAAGATCTATTAAAATCATAATTATGGAAACACCATACTCGTGGATTTTGGAAACGAGGTCATTACCTCCAAAGATGGATAACATATATTAAAATGTCCATAGAATATGATTATAATAACTATAATCAAGGAACAATAATTTAATAGGCCACACCCAATGAAATTTATGCACACACAATATGAATTTTTTAAACATTAAGACTTGAGGGATGAGTCATAGACCACCTACCTTGAGGATATATCACTCTCTTCATCTAGTATTGTCCTTTAGTTTAACCTAGATTAGAAGAAATATGAAGAACTAATCAACAACTTAACAATAAGCCATATGATCCTCCATCTAAATAAGGTCTTTGAGGGAAATAAGAATGATGAATTGCTAAAAAGGAATTGAGTACTTAACAATGTGCATCCAACGAGACAAATGGGGATCAAATCGGAATTCGGATCAGTGACTGATATAAAAAACAATGAAAGATTGTTCAAAAAATATCAAAATGAAGAGTAAGGGTGTTATTTCCCACTGGAATGAGCCAAGGAGGAACGGTATTTTTATTTAAGATCATTAAGGGTAAAATTGTTAATTTAGCCCAAAATATCGAGGTCTCATGGTTTTTCTGCAAATTTGGCCAAACTCTGTGCCAACCATGCACTTACCACTACTTAAGAAGGGAACCGAAAGGGCTAGGCTACAGGGTTAGGGAAACTATGCACCAACTATGTGAATCACCTCTTCTAAAAAATACAGTCATTCTCTATGGGCATGTAGTCCATGTTCCATATTTTGGTATAACTAAATTCCCAACACCGTATTGTCAGGATAGGTTGTGTGGGTTGGGTCTCACAGTTTCTACTAACCATGCCACCCAGTTTTTTTCCCCACTATTCGAGGTTCCACGCTCTGAACAACCCCATATAGTGATATCTATATTCTTTTAATTCTTTTATGAAGGTACATTATCAATATCCCAACACATTATTTAAATGTTTTTTAATTATTACTATTTTTAATTCATATCACTCCACGATGTTGGTATGAACATGATTGGGGTAGATATTATTCCAACAATTATAGTTTTAATTGGTAGTATTGTTCCCATATAGGTGGACACAACATCCCAATTTCCCATGACAAGACTATCATTGGATAACCCTTCTCTAACAAATTCCAATGAGTTGGTGATGTACGACAAAGATAATGCTCTGATAAATGAATATGAGTAATTTCCCAATGTTTTATCAATGGAAATTACCTTCTTATAATTATGTCATATAATCACATTAAATCATAAAATAATAAAATAATGAGTACTATGTGACCTTTAAACATAACATTATCACTTCTTTGATTTGTATTTTGAAAATCTGACATACACAGTTGCGTTCAGGGTGATTTTTGGGGTCTGATGGAACAAACACTTTTTTGGTGAATAGTATCCTACCCTTATGAATAGTAACAAACACTTATGAATAATAATATGATCCTTTTGAATATTATGTCAACTTAAATAATTGTAACTTCACTTATGAATGTATAAATAAAATTTAGGAATCTTATATGTGATAATATGACCATAGTAAAAGTACTAGTATTCTTATAAGTTATAAAAAATTAATTACAATCAATTAATTAATTTAATAGAAAATGTATTTTCCTTAAAATGTGTTAATAAACTAACACTTTTATGTCTTCTAGTTTTAAGATAATTTAATAAGACCTTATCTAATTTTTGAGAGCATTATAAAATCGGTTAATGTTTTGAAACCCGTATTTTTCAAGTAAATAATGAATTTAAATAAAAATTAAATTAATCATTTTTAGAAAATTGGTTTTGATAAATGGAGTTAACTTTTGGATTCTATATGTCAAAAAATGGTTAGGGTGAATTTTTTCTAAAATATTTTAATTGTTTAGGAATATTAAAATACGGTAATTTAACGCATATTTAGATTATATAGTAAATACAATATTTATAGAGTCATGGATGATGAAATCATATTGGTTTACAACTTACATGAATATATTACAATTATTTTATGAATTCATCATTATTTCTTGTCTTATGGGGAAATAATAATCTAATGATTAATATATTAAGAAAACCCTCATCCCCTCCACTATAAAAAGAAGCCACACTCCCCTATTCTATTCACTCCTATCAAGAATTTTTTGTTCCATAAATTATGCCCAAATATCTCACCAATATCCACCCACATTTCCAAAATCCCTTGGTCTCTTCAAAAGGCCAAATCCAATCCCCTTAAGAGTCTCTCAAGGAAGATTAAATCAATAGGTAAATTCCTCTTTTCTTTTCTTTCATTTTCTTTTCATGTTCCTTTGTTCTATTTTCATTCCTATCCTATGCTCATCAAAATTGTATAAGAAATATAGTACCATAAATATAAGAGAGTGATTTTATACTAATGGGATAATTCATTATCATCTCTCCTTTCCCCTTCCTTTATATGAAAGAAATGAAAACAATGTTCGAGATGTGTTAATTTATCACAGTCTAGGAATACGGGCTACCAATTTATATTATCATCTTAAATTATGGTCATGAAACCATTTTTAAGGCTGAAACAGACTATTATATGTATATTTTATCTTATGTTATGTTATGAAATCTTTTTTCACACATTATTCAATATAATGATACAAAACAAGTTAATCGTGAGCAAAACTTCCAAATCAATCCTAGAGTTTATCATTAATGTTTTATATAATGGTTCATCTTCACTGAAAAAACCAAAAGAATTTTATAACCATGTATGCTTCTTGATGTTCACTAATAACATGTAACTTCAATTTGGGACAAACATTCTTATCATACATGTTTATCCGTACATGAATATAAGTAAACCCATCATTAAAACCAAGGAAACAAACGCTCTCAAACAATGAAATTGAACCGCATATCCAATAAAAAAGGTTATGAATGAAATAAAAAAGGGTAAAATAAATAAATTACATGTTAAATAGTTTCTATACTTATTTATTAATAAACCTAATTTAATTATTCAGGTCATTAGTATCATGTGAAGAAAACCATAAGACTTAAGGTAAGGGATTCTACCTAAACCTTCATTATTCCTTTCGGTTGCTCTATCTGTCTTTTTACTCAAAAGAAGTTATCCGTTATTTTTATGTACATATTATACAATGTGTTTTTAATCTCCAAACTCATGTATCATGATTCATTGATCAGTCTCTTTTGGGGATGTACAAGCTTTTAGGTGATTCCCTTCTGAATACTTCCTGATAAGAAAACCTATTGTAAGAGAACACCCTGAATTCATATCAATTCTCAAGTACCCAATATAATATCTTTTTAATACACTATAATTTTTATAAAACTTTTATTTTTATTATGAAAACTTCTTGTTTCAATTTTTCATTTATATAAATATTATTTCTTTTTTGGTTTTACATTAATCATGACATGATTATGATACCCAAATATTTTCATGGGAAACTCTTGTATTTATGTAAGATTTATGATTATTTATGTGGAAAGAATATTCACGACCATGAAATGATGGGTCCACCTAGATAGAACTGTAATTCATTTGGTAAAGTTGAGTATCATGAGACGTTATGTGTAATGTTCTTGGTGGTTCTCCTTGACTTGTGCTACCATGTGCAACGGTCTAGGTGGTTAACCTTGACAAGTTCTCTTCAATGTGCAATGAGCCTAGAATTGTACTAAAGGAATATTTTATGTTGTTTTTACATTACTATGATTGCTTGTTTATATCATCCCATGTTTATGTGTTTTGATTCTATATTCTCCATGCCTTTTATAAACATTATGTTATACCTTCTAACCCATGTGCTAAAGTTTTATTCTTATTTTTATTCCCTTTCTGGGATTTTTAGCTCATCCATTTATTCATGTTATCTATAGGTTATCCTATGCACATGTATGATCATAATAGAAGTTAGGATCTCATTATGAAGATTAAATAAAATTCATTTTTTTGATGTTTAATTATGTATCTAGTCTCCCAAGAAACAAGACTTTACAATCCTTATCTTGTAATTTGAATTTTATTTATTCTTAAAATCATGTTAGGATATATGTAAAAGGCTAGGGTCACTATAGTTGGTATCAAAGGATGGTCTAGTAATTTTTGGACATTATGAATAGATCACATTAGTAAGAACCTTAATGATGAGACTAAGTATAAGAAATCACCCCTAAATTTTGGGAAGTATAGGGTAAGTGGTTTATCAAGAAAATAAATCCATGTCTTGATACAAATAGGTAGAGGTGGCTTTGGTACAGATGTATCTAGGGGTAAAAATAGAAAACAATACTTTGATATAGAATCGATTGGGAACCGATGCATGAAAACTGGTCTTGTTGCACTCTGTATTTGACATTCCCAAGGGATATGCTTTGGTAAATTCATGAGCATAGTAAAAACCATTATTAAGGGAATAAAAAATCCCATAAGAATATTAGTTAAGAAATTGATCAAGGATAAAGTAGATTTAATCCTATGAAATCACAAGTTAGGATGTACTTCTCCTTTACAAGTTTATCCTTCTATGGTCAAAGATTACTTTTTAGGCTCAATAGTTAAATATTCATTCCCTTTGATTGTGAGATTTTTTTCTTAGTTAATGGCGGGAAATAGATGAACATGTTACAACAATCAATATGATAGGGAATGTGAATATTTACATAATAATATTCAAAATATGATGGGAGTGGGTGCTCAAAAAATCATGATAGTACTTGCTCATCTTGCTCAAGATAAGAATAATAACATGAATCATGTGAAATTCCCTCCCCCTCCCTCCATGGTAATATAGAGT
Source organism: Viscum album (assembly GCA_963277665.1). Taxonomy (NCBI): domain Eukaryota; kingdom Viridiplantae; phylum Streptophyta; class Magnoliopsida; order Santalales; family Viscaceae; genus Viscum; species Viscum album. The sequence continues at coordinate 211,852,029 of OY728146.1, read as the reverse complement.
TTCCATTGAATCCTTCATGTAGCAAAGGCCTTCAATGTTTAGTGGATATTATTATCCCCTCCTCATGGAAGAGTTAATTAACTCCATTGAAAATATATTCTATATACTCCATTACTCAAAACAAGATAAAGTTGTGATGGTGGTCTATTGTTTTTATGGGGAAGATGATCAGTGGTGGACACTAATCAAGAATACTAATCCCCAAGAGGAAGTTGATTCTATAGATTGGGAGGAATTCAAGAGAATTTTTTTATAAATATTTTCCCTGATCCCCCCCCATCTAAAAATGGAAAGAGATTTCCTTAGACTCAAGTAGAAAGAATATGATTCAACCACGGTTTATGAAGTAAACATTACAAGTCTTGCAGGGTACACCTCTAGCATTTTCATGAACACCAAAATCTAGGTGGATCACTTATTTAGTGGACTAAAGTTGATTCTATGAAAAGAGTTGGCGATTTGAGACTTCGAAAACTATTAGAAGATTTTATGTTTTTCCCATAATATTGAAATTGATATCGAAGACAATCAATGGTATTGTGGGGCCAACAACAAAAAGGGGAATATATAACTTGATGTGGGCGGTTCTGCAAATAAATTCCATGACGGGAAGAATCCCAATCATCCAACCTGTAAAAATTGTGGGAAGAAGCATCATGGAAACTGTCTAAAGGGAACCAATAGTTGCTTCAAATGTGGATAGATGAATTATCTGGCTAAAAACTGCTGATGAGATATGAAGAATATCACTAATGTGGAATAATAAAGGAAGGTTAAAATAACACCTTAGCCAATGGTGAATTGTTATAACTATAAGTATCTTGTGAATTATGTGAACAATTGACCTAAGACAAGGGTTATCAGAGGAAATCAACGAAAACCTCTAAGGAAACAAGGAAGTTCTTATTCCATCACTACTACTGAGGTGGAGCCAGACAACGATGTGGTGTAAGATACACTAGTTATTCATTATTGAATAGAGAATATACAATTTTATTATGGTTCTATACATTCTATAATATCTTGCTTGTTTTGTATAACAATTCAAATGCCACCTCAAATTTGGAGGATATGATATCAGTGAGAATGGTGAATGGGAAAAAAATTGCATCCAAGGTTTCTAACACCTCTTTGGTAAATGTATGTGGAATGAACCTCCTAGAAAATCTTGGTATACTTCATTTAGTGGAGTTTGATGTTATTTTGGATATGGATTGGCTATATTTATACAAAGCCAATATAAACTATTGGGAAAGGGAGATCACTCTTCACATCCTGAAGCATCCTCCAATTCTTAACAAGTGTGAGGAGGAAGATGAATCTCCTATAGAATTAGTGTCTCCAATGTGGATAGTAATTTCTTATGAGCAATCATGTCTAGATCAAATGATTGAGATAAAGGAGAGAATCATTCTGTAAGACATGACCATTGTGAGGGAATAAACTCATGTATTTCCCATTGAGTTTCCTGGTCTTCCTCCTGATCGAGTGGTTGAGTTATCAATTAAATTTATTTCTGGATCCCTACCTATATCAAAGACATATTATAGAATGTCCACCCTACATCAAGAAGAGATGAAGAATCAGTTACTGGAGAATATAGAGAAGGGTTTTATATGCCCGAGTGCTTCACCATGGGGTGAACCAGTCCTATTATTCTAGAAGAAGGTTGGATAAATCTGCCTCTGTATTGATTATTGAAAGATCAATAAAATAAAGACAAATAACAAGTATCCCCTTCCTTGATTAGATGAATTGTTTGATCAGCTATCTCGGGATACTTATTTCTTTATGGTGGACCTTCGGTCAGGATATCACCAATTAAAGGCAAGGAAGGAAGATATTCCCAAGACTGCATTTCAAAGGACGTATAGACACTAAGAGTTCATAATGGTGTATTTAGACTCACTAATTACCCATCAATTTTCATGGATTTAATGAATAGATTATTTAGATATTACCTCAACTAATTTGTGCACTACTAGAATTTTTAGCTTTCGAGGAGGGGGACTCATAGAGGCCACCATTTGGAGGCCGCTAATACTATCAACAACGGCCGCCAAATGGAGGCCGATGCATTTTAATACACCAAAACCCTAATTTCTCCCTCCCCGACTCTGCGACCCCAACCCCCGGCGACCCCAACCCAAAAACCCTGACCCCCGGCCACCCTAACCCCTGGAGATTCCCAGCGACCCCCAACAACCCCCGGCGACCCCGACCCCCTGCGACCCCCACCCCCTTGCCTCCGCGTTGCGCCAGCTACAACCCTGGCGACCCCCACCGCCATGCCTCCGTAATGCACCCCCCGCGACCCCGACACCCTCACGACATGACAACCCATACCCCTGCCTCTGCACTACACCTTCAAGGAGTCCCACCACCATCGTCCCCTCCCAGCCCCGCTGCATCTCTCCGGTAAGTCCTCATGTCCTGCCTCTATTGGAACCTCCCAGTCCGTTGTGCCCTGCTATGTAGAACCCTCCCACGCTTCGTCCAATGGTTCCCCCTCTTTCAAGTCCATCCGTAGAACCCATGTCTTCATGTCGTTGCACTGTCATGGATCCGCAATCGAGTTACACCCTATTACCCACGGTCTAGTCCGATGCAGGTAATGTTTTTTATCCTTCAAATTTGGTTTTTAAATTTTAATGAGATGTGTTTTTTTAGATTTTAAATAAGATATTTCCCTTTTTATTTCTATTAAATACAGATATGGATAAGAGCTAGATTGATATGCAAGATAGGTTTTTAGCTAAATATTATGAGGGGATTAAGTGATTTATAGATTTCACTAACAGATTTCCCAGCGATATGATTATTTTTCCATGTAGAAAATGTGAAAATAGATATCTCTTCAAACGAGATAGTGTTAGAGAACATTTTTTATGAATGGGTTTTTGAAAAACTATAATACATGGACAGGTCATGGAGAATATTTTGTTTCATGTCATCACTCAGAAACTATTCATATGAATGTTGATTCGAGAATAGTTGATCTGATGAAAATAATTCTCAATGATATGATGTGTCAGTTTCAACCTGAAGACAGTAATGCCGTAAATGACGATGTTGGATCGAGTAATCCCTATTCTTCTGCAGTTGGAGAAGCATTGAAATTATTTAAAATTCTTGCTGATGCACATACTGAATTATATCCTGGATGCACTAAATTTGCTAAAATGTCATTCATCATTGAATTGTTACACCTAAAGGACTTGAACTAGTGGTCAGAAACATCATTAGACATGTTGTTGGTATTATTGATAAAAGTACTCCCTGCTGGAGCGAAGATTCTAGAGTCATTCTATTAAGCTCACAAGTTGATCGATGATTTTGGTTTTACATATGATACAATTGATGCCTGTCGCAATAATTTTATTTTGATAAGAAAAGAGAATTCATAGTTAAATATTTGTACTATTTGCTATAAATCCATGTGGAAGACCAATGAGATTAATCAAGGTAGTCAGATTCTTCGTCGGCGAGTCTTGAATCAAGGGAAACAAGTTGTAAGTAAACAGAGGCATTATTTCCCACTAAAACTGAGACTTAAATGATTCTTATTGTCCACTAAAATTTCTAAATTGATGACTTGGCATTCAGAGAGAAAGAAAGAGGTTGATAAATTAACTCACCTATCATATTCTTTGGCATATAGAGAGTTTTATCAAAGACACCCAGACTTTTCCTGAGATGATCGTAATATTCAACTGGGTTAGTTAGCATATGGCTTTAACCCATTTAGGTCCATGGTTTGTGTGACACATAGTACATGGCCAGTGGTGTTGGTTATATACAACATTCCCCTAAGGGTATGTATGAAGCAACCTTTTTTGTTACAGTCAATTCTAATTGATGGACCGAGAGGACCTGGCAATTAAATCGATATTTATATGCAACCATTGATTGATGAACTGTAATAATTTTGGGATGATGATGTAATGACTTTTGACTTGGCAGCTAATGAAATGTTTAGACTTTGGGACACTTTGTTATGGACATTTAATGATTTCCCAGCGTATGCTAACTTCTCAGGTTTGAGTACAAAAGTAGAATTTTCTAGCCCTTGTTGTAATAAGAGTAATAAATCAATATGGCTTAATCACGGTAGAAGTTGGTCATATCTTAGTCACAGATGCTTTATTCCTCTATTGCAAAGGTTCAGAAAAGACCATGTATCATTTGATGGGAATAGAGAGTATGACCCATCACCACAAATATTGTCTGGGGTTGAAATTTGTGCACAACTTGATGAAGAAAACATCAGTACAATGTATGATTTTCAAGATTTATTGGTTCCTACTTTGCCTTTTATCCTTGCTGCAAATAGATAGCAAAGTCATAATTGGAAGAAATGAAGTATTTTTTTTGTATTGCCTTATTGGAAAAATAATATTTTGAGACATAATTTGAATGTGATGCACACTGAAAAAAATATATGTGATAATATATTGTGCACTATTTTAGGCGTCAAAGGGAAATCAAATGACAATACTAATGCTCGATGTGATTTTCAAGAAATGGGATTGATAATACCTTTACATTTACATCAGGGTGAAGGTAATTGGGCATACATGCCTCCTACATAGTACACAATGAGTAAAAAAGAGAAACAGACATTTCTATCAATTTTAAAGACTGTTAAGGTGCCAGATGGTTATTGCTCTAATATTTTGTAGCATGTGAATATGACGAGCATGAAATTAAACGAGTTTGAAAAGTCATGATAATCATATTCTGCTAAACAGTTAATTCCTGTAGTAATTCTTGATTTCTTATCTGCCTAGGGTGTTGAGCCGTTGATTGGAGTTTCTAATTTTTTCAGATAGCTCTGTTCTAGGAATCATCACATGAGTGATTTAAAAAACCTGTAGGATAAGATTGTACTTGAACTATGTCACCTAGAAAAACTATTCCTGCCGTCTTTTTTTGATGTCATGGTTCACTTGACCGTTCATTTAACTAATGAAGTCATTATTGGCAGTCCCATGCAATTCAAGTGGATGTATCCAATAGAGCGATACTTAAATACAATGAAATGGAATGTACACAACAAAGCTCATCCAGAAGCCTCAATTTCCAAGGGATATTTGGTGGATGAGTGTACTAATTTTTGTGCTTCTTATATTTATGAGGTTGAAACAAATATAGATAAACCCTCCCAGAATGACGAGGCTCCAATTGGAGAAGGAATAATTTTTGATATGCGGAACAATGAGTGGGTTCAATCTCATCGATATGTGTTGTTCAACACTCCATCAGTTATTATATAGATACAGTATGTTTCATAGTTGATGTGTATTTTGTTTCTATATTTATTTTATTGGTTACCTTATATTGTGATGTGATTTAGGATGCATATCACTAAGTTGAAATGTGAAAGGCCTCGTGAAATTGACTATCAAATCCAAAAACACCATTTCCACACATTTCATGAGTGGTTCAAGACTCATGTACGTATAATTGATTTAATATTTTTATAGTGAAACTTAGTTGTATTTTCACAATCCTTTATCCATTAAACTATATATGTGAAATTTGTAGATTAAAAATTTACATGATTTAACCCATCACGTGAGCGAAGAACTCAACCAACTAGTTGATGGTCCATTTATTACAGCTCATTGCTACAAGTCTATGGATGATAATGAATTCCTATTTCTTATTAGAAATGTGGACATGAACCGAGCCACACAAAATAATGATGTTGGTTGTTCTTTTATTAGTGCAGGTAATTAATATGGATTGCTGAGAGATATTATTGAGGTTATTTATGGTCGTGGCTTAAAATGCATATTGTTAAGGTGTGATTGGGTCGATCCGGTTCATGGAATGAAAGTTGATAACTTCTAATTTACATTAGTAAACTTTACCAATATGCTATATAAAGATGACCGAGTAAGCAATGAGCCCTTCAAACTGACATCGCAGGCAGAACAAGTTTACTTTGTCGGCATTGATTCTGATTTGAATGTTGTGGAGAAAATTTATAAAAGAGGGGTCTTTTTGATCGACCAAGAGGAACCTGAAGTTGTCAAATTTCCTGATCAAACACTTGACCAAACAGCAGTAGCAATACGAGATGAAGATACACAATGGGCCAGAGAGAAAGTTGAAGGAGATACGATAGACTTGCATGATTAGTGAAAATTGTAATAATATCCCGAGTTATCATTTGTAAAAATATTTATGAGTTATATATGTATAAAAATTGATTGATTTAACTATAATTTCTTTTAATTTACGTATGTCAAGGGTGGTCACAATGGTTCACCTGATGTTGTCGGTATGTATGTTTTCATTTTTATAAATTAATTGATTGTAATTTTCTGTGTATATTTCCCTAACTGTTTCTAATAATTAATTTATATTTTAATTGAATTATGAATTTATGTTTATCTGGATCTAGTGCATCTTCGAGTAGACGTCGGGGTCCTGGTAGAGGGGTTCAATCCTGGAACTCTGGAGCCTGATTGGATGTGTTATTTGATAACACATTTCATCTAGTCCGAGTAGGTGCTACTTTATTGAGTCATCAGTTTGGGCATATGACGCGAGACTCACACAGATTACCTCTGAAGACTCGTGAATGGAGTTCTTTCCCCCAGGATACGTTGGAAAGATTATGGATAGAGGTTTAGGTAAATTCAATGTTTAATTGTTCATGATATTGTTATTATTATTGTCCCATCTACTGACAATTTTATTAACAGGATAATTTGACATACTATCCAAATGAGTTTCGGGATTTATGTATGTCCAAATGCCAAAAATTATGGAAGGACTTCAAGTCAAGGGTGAAGAGAGATCACTAGACACCATTTTCAGGTGTGCCATACATTCTACAACAAGTCCCTCTGGGCATTCTTCCTGCACAGTGGTAGGATTTGGTTGTGTTTTGGTCGAGTGAGGTGGAGATGGTAAGATTTATTACTTTTAATCTATAATTTACTAATTTTTCAAATGTTAATTAGGTAAATACATTGAATGTAGACTGATTCTTCTCATCATTCACATAATCGGGCGATTCAGGGCATGCCTTCCAGACTTGGCACTCAACATGTGTCACAGCTCAAACATGATATAAATTTAGATTTCACTATTCATTCATATTTTAAAAATATTGTAGTATAACATTGAGAACCCCTTTATTATAGTTAGACCAACGCAGCGAGCCGATCGATCGGATGTCCATATGGGTGAGGACTCGTAGGGCGGGTGATCCCTATGTTTCCAGTGTTATAGTATGCAAATTATTTACTAATAAATTTATTTTTATTTTATATAAATTATTCATATTTTTTCATTGATTAATTATATGCTATAGGATCAGTTTGATGCTCAGTTAGCAGAGTTTCCAGAGGAGCAACATCATTTTACTGTGCGTAGAGATGAAATATTTCACCATGACATGGGGCGTGACGATTGTAGGACCCCATGACACCATGAGAGGGGAGGGGTGAATCAGGGTGACAACTTTTTCTTTTAATGAGATGAATCTTGTTCCCACATTGGTAGAAACTTGTTAAACCGGTATGATGAAAAATATCAGAGAAAAAACATTCACATGCAGAGAGATGACACATCACTTTTTACTTGGTTCACCACTAAGGGCTACGTCCAAGGAGCATACACCGACAAGTTTCCGGTCGTACCAAATTCCAATAATCTTCACTAGTTGTGGATTACAATGGTTTGGGAACAGTCAGTCTGTACCATGCTCACTGCCTTAACAAAAGTTCAGGGATAGCTCACTGCGTCCCTCGGGTCACTCCCATTGACTCCCCCTGGCTCACTGCCCTTGGTGAAGTCACACTCATTTTATAGACATGAAGGTATCTCCATCATTGCTAAATGAATGCATAATGTATTGTGTGTATATGCACTGTTGAAGTCCAACTTTTACCTATAATCTAATCTCACTTTGCACCGAAGGTATTGGGAAATTTTCCAGCTTTCGTGCAGTTCCAAGATGACCAGCAGGCTTCAGCAATACCTGGCACGTAGGTCCAAGCCCAGCGCGCAATTTTCAAGAATGGTGCGCAAGTCACTTGCACGGTACAAACTCGGCGCACAGGTGTCACCAAACCACTTGCGCGACACGACCTCTATCAACTCCAAACTTGTGCGACTCTGCTCCTTTAACTCCCAAACCACCTTAGGTGCACAGCCAACAACCGGCGCACAACCTCTACCTGCGCGACCCAACTACCACTTGCGCGAAACTACCACCTGTGCGACGACAACTCGAAAAATCTCTAAGTCTTGAACTTCGTACTGAATGAGGAGGGGTGGTTCACTATTTATAGGCAAACTGGACCCCCTGCGCGGTGGCACACAAGTGTCCTCACGACGCGCAAGTCCCAGCGCGCAGATCCAACCGCCCTAGCCTCTGTCACGCAACCCACTTGCGCGACCCAACCAATACTTGCGCGACCTACTTTACTTAGCCATGTTTTGAAGTTTTGATCATGAAGAAAAACCGACGTGCAAGTTTCCAAACCTCCTAGGCACCGGCGCGCAAGTCTCTTTATGGCACGTAGGTCACTTGCGTGACTAACCCAATACTTGCGCGACCCTCATCCCTTTGCCATATTTTGATGTTCTGATATTGAAAAACATATGGCGTGCAAGTTTATTCTTCTTCAAGTACACGGCGCGAAAGTCTGCTTGAACTGTATGATCACATTTCTAGAACACATTCTAAACTTCCACTGAGGATTGACAACAAACGAAAACCATACTCCAATTTATGCATAGAAGAACATGGTTCCAACAACGGTCATGGTTATTCTTTGACTTATGGTGGTGGTGTCCCATGACATGTAGTCGTTAGAGCAGATGCGATGGGTGCATGCAGAGATTCAGGGATGCACACACATACTGAGATAGATGCTTCCATGTAGGATATGCAGCACACTTTTGATGCATAGTTTCAGCAGTTACGTGCAGAGTATGAGGAGAGGTTGTCACAGTTGTCATCACGTATAGATGAAATGACAACGCTACAAGTGGCGCCACAGGTAAACAATAAAACAACCCATACTTAGATTGACTGTTATTTCTATGTTTAAGATACATAATATTGATATATATTGTAGGCTTCAAATACAGCTGGTGGAAAACGTAGTGATATTGGTGATCAAGATAAGGATGAACCCCATGCATGAGGTAATGTTATTTGTGTTGATGAATTCTCTTGAAGTTTTTATATCCTTGATGGATAGAATCTCCCATTTTTACCTAAATTAGTTTGTTTTAGTATTTGTGGATGACATCTTCATGCACTCCAAGACTGATGATGATCAAACCCAATATCTTGAAATCCTTCATATTACACTTATAAATCATCGACTATATGCCAAGCTATATATATGTCACTTTTGTATTGATTAGGTATAGTTATTGGGTCAAATAATCTCAGAGGAAGGTGTGTTAGTGGATGGAGAGAAACATCAGGATGTTGTTTCTTGGGAGAAGCCCAAGAACTCTTTTGATATCTATAGCTTTCTAGGGTGAGTGAATTGTGATGTGGTCGCGCAGACGACACATCAATCAGAGGTGTCATGTGCCCGCGGTGACCGAGAACGCAATTCTGGTGTCTTAAACGGGCAAAACGGGCATTTAACGGTCAAATTCATAGAATAAGAAATCAGATTGACCTGAAATAATAGGGAAATAATCTAATTATTATCCGTGATGTGTACGAGAAGACGACACAACAATCGGACATGTGGTTTTTGCGGTACGGATCAATATGCATTTTTTAAGTGTTGGGCGCGGTTCATAAACATGCGTGGGGGTTCCAAACAAGCCTAATGAAGTCATAATGGCCTGAAATAAGATGAAAACAACGGGTGAGTTAATTGTGAAGTGTTCGGGTAGACGACACATCAATCGGAGGTGTCGTGTGCCTGTGGTGACCGAGAACGCAAGTCTGGTGTCATAAACGGCCAAAATGGGCGTTTAACAGTCAAATTCATAGAGGATGACATCGGATTGACCTGAAATCATAGGGTAACAATATAATTATTATTATTGACTTTGAAAAGAAGACGGAACATGAATAGTACAAGCGGTTTGCATGGTACGACTCAAAATGCATTTTTAAGTGTTGGGTGCGCTTCATAAACATGCTTGGGAGGTCCAAACCGGTCGAAAAAAGTCGGAATGGACTGAAATCAGACGACAACAACAGGTGAGTGAATTTTGAAGTTCTTGGGTAGGCAGAACTTCAATCGGAGGTTCTATGTGCCCGTGGTGACCGAGAATACAGTTCTGGTGTCATAAACGTTCAAAATGGGCCTTTAACAGTCAAATTCAAAGAGGGTGAAATTAGATTGACCTGAAATCACAAAAAAACAATATAATTATTATTCGTGATGTGCACGAGGAGACGGAATGTCAATCAGACATGCATTTTGTGCGGTATGGCTCAATATGGGTATTTTTAAGTGTTGGGCGTGCTTCATAAATGCGCGTTGGGGGGGGGGGGGGTCCAAACTGGATGAATGAAGTCGGAATGTCCTGAAATCAAACGAAACCCCTGGGTGAGTGAATTGTGAAGTGGTCGGGTAGAAGGAACATCAATTAGAGGTGTCGTGTGCCCGCGGTGACCGAGAACGTAGTTCTGGTGTCACTAACGGCCAAAACAAGCCATTAATGGTAAAATTCATAGCGAACAAAATCAGATTGAACAAAAATTACAAGGAAACAATCTAATTATTATTCATGAAGTGTACGAGGAGAGGGCATGCCAATTGGACATGCGGTTTTTGCGGTACAAATCAATATGCATTTTTTTAGTGTTGTGCGTGCTTCATAAATGTGTGTGGGGGTCCAACCTAGCCAAACAAAGTTGGAATGGGTTGAAATCAGACAAAAAAACGGGTGAGTAAATTGTGAAGTGGTCTCATAGACGACACATCAATCAGAGGTGTCGTGTGCCTGTAGTGACCGAGAACGCAGTTCTGGTGTCATAAATGGCCTAAACGGGTGTTTGAGGGTCATATTCATAGCGGACGACATCGTATTGACCTGAAATCATAGGGAAACAATATAATTTTTATTTGTGATGTGTACGAGGATACGGAACATCAATCAGACATGATATTTTCACGGTACAGCTCAATATGGGTTTTTTAAGTTTTGGGGCGCTTCATAAACGTGCGTGGGAGGGTCCAAACAGGCCGAATGAAGTCAAAATCGCATGAAATAATACGAAAACAATGGGTGAGTTAATTTTGAAGTGGTCGCGTAGACAGAACGTCAATCGGAGGTGTCGTGTGCCCACGGTGACTGATAACGCAGTTCTGGTGTCATAAACGGCCCAAACGAGTGTTTAATGGCCAAATTCATAGTGGATGACATCAGATTGACCTGAAATCACAGGTAGACAATATAATTATTATTCGTGACATGTACGAGGAGACGACACATCAATCGGACATGCATTTTTCATGGTATGGCTCAATATGCATTTTTAAGTGTTGGGCGCGCTTCATTAACACGCGTGGGGGGGTGAGAGGGGGTCCAAACCGGACGAACGACGTCGGAATGACCTGAAATCAGGAGACAACAACAGGTGAGTGAATTGTGAAGTGGTTGGGCAGACGACACATCAATCGGAGGTGTCGTGTGCCCGTGGTGACTGAGAACTCAATTCTAGTGTCATAAACGGCCAATACAGGTGTTTAACGGTCGAATTTATAGTGGAAAACATTGGATTGACTTGAAATCATATGGAAACAATATAATTATTATTTTTGACGTGTATGTGGAGACGACACGTCAATCGAACGTTCAATTTTCATGATACGGCTCAATATGAATTTTTTAAGTGTTGGGTGTGCTTCAAAAACAGGCATGGGGGGTCCAAATGGGTCAAACGATGTTGAAATATCCTGAAATCAGATGAAAACAATATGTGAGTGAATTTTGATGTGGTTGGGCAGACGACACGTCAATTGGAGGTGCCGTGTTCTCACGGTGACCGAGAACACAGTTCTAGTGTCACAAACGGCCAAAACGGGCATTTAACTATCAAATTCATTGCGGAAAACATCAGATTGACATGAAATCATAGGGAAAGAATCTAATTAATATTTGTGACGTGGAAGAGGAGAGATCACATGAATCAGATGTGCGGTTTACACAGTATGACTGAATATGCTTTTTTAAGTGTTTGGTGTGCTTCATAAACACGCGTGGGGGGTCCAAACCTTCCGAACGATGTCAGAATGGCCTAAAATCAGTAGAAAACAATGGGTGAGTAAATTTTGAAGTGTATGGGTAGAAGGCATGTCAATCGGAGGTTCCAGGTTCCCGCGGTGACCGAGAACGCACTTCTGGTGTCAAAAACGGCCAAAACGGGCATTTAACGGTCAAATTCATAGTAGACGACATTGAATTGACCTGAAATCATAGGGAAACAATCTTATTATTATTATTGATGTGTAAAAGGATACAACACGTCAATTGGATGTGTGGTTTATGTGGTACGACTCAATATGCATTTTTTAAGTGTTGGGCGCGCTTCAAAAACGCGCGTGTGGGGGGGGGGGGTCCAAACCGCCCGAACGAAGTTGAAATGGCCTGAAATCAGAAGAAAACAATGGATGAGTGAATTTTGAAGTGGTCGGGTAGACAACACATCAACCAGAGGTTTCATGTTCCCGCGGTGACCAAGAACACAATTCTGGTGTCACAAACGGCCAAAATGGGCGTTTAACGGTCAAATTCATAGTAGACAACATCAGATTGACCTAAAATCATAGGGCATCAATATAATTATTTTTTGTAACGTGTATGAGGAGATGACATGTTAATCAAGCATCCAGGTTTCACAGTACGACTCAATATGCATGTTTTAAGTGTTGGTCGCGCTTCATAAACGCGTGTGGGGGGTCTAAACAGGACTAACGATGTCAGAATGGGATGAAATCATACAACAACAACTAGTGTGTGAATTGTAAAGTTTTCGGTCAGACGTAACGTCAATCAAAGGTTCCGTGTGCCCGAGGTGACTGAGAACGTAGTTCTGGTGTGATAAACAACCAAAACGAGTGTTTAACAGTCAAATTAATAGCGGACGACATCAGATTGACCTGAAATCATAGGGCAAAAATCTAATTATTATTCGTAACCTGTAAGAGGAGACATCACATCAATCAGATGTGCGGTTTATGTGGTACGGTTCAATATGATTTTTTAAAGTGTTGGGCGAGATTTATAAAAGCGCATGGGGGTCCAAACCGGCTGAACGAAGTCAGAATGGCCTGAAATCAGACGAAAAAAATGGTTGAGTGAATTGTGAAGTGGTCTGGTAGACATCACATCAATCGTAGGTGTCGTGTGCCCACGGTGACCGAGAACGCACTTCTGGTGTCATAAACGGCAAAAACGGACGTTTACGGTCAAATTCATAGAAGACAACATTTTATTGAACTAAAATCACAGGGCAACAATATAATTATTTTTCGTGATGTGTACAAGGAGACGACACATCAATCGGATGTGCGGTTTACACAGTACGACTCAATATGCATTTATTATGTGTTGGGAGCGCTTCATAAACGTGAGTGGGGGGTCCAAACCGGCTGAATGAAGTTATAATGGCATGAAATCAGACAACAACAACGGGTGAATGAATTGTGAAGTGGTTGGGCAGACATCATGTCAATTGGAGGTTTCGTGTACCTGCGGTGACCGAGAATGCTCTTCTAGTGTCATAAACGGGAAAAATGGGCGTTTAACAGTCAAATTCATAGAGGACGACATCGGATTGGCCTGAAATCATAATGAAACAATCTAATTATTATTCATGTCATGTACCAGGAGACGACACGTCAATCGGACGTGAGGTTTGCGTGGTACGGCTCAATATGAGTTTTTTAATTGTTGGGTGGTCTTCATAAACACTCGTGGGAGGGTCCAAACGGGCAGAACAATGTCGGAATGCCCTAAAATCAGACAACAAAAATTGTTGAGTGAATTGTGAAGTGGTCGGGTAGACGGAACATCAATCGGAGGTGTCGTGTGGCCACGGTGACCCAGAACGCAGTTCTGGTGTCATAAACGGCCAAAACGTGCATTTAACGGTCAAATTCATAGAGGACGACATCGGATTGACCTGAAATCACAAGCAATAAATATAATTATAATTTGTGACGTGTAATAATATATGACACATCAATCGGACATGCGGTTTACGCAGTACGGGTCAATATGTGTTTTTTTAGTGTTGGACACGCTTCATAAACGTGCGTGGGGGGGGGGGGGTCCAAATTGGCCGAACGAAGTCAGAATGGCCTTAAATCAGACGAAAAAAACATGTGAGTGAATATTGCAGTGGTAGGGAAGACTTCATGTCAATCGGATGTGTCATGTGCCCACGGTGATCGAGAACACACTTCTGGTGTCAGAAACGGCCAAAACAGGCATTTAACCATCAAATTCATAGAGGAAGACATCATATTTACATTAAATCATAGGTCAACAATCTAATTATTATTCGTGATGTGTATGAGGAGACAGAACATCAATCGGACGTGTGGTTTATGCGGTAAGGCTCAATAGGCGTTTTTTAAGTGTTGGGCGCGCTTCATAAACACGCGTGGGGGGGGGGTCTAAATTGGCCGAACGAAATTGGAATGGACTGAAATCAGATGAAAACAATGGGTGAGTGAATTGTGAAGTGGTAGGGTAGACGACATGTCAATCGAAGGTGTCGTGTGCCCGTAGTGACCGAGAATTCACTTTTGGTGTCATAAACAGCCAAAACGGGCATTTAATGGTCAAATTCATGGAGAACGACATCAGATTGACATGAAATCATAGGGAAACAATCTAATTATTATTTTTGATGTGTACGAGGAGACGAAACATCAATAAGATGTGTGGTTTGTCCGGTACGGCTCAATATGAATTTTTTAAGTGTTGGGAGCGCTTCATAAACGCGCGTGGGCGGTCCAAACGGGACGAACAATGTTTGAATGGCTTGAGAGAAAACGAAAAAAACGGGTGAGTGAATTGTGAATTGGTCGGGTAAACGACACGTGAATCAGAGGTGTCGTGTGCTTACAGTGACTGAGAACAATGTTCTGGTGTCATAAACGGCCTAAACGGGCGTTTAGTGGTCAAATTCTTAGAGGACGACATTAGATTGACCTGATTTCACATGGAAAAAATCTAATTATTATCTGTGACATGTAAGAGGAGACGACACATTATTCTGACATGCGGTTTATGTGGTACGACTCAATATGCATTTTTTAAGTGTTGGGTGCGCTTCATTAACCCTCGTGGGGGGGGGGGGGGTCCAAACCAGCCGAACAAAGTCAGAATGGCATGAAAACAGTCGAAAACAAAGGGTGAGTGAATTTTAAAGTGGTTGGGCAGACGGTACGTCAATCGAAGGTGCCATGTGCCCACGATGACTGAGAACGCACATCTGGTGTCATAAACGGCCAAAACGGGCATTTAACGATCAAATTCATAGTAGATGACATCAGATTAACCTGAAATCACAGGGAAAAAATATAATTTGAACTATAGAATTAACAATTTTAAAATTTTTAAACGGTAATCAAAATTATGAATATATTTTGAAATTCAAATACTTTCAATCTGTTACAGTAAGTTTGAATCAAAATATGTTAATTTGTTTTAATTTTTTTTATAGGTTTTATTGGGTACTAATTTTTTTATTAAATTTTCTTTTGCAGTTATCATTGATGATGGATGTGGAGCTTAGAAGACGACTGATGATATTTATGTGGGTATATTTTACTGTATTATTGATATTTTAAAAAAAAAAATTAAAAACCTAAAGCGGTCGCCATTTGGCGGTCGCTATAGGGACAACTTACTGCGGCCGCCATTAAGAGGATGCTCTAGTAGGTTCCATTTCTGCCTGTAGTGGACACCATTTGGCGGCCACTTTATCCCATTCCAGCTTTCCTTCAGTGTCTGCCAAATGGCGGTCGCTGATAGCAACATCGACGGGCCAAAAGCGGCCGCTGTTTGGCGGACACTAGGCGGCCGCTATAGAACTTTAGTGATGGCATTTTGCGGCCGCTAAAGGTCATGATCGTACTAGTGGTGGTAGTCTTTATTGATGATATTTTGATAATATACTCCAAGGGAAAGGAGGAACTTGAGGAGCATCTGAATACCATGCTAAAGAATTTTTAAAGGGAGAAGTTATATGAAAAGTATAGTAAATGTGAGTTATGGATGAAGGAAGTATCATTCATAGGGCATGTTATCACCAGCAAAAGGTTATATGTGGACCCTTTTAATAAAAAAGAAATTGAAGAGTGGCCCAAGCTCATATCTGTAAGAGAGATCCGTTGCTTTTTGGGTCTGGCTGGGTATTATAAATGATTTTTTGAATAACATATCATGATTGTCAAACTCAATGACCAAGATAACATGGAAGGTAGTGAAGTTATTTTGGATTCAAGATTTTAAATACTACTTTGAAGATTTGAAAAAGAGGTTTATCACTGTAACAGTACTCACAATCCCAATGAGCGGAGAACTATTCATGGTGCAGAGTGATGCTTCAGGGGGGAAATTTCATAAGAGAAGAATAATGTAATGACCCAATGTTTTACCAATAGAAATTAACACATTATAATTATGTAATACAATCACATGAAATCATAACACAATGAACTAATAATTACTATGTTACCTTTGTAGTTGGGGTTTGGATTAGTGGTAAGCACCCTATAATCCTACATGAAAAATGGGGGTTCAAAACCCATTGGGCGCAGGTACTGTAGCAGTACTGTAGCGGTACAGTAGCCGCGACGGTACTATAGATCAGCGGGTACTATAGAGGTGACAGGGGCACCGTAGCAGCGGTGACATTGCACTGTAGCAGCGGCGGTACTGTGCGGTATTGTAGTAGTCGGGTTACTATTCACAGAATGGAAATTGGGCCAAATAATCGGGCCTACGGGCTATGTAATGGTCTACAAGCCCACTGGGACTTCAGGCTATGTAATGGGTCTCCCTCGACCTAGTTAAAAGAGGTCTTTGATTTTCTTTAATAATAAAAAATGAGGCTTTAGCCCCAACCTTTAAAAAAATTACTTTGTTACCTTTAAACATAATATTATCACTTCTGTGATTTGAATTTTGAAACTCTAACATACACGGTTGTGTTCAGGGTGATTTTTGGAGTCTGATGGAAAAAAATCATTTTTTTTGTGAATAATATCCAACCCCTATGAATAGTAACCGACACTTATGAATTGTAATATAACCCTTATGAATAGTAAATCATCCAAAATAATAGTAACCTCACCCATGAATGTATAAATAAAATTTAGGCATCTTACATGTGATAATATGACCATATTAAAAGTATTGGTATTTTTGTTAGTCATAAAAAATTAATTACAATTAATTAATTAATTTAAAAGAAAATGTATTTTCCCTTAAAGGTGTTTATAAATTAACAATTTTATGTCTTATGGTTTCAAGATAATTTTATAAAACCCTATGTAATTTTTGAGAGAATTATAAAATTATTTACAGTTTTAAAATATGTATTTTTCAAGAAATTGCAATTATAATCAAAAATTAAATAAATCATATTTAGAAAATTATTTTTTAAAAATGGAGTTCTATTTTTGATGCAACACATCAAAATAGGTTGGGGTAATCTTTTGGGATTTTTCTAAAATACTTGAATTTTTTATGAATAGTATAATATGGTAATTTACCATATATATATATATTATATGTTAAAGACGCATTTTATTAAATCATGGATGATGTAAGAACCTTGGGTTTGAACTAACATTCAAATTTTAGTACTTTCGGTCATGTAATAATCAATATTTCTTATCTAATTGATAAATAATAAACTAATGATTAAAGTTTTAAGAAAACCCTCCTCCCCTCCATTATAAAAACCACTCACACTCCCCTCTTCTCTTTACACCTCTCAGTCCTTTTGAATTCCCTAAATTAGGCCCAAATATCTCCCAAAGATCCTCCCCTATATCCAATATCCCTTGGTCTCCTCAAAAGGCCAGATCCTCTCCCCTTAAGAGGCTCTCAAGGAAGATTAAATCAAGAGTTAAATCCCCTTTTATTTTCTTTATTTTATTTCATGTTCCATTGTTCTATTTTCTTTCCTAAACTCTCCAAATCCAAATGGTATGAAAAATCCAGTACGATACATATAGAAGAATTTTTTTATGATTATTTTATAATTCATTATCATCTATCCTTTCCACTTATTTTATACGAAAGAAATGAAAACACCGTTCGAGATGTGTTGATTTATCGCATTCAAGGACGCCAGGTTATCATTTTCTATTAAAATCTTCAGTTATGGTCATGAAACCATTTTTATGGTTTAGAAAGACTATTAAACATTTATTTTATCTTATGTGATGTTCTAGAATTCTTATTCTCACATGATATAAAATAATAATACAAAACAAGTTAATCGCAAGAAAAATCGTCAAATCAATCCAAACATTTATCATTAATGTTTTATATAATGGTTGAACTTCACTCCAAATAAACAAAAGAATTTTTAACCATGTAACCTTTAGGATGTTCACTAATAAAATATAACTTCAATTATGGACAACCATTCTCGTCATACATGTTTATCCGTAAATGAATATAAGTAAACTGATCCTTAAAACCAAGAAAACAAACGCTCTCAATCAACGAAATTGAACCGGATAACCAATCGAAAAGGTTATGAAAAAATTACAAAGGGTATAATAAATCAATTAAATGTAAAATAGGTTCTATACTTATTAATTAATGAACATAATTTGATTATTCAGGTCATTAATATCAAGTGGAGAACACAATTAGACTTAAGGTAACAGAGTGTACCTGAACCATCATTATTCCTTCGAGTTTCTCTATCTATCATTTTACTCAAATGAAGTTATCATTTATTCTTATGTACATATTCAAAATGTTTTTTTATTCTCCAAACCTATGTATCAAGATAAATTTATCATTATCTTTTGAGGATATACATTATTTTAAGTGATTCCCTCTTGAATACTTCCTGATAAGGAAACCCATTTTAAGAGAACACCCGGAATTCTTAACCATTTTCAAGTACCCTATATAATATGTTTTTAATACACCATTATTTTTATTAAACCATTATTTTGATTATGATAAATATATTGTTTCACTTCTGGTTTTATATAAAGTGTTATGTCCTTTTTGGTTTTAAATGAATCATGACATGATTATGATCCCCAAATCATTCCATGGGTAACTCTTGTCCTTATATATGATTTATGATTCTGTATGTGGAAAGTGTATTAATGAACATGATATGAAGGGTACACCCAAATATCACTCTAATTCATTGGGTAAAGTTGAGTCCCATGAAACGTTATGTGCAATTGTCTTGGCGGTGGTCCTTGACTTGTGCTAACATGTGCAACGGTCTTGGTGGTTAACCGTGACTTGTGTTTCTCTATGTGAAACAAGCCTAGAGTTTTGCTCAAAACCTGTTTTATGTTGCTTCCAAAATAATATGATTCCATGTTTATAAGATCCAGTGTTTAAATGTTGTGATTAAATATGTTCCATGACTTTTAATATCTTAATTTCATTCCTTCTAACCCATGTGCTAAAGTTTTATTCGTATGGTTATTCCCTTGTAGAGATTTTTAGCTCATCCCTTTGTTCATGTTATCCCCAAGTTATCCTACGTAGATCTTTGAGAACAGTGGATGTTAGGATATCATTATGAAGATTAAATAAAAGTCATTTTTATGATGTTTAATTATATACCTAGTCTTCCAAGATACTATAATTTACGATCCTTGACTTGAAATTTGATTTTTATTTATGCTTAAAATCATGTAATGATATATGTAAAATCCTAGGGTCTCTATAATATGGGTATCTATACACATTTTTTTTATTATATCATTTTTTAACTAAAATACCCAACTTTGGATTTTTATATCCCTTCCATGGTCCAGAAAAACTCATTGTGTCACGGTTTCCATGTGTTAGTTAGTGGAAGCTGTTGGGGTGTCAACTAGTTTGGTTCCAATGCACTTGGGGGATGTCAAAGTGGGGACATCTTTCAGTGACTTAGTTCCATAATATATTTTAATAAAAATGATGGAATCTGAATTTAGCCTTGATCACACCTCACTTCAAAAGAGGATGAGGTAGGGGTATGAAGAAACTTTTGGAGGTTATTTCATGAAACCCCCTTCAATGAAATCAGTGACCAACTAAATAACATTCCACACAGTTTCATTGCACTGTTCTATACAATGAATTATGACCATGTATTCCACACTTGTTTGAAGGGGGTGATTGGTTCTTTAGAGAGTGTGGGGGTATCAGGTTGAATTGTTGAGCTATAGAATCCATGGACCACTTCATATTTCTTAAGATAAAAACACTTTATGAAGCATCCTAATATGAAGCAATAAAGATGATGTGACACCCTATGATTTTTGTATATAATTCCGAAAGAAATCCACTTTTTCGATTTCATATGTTACATAAAATAAAATATTATAGTGAATAATTATTTTTAAGGAATAATATTACATTAAAAAACGAAATTCATTACAAGATAGTTAGAAATTTATTTCATAAAATGAAGAGGTTCGTATTCACTTGGGAAAATACCATTGACTCAAGGGAAACTGATTTTATGAATTAAGTATTTTTGAAAAAAATTAGTATATTTTATGAATAAGATAAACAAAATGTAATGATAATATTCAGTTAAGATTTGTGAAACAAATTAATAACATCTAAAAAATATATATAAATCATACTAATTAAAATATTCTTGGGAAAATGAAAATGAATTGTTTAAAAACGCTGTTTTAGTATATAGTACATCTATTTTTATTTAAAGGTTAAAATTTTCATATTTAAAGTATAAAGTTTCATGAAATTATCTTTGTATATATTTATATATATTAGAAAACATACCAACCATCTAATTATTATTTGGTACATAATAAAAAACAATTTTAGGGTTTAAAAATAAATTTTCTTTTTAAATCTTTTATGGGTAATCACTACGGGACAATTGATTATTTGTAAAGGGCTATTTGTGACGGGGAAGGGTCCCGTCGCAAATAACTGTTTATTTGTGATGGGCATTGGGTTCTTGTCGCAGAAGGATTGGCACAGGTTGTGCGCTAAACCGCAGGAAGGGTATTTGCGACGAGTTTTTGTACCCGTCACAAATGCCTGACATCATTTTTTAGTATTTGAGACGGGGTTTAACTCCTGCCCCAAATAGTTTGTCGGCAGGTGGGTATTTGTGATGAGACCCATCACAAATACCTTTTTAGCCATCACTCCTAAATAATAGAAGGGTAGATATTTTTGATAGTATCCGTCACAAAACTCCTACCTATATATACTCTCCATCTGATTTTTTTTCACATTCCACTCCTTTCTCTACCCCTCTCACCCTCTCTACTCACATTGTTCCTCTCAAAATTTTTCAAAGTTTATGATTTCTTTTCAGCTCAATATTCATGTCTTACATCTTACGAAAGCTTCAGTTTTAAGGTATTTATCTTTTTCTTTTATATTTTAGTTATTCATCTTATTTTATATTAGTTTTAATTATTGTTAATTAGATGCAATTAAAATACATTCGAATAAGATCGTTTAAATTTGCATTATTTATTATTATAAATAATTACGTGTGATTAGTATTAATTAAAAGTTATTTTATTAATTATTATTAATTAGCAGTCATTAGTTTTATTTAGAAAAATTATTAATCATTATGAATAATTATTAATAATTTATAATAAAGAGTTATAAATAGTTATAAATAGTAATAAATTTTAATAAATAGTTATAAATTGTAATAATTATCAATAATTAGCAATAATTTTCCATATTAAGTAATAATTAGTTATAATTTGGAATAATTAGAAATAATTATGAATAATTAGGAATAATAAGTACTAATTATAAATAATTAGAAATAATTAGGAATAATTAAGAATAATTAAGAATAATTAGGAATAAATAGGAATAAATAGTAATAATTAGTAATAAATAGTACTAATTAGTACTAATTGATAATTTTTAGTAATAATATTAGTATTAATTGGTAATAATTAGTAATAATTAGTAATAATTAGTTATAATTACTAATAATTAGTAATAAATATGAATAATTAGTAATAATTAGTAATAATTAGTAATAATTCATAATAATTTGCATGAAATATGAATAATTAGTAATAATTAGTAATAAATATGAGTAATTGGTAATTATTAGTAATAAATATGAATAATTAATAATAATTAGAAAAAATAGGAACAATTAGGAAAAATTCATAATAATTATGAATAATTAGAAATAATTATTCATAATTAGGAATAATTTGTACTAACTAGTAATAATCAGCAATAGTTAGTAATAAATACAAATAAATAAAATAATTAGTAATAATTTTTAATAATTTGTAACAAATATGAATAATTAGTAATAATTAGAAATAAATACAAAAAATTAGTAATAATTAGTTATAATTAGTAAAAATTAGTAATAATAAGTTAGAGATATTAATAATTAGTAACAATTAGTAATAAATAACAATAACTTGTAATAAATAGTAACAAATAGTAATAATTAGTAATAAATCAGAATAATTACAAATAATTAGAAAAAAATACAGATAATTAGTAATAATTATAAATAATTCGTAATAATTAGTAATAATTACTAATATTTATTAATAATTGGTAATAAATTAGTAGTAATCAAAAATAATTAGTTATAATTAGTAATAATTAGCAATAAATATGAATTATTATAAATAATTAGTAATGTTTAGAAATAATTAGTAATAATTAGCAAAAATTAGTAATAATTATAAAAAATTAGTAACAATTAGCAATGATTAGGAATAATTAGAAATAATTTAAAAAAATTAGTAAAAATTAGTAATAAATAGTATTAAATACCAATAATTAGTAATAAATAGTTATAAATAGTAATAAATATGAATAATTTGTAATAATTAGTAAAAATTAGTTATAAATAGTATTAATTAAAAATAAAGAGTAATAAATAGTAATAATTTGTACTAATTAGTTATAATTAGTACTAAATAGTAATAATTAGTAATAATTAGTAACAAATAGAAATAATTAGTAATAATTAGTAATAATTAGTTAGAATTTTTAATAATTAGATATAAATAGTAATAAATAGCAATAATTAGTAATTAAAATTAACAATTATTAATAAATAATAGTAATTAGTAATAAATATTTACAAGTAATAAAAATCAAAATAAATAGTATTAATTAATAAAAAATAAAAATAAATATGAATAAATATGAATAAATTGGAATAAATAGTAATATTTAGTAAGGATTAGTAATAATTAGTAATAATTAGTAATAAATAAGGATAATTAGTAATAAATAATTATTATTATTAAAAGATATAAATAATTAGTAATAATTAGTAATACTTGTTAATAATTTGTAATAAATAGTAATAATTAATAATAAATAGTACTAATTAGTAACAAATAGTAATAAATTGTATAAATTAGTATAAAAAAGTATTAAACAGTAATAATAAGTAATAATTAGTAATAATTTGTAATAATTAGTAATAAGTATTAATAATTAGTAGTAATTATTAGTAATTGGTAATAAATAGTAATAATTAGTAATAAATTGTATTAATTAGTAATAAATAGTAAAAATAGTAATAAATAGTAATAATAATTAATAATTAGTAACAATTAGGAATAAATATGAATAAATAGTAATAAATATTAACAATTGGTAATAAATTGTAATAAATATAATAAATAGTAATTAATATTAATAATTACTAATAATTAGAAGTAATTCGTAACATTTATTTATAATTAGTGATCATTAGTAATAATTAGTATTTTTTAGTAACAATTAGTAATTAATACGAATAAATATTAACAATTAGTAGTAAATAAAAATAATTAATAAGATCTAGTTATAATTAGTAACAATTAGTAATAATTAGTAACAATATGTAAAAATTATAAATAAATTGAGACAATTTCCAATAGAGGAATAATTACTAACAAATTGGCATAATTTCCATCGTATTAGAAGTATCTATTTTCCTGATGCCTAATATCCTTACAAATTTCTCCCACTAAAATCATTATGAAAAATCCATTCCCATGTAAGGATATCCATTTTATTATGCATGAGAATAGAGGTCAGTGTTGTAAGGACTCCATGATCTCTATTCTCATGAATAGGAAAATGGATATGCGTACGTTGGAGTTGATTTTTAATACGGATTTCAGTAGAAGAAAGTTTCAAGGAGATGAGCCGTTTAGAAAAAATGTTTCCGCTAATATTACGGAAATTATGCCTCCCATAATTAGTATAAATTTGTTGTAATTACTAAAAATTTGTGATAATTAGTATAAATTAGTATAAATTATTATAGATTACTATAAATATTAAAAAAATACAATAAATAACTATGAAATAATTGAAATCGTTATAAATTACAAGAAAAGTGAATTTAATATTATTCTATTTTTGGATATTGTTTTCATCATATCAAATTATTATGGAAGCCTAATTATTTTATATTTTGTAGAGAAATATAGAATACGGATTTCAAAGTAGTCATTATTAGATGCTTGTGATTGGATAAATTAATATTAGAACCAAACGGTTTCAGTTTAAAACCAATATATATTGAGGTTGTTAAAGCTTTCTTATCATTTTCATTATCAAAACCATAATTTTTTTCAGAAGGAATAATTATGTGCCCTTTTAATAAATGTACTTTGAAGATATTTTGCACATTTTAAAATGTTGGGGGTCATCTATTGTGTTTTAGTTTACAGCTAGATTATGTTTTTTGGTATAAACATGGTTAACATTGTTCCAGAGAGGATACCAATAGTTTGGTTCCAAATCCATAATGGTTTCAAAATTTTGTAAATGATGTGGCAGGTTCTCCTTTTCAAAAAACTAAAACTCAGCATGATATTGATTTAAATCCAGAGTTTAACCCATCTCAAATTTATGAGTTGTTGAGGTTTGCTAAGGATGATTTATATCCTAGCAGAAAGATAATCAAATTTGATGTGGTTCAAAATTTTATGGATATTAATTAAGATAATGGAATTATAAATAGTTGTTTTTACTAGATATTATTTTCAGTTAAATTATTATTACTTGATGAAAATGTGTCGCCTACAAATTTCTATGAGGGAAATAGGATGGTTCGTAATATGAATATTGGTTATTAGAAGATCCATACATGTTCTAATGATTACATATTATATTATTTTGAAAATGAGTCATTGGATAGTTATCCCATATGTGTAAAATCAAGGTATAAAGAGGCTGAACTGGGGAATTCTGGATTGATTCATGTGAAATAGTTGGCATGCTTCCTGATTACACTTAGATTGTAGAGTTTATTTTTGTCTCAGAACTCAAAAACATTTATGTCATTACACAAAACCAATATTTCAAATGGTAAAATGTTAAATCATCCATTTGATGGTGATTCATGGAATCATTTTGACTAATCGAATCCTTCTTTTTCTTTAAAATCTCAAAACATGTGATTGAGTCTTTTTACTAACCGTTTTTATCTATTTGGCTATTACAGTAGTCATTATTAATGTTGGCCAAAATTTATAACTTCAAACAATTTACCTCCTTAGATATTGATAACGGATCCAAATATCTTTTCGACCTTATTAATTCCATGAAATTCAAAAAATAATATTGATGTATATTTGAAACCATTGATTGATGAGTTAAATTCATTGTGAAGTAATGTTGTTAGTACATATGAAGTTGTAATAGATCAAAATTTACTACTGAAATATACATTGATGTATAAAATTAATGAATTCCTAGAATATGGACTTTTATTTGGATGGAGTAAACATGGTCCAAAATCACACCTATACCATATGAGAGATAGAAAAGATTTTATGCTTGATAATTAAAAAATTTTTTTTTACTGTAATTGTAGATTCCTTCCAACCGATCATCCTTTTCGAAGAAAAAATTTCATTTTCGAAAAGACACAATTGAAAGTGATGGACCACTAACAATGATCTTAGGCATAGACTTAAAATAACTTGTCTCTTCATTACCTCACATCATATTTAAACCAACAATAAACCAACATAAAATTGATGGCTTTAAAAAGTACACAATTGGATAAAATAGATAATGTTTTCGGATATTCCATATTGGTATGATTTTTTGGTCCATTATATTTTGGCTATCATGCATATTGAGAAGAAATGTTTTGATAATTTATTTCATACAATTTTGGGTTCACCAGGTAAGACCAAAGATAATGTAAAGGCACGATTAGATCTTTCCCAAATTTACAGGCAAACAGATCTTGAACTGTTTGAAATTGTTAGATCACAAAAGGTAATGATGCCAAAAGTACATCAGAAATTGTCCAAAAAATTGATTATTATTTTGTAAGTGTATTTCAGATTTGAGAATTCCAGATGGAAATGCTTCAAATTTGGGAAGATGTGCCAAAAATGGTCATATTATCAGATTAGAAAGTCATGAATATCATGTTATAATGGAAAGAATTATGCCAATTGTATTAAGAGGTATGTTGAATTCTATGATTTGGGATGTGATAATAGATATATAATATTTTTTCAAGACATGTTTTAGTGAAAACATACTACAATGCACTAAGCAGACTGCAAGAAGATACCATTTTAATTTTTTGTAAAGTGGAAAGAATTTCCCGCAAACTTTATTTGACTCAATGAAATATTGGATATTAAATTTTCCACAATAAGAAAAACATAGAGGCCTTGTACAGTTCTGATGGATGTATCCATTTGAGATATGCATACAGAAATTGAAGAAAAAAAGTATGTAATAAAGAATCGGTTGAACATCAATTAGAGAAGCTTATTTGCAAGGGGAAATTTATTTTTTCTGATCTCATTATTTTAAATCAGAATATCCCTAAAAACACAACTTCATGTATCATAATTATGGAATGTTTTAAAAAAGAAATGTTAAATCAATTATTATTTCTTAATCATCCCAAACTTGGATTCGGTGGAGTTTATGAACGATGGATTTCGGATGATGAACATCAAATAGCTCATACATATGTTCTTCCCAAATGTTATGTAATAAACCATTTGTATTATGAGTACTCATACAAATTATTCAATAATATTTTTTATAGAAAATTAATCTTATTTTATTTGTGTGTTATATGATAATCATATCAAGTAACAACATCCAAAACTTTCTGCAACTTCTCTTGAAAAAGGTCAGCAATATAATTTTCCTACTAGTTTAAAAAATAGGTAACATATATTATTTATTTCTTAACATATAAAATCAATTTTTTACTTTTAATATTGATAATTTCTGTAAAAAAATTAGGTATCTTAACATGATGATAAAATTGATAATTTGTTTTCTGTATTGAGTAGCCCACCATCCATAATGGTAAAATATTATAATAAATATGTGGTGAATGACGTTTTATTTCATAAACATGTATATGGGGAATAAAAATAATATTTAATAGTGGTTTGTTCATGAGAGGATCACATCATATAGAAACTAAAGTTGACTTTCATGCAATGTTGGAGGAAATTATTGAACTCTGTTATCTTGGACCAAATTACATTACTGTGATAAAATGTTAGTGGTAGGATACTAAGAGGGGATTTTATGTTCATCTGAGACATGAAATCATTTATATTAATTATAAAAGTATTCTTATAGTAAATGAGCCATTTTTATTGGATCACTAGGCACATGAAATTTATTATGAGAATTACTGTGCTACTTCCAGAGAGCTACATGATTGGTGGAGTATAATAAAAATGAAATCATAGGAAAATGAGTTTAATCAAAGTGAATTTGGTTCTGCTGTAGTGCAAGGAACTAAAATTTTTCAAGTGACTTCTCCATATATATCTTTTTCATGAAGAGATATGAATATCGATGATGACAAACCAAAGTTATGGGTTGAAGGTGACAATAATGTTAATTATGTTACCAATGAATTTTAAATGAAAATAGATGATGAAATTGAAACAAATATCAAAATTGATGATATTGAAGAGGAATATAAATACATTGACATCGTCAGATATGAAGATGAGGATGCAGATGACGATTGACATTGTTAAATTCTAGTTATAACCATATATAATATATATGTACTTATAATTATTGATTTAATTATTTGATAACAATAGTCATTTCATGTTTTAGATGGATGAGGATTTGTTTACTTAGTTGTAAGAGGTTGATCTACCTTTGGATGAGTAGGATGATGGAACGACTGACCCTCAGACTACTGCCATTTCAGGGAGGAGTCAAACGGGGCGTGTTCTTTTCCCAATTGATGATTCTTCACCCTATCCATGTCTGACGTCCACATATTGGCTTCGATCCATGCATAAATAGGTATGTTTACATATGTTTTTTTGTTAGATTTCATTAATTTATTTATATACTATTCGTTTGATTATTTGTTCTTTTTTTTCACAGATTTACACATATAGTTGTTGGATAAAGGAGTTCTATGTTGTGTAATTGTTTTTTTAAATCACGGGTCACATGGGATCAGATTCCCATTGATGTCCAGCATCACATTTTCGATCATTGGTGGGTATGTAAATAAATTGCATATATTTTGAATTTTATTTAATTAATAACTTGATATTATATTTTATTTTTAGGTTTTATGGTATCCCATTCATGATATAATGCATGATACTATGTGGAAGGTATGATAGGGGTTTATGCATGAGGGTTTCCATCATTTTTTACACAATTTGAGAATGAAAGCAATGATGTAAGAATGCATGATAGAGTTTGATGTGTCTTGTCATGTCCACCGACCCGATTCTTTTTCATCTTAGGTTTTACATGAATTATGTTCACAATAGATAAGTGTTCATTTTCATAGGAGATTATCGGTTGGTTGAAAAAAATATTGGAGACAGGAGATGACACATCGAGTCTGTAGTCGTACATTCAGTATGCATATGAATCATATGGTAAATGCTTTTTTTAAATAATTTATATAACATTAACTTTAAACTGTTTATTTTATATTCAAATAGGAAGTTGAAGACCCCGCTATTATAAAGTTTTACATTTATTGGAGGATGTAAAATGATCCGTTCACTAGAGAGATTAGAAGTTATGGCCAACGTCATATTTTTGTCAGTGTAATTTCATTTTGAGTTTTAAAATGAAAAGAAATATTTTTTAACTATTTTAATTTTAAATTGCAATTGATGGATTCATATGAGGCTATGATGTCTCAGACACAAACTGAGAGTTAGGCTGAGACTAAGGGTCAGACTAGTGGCCACCAATTTGATCGGGTAGTATGGATACAAGAGACCCAATATGGCTATGAGAAATAGTGATTTTTTGCTATTAGCTATCGATTGATTCCTAAGAGTTATTATGGAACTGATGGGATAATAGTGTCTAACTCGAGAGAGGTTCATGGAGAGTCATCATCATCTATAGCTCATTATCAGAAGAAACTACGAGATCATAGTGATCTTATAGAGTGTGTGTGTATGGTGCAGGAAGAGCTCCATTGATAATAGTAGGAGGAGATGTGTTGATAGCAGTAGTAGAAGAAGAACGAGCAGACGATGGAGTGCATGTTTCGTCTGACTCATGGTTTAGGGATAGAGTTCCCTCCACCATCTCCTCCAGCTCCTCCAAATACTCCATAAGACAAACAGTGGCGTTATCTCATCCAGAAGCCCCCAGTGATTTTAGCTCCTCCAAAAGACCCCCAAGTGATATATTTACATTTTATAACAAAAAATTTGAATGTCATTTTATTTTGTAATATTATATATTTACATTTGTACATAGTGCATTTTTTATATTTTTGTGAATATTTTTTTCTCTTATTTTTTTATTTTATTAATTTATTATTTATTGTATTATTTATTTATTTTTTATATTTTGTTATATATTTATTATTTTATTAAAATTATTATTTAAAATTATTTTATTATTATTATTATTATTTTTTATTTTTTTGTGAGTATTGAGGTATTTATTATTTTATTATTTTATATTATATTTCTATTATCGTTATTCTTATTAATATTAATATTAGTAATATTATTTTATTATAATAATTATTATCATTATAATCATTTATATTATTAGTATTATTATTAATAATATTATTATTTATATTATTGTTAATATTTATATTATTATTATTTTATTATTATTATTTTATTAATATTATTTTCTTTATTGTTATTTTCATATCATTTAATATGTTTTATTAATATTATTTTATTATTAGTAATATTTTATTATTAAAAATTATTATTTTTATTTCTGTTGTTGATTTTATAAATGTATTGAAGATGGGCCCATTGTAAATTCCCATTTGCGATAGGTCCATTGTGAATAAGTATTTTTTTAAATACCATAGGATCTCTATTTGTGATGGGTAAATTTTCCATCGCAAAAAAACTACATTTGAGATGGGCTCCCATAACAAATAACCCATCACAAATTACTAAATATTCAATAGTGTATGTGTTCATATACTCAAATTAATTTTTATCACATTAAGAAATTTAATATAGTATAATGCTTGTCAAGGTTTTTGATAAACATGTCTAGGTTATTTAATATGGTTGATTTTATTTTTAGGTATAAAAACAAGTTAATATTATAAAATTTAGTCTCCACGGTAAAGACTAAACTGAGGTAAAAGGGTAAATTTAATATGTAAGGTCATAAAATATCATAATAATGTATCTATAAATGTGTGTATAAGGTATTTATTGACCATACATTGCTTTATCATCAATATATTTCCAATTTGAATTCATTTTTTTCTGAAAATTACATTTATTTTATATTAGTGGATGTGTATTTACAAACATACTATACCTTCTCATATATAAAAGGACCCCTCCTCTACCCACCTCATTGCAAACATTTCCTTATATGTTTCAGATGCTCTGCAAAAGAGGGAAATCAAGGAGATGAGTTCAATGTGGTCCTTCTATATTCTTAAATATCATCCTTTATTGATTGATACACAAATTTTTGGTGTGGTTAATTCCCACATATATAAATCCCCTTTTAATGATTGATCCTTTTATCATATTTTTAATTAAAAAATTATAGGTATAAGTTTGTTCAGATGCACATCCTTTTTGTTAATATTCATCTAAAAAACTGAATTTCAAAAATTAAATTCATGTACATCAATAAATTGTGAATACCCAATAAAATAAATTCAATTATCCTTATTCCAAAAATGATTAATATATATACTAATTAATTAAATTACTTGTGATAACTCAAACATAAATGTACACTGACTCATTCATGTGTATATAATTATTTCCAAAACACCAATTCCTTGAATTTGTGGAATTTATCAATACCCATTGGGTATGACACAATAGTAATTTATCTCTATATCTGTGAATTATATTCAAATACATTGAATTAAATCTAGAAACACATAATTTACCCTAAATCAATTAGTAAAATTCATAGTTGTGGTAGGATCCTATGGAACCATACTATATAATATAATAACTCTTTCTAAAGAGATATCAAAATAAGGATTCATAATCATTTTCATCACCCATTTAAATTTAATTTATCAATTTTTAATAGCATTACATTAACATTCAGTAAAATATCTTATCCGTGGATTTATTCAAAATAATCACATCTATAAAAATCCAATTATATTTTATTCCACTATAGAAGTGATAAATCATGAATTTATCATTCAATAAATTTCAAGTTACCAATGAATAACCTAATTCAAGATAAGTCACCAAAAACAACATCTATTAAAGTTAATATTATAAGGATACACATTAATAAAGATCTCAAATAGAGATATAAATTCACATGTTTATAGATCAGAACATCCAAAGGCACTGATGCCATTTAGTGTTCCCTTTTAAGGGTCAATCCTTATTAATTCTCTAGTCAGGATCACCAGATGAGAATATTTTCAAAATAAATCTAAATGCATGTGAGTCCAAAAAATATGATAGTCAAATATCATTTGGGATATGTCAGTATGTTGTATATAGGCTATAGGAAATATGTTTATTATTATTGTCAATATATATCTAGGTTCTCATTATAAGGGTAAATTGATATAATATTATTATATGAAAAATAATCAAATTACACTACTATAAAAATAATTTATTTATAGGTAATAATATTCTTATGGTAAGAATAAACCATGCAAAATATTTATAAACAACACATTGTAATCAAATAGTATACTTCAAATTTTGTGCATGGCCTTTGTTATTAGGTCTTCTATATTTTTCATCATTGGATACACATTTATCTACAACATCATCTCTATATATAAACTCCCCCAAGTTTTGATGTTTCATAAGTATACCTTTTTCCTTATTTCATAGCCTTTAAATCTTTCATGTTACCATTATTTTAATAATATGAAAATATTATTTATGATTTTAGTTTACATTATCTATATAACTCTATTAACTGGAATAATATTTTCTATTATTATTATACTTTTTAAACCATTTACAATGACATAACATAATAACATTTTGAATATATGTAAATAATCGTATATAAAGAGGATCTATATCTCATTCACATAACCAGAATATTTTATTATGTGAAATTTATCATCAGAGAGAATACTTTCATACACAATGATGAGTAGAATTACATCTTCTTTATGTACTAGGAATATAAAACATTTTTCATTGTCAAGTACTATTTGATGGTTTCATGGATTTTTATAGAGGTTCTTATTTAAAACACTAGGGTTTTACCATAATATTTTATTCATAAGAAACATTGTACTCATTGTGAATATTTTAATACATGATGGATCCCGTCAATAATGTTTATAGTGTTCAAATCATCATTATATTATCTTCTTGTGTCTTACACGTCATCATGGTGAGATATATGATGAGTTATATAATCCCCAATTACCTATTGATTGCCACTAATAATTTTTTAAATGACTTTTCAATTCATATACTTTGAAATATTTTAATACAAACTATAAATCAATAGTATCAAATCATGATCCCAATAACATGGTTCAATTCATTAAGATAACCTTGGAGATTTTTTTTGAACATAATCATAAGTAAGCCTAATACTAAAATATATTTTCAATTTTGTATTCGGTAAATACGAAATAATAATTCATGGTAATTCCACTAACCAATTATATAAACAAGGAAAAATAATCATCCCATGATTTAATGACTATAAGGATATATAAACACATTCTTAAAATATTAAGATAGTTATCATTATATGTATCACAAGAAAATTTATTTTCGTTAGTTTTTAACATGTCTACAGGTGAAAATGTTATTACATATTCTGTAACTAGAATTTTATTAATTAATTGAAATCTATTAATTTTTAATCCTTTTTATATTTAGAACATATTTTTATCTATCACTTTAATGAATATTTGGATCAAGTGTCTTTTACATTAACTATAAATACAGAAAAAATGTTTTTTGTGTATATAATTCATCTTTATAATCATATATAGAATAACTTTTATCCTATTTACACTCACTACATCCTTATAAGATAAATATTCATTTTTATTAATGAATAACATATCACCTAACATGGTCATTATAATATCACCTCCCATTGATTTCACTCTTTTCACACAGTATGTGTTTCTCTGGAACATTCTCTTTCATGAACCCTCTGGGAAAATTTTATAGGTCTATGTACTTATGCATATCAATAATTGAAATGAGAAAATACATTATATATATCACTATATCAAAGAGTTATGCACACCCATTTAAAGAAATATTGAATTTTACATGACAATTTTGTTTATATCATAGGGAATTATTGATATCATTAATAACCTATAGGATGGTCAATTGAGATATAAATTATTTTTTTAAAAGAGAATTACAGGCTAATCACTTAAAAAATCCTCAAATATTGACTGATGAATTTATTTTAATAAGTCATTTAATTCACTTTTCATGTTATATAATATAAAATTTTCATTATAGTTAGAATACAGATAAATTTTAAGGCTACTAATTTTAAAGATTTAATTAAAATAAAATAAAATAAAAATTAACAGCTAATAATGATTATTAATTTTATTAATATCATGAAATTAATTTATATAAGTATTTGTGAATTTAATAAGAGTCCCTCTAGATATTTTAATGATTGATAAATGATCGGTTAAGATTTGGTTTGATATACCCACTGAAATCTTGATTTATCTTCATTCCATGAATTGTTTTATATAGCATTATGGGTTTTAATGTATTTTAAAGGAAAATATTAATGTATAAATAATAAATAATTACCTTTACTTGAAAAAAATTAAATCAATAGTAAACTAATTTAACATTATCTATTTCTTTATCAACATTATCACTAAAATATTGATTTTTTAATATATAATATTGAATCATGTAAAATATATTCTGAGTATTAACTCAAAAGAAACAAAGCCACCTAAATGGAGTATTTTTGTAATTTTTTTCAAGTTTTATATGTCAAAGATTAATGATTACACAACTAGGCATTATTTGATAAATATTTTATAATCATCATTAAAAGTCGATATGAGCCACCTATTAATCATGGGTAATGAATATTGCAATTTTTTTGTATACCATAACTATGTGTATTAGAATCTTGAAAAAAATATCATAGTTTATAAGCATGAAGATTAGATAATGTTTTATAAAAATAAAATATATTAAAACAGTTTTCAAATATATAAAAAATGCCTCATGAAAGTTTTTAGATATCATCTACTCTATGTGGAATTTAAATCAATATCAATTAAAAACACGATGAATAAATTCATTTGTATCATATTTATAGACATTAGTGTTTCTTGCATTAGGATACTAATATGTGATTTACATATATTATTCATTAATAAAGAGGTATAGTAATTAATATTATAAAAATGATGAATATACATAATTTTGAATATATTTCATCCTTTATAATAAATTCATTACAATTCATATTCATGTTTCCATTCATTCAATATAAAATGTTAATACCTTCAGTCTTGGTTCTCCCCCACCTTATATTTTGTTTTATAGAAGTATGATTTAAATTTTTCAATAGCATCAATCATTCCATTAGCCTTTTCACCTTTTATTTATTCTTATTCACCAAGAGAACTAATGGTTGATATTTCATCAGGTTCTTATGTACTTGGAAAAAAATATCTAAAATATTGAAAATGTTTGAATGATTTTACGGGAGAGGATGTGTTATAAAATGTATGGGGATTCTTATTAATCTATTAGTGATTGGATTTAGTTTTTTATTCCTCAAAATGGGGTTTCTCATGCTTCATTAATGTATGAAATTTTTAAAATCTTATAACATCACTTAGAATGGTAATATTATTTTGTCTTATTTTAGTTTATTTTAATATTCATATCATATTATTTAGGTTATGTTAATTGGTTAAAAATCCTATAATATTCAATGATTTCAAGGAAATAAAATCTTCTGAAGAGTTTTCATCAGGAATACTGAATGGAATGATGTTAATTAACTAGGTATTCAAAGGGGAGATATGGTCTTCCCTTATTTATGATTTATCTTGTTTTATGATTACTACGATAAATTAATATTTTTTAATATTTTATTTTAAACCTCAATATTATTGATAATCCTTTTCATCTTCTTAATCGAATAAGATGTTAATGATCTAAAAAAATTCAGATGTTAGAATCCAGAATTTGATGAGTTATTATTCATGTTTATACTATTTACAGTGATTTTTTGTATATTTATTGTTTATTTTTATATGGTTATATTAAACATGGTTGGATATATATTTTTTTGGTTTTAGAGATAACATTTCATATTTTTATGTATTCCTAAGGGATATGAA
Organism: Viscum album; assembly: GCA_963277665.1. NCBI lineage: Eukaryota > Viridiplantae > Streptophyta > Magnoliopsida > Santalales > Viscaceae > Viscum > Viscum album. Next base: position 211,816,049 of record OY728146.1, on the reverse strand, counting down.
TTTCTTGATTAATGAGTTAAAATTCATCAAGAGTGTGGGAAAAGAAATAGTATGTAGGTGTTTTATATTTATGAACATGATAAATTAAATATACTATTGTGAATTAGTGATATAAATAATTTTTATCTTCAAATTTGGTAGGTTATTTCATCTTTGGTGAATTCAATGATGAAATTCTTCTAGATGGAATTGTGATATTTCTATACAGAAATTGTATTATTCTATTTCTAGTTTTTTCTTGGATGTTTTTGTTAAGGTATGATAATTCACATGGATTGATATATTATTTAGTGTCTAGATTGTATAGTTTGGGTTGTGTTGTGGTGGATTAAGTTGGGTGATGAATTATAGGGTGATATACATGAGTTATTTATTTTCAATTTTATTTAATGGGTAGTTCATGTTTTACAAAGTGTCTGTAGTTGTTGAAAATAGATAGAGAATCAATGGGAATATGATATGAAATGGGTCTTTGGTGTTTTGGGACATAAATAGTTAGGAGTTAAAAAGATAAGTGTAATGTATGATTTTTACCATATTCCTATTTTATCATTTCACAACTAACCATTGTTGGGTTGTTTTGTATGTGGTTATTAATGTATTTTGTAAAAAAGTCTTTTATATTTAGATTTTTTATTGGTTGATATTGTAAAATAGAAAATTTATTGGTAAAATATACTTTTGAATCTGAATAAATCATTTATTAATACAATTATTAATGTATTATTATAAAAAAATCAATGACGAAAAGAGAATAATGATGTGGAATGAAGGGAATAAAATTATGGTTAATATAAGAAAATTAAATAAGTAAATGGAAAATATTATAATTGGAATTATTATAAGAAAATGGGATGAATATGTTATGTGGTACCCACCATCATGTATTATCAATTATTCAATTAGTGATATCTTATGGTGAAGTATGACATTTTCATTTTTATTATTTTGAAATTTTATATGTTTTTTGGGAATATGATACTATAATAAATGATTATAGGTTGAATTTAATGGGATTTAATGGATCCATGATATGAAATATACACAAGTGTTGTAATAAATAATGTTTATCCAGTGTGAGTATGTGAATATTTATGGGACGAAATTTATCATTTATTTGAGGCATGGCCAATAATTGGTAAATGATAGAGTTTCTTTTTATATGGTCATAGTGTGGAATAATAGTGGGGGTAATGCATGATATGATGAGGGTGTGCTAGTGATTTCCATAATGTTCAAGATACCCTACTATAATTATGTGGATTTTATTTAGATGAAAAAAGGGTAAAGGACACACATTGGAAGTGGAGGGTGAAAGTATTATGTTTTTCATGTCTATTTTACCTTACAAATATAAGGTTATGATAAGTGGGTATGTGGTGGTTCAGTGTGTGGGGATAGATTTTTTTTATAAATAATAAATCAAAATATATAAATTTTTTGTTTTATGGTTGTAAATAGTGTGAATAGATGGTTTATGATGTTGTGGGGTTATTGTTCCTTTTTTACATCCATGATAATATGGTGATTTGTTAACTTATTGATTCATGTTGGGTTTGGGGTTGGATGACATCGAACTAAATGTTAATAGTGGTTATAAGATTATAATTCCTTTTACTTATTTTATTATTTTGATGATGTATTTGTTGTAGATGTTACTTCTCATTTTTTATTTGGATGTTATAATACTTATTCAGAATGAATTTTTCATGGAATATTATTTTCTGATGTGGCTGATTATGTTGTAGTAAATGGAAGGAGTTGTGATCATTGATACCAAATATAGAAATCAATGTTTTTTTATCTCTTATACTTATATATATTTTATTAAAGGAATAAATTTTTCCTATTTGATATCGAACATTCACACTCATTCATATTTATTCCATATAGATGTTGATTTATTTTGAAGGATGATCTTATTGATTACACTTATGTAACCACCCATCCATTGTTTGTTATGTTTTTTTATAGGAAATACCATGGGAGATAAAAGTTTTTGTTATGGTTTCTCAAGTATATTTTATAGAAATTTTTAGATTCCTTATTACTTTCTCTTAATGTTCATAAAAAATTATAGTATAAATTGATATATAAGGAATAAATTGGTTGTTTAGAATCATTTTTTTGAATAGAAATTTTTTGGTGTCATTTTCTATTATTGTTTTATTAATCATTGAATTTGAAGGTAATGTATCCCATTTTTATATTTCACACACCACTATTCCTAGTTGAAAACCCATTTCGTATATAATAAATCCACTTCTAGTCACTCTCACATTCAATTCGGTCTTATGAGGGGTTTCCAGTGGTGGTGTTTTATGAATGATAATCTAATTTCATTCATTATTATGTTTCTCATCACAATCATTTCATAGATTAAACAACATGAAAAAAAAATATATTCCCTTATGTTTATTTCCAAAATCACTACACATTAATGATGGAATTGGGATGAAAAAAATGAAATTTATAATGTAGTTGTCTCTTGTAATCGTACTTTTCTCCCTCACAAAATTCTTGAGTTGGTTCATCGGGTAGTGGGTACTCTATCAAAAAAATATTCCTCTATTTCATGGTATTATATGCATGCCCTAATATCAAATTTATAAATTATTATCAGTTAGGACATAAAAATTTCTAAATATAAATAGAATAGATTTTATTTTATTTTTTATGGCCAATATATTTACTCAACCAGGAATCATCTTGTTTGAGTACCTTAAGACTCTAATATCCCTAGACTCATTCTAGTATACAATAATTTGTGCACCACTTTGGAAAGGGTCATAAGAGGAAGGCATATACCCATAGTCAATTTTGGGAAACATGAGTCATAATATGTGTGGAAAGTCAATTCATGCAATATTTTTTATATTTATTATTTTATTAATCATTCCTTGTAAGGTTTCTCACCAAATTACTATGTGTGTTCATGAAAAATTCCATACCAAATACCCATTATGATATAATCTATTTATTTTTTTCATTCCATAGAAAAATTGGTTTTTTGGTCATATCATGACCATATAAACTATAATCAATGAGATTTCATATGAATTTGGACTATATTGAGGATATCTAAAAAAATACTTTCATATTTTTATGAAATTTTGACTTTTTTATCATCATGATAACTATAATACTATTTAATGGAACCCTAGATTAATAAAATCATTTTGCAATCTAATTTGTTGAAAAACCTGACCAGACTTTGTTAGTAAATTTTGATTCAGTATACATGTGACTTGTATCGCCCACAGATATTCATTTAAATTATATAAGATTGAGATACATATAAAATGTAACAGGAAAATTAATGGAATAATGTTATCTCAATATACTCCAATCATATTTATATCAGCATAAAATGATGTATCTAACATATTATCCCAATTGATCAAGAATTAATTCACCAAAAACCATTAAATGATGTTATATTGTCATTTTCTACTACAATAAATGAATTTAGAATGTTTTGATGTAACGTAGCTCACCAGAAGGTCATGTAATATATTTTTATATGCAGATCGATGCCTTTATGATTTTCTAATAATTCCCTCACTTGAGAACATGAGATAGTGCTTTCAAAGATAGATAATTTGATCAAATATAGAAACTCCTACATATTTTATTTATATTGGAATTAATACCTTGATTAACCATTTTTATATTCCAACTTTGTCCTTATTAACATTAACATAGTTAAAGCACCCAAATATCATCACCAAAATCCTATTTAACATTCTATAAACTCCATGAATATTTCATTGCACACATGAAAAACCCTTAATTTTTATGTGATAAAACATGATCCCTTAACATGAATCATTCATCCAAGAATAGTTTATTGAACATCCAATAAATAATATTCTTCTAAAAATACAATTTTATCATATTCATATTTTATAATTCAAAATTTGTGAATTCATTGGAAATAAATTTTATTCATAGTATTCATACCTTAAATGTTAAATAATTAAATTTAAAATTTTATTTACCTGTGATCATTGAAACTAGGATTTTAATTTTTTAATGCACATGGGTCTACTATGACATAAACTCCATTGCATTAAAATTAGTGGATGTTCTATATATAATTTTTTTGACCCTCTTGGAAAATACCTTGATTAAAAATAACAATATTCATAGACCAGGAGTTGTATCTAGAAAAATATCATGACCCCTAAAGAGATAAGAATAAATCATATTTACAATAACCTCTTAAGGATACGTAATTCCTAATGTAGTCTATTTTTCTCAGGATATCACAATAATTGGTATTTATAATTTCGTTCATCATCCTTTGTCACATTATTTATAGTTTTTAACATTATTTAAATGATTCAATTTTATCTACCCAAGAAATGATATTATTAAAGGAACCACCATCTCATTTAAATAGATAATTATATATGTGAAATTCAAAACAACATTTCTTGAAAATTACATCAATGCAATTCCCCTAATGATTCTGTCTACACATGATACCTAACATAAAACATATATTTTAAAATATTTCATGATATATCAATGTTTTTTATCAAATGATGCACATTAATAATGATCTCTAGTCTAGATACAAATACAAATGTTCAATGATATGAACATCCAAGGATAAAAAAATATTTCATATTTATATTAGCGATTCATTCCACTTCATCTCCTCTATTTGAGATCACCATGTAGAAACATCATGAGAAAGAGTCTCAAAACATATGATCCCCCAACAGTAAATTTTCATACATCATTTTCCCCCATTATTATGATATATCCAAAAAATTTAATATAAATTTAATATTACATTCTATTCACGTCGAGGTTCACATTATCGTTGGTAACTTCTATAATCTTATGATAAGAAAGACAACCCATCATCACTACAATATAACGTGTGTATATAGAAATAATAATACTGTTATTGTAAGAATACGTCATTTATAAATATCTATAAAAACGATATATTACTTGAAATGTACCATTTGAGTGGATTATATAGAAATACCTCCCAAGAAATTCATTATTGACATATCCCATATAGAAACAACATTCTTGAAGTCATGAAAAATGGAATACATAACCACGTGTGATGTATGTGATGCATATAGTGGAAATTTTTGTACAGATATTTTTTTGGGTGGAGATTACACTAGATAATAGTAAAACATTTTATTTTATAGGGTCCACAATTATCATATGCAAATATACTATGAATTCATACAAACTATTAATTATATAAATTCATACCAGATCAAATGAAAATGTTTTATAAATCTGGATTTGTGTTTTATTATATTTTAAGAAAACTGAAGAAGTTCATTTAATATAATATCAAAAAATAATGCCAATAGATTTCCAAAATTTAATTGATAATTTTTTTATATGTTATTATAAATTATTTTACCTAAGTAAAAAATGTGAATATTGTTTTCAAATATATATTAAAAGAGTGATATTGGAGGTTACATATTTTCTTAAAACATATCATAAATGCATTGATACAAGTATATCACTTATTGTATTGAACTGAAATATAGAACATCACACTGCATATATTGTAGTATGAGTTTGTAAAATTTTAATTTTGGAATTTTTATATGATTTGTGATGTCATGTTATTTTTTCATGCCTTACCATGGTTGATCCATATTAATTAAAAAATAGAAAAATAGTAGTTCAAAATATATAATTTAATTATATAAGATATTCATCAACTAAAATAATAATTTGTGAAAACATTTTTTGTTTAAAAAAGTAATGACATGATTATTTTATGGACCTTCTTATTATGTGGATTTTAGATTAACCCATCATTTGACTACGTGACCCCCTCCACATATGTGGATCCATAGTGGAACACATACGCAATTTCATGAAATGTCCCATTTATTCACTTCAGAGGTAGAGAGAGATGGAAAACATTAGAATCCCTATGTTTATGAATTGGTGAAGGACATATCATGTAGACACATGACATTATCCTTTCATGGAAGATATATTCCTTATAGTGGTTGTGGCTTGTCACAAAGGTTTCTTATTAAAAACTAAATTTCACTCTTGAGAAAGGGGATATAAAAAGGAAATATTGTGAGTCCAATATAAGAAGAAAAGTAACAACTATTGTCTTAGCATCCATGTTCAAAAACTTTATAGAGTTGAGAATATATAACCAGAGACCTAAAAATAACACCAAATAATGAAAATTTACACATGAAACATCTATGTGACAACATTTTTCATGAGGTTATTTTTGATCAAAGCCTATTTTTTTATCATATCCACATGAAAATAATTTGTTTATTTGAAATTAGTGTTATTTGTGGTCAAAATACAGACATTTCACATGACCACGTAATTGTAGTCTCATATGAATCACCCTATGCAATATGCCTTTAACAAACATTCCCATATCATGTGGGAATCATTTATTTGTAAGTCCACCTTTATCATGTAGTACCATATCAAATTTTTATCCTTTATCATGTTTTATCTTTTTATTATATGATTCAGTAGTATATGGTTATCTCCAAGGGTTCCCTTCTGTGATTAGGGACTTCTACATGATCTATCATCCCAAAACTAGGGTTTCACCATAAATTCTTGGTTCATCCCACATGGGTTCTTCAAAAAATTATGGATTAAATCATTGAGAGATTACATTGCTATGTTTTCACTCAATCCTTATAATCTGGACCTTTTAACCTGGAATAACAACATGGAATCATTTTTTTATGGTTAAATGAAGAAAAAGGATATCTCCAAACCTCCTATAACGACATTATATTTTCATGATCAAATCATTTTCAACATCACACACCTATTTGATCATATATTTATATTATAAATGGATTCCCTAGAGTTAACCTCTATAACATTTAAAAACATGGGGGGAATATTTATTTTGGATTTCTTTGATAATGTGGGTCCCTACCAGGAGTAATTTTGAGTGGTCTCTACTAGCTCAATGATGGATTTATTCCCTTCCCAATAGTTCAAGCCAAATAGGGAATGATTCCTAGAGTAAGCTACTATAATTTCTCCTCGGAATCTATATATCTCATAATATCTATACTCCCTCCCTTTACCTCTAATATATAGGGATTTGATTCATCAGATGGGTCTATTTCATAGGTATAAGTCCTAAATTGTTTAATTTTCACCTTTTTCATAGGTTTAATCCTCAACATATCCTATTTGGGCCACATTTTTAGGATTAATCCCCAACATGATCAATAAGGAGATCCTAATTAGGTCTAATTACCAATATGTTAAACATCGGATTCCAATTAAGTGTGATTTCTAATTTATCCCCAATTCAGTTATGGATTTCATCTATATTCAACGTGATCTTGGATATCCCAATGGGTTTCATTACGTTCTATAGTCCTAGCCATATTCTATTTTTAACTCCATCAACTAGGAATCACTAATGTGATGAAAAGAGGGAATGATACTTGGAAAACATCAATGTATAAGTCCCATGAAATTTAATAGTTTACTCTCGCATAATTTGATAGATATGTTCTTATATCTTATTTCTTACATTGTTCAGGAATCAAATGGGATTCGAAATTTGAGTTTATCATTCCATGAGTAAAATTAAAAAGGCCTCTAAAAATGGCCTCCCTATTTAGTGTAGGCCACAAATATATTCACTATAGGTCTCTATCTTAGTTAAAATCCCAAAATAAATTCTTAGTGGACCTCCTTTTAGGTATAATCCCCAAAAATATAATTTCCTTCCCATCATGGCATGTTTTTTCATGAGAAATATATTTTATATTTTATATTGTTTTTAAAGAATATAAGGGAATATCCATTGGAAAAATCCCCACACAATTATACGTTGCCAGATTTTCCACATCATAAACATCCCTAGAGTTTGATGTTAAGCTATGTAACCAACGTCATAGTCTCATAACATTAAATTGCATGAAAATTTACTTACCTAATGCCATTAAAATAAAATGTTGCGTATTATTATATGTTCTTAAACTATTACATTTGTAATTTTTTGGATATAATTCCCATATTCAAAAGGATACATAGGATGCCTTTTAAGGTTGAACCTAACAATCTCACATATTCATTATTTCGTAATTACAAAAATATGATATACTCACATTAAAATTTACTCTTTTTTGGGGTGTTTACACATTATAATCATGTCACTAATTTATGATCCATATCCCTTTCAAGTCATTAAATATTTTACTTAAGGATATATTCCTTGGGAATACCCCTCAATAGGCCATATCATAAATAAAACAACCCCCCTTCCTTTAGGGCCATGTATCCTCTGGGTATCATCATAAATTATTTATTAGGCTAAATCCCTAATGAAATAATATTTCTTCTTGGTATGTCAAATGCATATTATGCACCCCCACCAAATCCTCAGGGGTCTACATCCTTATTGATGTTAGCTATAATGGGATTCTAATTTATAAGTATCAAAACAATGTTCATTACATACAATTCACCTAGAATTTCCATTCTACATGACATTAAACTACTTGGAATTAGTCTTGTCCATACAAAATTAAGAGTTATGATTTGTCGCATTAAATTAAAACAACCAAAGTTGGTTTAGATTTCGTTCAAAAGGGTATGTAGGAATATTATTGCATAGGCCTATTCCTAATAACCAAGAACTAACTTCCACCCAAGATGTCATTTATTATCAAGAGTTCTAGGTAACAGGGTTTTCAACTAAAATATCTTCCCTCCACCGAAAAGGGGAGGGTATAAACAAACTATACATATATAAAAATAGGTTAACACTCATTCAAACCCATAATCAGCTAACAATATTTCAAGAGGGTAATCAGTAGTTTTAACTAAAATTATGGGAAATATTCACGAATAAGAAAAAAATCTGAAAGAGAGTCCCATAATATATGATAATTCACCCTAAAGGTGTGGATGAACCTAACCACCCATCATCTCGGTTTGATGTACATTTTTTGAGTCATTGGTATTTCTTAGTGACCACATGCCTTTGCAAAATAGGATCGTAGAATGAAAATAAAAAATATATAGAGATTATTCTATTAGAAAGATGGTGAACCTGACATGAGTCATATAACCATGGATAATTTCAATTTAAAAATAACATCATCACAATTGGATTTACCATTAAACCCAACACGTGACAAAAACAAAAATGGTGTACCCAATATGTATCTTTTAATTTTGAAGATGGTCATTGTTAGAATATAATAACCCCCCACAATTTTCACCCTTTGATGTCATACTTGATTAAAAAATGGTTCACCCAAAGTGAATCTTATAACCCTGAAGATGGTTAGTTTCAAAATAATATCACCACCATTAGCCTCACCCGTTGATTCAATACATGATCAAAAGAAAAGTGGTGAACCTGACATGAATCTTAAAATCATGATGTTTGTCACCATCAAGATAAATTCACTACCATTTTATTAAACCTTAAACAAAATAAACCGTCGAAATGAAAATAATGAATCCAAAATGAATTTTTTAATCATAAAAACTTTCTGTGTTAAAATAACATCACCACCATAAAATTATCCAATCAAAATAATTATTGATCCAAAAAAAATGGTGAACCCAACATGTATCTTATAATTAGGATGATAGTTGGTGTCAATATAAAATCATCATAGAAATATTCACCCTTTGATGTAATATAATATAAAAATTATTTTCCGTTTTTAAATTTTATAATCATGAAGATAGTCAGTGTCAAAATTACATTGCTAACATATGCTTCACCCTTCAATGTAATATGTGATAAAAAGTGGTAAGCATGATGTGAATCTTATAATCATGAAGTGATTAGTGTAAAAAATGAAATCACACCAAATAACTTTTCCATTTTATGTGAATATAAAAATGAAATAAAATTGGTGAACCCAACATCAATTTTATAAACATGAAGATGATAAATTATTTTAATTTTCTTCACCATTAGACAAAATACACTATCAAACATAAAATGGGGACTCTGTTGTGATAATTATAATCATTAAAATTGAAAACATTTATTAACTGACATAATATTTTGGTTGTCCAAGATATTAAATTGTTATATATTATGTTGTAATGATTGATATTCATGGTTGTGGTTATCTATTAATGTACGAATTCAATCCTAGATATGTTAAATGTAATATAATTTCATCAATATAGGATTCTCATTCATATACCTCATCTATCAGCAAATGCAAGACATCATATCTTGGGATAGATTTATCAACATATCAACCTCTCCAACAATAGGACATCAATGAACTTATTATATATTTTCACTATCGAAATACCATCATGACCCTGTAGGGTACTAGGAATAGTCTTTAAATTCTAATGTTAGATTATCGAGATTTTCAAAGGCACCAGGTGGCTAAAGAGGTGGAACTCATTATCACATAAAACTATTTTAGGACCATTCCTCAGAATATGATAATGCACACCACATGTACCTAAAGGAGATAAAATAACCCTCCAATGACACGACTACTAAGGAAGTGCTAAGGATGGAACCCCTACCGAATAACACCATCAGTTCCTCAAAATTATTACTCTTCAGTCACCTATTTAGGAGGTCATTCACTAGACCTCTATCATAGTTACTATTTATTGGGTTCCTTGAAGGTATCTTTATTTGTATCAAACTAACTAATAAAAGGTATTTTCCATTACAATTTTTCTCCATGTTACATCTAACTGACATGTTCTAGCTACTAATAGTGAAATATTCCATATTTTGATTCCCGTGGATGGAGATTTCCTATATATAATGGTGACACTATAAGATATAGATAAAATTATGGTTCTCACAATAGGAAATCACCCATACATTATTAGAATTGGTGATAAATTAAACACTCCTACTCCCTCGTATCAAGCCTCTTGGCATAATTTGATGACATAAGGAGAAAACTGTGGGTATATATCTCTACATTGATTAAAAAAATGTAACAGAATATCATGTTAACTTTATAAGAGATTTCACATATCCCAAGTAATTTTTTTTGAAACTTTTGGAATATTCTGGTACCCATTGAGGGGAGATGATAAAATATTCTGACAATAATGTAACCATAAGTTCCTATTTTTATTCATGTCATTATAGTTTATTTTCATGATATTTATATATCTACATAGGATGAAGAATATATTAGTTTTCCCATTTTGTAGGATCTTTTGTATATTCTAGTAAAGGGTGAAGAAAAGGAATGAACACATATTCTTATTTAAACAAGATTTCGTCAACATTATATTATAGTCACCACATGATAGATGCATTTATCTATAACAGAAATTTCAGAGAACTGGTGGCATATTATAATGTGAAACCAAGATGAGGCTTATATCCATGTATTTATCCACCATATGTTCCCAACATAATCTATCTATGGTCATGGGAAATAATTTTCTATATATTCTTGAAGCGAACAATTGTCATGTCTATATTCCTACACCTACTGAGGAAGCACTATATCAATACACCTCAAAAGTGATATAGTAGGGGTTTATATTTGTTCTCTAACCTTTTTAGATCTTCACTATATTCTATTAAATAATTTAAACAACTATTCTAAACATAACCCCATTTAAAAAGTGTTCCATTATAAATTTTCTATAGTCTCATAAGGGTAGAATCATATCCCTACCAATAGGGGTCTGGACAAAATTCATACTCCATCCGAAAAAGGATTAGATTAGTACACCTCAAAGGTGTTATATGTAGGGTTTCATATTCCCTCTCCAATTAAGAGTATACTAAGAATATTTTGATAATGCAAGAAAACCAAGACCAAGTTCATTTTCTTTTCTGAATAAGGTTCATCGGTATATCCTTTAATTCACTATTGTGCATGCCCATATCCCTACCAATATTTCATACACTTCGTTTCACATTCGAGTAGTTAACTATAAGTTAATTTATAACCACACAAATATAAATGATATTAATGTATATATTCAAAATTTGACTAAGGAAAATATTGAAGGGTTCCATTTCATAAAGTTCTCACCAACGACATATGGACCCAATAGCCAGACATAGAACATCTTATGAAAACCATCAATGGGCATCAAATAATAATTTGGATCAAACTAATTTTCCAACTCTATTAATTAATATTGAACTTGATGGAATACAACACTAATCAAAAGTATCCCAAGGATCTAGTTATCCCTCATTTGAAGGAGGATTAAATATTTACTAAAGATTTCCTGTTCATGGTGTCATAGAGATTGATCATGGGAACTCTTCCCCTAATTTACACTATGGAAATCCTCCTCACTTAAATATATCATGCCGACAAGGATATCATAAACTTAAAAAGCACCTTCATATAGAGAGTGTCATGAAAAATTAGTTTCAACTATATTTAGTTCCCCATCAACAGCTAATAATCCTTCATCAGGGTAAATGGTTTGCCAAGGATTTCATCAATCGTCATTACTTTCCACATATCATGTGTCATAATCCTAAGAAAAAATGTTTTTTATTCAAGAAAGCAGCAGAATATGCCTCTTAGAATGAGAAAAATAAAATGGATACATGTTTGAGAGATGATTTAGGTCAATATAATGGAAATTTCCTAGCCCATAACTATCTCCCAATATGAGTATTCCTAGGAAATAATAGTTGATTGTATACACAATATTCACCTCAACCTTTTTATAACTCATCCACACCTCTAGTATGATCATATAACCTAATAGGGATACACCTATCATATTAAAATGACAGGTGACCTTTGAAAACATATTGATTTGATATCTTATTCTGTAAAACAAGTCCCAATGAATGAAAAGTAGTATCAGAATCTATAAAATGTTTTCCCTAATAACATAAAGATACTCCAATTCAAAAATAAAAAATCTTCATCCAACGTATTCATCAAAGGGTGTGGTGGGTTTAGAGAACTGTTTTTCACTCCAATATTGAGTAAATAAATTCCACTGAGGAAGGCATACTATAATATAATTTCACCCATTCAACCCATATGACTATAAGGTGTGTATACCAGCTGTTTAGTTCAATATGAACGTATTACTTCTAAAGCTCAGAAGTAACACACTAACTGAGAATGATCTATTAGAATGTTGCAACATAAGGCCTCCCTAAAATTTTAAAATGACTCATTGTTGAGAAAAATGGGGCCTAAAGAAATTGTTCAATCTCTAAAGGAAATTTTCTCATTCTCAAAATGAGAACGTTCCCCAGACCATACCCGTGTAAAAGAACAAAAAATTTTAACGGTCTCTATGGCATCATCTTCTACTGTAATCAAGGTACAATCACAAATCATTATATTTTGGTCATTTTAATCATATATACCACTATAATCAAATCAAATATCATGAAACGGCTAATTAATACATGATATAATGGTGGAAAGGACATGTTAACCCCATCCAATATGACTTGGGATGTTTATATCATCACTAATGCTAACACAAAACTTAGGATCATTAAAGCGCCAATGATATATGTATATGATAGTTTTATTATGTAGATAACATCCACCCTCATGGTTAGGGTCATTTATATCATTATGTAATAATCGACTAAGGGAGTCATACTTCACCTAGATGGGATATTTTTCACATGAAATAACGTTATTGTTATTAATAATGTGTAATATACCCAAACAATTATGAGAATGATTTGAAAAATTCATGGGATGCTCTATGTAAATCACTATCTATAAGGTACTATAAGGGTAATAATATAGAGGAAACATGAAATCTTGAAGTTTCTATAAGCCCATTTGACAATTCAATAAGGAATTGTCCATTTTTTCCTTTTCTAGAATAAAAAAAGTGGCTTTTGAGTGGGGAAATTCAATAAGGAAAGGTGCAGAGAGGAATCCGAACTATTCCTCAACAATTAAAAGCATGATATTTTAACTTCATATAGTTCGGATGTGGTGGATGAACTCATCTAAAATTTTTAGTTTTCATTGAATATTTTTATAAATACTAATATGGTAGATGACAATGATGATCTGGAGGAATATGATGATGATATGTTGGTAAAAAATGATGTTTGAACTGAGCTGTATATGGAGGGTCTCTGTACTCAAAATTAGATCAATAATCAGATTCCTAAACCCCAAACACTCATCTACTTCCTATAAAACAATGTCAACTAATAATTTGGGGAAAAATTATGAACATATTATCGTCCCACTTGATGGATCGGATCCCTCGGCCCAGAAATATTGTCCGCTCTGGCCCAGTTTTTATCCCAGGCCTCACAGCTTTAAAACGCGTTGCTGAGGGGAAGGTAGGCACGGGAATTTCAAGCACCCACCAATCTCCCTCCACAACCGATGTGGGATTGGTTACCGGGGCACAAGCGCCAACAATCCTGGCGGGGGACCAACAATCCTGGGCCCAGGACACAACATCCCCCCCCCCAAGCCCACACCGGTCCCGAGACCAACCACCCTCTGATACCAATTGATAGGCGGAGAAAACGGGGAATGATGGCAAGAGGGGGGGGGGGTGAATTGCCTTTTTAAAAAAGATTAACAAATTAAAATCAAAGTTGAAAGTGCAGCGGAAAAATAAAAGAGGCAATCACACAAGAAATTGTTAACGGAGTTCGGCCAAAACCCGGCCTACGTCTCCGCTCCCAACTCAACCGTTGAGAGATTCCTACCGCTTGCTTTTCAATGGTTTTAGCAAGAAACCCACTAGGCTTTGAGGTAGCACTAGGACATATTACAGCTTGCTTTTGGTGGTTTAGCAAGAACCCACTTGCTTTTAATGGAATAGCAAGAACCCACTAGCCTTTTTAACGGGTGAAGGCTAGCTCACCGAAAACTCAAGCCTTTTAAAAGGAAAGGCTTGACTAACCTCTTCACACCTTAATGGTGATGTGAAACCCAAAAGAAAGAGGGGATGAGAAAAGTTTGGGGTTTGTAGGCACAAACCCAATTTTAAGCTCAAAATATATAAAGCAAGAAAAACCGTAATTGAGGAAGACTTGGGCGCCAAAGTATGATGGAGTTGATGTAGCGTGCTCTCCCAAGCTTCTTGAGGTGCTCCTTGGATTGGAAATTGGTTGGAGCACTTGAGGATCCTTGAAGGTGGAGCGCCGGAGGTTCGCCAAATGTTCAACAATATGTCCGAGCGCTTGGTATATGATCCGGTTAGTGTCCGGGGCTTCCTTGGCCTTTATTTATAGGCATGGAACCCTTGGGGAGGCTTCGGAGCCGTTGGAGAGGCTAAAAGAGCCGTTGGGAGCCAAGTGGGCCAGCCTGGTCAAACTGCAACGGCTAGTTTGACTGGCTCCACCGGCTGGCCGGTACAGGGCCACCGGCTGGCCGGTGCCTTGAAAAAGGATGAGGATTTCTGTCCAGGGGCCACCGGCCGACCGGTGCCAGAGCCACCGGCTGGCCGGTGGCAAGACAGTAGCTTGCCATTCTGTGCAGGTGCCACCGGCTGACCGGTGCTGCGGCCACCGGTTGGCCGGTGGTGAGGCAGTGGCTCTGCCTTCTGCCCAGGGTCCATCGGTCGACCGTTGGTGAAGCCACCGGTTGGCCGGTGGACTGAATTTCAGTCCAGTTTTGCTTCTTGCTTTCTTGGCCTAATTCCTTGGCCACCTGAAATGATTCCTATCATCCAAAAACACTTGAAAAAGAGGTTAGACACATATGAAAGTGATTGTGATCATGAAAATCAAAGAGCGAGGGGAACGAGAGGTACAACAATCTCCCCCTATTTTGATGATCACAATCACTAAAACAATTAAAGTAGAAACATAAATGAAAGACATGATTAAAGGATAAAGAAAGTAAATGCTAAGCATGATCAAAAGGATTCTCCCCCAATCAATCAAGAAATTCTCCCCCTTTGTGATTATCAAAATAGAATGGGGCATAAAACTTGATTGAGGGAAATAAGAGATTTTTGAAATTGAAATGAAAATTTGAATCCAAAAATTTTGAAATAAAAAATTGAATAACAGTTTGAATTGAAAGTTTTGAATAAAAAATGAATAGCAAAATTTTGAATTGAAAAATTTGAAACCAAGAGTTGAAAATGAAAGTTTGAATTGAAAGAATTGAAATGAAATCAAACCTAACTCCCCCTAAATAAAAACAAAAAATCACCGGGGAAAGGAAACTATTTTTGGCCCGGAGAGACTCGCAAGAAGGGATTTTTCAATCCAAACTTTTCTCATAGCGGGTCTTCTCCTATAAAATTCGTCCGAATAAAAAATCGATTTGGGCCTACCATACCTGGCGTTTTTGCAATTACATTCATATATCATGTGCCCGGGTTTTTTGCAATAGTTACAAAATTTAAAACTAGAGCACCCCCTAACAAAAACAGTAGGTGCGTGGGAAGAGGAAGCCTCATTGGTGTAGCCAAGTCCATTGGTGGTTCTAGATACTCGTTGAGAACCAAAGAGTTTGGAAAAATTTTGTTCACCTTGGGTGAACTTGGCTAATGATTTCCTAAGGTCTTTGATGGTTGATTCCAAAGAATCAACATTTGGGAAATTTTGGATTTTTAGGGAGAGTTCCTCCTTCTCTTTGAGAAGTTGGTCTTTTTCGGAGGATAGTTTTTTGAAATTCTTTTTAAAGCGACAAATTTGGAAGAAAGTTCGTGAAAACCTTCCTCCAATAGATCTCTAGCGTATTGGAGATCCTCATAAGACATATGATTGAAAGAATTTGAATTTGAAGAACAGGAGGATGAGGAATCGGAAGAAGTTACCTCATGGAATGCCATTAGGCATTTTGTACCTTGGTCGCTCTAGGAGGAGGAGGAGGAGGATGATGAGGAGGTGTCACTCCATGTCGCCTTGAGGACCCTTTTCTTTCCTTTTTCCTTAGCCCGTTTCTTGTTGAGTGGGAAATCGGGCTTGTAATGGCCCTTTTCGCCGCACCCGTAGCATTTCACCTTGGGCTCGGATTTTGCGGTGGGTTCTTGCTTTCGATGCTTGCGGGATTTCTTCTTCTTGTGCTTCTTCATAAATTTGTGCATTTGGCGGGCGAGATTCTCCATTTCCGAGTCGCCGCTTGATGATGAAGAAGATGAAGATGATGAGGAGGAGGAGCTTACTTCTTTTTGTACCTTGAGGGCGATGTTCTTTGGTTTCTTGATTGGTGTGCCCTCCTTTTGAGCTTGCCTCCTCATCGTGATCTCGTACGTCATTAGGGATCCGATGAGCTCTTCGACCGGCATGTTCTTTACATCCTTAGCTTCTTGGATTGCCGTCACTTTAGGTGCCCATGAGCTCGGAAGGACCCATAGAATCTTCTTGACCATTGCTTCAGCTGAAACATCATCACCAAGAGATTTTCTACCATTGCAAACGTCAGTGAAGCGTGTAAACATTTCAGAAATAGACTCATTTGAATGCATTGAAAAAGATTCAAAGTCTTGTCTATACATATCTAATCTAGTATCTTTGACTTTATTAGTGCCTTCATGGGTCACTTCTAAAAGCTTCCAAATTTCATGTGAAGATGTGCAAGTGGATAATCGATTAAATTCATTTCTATCTAACCCGCAATGAAGAGCATTCATGGCTTTTCCATCAAGCTCAAAATTCTTAATATCGGCGGGGGTCCATTTGGATTCATCGGGGGTAGACAAAGTATAACCTTGCATGACAATTTTGTAAATAGGATATCCTATGCTTCTTAAAAAAGTGGTCATGCGGGTTTTCAAGCACCCACCAATCTCCCTCCACAACCAATGTGGGATTGGTTACCGGGGCACAGGCGCCAACAATCCTGGCGGGGGCCCAACAATCCTGGGCCCAGGACACAACATCCCCCCCCCCAAGCCCACACCGGTCCCGAGACCAACCACCCTCTGATACCAATTGATAGGCGGAGAAAACGGGGAATGATGGCAAGAGGGGGGGTGAATTGCCTTTTTAAAAAAGATTAACAAATTAAAATCAAAGTTGAAAGTGCAGCGGAAAAATAAAAGAGGCAATCACACAAGAAATTGTTAATGGAGTTCGGCCAAAACCCGGCCTACGTCTCCGCTCCCAACTCAACCGTTGAGAGATTCCTACCGCTTGCTTTTCAATGGTTTTAGCAAGAAACCCACTAGGCTTTGAGGTAGCACTAGGACCTATTACAGCTTGCTTTTGGTGGTTTAGCAAGAACCCACTTGCTTTTAATGGAATAGCAAGAACCCACTAGCCTTTTTAACGGGTGAAGGCTAGCTCACCGAAAACTCAAGCCTTTTAAAAGGAAAGGCTTGACTAACCTCTTCACACCTTAATGGTGATGTGAAACCCAAAAGAAAGAGGGGATGAGAAAAGTTTGGGGTTTGTAGGCACAAACCCAATTTTAAGCTCAAAATATATAAAGAAAGAAAAATCATAATTGAGGAAGACTTGGGCGCCAAAGTATGATGGAGTTGATGTAGCGTGCTCTCCCAAGCTTCTTGAGGTGCTCCTTGGATTGGAAATTGGATGGAGCACTTGAGGATCCTTGAAGGTGGAGCGCCGGAGGTTCGCCAAATGTTCAACAATATCTCCGAGCGCTTGGTATATGATCCGGTTAGTGTCCGGGGCTTCCTTGGCCTTTATTTATAGGCATAGAACCCTTGGGGAGGCTTCGGAGCCGTTGGAGAGGCTAAAAGAGCCGTTGGGAGCCAAGTGGGCCAGCCTGGTCAAACTGCAACGGCTAGTTTGACTGGCTCCACCGGCTGGCCGGTACAGGGCCACCGGCTGGCCGGTGCCTTGAAAAAGGATGAGGATTTCTGTCCAGGGGCCACCGGCCGACCGGTGCCAGAGCCACCGGCTGGCCGGTGGCAAGACAGTAGCTTGCCATTCTGTGCAGGTGCCACCGGCTGACCGGTGCTGCGGCCACCGGTTGGCCGGTGGTGAGGCAGTGGCTCTGCCTTCTGCCCAGGGTCCATCGGTCGACCGGTGGTGAAGCCACCGGTTGGCCGGTGGACTGAATTTCAGTCTAGTTTTGCTTCTTGCTTTCTTGGCCTAATTCCTTGGCCACCTGAAATGATTCCTATCATCCAAAAACACTTGAAAAAGAGGTTAGAAACATATGAAAGTGATTGTGATCATGAAAATCAAAGAGCGAGGGGAACGAGAGGTACAACACCACTCCCAAGATGAAACTGATGCATCTTCCATTCAAAATAAATTGGCATAATAATAAGTATAGACAAAATAATTAAAATAGATCAATGTTAAAATAATCAATATAAATGTTTAAAATGAATAAAATGACTTGGTGGGAATTAATTTATCCCCTTAAATTGGTGTTACACATCAAGAAAGGTCTATTTCATGAATTATGTACGGGTTTGAAAATCTTGTAAATTATGGGCACATGACACCAGTTTACCTGATGCAGATAGCTTTAAACCGTTAGGATTTTACTTCTATGGTACATTAATTGTAATTACATTATTACCGTAACTATAATCCAATGGATACAAAGTTTTATGATAATAAATAGGTAACTAGGTTGTACAAATACTCATATATTGTCAATGATATTTATTACCCATATATAGAAATATCACCATAGATCATTTACTATATCCAATCAAACACACGTAGATGATGTTTATATAGGGAGATCATAATCCAGTAAAGCTATAGATAAAATATTAACTTGAATTCATGGGAACCAACTCTCCTCCACCCAACTTTGGATATCCTATTTTCATGATCATCATTAATGGTGATGATCTGGGACAATATCTAACACTTCTTTATGTTGTTGTGTCCCCATGATGAGAGTTCTTAAGTAGTAGAATGTGGATAAACTCAAATGTTTCTAATAGATATTGTAAATACCAATATAAACTTGGTATATTAATATCCATTCCATGTTAATTACAAATTAAGAAGATCTGAATCACCATTTTTGTATCACTTCATCTCCACATTGTTGAAGAAAAAAATCACTAACCTATCAAATTAAATATTTAATGAGAATGATAGAGTCAGTGATTTTATTTTTAGATATAAGAGTATCACAAAATCCAAAGATATTTAGATTATAAAATAGTATGTAGTATAGTTTTTTATGTAATTTCTATAACGAGATTTAGTCGTTTCACGTCCCATTTAAATTTTTTGATGGATTCAGATATCTGGCTTTAATAGCCTAAATAATAGAGGACATGTTCTACCATTGAAGGATAACTTCTTTACTCAAATTAGTAAATCAGATAAGGAAAATGGGTATATTATATGTTTTGGCTATCATACCCAAACCCATACTGGTTCAGTCTCTATTTACAAGGCTATCCCAATAACACATTAAAACTCTTCCTAATAAATAACAACAATAACATCCATGATAATTTGGGAATATGGATTTTGGTCAACTAATTTTTATATATTGAATGAATAAAAAACAATTCTTTCTTTACGGACTTAGTTATATGATATTGTATCTTATCTCTAGAAATCATTTTGCTCAAATTGCTAGAAATTATGTAAATGAAGGAGGTAGAACTTAATGATTGCCTAAAATTTCTTCCCTATAAAAAGAATTTGGGATATAATTTCCAATATAATATAACTATGATCATATAATCCTAATTATTTATTAAAATATAATAAAATTTGGTAAAACATTAATTATATGTGGTATGTGTATCAATAATTCCACTAGACGAAGAAGGATCTTAGAAACAGGTCCCAAAAAATTTCCCACTTAAATTAAATTATATGATGAACTAAAGAATAGTTAATCAAGAACATGTTATAATTAAGGCATAGATAAATAAATAATTTATGAGCCTATTTACCTCAATATTAATTGAACTACCCATTTCAACATGTGCATCATTTAAAACCTTACATACTCATTAAAATATAAATGATGCTCAAGGTAAAAATTAAAAACCATGATCGGTCACTTAGAAAGTTCAAACACTATTAAATTTATTTACCTTATCCTTTGGGGGAGGAGATGAACCATAGAAGAAACACTCGTTAGAATAATAATGATCTTATAACTTAGCCGATGTAATTTATTTTACTGAAAATTTTAGATGATGAAATTGAACATGAATATGATCCTCAATTTCCCATTCATAATTAGGAGGAGGGTGAATGATTAAAAACCATTTAGGGAAATAGGGAAATGAAATAAGAGGAAATAATATATTATATCATGTGTAAAGAATCCTTGTGAAGGATATATATGTGGACATAACATAGGAAAATGAACTAAAACGAGACATACATGAGAATCATTAAACTCTTGGATCATTTAGATATCAACCACACCCTATTGTGTTTGAAGTTTGACTGACATATCCACCTCCAAGAGGTGACCCTCAAACAGATACATATAGATTCACATAATTTGGCCCATGAATGGAGACATATATGATTTTTGTCTAGAAGTTATTGACATAATATACATCTACCTCTTGGACTTAATTCAAATATAATATTCTCACTATGGAATGATGACCTATGGCCCTAAAATTTGGAATATTGATGTATATTGTTTTAGTCCCATCTAATATTTTTATCCCAATTACATTTCATCCCTAAAATAAATTTTGAGAATATTTGAGTGAGTCCCTTTTGTGCCCTTGGGAATTTGAGGTAAACGTTAATAGAGTATAATTATTTCAATAAAATAATAATCTAGTTAAATTCTATATAGTCATATAATTATTGGAAGACGATTGAGATGATTATCTACATGGGAATATCATACCCTAATACTTGGCCAAAAATTGTAATGATATCAATGTTTAATGAACTCTTGTCGAATTTTTTTTGGAATTAGTATTATCTCTCTCTTAACCCTTTTACTATTTTGATTAATTGAAAATGATTTTTTCCTTCCAAGTTGACCATCCATGGGTATGATATCTGTGAACAAAAACCCCTTGGAGGTATCAAGTTGAAATCATATTTTGGGTACTTTAACACCAACCTGATTTTGTGGTCTTCCACCAGGATATAGAATTTAATGCTATGTTAGGAAGACCAAGGATTATTGTTCATTTCATAGTACCTCCATCATATCATCATTTATTGAAATATGTGGTTGGTATGTACATTGAGTGTTATATAGATTCATATCCTTGTTTGATGCATGTGTGGATTGTATATGAAATTGGCCTATTAGAAAAAATAATTGAAAAGAATAAAAATAGATGATAATAACTAGGTCACTTCACTAAATCACTTGAAAAATATCCTCTGAATAAATTAGAATATTCTATGTTATGACTCTGTGTTCCCCAATAACTGAATTGAGGTCCATAATATAAACCAAAAAAGTAATCAAGCTGGTAAATTCCCAAAATTAGAGTATGGATCCTTCATTTTTCACAATATATATTATATTTCTAATATAAAAAGGTGACCACTAGGAGTATAAAAATTACACTAAGGATTACGAACCCAAACAATCCATAAGGGAACATGGTATGTACCTTAATAATATCCCCTAGATGACATCACATTTGATAGTAATTCACTTATATTAGGTCGATTATCTATAGAATCCATCTTTCTTTCTCCCTTGAACCTGTTAATGCTTCCAATAAATCCACATTGGCATCCTTTTTGGAATTTCAAGGGGAAAACATTCACCTTCTTCCAAATGTATATTTGTATATTTTTAAAATCAGTGTCTTGTTCCTTCTTTGTTCTTAGAAATAAAAATGATCTTGATACACTAGCACCTCCATATTCTTTATAATTACAATAGAAATATTTAGGGGGAGAAGAGGAGTATGTTTCATCTTCCCCTCTATAATTTGAGGAAGGTGACTCAACTATGGTGATAAGATTGATCATATTATTATAGGAAATGATGATGATAGGAGAGATACTTTGTTTAGCACCATTATGACTCCCTATTAATGGGAGAAATATATATACTTTCTAAAAATTAATCGTGGTATTTTATCATAGAATTATAATGATATTTTTGGGTTATACCCTTAGGTATCTGAATATCATTTGGAGATGTATAAGAAAATTTTGGTAATAAGAAGACAAATATATAACACATATTACCCTCAATTTCATGGTAGAGTATTATTTTGATAAGATAATCAAGGATATCATTGTTCAAAAATTACAATATTTTAAATTGATGGATAATATTTTCCTGTTCAAGAAAATGAATGGGAAAATCTGTGTATACATTGATTTTAGAGATCTTATTTGATATCTCATGAATGAGGATTTCATTGACTCAGTCAATTAATTGTTGACTGATAAGACTCCTAATTTATAGTCTATTTCCTTTATGGACAGATACTCGAGTTATAAATAAATTCAAGTGATCATTGAAGGAAATGAGTCTACAAATGTTAGAGATTCCCAAGGGGTTTACATTTTTTTAAATTCCATTTAGTTTGAATAACTTTGGAAGGAACTAACAATGCACCAAACACTATATATTCAATGTCCTATTGGGGATGGTTTTGAAAAAAATGTTGATATTTTGGTATACAAATACTACTAAAAATATGATCTAATAAATTATATTGGAATATTTTTTTGGTTATTTCTGATAATGAAATTCGATAATCAACCCATGGAAGTGAACATTTAGGGTAAGAAGGATAAAATTACTTTGGTTTTAGGTATAAAAGCATGGTATCTTTGTCTATCATGATAAAATAGGAGTAATCATATATATTCTCCAAATACGAAACCTCACAGAGTGGAGGGGGATATTTTTATATCCTAATTATATCAAAATATTCAACCCTAATTTGGATTGAAAATGTTTTCCCTTCATAAGAATGATAAATAATTAAATCCCTTATAATTTGTATGAAGGTAGAATGTAATCAATTAATATCCTTAAGATGTATTTGTTTAACACACTAGTCTTGATTCCACATACTGAAGGGAAACACGCATTAAATTTTTATAAGTTCCAAATAAATCACATCGAGTAGTACAATAACCATGATGTATCAAATGGGTAGAAAAAATATTTTATAAAGACTCTTCCTAATATCCTTAAGAAGATGATGGATAAAAATATGAAAAAATTTATAGAGAAGTGCTTTTATTCCTTATAATAATATCATACCACAATCTATATTTCAATGAAAACAATCCCATAATCTCTTTTGTATAGAACAAATGAATTTTTAAAAATCTAAATTAAAGTTTCATAAAAATATGTTACTATCTTCAACCTTCTATTTGAGGATAAAAAATCTAAGAAATAGCTAAATTACATGGATTTTATTGTTGAGAAGAAATTGTGCACACTTTACAAAATAGAAATTTATCAAAACCATGTTACATGAGCCCTCATTAAGAAAATTCTCCTATATTAATTTCTCTAGGGATATATTTTATAAGATCTCATAACACCAATGGATCTAAAGAATAAGCCGCCAAAATTGGACAGAAGTTGTTGGGACCACATGTCATACATGTGGTTTACCCCAATGCGTAATATTACCTAATTGCTATAGATAAAGAGAAAATCACACCTCCAAGTAATGTGAGGTTTCAAGAGATGTAATTTATATATTTTAACAAAATTATCATCATCCTATTCACATAATGTAAAATTTAATGACATCATCCTTATTGAACAACATAAAAGTGCAGGAAATTGTTTTAGTCAAATGATGTAATACAGTATAAAAAGGTCTTAATTATATAAATTTAAACTATATAGAATATCATCCTCATTATATAATGTAAAAATATAAGATCTTCAGCTAAAAAACCTGAAATTAAAATTCACTTAGGAAGCCCCAATGGCGTTACTCTAAACTACTCAGTGTTATGGATTCCCCAAGGGTCCTTTCTACCCTACACGAGGACCTGATCTTTGAGAAAATCACTAGAACATAGTTATCTTATGCATCTGATCATTAATTAACCATTATTCATTTCCTAAGAGTAAGATATATGTCATGAATCATTTAAACTGTAACTATGCGTGGCTTGATTAATATCTTCGCATAATATATAGTTAAATCCAGATCCATTTTCCAAGGCATATTGAAAAATTTGAACAATAAAAAATACCATCAAAACTATGTAAGATCTAGATATGTATAATTAATTACCCTTACAAGAACTATGTGTGCCTTGATTCATATTCTAACGTGATACAATATAATTTCTATTATCTTTGAAATGTGTCCTATAAAAAAAATATAAAATGCTCCCACATTGACTTGGTCCATGACTAGACCACTCTTCATTCATGTATAATATTTTCATATATCATAGATAATATGAGTTTATTTTACTTTTTATGTGAATAAGATCTGTGAAATAAAGGAACTATAAAATTTCCCATCCTATGCATGAGTTAGATCAACACATGATTCTTCAGTATGGGATACCTCATACTTGTTCATATTCTAGGAATGTTTTCTTTTCTCCAGAACCAGAACATAATCTATATAGGGGTTTATTGTGGGAACAACATGTAATATGATTAATGTATGAATATTATACATAGTAGCATTAATATATCATTTCTAAACCCATTAAATCTCTATCATTCTTACTTATAAAGATCATACTTTTTTTCATTAATGTCATGTCCCTTGTAATCACTTAATTATAGGGTAAGTTTACTTGGCCCATTTTCCCCTACACATGAATCAAGTATTGGAAGAATATTTTTAACAAAATTGGAATAATTATTATTATATCAGGATATTTGGAGACACATTATTCCCTTATCATAATTCAATCCACTATATTCATAAATGTAAAACTCCCCCACTATGTGTGGGATTATTTTGTTCACATCAGGACTTGTTGTGGAAATCATGAAGGCCCATTCATTATGATGTCAAAATGAATATTATAATCCATAATGGTATGAATTTAAACTACTTCATTATTTATTCCTTGTTTCATGACTTTAAACAACATGATATTTGAAAACAACATGTGTCTTTATTTTTTATTGGATCAATATATATTGTTATATCTACACTGTATAATCTAGAACTAACCACAAAATATCATTCATATTCACCCAATTTTAAATGATATAGAATTTATATATATTGTTTTCTCAAATATATATTTATTCTATATCCCTGTTTAAATATCCTTTTCCATAAACAATACTTTCATCTTCATCTGTCTCAAATTTCCAAAAACAATATCACAGATGCCTATAATGATGATAGTCGACTACAAGAGACACTTTTATTTGACTATGCATACATGATTCTATAAGAATCCAAATATACACCCCCATTTTGGAATTTCAACCAAAAAAATCTCATCTTGAGGGGTGGGACTTCTAATAATATAATTCCCTAACAACATTAATGTAGAAAAACTCATCCAAACAAGGATAGCAGTCATCTCTTTTGTATGTATCCTATATCATTACTCTTTACTTAAGAAACTTAATTTGAGACTTACAACATAATCCCCACTCCCTATTTGAAATGTTTTTCTTTATCCTCCACCCTTGAACACCATCCAAATTTTTAAAGCACAACCACTTCTCATTAATGTCTATTGACCACAAAATTTGTACATATCCCATTAGGTAATCCATATGAGTAATTATCCCTTCATTAATGGTGGGTTTCTCCTTTCCCATTTCTTATTTATAAGTTCACATTTGGTAAAATAAATATATAATTAAACATTCCATTAGTGGTATAAATCACTTATCCTTAATATGTGGATTAACGAGACACAAAAACAATGAAGCTAAAAAACTAAAAAGGGATTGTTTAGAAAACGTCTACTCTCACTAAGCTTATAACATCCATCAGTTAGAAAAAATTTAAAGTGTAATTTAAAAAAAGTACGATGTTTATAAGGCCCACTATATGAACCAATAAAAATAGTAGTTATGCTCACTAGATCCATAACTATTGGTAAAATTTAGATCAATTATCTACAATATACTTTCACTTAGATAGTGTTTTTCTTGTAAATGGTGAAAAAGTATTTAGGGCATGAGAACCCTTATTGAATATTTTTTTCCATAACCTACTTCATTTCCCAGGTTATGGAGTCTTTACATACCTTTCATGGATATAGTTATTGATTATACTCGACTATAAGGAATAATTTTGTTTGGATAGGCATAAATTCTCCAAAATATCTCTTCATACACACCCCCATTTTGACATATCATCCATAATAATCTCTTTATAAGTGGAAGTTCATCCATTATTTTTATTCCCTGACAACATCATAGTGGAACAAAACATCAAAATATGGTTAGTGATCATCATTTTTTTCGATCCCATTTCATCATCATTGGTTAAAACTCCATGGAATATGATTTACACAACCAATAATCCAACTATTAAATTTCATTTGATATACTCAATGTTATTCCATCATATGCTTTATTTTTTCTCAAGGAAGTAATGTGAAATTTAATTCTTTAAAATTTGGTTCCCATCTTATTATCCAAAACTATTTGATTCATTGGTTTGAGTACTATGAACCTAAACTATGTTCACCCTTACCTAATGTTGTTTGCATTTGTGACATTTTAATATCCTTCTCAATGGGTTTTCTTCAATCATTTATTATACAAACTACCTCCCATATTGGTCAAATATAGAGGAACATAAACATCATTTGTATTTTATTTTCAATTTATATAAATTCAAAATTTTAATGTAAATATAACATGGTTATTTTGACATTGAAAATATTAAAGTTATATATTTTGAAAATGTCAAAACTCCACTATATAGAAATATTCCTTGTGGGATTTAGGGAAAATTGAGTATAGAAAATTTAAATGTTACAAAACATGTATGCCAGACAACACATATTCTGTGGAAAAAGAAAATTTCACGCTCTCACCCTTTGGTCAAACCCATGAAAGTCAATGGAATAACTTAGGTCTAAGATTAAAGACATGAATATTTCTGAATACAACATATTGTCTGTGAAAATATCATGTTATTCTCATCAGGCCCCTTTTACTGGAGAATTGATTCCCCCTTTCATGATTCTATTCATCTGGAGTTAACCAAATCATTCATAAAAATGGGCCAAATTTGGCGTTATAGTGATGGAATTTCTATCTATATTCAACCATGATCTACAATGAGGATGAATTTTTTTTAACTCATGTTTAACAAATTCATGATATACATTTTTCATTAATATTAAAAAACTGGAAGGATTATAGTCATCTTTATTTTACTATAAAAATATGCATAGTTTATGGTAAAACTATTATCATATTCGGACAAAAATTATATGCCTGATAAAATAGATTAAGACAAAGAAAATTCATGTGGGGAAAAATCCTTCAAAGTAACATTGCAGTATTTTTGGGATGGGTTATTGACAAAACAGGTTTTCATGGTGAATTGTTTAGTTCCAGAGATATTGTTTATAATCCATTTTGAAAAACAACCATGAAAAAATAATGGATGGTCTGGAGGAAGTACAAAAATATTAGATACAAGGTGGCACCATTTTCTAGTGTTTGGAAAATTTTTGGTGTCCAAAATATGGAGTTTGGTGAGCATTGTGAAAAGTGGATTTCCTTGAAGATCTCATCAAAATATGGAAAATTCATGAATTTCAAAAATATGGGATCCATTAAGTGAATTTCAAAAAGGAATGAATAATGTTGATAGCGAGCTCTACGATTATGATGAGATTCACAAACGGAAGCAGTGAAGAGAATTATTAGGGAACATTGCAAGGGATGCACAAAGGAATTGATGGAATGATCTATGATTAAAAGAGATCTATGATATGGAAATTACTTTAGTGCTTCATAAAATAGAGAGAATTTCAGAAGAAATTTTGGAGCTATTCGATTTAGGATTATGTGGTGTTGATATGGTGTAGAAGTTTTCATAGTCCGTGGGAAACACCTATAAATAGGTATTCACCCATAGGAGAAGAGTAGAAAATCTCAACAAAGAATCTAGGGATCTCTAATCATGAAGAAGGTTCACAAAGGTATTGTGATTCATGAAAAGGAAGGAGCTTCATGGTGGCTAAATGAGATCTGTGAAAGATGTGTTGTTTTCAATGTCTTGTCTATGATTTGGGAAAGGTGTCTACTCTACGAAGGATTGAGAATTGTGAAGTGGTTGGATCTACGATGCATTGAGCTCTAAAAAGTAGTGAGCTTAGTGAGGCAGTGTTCTCTACGAAGCAGTGTTCCCAACAAAGTTGTGTGCTTTGCGAATAGGATGGAACTTCATGAAGGCTTATTTGAGGTGTGAAAATAATGGAACTTTGAGAAGCAGTGATCTTTTTGAAAGTGTTTTAAGAAGGTATTTCCTAGTGTTTATTGGAAAAAGGGTCATCATCAATGGATGAGATTTTGACTTTAATAGAGAAGCTACATATAGTGGAAGATGCATTCATTAGTGATAATGAAAGGACCTATATGTCTATAAACTATTAATGGATCTTATAAAGAAGTATTGACCACACATCAGTCGAGAGATCTGTGGGCTTTTAAATTGTGATTGGTTTTAAACTAGGAGGGATATCGAGTCAACTTCAAACATGTAAACAGAAGTACAATTATAGTGGATTTGGTACATCGGAACATCACTGAAGTATGCTCCTTAGATATAGACCAGTGAGGGTGAACCATGAAAAATTACTATGCCATATGCATGCTTTATGATTTTTTCATACTCTACAACTGTAAGGAGAGAGAAGAATGTTTTGTATAACAATGAAATAAGATCAAAAGGGGAAGTTGTTTTAATCTATCATACTTTGATTCACCCACCCCCACATAGGGAATCTAACATAGTGGGCCTAACATTTCCTATCATCAAAATAGAGATAATAGTAATCTTTATAGGAAGGTGACAATTTTTAACAATAAGTTTCTTGCTACAAAATTATATCAATATAAGTCAAAATTTGATTTAATTATTTCTATGCCGCGTCAAATTTATATTGAATTCTAGCCATCTCTAAGGCTTCTCCCTCTTCAATAGGGAAAATATTTTTCGATACAATAGAAATGACATTATTTTCCCTATAATTTACATCTTCAAGTAACTAACAACACTCAAATAATTTATATTTTACCATATAATAATTTCATTAAAGATATATTACCCAATGTGACTCTTTTTCAATATGTAATTGATGTTCCCTTATAACTTGAACATAGTGAGAGTCTACATGAGGAATTTCAAAATGAAGGATAATAATTTTCCCTAATAGAATACATGTGTTAAGGATATATTGAAACATTTTCTCATGTTTTTTTTCCATCGAACAGTCTCCTTTACATAATAATGTAATGTTTGACAATAAAATCAAGTATCTACCATCACTGTGAAAATATTTAAAAAATTATAAATTTATGATGGAAATACCTTTAGAACAGTCTTTGAAACAATCCATCATATACCACTCAAAAATTTTGGGTGACATTGAACTATCATTGAGCATAAATGTGTGATTTTAAACCACTCATAATAGGGGCATGTATTTTAGAACCATCTCTCTCAATGAGAGTTCATGGTCAGGATCCCCTTAATGAACATTCCACATACCTATTTATGTCTTAGTTTCCTATTCAAAATTATTTTCCATGGATGAAATTCCTTGGACATCAAGAATTTGTGTAGGATTTTATGAAATTGATACAAGAAATATGTAAATACAGACTAGATTAAATAGGAAACTGAAGAAGTTAGAACATTACTCCATCCACAAAAGAAATAACTTCAATGGTTTTCATTCTCCCAATGATGGATAAATATAGAAATCCCCCTAGTGGTGGATCCGACACTAGATTCGGTGACTCTATGTCTATTACAATGGATGTTTTGCCAATTTTTATCATTGGAGGATTCATATACTCTATCAAATCAATGAGGAAGAAATATACCTCTAGCACTGGCACAACAGACCTATCTCCATCCTGTGAAAAGTATAAATTATTTCATGAATTAGTGATATTTAGAAAACATTTAATTAAAGAAATTCACAAAGCTTCAATGATTAATAACCCCCTTCCATGGATAAATCCACCCATCAGGATCGGTGGATAAATACTTTTTTGTGTCTTTAGCCCACATATGATGCTCTACTAACCATTGATGGGTTGAGAAATTTATAAGGCATTTAGATAGAAGGATAACTCTTCTCATTCCTTTAATAGTGAAAATATTATTTTTAATAATAATTCTCTTGATAGATTGCTTAAAATGCAGCGCTGAGCTTTATGTGAACAACGATTCACAATAAATTTTTTTATTAGATGTGACCATTTTAACATCGTTGTTAAATTGGAAGCTTTAAATAGTAATAATTTTTTTTGAAAAGTATGTATAATATTTTTAGTCAATGAAAATGTATTTATTAATGTATAATAAATGAGTACTCAATTTTTAGTAAATTAATTTTACGCATAAAAAATATGTTTTCTTGATAATTGCTTATTATTTCATTGTGTACGGAAATAGTACAATTAATTTATACCATTTATAACAATAATATTTTATGAACTCACTGTTATTTCATAAATTATCATGTTAATAATAATTTATGATGAATTTTTTTTTTAAAATAATTATTTAATTGTGAAAAGTGAAAATAAATTGTTTTTTTAAAACATTGATTTATTTTCATTTAATATTGTAAATTATAATTAAAATTATGTTTTAAATTTTTTTAATTAAAATAATATACATTTAATTAATAATTATCTAAAAGATTTGATATGAATCAATATTTTATTTTCTTTTGGCATAAGTTTATTTTTATTTCTTATAACATAATCTCCTAAAAATTAATTTTTCTTTTGTCTTATGAAATTTTATTAAAATTAAGTTCTTCATCTTCAATAAATTTAATCCTAAAAAAATGTATTCCTTATTAGAAATTAGGAGCTACAAATTATTTAAATAGATCACTTTTTTTTATTGAATTGTGAATAATAACCATACTGAAAATTAACACCTCTATATAGGGTAAAATGCGATAAAAAAGTTTAAAAATATAGTATAACTTTCCAAAATCATCCATAAATGTTACTATATTTAATTTTATTATCAAAATTAAGTAAAAAACTCCATATATTCTAATATATAGCCTTTAGGTTTTATTTTACACTGATAAATACTTTTATATTATTTTAGGTAAATTAAAATTCCAAAAAGTCACTCTATTGTTTTTAGTTTATATTACATGATAACATTGGGATAATATGATCTTATGAAAGAATATAAGAGTTTATATATAATTTTATTAATTTTAATGTATATATTTATGTTTACTTTTTAATAATGGTATAATTACCTTAACTAATTACACAATACTAGAATAATTCTTATTAAAGTTGTATAAATATCAAAGTACATAAGTTTTAAAAAATAATATATAATATTTTCTAGAGTAATTATTATGTAATAGAAATTTTATGGATAATAATTAATTATAGTTGTTGAAAAAATGGATTATATTTGACTTATTCTTCTCTATTAATTTCTTTAAAGAAAAAATATTTGAATTGTTCATAAAATGAAATTAATTTCATCTTATATTAAATTATATTTTATAAAATATCTTAAAAATTATATAAATATTTAAATAGTACTATATGTATGAGATATAGTCCAACTTGTCCTACCATTACCTTTTTTAATCTAATTTTTACCATATAAGTAAATATTTATTTCTTTAATGACAAAAAGGTTGTTAGAATGGTATAAGTTATTATAAATTAACAAAGGAGTTAAACCAAATGGTGAGATTGAAATGAAAAATAAACCAATCCAAATTTTATTGGATAAAATGATATCAACCACTCCCTATATTATTTTTGAAACTTTTTCAACTTGGTTCCACTTTCACATGAAATATAATTTATTATATTTAAATCATTGAAGTAGTTCGAAGTGTGTGTTTTACATCACTATTAAAGGAATCCCAATATACTATCTTCTACACACTTCAAGAGCCTATCATATCAACCAATACCTACCCAAATCACTTCCTAACATTACTCCACATGTCTTATTGGTATTTTATTGATCATAAAAAACCCTTTCAATGTTTCACATAGAAGCCAAAAGAGGTTTCTCAATGAATAACTATAACTATTAATGGAGTACTTTAAATTTTATTTCTTCTTCTACCTAATCTAAAGAAATTTTATTGAAAATAACATTATGAATCTAATATAATAAATATACTATGTTTTTATTATCTTGGTGTCACAACCATTTTACACCAATTTTCTATCAAATGGGAAATGAAAGTATCACCCAAGGGTACATGTAGACTACCACCTCCATATAGAGATGTGATCCATTTTCCATCCCCATAATTCATGGTTGGAAACTATGATGGTTTTAATTCTTATATATTATAATTATTAATTAATTAATGATTCTAGAATTATATTTATATTATCTACCTTCAAACATTATAATTTGTTATGAAACGATAATTTCGTTGAAGCATAACTATGGACTACCACCTCCATAAAGTGATGTGATTATTTTTTAATTTTCACATTGCATGTCTAGTAAAAATAATATATTTGATGAATATATATTATATTTATGATATAATAATATTCTATAATGTATTATTATTAGTTAATTTTATTTTTTCGATCCATTAAAAAATCGAAGCACCACTCACTTATACGTACTGAATATCATCTCCATGAATTGATTTAATTCATTTCACATCACAAATTTATATGGATGGTAATAAAATTTTAAATAATTAATAAATATGATATATATTTTATGATTATATTTATAGATATGATAAATATTTGAAGAAAATTATGTATCAGAATCATCAAGTCGAAACATGCATTGGAAACTAACAAGTTTTCACCAAAATGTTCATTTTAAGGAATGATTATTATTAAGGAATAATTGTAAATTATGGGGGAATGATAAATATTAAGTTATCAATGAATATTTTTATAGAATAGAAATATAATAAATTTATATTTATTATAGTGGAGGATCGAATTCGTATGATTCAAGATGAGTTGTAAAGTATGGGTATCTCATTTTACTTTTGTTTTTATGAGACATATGTCATATTCAACACTTGTTACATTCACATGGTGTATATACTTCAACATTGATATTTTATATCATGAATCTATCTATATTAAATGTTTTTAAAGTTTCATTTGATGTTATTTCATTCGTGGGGGTTATGATTCAAAAGTTATCAATGTTCTAATCGTATTTATTTTCAAGATTATATTTCAAAAAGTTACATTAAGGTATGTTATATAGATATTATTTTTTAAAAACATAAATTTTATTCTATGTGGTTTATTCATTTAATTTTAATTCAATAGTATGAGTTTACTCTATTTGGTACTTAAAATGATTATAATAAAAACCGATATTATTCCATTTCTGTTAGTGAATATTTTTCTCCCATGTCGATATTTTATCTAAAAGAATTAAATATTGTTTCTCATAATATTAAATGATTGATTAATTTCATTACTATAAATATTTTAATTTCTATCGATTGGTTTTAAGAGAATCTTCTTTTCATTTTACAAATGAGGTGCTTTTTACCAAAGTTTTGAAGAGAATATTAGTTATGACATATACCACATGGAAGAATTCCCCCACCATCATGAATAATATTTTTTAAGCATACATTATAGGATTCCATGGTTATATTCAAATAAAATTTTTTACAATGATATTTTTATGAAATTTATATTTAAAATAAGTGAATTTAAAATAAATATTGTAATTTTTTCAAGAGATATATTTGTGATATTTTAATGGTATCATCATTTATGAAAAAAACCCACCGATCTTAATTGTGGTAAATTAATTATATGATCAAATTATACAATTATTATTATCCTTCTGATTGGTTTTTGATTATGATTCTTAAATATTTATTTATATTATTTTATATTTTACAAGTTATACTATGATGAAGTGATAAATATTTTCCTGACCTCATGGTATACATATAAATTAATAATGATTTTGTGATGTTTGGGTATATTATGTCCCTCCAATGCATTGGGTAATGTGGCATTGACTACTCATGAAATGATGATGATGATATGAATAGACATGATTGTGTATCAATTTGATCATAGTTTGATGTGTGGGTATAGTTTCTTCTAGATATTCTCAAAATATTATTCATGTAAAAGATTGAAAATATCTATGATTAAATTTTGATGTATGAGTATGATTTTCTATATATATATATATATATATTCCCACAGGATAATAGGTGTACCTAATATAAAATAAATATATTTATAAGATTATGATTTTTTACACTTATGATTCCATAATTCTATGTTATGAATCGTGAATGAATATTACTTCTTTAAGAAACATATTGATCATGAATATAAATATGAATTAATATTGGAGTTTATAAACTAGGAATTTTTAGTATGGATTTCTTATGTTGAGAACTTACACTTGATTATGTTATCATTCCCTTATTATCATTTTATCCTATCTTATGGGAGATATATCCCATGTTTACCCTTTTTAGGAATCTGATCTCAACCATTATTTTATTTACCTTTCCCCAGGATATGAAGATTATTTTTATGTATAGGATGTCTTATAAGTGTTTTTGTTGTGAAGAAATAAATGGGACATGATTAAGATATTTTATGTACTAGTTGATTATGCATACTTGTATAAAAAAAATTCTATACTCTTACAGTTTTGAAATGGTTCATAATTATATGTAATGGATATTCATAAAAAAAATAATATTTTTAATGTAAATTTTGGGTGACCTTAGTTGGTATCAAAGAAGTGTTTTTTTATTTTTTGAATCTAATATGAGTAATCTTATTTATAACCTATTGGAATAAACTATGTTTAAGAGCACAAACTATGTTATGGAAAATAAATGATTGTGATTTACCTATATAATATATCCATGTCAAGATAAAATAAAGTGGACGTGTTTATGGAATATATTCACATAGGAGTAATAAATATGAATGGGTAAAGTTAGGTAATAACACGATCATCACTATGACATGATGATTGGGCTAAAGATAACACACATGGCTAGAAACTCCTATAGAATATTTATAGCTTAATCAACATCATCCTTACGAAAAATTCTAAAATAGTTGAATTGATGATAACCATCAATAACAAAGGTTAAACCAATGGCTTGAAATATCTAAAAGAAGGTGTGATTATTTAGATATCATATGAAATATTTCTCATGATTTTCAAGATTCTCAATATGACTGTCATGTCTAACACTATGTTTTTTTGTTTTAGTAAGTGTTTCTAACCCAAAGGAACCATGTTAATATTGAATGTCATAGAAAATGAAATTATTTTACTCATGAAAAATAATTTAGGTGGAATGTGAAAGGTGGTGATTATTCATAACAAAATATCTTGATATATGATTAAAAACCATTAAATATGTGAGTTTCTGAATGAACCAAATTATATAAAAAAGGATTTTCATGAAGTCCGTGGAGGAAATAATATTATGATTCCAATATTTATAGAATTTTAGAAGCATCTTCCTTGGAAATATTTCAAAGTAATGAAAATTTGTTTTGTTTTTTTAATGAAGGACATATATCAAGTAATTATTTGGTATAAATTTATAGTTTATTAGAGGAAAATTAATGTTCTCATAAGGTACCATTTATAATGTAATGTATTATGTGTGGTGAACATGGTAATTCTCTACATCAATTCCATAATCCAAGGTTTGAATCCTATACAAATGAATAGATTATGTTATTTTGGTCATTAAAGTGGTATGATAAAAGTGTTTATGTGTTAGGATTCGAGAATTAAGATGTAGAAGTGTTTTTTCAATTATATACTACATATTGAAATCATGAAACAACTATATATTATGTCATATATGTTTATCATTATGTATTTGTGATCAATTTTTGAATGGAACTGATAAAGTAGAAATGTTATTTAGTGGTAATGTGAAATTATTGGAAAACACCAGATTGAGGGATAGATAAAACATAATATGTGCTTAATGTTGGGATAAAAATTATTATTTGGGATAAATGGATTATTGATATTTATAAAGTAAATTGGATTGTATTTATAACCTTGAAATTATTTAGTGATTTGATGATAAAGTAATTTATGTCATCTTTTGATAAGTTTACTACATTTTTTTATTTTTTGAATATATTTTAT
Source organism: Viscum album (assembly GCA_963277665.1). Taxonomy (NCBI): domain Eukaryota; kingdom Viridiplantae; phylum Streptophyta; class Magnoliopsida; order Santalales; family Viscaceae; genus Viscum; species Viscum album. The sequence continues at coordinate 211,778,945 of OY728146.1, read as the reverse complement.
AATCAAAAATTTTATTTAATGAATAATGGAAGAGATTATTTTCGGAATTAGTTATCATTTCATAAAAATTCTATGCTAATTTGCGTTATTTTTGGAAAGGATTGGATGTTTTAAGATAATATATGATCATCCTATTCACATGATTGGTATGTGAAATTATGAGATAATTTTATTTAATTAAATCTATGTTTATTTTGGATATTTAGTTACTTTTTTATAAATTTTTGGGTTTTGAGTTCAGTCAGACATATTTTGAAGGGGTGTTAAATTAATTAATTTTTTTAATGTTTTAAATTGAAATTTGGGTGTTGTTGTTAGGGATTTATAGATTAACATATTACATCATCGTATGAGTATTTATCCATATTAGATATCTTATACTAATAATTTTAGATATTAAGAATCATAAAATTTAGTTTTAATTCTCCATCCATGAAAAAGACATCTGGAATATTCATTTCTTAGAGTTTATGTTGTAATGGGAATTGATTAAAGTACAAAAAAGGCTGAAATTTGGATTATAAAATTTTAATAAATTATGTATGAATATTTTATTGTGTTATCTATAATAATAGAAAATTAATTCCTATAAACTAGGGATTAGATCGTGAAATAAAAAATTTAATCTATTACCATCATTTTTATGATTGATGGTCTTCATTATCCCTTATTGGTTTTTGGTTTGGTGATGCTTAATTTTTTCATGATATTATTATCAATCCATATCTATTATTCTTTTTAAATTATTATTATCCTCTCTAACACACTAATATTTTTAAAAAGAAAACTACGATTGATTATGTATATGGAAAACAACACCAATCCTAAATGAAACATGACATATTATTATTTAAACATGATAGTTATGACCTATCAGTTAAATTTTAAAGTTTTAATATGATTAAATACTTTTCAAAATATATATAATTTTCCTACTCAATATAAATGACTTTATAAATTCTTTATAAAAAATCACTCAACATTTAGTAAAGTCATTTTATTCTTTAAAAAATATGTTTTCTTTAACAATACTTTTTATTTTATTTTTTTGAGAAATATTTTAATTAATTTATGAAAATTTTACAAAACTAATTTTTTAAAATTAAAATAAATTTTTAAATAATCATTACAAAATTTACTTATGGTAAAGTTTTTATATTTTTTTGGAAAATATACATTTTTCATTAAATAGTGAAAAATAAAGACATTTGTAAAACAATCATTTTTTTCTAATAAATTTAGTAATTTAAAAGTCCCATTATAAATTTATTTTTATTTTATAGTAACATAAATATTTTTTAGATATATTTAATAGAATTTATTTAATTTGAATCATCATTATAATATATTTTAGTATAAGATTATTTTTGGGATTAAAACACATTTTTCTAAAAATTATTCTCTAGTGCATAATGTTTATCCATTTGAATTATTTAAAATATCACTTAATGAGTAATGATTCAAATTAAATTTAAATATTATATATATGTATATATTAATTGTAATTTTTATATTAATTATTATTATTCATAGAGTAAATATACGATCATCTTTTTCGTAGATATTAAATTTATTAAAAACCTTTTTTAGACATGTTTTACGGGTTATTTTTGTCATATCTAATTCTATAACTTCAATGAATTGAATTTGATAATATGGATTATATATTTGGAATCATAATAATTAATATTATTTAACACGATAAAAATTAATTTTTTTCTCATAATGAATACTAAAGATTATAGAAATAAATTATTGTGGTTAAGGTAAAAACGATTTTTCCTAGGATTTAATACCTAGATATAAGGGTAATATTTCAAATTAAAATTGTATAAATAATATTTTATTTCCATATTTCAACATTATTTTAACTGAAAAATATAATATTTCTCTATTTAAAATAATTTGTATTTGGAGTGACTTTATTATTTTGTTTTCTATTATGAAATATCCTAGTGGGTCCTCTCCCATTAACTAAAAGGCCACCAACTATCCTATCCATTCCACACTTAAAAACCAATTTGTTTTGGCCAATACCTAAAAAATACTATCCCCATTTCCCTACCCATTTATTAGAGGCCTTTTTTGATCATAAAACCAACATAGGGAAGCTTTTTCTACAATCCTTAAGAGGTTGTCTGAATAAGAGGTATAGTTCTTAATCAAGTGTTTTTGCTTTCTTTCATTTCCCACCTCCTTAAAATATTATTCAACCATGATGATATAGTAACATAAATATATATCATTTAATTTTTTTATGTGAATGTAATACCCAATATACATATCCACTTCCATCAAATAGAAAACAAAACTTGTATTTGTGTGCACGATGGACTACAACATAGCGATCCTACGAAATGAATTTTCCATAAATCACTCTTAAAAAAGGTTATAATAAGGAATTTAATGTATATATATGGTATTCATTAAATATTTATCATTCTGAAAATATAATATATCATTTAATTTTTTACCTTTCCATTCAATGAAAAATGATAATGTTTTTTGTTTCTATGGGTGCACTACCACCTCCACGAAGCAATGTGATTCATTCTTCATCATCACGTCACAAGGATAAAGTATAGAATTATATTAAATGAAATAAAATTGTATTTATTTTGTAATTATATTTATTTAAAGAAAAAATAATACTTAAATTATTTCCACAATGATCATTGAAAAATAGAAACATTACTCATGAATGTATACAACTTAATATCTTGATGATAGTTACATTGTTCATTTTTCATAACCATATTTCATGGGAAGTTTATAATAAATAATAAATGTATAAAATTTTAATTATTTATGATTATTGTTTTGGATATGATGAAATAATTACCTTTTTATACATATTCACCCTTCTGATGTCATTATGGATGTGTGAAGTGAATATCGTCCAAATGTTCCACATGAATGTAATTAATTAAGTAATTAAATATAACATGGTAATAAATAAAATAGAAGGAACAATAAATTTTAATGAGTTTCTTATAAAATTAAATAATTAACATAATTTTATTATTCAGGATGATAAAGAATGTATATGATGTGTCAGACGAGAGGTATGGGATTCCTTATCAATTTACTTTCATTATGAAATATTTTAATATTATAATCCAATTTTTATAATATTGTATATATAATTACAATTTTAAATTTTATATCATTAATTATTTACAAATAATGGTATTTGATGTTTAAATTAATTTCACTTCATCTTAGGGGATTTATAGTTACCCTATCCTTTTTCATATAACATTACATGATTTTATGCATAATTATACGTTAGAGTACAAGCCATGGATCGTGGAGTCTAGTCTCCGAAAACTGGGTACATAAAACATAAAACATTGGAAAAAACACCTCTTTATTTATTATCCATAAAAAACATAAAATCCTTTGATCCCTTACATCTGCCTAAGGTACTTAGGGGAACACATGAATAAAGAGATGAGCTGAAAGCCTAATATTGTATTGAACATAATAATAATGCATAAGTACATGAGTTAGGTGGCATGACATAATGATATAAAAATCATGGTATATATGGAAAAAGAATATATAAACATGGGATCATATAAATATAGAATCTTAGAAATGTGGCAGAAACATAAAAAATGTATCTAGTATGAGTCATGTCTAACCAACAATCCTGTTTCCCAGAGTAGTTTGGGTCAAGGCTAATCGATAGTCCCATTTCCCATAGTAGTACAAGCCAAGGATAACCCCCTAGACCGTTGCACATAGCATCTCATGAGACTTAACATTAAGAAATGAATTGTAGAGCTATATTGTCTCACCCCTCATAAAATTCAGGATTATGTTTTCCCAAAAAATAATCATACATAATCAATCATACATAAGGGTTACCCATGGAAAAAATTTGGTTTGATAGTCATGACATTAAGCATAACTAGTGGGCGTATCATGAAAGTGTCCATAGAAGAATGAAATTAGAACATACATGGACGTTCATAAGGTAAAATAGGAATATATCATGGAAACTTATGTCAAAAATAAGTGACAACATGTAGTCATTTTATTTAAGAAATTTTAGAATTAAAACATTTTTGTGTGGTTTAAATGAAAAAAATATAGAGATTTTAAAATAGAAAAGACGAAAATATTTTATATAAAACCAGAATTGAACAAAGAAGGTTTTCATAGTAAATAATTATTTTATAAATACAATGGTGGATTAAAAAAGAGTATATAGTGCACTTGAAATTTGGTAAAAATATGGAAATTTCCATTAAAAAGGTTTGCTTATCAGGAAGTACTAAGAATGAAATCTTTTAAAAAATTGTATATCCGCGAAAGAGATTGATGAAAGGGTCGTGATAAATTAATTTTTTAAAAATAAAACTCATTTAAAATATTCAAAGTAATATATAATATAAATCCATTTTTATATAAATAAAGATATGGGAACCCGAAATAAAAAAGGAGGTTCTAATAGAATTCATTACGGATTATCGACATGGTATCATATGTACGTAAGAGGTCTTGATGAGAAAGAAAAGGGTTTTTTATCATATATAAATCAAGAGATAAGTATTGGGGAGGTGTTAACTCCTACCCCATAATTTGGGATCACACATAAAAAGGCATAGCATAGAGGAAAATCATGATTTTAAGAGTGAAATGGAGAGGATCTCTTACCTTAAGTCTGGTGGTATTCTACACTTGTTATTGATGACCTGATAAAAAAATAGGTTTATTAATTAATAATTCCTTAACCTCTTCTATAATTAATCAATTTATTATATCCTTTTTTAGTTCTTTCAAGACCATTTAGATTGGTTATAAGGTTCAATTTTATTGTTCTTATCTGTTTTCTTGCTTGGTTTTTTATGATAGGTTCATGTTCCAATAAACATGTATAATTAAATTAGTTGTATATAATTGAAGTTTTATATTATGTTTAAACATCCAAGAGATTAAATGGTTATAATAATTAATTTGTTTATTGGGAGTGAATTTGAATTATTATATAAAACATTAGTGACAATCGTTTTGGTTAATCAGTGGGGTTTGATTCAAAAGAACATGTTTTTCTTTATAACATAATACTATTTGTACAAAACAATTACTTAACCTTAACTAAGATATATTAAATATATAATAATCTAGTTCAACCGTAACTGAAATGATTTCATGATCATAATAAATGATGATAATATAAATTGATAAATCATTGTCCTAAAAGTGCCAAATTAACTCATCTAAAACGGTTTTTTTATTTTTTCATGTAAAATATGGGGAAAGGAGAGAAGATAATGAATTATCCCATTAAATTTATGTTACTGGAGTTATAATAACATTTGGGTGAAGGGATGTGGGGAATGAAATAAGAAAAGAAAATTACTTAAACGAAATAAACTATTTGGAAAGAGGAATTTACCCCTTGAGTTTAACTCCTTTGAGAGCCACATAAGGGGATAGGTTGTGGTTTTTTGAAGATAATACGGGATTTTGGAAGTGGGGAAGGATCTAAAAAGGTGATTTGGGAAGAATATTGGAAAGGTAAAAGTCTAGAATTGAGTGGAGAGATGGGGGAGTGAGGGGGTGGTTTTAGAGGAGGAGAGGAGGGTTTTCATAATTTTTTAATCATTAGTTTATTAATTTCCCTCAAGACCAGAAATAGTGATGATTCCTGGAAAAAAATAGTAATATATGCATGTGAGTTCAAAAAAATGTCAATTTACATCATCCATGACTCATGCATGATGCATAAATTCAAGTTTTAGAATTTTTTCTAAATTATATTATTTTACTATTCATTGAAAATTCCAGTATTTTAGAAAAATATAAAAAATTAACCCTAACAATTTTTTATGTGTAGAGTAAAAAAATAAAGTCCATTTTTCAAAAAATAATTTTTTAAACTGATTAATTTAATATTTAATTAAAATCATAATTTACATGAAAAATACAAATTTTAAAACATTTATTTTCATATTCCTATATATAGGTATATTGTACTTCCACTTGAATTTTATTTATATACTATCATAGGTAAGGTTAAAATTAATTAGGGTATATTAGTATTCATAATGTTATTTTAATATTCCCCAAAAATTAAGTTGGCAATATTATACTCAAAATAAATTACGAATTGCAATTGTGTATGTCATATTTTCAAAATTCCAAACATAGAAGTGACAAAATTTTCTATAAAGGTCACAAATAACTTATTAGTTCATTATGTTGTAATTTCATGTGGTTATATTACATGTTTATAAGAAATGAATTTCTATTGATAAAACATTGGGTCATTACATTATTTCCCCCTTATAAAATTTCACCCGCAAAATTTTGTTTTATATTCAAAGCTATAAACTGGTCTGGGTACTTTTCATTCATTACCTCCTCCTGTTTCCATGTTTCCTCTTCGTACTTGTGGTTCCACCATAGTAATTTCACCAGGAGAGTAGTCTTGTTACATAGAACTTTATCTCTATGACACAAGATATTCACTAGCTGATCCTCGTAAGAAAGATCATGCTCTTACTATACCACCTATGAAGAGAGTACATGAGGAGGGTATGGTATGTACTTCCTTCAAAGGGATACATGGAAGAAATCATGTACTTTTGAAAAGGTAGGTGGATGTTCCATTCGATAGTCCATAGCATTGAATCAATGAATGATCTCGAAGAGGCCTATAAACCTGGGACTTAGCTTTCTTTCCATCCCAAATCTCATGACCTTCTTCCATAGAGATATATGGAGAAATACCATGACTCAGACTTTGAACTCAAGGTCTCATTGACGAGTGTCTGCATAACTCTTCTATCGACTTTGGGATGGCATGATATGCTACTGAATGTTTTTCACCTTCTCCACTATTTATTCAACCATTTGAATTACTAGGAGCTTACACTCACCAAATTCATCCCAACACCTCGATGTTATTCAACTTTTCCCATAATAGGATTTATATTGATCCATTCAGATGCTCGAGTAAATTTTTTTTGTTGTAGGATAAATATACCAATGGAATATTTAAGTTACATTATCCTTTGAATTCCATAGAAAATTCTCTCAACATATCTTCCAGTGTCTAAATAGTTCATTCAAATTGGCCATCAGTTTTAGGATGATATTCCATACTGATGTTCAGTTCAGTGCTTAGAGCATATTGGAGACTTTTCCATAACTTTGAGGTGAATATAGGGTCATTATAGGATTCAATAAATATTCGTAATCCTTGAATCCCTACCACTTCATTGATGTATATCCATAAAATTTGATCAAATAAGAAGTCCTCTCGAATTTATATAAAGTGAGTTGTCTTTGTAAGACTGTCTACAATGACCCATATAACATTATTTCATTTGGATGTCCATAGAAGTCCAGTGACAAAATCCATGGAAATTTTCTCCCACTTAAATGTTGGTATGGGTAGTGGTTGAATTATCCCATTATACTTTATCCTATCATCCTTCATTTGCTGACATGCCAGGCACTTTGATGTATAATCAGCAATCACTCTTTTCATATTGTCCCACTGAAAGTTTTCTGAGAGATCTCAATACATCTTTGTGCTCCTTGGGTGGATAGGGAAGGTGAAGCTATGTGATTCATTCAATAGATCATTCTTTATCTCTGGATCGGATGGTACACATAATCGTGACCCAAATCATTCAAATTCTTCCTCATGAATCATGAACTCAGAGGATCTTCCACTTTTGATAGCTTCCACCCTTTTAGAAGTTCCACATATTTTCTTTGAGCATCCTCTATTTTCTCCATGAGGAATTATTGAGAAATCATTTGATAAAGGATTGATGATGTTCCTCCCTTAATGTTTCACATTTACATCCTCCGAAAATCTAAGAAGATCGAATCCGTTTCAAATATCATCATTGATAAAGATGTAGGATCCTTTCTACTTAGAGAATTTTCCACCTTATTTGACATACCGAGATGGTAGTGCATTGAGAATTCATATTCCTTGATGAGATCTATCCATCTTCATAGGTTCATATTAAAATATTTTTGAGTTAATATATATTTCAGACTCTTGTGGTCAATATATATCTCACAATTTTCTCTATAGAGATAATGTAGCTTGATTTTCAATGCAAAGATCATAGCCTCCAACTCCAGATCATGTGTCAGATAATTTTTATCACAGATTTTCTTCTTCCTAGAGGCATAGGCTATCACTTAATCATTTTTTCATTAGCACACATTCTAATCCATTATTTGAAGAATCATTTTACACCAGAAATGTTTCTCTACTCAGTATGAGTGTGAGTAATGGAATAGTGATAAGTCTCTATTCCAACTCCTTGAAACACTCTTCACATTCATGAGTGTAGGAAAAAATTACTCCCTTCCATGTCATCTTGGTCATTGGGTTTGAAAATCATGAAATTTTCTTCACAAATCGTCGATAATACCCAGCTTGACTCAAAAATCTATGGATCTCCATTACAGATATTGTCCTGGGCCACTCTTCAATTGCCTTTATCTTGAAAGGGTCTATATATATCACTTTTCTAGGGATAACATTCCATAGAAATGATACTTCCTCCATCCATAACTCACATTTACTATACTTTTCATATAGATTCTCCCTTTACAATGTATTTAAATCAGTTTTTAAATGCTCCTCATGTTTCTCCTTGCTCTAGGAGTATATTAGAATATCATCAATAAAGACTACCACAAAAATGATGAGGTAATATCTAAAGACTATTCATTTAATCAATAAAATTTTTAGAGCATGAGTTATTCCGGAGGGAATCATTATGAACTCATAGTGTCCATTCCTCGTTTGAAAGGCAGTCTTGGGAATATCATCATTCCACACCTTCAATTAGTGATATCCTGACTAAATGTCCACCTTATAGAAATAACTGGACCCACAAAGATGATCGAAAAAGTCATGTATCTATGGGAGCAGATACTTTTTCTTTATCGTGATTATATTGAGATCGTGATAATTAGTGTATAGGTGCATTGATCCACCCTTCTTCTTGACGAAGTGGACTGACGCATCCCATGTTGAAGCACTCAGGCATACAAAACCCTTCTCTAGATTCTCCTGCTACTGCTTCTTTAGCTCTTCCATCTCTACAATGGCCATTTTATAAGGTTTCTTTGATATAGGCAGTGATCCAGGAATAAGATAAATAGATAAATCAACCTCTTGATCAAGAGTATGACTAGAAAAATTTTTAGATAATACATTAGTGTAATCCCTCACGATGGGAAAGTCTTCAAGCATGATTCTGCACTTTGTCTCAATCATTTGATCTTGATTTTCTGCTCATAAGTCAGCAATTTCCACACGTGATATGATGAATCTAAAGAAGATTCATCTTCCTCCTTACATTTTTAATTAATTGTGGGACTCTTCATGATGTGAATAGTGATCTCCCTTTCCCAACAGTTGACGTTGGACTTGTATTAATAACCAAAGTACCTATCACCACATCGGTGTCTATCTCTACCTCAGTAGTTCTAGTAGAATAATCCCTTCCTTTTTTCCTTGAAGGTTGTTGTTGATTTCCCCAAACAACCCATGACTTTGGGCAATTTTTTTATAATGACCATGATCCTTATAGTTGTAACAATGCACTATAGATGGAGTGCAGATCTAAACCTCCCTTTATTATTCCAAATTAGCGGGATTCTTTATACCCCACTAGAAGTTTTTAGCCAGATGACTAAAATTTCCACATTTAATGAAATTCTTGGTTCCCTTCAGACAGTTCCTAGGATGCTTCTTCAGACTTCTTTTACAAGGGTAGAAGAGAGGATTTTTTCAATTGTGGGGTATGTTTATTGAACCACCTATTTTTTTCTCTATTTCCTTCTCCCTATCACTAGCCCCATGGGACCACTGAGAGTCTCCAATATCTATTTCAATCTTGAGGGAAAACCAAAAATATCCTCATAACTATTGAAGTCTCAAATCTCTAATTCTCTTTATAGATTCAGCATTAATATACTAAATAATCGACCCACCAAGAATTCAGTGTTCATTAAAAATCTAGAGATGTACCGTTCATGTCTTGTAACGTTTTCTTCATACGCTCTGATGGACTCTTCTTAATTCTTCTTGAGTATCAGAAACTCTTTTTCCATCTTGAGATAGAGGGTTCGAAGAAAATATTTATTAAAAAACATCATCTGGAATTCCTCCCAACTCATGGAATCAATTTCCTCCTAGGGATTAGTATTATTGATCAGTTTCCACCACTAATTAGCTTCTCCATAAAAATGATAAACTGCCAGAAAGAATTTCTCTTATTCTGAGCACTTCAGGATAGAGAATATGTTTTCAATGGTGTTAATCTACTATTCCCCAAGGAGGAGATTAGAAGATCAGCTAAACATGGGAGGCGATTTCTACCTGATGTATTCTACAGAAACATGCTCCTTCCATGTAGGAGGAGGGCGTTTAACATTACTCAAGTTATTATTCATAACGTGGGCTAGCTGGGAAGTTTGGTCATGATGTTTTGATCACCCATTCCCATAATATCAGGCATATGATTAGAGAAATCTTCACATTTCCTATCACATTGGTTGTTGTAACATGTTATTCTATTTCCCACCATTAACTACGAAAAAGAACGTACAACTATAAGGATTAAATACATAGTTATTGAACATAAAAATAAAACCTTTGACATAAAAGGATAAACTTGTTGAGGATAAGTATATCCTAACTTGTGATTCCTTAGGTTTAAATTTCGATTATCCATGATCTATTTCTTAACATATATTCTTATTGAATTCGTTTATTCCCTTAATAATGGTTTTTACTATGATCATGAATTTACCAAATCATATCCCCCAGAAGTACCAATACCAAAAGTTTAGTAAATCCCATTGTTGGGTACCAGGATACCTCGTGTCATGCCTGAAACACCTTATAAGAGTTTTCACTCCTAGGTATATCTATGCCAGAGCTGCCTCTACTTATTTGAATGCAGAAATGGATATATTTTCATGATAAACCACTTACTCTATACTTACCAAAATTTAGGGATGTTTTCTTATACTTCGTGCCATCATTAAGATTCTCACCAAGGTGCTCTATTTATAATCTCCAAAAATAACTAGACCATCCTCTAAAACCAACTATAGTGACCCTATCTTTTTTCCCATAACATTACATGACATTTTTCATAATTATACAATATAGTGCAAGATAGGGATTTTGAATTCTACTATCTTTGAAGACTAGGTACATAAATCATAAAACATGGGGATAAAAGAATATTTATTTAGTATCCATAATGATATGAAAACATAATTTTAGACCTTAAATCTACATAGGTCACCCAAGAGAACACATGAACAAAGGTATGAGCTAAAAATCCCTGTGAGGCAATGAAAATAAGAATAAATCTTAAGAACATGAGTTCGGAGGAATGACATAATGATATCTAAATCATGGTAAATAGGGAAACATAACATATAAATGTGGGATCATATAAACATAAAATCATATAAATGTTGAAGAAACATAATAAATTTATTTACTATGAGTCTAGTTTAACCACCAATCCCATTTCTCATAGTAGTACGGGTCGAGGCTAACAGCAAATCATGTTTCCAGTAGTAGCACAAGTGAAGGCTAACCGCCAAGACCATTTCACATAACATCTCATGAGACCTAAATTTACCAAATGAATTGGAATGATACTTGGGTGCACCTATCTTAAATTTCATGAATATGTTTCCACAAAAATAATCATACATAACCAATCTAACATAAGGGTTACCCATAGAAATAATTGGGTACCACAGTCATGAAATAAAGTATAACATGTGGGTGTATCATGTAAGTTCCCATGAAGGCATATATCATGGAAATTGATGTCAAATATAAGTGACAACATGTAAGAAATGTATTTGAGAAATTTTAGCATTAAAACGTTTTTGAGCAGTTTAAAGGAAAATACTATAGATATTTTAAAATAGAAAAGAGAAAAATATTTTATATAAATCCAAAATTGAACCAAGAAGGTATTAATAATAAAAATACTGATTTTAGAAAGACAATGGTGGACTAAAAAAGGGGATAGAGTGCACATAAAATTGCTTAAAAATATTTGAAGTTCCCTTGAAACAGGTTTTCTTATCAAAAAGTACTTAGGAGGGCATCTTTTAAAAACACATGAATATCCCCAAAATAGAGTGATGGACGGGTCCTGATATATTAATTTTTTAAAAATACACTAAAATTATTTTATGTGAATAAATAGATATCATAACACCATTTTGATGTAAATAATGGTAAGGCAACCTGAAAGAACAAAGGAGGTTTGGGTAAAATTCGTTACGGATTATCGGGATGGTATCTGATATACCTAATAGGGCTCGATGAAAACGAAAAGGGTTTTATCATCACTTATACATAATTAGGGATGTATGGGTGAGGATAAAATCATACCCCATCATATGGTGTTAAAACATAAAAAGGCATAGCATAGAGGAAAATCTTGATTTTAAGAGTGAAATGGAGTGGATCCCTTACCTTATGTCTGGTAGTGTTATCTACTTGTTATTAATGACAAGAATAAAAAAATTAGTTTTATTAATTAATAATTCGAGAACCTATTCTATAAGTAATTTATTTAGTATAACCTTTTTTTAGTTCATTCAAGAGCTTTTTGATTGCATATATGGTTTAATTTCATTCTTTGGATCAGTTTACTTGCTTGGTTTTTAATAATATGTTCATATTCAGATAAACATGTATAATGAAAGTGGTTTTCTAGAATTGAAGTTTTTTGTTATTATTGAACATCCAGGATATTTGAAGGAAATAATAATTCATTGTTTATTGGGAGTGAAGATGGATTGATATATAAAACCACAGCGACAACCATTTTGGTTAATTGGTGGGTTTTGATTACAATAATCATGTTTTTATTTATAAATTAATACCATTTGTACAAAAGGATTATAGAAACTTAACTAAGATATATTACATATTTAATAATCTGGTTCAAACATTACATAAATGGTTTCAAGTTCGTAATTAATTATGGTAATAGAAATTGATAAATTGTTCTCCTTAAATATGCTAAATTAACACATCTGAAATGGTAGTTCCATTTCATTCAAATATAAGATTGGGAAAGGATAGAATATAATAAATTATCACATTATAACAAAATAATTGTATTAAATTTATGTTACTAGAGTTATCATACCATTTGGGTGAAGGGAGATGAGGAAAGAAACAATAATAGAAAGGAACATAAAAAAATAAAAGAATTTGAAAATGGAATTTACCTCTTGAGTTTAACTTTTTTGAGAGCCCCTTAAGAGGCAATGATTTGGTATTTTGAAGAGACTAGGAAATGTTGGACATGGGGAAGGAGTTTTGGGGGAGATTTTGGTAGAATATTGGCAAGGTAGAAGGCTTTAAAGGATTGGAGAGAAGAGGGAGTGGGGGGGGGGGTGTTATATTGGCGGAGAGGAGGGTTTTCATAAGTTATATTCATTAGTTTATTAATTTAACTTAATACCATAAATAGTGATGAATAAATGATCCAAAACACTAAAACGTGCATTTTAGTTTGAACAAATCCCCATTTACATCATCCATGACTCAATCATTATGTATAAATTTAGGTTTTAGCATTTATTATGAATTATCAGATTTCACTATTCATCAAAAATTCAAGTATTTAAAGAAAAACCAAAAAAAATCACCCTAACCATTTTTTGATATGTATAATCCAAAAATGAATTACATTTTCCAAAAATAATTTTCTAATTATGATTAATTTAATATTTAATTAAAATCATAATTTTCATGAAAAATACAGATTTTAAAACATTTATTTTCTTATTCCCAGATATAGGTGTATCATACTTCCACATTAATATTATATATATACTATAATAGGTAAGGTTACTATTCATTATGGTATATAACTATTCATAAAATTATGTTAGTATTATCCCAAAATTATGTTGGTTGTATTAGACTCTAAATAACATACTGGTCACAACCTTGTATGTTAGATTTTCAAAATCCAGGCACAGAAGTGACAAACTGTTTTTAAAGGCCACAATGAACATAAAAGTTCATTATGTTGTGATTTCATGTGGTTATATGACATGATTATATGAAGTTAATTTTAATTGATAAAACATCGGGTTACTACAGGATGTGATTCGAATATTACTAAAGTGATAAAGGGTTTATGTCAAAATCTCATTTTCTTTAAAGATTTTTTATGTTCAACCATCATTTAGGGGAAATAAAATATAATACTTTTAGTGAAAAACATCCATTTTATACTCCACTATTCTTAAATATTGTTTAAATTTTTAGTTTCTATTTCCTAGATCATTTAATATATAAAAATAAAGAAAGATGTTTGTAAGTAGCATCAGTTTTGTATCTTATTTTAGATCTAAAATCGTTCTCTTCCAGGTCTACAATTTTCTCAAAATATTTTGAACAGTATTTTCAATATTATACAATTATTTATTGATTAAATTTTTATACATGTTTTATTTTTTAAAAAATTGTTTAAAATAAATCATTTTGTCATATTATGAATGAGGTGTATTTTCAATTTTTATAAAAGTATGAGAATAATAATTTGTTTTTAATTATATGAAATGTTTTGATTTTAAAACTATTATGATCACTCATTTATTTGAATATTCCTTTAAAATTTTCCATTTTATTTTCAAATAAGATTTTTTCTAAAATATTTTGTAAATTTATGATTTTAAAATACATTTAAAATTGAAATGGGGATTTCTCTCATGAAATATTGCATATAATCTTTAAAATATATTTTCATCAATGAGGACAACCTATGATATTGTGGATTGAATCAAAATTATGTATATTTTTCTCTAAAATATATAAATATATCATTATACCTTATACTAATGGGAAATACAAGCCTTATGTTCTTCTCTCAAATTCTGTTATTATGAAATTTCCTTTGATTATTATATATTGAAATAATATGGAACAATTTTTCATTCTATGGGAAACCCATAGGTTTATCACTTTTGGATAATTTCCATTTTTTGAACACATAATAATGAACATGTTATTTTGGGTTTACCCATATATTAGTCCAATTAATTGGGAAAATATTTCGTTTCATTAGACATTATTTCTGGGATTAAAGATTAATCTAAATCCATTATGTGACTTTGTCCACCTTGTGATGTTTTCTTAGTAATCAGCCTTGATTTATGTTTATTGATTGTTTTATGTTTCTAAAAAATTATAATGTTTATATGATGTTAAGATACTGTATTATTTATGTAATGATTAAATTTTATTACTAATAATCCTTATATTTTATTATATCATTCTATTCAGTTGACTCGCCCATTAAGTTTCTATATGATGTTTATTCACTCACTAGGATTTTATCTCCCCCATATAATTTATGTATTCCACAGTATATAACATGATTTCATAGGATACTTAATGGGTTTAATAACTCACTAAATAGAATAAAAATATATTTATGTTTTAGTTTCTTGGGATTCTTTATGTACCTAGTCATAAAAATTGATTGGGCTCACATTCTTCTTGTGTTAATTAAGGTATTTTTATTTTAAAAACCTTATGATAATATGTGTAAATGGATTGGGCTTCTATATGATCCATATCTATAATTCTTACTAATGTTATACTAATTTGGGAACCTTATTACATGTTATTTTAGGTAACATTTTTTTTCGTACTTCCCCGTTTCAATGGAAGTTTTATTGTCCCATTGTAAAATAGGGGTTTTCAACAATGGTGTTTTTAAATATTGAGCCTTGATTATTGAGTTAGAAAATTTGATGAATAAAATTATTTAATGTGAGGATAATTTGATAACCTAAAAATTAATTTAATAAAATTAACCACTGAATATATTAATTAACACAAAACACTAATCTTAAAGTGAACAATTATACACTATAGAAAATAAAATTATTTAAAATGACCATTATAATGTAATCATAAAATTAGAAGGTATACATAGTAATAAATAGGTTTTTAAAAAAAATATGTAAAAAGTTTTTAGAAAATTAAAATATTCTGATATATATATATTAAATAATTACCCAATTTTCAATATTGTTAGTTTAGCCTTAAAAATACGCTTTCTTGAAGAATGGTTTTTATTACATTTTCTGAGAAGAAAGAAAAATAAATTTATAAAATTTTTATAAATTTATTTTAAGAAATATTTATAATTTTAAACATCATAATATCAATATTATAGGAGATTGAATTTTAAGTATTGTTCTAATAATGTTTATTTTTTAGTAAATAGTGAAAAATGCCATATTCTGTAAAGTTGTCCTTTATTTTCATTAAATCAAGTAAATTATAAGTATCGTTCAATTTTAGATTTTGTTTTTCATTAAATTAAGACCCATTCTATTGAATCTAATCTAAAAAATTTCACATGAATCAATTTTATATTTTATTTTGGTAAAAGTTCATTTTTATGTTTAAATATTTAATTTTATAAAAACTATATTTTATTGCATGGTATAAATTTCGATTAAAAATGATTTCAAACAATTCTAGAAATTTATTCTTAAAAATTTATTTTGAATTTTGAATAACTTGGTTCAAATTTGGTATTTGGTCCCTTTTATATGTAGGAATTATAAATTGTACCAATGATAAAATTTATCCATACGGTAAATGGTAAAATCAAATAAACATGGTTAAAACTATAGAAGAGGGAAACAAAATCAGTTATACACTTGACTATATTTCATTTGATTATTTTTTCTTAACCACCAAATAAAAAAATTCTAAAATATATAATTTAGGCTCGATTTTTCATTAATAAAGACATTTATATTATTCAAATTGATGATAGAGAATATTCTATAGATTTTATAGAATATTCATTCCACAAACATCATTCAGATAAAACCCTTATTATGGGTGTGATATCTACTCACTTGTGAAGGTAGGATCCATTACCATTTAAATTTAATGACGGTTAGCTTGTCATGACTTGATGAAATGAAGTAATTCTTAAGGTGTAGAGGATGAATCCTCTGGGTAGCTAATCTTGGATTCATGCTGGAAAATTAAAATTATTCAAGTACATGATTAATGAATAGAGTAAAAAATCATTTTATAATATTGATTATGTAATCAATGATACTGATGGGAATTTGGCTGAATGTCAACATTGAAATCAACACCCTAATATTCCTTCTTGAGAGGAGAAACATGCTGCTAATCGGTTGGATGACCTCCTCACCATATAGGAAATACTTATTATATGTTAACTCAATATCATATGGATATAAAAGGGGGAAAAGAATACAGAATTATATCACAGGATTCACAAATTAAAGAGAGTTAATGTAGAAAATAAGTCCTTTTCTTTGGATGGTAACATACATACCTCTTAAAATGAGATTTCCAATGTTATGGTGGGTTACTTTGAGAGTCTGTATTCTAATTATGGGTTTGACTAAAATTAAAATATGATTGATAACATATCTCTATGTATCAAGGAGAAGAAAAACCAAGCACCAATCATGCTTTCTTCTATATAGGAATTGAAAAATTTTCTCTTCTCTCTCAACATTGAGAGTGCCTCAGGTCCCGATAGATTCAACAAAATGTTTTTTATGTTTTACTGGGAAATTTTAAAAGAGGATATCACAAATATAATTAAGGGTTTCTTAACTCAATATTACATGCCTTATGGGATTAATTCATATTTAATTTCATGACTTCTCAAAACGGAGAATGCTATTGACTTAAAAGATTTCCTACCTATTTATCTTGGAAACACCATCCCAAAATTTATCCAAAAAAATCATCATAAGCAGATTAGCGGCATTGCTTAAGGACCATATGACCTTGATTCAATTTGGTTTTTTCTTGGGAGGAATATTAAAAACCATTTACTCACTTCCTCAATGAGTATTAAACTTATGAAGAAGAAATGAAATGCAGGGATTTTTTTTTCAAGATTGATATTTCAATTTTTTTACAAAATTAAATTGATATTTATTTTTTCTATCCGAAGGAATAATTTTTTTTTCTAATGATTTCATCAATCTTATTAATGTGATCCTTCAGTATCTTAGGCAATCCATTCTTACTAATAGATCTGCAAGGGGTTTATTTGAGTGAACAAGAGGTGTAAGGTAAGGAGTTCCGCTTTTAGGAATTATTTTTCCATTTCCAAAGATTTTTTGATAGAATTAATTAATACTCATTTACAATTTGGTATTTTTCAATTTATTAGAGCATGTAGAGATGTGTTTGATCAATCAAATCTATTATATCATAATGATATTTATATTTTTAGAAAATCCTAAAAGGAATCAATTTACATGATCAAAGTTATATTTTCAAATTATGAAGAAGTTATTTGAAAATCTATTAAATGGAACAAATAATTCTTTATTTCTGGGGGGGATGTATAGTGGTATGTAATTAAGGATCATCAGATATTTGTGAGTAAAAAAACAAACCATACCTTTAACATACCTTGGGGTTACCTTATTTTTGTGAAAGGTGAAATGAAAATACATTGAAGGCATAAAATCAGGTATTATAAATATAATGACCATATGGAAGGGTAAGATCATGTCCCAATATGGAAGGATATGACCTGCCAACTTGGTGATTACATTGAATTTTTTTATTCTTTATCCATATACAGATGGCCGATAATTCAAGTAAACAAACACTAATCCTTGATTATTAATTTTTTATGGATTGGTTCAGTGCATGAAAGTAAGACCATCAATATTTTATAAAAGTAATGTATAAATCCAATTGAGATGGGTGGGATTGGAATAAATTATCTGAAAATTTTCAATGATGGGATCATTTTTAAATTCACATGGAGTCTTTTAACAATTTATGATCCCTCCCATGAGATGATAATAATTAGGTTCAATAGGAGACTTTTTTAGGGATAACCGAACTACCGTGCATATTTTATTAGAAAATTCATAATATAATCATATAACCAGATCATGAAAAAGCACAATTGATGGTCTCAAAACATTCCAACTTAAACTATTGGCCAAAAAATTCATTATAAAATCCAATCCAATACATGATTATTGATCCTTTATAAAGGAATCAAATAGTGATTCCTGAACTGCTGGAAAGCATTAATAGTGTTGAGGAGATTGTGCCACATTCAGTTGAACTTGAAATCATGAGGTATAACTTTCTTGATTCAAACACATTGATTTGTAAGAAAAAAATGGAATTATTAATACAAGAGAGTTATAAAAAATGGAATTAGTTTTCTCCATCATGCCACCACCATGGCTTCTAAAATTATAGGTATCTTTCCTTAAATCATCTCAGTTCATTCTTCTTTGGAGAATTTAGAGAAACATATGACTAAAACTTGATAAATTGAAGAGGGAATGACATCATATTTCTTTAGTTTTCTATCTATTATTTCAAACTAAGGAAATTTTTTAGAAGCATATTGTAGACAACATTTACACTCAGTGGCTATGGAACTATGTTAGAAGCATCTTAAATAATATAATCTGCAATACCATTAGTATGGAAACTTTACTTAATGAAATTGTTAAATAAGATATGAATGTGAACGTATAAAATCTATTTTCTGTGCTATTTCTTCAATCATATAATTTGTTTCGAAAAGAATAGATATATGGGCTTTCAGAAACCAAAGGCTCAGTTTTATTGAAGGTATTGTCACCATAAATAGAGAAGTGCATGTTGAGTAAAACATTAAGCTAGATGAAATGGATAACAATATGAATACTTTTACCATTCCCATTCTATTGGGTGTTCATTCTAGAAAAAAGAAACCTCTCACAATTAAATACATTTTTTGGATTCCACCGATAATTAATTGAATTATTTTTAATGTTGGTGTAGAGGTAGCATGAATACTAGGACCATCAGTTAATGAAAGTTTTTTCCGCACACACTGTGTATTAATGAAGCAGTGATTTCAATATTATATTATAATTTTTATTGCATGTGAGGCTGAATTATGGTCCATAATTCATGCCATAGAACATTCCACATTTCATAAATAGATGTTTTTATGAGTTCAACCTGACTCTGTTCTTGTCTTTAAATATTTAAAGGAGGTGGCTATGAATGTACCTTAGAAACTTTTTCCCTATTAGATTGATTATCTTACTAAGATAAAGCATATAAATTTGAATGTCTCGCATGTATATAGGTAAGGGTACCAAGTGGGAGATGCATTATCAAATAGGGTGATCAGGGAGATGACCACGATGTGGTCTTTTAGAACCCCAAGATTTTGTGCACTAATGAATGACGAAAATATGAGAGTTGCATTGCATTCCCATATTTCTATAACTCCCTATACTCCCTAACATTGTTATATTTTTCTTTTCTTTAATAAATTTAAATGGTCAGTGAACATAATCCTTTTCAAAAAATTATATTATATTATTTTATGTAATTGATAAATCCAATGTGCCACTCTCTTTATTTTAATTTCATTAATATGTTCACATAGGGATATGAAGATTTTATGATTAAATATAAAAATTTATTTTAAACGTACTTTATTTATTTTTATAATGGAATTATTTTTAAATCATTATCAATGGTATAGTTACCATTAATTCCTACATGACACTAACATTGTGTTTGTGCAAGTAAGAGAAAAATAAAATAAAATAATTTAAAAAAATCATAAGTAATATTTATTGAATTAATTATGGATTTACCTGAATTTTATTCTTAATAATATTTAGTTGTTTTTATAGAGTTTATATTCAAATTACATTCTTATATTTGTTTCATTAAAGTAAAACTATTTCAATAGTTCTTTAATTTAATTTAATTTTGTTTTATGTTAAATAATATTTTATTAAATAATTTAAAAATCATAAAAAAACATCAAATAGGAAAAATGGGATGGGTTATGGTCTAAAAAATCATTCCTCAACTATTCTAATAAAATTGGTACCATAGAATTAAATTTATAACCCTTTAAGAATCAAATAGTGGTAATCATTGTTAAAGTTTAAATTGGTTAATGGGGGGGGGGGGGTTAAACAAAAATGATAACATTTAAAATTACACATAATTATATCCAAATTTTATTTCGTGAATGTACTAGAACTTTACCAAATATGTTCTTGAAAATTTTGGCCACTTTTTCCCTTTTACGGGGAAAATAATATATTATATTTAGATCTTTTAGGTACTTCCAAGTGTGTCATTTCTTTCACAATTTAAAGGACGTTGACTCTAGTCACTTATACAAACGTAAAGAGATAAATATAATAGAGAATAACTACCCAAATACTTTCCCCAAATAGCTCTACATGTCATATATTTTCTGTTTTGATCAGAATACCATCTTTTGTGGGAATAAATTGAATGCAAAATTAGGTTTCAAAATGAAGATGTATAACTCTTAACCGAGTACTTTTAATTTTATTTATTACTCTATTGTATCTATATAATTCTTATAAATAATAATATGATGAATAAATAATTATCATTTTAATGAGATGTTATTCTAATTATGGAGTAACCAAGATCCTCATATTTTCTATTAAATGGTAAATGAGTGTATCACTCGTGCATACATGTGCACAATGTCTTCTATGTAATAATATGATTAATTATACATCACTATCTTTAATGGTTGGTTATTATATTTTATTAAATTTTTATATATGATATTTATTATACAATTATTCTTTTGGAATTATAATATATCATTTAACCACATAACTTCTCAATTGTTGTGAAACAATAACATTACTCATGCATACATGTATAATACCACCTCCACTAAGCAATGTGATTAATTTTTAATTTTTTACTTTACATGTATGGTTATAAGGGTAGACGCAATGAATATATATTATAATTATGATATAATTATGATTATGTAAAAGTGATTTATTATTTCCCTATCTTTTGTCCAATCTTTTGGAAAGGGGAAACACCACTTGTTTGTATATATAGACTACTATCTCTACAAAGTGATGTAATTAATATTTTATCACAACATTATAATAATTTTTATAAAAGTTTATATGTAACATCTTTTGATTTTAAAAGGAAAAACTATGCTCGATAGCACATGAGATGCGCCACATCAAGCATAAACGAACAACTAAATTTTATTATTGACAATTTTTAACTAGACCTGTAATTAGTGGTAATGAATCGAAATAAATTATTTATGAAATAAATATAATGTTCAAATAAAATATGATTTTTGGGTAATTTTATTATAATAGAGTCACATAATTTTTCGTAAATTTATTTTATTCTTTAATAGAAAGTTCTATTCAAAAATGATATTCATTGAATTTTATGTACAAATAATATAATTAATTTATATGATTTTAGAATATGTATTTGATAAAATGAACTTAATTTTTGAAATCATCATTCCAAAATTAGTCTAATGTGAAATTTTATGAATTTTTTGAAAAATTTAAATTTTTGGTGAATTGTAATAAAATACGGTTTGTTAAATATAGTGTTTTATGACATAATATATACATAATTATTATATTAAATTTATTAAATTTATGAAATGAAAAAATTATGGTATTATAATGTAAATATTTTAAGAAAACTAATTCAGAACATGAAAATGATAATTTATTTCATGTAAGTACAAAAATCTTTTTCAGCGATGACACAATTCCTATACAACATTAACAAAGGAATATTTGGTTTTTAATGGAAATAATTGAGTGATAAAAAGTATTTTAATGAATTTTTTATTAATTTTTATGTATTATTTGTGGTTTGGGATGATAGTTTCCAAATTTATAGTTATATTACACTGTTCTCACTACAACAAATGCCGGTCCTAGCGGCGGTTTTTTTCCGGTTTAGCGGCGGTTTAAACCGCCGCTATATTGTGTGGCGGCGGTTTACAAAAACCGCCGCTAAGTTTGGTGTCGACAATCTATTAGTGGCGGTTTTTTCGATTCCGTGGCGGTTTTAGAAATGTGTTGTAGGTCCGTCATTTAGCGGCGGTTTCTCTTCATTTAGCGGCGGTTATATGGGTATCTTATTCGCGACGGTTTTAACAGCCGCTAAATTCAGGCGTTTGATGCGCCTATTCTGCGGCGGTGAATACCGCCGCTAAATATCAACATAATATAGTTAGCGGCGGTTTTAACCGCCGCTAAATTCTGCCATGTTCATCATTTAGCGGCGGTTTTAACCGCCGCTAAATGCTTCCCTGTTATTTAGCGGCGGTTTTAACGGCCGCTAAATGCTCACAGGTATGGCATTAGTGGCGGTTAAAACCGCCGCTAAATGTTGAACTGGAAAAAAAAAATATGTTGGATCTGCTCCACCACTGCCCTAAATTTTCCAAAACCACAGCCACATCTCACCCATCAGCCCCACATAATATCACATCCACACATATTTGTAATGTACAACATCTTACAACATTATTACATCATTACCATTTCATATTCCATCACTAAAAGAATACTACCAAAAACCACTACACACAAAAACCAACATCCTCATAATAGTGACCATAACATCTCTTACCATAATAAAAACCAACATTAAAAACACCATCCCTCATAGACAAAACCACACCATAACAAGAAACATGTATCTCACTATGAGAACGAAATTCACCCATAACACGTCCACAATTAAAAACAAATTGTGAAACCAAACTTTTTGGTTCCATCATACTTCAAACCCCTTAAATCCCACACAAAAAAAGATGAACAACAGACAACCAAATGTAAACAAGAATATATTTCAAGATATATGAAGACAATTTCACATTAATTCATCATCTCATGTGGTTGTTTTTTCATAATTATCAAAATTTTCAATTTAATTGATTCTTATCAAAATATACCTATTATTCCTTTTTCGATGGATGAGTTAAAATAATCATCCAAAAGAAGATTTTATAAATAGACAAATAATACATTCAGGAATCACAAGGAAGAAGAGAATGATACTGTGGAATAATAATGAAAAACCAAATATCTAGTAACCATATTTGAAATCACGGATCACGTAAAATCCATTTCAAAATCAATTAGTTATTTTTTCTTTGATTTATCTCAATTACCCACCCACGTGGAGAAAACCATGATAATTTCATAAATGGTAAAATCAATAGAGATTAAGGACACCCTAATAGAATATACTATAATTATTTATACACAAAAAAATGGAAATGAGAAGGAGATGTAATAGCCTATATATACCAAGGTAATGCTTTGATCAGTAACACAACCCATTTAGAGAATGGAGGAATAAGGGAGGGGGACTAAAATCAACATCAAACTTCACATCACGGTGCAATCAAATGAAGAATGGTAGTAAAGAACATACCTAGAATTGCATGTTTGGGGAGTCCATGTCCCATATAGTGGATCTAAAAAATTAAAACCATATCTAAGGATTGATGAAACAAGATAAAAACAATTTAATACATAATATAGGAGGAGTCCCCTAATTTAAGATTCAAAATTTAATTTACCAAATGTTATTGGGTTGTTATGTTTGTCAAAATTCCATTTTTTTTTGTATCATCAAATTTGGTTTCATTTAAATGATGGGTAATTGACCATTTAAAACCATGAGATCAAATGAATTCAAATATACATTTAAAACCCTCTTAAATTCCATAAAAACATATTTTTATGCCTTGAGTTCATTATTTTAGATCAAATGTAATTTTTTATCATTTTGGAAAATCAGGAAATTTAAAAAAAAGATTATACAAAATTTATTGCTACTACATGGAGTGATAAACTACAGGAAATATAGAGAAATAATAGACCTACTGAATCAAGGGACTAACTGAACAGATACATTGATTGAACTACCACATGACTAATAGGAGTGATTGTTTTTATTCACAACCATCCTCAAAAACCAACTAATTGATATCATAACCAACCCATGTAAACTAATTAAGAAACATGTGACCCAAGATTTAGATAATGAAATCTCATGATGGAATAATTGACTATACAACCAACATGAGAAAATTAATAATGGAACACAAGGCTTCATGACCAACTCAACTGAATACGTGAATGAATGAGAAACCACAATATGAAAACAAGAAACATAATGATGTAACAAACAAAAAATGACCAATTTAAAAGACAACATGATCAAACTAGTGGTTGAATGAATAAATAGGGAATCTATGAGGAAACCCATGAATGTTTCAATGTGAAATGACTCATAAAACCATATTGAAATATCCAAAATCCAATAAAACAAGTAGGTGGGTTTTATTAAAACTGGATATATTACCTAGGATACCACTAAAACAGTTATCATCCTCATGTTCCAATGAATATAAATGGTTCCAATATAGAACCCTTGTGGGAAACCTCTCAAGGATAATATAATAATTTGATCAAAACTAATCATTAAATAAATAAACACATAACCATGTGTCATAACCAACCAATTAAAGGGACCATATTCATATTTTGACAAACAATAAAATAGATTTACACAGTTACATTGAAAAAAATGAATGAATTAAAACACTTTATGACATTATTCATTCATCTTTGAATATGTACCAAAAAATATCTCCTCCAAACCACTATTCCACCATAGAAAATTATAAAATGGATTAACATTCCCATGAAGAGTAATCTACAAATGATCCATGATTTCCATTGGGTTCACCAAATCATTACCTCATCCTCATCATCCAACTCTCTATATTTGAATATATGGGATGAATCATGATTATTTCAGTAATGTTGGGATACATGGATGATATTGTGAATTATTTTTATCAGTGGTTAGAGCTCCAACTGATATAACACCTCACCAATGTTCACCAAAACCTAAAAAATCCAGAACAACCTAGGAGAATCCACACTCCCTCACACAAAATATGCCTACACCATCATGGAAACAACCTCAAGAACACATGATCTTTGAAATATAACTACATGGGTCTACATCTAAATTATACAGTGGTATTGAAATGATCCTGATCTTCTTTTATATTTTCTATAACTATTAGGATATTTTAAGTCATGCATTACACCACACTAGAAAAATATTTTTTTATTCCCTTACATAGACACATCACAATGTAAAAGTATACAACATCCAACACAACTCATAGAATATATACACAAAATCAGATGAATGATGTATATTTTTATCGGAAAACAAAAAAAAATTGGTGTTTTATTCACCCATAATGCAACTAGGTCAAAATTAATGTTCCCAAAAAATCCCACAACTTATTGAAATTCAATTCCAGATTTCCATCGATTAGGGGATTGAAAGTCATTTTAAAGAGAGTTTAGGTAATGGATGGATTCCATATTCCTCCCAATAATGATGATATGAAATAGGAATTACATTCTAAACAATTAATTATGGTATCATGGGGAGTCCTAAAACCTCATCCATGTACAATCATTCTTAATAATGTATTTAACTGGACTCCTTGATTTCTATATAATGTTATGAAATCATTATTCAATATATGATCACATATAATCCCTAATATTGGGGATACATTGTGACGATCACAATATTTGACCCTCCACCAAAAGGATTTAATGATTGTATACATAAGGAAACATGAGAAATCAAGAAAATGTTACGACATGGAAATGTTTGGTAGCAACTATGTGTCATAAATGTTACATATACAAACCAACTGTTATCATACTTGTTCAAAACATCAACAATACTACTACTCATCATCTGATGCTGCATCGTCACCCTCTCCACCTTCATCTCCACCACCTACTGCCACCTGTAAGAACATTATATTGAAAATTAAATATTGTTGCATATTTATAATAAAAATTAAAACCAATAAAAGTTTGAAAACTAAATGATATTGATTTTTTTGTGATTTACCTGCTCACCACTACCTGATGCACTACCACCGGGGGCATATCTGCTCATATGCTGACGTATTTCAAGCAACTCTTTCTGCAAATCAGATATCTGATTCCCCTGCTGGTGAACTGTGTTTCGTAGAGCAAACATCTCCCTCTGAGCATCTTCAGGTATGAAATGACTATAACCAGGAGTAGATGAGGCCGAAATCCATGATGGAATGCGAAAGACCTCAGATGGTACGGGTCCCAAACCCATCCCGCGCACTCTACCAGGATGCTCCTTCCCAAGGACTTGACCAACCGGATCATCCTGGGAGACTGAGTAGGATTGCCCAGGATTGGCATCCCATATTTCTTTAGTTTTTACCTATAAATCAAATATCAATATATATTAACACAGTAAAAACTGATATTAAGTTATTATAATAAATAATTGACTTCATACCCCAACTTCTCTGGCAGGTTCATTAATAAAACTTCCATCTGTTTTTTTATGAACATCCAGCCACAGTTCTGTTCGAGATGCTTCATGCCCTAAACTCTGTGACTGCATTAAACAAAGATAAATCATCAATCAAATATGTTAAATAGATAATATTATCTTATAAATATTTAAACTAATTAAAAGATTACCAATGACATTCGGCTTCTTGAAATGGTTTTTGAACCCGCAGTGTGCGGGATTACCTGCTTCGCCCGGTTTGAAGCATTCTTTCTTGAAAGATCCTGAAATAAATAAAATTCAATTTAACAGTATTGTATTCAATGTCTATCTCCTCTTCATGTACATGTATAAATGTAAAATGAGGATAATATAATAATATATATTTCAATACCATCCGCTTCTCATCACGATGTCTATCGACAAAAACCTTCCACTGTTCTTTCGGTACCCCACTGGGTATAACTTACGATTCTTCAAGTCAACACACCTCGAGATGTTACTCGAATACCCATCAGATACCTTCACATTCTTTAAAATTTGAAGGAATGTATCTTTATCCCTATTTTTCAATGAAAAAATGGCCGGAGCATACTTTTCATTCTCATCTGGCCAGAGATCACATTTTATGTTCATTACTTGTAAGTCTTTGCGAGCATTGAGATGATCCTTCGACTTTCCATGCTCATTAAGTAATGTGAAAATCAAATTATCACATACATTCTTCTCAATATGCATCACATCAAGATTGTGGCGCAAAGAATTAAATTCCCAATACGGAAGTTTGAAGAATATACTTTTTTTCTTCCATTGTTGCATTCTGATTTCACTTGACGATGCACTTCGCACTCGTTTTCCGCTATCATTCAAATGATGAACCTTCCCAAATTCTGTTTTAACATTTTCAAGCTGTGTCAATATTTCAGTACCGGTTAACAACTTTGGAGGTGGTCTACGATCAATGCAACCATTAAATTTTGATTTGTTCAGCCGAAATCTATGAGATGCATCAAGAAATCTTCGATGGAACAAGAAGCACCATTTTCTACTGTGAGGTAGCCATTTGGGCTCGAAATCAAAGTTACAAACGGGACAAGCCAAACCCGTATAAGTGTTCCAACCAGATAAATTCCCAAGCCCAGGGAAGTCACTAATGGTCCACATTAAAGAAGCATGCATTTTAAACATTGTTTTAGAAGAAACATCAAATTTCTCAACACAGTTGCTCCATAATTCCTGCAATTCTTCAATCAAAGGCTGCAGGTATACATCAATATCATTTCCAGGCATTTGTTTTCCAGGAATAATCATCGAAATGATAAAAGATGTTTGTTGCATACACATCCACGGAGGCAGATTATAAGGGATCAAAACAACTGGCCAAATGCTATAACTCGTACTCAAAGTCCCAAATGGGTTGAATCCATCGGCAGCCAATCCCAATCGAACATTCCTAGGATCAGCTGAGAAATTTGTATGTAATGAATCAAATGTCTTCCACGATTGGGAATCTCGTGGATGTCTCATTAACCCATCATTGTTAATATCTACAGCATGCCACTTCATGTGTTCGACGGTTTTTGATGACATGAATAATCTTTGCAATCGAGGATTCAAAGGAAAGTAACGCAAAACTTTTGCAGGTGTGTTCCTTTTCTTCTTCTCCGTGAAATTATGTTCAGTCATACTTCCAAAATCACCCTTTGACTGCCATCTAGAAGAAGAAAATTTCTTACAATTCTGTCTACTTGAATCCTCTCCCTAGTAAAGCATACAATCATTGGGACACGCATGTATTTTTGTATAATTCAGACCAAGCTTGTTAACAACTTTTTTCATATCATAAAACGATTCTGGGATTTTTGCTTCAGGAAATGCATCACGAATCAATTCCAATAACATGGACATTGCCTTATTTGTAATTCCACATAGACATTTGATATGGTACAACTTCAGTAGAAATGAAAGCTTTGAATATTTCAAACACCCAATATACAACTCTTGATTTCCATCGTCAACTAAATCATGAAATGAATTTTCCTCACTGATGTTTTCCCTTACATTTGGCTCCACAGAATCAAGAGGATCCAATGATATGTTACAATCTTGATCTGCTTGTGTTACAGTCTCAGAAACATCACTTGTCACGTTCCAATTTGTAGCACCCTCTTCTGGTTGTTCTGATATGTTTTGATGCTCATAGTGGTGTCTTGCAGTGCCGAATGCATCATTTATGAGGTTTTTCATTTCATTTTCCATTGTCGAAGAACTTGGGACCTCATTCTGTGGATTAACATCAGTCCTCAATCTTTCTGTATTGTTTGATTCTCCATGCCAAATCCAACACAAATATTACTCAGGGAATTGCTTCAGTATTAAATGTTCATAAACTTCATCTCTCTTCAACCATGTTCTAAATTTACATTTAGGACATGGACATCTTATTCTCCCTTCAACGGATCGATTAGAAATTGCAAAATCTAAAAACCCATTCAAACCCTTAACATATTGAGGTGTGTTACTCGGTAATGTGATCAAGCTTTTATCCATGTATATCACAAAGTGCCTACACAAAATATACGATAGTGTAATATTACAGAAACATAATATAATAAAGATGAACCATTGACCATAAAGTATGCATAATATAATAAAGATGATTCATTGACCACATTTACCATTTCAGACCAACTGAACAAGTCTGGTCCATAGGAGACAGCGTCAACACCTCATTGAGGAGCAATAAGAATATCGGGATACACACTTATCATAACACCATCGATCACACATTTATGTTGCCTCAAACAACACCCCATTGATGTATGATCGAAACTGATCATAATGCATTTTAAATCAGGTTAACTACATTCACTGAAACCATTTTCACAATGGGTAATGTTTGTTTTATTGTTCTAGGGAAATCTAAATGGCCACATTTAAGTTTTGGGGTTCATCTTGTGATGGAAGCATGAGACATGGTGTTTGAATTTCTTGAATAAATTAGTGATAATGACCCTCCTAAGGTGGATAGAATGATGTTAGTCATGGAAATATGGAGAAAACGGTAGAGTGGATGTGGAGGAATCAAGGTTCCAAATAGAAACCTATAAGGGATATGTTTGGGGGTTCTTAGGGAAGGCCAGGTGGAACTTGGATTTGGTGTGTGTAGGTGATGGAGGTATACCTTAAGTGAGAAGGCTTCGTGTTTGGGTAGAGGGGCGACATGCCAATAGGGGAAGTTGGGAACCAACGGAGTGAGTTAGCAGGAATGGAAAGACATAGTTGGATAGAATGGGAATGGATGTGGTGGGCTGCGAGGCACCTCAAGTTAATGTTGAAATGATAAGTTTATCCTAGTAATGTGAATGAGTTTTGAAGAAGAACCAAGTAGTCCTTGGTTGAGATATGGATGGTAAAAGTGTGACAAATCTGGGTAGTTTTGGCAGAAATAATGAATGCTAGAATTGGGTGGAGTTTTCATGGATGTTGTGAGTTGGAAAACATGTTAGGGAAGTTTTGAAGGTTGAGTTGAGGTTCTGTTGACCTCTTTTATGATGAGTGAAGTTCTCAAAACTAGAAAATTGTGGTGACGATGTAAGTAATATGGTGTTGAGAACCATGGAAGGAAAGTAATCGATTAATGGTGTGTCTAGAGTTTCAAGTTGTATGGTCTCAGGTAGGAACCATATTAGTGTATTAGTTTTGGTGATGGGTGTTGGATCAGGTTTTGGATGGTTGAATACCTTGAGATGAAGGTTATGCTTGGGTTGTGCTTTGGATGTTTGAAATGGAGTGAGGCTGTTGGGCCTTGAGTTCTAGATTTATGTAGGTCAGAATTAAAGAGTTCTCAATATAATATAAGTAAAAAATTGGAAGTAAAGAATAAATCAATGTAAATTGAGACAATTTACTCCCCCTTTGTAATAAAATTATTATTCCACACATATTACTCCAACTTTGGGATTATAAAAAATAAATCATAAAGGGTGAAAGAATAATAAATATAAGAGACACATAAATAAGATTGAAGTGTAATTTTCATTAATTTTTCAAAAAGATTGAACATTATCTCTATGCGAATCTAATCAGAATCCGAATTAGAAGAACTAGTTATTTAGAAGGGGTAATGGGACCTTCCCTTTTCGAATATCAGGAGGAGGATCATAAGTCTAATGAGTATAAATAGGTATAAGAATGGTTATTTATATGAAAATAGTAATAACATGGATAGGTTGTTGAGAAATTATAAGACCAAAAGGTTTTCTTGGAGGAATATAAAAGAAACTAAATATGGTCTTGGTATAGGTAGGGTAGGAGGATCTAACATAAGAGTATTGGAAACCTACATATAAGGTTCCAAAAGACTTGGGATATTGGTTAAAACCCTTATTCCATTCTCCATTTATTGAATAAAGACATATTTTTCTGAAAAAGAAATTATCTTATAGAGGAGTCATTTCCAAAAAATTCGCTACCATAGATTTGAAAGAAACTACCAGAGGTGGAGTTTTCAAGTCTCTAACAAATTATAGAAAATGAGTTTTAAGGTAATATTTAGTGTAAATTATTTTTAGATAATATATTATTTCACCCTTGGTTATATTGTTTTCCTTAGTAGACCTGTTTGTTTCTTCCTTAATCAAATGAAAGTGTTTCTCACCATGAGTATAAATATCCATTTGAACTCGATTTTCCATATACTTTACACTATATAGAATATCTTGAATCTATTTATAGACTAACATTCTAATTAGATATTTATTAACTAAAATAGGAGGTGTAGGAGGATGCTCTAAATAATAGTTATAAGGTTGATAAGGGTTGGTAATCATAGATAGATACCTTATATCCATGGTATCTATAATATTGTTTAGATATACTTATAGGGATTCCACATGACTTTTAAAACATTCTATTTCCTTTATGAATGATTGAAATTCTTGGTACTGATGGCCTAACATGAGAAATAACTTCAGATGATGGTGAGAAACAACCTTCGAAACAATATATTCTATATCTTCCCAACGATCAATATTATTAAAAAAATTGATACACATGAAAATTTTATTGAACATCTCTAAACATCATTCTTAAAATGAATGAGATCTCTAGAATTGAGGTAAAAAATAGGGATTAAATAAGGTCTAGACTCTTTATATTTAGTAGATTTAGCTTTAGTAGAATCAAAATTGGTAATGAATTAATGAACATAATTAGAATAATGAGAAATAATATCAAGAATCTATCTCTAGATTATTCTTTCAGTGAGAATACCCTATGTGGTCTCTCAATTTCCTTCAAAAATACCTTATATTCTTCACTAGAATCATCCCTGGCTATAACCTCAATTATATAAGAAGATTATTAGACATGATCTTCCTGAGAAGTGTTCTTAGGAGCATATATATGAGAAGGCAGGGTTTCCAAAATCTTCAATAGGTCTTTAGTAGAGTCAAGTCTAATTGGTCTCTCAAAAAAAGATGTATAAGGAAGCCTAGGATCCACTAATTATTATTTCCTTGTGTAAACTATAGAAGCTCATTATGCACTTCTTTTTAGGTTATCATGATTATCTTTTCTATCATTTTAATTAACCTTATCAACTTATTTTTCCTCTTTTTCAACCTTATTTACACCATTCTTGGGAATATATACACCCAAATCAATGAAATGGTTATCTATTGGGGCTTCATATTCAGAAGGAAAGGAATAAAAAATGTGAGCTCCACCAATCTAAAACATAGGTGGACTCTCCACTATAGTAGAATAAAAATACTTATCACTTTTAGAATATGTAATAATTAGTCTAAACAACATTGAAGTTTGAAATCTCTCCTAGGAGATGAATTATCTCTTATTGATTTATCTCTCATGAGAAAAAAAATAACTATAGTAGGCTCAAATAAAACATTAGGATGTTTTTGATCTTTATGAATATAAGGTACTTATTATCTCATTAGTTCTAACATATCATGAGATTCATGTACATGATAATTTTCTTGGATTTTATCAAAATATCTTATGACTTATACAACCAAATCTATAGTTTGGGATTCATCCTCATCAGAGGATTAATTAGAATCAACAATTTTATCTAGTTCCAAACCATGATAAATTAAAACCCATATCCTAGAGGGATGATAGACTGGATTGAACATCTCTTAGAGTCTCCACTCATCAAATATCTACATTATTTTATTAGGATTCCAACTAATTTTTATTTTTTTAGAGGTAGTCCAATTTAAATAAACACCACATGGAAAAACATTCTATAAACTCCTAAAGTAACTAAGTTTATCCCTTCCAGTATAATAGAAATAAACTTTGGATAAAGAAGTGTATTGAATCTGGAAAAAGGTTTATTCAAATACTCCATACATATCATTAAGAAATGAGGTACACTAATCTGAATTCCATGAACCATTAGATATAAAAATAATAAATCATGAAACCTAAACGAACTAAAATATACCTTCCTTAGGAGGAGGTCGCGGGGTCGCCGGAGGAGGTCGCGGGGTCGCCGGAGGAGGTCGCGGGATCGCCGGGGGGTCGCGGGGGGCTGCGGGCGAGGGTTGCAGCACGCGGGGTCGGGGGAAACGGGGGTCGGGGTAGGTAAGGGTCGGGGTTTTTAAAAAAAAACAAAGGTTTAGCGGCGGTTTATTAAAACCCACCGCGAAACGTATTTCGGAAAACGTTTAGCGGCGGTTTTGTGAACCGCCGCCACAAAACCGCCGCTAAACACTGTTTATTTTGTAGTGTCTTATCCAAAGTTTTTGGAATGCTTGTAAAGGTCATGAAAAAAAATTAATAAAATTAAAGAAGTTGTATTGACTTACATACGAGTAAATATACAAAATAAATGGATATAATAGATTATATTAAACCAAATTTATTTATTTTTATGATATTTTTTTATTTTAAATTTAATATATGAAATAATTAATTTTAATTCTTATGCAACATTGATGTAGTGATTGTGAAAAAAAAATAAAAATCAACAAAATTCTTTTAATTAAAAATATAATAACAATTAAATGTACAAAAAATTTGTATAAATATTTTTTATGAGTAAGTTTCAATATAAATATTATTTTTATTCCAATTAATAACTTTTTGGATCCACTTGGATCACATTAAGACCTTTATAATATTTTATTTCAATGAAAGTCAAGTTGTTCACACTATGGTTTTTATTTAGTATAAATTTTTAATTTCTGGTTTTTGAAAAGTGTTTTTTTACTATAAATATTTTTGTGAAATCTGATGGATTTTTTTTAATCATGATAATTTATTTTTAATTTTTAAGAAACAAATAAATCTTTTAAGGGATTTCAAAACAATGATGAACTAATTATTAATTGAATGGGAAAATCAAATAAATGATATTAAAAATATTAAAATAAACATATCATGAGATAAATAAGTTGATCAATGAATTATTTAAAAATTTTAAGATATGTATTAGATAAAAAAATATATTTTATAAATTATAATCTTCTTTTATGTTTTTGAAGTCCTAGTAATGAATAGAGTTTAGTTTTTCAAAAATTATATTTCCAGAATAAAATATTTTTTAAATTTATTTAAAAATAAAAAAATTATTCACTAAGGCCAAATATGATGTGTTTTACAAAAATTCAATCCCATTAGGTAGTTAGGACTTTTGTAATTATTTACCCCTATAATATCTATATAATATCTTTATATTTTAATTAATTCTTAAATTGACCCTCACCATAATTATGAAAAAGGACTCTTTATTTCACTCAATGTAAGAATCATGAGACTTATTTATGAACTATACTCTACCAAATTATCATCCATTTATCCATTTCCACATTCTAGTGCTTTTGGTCTCCCAGAAAGGCCATTTATAACTATCTTAAGGTGGTTCTCAAGGAGAAAATATTCAAGAGGTAAATGCCTCTTTCTTTTCTTTAAAACTCATTATGTCTTTTACCTTATCGCCAACCCCTATGAAAAGGTACATGATAAACCCTATTATATATATATACTAAAATTTAATTATTTTAATGGTATATCAATCCTTAAATAATTTATTTAATATTTTTATTGTGATAAATGAAATCATCATCCATGGGGTGTCAATTCACCACCTTCTCGGACAATGAGATTTCATTTACCTTTACCACATTAAAGAAAAGTTTAAATTCAATTATAATTGTTTAAAATTACCTAATTATGTATATTATAAAGGGTCTCAAATTATGGAATTAATATATTTCCATAATATTAAGTAAAAAACTTGTTCTTGAAGGACAGAAAAACCACTAAAATAAACTAAACTTTTATCAATAATGTTTTATCAAATAAAAAGTCCAAATTTCTAAAACAAAAAGGGTTTTATGAGCCCATTTAAACTAATGGATGTGTATTAATACAATTTATTCCCACTTTTTGGGTATTATTTCCATTTAAAAAAAATCCATAGTGAACCAACCTTGAAACCATGAAATGAACACACACAAAACAATGGACACAAAAAAATCTTATTTATAATTTCGGAAAGTATTTTATTGTTGACACTACGTTCTATAAAAGAGTATAAAAATGAAAAAGGGAAATAATGTAGAAAAAAGAGGAGAAATTTCACGATGAAAATCAGGATTTTCAAAGTCATGAACTTTGGATCACCATAGTCAATCCAAGAGACCATCAGCGTGCATCCTACTTGCGCGCCCCCATATGGTGTCCATCCTACTTGCGCGACCAATTTTATTTCTCCCAATGCCACTTATTTTCCTATAAATAGACCCCTAGTGCCTTCAATTCTACATATGAATTTCCCTAAAACACAATTTCTTCTCTGGTCTCCCCAGTGCTTCACCCAAGTCCTCTGAAACATTCAAGGTAGTTATTTAACACCTAAAGTGGAGGAATTGAAGGAGGATCATAGGAATTAAGTTTTTTTAGTGTATGAAATCCATAACACATGCACGCCTGAAGCGCCCAACCTCTCTAAAACCAACAACACTTGTGAGCCACCTATTCCTTTCGCAATAACATGAGCGCCCTACTTCTGGGAAAATCTATAAATACTCTTGAAGGTCAGAGCCAGGTATCACCCAAGTATTAGCATATAGGTTGTTCGCCACTTAAGTGAATATCAGATAACCCAAGAATAATTATAAGACCATACTTTCACGCCCTTATCTAGTTGTGATCCCTCTTTGAATCACTTACTCTCTTTATTCAACAAGCCCTCAATACCTCCTCAAATCCATTCATGGAACAAATTATTTTTCATTGGCTCCCTTGTCTGAAAGGGTTTTTATTGAGACCTCCACCAAAACCTCCTGACTTATCAAACCTTTAGGAAAGTCACATTAGTGTGTATGATATTTGGGTTTGTATAACTACAGATAGAGGTTTCCAACATTTTTTGACAATTGGGTTAGGATTCATGGAGTGTACATGGGTTTTTATATCCATAGTCACATGGACCTTTCTCCCAGAAATAGTGTTCTGATGTTCCGAGTTCTGAGAATTAGGGATTAGGTCTCCACAACTCCCTTCTCAAGAACACTTAACCTCAGATCTTTGGTAGGGAAGGTAAGGTTAACACTTACTTTTCCTTGAAAGAAAAAAGAAACATCTCCCTCCCCTACTAGGATAGACTTTAGGGCAACCATTCTGGTATAAGCTGCTGACCTTTATCCATTCATCCTTTCATTGGACCCTTGTCCAATGTAGGGTGAATAAAGTAATGGTTCATCGCCTCAACCACTTACTGGGTTGTCTTGTCCTCGTCCACTGTCGCCACCATAGGTGTTCCCTCTTCCATCCGCAGGGGAGGAAAATTGTTGTTTAATTGTTGAATCTTTAAAATCCTTTTGTTTCTCACACCAATCATGAGTCAGATAGGATTAGATATTTGTGATGATTAGAAAATTTGTACAAAGACCCATGAAGAATGAACTACGAGAACTCTGATTCCCACCATAATTGGGATACGTAAGAAGCCTTCTTAGGGCCCGAGATCACTGGATATCCTCTTCAGGAATCCAATCCTAAATCCCTTAATCTATGCATCATCCTTAAGAATAAGCGCCATATAAAACTCCCAAATCAATAAGGAATCATTTTTAGGAAGTAATTCCATACTCATTTCTCTCAATGGACTATAATATTCTATTCTACTTATCTAATTTTGTTGGATTTGATTCCCATTGACTTGGGATACATAGGAAGCCTCATTGAGGTAAAAACTCGACACCTTAAATCAACCATGTTCTCCATGGGCCATATCCCCAGTAAGGTATAATATTATTTAGAAACCCAAATCCTTTCAATGTTTATTGGTCTGCTTGGGCATAAGTCCCACACCAAACTTTGACCAAGCACCTATTGCTTAGATTTCCATAAAAAATGTCATTAAACTGTATGGCTAGGTCCTTATCACATGACCTTAAAAGGTATGATGTGCCCCATTAAGTGGCCCCGAACTACAAGGGTTATGATTTAATTCACAAGGATATGTAGTTATACCATTTAATAGGTATGATCCCAATATCAAAACAAACATTCATCTCCCCAGATGACAGTAAATTCTAGAGTGCCCCACTATGTGGCTTAAAAACCAGTGTCATCCTAACGATGATTAAAATAATCTTTAAATATTATATGAGAGGATAGCATTGATGGAGAACCTCAAATACATATGCATATCTCCATTAATGAAAAACATTAAATAAATACTAATTATTCTATGATTTACAGATGTTAATAAGTGATTGAAAACTCCAAGGGAGACTTATGTTATACTTGGTGAATTATTAAGGATTCATGAAAATATATTAAATTTATAAAGAGAGTCCCATAGTAGACAATAATTCCCCCCAAAAGGGTGTGATAAGTCTGAATTCCCATCCACTCAACCGATGAACAATCCTATATATCGTAAAGTTCAACCTTGACGAATTCCTTACTTTGGAAATAAGGGCCCTTTTGGATAAATAATTGTTTCAAGTTTCTAGTTCCATGAATATATCCAATGGAAACCACTTGGAATTAGTGATTCATAAAATTAGAACACATGTTTCAAGGAAATATAAAACAAAAATGGTGAAACCGACGTGAATCCTTAACCAAGTTAAT
The DNA here is from genome assembly GCA_963277665.1 of Viscum album. NCBI lineage: Eukaryota > Viridiplantae > Streptophyta > Magnoliopsida > Santalales > Viscaceae > Viscum > Viscum album. The sequence goes on along the minus strand of OY728146.1, from coordinate 211,740,532 downwards.
AATGTAATCCACCTGTCAAGCCCCTATCAATTGATAAAGTAAGGCCAGACAAAAGAATCAATCATGCATGTATCCATATAAAAGATGTCTCTTTAACGATTTTTATTATTATTTTTTATGTTTTTTTCTCATAAATACCTTCCGTCCAAAATGGATTTCTTCAAGATGACATCTATGAAGTTCCTGACCACTGCTCAGGCTGGATCCTCATCCACGGGAAGGATGTTATCACCCACCCTGTGTCTTCAACACTGGGTCTCCAATGTGCTGGTAAGGGAGCATCATCATCACGGTACCATCTCAACTTTGGAGGCTTCCCAACATGTTGTCCAGGTCAATAACAATCTTCAATAATCCTGCCAATGACTACCGATGATCAAGAAGCAGACGGTACCCACCACCATCTTCAACAATTTTGGGTTCTTATCCTCAGAACCCAACAACCAGTATATCTCGTAAAATTGGGAGGGGGATTAAGATGTAACTTAGGGCCAAAATTATAGAAACCAAGGTTCCTTCTTGAAGACTCCCTCTAAAAATCACCGCCAACAGAATCACGCGGTAGTGAACCCCCGTCATGATGAGGGTGTTTTTTCTAGACGTTCATCCTAGGTCTCTCAGACCCATACACACAAGAAGAACTGCTGGGGAATATTTCTGGTCAACAAGGAGCAGGTTCTTAGCTCTTCCCCCTCTGGACAAGTCCATCAACCTAACATGATTTCAAACAATGAGCAGGAACATACACTCATCCGTAATAATTTTGTTGACCAGAAGACTCACTTGTAGAAACCCACCAATCCAAAAAAATAAAATCTGGTGGAGTACCAGGAAAAGGCACATACACCTGCTTACAAATTAACATCCAATCAACAGGCTCGTCTGAATGTATTTAAAGATTCCCACCAATCCAATGTGTTGGAAACTGGTAAATCTGAAGATAGACCTACCTACAATCACCAATTCCGATAGACGTCTCGTCTTCCATTATTAAAGGAATTCATTCAAAAATACTTGCTATGAATAGTCAGCAGGCACATAAACCTACTTGAATTTATTAAGTCTATCAACAATCTCGTTTGACAGCACCTGAAGAAGTTATTCGGAAAGTTCTGACAACAAATCTGGCGCAGACTCAACTCTATGCCCCCATGCATGAGTACTATCAATACCCATTGACAAGAAATGGAGGACCAAAGTAGGTACACACACCTACTCCCGATAATGAATGTTTTTATTTTCCCGTTTTAATCGCTGAAGTCACCAAACACATCTTATCAATGGTGAAAGGGTGGACACAAATTCCTACCCATATTCTAGAATCATGTCAAGGTATTTTAACAACTACATCAGTAGTACCAGGGGAACAAAGACGTAAATCTTTCCCCACACATGGGATGAAACATCGACATTACATCACGAAGTAGAAACAAACCACTATTCCAGTCTAGGAGGGTCATGGGGTATAAACCCCCATATCATATGGAAACAGGATCGGTAACATGCACCCTATCTAATTGGAGGTAATCGGTCCATTCGGGTGACCACTCCAAGGCATGCACATAAACATGCCCATGATGACCACTTCTCCTAGAAAGTGACCCCAACTAAGTGTAAGAGAATTTACAAGAAGAATTATTTCCAAACACAGTTTCAAATCAAGATTCAATCTCCAATTTGGATTCTCTTAATGTCAGAGCAGAGACATTTATTTGTTGTAGCCCAATATCTTACCCTCTTATTACCAAATTATGGGATTAATAGTAGTAACTATAAATTTATCCATAAGAAACATCATTATAAAGGCTTGATTTATGAAAATTCAGTCAATCCAGAGAGCTTATATCTGAATTTGACCCACGACAACCCTCTCTGTGGCAAGTAGACCAAGATGCAAGTGGATTTATCACGTGTTGTAATCAATCATGGTGGTCCTCCCCATGATGTCATTCGATATGACATTTGTTTCTTCTTTATTATTTTGCATTGTCAAGATAATTATTTAATTGAAAATTTAGTGATGAAAAATCCCTCGTATATTGAGGCACTTTCCAACACAAATCCAGTTATGTCTGATGCCTTATCATTGACGAGTAAAATACTTTCTCCACCAGAAGACATCTTAAAGGAAGAATCATTCTCTGAACCTCCCTTGGGTCATTTTTATTCAAATATAGAGCATCCACTTTGGTACAACCAAGTAGAGGAACCTTTAGTTAAATACAATGAAGATATTTTAAACATGAGAAATATGTTGGTTAAAGGAGAAATACTAGTGTTGTTCTGGATTTTGAAAAATTATTAATATAACATTCCATAATTGATGGATGAAGATTGTATTCATGATATCCGA